>OZ025296.1:290312016-292712016 GCA_964019185.1 Maratus speculifer
AAAAAAATAAAAGATAATATTTATAAATTTAGTTACGTATGTTGTAGAAATTTGTTTCTGATCTATGAATACGCAATTATTATTCACAGTAGTTAATTTAAAATTTTATTCGATAAGTCAGTATTAAATTTTTTCTTGTTTTTTTACGCAATAGTTCAAAATTTAACTTTCTCATAATAAATTCGAGTTAATTTTTTATCTGTAATATAACTTGCACAACACGAAATTTTATTCATAACAAAACGAATTATTAAGCATTACAATGAATTAAGGAAACAATATATTTCAAAAACTAGATAAAGACGATTTTACTTACGATTTATTTTTTAATAAAACTATAATTCATTCTTTATTCTTTTAAGTAAATCAGAGTAAGTAAAAAATAAATATGTCTTTTAGCTCCTTGTATCTCTACCTACATGAAATGCATTTTTTATGCTCTTAAAATAAATTTGAGAGAGAAAAAAAAGCTATTTCAAGAAGGTATAATTTTGTATCTTATAACCCAACTACCTACAGCACTTTTCTAAATGAAAATTAATACAAATGTATAAATCAATAGTACATTATATTTGGATATGTTAAATAAAATAATGTTTTGACTCTAATTTGATTTTGTTTTTGTGTAAATGAGTTTTTAAAAGATGTTTATAGTAGATAACAAACAGAAAGCAATGGGAAACAGCCTTCAATCACAATGCAGACGGCTAAGGAAGAATCCGCGTTTCATGTGTAGTGACGTCAAACCAATCCCGTCCCGTTTTCGCATCACGTGGTTTTGTTTTGCTTTTAACGGAGTTTAAAACTGCAATAACTAGTTATTTTAAATTATTTTTACAATTCTGAGTTGATTTTCAGGGAATGTAAGATGGTCTTCATCAATTAAACATAAAAGAAAGCATAATTTGAGATGAGTGCAACTTCCCCATTGTTAAATATTGAAAAAATTAATATGCTGATTGAAATAGCTAATGGCAATTGGAAATTTTGGTTTCAAAACTTCATAGTTCAGCAAAGTTCTGTAGAAGGAAATATTTGGTAAATGAGTGTATGAAAAAACTTTATAAATGTACCAACAAAAGATGCTTTTAAAGGAAGTAATTCAGAAAATAGACACATTTGTCTACTATTCTATCTATAAAATGTAGGCAAATCTCTCTATATTATATATGTAATGTATTACAGTATGAAACCATTTATCCAAAAACCAGTTAACCAGAAAACCAGTTATCTGGAATGATATTTCTAATAGATTGATGTTAGAATCTTTGTAGAAAAAAGTGTCATACACTGCCAATTTGACATATACATTGCTTGAAACAATTGTATAGTTTGATAATAGTATCTAGTATTTAAAATAGAAGCATATAAAGTTATATTATAGATGTTTTCATTTTTATACAAAGAAAACAGAAGAATTTTTGTTCCCAAAGAATTCCCATAAATTACTTTTTTTCAAACTCTAATGTTTGATCTTACTTGCATCTGATTCTTAGTTCAAGTAATCTCATAATCAATTTAAAATCAGAAGTAATATCACAATCACATATATCCCATAAAACTTATCAAATAGATGCTACTTTAGTGCTCAACCAGATAAACCAGTTATCCAGAATAGATCTGAGTCCAACCATTCCGGATAAATGGTTGTGTACTGTATACATAAATTTTGCTTGAGTCTTTAAAAGTGATTTAGTTAAAATACAAAATATAAATAAAATATTTTTCATGTTTTCTGAAAAGCTTTATTTTTTTTAATTGTTCCATTTTACTAATAAATGTGTAATGTATTGAAGACTGATTTTAAAACCTATCCATATAGCCAGTTAAATTGATTGCCAAATGACAATCTGTATATATATTAGGGGTGCACAACCTTTTCAAGAGAAGGGCCACTTACAAGCATATCTGGGTCGTCGAGCTGCCACATCAATAACAGGGATAAAATTATAGTTTCATAAAGAAGTGTGTATGTGAGGGGAGGGGGGGGGGCACCCCTTTAAATTCACTTATCAGGTCAAAATATCCAATTCAATTGGTAAGGATATATTCATAGCTTTTACGTTTTTATATATAACAAACATAGCAAGGATTATTTTCAAGATGTAAAAATATTCTTTGACTTTTTTCGGGATAGTAAGTTTTGTTTTACTAAAAGTACTAAAAAACAAGCATAAATGGCTGGTACCAAAAAAATGTGAACTTTATGGACAAAGGAGAAATAAGGAGCCGATCAACAAAATTGCTGATTTTCTGTGTCCGATCAATGAAATTTATAATTTTCCCACGCCTGATTTACCAGATTTGCAATTTTACGAAACCAGTAGACAAAATTTGCATTTTTTATGAAGTCAATCATAAAATTCACAATCTTTCCTCGCAAGATCAACAAAACTCGCAATTTTTACGAAATTGATCAGGAAAATTCATGATTTTTACAAAGCAGATCGACAAAATTCATCATTTTTCGTCACCTGATCGACCAAATTCACGATTTTTATGAACATAATCGACGAAAATTGCAATTTTTCTTGACAAGATAAAAAAAAATTTGCATTTTTTCCGTGCCTGATCAACGAGATTCGCGATTTTCCGTGTCTGATCGATGAAATTCGCGATTTTTATGAAACCGATCGAGAAAATTTACGAGCTGTCTGTGATTGAACAATAAAATTCGCGATTTTTTTAAGCAGATCGGTGACATTCGTGTTTTACGAAGCTGATCGACAAAATTTGAGATTTTTAAGAAGCCAACCAATGAATTTCGCGATATTTATAAAGCCTACTGACAAAATTCTCGATTTTTACAAAGCTGATCAAAGAAACTTGCGATTTTTCGGCACCTGATCGACAAAATTCGCGATTTTTAAGAAGTCGATCGACAAATTTCATGATGTTTCCGAACTTGATCATTAAAATTTACGATTTTTACGAAGCTGATTGATGAAATTCGCGATTTTTACAAAACATATCAATCAAATTCTCGATTTTCCTTCACATTATCGACGAAATTTGCAATTTTTATGAAACCAAATCCACAAATCTGTAATTTTGTTAAAGCCTGATTGACGTAATTAGCTAATTTTTCTGTGTGTGATGGAGGAAATTGGCATTATTCCCATCTCCATGGAACGAAATTTGCGATTTTTAGGAATCCGATAAATAAAACATACGATTTTTCAGTGTCCAATTGAAGTAATTTGCGCTTTTTCCAACTTTAATTGACGAAATACGGATTTTACCATATTCGATCAACATAACTCGTGTTTTTTTACTAAATTTTACCAAATCTGCATTTTTTTATGCGGCAAGATGAAACTCGCGATTTTTTTTTCTCTTTATAAACTGACGAAATTCATGATTGTTTCTCAGCCGATCAGCGAAATTGTCAGATTTTCCGCGTGTCATTGCTAAATCTGCGATTCTTCCGTGCCTTATCAACAAAATTTGCGTTTTTTTCTTGCCCGATCACGAAATTCGCCTTTTTTCCATGAGATAAATTGAAAAAACATGCTATTTTTTTTGCAACCGATGAATTTAATTTACATTTTTTTCGAGCATCAACATGAGTGACGATTTTTACTTGCCCGATCAAAGAAATGTGTGTTTTTTCACCCCCCGATCAATAAAATTTGCTTTTTTTCCATGCCTGATCGAAAAGACTTGCGATTCTTTAGCGCCATATCGGAAAAATTTTCTCTTTTTTTCGAGCCTCATGGACAAAATTCACGATTTTTCCATGTCTGATGAGCAAAACTAGCGATTTTTCCTAACCTCATTGACAAAATTCACCTTTTTCCGCCCTTGATCAACGAAATTTGCGATTCTTAAGTGAGGAAATTTTATATATTTCTGCAGTAAATTGACGAAATTTACGATTTTTTTCTATGAGCCATGCACAAAATTGCAATTATTTCCAGTTGTAAATTGATGAAGCTTGCGGGCCACACCTTAACCCTTCACGGGCCACAGGTTGTGCATCCAATAATATATATAATGAGTTCACTGATTAAGTTTGCACATTTGTTTAAGACTAGTCTACATGCATGTAGCTATAGAAGTTTCCTGAATTTAACAATGTTTTTTAGTGTTGTTGTACAGTAGACTCCCTCAAATCTGCAACTCTAAAATCTGCACATAATTTACGGATGTAAACAATAAAACATTCAATTCAGATATAGGGACAAAATTTGACTTTTTAGTTTTATATCAATTCCATATACATATTTTAATTTGTAATTTTTGTTAATACTACTGAATTCATGTTTTATCATGAAAGAAAACTTTATTTCTGAAAAAATTCAAGATATTGCTGATTTCACTGGTAATCACGATCTTCTTACTAAAAATATTTATGTATTAATCAGTATTTTTTGGTTAAGTCTGGCTAAATCTGAAATAAAAATTCCTTATTTTAGGATTTTGATGTGATTAATAATGTACCTTTATAAGGCAACTTTCATTGAATAAATTAGGAAAAATAGATTTCATCTTTAAACTAAATATTTAATCATACATTATTGATTATTAATTTGATTATTATTGATTTTGCTTTTAATATTTTAATCATTTTAAAAATTATCTAAATTTTTACTATTTTAGTTTATTATTTATTTTAATATTTTATTATATTGTATGCATTCATTTTACTTTTGATTGCATTATTAAATACATTCAAATGACTGTTTAAAAAATTAACAAAGCAATGACCAGAAATCCACAAAATTCTAAAATTCACACAACCTCTGTTCCCAAGCTGTGCAGAATTGAGGGAATCTACTGTATATGATGTAGCATGTATTTTTAAGGTAAAATTTTCTTTATTATTTTAAGTTTTATTTACATTGCTAATTTTCATATTTATTTAGATGTATCATAGGGAATGTTGAAGAAAAGAGGAATGCTCTGTTCACGTTGGATTAATTGGTGGCATATTGGAAAAACTAGTCTTCTCATTTGTTTTCTCCTTTTCTTTTGTGAGGTATGCTTGTATTTAAGACAGGGTTTAATTCTAAAGTAAAGTTTCTCTTAGACTATAAATGAGCAAAAATTGTTCGCAGAAATAGTTATATGTTTGAAATATTTTGTTTCATTTAAGGGTGTATTCGAAAAAATATTTTTCAACCCTGAACAGCTTAAAATTTTCTGAGACATTTTCACCAATTTCTGTTAAAAGGCATTTTATGTAAAGAATATTGAGGAAATTTTCCAGAACTATATTTTCTGTTTCTATAATTATTTAATTAATTCTCTTTACTAAAATAATGATTTCAATATATTTTCTTTTTCCAGGTTCTAATCTATTATATTGTATTACTACAATGCACATGGCCTCAAATAGAAACAAACACTAGACATTCTACTGTGAAAGCCATGATACTGGCTGATACTCATTTATTGGGACCTCGGTTTGGTCATTGGTTTGATAAATTAAGAAGGTAACTTATTTTAACTATGACTAAATTTATATGTAGAAATTTGAATGGTTCTCCATTATCTTGTGGACTACTTTCCATAAAAAGGACTGTTGCCAAACTGTAGAATTTACTGCCTAAAAAGTGCATAATCATGGCATCACATTCATTTGACATCAACTGAATTACATGTGTTTGTTATGTCATCAAATGATTTTTTAATCCAATGTTTATCTGTATTTTTAAGCATGATTTACTGACTTATTAGTTATTTTTTTTTTATTTAAAATAATAACTATGTCCTTAAATGGCAATGCCATGCAAAAAATGTTGTGATGCCCAGTTACATACAGTAGGGTTATAGTCAGTTTTAACTAATTTCATAAACTTTTATCCATCAACTGAAAAGAATAATAAAAAAGAAGAATGTAAATTAATAAATATCCAAGATTTTTGTACTTTACTGTTTTTATCAAAATAGCGTAATTTTTGGTACTACTAGGTTATCCCGTCGACCAAAAAATTATCGCCACACTATAAGATTAAATGCCAATAATGGGTGATCGTGAATTTCACATTCAATGACATTAAATACGATTCACGTGTTTAAAATGTCATTAAGTGATTTTTATTTCGACTTTTTATTAATATTCTACTAATTATTTGTATTTTCGTTATTTAAAATAAAAATTATGTCAATATGTATAATTTCGTGAAAGTGGTCGACGGGATAACAGAGTAGTACCTAATTTTTATTGTTTAAAGCTTCTGATACTTGACACTTTAGTGAATGGGCCATTTCAAAATATCTTATTTTTTGTTTTTGTTGTTTTTTAGATTCAAATGGCAACATTATTCCATTTGTTTGTTGGACTTTACAGTTTGGCAATATTTTTTGTTTTATAAAAAGTGGCAAATGAGATAATAATAAATACCATTTGAGTTTTTAAACAAATTTTCATTAATCTTAATAAAGAAGGTAGTGAAATAAACTTTTGTTTTTTTTTAATTCTGTACTGCATATTTAAAAAAAAAAATTTAATGTATTTGTTTTTTCATCTATTTTTAATTACTATTTTGAAACTTTATGTAGGATTAATGCACAGAATTTTGACATTTTATTTATTTATTTATTTTTGTGTGTATGTGCATAAACTCTTATAGAAAAAAATAAAATAAAATCCATTTACAAAAAAAAAAAAAAAAAAAAAAAAAAAAAAAGAAAAGAAAGAAAGAAAGAAAAAAGAGAGAAAAGAAAAGAAAAATGAAAGAAAGAAAAGAAAGAAAATCTTTATAAATTTTAAGATAATAAACATAAACAAAAAAAATTAACAAAGATCTGAAATCTAAAAAATGGGGAAGAATATTGTCCACTTGTTTTGTTTATAAGAAATTCTGCTTATCCCTGTACAAGAATATGTATCACTGTTCAATTCATTATGTAACAGAAAACTATATCATATTTAACAGTGATATTTTTCGCTGTTTCTCATCTTTTATAGCAATAAAGTATGCAAATAATAAAATTATAACCATATTTGTATGTCATTGTAAATGTATAAAATGAAGAAAAAAATTTAAAAATAGATATACTGCTAATAATACCATTTTTTCTTTGAGGGGTGGTGTTGGTGGGAGGTGGGAAGAACGAGTTCAAAATTGCCAGAAAATTGATAATGTATATATGTACCTTAGGCTCTCTTGCCTTCTTTGCTATGATCAAATATACTTCATGTGATACAATTGTAAGTTGCTTGTGGTATTAATAAAATGCTAAAAATTGACTTAATTAAATTTCAATTTATTATCATGCTTCCTACTTATATCTGCCAATAATGATTAATCTTAATTCAAAGACTATAATTTTAGTGAGCTTCTGTGAATATTTTCCCGCACTTCATGTTTGTTTTTTTCTTTCCAATTTTTTTTAACCCTTTATCTACCGACAGCACTAATAAGTACCAGAAAAATTACTTATAAAATTCTTTTAATACGTCAATTAGTTGTAGTACTGTTTAGAATGAGTTACAGATACATTACTTTATTTTGTTCCAAAAGCATTATTGGCTACACAAAACAAAATTATTTTAAAAAAGTTGATTTCTTTTTTTTTTTTTTTTTTTTTTTTTTGGCCTTTGCACCTTTTCAGCTTTCTTGGCGGTGTGGGAGAGGAAAGGGGATTTTTCAATTCAAAAATATTTCTATATTTGTATTGTAAGAACATCATATTTGTACATTTTATAATTCTACAAAATACTAAGAAAACAATTTAAAATAAAAAATTTGAGTGGTTTTATAAATATTGCACAAAATCCCTGTAAATTCAAATTTAATTAATCCTTCGAATTCCTTCAATCCTTCTAAAATCCTTCAAAAATTTATTAAAAGATTATGTAAATTTTTTAATTTAGTTTAAACAATTTATGTAAAATGCTTTAGAATGTAGAATTTTCATGAATTCATAATGCGATAGATAAAGGATTAATATTAAGATTTTTTTTTTTTATGTTTATTATTTACTCAGATTAGTTTTTATTTTTCAGAGAATGGCAAATGTATAGAACATTTCAAACTACGATGACTCTCCACAATCCTCAAGTAGTTTTTATATTGGGTAAGAAAAATGCATTTTTATTATGCAGTTATACCTAATTTTAGAAATTATGTGTTGTTGATGAAAGTTTTCCAACAATTTATTTCAAAAAATTAAATTGTTAGAAACTTTTCTTTAAATTTAATTTTAAGTTTTAGATTTTCTAAATTATTATTATTATGCTTTAAGTTTTAGTTTTAATATATTTTTCATTTATTATGTATGTAAAAATGATATGGATATGTTTAAAATTTTGCAACAGATACTATTATGTATATGCTTAAAAATTATTAGTATACATTTTTACCTTTGTTTATTTTATATACTGCTGGCCACACAAAATGCAACACCCTGAAGGAAATGTGCAAATCATGTGAAATTTACAGCATGTGTTTGTGGCAATGAAATATGCAAATCATTAGCATTGCAGCTCAGATGCACATCACGGGCGACTATAGAGCCACCCGCAAGTGCTATGTAAGGGGATAAGAGATTGGTGATTTGAAGTACGGCAGTTGTTTTTTCGTGCGTTTTTTTTGGCGTAAGCTGTTTATCAGTATGTCGTGGAAGACATCAAACGTGTTTTGATTAAGTTTCTGAATTCGACCGAGGAAGAATAGCAGCCTATAGGGATTGCGGATTAGCTTTTAGGGCAATCGGTCAATGTATTAGACAAAATCAAGCAACTATGATGCAGTTCTGTAATCGTTAGATGTAGGGGGGAACGACGGACCAATGGGGGCCATCGCACCCACATTGTTTCACCCTTGCCTGTGATGACCGGCAGTTTGTGTGCATGGTAGTGATGGGTCTTGCAGCCACATCATGAACAATAGCACAACAGATTCAATTTGCTAAGCATCATTCGGTGTCCAATTGTAACATTCTATGCCATTTGCAGCATAATGGAATGTCTACAAGGCGTCCATTGCTCTGTTTATCCTTGACTGCAAACCACAGGTGTTTGCACCACCAACAGTGCAAGGAACGCATACAAGGACAACACAATGGAATGACATTGTGTTTATTGACGAATTCTGCTTCTTTCTGCAACTTCGCGATGGTCGGATTCGAGTTTGGACACACTGGGGTGAGAGGATGCTGAACTCTTGCAAAATGCACTGTCACACAGGCCCATCACCCGGTATGATGGTTTGGGATGGCATTTGATTTCACTGCCGCACTTCTCTAGTGCGCATTGCCGGTACACTGAACAGCCAGGGCTACATCTCTGAGGTGTTAGAGCCCGTGGTCCTCCCATACATTCAGCGCTTGCCATCAGCTATATCCCAGCAGGATAACGCGCGGCCACACATGTCACTCAATATTTAAGTGTTCTTCTATACATATGAGATTGAATTGCTTCTTTGGCCTGCTTGTTCTCCCGATCTATCGCCAATCAAAAATGTGTGGTCCATGCTTGCACAATGACTGGCCTGGAATACACCACCCGCTACTAGACCAGATCAACTTTGGCTATATGTGGAAGCCGCACGGACTGTTCTAGCCCTAGGATACGTTCAAAGATTCTTTGATTCTATGCCAAAGCGTGTGGCAGTAGTTGTTATAGCCAACAGTGGCGTCTATACTAACTACTGATTTTGTCATCAACCACATGTCACAAGAGGCTGTAATTTTGATCTTTTAATCTTTGTGCAACATGCTATCTGCCATGCAAAATTCGTTGTGATATCTCTGGTCCTTCTTGGTGTTGCATTTTGTGGGGCCAGCAGTATATAAACTTTGAGAAATATAATTTTATAAAAAAGTCATAGAGTAATAGGGTGTCTTTATATAAGTGGGATAAAGTGGAAGAAGCAGGATAAAATGGATAAGAAAAAAAAGAATTTGTTCTGACAAAATATTGCTTTGTTTTTTTAAGAAACTTTTATAAGAATTATTTTGAATACAGTTGAACCTCTCCAATCCGGCATGTATTGAACTCGGGCGATGCCGATTTACGGAATTTTCCAGATTACGGAAATTCTAAGATACTGCAGAAATTTTCATCAATTTCCTTTCTTGTGGGCAGGAGGGGGGTATTTTAGGAATTAAATAACGAAATTTTAAAAATATAACGTTATCGTCAGGAGCATTATATATATCAATTTTAAAAAACTATTCAATGCAAGAAATAAAGCAATATATGTTTTGTATTTATGAGAAACGGATTTCTGAAAAAATTATTAAGTATTTTTGCAGCAAATAAAGTAAATCATCATCCAAATCGATTAACGAAAATTTATGATTGAAAAACTAAATGAAATAAAAAGAAAATTACTTAATATAAGAAAAAAAAGGAGACGTCTGTTGGTACATAACCATCCAGAGCGCGGGACGCGGACCCCTCTCCACATGGCGCTCCTCCAGCACACTCGTGCCAGCGTCCACTTGACCTTGACCCAAGGCGAAGAATTTCTCCTGGCGTAGCTAACAGATCAGATACGGGGAAGGTCATTCGAATCGGAAAAAAGCTCTCTCTTTAGCGTCTTATTCCCAACATCTTTCTATTGTCATTGAATAAGTGATTGATGCTAGATTTGTTGCAATCAAGGGGTGGCGAATTTCTCAGGGAATTATCACCCAATAAAAAAAGAATCACTAAAGACTACAGAAATCTTTCACACAGTTTACTGTAACAATAATGTTCATCCCCACGAGATTTCCTTTTGTACAAGACACCTGAATTGAAGATAAACTTTAGGAGGGATATCTGAGGGATTAAGGGTTTCACATTAGGAAGTAACTACCCACGTATTGTGTTGCTGACAATTGGACATACAAAGGCGAGGAAGAAGAATGTTAGCAACAAATTTTTAAAATGCGCCCGTTTCTGGTATTCTGAGTCCATCTAAATTTTCGGGCTTCCGTTGCAAAAGTGTTAAAGTGCAAAATTTTATATTTTATAACGATACCAGCACACTTCGCAGACGTAAAATAAATAAACGTAGGAAAACATAAAATGGGAGGAAAAAAGTATATATATGACAAAATACATAACAGAGGGGAAAAAAAAAAAAAACAGGGAGAAATGTGCCGGATAATAGTTTTCTGGTTTACAGAATGCCAGATTAGAGAGGTTCAACTGTAATTATACGAATGAATTAATTATAAAAAATAATTTGCAACTTTAAATGTAGAATTACTAAATTAAACCATAAACAAATACATGATTTTTTTATGATATTACATTTATGAATAAAATATAAATGTTTTATGTGTAAAAAAGTTAATATGGCTTGTAAGAAACGTTTTAATGCACATTTCAACATTATTTTCAAAAAATGTTAATGATCATTTCAAAGTTGATACAACGATGTGTTTATAAGTGCTCTTTTCCTCTGTTGGTAACTATCATTTCTCTAGTTCTTGAGTCTGTATCTAATAGACAACTTAGACCTGATGCAACATGATGTGCTTTCATCAAAATTTGAATAATTACCAAATTGTAATAATGATCTTTGTTTGGTTTTAAACATTTCTGCCACTATGTTATTTTTATGTCTTACTAGTGGGGATAACCAAGAAAAGCTTGCTCAAAATTAGCTTTGTGTTCAACCTAATATGTTATTCCCACTGCATCATTCTAACTGCATTATTGCTATAAAACATTTTATTTTATAACAGCATTATTTACAGAGACAATCACTATGAAAACTATGCATGCATATGTTTCTAAATTTTACATTATCCATATATTCACAATGAAAAAAACATTAGTACAAATTCCATTTTTATTTCAACTCTGATTGGTTTGAGCAGTTCCTTTGATCTCCTGTCCTATTGAGAATTTCTAAAAAAAAAATTCTTCATATTCTGGAAGATTTTAATTTGGTAACATTCATGCATTTGTCCCCATGTATTTTACATGGCATTTAAGATTTTTTTAAAAATATAATTAGATTAACTTTGAGTCATGAGCCCAAATGATCCATTAATAAAATGTTTTTGAGCATGCGACAAACACAATATCTTTCTCAAGCCCAAAAATGATAGAATACAAAATGTAATCAAAATCCTTGGCCATTATCTAGATAAATTAACTTGACCCCTGTTGAACGAAAAATGTCCCACAAATGGAATTTTCTAAAGCATGTGACTTAGACCAGTGGTCTTCTCATCATGCAAAATGTAGAATACAAAACTTAGTCAAAATCTTTAGAGCCATTTTTAAGTAAAATTACCTTGACTCATAATGACCCAAAAATAACCCACTACTTGAAATTTCGCAACCATGTAATCAAGCCTACGGATCTTTCTGTGCTGGGACACGGTATAATATAAAATTTTGTACAAAAAAAATATTTGAGATGTTTCTGCAATAGATTTAGTTTGACCCTGATCTGTAGTGACTTAAAATGACCCGCTAATTGAATTTTCTCGAACCTGCAACCCAACTCAGTGCTTTCTACAAACCTGAAAACGATAAAATACAAAATATAATCAAAATCTTTTAAGCCATTTTCTAGATAAAATTAGCTTGACCCATAGTGACCCCAAAATGGGAACACCAATCGAAATTTCCAGAGCTTACAGCCTAGTCAATAATTTTATCATGCCAAAAAACATTATTATACATAATTTATAATTTGTGAAAATTGTTTGGCTATTTACATGTTTGATTAAACATGTTCAGTTCAATAGTAAAGCACTCAAGAGTCTTTGCCTCCTGGTATTTTTTGAACTACAGTACAAGAACAAATTTTAAAAGACATTTTAAATGTTTTGTTTAAATCTGATGTAATTTTCACTAAACTTTTCTTTCTCTTTTTTATATTTGCATAAAAATACGTTGGTTGATTGAAAGGAAATATTATTTGTATTGTCTTAGAATTCACAGCAATAGTTAAAAAAGATTATTTTAAAATATGATGTAAATGTCTCATCTAAATATATTTTTTTTTATTTTAATTGTTTTGTAATATTATTTGGTCATTTTAAATATGACGTAATTATTTTTATTTGCTGCTTTTAATTGTGCATTAATGAATTTATTTATTATTTAAAAGTTTTCTTTCTCATTTGATATTCTTGTGAAGATATTTTTGTTGCTAAAAAAAGAAATATTTTTTATTTTCACTACTTTAAAATTGGTACAATAATTTAAAAGATCATTTAGAAATGTGAAATGTAAATATATTTTTTGATTTAAATTGTTTGCAATATTATTCTTTGGCTATTTTAAACAATAGATTTTTTTTCATTTAAGACAGTTCACACATTTTCATGAATTCATTATTTTTATATTTTTTTTCATTATATTTCTTTCTATTTAATATTCACGTGTAAATATATTTTTCTAATGTAAATTTCAATATTTCTTGTTTTAACTCATAAATATTTAATTCTCATTTGAAATGTATTTTTTTTCTGCTTGTGATAGTCATGCATAAATATTTTTTTTAATTTGATGAAATATTATTCTTTGATCAGTTGTCAACAGTTTAAATTAACGACTTTTTCTAACACATGTAAAAATTATCTTTCGAAATGCTAAAAATCTGAATTTAAAATGGAAATAAATCCTCAAAAAGTGAGTCAAATAAAAAAAATAATAAATGCAGTCTGTACACCGCGAATTTCTAATGTATAAAATGATTTAAAAGTGTTTAAATTCCTATGTATAGTTTTGCTCCTATAAAACTTTTAATGAACGATTTTAAATAACGTTAAGCTTAAATATCTCCTAAAATAATTATTCTATTTGAAAACTGTCTGCATTAGCTTATTTATCAAACATTTGTCTATAATACCACTAATTTTCACAATTTTGTATGCAGATTTTCTTGTAATATTAGCAAAAAAATACTTTAAGTCACATTTAAAAAAAAAAAAAAAAAGTATATATATTGCCAGTGGTGCTGACAGCATTGGTTATTTTTATTTATTTATTTATAGAAAGAGAGATTTATGAAAGAATGTTCTAAAAAAAAGTATTATGAGAGACATAATCCAGTAGCTTCAGGCATGCTATTATAAAGATGTTTAAAAAAAAAAAAAAAAAAAAAAAAAACTACAAAAAATGGCAGTAATTGGCACTAAAAATTATTTTTTAAAAATTCATATTTCAAAGATGCTATTTATTTATTTTTATTTATTTATTTATTTTTAAATCTTATTTAGCCCTCTAAGTGTTTGGCATGTAATATTCTGTCATCTAAATTCCAGGTTTCTCTGCAATATATGCAATATTTAATATAATATAATTCTATAGATTTAATTAATTTTCAATGCATTAAAGAATAATTAATCCTCTCAAGGATTACACTCATATTTGTATTTTTTTTTTTTTTTTTTTTATTGTTGAAAGAATCATATTTTCTTAGCATTTAAAAGAAAATGCTGAGAAAACAACATTACAATTTCACCCGTTTGCAAGATCCCCAGACTGTTAATCATAGTTAAAAAATCATATTAACTTATTTGTAGTTAGTTTTATGTACATTAAGTGATACTTCTGCCCCTCTGTATTACAGGGTTGAAAGTCTAACATTTCATTTTTTTATGTGTCAGTAACTAAACTTTTTTTTATGTAATGAGTTATGCTGTAAAAAAATATTCAATTATACTGTCTGACCGAGATAAGAAAAACCCTGAGTAGGTTTCCTGGTTTCGAAGGTTCCAAACCTTATAGGGAGAAAACTTCATCCATAGGAAAAAAAAAAAAAAAAAAGACTGCTTATTTGGGGAATGATCGGTTGAATGGGAGAAATGGAAATGCCGGACATCCCTAAAATAAAGTGGACTGACCAGTTACCTTGGCAACAGAATGGATCTGAGACCGGTTCTAGAGTCTTTCTTATCGGAGCCAGACAGTATATGTAACACACATAATATTCCTAAATGTTATCTTGGAACTAAAATTTTACTTTTCCCTTGAACAGTTCAAATAATTTTCTTTATTTTAATTTCTTCAAGGTGATATTTTTGATGAAGGTTATCATTGCAGTGAAGAGGAATTCAACAATTACGTGAAACGATTCCATAGTGTATTTAGTGCTCCAGAAGGTACAAAAATTCATATAGTAGTTGGCAATCATGATATTGGTTTTCATTACAGGTAAGCACATAGGAACTTTTTTTCCCTCGCATTATAGTTAATTGATATAGTTGAGAATATTGTTTTAAACTGTCAGAATCATCTGTTACTGTCTGAAGTAATAAATGAATACATATTAATTTGAAATGTATAATTCATAATCAATGTTGATTTCAGGGGGTGATCTGGGAAGGACATATTCCTCCAGAGCTAAGAAATGTCTCCTTCCCCACCCCCCCCCCCAAAAAAAATTGAGATTTTGTATTTTTAGTGGTCCTAAAGTGCAATTTCCCCTCGGGGAACTCTACAATATCCCCCCCCCCCTTATGAGCCTCAGAAGTCCCTAGTGGAGGAAAGTGTCTGAATTCAACACAAATAATAATGCTTTTCTCTAAATTTCATGCAAATGCTTTTCCAATTACAATAAATGTTTTATAATGATTTTTTACAAATATTTATGTTTTCTATGAAAATTATTAATTTCGTGTCTGTTACAATTTTTTTGTTCCTTGTTATAAAAATTGAATTATTAAAAAAAAAAATGATCTTATAAGCAACAAATATTAATAGCTATTTATTAGAAAACATTTATTTTAACTTCTTGACATATCACTAAACACCAAAGTAATGTGTCTAGAAATACTATTTATTTAATAATTGTTATGGCATTCAAATGTAGCTTTCTATCTTTTTCAGAATACTTTATCTGAATAACAAAATGTCAAACTTAGAGCATGTCCAGGGCAACTTACTAGTCACTTACTGAAGTTACAAATATTACTGACCGATTGTAGGGCAATACAAAATAAAAATCAAGGAGAATTGTTACGTCAGCTACAATTCAAGAGGATAGTTTTCATTAATGCCAAAATTCGCTTTCGTATTTCCCTACAATTGGTCAGTAACATAGGTCACTTCGGTAAGTTGCGCTACATGCCCTTAGTGTTAAAACAGAAAATGAATGTATTTTATAACTATTATATTAGATCTCACTATCATCATTCACATGTCATTGCCAATTTCATTTCTAAAGTCAGTGCCAGGCATAGGATTCGCAAAGGGTTATTCTAGACATTTAAGTTTATCCAAGTCCTTCATAACTCTGATAGAGATTATCTTTGATTCTCTGTAAACAAAAACATGCAACGGAATGTTGAAGATGCCTGAGACATGTGAATTATTGTTTTGATATAAGAAACAAATGATGTCGCCCAGACATCTTCATATGTCAAGGGGTTAATTTCAATTATTGTTTTATTATTTCTGGTTTTAAATTTCAGTTATTATTAATTAGTTATTTAATTTTAGATTTTTTTGCATCTTAAATTCAATTTAGATTGCTATTTAATTTTTTTTCTGCCATAAGATATTTTATTTAAAGGTAAATGCATATGATTAGTTGAAAAATTTATCATCATATTTACAATATATCTAAATACCGATGTTTCAATTTTCCTTTTGTTATTCTTTTTTTTTTTCTCTCTTCCAGTTTATTTTGAATGGGATAAATTTTGTTTTAAAGTTAGTCTAAATATAAAAAGCAAATTCTTTAACTGACCATGTATTATATATTAAGTTAAAATGATATTGTGAAGACAAAGATCTTTTGAATTATCTCATATTATGTTCAATTTTAAAACTTTATGATTTGTTCAAACACTTGGTAATAACAATTTAGAAAATAATTCTAACTATAAAAAATCTATATAATTTCTAAAAACCTGAAATAAACTTCACAGCTTAGAAAAGAGTGATTTACAAATATGTAACAGATTTTTATTTTTTTATATCAAATTTTCAAATAACAAAAAAAAAAAAAAAAAAAAAAAAAAAAAATCATTTATTAAATGTTGCTTTTTTCTAAATAAAATATTGTCATGAAATTTTTCCTATTGTTCATAAATTACAAACTGTATAGTTGTTAGGTAATATTACTGTATTTCTATTAAACTTTCTTTAGGCTGTTTTTAAATCAAAAAGAGCAACTTTATGACATAAGCTTTAAGTATATTTTTGTTCAGAAATGCATAAAACTAGCAGGCATTGTTGTTTAGAAACAGAAACTATCTAATCATCATACTCACATGGCTGTCAACATTTATGTCTATTTAAAGTAAAATAAATGTAATAAAAACAGAAATTTTAGTAAATAATTGACAGTATGTATTGTAATACATGACACTGGGTTACCTTTTACTAAAACATTTTTGAGATTCCAAACATATTTATATGAATTAAACATGCATACTCAAATTTTTATAAGTTTTTTTGCTTGTAATTTGCAGAGTTCTTAATATAAAATAATGTTCTTTTCCAAAAATATGACAAACAACATTGTACACAGTACCCTGTAATCAAAATTTAAAAATAATAAAAATTGTATGGAAAATGAGCAGGTTTACTAAATAATTTTTTATTGCACATGTGTGAGTGCCATCAAAATTTCATTTGCATATTGTGTTAGCTAAATGTATAGAGCAATTTTTGTGAAAGTCAGAAAAACATAGCTTGAAAATTCTGAAAGTGACCATCGAAAGAATAAGTTCAAAATTAATTGTTCCCAAAATTAAGCAAAAAAGTGAGAAGGTTGTATCCAAATATTGTAGAATGTGCCATATTGTGTATTCTATATTGACACTAATCAATGGATAAATGGATATGCCATTTTCATGTGATTTTTTTTTTCTTAACCTCATAAATTTTTATATTAAAAAATGTAAGATTAGACACAATATGTAGCTTATTTACTGTTTGAATTTTAAGTTATTTTATAAAATGCACATAAATAATCTTATATTTAAAATAATAATAATAAAGTAAAAATTGTATGTTCTGTTACAGAATTTCTCGTCACTTGAAAGAGCGATTTGAAAAGTCTTTTAATGTGTCTTCTGTAGAAATGATTAATATTCGTGGTAATATATTTGTTCTAGTCAATAGTATGGCTTTACAAGGTGATAACTGCTTCCTGTGTAAACCTGCTGAACAGAAGCTAAAAGAAATAGCTGAAATATTAAATTGTGCTAAGGTAATCCTTTCTCTTTTTTCTTCTAAGTAATCTGTAAATTGTGCATAATGTTGATTATTATTAGTTTTGTTGTTATATAATTACCACAAAAAATAATTATTTCTTAGATTTATTTATTTATTTTAAAATTATAGTAAAGTAATTTTTGTTACTATTCAAATTATTTTATTATTGTATCTCTGCATTTTCCCAAGCTTTTCTGTTCTGTTAGTTTTCTTTTTAAAGTATTTAGCTATATCAATTTTTTTTTTTTTTTTTTTTTTTTTCAATCTTATGTTTATTATTTGTATTATTACTAGGCTTTTTATTTAGTAAGAATTTCATTTAAAATGAATATTTAGGCTTTAAAAATCTTTGGCTTACAGAATATGCCACCTGTGTTCTTATGATATTAAAAAGCATCTATGTATTTAAGCATTAATTGACATAGCTGCTTATTATTTCATAGATTCTAACCTTCTGATTTTTCATCCTCCTCCCTGCCCCCAGGCAAAGAAAAATATTTCATCCAGAAATCTTAGTTAATGGGAATATAGCAAATAATTTTACTTTTTTTTTAACCAAATATTTGTATTTTTAAGCATGTATAATAAAATATTTAGTAAATCTCAGTAATTAATAGCATAATTTTATTGCTATACATATAATTCATGTACATTTCAGCTAAAATAAGAAATCATTATTACCACTATTAAATACTCTTTTTTTTTAAATTCTTTTTATTTGATACAAAATATTTTTCCTTTTACACTTGCAAGGGCACCACCAAACATGGCGCTCACAGATTTTGATGATTTCAAAGTATGTTGTAGGGGTCATACCACTAATTATTCTGGTGAAAGGGTGTTTTCAAATGGGCCTTGGTTTTTGAGAAATTGGGGGTTAAAGTTCAGCATATATTTCAAATACCTATTTGTACAAATGCCGAATGTGAATCTGTGGCTCAGTGCCAGCGCGCGGGCTGCGAATCGAAAGGTTGTGGGATCGAGTCCCTCCTCGGTTTTAATTTTCTCTTTTTACTTATATTTATACTATTTACACGTTACAAATTTTAAGTATTTCTACTACTAGAGAAATTGCTACAGCGTTTGCTATTTTCTTGATAAACTAAATTTAAATTTTTGAATTTTTCATGAAAAAAAAAAAATTCTGCAATTTTTAAACTAATATTTCTATTGACAAAACTGCA
This sequence comes from Maratus speculifer, assembly GCA_964019185.1. NCBI lineage: Eukaryota > Metazoa > Arthropoda > Arachnida > Araneae > Salticidae > Maratus > Maratus speculifer. The sequence continues at coordinate 290,331,280 of OZ025296.1, forward strand.
AAACTAATTTACGCCTAGGGCTCTTTTTTCTTAATTATTATCTACATTTTTTTTTTACTTTGAGCATAATTCTGAAATAATGATTTTTCTTTTTCCTATTGCTTTTTTATTTTATTTTATGGCATTTTAAATGAAAATTTATCTCTTTTTGTAAAAAAAATACAAAATAATTTTCAAGTGAAATTTCTTAAATGTTTTCAGGATCAGATAATATAAGTAATGCACATCTTCGAAAGACTAATAAATATTAATGCAGTAATGCTAAAATACAAGTTGTTATCATTTATCCAAAATTACAATTTTCCAATTTTCTGTAAATGCATTTATCTCCCAAGTTCAACCTCAACAAAATTTATTGTTTGCACACATAAGAAATGACAGATTACATTTAAAACTATTTTTTATTAGAAATCAAACCACTATTTCCATGATTCAACAGGAATACAAAAATCGTCTGTTATAATGAGATAAAATTTATGATACATATAAAAATACTATTTTTTTTATCGTCTGCTTTCCTTTTCTCCATAATATCAGAATAAATGAAGATTTCTTTTTATTGATCTTATATTTGCACTTATACAAAAGATAATTAATCTTTTTTTTTTTTTACTTTTAATGTATTTTTAAACATATTTATCACAAATTAAGTACGTAAGGAATATAAATTATGTAAGTTTTAAAAAATGAGATTTCAGACATAAATTAAATCGGATTTGCGTTTAGATTAAAAATTTCGGTAAAAAATACTGATTTTCTCAAAAATTTCATAAACATAAACTTTAGTTTTTAAGGGGGCAGTTTACCACTAAACTGATCAAAAAATTCATTTTTGTTTTTAAACATTAAGTGAAAGCCTGTTTAATTGCGAATATTTTAATATGTCATTTTTACCCATACAACAATTATATTTTGAGATATTGCAAATTTTGTTAATACACCCAGCACAATTCCTTACACTAATGATAACTTTAAACTTTTTTTCCCTCTGTGTTTATATTTTCTTCACTTTCATGTTTTAAAAATGATAAAGCTTTTTTTGTATTTGATACAGAGATTTAAAATGTTTTGTACAATTTGTTTTTTTATATGTGTTGAATATTTGCATGAAATTAGTCTTAACGTTATTATTGTTATTGATATTGTTATTAATAAAAGTTGTTATTAATAAATATAAATGAAGAGTGTTAGATTTCACCACTTTACATTACTTATATCAAATAGTTATATATATTAATGTAGTATAACATTATCTAAAAATCCATGCACAGTATTGTGTAATACACATATGAAGAAAAAACAAAAAATGATTTATTAATTTAAAAATATTAATATTTAAAGTAGTGGAGATTTTAAAACATTCAAATTTTCTTATACTTTTTCAAAATTTTAATTAAATATGCATTTTTATTTATTTATTTGTTGCAAAATGTACTCTTATTTGAAGTATCCTGAAGTTCAATCAGTTCACCATTTGACCCTTACAACATACTTTGAAATCATCAAAATCTGTGAGCACCATGTTTGGTGGTGCCCTTGTTAGACATATTAAATTAATTTCTGTAAGATAAGCTGTCAGTTTTAACGCTAAGATGTAAAAAATGTTACTTTCCATCTATAATCCATCTTTTACTACATACCTACATACTTTTATCCTTTCTCAATTCAAAATTAAATAAGCACTTGATATACCTCCTGAAATATCCCTTGCTCAAGTAAATTTTATTGTGAGAAATTTGTGCATTAAAATTCACTCATGATTTTAAAAATTAAATATGGTATATATTTTGTATTTTACTAATTAAAGTTGCAATATTTGTTTGAATGCATGGTACTTAAACATTCGACAATAAAATAATTTTATTTATATAATATTTAGAATGTAAACAATCTAATCATATAAATTAAACTTACACAGTGGCGTAGCTACGGGGGGGGGCAAGGGGGGCGCCCGCCCCGGGCGCCGAGACTAAGGGGCGCCAAATTGAGAGAGGTTTAAACCGAAATTACCTTACATATTTTAACAATAAACAAAAATTGTTGACTTTTAATTTTTTTATGTGTGTTCCAATTAATGAAGAACTGAAAAATTTATGTAAATATTTCTTGGGATGGCTCAACTCTATCGGTAACGAAGATAATTATGTTTCTGAATTGAGGCACAAAATGATTAAATAGGGGCGCCAAATTCAGAGGAGCTTTAAACGAAATTATTTCACATATTTTAAAAATGAATAATACATGTTGACTTCTTTTGTGTGTGTGTGTGAATGTTTTGAAGAAATTCGGTGAAGGTGGGAGGAATGGCAAAATTCATAATTGTCAATCGCTAATGGAGGCTTTCAATTCGCCACCTGAGAATAATAAGGTTCTATCTGTGTTTTTGAAAAAAAATGACTTATCGGTATATAAAGGTACTATTTGTATCTATGAAGGCATTTTTGCATCAAAATGGTGTTATATATTATAATTTACATATGACATTGCAATTATAGTATGACATTATTTTAATCCAGAAATGACTTCTTAGATACAAGTAGAACTTTTCTATATCGAGAAGACATTTTTTTCAAAAACACAGATAGAACCTTATTATTCTCAGGTGATGAATTGTCTAGCCTGAAGTAAATAAATCAAGAAGCCGGACTTGAAATCACATTTCTGGTATCAAGAATATTTTTCATTTGTAGCTAGCTGATCCGTCCGTCGATTTTTCCAAATGAACCACGAATGATTAAAACATCTATTCAAATTTAAATAAATAAAAAAATCTTTCAAAATGAACCTCTGGGATGGGTCTCTGTCTCCAGTGTCTTCGGCAGCATAGAACAGGTGTGCTACGCAGCCAAGAACCAACCATTAAAAACATGCATTCAAATTTATTTCTGTCAAAATGAATCTCCGGAATGGATGTGTACTGCCTATGACACCATATAGAAGGCGTATTGCGTACGTGCAAGAACATCTGGCGATAATCGTAAAATGAATTGAAAGAAAGAAAATTCCCTTGAAATAGGTCCCATGAAATCTGAGATAAAAATGTCCCTGGTAGTGGAAGATAGAACTAAAGCTATAAGACAATCGAAAAACAAGTTGAATGAGAAAAACCCAGTGGAAATTGGGTCCATAGAGCCCGAGCCATTTAGCTCATCTTCACATGAAGATGGAGCTAAAAATTTCAAGAAAATCGTAAGCTCATTTTCAAGAATCAATACCTGTTGAAATCTATTTTGTAGAATCCGACAAAAAAGGGGCTTAAAAGTTCGATAGTCATCATACTTTAAAATGTGAATAAAGGGGAGAAACTAACTGAGGACGGACTCTTAACTCCTATCAATTCACTCTGCCCACAGAACACACTAGTAATTATCGATTAAATTGATAAAATACTTTTAAATTACGATTTTAGCATTCGATAACGTTTAATAATTAAGTTGATTGTCTGCATGTTATATAATCTTTGATCAATCGATTTTCGAAAACTAGTGGAGTTTCGGACGGAAATTTTTTTTTTAGTTCTGTTTTTAATGCATGTTCCTTTCTGTATGTTTCTCTCTTATACAGGGCTGCCACAGGCGATTATTTTTTTAAATTCTAATTGGTACCACTTTCTCAAAACAGAAATCCTTACTCACACTTTAATAACATTTTCAATAGAAATAAACGTCAATAAATATATTAGAAAAAAATTGTGCGAACAGAATGCAAAAATAGTCGACTGTGGCAACTTTTGCATATGGGGTCTCTCTCTTTTGTATACTGACGCCGTCAATTAAAAAGAACAAAGTTACCGAGCTATTTCCAAAAAAATTATATATATTTTTTTATATGCAGTCGGCTCTCGTTAATTCGAACTCGTCGGGACCACAAGAAATGTTCGAATTATAGAAAATATGGAATGAAAATGTGCTCAATATGGTACTATTACAAAGGAATTAATATTATAGTGTTTTTTAATTTTTTTTCGTAATAATATCATTAGAATATGACTTAATATTAAATTAGAATTGATAAATACATCTACTAATTAAAAGATTAGAAACAAGCACGATGGAAGAAATGTTTAAAGCGTCACTGATGAAAGGGGCTCACAGAATGCGGATATTAATTGCATTGCATTATATGTATATTTGTCCGGAACAATTTTCACAAAAATCAAGGAACGAAAGTTATTTAAATGATCTGAAATCCGTGAGAAAGAAAAGAAAAATGAAAAACCGGAATTTTTGTTAGTTCGAATTAAACGAAGTCAAGCGAAAATGAGTTCGAATTAATGAAAAATTTTAACCTTATTCTGCACTGAAAATTTCGGAACTTCATGTTTAGTTCGAATTAAGCGAAGATTCAAATTATCCAATTTCGAATTAACGAGAGTCGTTTGCATATGTGCTTTGAAATTTTCTAATTAAACTCTTAATTGTTTTTTTCACTGATTAGTTTCACTGATAAGTGAAAGTCTTAGCATTCCATATAAATATTTAAAATGAAAGATTCCTCAAACCAATGCAAAAAGTATTTAGCTGAAAGAACAACAAGAAAAGGTATTATTTCTTACTTATTAAAAACTCCATTTTTCCGTCAAATTATCAGTGAGAAAACCAAATAATGAAATATGAGCGACCTACCCCAAATTTTTCCTACTTAAATTGTATAAAAAAACGAAGTTAGGGCTTTTCAATCTTCCTAGTATGACCACTACAAACGTCTGTTTTCGTAATTTTAAAAGTTCAATTTATTTTACATATATTTAAATTCAGTGCATATGCATTAGAAAGAACTTACATCTATCTATGTAAATTATGGGAATCACTAAGAGATCAATGGAATAAAATAATTTGACACGGGAACCTCTTTTGACCAAACTCTTTCGTCACTGCATCTTACAATCATTTTGGTGAAATCGATCGGAGATTTTACGACTTATTTACGCCAATTTCGGGATCTAAATAGTCGTAAGTTATGCAGGCTTACCAGTACTGCCAAATCTAATCTTTTTCATTCTAGTTCATGTAAGTATGTTGAGACTTGTAATATTTTCCAGTAGTGGGTGAAGATGTCAGTTTACGAGAAACGTTTAGTTTAATTAGTTAATTAGCTCTTGATTGACATATGGTCAAGATCCGCACAATTCCTGGAATCTGAAACATACAAAGATTTAGTCATAAACGAAAGAAGAATTGCCTAAACTCAGTATTTTCCATCTTAAGTTACTCTCTGATTTTACAGGCGAACATAATAAATGTCATGCTGGAAAACAAAATTCAAGGAATAAAATGAATTTTGAGAAAAATAATTTATGGAGTTTAATTTGAATTTTTGAATTTCAAAAGGATTTTAGTTTTTATCATTTTCATCTATCATATCTCTCTATATATTGATATCTGATCATTGTCATGCGACTGAGAATATGTTAAAGGTTTATTAAGTTTTCAAACAAATTTGCTGGATATCTTGATTAATGATAAGAATTCAAGACCTTTTATTGTTTTCCCATCCATCTTTAAAAATCGATGCGTTTGCAATTTGAAATTCTAGGGTGACTTTTCAATCAGGAGATTTTCTTACCACAATCGGACGTATCATAACTTAGCACTTTTAGTAAATGAGTTTTTTTCCAAATTTATTCTCTTTGTCGCTATTCCCATTACAGAGCCAGATTACCGCACATGCCTTGGACCCACTGTTGCTGGGGGCTCAAATTTAATAAAATGATTTTTTAAGAAAATTCTTAAAATTGTAGTTTCCGCATTATTTTCTCAAAAACAAAAATATATTTTGATGAATTTTGAAACTGTATCATAATATTTCATAATAATCTATTCCTTATCCTCTACACACCCCCCTCCCCCCCAAAAGTGTAAAGAAACTGCAAGGTGCCCTCAAACAGGTACTGGGCCATGAGCCCCGCACAACCCTAATCGTGCTCTGCATCCCACATGCTAAAAACAACATAAACAACAACTTATATTTCTAAGTTTTTGAAATTCCCATTCAAATTCAATATTGATGAAAATTGGAAATCTCCAGTAATCCGGTTTTATGCATTTTAATTTGGTGTGTTTGAGTAAAACTAGGTGAATTTTTAAAAACAAGAAAAAGTGAAAATGCCTTTTTCTCCCAGTGCAAGGAGTATTTTGTTTCTTCTTCCGAAAAAAAATATCTGTTTTTTTTTTTTTTTTTGGGGGGGGGGGGGGGGCGCAGAAATTAATCCTGCCCCGGGCGCCAAAAAACCTAGCTACGCCACTGAACTTACATACAATTTAAAATTGAGTTAATACTTCAAGATTTGTTTTAAAATTTAACATGGCTTATGATTAAAATAATTGCAATTTTGTATCATGATAATGTAAACATTTTTTTTTTTTTTTTTTTTTTTTAAGCTTTTGCATAGCTTTTATCGCAGGCTTTGAGCGTGTGTCCTTTCGTCGTCCTTTCAGTTCCTCAGTTCCGCAGACTTCTGCAAGGTATTCTTCGTTTTGGGGAAGGTTACTACCTTCCCCTCTTCAGGGGGGGGGGGGACTTGTGTGATACATCATTCGAAAGCCCTGTGACTATTCATGTGAATGTGCCCCCTCCCCCGGCCGGCAAATCTTTCAAAATTTTGCCTGATGTGAATTTTTTTAAATGTTGAGACACCCATCGTGTGCTATATTGTTAGAAAAAAAATTACCATTTTTAATTTTTTACACATTTGATACGCCCCCCCCCCCCCCCCCAGGGTAGTACTTTTCTAAATTTCGTAAACAAACCGTCATTTGACATATCTTTGGAAAGGCCTTAAACTGCTGATTCATATTTTGCATGTCTGGTGCGCCATCCCCCCTCTCTTCCCCCCCCCAGGGGGGCATTTTCTAAATTTGTATATAAACCCATCGTGTGGCATATCGTTTAAAAGAACTGTAACTGCTCATTCCAATTATGCATGTTTGGGGCACTGCACCCCCACTTTGCCCCCCCCCCCCCAAAGGGGAACTTTTTAAATTTTTATCCACACCCCTCGTGTTGCATATCTTGAGAAAGGTCTGAAATTGGCTTTTCCTATTATGCATGTCTTGTGTGTTACCCCTCCCCCCCCATGGGGGCACATTTTTAATTTCTTTACAACACCAGTCGTGTGACACATCATTTGAAAGGTCTGCAACTGCTTATTCATATTATAGATGTCTTGTGTGTCATCCCCCACTCTGCCCCCCAGGGGGGCACATTTTTAATTTCTTTACAACACCAGTCGTGTGACACATCATTTGAAAGGTCTGCAACTGCTTATTCATATTATGCATGTCTTGTGTGTCACCCCCCCCCCCCCAGGGGGGCACATTTAAGCTATTGCATAGCTTTTATTGCAGGCTTTGAATGTGGCGACCGAATCTAGAAATTCCGTAACACGAAAAAACCTAACATTCCGGCTAACGTCGTTTCATTTCTGCAGACTTCTCATTTATTCAATAAATAAAAAAAAAAATTGTTTTCTTATCGGTCATTACGTTTAAAAAGTGTAACTTGAATTAATATCAAAGAAAAAGAAAAAACTTGAATCAATATCAAAGACAAAAAAAAAAACTGCATAAATAAAAAATAAATAAATAATTATAATTGCATAAGTTGATAAAAAATACTATGCAATAGCTTTACTGCGGCAGTCCCCAAGTGCCACACATATTTTTTTTTCCCTTGTTATTATATTTTTCCTTAAAAAGTATTCAGTCGTATAACATTTTGGCTCTGTAACCAGGGGTGTAGTTGTAAAAATAACCAGAGGATATACGCTTTAAGCATAGAGTATACGCTCAAGAAAAAGAATATACTCTAGAGTGTGTATACTATGGCTTTTTTGATAAACAGAGAGTATACAGTGTCCTTTAAAAAATCCAGTATATGGCATATACCTCCGTATATCCTCCACTACATCCCTGTCTGTAACTACAAATATGTAAGTTCAGAATGGTGAAATTTCATGGCTCTGTATAACAGAGAAAATAATGTAATTCCTGGTTACTTATTTTAACAATCCAATTCAATTATTTTTAACTGATTAATAAACTGTTATAATCGCTAATTGCTCTCCCAATTGTGAATGATGTGATTACTTGAAAATTTCGGATTGACATATTATTAATACTAAAATATAAATCTGCAGTATTTTTATTATATTTAAGACTATTTAAGTAATAATAATACTGCTGAACAATCTGATTATTTACTACTTTTTAAGTGCTTTAAAATTGAATACCATTTTTCATTTTTCTATAAATGTATCACATATATAATCAATTACGCCACAATAGTTGTGTTTCTCAAATTGGCTTAAATCTCTAATTTTGACAGCCTTCAAAGGAAATAGAGAAATGCAATTCAGCTTTTTGTTAATATGTCACTAAAAATATCTGAAATTTTTGTGAGTTTTAGCATAAAATTAACTGCATCGATGTATCAAAAAATAGCAAACTTACATTTGAGAAAAGAAATTGTTGGAGGGAGGGGGAATTATTTTTATTCTGAATTTATTTGGCTAAACTTCAACAGTATCTGATTTCAGATATTCAGTAAGACGGAATAATACTGAATAGAGACTTGGTATTTATTACATCCCTACTGGGAAAAAAAAAAAAAAAAAAACTACTACATTAATGAAGAGCAACGTTTTATCAGAAACTTTTTCTTCTTCAAAGTTTGTATATCTGTTTTTTCAGAATGTTGACAGCTATGTTATTTTCAGTCACTGGAAGCATGTTATATTATTTATGATAGAAATTTTCTGATCTTGAATAGTAATCACTGCATTATGTAGCAGAATATACATCGATGAAAAAAAGTTTAGGACCCCAACAAAAAAACTTAAGGCTGTTCTTAAATCAAAAAGGTCAGTCCAACTTGAAATACTACAATCATGACATCATCTCATTATGCTAGATTTCAAAGACGACACTGAGACTAAACTTAATTCCATTTGTTAATATTACAATATTTTCAATCTTGTGAAAAAAAAAAAAATACTTTTTTACTGTTACGATTGAATTAAATTTGCATAATATTTCAGATATTTATCTCTAAATTCAAGATAAATAGTTCTTTATAGAATTTTATTCTAAACAATAAATTTAGCATGTGGTCTTATATTTTTTCCAGCATTGTATTTGCTTTTGCATAGTATGCATTACAGATAAAACTAAATAGAACCAACTTTTGCATAAATCTAATTATAGATTTAAATTTTTGTTGAGTCATGATTAAGGAAATTTTCCTATTAGAATCACTATTACTTTATTTGTTTAAAAAGGAATTATTAGTTTTATTATGTGTATTAAAAGCTGTGTGAATACATATGTATACATATATATTACATTTTTTAGAAAAAATTAGGATATTTCTTTAAAAGAAAAGAGAAAATTGTATTATTTTAGCAATGTTTGACAGCATTTTATTATAGGCTTCCTGACCTGTATGTTAACTTGATTTTATTTTATTAAAAAATTTAGCAGTGGCTTATGAGATTTTTAAGATCATAATTGTTCTCCCAAAATTTTGATGAATAAATCATGGACACAAATAATTGTTTTATTAATATTTAAATGTTATTACAGTAGCTATTTGTGTTTTTTAATTTTAGAAATAATTCTATTGAATGAATTTTTTATAGTTTTTGATGATATATGTGTTCTTTATTTTACTTTACCATTACTTTATTTATTTATTTATTTATTTATTATTATTATACAGGTTCAGGGAATAGGTGATAAATGTAAAAAGTATGAAAATTTGCCGAAATATAGTCCTCCAGTTTTTATGCAAGTAAGATATATTTGTTTACTTATTAACAATTTGGAAAATGGTTGTTCTGTTTTGTTCAGGAATAAACCTTGTGATGTCTGCATTTAGATTTTTTTTACCATTTTTAACATCCATGATCCTTTAGCTTTTCTTCTTTTAACGCCCGTGATATTTTAGCTTTTCTTCTCTTATTGAGATTCTCTAGCGAAAGCCAGGTTCAAAGATCCCAACCGATGGCCTGAATAGTTGAATCTAGTGGAAACCAGGTTGTGGGAGGGGGGGAAAAAAAATCAAAAGTTGAAACCAGACAAATTTAAAAAGAAAATTGAATCAAGGATACCGAAAAACAGGAAATGTAGGCTCGGGGCTCTGAAGCTACTAAATGACTGCAGTCAAGCTTATTATTATTAAGCTGACCATTTGCATTGGATGAACTCTAATCTGTATCTGGTAAACTTAAATCAGGTAAATTTTTGTTACCTGAGTTGAACACATCAAAATAATTAGAATTTCATTTTCCAAATTGTTGGTATAATTTGTTAAGTACAATTTTTTCGTTTTATTTGTTTGTTCGTTTCTTATTGATGCACTATTTTGCTTTAAAGCAGCTTTTTATTTCATCAGTTTTTCTGTGTGTAATATTGAATCACGTGTTAAATGTTTAAACTATTTTTTCAATCTCTTTATTTCTTCTTCTTTTTTAAAAAAGAAATTTTGATTCTCCTATTAAAACTTCTTTTATCTTTTTATTTTATGGGTATTTGCTAGACTTGAATATTTATATATTTCTTTACTTTTCTATTGAAAACAAAAGGCTAGTAGAGGTTTTGCTTCTTATAATGGTTCCATTAATCTTTTAAAATGCTTTGCAGATTCATAGATTTTAGTTTTGGAGAAGTTATCCTTTTTTTAAGTAATTCTACTTTAAAAAGTGGTATCAAGCTTGAAAAATTTACCTGTATTTTACTAAATCATAGTGTATATTTATTTTGGTTGAGATGATATTTTTAAAATTATAAATGCCTTATAGCGCATCAAAATTGAAGAACTTCATAACAAAAACATGATGGGTTCTTTACAGATACATAAAAGTAATAAAAGTTTCTTCATCTAATTATAAGCAAGATATAGTTTGTAAGTATTAATGTGTTGAAATTTTTTTATTGCTAAAAAGAGGAATCACTTATGGTAAAAAGACACAGATTTTAAAAATGTTGCCATTGAGAAAAATTTGATGTCATCAGTGAATAATACAATGGACTATCGTTGATGCTTTTTTGCTTAAGACACATCTCTGGTATACATTATTCTTTTGAAAGTAATTTTTATATAAATTTTACTGCTAGGGGATAAAGAAATTGTCAGTAACAATGATGAAGAGAAAGAAAACTTTCTACCACCCAGAAGTATTGAGTGTTCAAAATTCGCTAATGCCTTTTCACTGACATTACCAGTCAAACTGTGACTAGTATTCCCAAGGGTGGGTAATTTTTCAAAAATCTTACCAGCCAAGGATTTATTTCACCAGCCCGCAAGATTGAACATATATGCAGTTGAAAATAGTTATGACAAAATCGCATGTGATTACAGATGAAATTACTATTTCTACAATGCATTTTCTTAATTTTTTTTTCTATTATATAATAAATATATACAAAAGAGATAAACTTAATATAAGATAGAACATAGTACCATATTTACACTGTAATGATTTGTAATGTCAAAATACCTATTCAAAACGGTGTATCTGGTACTGTTTCTAGTGCCTACAGTTTTTCAAAAACTAAAATTTCACACTCGCCTTGCCAGAAAATCCACTCGCCACTGGTGAGCAAAATGATATATTTCCCCACCCCAGAGTATACCCATGCGATGTTTTAACACTGTAATCTTTAAGTTTATCTTATGGTACATTTTTCATTAAATTATAATTATCTGCAATTTTTTTTCAATCAAAGATCTTGTTTTAACAGAATATGAGTGTATTATATCAAAAGTCTGATCAAAAATATTTCGCTCAGTACCCCTTTCATCATTATTTGTTTTGTTTATAAGCAGAAAAGGGATGTTGAAATCAGATATGTATGATGATAATTAACTTAAAAATATAACGAAAATTCAGTATATAATGTTAGATATGGGCAAGAAATCCTGTCCAATGATATCTCATCCATCATTATATATCATGTATTACAGTGAAACCTCCCTGTGTGATCATCTCCATTAAATAACATCTCCCTAAATAATCATTTTTTTGTTTTTTGTAAAACGAAATTTATTGCCATAGGTTCAGTACTAATTTTACCTTCATTAGGGACCATATCAGTTGAACTCCCTCAATGAGCGACCAATTTTTTTTAAAAAGAAAATAAAACAAATTCTGTTCTTTTCTGGGTCACTTGAAGAAAGCTTTATTCAAAAAATGATTCTGGATAGTAAATAAGTAAATTATTCATCAAACTTGTACAGTAAGTTTTTTAGTATTTTAGTTTTTTTAAGAGTTTAATCCATTTTGTGCCTTTTTAGGCAATAAATTTCACTCTGATGACAAATTATGAATGATGGTCAATACAATAAACTCTTTTGCCAAATTCTGTCGGGAAACTCTCAAAGAAATAGACAAAGTAATGAAATCGTCATTATTTGTTGTTTATTCAAGTCCAAAAATATTAATTTACAAAATATTTACTGAACAAACTTTGAAAGTACTTGGAAAGAAAAGTTATAAAAGATAAAATCATAAAATCAAAGCAAACTTCAACCTATTCATTTTTTAAACTCTTAGTAATTAAACTTATGTAAATAACTTTTGTTTTGATACTTAAAATTTTATATTTATTTCCTAATGTTAAAAAAATAGTAACATTAATTGTTACCTTTTTTTAACAATTAAAATCTAATTAATTAAATTTAAACATGACCTCCATTAAGAGGCCACCTTTCAGCATGACCAATTTTTATTGGAACAGAACATGATTAATTTAGTGAGGTTTTACTGTAGTTAAATTCATTATACAATGTTAGATGCAGGCAAAAAATATTATCCAAAGGTGCCTCATTCATTGATGTACACCAAATATTTCTTGAGAAAATTGGATGTTTACAATAGAAGTAATATGTAGGATATAATAGACTAAATTTTCAATTGTTACAAAACTGGAAAGTATAACAATATCTTTCAATATTTTGCCTGTCCTCAGTAATTTATATTTTGTATTAACTAATAATCACTAACTTTTTTTAAAAAACTAAAATTATCCAGTTAAAGAAAAAATTGTTTTCTTTTGTTAATTTATTTAATTTGAGTCAAAAACTAAATTCAATTTATTCAATGTAAGGGATTAGTTTACCCCTTTGAAATGTTTTCATTGTTTAATGCAGACTCCAGTTAGTGTACACACATTAAAAGAAAAATGGCAATACTTTGAATTTTCCTTGATGAAAATTCATTGTATAGATTCAAGCACAAGAAAATAGTTGTTTGTTTTATAATATTAAAATAGCTTAAAAATTTATTTAACTTGGTGCGATACTCATAAATTTTAAAGTTTTCTCTGATAAACATTGCTCAATCAAATGCTTTTCAAAATGTTTATTAAAATAGGATTTATCAAAATGTTAGAATAAGAAATAAATTTAAATTATAATTGGAAACTGAATTATAAGAAACTGACAAACATAGACACAAATAAAGCAAATTTGAAGAAAATATAGTTATTCCATTGTTTTATTTTTTTTCTCATAAATAAAAATAACATGATTTCAAGAGGAAATAAAATCAGTGATACATGTTTGTTTTGTCTTTACTTATGATCTCCCTGCTGTAGCATTTTAAATACTGATTAATAAAATCAGGTAAGTTACATTTGCTTCATCTTACTTTTCTAATTACCCAATACATTTGTATAGCATATGTTTTAATCTGCATGTTTTTGCATTACATTACAATTCTTTATTTTCAGATTCAGTTTATAGCCAAAGAGAATTAAAAAATGCAGTTAGCCAAAATTTCGCCAAATTTCCTGGATTTATTATTATTTTTTAGTTATTTGCTTTAAGTTAGTACTAGATGGTACCCGTCAAGATTTGACGATAAACATGTTAAAAGATTAATTAGAATAATGTTTCATTTTCTTAATTAGTTACCTGTAAATAAAATTTTGAAAATTTGATTTATTTCTATGTTATCCAAGTGATTCCAACAGATTCAAAGTGTTTCATGGTTCTGTCAGTCTAACCTACTCAAGTAATTAACTGAAAAAAAATTAAGTATAATTTTAAGAATTTTAACAGCGCTTGCTTTTTAGCAGAAGGATAACTAAAATTAATTGAACGGATATTTATTTTGGTGAATTTTATCAATGTTTTGAAAAAATAACAATGTTTAGTACTTTCTAATTTTTTAAATTGTATTAAAAAGTTTTTTTTATTATTATTTTTCTTTATCAGTCTTATTTTAAATCCCTAAACTTAAAATTTCTTGCTACCAAGTAACTATCTATGGGACCGTTCAAGTATTACGTAAGCATATTTTTAGTCATTTTGTACCCCCTCCCCCCCTTTGTAAGAAAATATAAGCAAATGCTAGACCCCCCCCCCCTTTGCTTATGTAAGATTTTATGACAGTTTATATATCAATACTTCTTGATTTATAAAAAGTTACCAATCCTTTACATTATTAATCCTACACGTAATGCTTACGTAAGAATTGTCGTGACCCCCACCTCCCCCTTGTCAGAAAAAATAAGCAGACTCTGGACCTTCCCCTCCCCCTTTAGTGCTTACGTAATACTTGAACGGTCCCTATAGTATATTTGATTTTTTTATAATTTTTTCATGCATTATTTAATTGTTAAACCATGGGTATCACAAAGCAGTTCAATTATAATTCTTATATGACTATTATTCTTTCACCTCATTTTCTCTTCTTTATTTAAATTTTTTCCCGGAAAATAGTTAATACTTTTCCTTATATGCACACAAACATGTATCTTCTTTGTAATGCTGATGAAAAATATAACAAAAATTGTAGATTAGTTTAATTTATTTAAAAGATAATTAAATGAAAAATACTTTAGCTTAAATATTATAAGCTAAAATTGTTAAACTATTTCTAAAATATTTTAGCAGACTTCACAATTTTAAAGATTTATACATTACTTTAAAACAGGACTCGGGGATTTAGTTAAAAATCATTTAGTATATGCCCTAAATGATGTACATTTATATAATTCATGTATATTACAGTTTACAAATGGAATACTTTTTCTAAACTTTCACGCACATGGCAGGAAAGTAGAAAATTGCTGCTACTATCTACCGACAAAATAATGTTTAAATATTTACATTTTTTAGGAAAATTATGTTAAATAAAATTTTACCACATTTTTACAATTTTTATTTGTGTGTGTTGTATTTATTGTTGTTTATTTACTTATTTATTTATTTTAAGAATGCGATTTGTAAGGATCTTCAATAATTTTATTCTTCTAAATATATCTCTAAAGCCCTGAACTGGAAATTGGCTGTTTATATCTAATAATTACTAAGTTTTAGTTACTTGAAATATTTTAAAAATTAAAAAAAAAATGTAGAGTGTTGAATTTATAAATTATAAAGCATCAAAAGAATAATTATAACAAAAGAATAAAAATCATATAATTTTTCCTCGTAATAAAATTATTCAATACATTATTTTGCCGAGCGTTGGGGTCGAACCCAACTCCTCTACACATGCTCAGAGGTTTAAATTCGTGCCTTAAACCACTGAGCTAACCAGACTTGTTTCGGCTTTCTTCTAACTGGAAGAGCTAATAAATTCAACTTCACGCATGCGCAAATGCCTGAATTTTTTATCTTACAGAATTTGCTTACTGTTTTAATATATATGATTGTTACTACATTATTTAATACCATTTATAATGCGCTGAATAATAAAAAGTATTTTAATGAGTTGGTATTTTTATCACTTTTAAAGTTGTCTGCAATAAATTACAAGTTTAAATAAGAAATTTTTTTTGGAATTTCAAAATACTATTACAAATATCATCAGATAAACACAAGTCAAAATATGAAGTATGTGAAGAGTGTCTGTCAAACAAATGTATCATATGTGCATTAGATTAATTTGAAAACTACTGTATTTTAATTTAATTTAAAACTGCATTTATAGTAGAATAAATTTTCTTCGAAATTTCAAATTTACTGTTAGACTAGATAGACCCACACACCTCACATTATTTAGTTATAAAATATTTCAGCCATACTTATTGCATTCAATCAAATTATTTAGCTGTAAAATATTTGAATTAATTTTATGAAATATATATATTAAGTTTTAATTTAATTTTAATTCTCCTAATTTATTTCTTTTCTAATTTTTTCTATGCTTAGCATTTTCCATTGTTCCGTCCATCAGATGCTCACTGTACAGAACCTGATGCTGCTCCATCTAATATAATTAACGAGTCTTTCAGGGAAACCTGGGAATGTTTATCTAAACAGTCTACTAATAAAGTAAGTGTATCAGCTTCACAATTAACAGTTTCTATTTATTTTGTTGAAATATTTTCATAATAGTAATAATAATAATAACTTTTGGCAACTAGTTGATATGTTGTTTAAATATATGTATAATACAGTAGTATTTAGTTATCCCATCAACCAAAGTCTAAGATTAAATGCCAATAATGGATTATAGTATATGTCTCATTCACTTGATATTAAAACACGAAATGTGTTTGTTATCATCAAGTGATTTTAAATTCGACCTTTTATTTCTATCTTTATTAATTTTTTACTAATTGATTTTTTATTCTATTATTTAAAATAAAAACTATGTCAATCTGTATAACTTGGCTAATAGCTTGGCAATTTCAATAATTTGGTAAAATTGGTCAACGGGATAACCAAGTAATATCTATAATAGATTTGAATCAAAATTTAAAATACAAGTTCACATAGCAATGTTATCGTAATATCGTATATGTCTCATTCACTTGATATTAAAACACGAAACGTGTTTGTTATCATCAAGTGATTTTAAATTCGACCTTTTATTTCTATCTTTATTAATGTTTTACTAATTGATTTTTTATTCTATTATTTAAAATAAAAACTATGTCAATCTGTATAACTTGGCTAACAGCTTGGCAATTTCTGTAATTTGATAAAATTGGTCAACGGGGTAACCAAGTAATATCTATAATACATTTGAATCAAAATTTAAAATACAAGTTCACATAGCAATGTTAACTCACATGCTAAAAAAAGATCTCATGTCATAATATTATAAATTAATTGTTATACTAAAACATATATTAAAGTAAAGTTAATTCAAAAATATATATTTAACATTTATCTGCAAAAATGTTAAGTGCTTGTGTTGTGTCGATCCCCAAATTAAGATGGGTAGACACGAACACGTGGTAGAATAAAATATATTCTACCGAACTTCAACATAAAAATAAACTAAATTTAAATAAATCTTCAATTATCATCAAAAGTCTGATCGTATAGTAATTATTAAATAATCTTGGTTGCATATTAAAAAAAAACAATCTAAAAGAACATAAGCTGCTGTGGGAAAACGGTAAATAATGACTTAAATCATTGAATAAATTATAACTTACATTTTATTTAAATATTAAATGAGAATTAAATTAACATTAAAGAATTACAAAAATAATACTAGCATTTATCATGTTCTAATAATATGCATATGCTTTACGACCCCGGGGAAGAAAGAAAATAATGGTACCTTAAAATTACATCATAGTAACAATCCCAAAATCTTGAAAAAAATGGACAATTGCATCAGGTAGATAAAGGTGAATCTCTCTATTATCCGACATCCTCTTAGTCGTAACTTTCGTTCAGGCAGCCCATCTTCTCCTCGAAGTTCGCCGAAATCCAGACCTCCGTTCGCTCCTTCCCATCACGAGAGACGAAACCTTCCACCGCCGCCGTATCGTAACGAAGCCCGAAGTCGCTGGTCTTCTCGCCACTTGCCAAACTCTCCAAAAGCCTCACGATCTTCCTCTGTTACGTTTTTTATCTCCGTGCCGCATCACTTCATTTCCATCGCGTAGGCAAAATAATCCGCTTGATGTCTCACATGTATGTTAGTTATTTGGGTTGTTCAAGAAAATTTCTCATTATTTTTAAACAAAAGAATGGCATTGCCGTTTACAATTTTTCTTTGTTATCAAAAATTTTTTATGAAAGGAAAACCATGTTGTCCTTCAAAATATCGGACACCTGCCGTGTATGAATACATTATTCGATGTCCGGACCACGTGCGTCTCGAAATATTGAAATATGAAATATAAAAACTTCCAAAACAAACATTTTTTTTTTTTTTTTTTAATTATTATTTTAAATCAGAACTTCATATATATTTTAAATATCTTTCGAGAAAATATCGATGTATTGGCCGGCGCTTTGCCGACACAGCAAAACCCTCTCAAAAATATTAAAATATTATTAAACATTAAATATATTTACCAGATATTATATGGAGTAATTTGTAAATTATTTGATAAAAAGAGATATATCCTATTAGCAAGCAAAACTAAATTATTTAAATAAAATAACCTATTATTATTATTATTATTATTATTATTTTAAATTATTTTAGACCCAAAATAATCAACATAACACTTGTATCTTTATCTATTATCTATATCTGTTATAGCTTACACTTATTCATTTGCTTGTATGTATTACATGCATATTAACTTTAAATATTTAATTGAAAAAAATACATCTCTATGTCTAAAAACTGGTTTTGGAAATAAATTTAAAAATTATCTTTCTATTCTAAAAATAAAGTAACTAATTCTATCACTCTCCAGGTAATTAATTTTTTTTAAACCAGAAGTTTTTTTTTTTTTTTTTTTTTGGAGGGGGGGGGGGAGGGGCATTAAAAGCTACTGCATATAAAAATTGATAGTATTAAATGTTTGATAAACATATTGAAGCAGAGAGTTTTTAAATCGGAAATATTTTAAGAGCTATTTAATGTTGAAGTTGGTCAAAGTAATTTTGTTTAAAAAGTTTTATAGGAAAAAAAAAAACTATACATAGAAATTTAATAGTTTTTTCTATAGATGTACTTCATAAGCTAGTACTGTGCAGATGATACTTATTTTTCTTATTTTCACTAATTTTTTTTTTCACTTTACTCAAATTTTTATTATTTTAATGGAGATTTGGAAATTTTATATCCATATTTAGAAAATATCATTATTTTAAATTGTCAAATTTTAAAAGCCGCACAAAAAATACTGCTTCCTTTCAATTAAAAATTGATTTATGTACATGTAGCCATTAAAAACAAAAAGAAAACTTTAAAATAAATTACATGATAATACAGCAGCATGACAGCACGAGCTTGTGCTGTCCCGAATGAATATTATCTTTTTCTAAAAAAATAATAACTAACTGTAACTGTCTTGATTTGTTCCAATGTTTGTTATGCAATGAATAATTATTTGTACTGATAAGGCCTTGCGTGTAGCTTGGCGAAACGTTTATTCTTGTATTTTTAAATGTTTTTAGTATTTTATTTTTTGTATACAAATTTTATTTATTTTTTAAAAAACGTATTCAAGTCTTCTTAGTTTATATTATTCAATCTTTAAATTTTTTTTAAAATTCAGACATTAAATGTATGTGCATTGCAAATTAATATAGTAAATTTGTAAAAAAAAAAAAAAAAAAAGTTGTATTATTGAAATTAATAACTGCAATTTACTTTAAGAAATGATGCAGATTAAAATCATTTAAAAGTTGCTATTTAATTATAACAAAATAATTCAAAATTAATTTTTGATTAGTAAAATAATTTATAAGTCTCAAAATTAATATTGGGTAAAGAATAATACATAAAGCCTTCCACTCAGTAACATGAATATGTAAAAATACTTTCTAACAAGTTTTATACAATTAAATGTAAATTTTTTATGAAATATATATATATATATATATATATATATATATATATATATATATATATATATATATATTAGTTAGAAACTCATTCAACTTTGATCTTTTCCTGTTTCATGATGTAATATTTTAAATATGATTTTAAATTACAATTTATATAATATTTTTGTTATATCATCAAAAATCAAAGGATAATAACTTTTTGATTAACAAAATACAAGAATCATAAAATGATCTACCTTTTTTTTTTTTTTTATCTTTTAGTCAGAAAAAATATTTTTTAGTGTAAAATTTTTGTGATTAATTGTTGCAAAAAAATGTACATTTTTTTGATAGAAGTTTATATGTTTTGTTGTAAAAATAAATTTTAAAGAAAATAAGAAGGCCTATATCTCTGTCAACTAGCAGTTTTTCTTTTTTTCATTCATACTTATTCATCATTTAGATTTTTGTAATTTCAGAAAGAAAATAATAAAATACCTAATGACATTTTATGCTGCCATATATAATCAAAAATTGAATGTAAATACAAATGATCATGTGATGCTTAGGTTGGAAGCAGCAGTGCCATGAAACAATTAGTATTTTTGAATATAAGTCCTTGGATGAAAAGCCTATTTTCATTTCTTCCTCTCTATATTCTATTTTCATGATCTAAACATTGTTTCGAAGATTTATCGTTCATATTATGTCATTTTTAACAGGGGTTATATACTAGTAATGTAATATATGATACTATTTTCCTTTATAACTTAATAAGCAGAAAGAAAGCAAATGAACTTTGGTGTTCTGCAGAACCCAAATTGGTTCTCTGTGTTTATGTATTTTTAAAAAGCTGAAGAGTGAAAATTTATATTATAAAATTATAAGCATGAAAATGTTATGTGAACTAAACCATATTAACAAAACATGAAGGGAATTAGTTTATTATGAGATTTTATATTGTTTGTTATATTAAAAAATAAAGCAATGTACTCACCATATTCTGTTTCACATAAATATAACGATTGCTGTATGGCCATGTATGAATTGTTATACCCCTGATAAAAACACGTTAAAAAGAATTATTGTTTTTAAAATTTATTTACCTCCCATCCCCATTTATATTTATTCTTTATATTCTCCTCCCATTTTCAATTTAGCTTAATTTAAAATTTTATTCTATACCAATATTTATTTTGAATTTCTTCTTAGGTAATGTAAATTTGATTATGATATTTTTCTACTGTAGATTTTAAATTTTCTTGAACCAAGAGCAGTTTTTACAGGCCATACTCACCATGGTTGCTTTACTGTTCATAGAGAACACATTCCTGAATGGACAATACCATCTTTTAGTTGGAGAAATAAAAATGATCCCAGTTTTATACTTGTAAGTTTTCATACACATATTATATATTTCTTTTTGCTATGCAAGACTTTAAAAGTTCTCATTTTCAAGTAATTCTATACTTTTAACAGTCACTATATGGTTAAAAATTGTCGACACTTTTTGATTTTAGAGTGTTTGTCAAATATCTAGAATAGTACATGATACTTTTTTCTCAAGCTTCAGAAATACAAAGAACATGCTTGATCTCAAAAATTTCAGCAAAAGCTTACTTAGAGAAATATCAACAAATTCAATAAAATAAAATAACAATAATTTTGATTGCCCTATAAAATAAAATGTTTAAATTATTTATTCCTGTAGCACATCACTGTATGGATCTTGTGCAACATTTGTGTTCATTTGTGTAAGATTAACATATATATTTATGGAAATATAAAGGTTTTTTTAAAAAATGAAGAAAACCTGCAAATTTTGTGTTTAAATCATGCAGGATTTTCAACCACATTTAGTGTCTCTTTCAGAAAACTTGACATCATACTCTAGAAGCAATGGACTACTTTTAAATAATGCAATAAATATTTAAGAAAATATTAACAGTATTATGAAATAATTTTTAACTGTGCATGTATTAAATATAACAAAACTTTTTTTGCATAACTTAGTAGATTACTTAGGAAACTTATATAAAATATGTGATTTTAATATCATGAAATTTAGAAAGATATTGGCAATATAGTGAGATGAATTTCAGTTCCTTTATAAAAGTAGATGGGTAATAAGCGATTTTCTACAAGTTGCCAATTTTAATTTTTTTATTGATGTTTTAGTTCTTCTTCAAAAGCTACCAGAATAAACCCAATTAATCAAAATTGAAGCTTTTTTCCAAAGATGCACGTTGATATTTATTAAATACCTACAACTTTGTTGGAAGTTGCTTATTTAAAATTGAAAAATTCCTTAGTATCTGGTTACTTTTTGAAGGCAGTTGAAACTCGCTTACTATGTTACCGTTATCTTTCTGAATTTTGATGATATTCAACTGGTGTATAAGGTACCCTATACAGTTGACAACTAAATTGTGCAAAAAATGTTTTGTTATCTTAACTCATGTGCAATTAAAAATAATTTTATGCAAATGTTCCTATTTCATCTATACTGATAAAAGAACATTTTGCTCAGTGAGTGAGTGTGTGTGTTTGTTTGTGATGGCTAACAATAGCTATGGCACGTATGAGGCTGAAAATTTGTGCATGCATACAAACCTATTTACGCATTGAAAGCTAGCAAAGAAATTTTTTCACTTTTATGTATGTTTTTTAAAGGTTTTGTTGTAATCAAAATTAACCAAAGAACTCGATACAGTTAAAATAGAAAGACATCTTCCAAAACATTGTACTAATATGTCTTAAATGCCTTAATCAATTTAAAAGAATGTTGCTGTTAATCTTCTGAAAACAATTTAAAAAAAGAACAATTTTTCCCAATTATGGTAAAGCCCCTCTAGAATGCAATTTTAGAAGTGCCGACAAACGAAATATATGCTCTTAAAGCTTTAACCTTCTTCTAATAGTTTGTATAATTTGTTTTAAAACTATAAAATTTACCCATTTTAAACGTACTAGCAAATGCAGGCCACTTTGCTCCTCATGGAGATGATATTTTTTCTACACTAAAAATATCTAAACGTCTACATTTTAACACAATCTTTTTAGAGCATCATGATAGACCAGGTTTTTATCACCTACAAAAATTTTAAAGCTTTCAAATGAATAGGAATATTTTTTTACAAAATAAAATGTGTGAAAATTTCAGTGAAAACTGTAAAAACCTTAATGTTTAATGGATCAATATATATTTTTTTCATACAGGCTATAAAAATGTTACGTTTTTAATTCCTAAAAATTTCCAAAAGTTTGAATCATAACAGCAACTTTTTAACCTCTTCAGACCTGAGCATAAAATAACTTTACAAATATATATTTATTGGTTTTGCATAATTGAAATGACACCGTAGATGACATAAAGTGTCATTTTTGTGAAATCAGTACTTTAGGGGACTGGTAATTTAGGTTTACAAATATGGATGTAAAAGTACTTATCCCCTTAAAACATCAGTTTAACTATCAGTAATATAAATTTATGCAATAACAAAATTAAGGTCTTTACACAAGTAAATGATCAGCAAATCCTCAAAATTTTTTATTGTAAAGCATTTAAGTTAGATAATCATGAATATGTCTTACTTTCTAGGCCACAATGCCTTAAAGGTATTTTCGTAACTCGATTAAAATAATATTTTTTTTATGAGATAATATTCATCAGTGCTGACATTTATTGATTTTGTTTTATCGCAAAAAACATTCAGCTGTATAATAGTAAATTAAAAATGCAAAAAAATCAAACAGTTTAGTTTTTATGAGGAAAATAATGGAGGTGCACATTTGTGTACCTCAGGTCTGAAGAGGTTAAAGCATTTAAAATGCCGCACAACCTTGACCTTCCCTATATTTTCCAGTTACAATAATCCTTTAACATTTGAGAAAGTTAGGTTCTCTGAAATTTAAAAATGTCAAATCATGAATGTTGAGACTATCTTCCCTTGCATAATAGATGGTTAAGTTTTATGATTTTTTTTAACCCTTTATCTACTGCATTATAAATTCATGAAAATTTTACATTCTAAAGCATTTTATGCAGATTGTTTAAACTAAGTTAAAAGATTTACATAATCATTTAATGAATATTTGAAGGATTCAAGGATTTAGAAGGATTGATTAAATTTTAATTTAGAGGGATTTTGTGCAATTTTTATAATCCCACTAAAATCTTTTATCTTTAATTATTTTCTTAGTATTCTGTAGAATTTTAAAATGTACAAATAGGATGTTCTTACAATATAAATGTAGAAATATTTCCACATTGAATAATCCCCATCCCTCTCCCTCACCGCCAAGAAAGCTGAAAAGATGCAGAGGCAAAAGAAATCATCCTATTAAAAATATTTTTGCTTTATGTAACCAATAATGCTTTTGGGACAGGACAAAGTAATGTACCTATAACTCATTCTAAACAGCATTAGAACTAACTGACATATTAAAAGAATTTCATAATAAGTTATTTTAATGGTACTTATAAGTATCGTTGGTAGATAAAGGGTTAATGTGAAAAAGCATTTGAAACATAAAAATACATTTATTAAGCATTGAAAAGTGCATGCTGTAAATAAATATTAATAATTATAAACATATTGTACAAAGTTTGCTTGCTATTTGATGTCTGAAAAAAATTAAGTACAATTCTTTGAAACAACAAATCTTTTGTTTGGGAATTTCTGTTTATGGAAACATTGCGGTCCTGGCTTCTCTTTTAAATTTAAGACATCTCACAATAAATATTACTTTCTATTGCATTTTCAACAAGTTGTTGTTGAAGCTTTCAAATTTTCAATGTAATTTTTGCAGAAAAATTTTCATTTGCAATAAAAATTTTGAATTATAGAAACTTCAGGTTCTTTTTGTCATATTTGACATTTCTCAGAAATACTGATCTATATTTTGCCTCAACAGAAGTGTTGAAATACATGGAACCTAAAATATACAGTGCACTGCAGTTGTCGAGTGTCAAATATTTTAGGGAATTTGTGAAACAAAGCAAGTTCTCTTTGTAAAAAAATATTCTTTATAAAACAAAAATTTCGAAGCACCAAGTTAAATATTTGTGAATGTTGAAATGTTCCCCATTTTTTTAAATCTCAACTAATCAAAACTTGTAAATATTAAAGGATTACTGTATTTCAAAATTATGCATCGATCCCAAAAATAAAAGAAAATTACATGTAAGAAAATAGCTACAAAAAATAAAACAGCATATATTTTCAATTCTCTTTGAAATGCTGCAAAACATTTTTTAAAATATGAAAATTAAACTTTAAAAAAAAAAAGGTGAAGCTTTGTACTTATGAGAAATTACAAGATAAGGTAAAGGAGATTTCACTAAAGTTTAAAAAGAAATCTGCCAATACATGGAAAATTCCTATCCCTATATGTTTATCTTCACTTATTTTTAAATTATTTTGCCTAACTGATATGTTTGGCGTTACACAGGGGCAATAATCAGTTTGTAAATTAAAAAAAAATTACTAAAGATTTTGATCTTGAAAAAAAAAAATTATGCATTAGTCAGAGATTTGTACAGTTAATATTCAAAATTTTAGAGCCCCTTCCCCTTTCATTTCATGTGGCAGTTATTTCGAGCCTATTTACTCATAAATATCAGTTTTTCTTTTTAAACTGATTTTTCACACAGTCAGTGGGCATGTACTTCAGGCAAAATTGAATTAATCATATAAATTTAAAGTTCATTTAAGAATGTTATTATAGGCTCAGGCAATGCAAGCTGTATTAATTAGTTATGTGTATAATATATTTATAATATAATTTTTGTATGCTGTTTCTACAGTATTTTGTTAAGGTCCTTAAAAGTCGTGTTAAATTTGGTTTAAAATACTGCATGCTATAAACAAAAAAAATGCCAAAATTTCTTTAGTTTTTTTTTTTTTTTTTTTAAGAAATCTTTTTACTTTGCTGAATATACATACTATTCTTACATAAATAAGCACAAATAATGCATAGGATTCATGTAGTCATATGCTGGAGGTACAGATCATCTCGAACATTTTATTTTGCAGGTTGATTAAAAAAAAAAAAAAAAAAAAAAAAAAAAGTAATAATAATTATTATAATAATAATAATTAATTTGCATTTGCCAACTAAATTACTTAGTTATTCAATATTTGCTGAAAAATAGGAGGTAAAACATTTATTTTTTCTCGATCTTGCACTCATTATATTCCTAAAATTCTAGAAGAATATGTCAAGTATTTCTATGAAAATTCAACAGCATATCTAAAATCGAAAGTGTCTGATATTTTTTGGCCATAAAGTGTATGTTTAAAGTTGTTACTGTACATTCATGTTCTTGATATCTTTTAGAAATTTCATTAGCCATCTATACATGTTTAAAAAGTGTATAGAGAAGTTGGCTCAAATTAAATTTATACAGTGTACAAAAATGATTTACTTTGAAAATTTTTTATTAAAGATCAGTAGCGCCAACTATTCAAAAATATTGGGTGAGCTCAAAACATTTTGTGTAAAATAACACATATAATTCCTTCCCCTTAGTGTGTATGTGTGTGAAGAAAGGGGGGGGGGAGAGGTGAATGTTTAAAGATAATTTGAAATTAAATTATGTTTTTCTAAGCCAATTTTTAAATTATTATAATTAAATTATAATTTTATTAAACTATATTCCTATAAGTTCTTCTTTACATTAATATTTATTTTAAATAACATTGGAATTTCTAACTGTTGAAAGTAGAAAAAAAAGAAACAGTTTTAAGAAAAGCATACATTTTAGTAATCTAAATGCTTTATCAATTCAAGACATAAAAATTATACAGGAAATATGTTTCTGTGAGAAATTTAACAATACAAATTTTCAGTGCTCCTGTAAGTCTAATTTGTATCCTTACTACTTTTCAAACAAAAATATTTTGAGAACATTTATAAAACCAAATCACTATAAATTAAATCAATTGAAATGGGGGGGAGGGGGGGCACAGTGATAAAGTTATTGGGTGGGCTCGAGCCCCATGGGCCCATATAAGTTGGTGCCACTGTTAGAGATAATACTAAAACCTATTAAAATGGAATCACAAACTATCAGCAAAAAATTCCATTTCAGATGACTTTTTATTTTACTAATTTTACTTTATTACTTTAGTAATAATTAATTTTTACTTTATTATTATTTTTAATACATGGATCTGTAAGAAAATTTTCTTGTCAAAATTGAAGAACAAAAGAATTAATTTTATGCATGCATAATTAAAGAAGAGTCTAAATTATATTTGAAATAAAATATTTTACACACAATTTCTTGTAATATAAATAAATTGTACTTATTACAAATATTTGTGATATTAAAAACTGTGTTCTCGTAGAATTGTAAAATTTTATATATTTTTTAATTTTAAAAGAATTTCAAGGCCACTAATCTGCTCTTATTTGCCAAATTGAAAAAATTATATGTAAAATTTAAATTCTTAACAGTCCTGAATTTAATTAATGAATGTTAGATAAGTGATGACTTTGATTGACATTAAAAAAAAATCTTCTTTACTTGATTAGATAAATAATAGGATGGGTTTCTTTTTGACCATAATAACAGTTAAATTAATTTGAGCAGAAATATTTATAAAAGAATCTTTAGAGAACATTTCAATTTTAAAATTTTATATTTTAAATTGGCAGCAAAGCATTGGCAAATAGTTTTTTTTTTAGTATTAATTTTTCTTGAAAGGCATTTTGGAATAAAAGAAGAAATGAGATCAAGCTGGTGAAAAAATCAGATGATTATAAAATTTTAATAACTGAATAATTAAGATTTAACAAAATATATAACAGTTTCAAAAGTTTGTAGATAAAGCAAACTTATCTAAGTTTTCAACTAGGATAATAATGAACTCTTTTTTAGTTTTCTGGAGCACTCTTCAATAAATTATGAAAAAAGATCTTTTGAAATTTGAAGTATGAAAACATCTTAACATCTTATATGAGATAAGTTAGTTCAGGATACTAAAATTCATCTTAATAATACAATATAAAATTACACACATTTTAAATTAAATTGTTTGTGTTATTTTATATCTTATATGAGATCTGTTTTCAAGATTCTCTGCCACAAAATTCTGTTTTTATGCCTAAAAGATGATTAAAGCATTTTAAGGTTGCTCTCAACTGCTCTGCTCAACAAGCAGAGAACATTTTGACATATTTACAACTTCATTTTTTAATGGAAAGATGTAAAATTGCAAAGCCTGACCATTGAAGCAATCTGACATCTAACTCAATTTTCTAATTTTTTTTTTTTTTTATCAATAAATAATCTATTGAGTTACAAGCTTTTTTGATCACTTGAAAAGATGATTTTCATCCCAGTTTGGACTATTTTTTTCTTCTCTTGTGCAGTAAGTCAGTTCAAAACACTAACTTCGACACTATTTCCTGAAAAATCTATTGCATTTGAAAAAAAAAAAAAAGAAAAAGAAAAAATGGAAATTGGATGTAATTAGATAATTTCTGAACAACAACGCCTGCTAGTTTCATACATTACTGAACAAAAATAAATTAAAACTTATGTCATAAAGTTGCTCTTTTCGATTTAAGAACAGCCTTAAAAGTTATTAAAAAATCAAGTACTTTTGGTTATGTATCCAGCCTTCACCAGAGTTCAAGATTTAAATTGTTATTAGGAATCTTGCATTTGCATATCTACAAAACTAATTTAATTTCTCAAACCACTAATTTATAAAATTACATTTTTTTTTTATTTATAAAAAAAAAAAAAAAAGAAGAAAATGATAGTAGAAAAATGTACCTATGTTTATTATTATTATTTTACATATTCATTTAATCATTTAAAAATTGTGAATCTCATATACAGGGATGTAAGACCTGCGCCAATTGCGCCAGACTGCGCCGAAACCGCTTTTCTGCGCCAAATCGCTACAAAACAGCTATTTTTTTCAATTTTGCGCCAAACCTGCGCCAAAAGGCACTTAGTGCCAAAACGAAATTTAGCGCGATTTCGTCGATCCAGGAAACAACAACAAATAATTTTTTTAGGCTTTTAATTTCGTCGAAAAACAAAGAAAGATTGCAAAAAATCACGAAAAACGCGCAAATTTCGCCGAAAAATTGCCAAAAACATGCCCATTCGGTCATGAAAAACGCGATGTTTTGTGGAGTTTTATCGTGACTCCTCAAACGACCACAAGTTGTTTTTCCCGCGAGTATCTTACGTTCATTTTCATCGCAGCCGATCGCAGAGTTCGGTGCGGGACGTCATGTGATGTACAGTGCGCGCATTGGAGGAGACGAATGAGAGAGCCGTAATGCGTTTATTCCCAATTAATGGGAGTTCGCCTCTTATTTCAGGAGTTATTCTCGTCCGAAATTTCCGAATATTTAAGGCATCCTTTTCCGAAATTTTGAAATTGGGTTATGAGCTCCATAGTTGCCAACTTGTACGGTTTTGCGCGCGGAGAAATGCAGATTTCGTGAAAGGATCGCCGAAAAAGTACACATTTCGTCAATATTTCGTTAAAAAACGACGATTTCGTCAATGTTTTTGTCAATGAACTTTGTCCAAAGATCGCTGAAAAAACGCGAATTTCCTCTGCGGATCGCGAAAAACGGCAATTTCACCTAATATCGCAGATAAAACGCTGATTTTGTCTGAAGACTGCGAAAAAACGTTGATTTCGTCTAAAGATTGCGGATATAACTCCGATTTCGTTAAAAGATCGCGGGAAAAAAACGCCGTTTTCGATAAAATATCGCTTAAAAATACTTTTTCAAAAGATCATTGGGGGGGGGGGGGAAATACTGATTTCATCAAAAAATCACGGAAAAAAAGCAGATTTCGTCAAAAGATCGCGGAGATAAAACGCCGTTTTCGGTTAACGATCGGTTAAAAATGCAAATTTTCCTAAAGTTCGTCGAAAAAAACGCTGATTACATTAAAAAAAACATGGAAAAATTGCTGATTTCGACAAAAGATCGCAATAAATCGCCGATTTTGCTAAAATATCGCAGATAAATCGTTGATTTCGTCTGAAGATCGCGGGAAAACGCCTATTTCATCTGGAGATCGCAGATACCCACCTCTCCGGGGGGGGGGGGCAGAGCCGTAGCTAAGGGGGCGCTATTGGCGGCTCAGCCCCACCCTAAAATATTTTGAGCCACCCCCTGGAAAAGATTCCAAGGTCATTAAATAAATTTCTGTTTCGAAAATTCAAATGAAATTCTGTTCAAAAATCTAATTTTGTTTTGTGATCCTTTTACAGTTTTGTAGAATTACTAAATTGTATCTAAAATAAGTAATTCAACACTCCCTCATCCTATTTGTACATAGGAAGCTAACATGATGTTAATTTTGCACCAGTTATACACTCAAAATTTTCATCATCCTATGCTTTTCTTAGTATAAAAGGAAGTTATTACAACAGTTTAATAAAAAACATAGTACTTATACAGTGTAAATATGCGCTAATTTATCTTTCTGTGTCAGAAAAAAAATTATGAGCCCCCCCCCCCCCTTATAGATCACTTCTAGCTACGGCCTTGGGAGGGGTAACCCGCGGACCCCCCCCCCCCCCTTCCCCGGCCACCGATTTCCGAAAATGCGATGTGAATTTACAAGAAAAAATTTCCACCCAGAATCGCCATTGTCTTTTGTATTGTATATATTTTCTGTAAATTAAGTATCTTCCTGTTCTGTGTCTTTTCCATGTTCGTGGTAAATTATTTCGCTCCTCGGCGAATCGGCGCTCCTGCCGATAGACGACAAAACCGAAAGCAGAATAAAAGCGCGTACGAAAATCCGCTACATGTTTGTCAAACAATTACAAAAAAAAAAAAAAAAAAAAAAAAAAAAAATTGCTATTTTGTCAAAAAATGAACAAAACGCAGTCAAAGGAAAACAGTATATAATTCTCTTTTCTCCGGGAGAGACTTCTGTCGCTCCGCGGGAGACATGATAGAGTTCAGAAGGAGGGGGGGGGGGGGGGGGGGAATTGTATCTTTTGACCATTCAAAACCCAAAATCTCAAAATTTCTGGGGAGGACATTTCACTGCTCCGGGGGAGTGTCCCTCCCCGGGCCACCACCTGAATTCAAAACTGAAGGAAAAAAACGTAAATTTGCAAAAAAAATTGGGAAAAATGCTCGAATTTCGTCAAAAAATCTCAGAAAACACGCGAATTTTGTCAAAGGATTTCGAAAAAATAAAACATGAATTTTGTCCAAGGATCGCTAATTTTGTCACTCGAATTTAACCAGTAGATCGGGAAAAACATTCGAATTTTATTAATAGATCATGAAAAATTTGTCTATAGATCGCGAAAAACATGAACATTTTATTGAAAAATCACGAAAAACACTCGAATTTCATCAAAGAATCGTGAATAAAATGTGAGTTTTGCTAAAGGATCGTTATTATCATCAAAAAAAGAGTGAACAAAACGCAGCCAAAAGATCGTGGGGAACAAAACGTTAATTTCTGGAAAAGATCGCGAAAAAAAACCTGCAAGCTTTTTTAAAGGATCCCGAAAAACAAGCGTATTTCGTCAAAAGATAAAAAAAAAAAAAAAAAACCACGCGAATTTTGTCAAAAATCGCGATAAACACGCAAATTTTTATCGAAAGATCGCGAAAAATACTTTAATTTCGTCAATATATTGCGTAAAACACTCGAATTTCATCAATAGATCGCGAAATACACGCAAATTTTATTGAAAAATCACGAAAAACACTTGAATTTCATCAAAGGATCGCGAGAAAAAAGTGAGTTTTGCTAAAGAATCGTTAATAACATAAAAAAAGAAAATAAAATACAATCAAAAAATCATGAAAAAATGTTCATTTCTGTAAAAGAAAGCAAAAAACCCCGCAAATTTTTCTAAAAAATTCCGAAAAAAAGCATATTTCGTCAAAAAATCACAAAAAACATGCGAATTTTGTCAAAGGATATCTAACTTCGTCATAAAAAGAACAAAATATGGTCAAAAGATTTTGGAAAAAAAAAAAAAAAAAAAGTTCATTTCTTTAAAAGATCGTGTGGGAAAAAAAAAAAAAAAAAAGCGCAAATTTCATCAAAAGGATTGTAAAATCCGTAAATTTTGTCAAAAGATCTCAGAAAACGTACAAATTTCATCAAAAGGTCGTAAAAAAACCCGCAAATCTAGTTTTAAAAAAAAAACGCACAAACAGGGTCAAAAGTTTGTGAATTATGTTAAAAGATCGTGAAAAACCGCAAATTTATTAAAAGGTCTGAGACGTGTGGAGAAATTTAATCTGAGTATTTATTCTTTCAAATGTAAAAATACTTTTCAAGATAGCAATTATTGTAATTGTTAAGAGTTTATTAGCATTAAAATATTTCAATCTGCTCCTTAAACAGCTTTTATTGCTAAAATGTTATTACAGTAGAACCCCGCTAATTCGGACCCCGTTAACCCGGATCTCCGGATAATTCGGATCGGTTTGGTCATTTTTTTTTTTTTTCAAGTTTGAGAAGCGATTGGCTAATTTCCATAACATTAACTTGTTTCATCGTCGTATTCTAAAAAAAACTTTTTCTGACATGTTTTTGGAATAATTAAGGAAAGTAAACATTATTACTGTCTGCAAATATTCAATAAGTTTAACATAAAGGTGATTTTCTGTTAGTATGTTATATTTTATTTCATTTTTTTTAATTCTCCGAGTAATCCGGTTTTTTGATAATCCGGATTGGGTCCGGTCCCAATTAATCTGAATTATTGGGGTTTTACTGTATTATTATTATCTTTTTTTTTTTTTTTTTTTTTTTGCTGCTACAAAATCTGGTATTTACTGCTACAAAATCTGATTTTTGCTGCTACAAAAATAGATTTTACTGCTCCAAAATTCGATTTTTGCTGCTCCAAAGCTGCTACAAAATGGCTTTAGCGCACTTTCATCCCTGCATATATAAACAGATATCTTACAGTATGTTCTTGAAATTTCTTTGCAGGCTACTTTTGCTCCTGATACCTATATGGTTACTAAATGCTACATGCCAAAAGAAAGTACAATCATTAATTTATACATAATTGGTAGCTTTTGTATTTTAATATGGTTTTATTGTACAAGATACAGATTTTTTAGAGGTGTCTCATACAAGGAAAAATGAAGTATTAGTGAGATTTTTCATACTGTACCTGTTAAAACAATTATGATACATTTTAATATTTCAGTATTTGCTGTTATGATTTTGTGATAGATTAAAATGCATAATAAACTAATTGAATACATTTGATATTTAATATTGCCAGCCTTCAGGATTTTCTATAAAAGATTTACATTGTATGGTTGGGATAAATCTTTATAATAATATTTGTTGTAAATATGCAGAACTTCATTTGAATGGGAAATTTTGTGAGTCAAATTTTAAAAGCTATAAATTAATGTTTTATTTAAGTATAGCAAAGCATGTGTAATAATGTTTTTTATTATTATTTATACTGGGTGATTCAAAATGGTGTGTCTTATAGCAAATATCAGAACTTCTTTTTTACAAAAGTCTTTAAAAAAAAAAAAAAAAAAAAAAAAAATTGCTTTTCATAGTAAATTACAGCATAAGTTGAGAACATTTCATTTAAAGACCAAAACATTATTTCTAAAACATACATGCACTTTTTTTTAAAGGAAACTTTGTATCATAATTTTTTGCACAAGTATTAGTAGACATGCCTTTTTCTTTAAAAAATATTGTATTTTGTTTATCCATTGTCTACCATCCATAGTATCTACATTCCATACTGGATTCCTAGTAAAATAACCAAGCATCAGATACCTGAAAAGTGAATTAAGTATAACAAAAAATATTTTGAATGAGGCGATGATTATGATTGAGGCGATATTTGGTAATTTATTATCTGTGCCCATTTAACAGGAAAGTACCAAATAAAGTACCAATATTATTTCTTTCACTGACTATCTTAAAAAATACTTTTAGTTATAAAATTCATTCAAATTAAGCTGTTTTTATTACAAAGTATTTAGATGCTATTGAATTTTACATAACAAAATTTATATTTTTGTACAGTTTCCCTTTCTTATATTTAAAAATATAAACTTATATTTAGAAAATTTTGCTGTGCATTTTAGATAGAAAATAAAAGACTGCAATGTGAAGGAAATATTTGCTAAGATAGTTAAAAGTTAAAAATAATGGCTAACAGCTCTTTGTAGTAATCATCTTTTACAATTTTTTTTATGTTTTTTCTTGCTGGTTTCAGTTAATGTATTAAATAGATTTGCATTGATTAAGTAAAGCAAAAATTACTCTTAGGAATAATCAAGGAGTCTGGACATTTTATGTGATGCTCATTGCAAAGGTGTTAACCTGCTGCAATAATGTTTCTCTTGTGTAAAATAAGCACTTGTTCAGGCAAACAACAATAGCATGTTATTTATTTGTAATTTGTAAATGACATTTAAACGAAGTGGAAACACTGATAGAAACACATTTTAAAATTTTAATTAAGTAAATTAAACAGGACACACAGTATGACAAAATCAAAATTTGAACAATATTAAATACTAACTTGATCCAAATATACTTGAAATTATTGTAAGTAAATTGGATGTTTCCCAGTCACAATTTTTCATTGAGCAAAATCTGTTTCACATGGAAATTTGACTCACAAACAAACTTTCTTATTTTAATTTGACTTGCATAGAACACTGTGCATACTAAAAATAGTTTAAGTACAGTTTTATATATATCTCCTAATCTTTTTAAGACCTTGATGTGTTTTATTTTGAAATTATCAACTCTTATTGCATTTATTTTAAATTGTCAAACGTGACAGAGTGTACTTTTGTACTAAAAATAAAATTCTATTTAGGGTGACTCAGCCAGTAATTGATCAAATAAAGTCAGTGTTATGGAGTTTTATTATATTTTCCTTCTTTTTAAGTTTTAGAAGTAAACAAACATGGCTGCTACAATCCTTAATCCTATAACTGACAAAAATGAAGTCTGCTGAAATTAAATAGCAATAAAATTGTGAATAAATAGTTTTTTAATTGTTATTTTCCCAGTATTTGATCAGGCAATCTAAAAGTTAATCTTTAAAATATCATCCTTGTGCTGTTTTAACAGTAATTCTTATAAAAATATTAGTTGGATGCGGTAATTGTCTCCCAACTAATCAAAAACTAAATGTTTACACTTTCTAATAAAAACATTTCATAAAATGGCTTCCCTTACAATAGACAGCTGACAACAATGTGACAACAGGCACATTAGCATTCAAACAAATGTGTTATGTCTCATGCTACATATAAAACTCATTTCTGCCTGAAATGGTACAGTATTTAAAAAAAAAAAATGACCAATTACTAGTGGGGTCACCCTAGTTGCAATCATAAACTGCCCAAATCAGTTGCAAAGTGCCATAAAAAAAATACATAAGTTAAATTTTTTTAAAGCACAATTTAGCTGCATTTTCTTACTTTTGACGTGCCCTCTAATAATTTGGCAATACATGTTATTTTTTCAATGTGCAATATCTCAATTTGTTCAAAAGCATGGATTTTTTCTTCTTCATTTTCTAACATCTAGGGCAGAATTTTTCTAAATATTGTTCTGGGACATAGGAACTATGTAAAATAAGTGTTAAATTTAACATATTTAATAAGTGGTTTATCACATTGCTAACAAAATATAGAACCAACCAAGTGAAAAATGACCAAGCCGGGAATCGAACCTAGAACTCTTGGAATAACGCTCCAAGTGCACTACCATTTAAGCTATATAGACAATGCCCAGCTTAGCACCTCTCATTCAGATTTGTTAGTAAGGCTTTAAGTGCAGTACAAGATGGAAAGCAGCAATAATGCAGCACAAGTTGGTAAGACTGCTACTGCACAGCCTTATCTACATATGTGAGTGAAAGTCCACATAGCTTAACTGTTTTACCACTGCAAACTGATATATTTGTTTATTAAGCTGCAGGTTTCATTGCAATACATGTATAATTTAAATTTGTATAATTAGTGAGATACAATCGAGTTAAAAAAAAAAAAAAAAAAATATGATTAACACTACCAAGGCTCATATATCTATACTTAACCTCTTCACTACTGGCGATTATTACAGTATTTTTAATTATTACTGAGTTATTTCTTCTCTCGTTTGACTTCAGAGCGAGATTTTTGTTTTATTTTCATTAGCTCGAATCTTAGAATTCGAAACATATTATTCTTATATCGAAATTTCATTTATATTTGAGTATCATTAATAAAATGGGACAAAACTGATGTACCCATTTGGGTACTCAGGGACTGAAGAGTTAATAAAACTTTCTATATAATGTAAGAAAAATATGTTTTTCAAGCACTTTATATATATTACAGAGAAAACAACATTACAATTTTGCCCTTTTGCTTGGCAATCAGGGAATTAAATAGTAGAGCCCTACGAGTGTTATTCCAGGGGTTCTGGGTTCAATTTCTAGCTTGGACATTTTTCACTTTCTTTGTTCTATACTTAGTTAGCAATGTGAGAAATCACTTATTAAATACTCATTAATTTTGAGCATAATTTCACTGCTAAAAATTGATTAAAAAATTATATATTTAACATTTATGTTTGATCTAAATAAATATAAAAAATATATACTTATTTCTATGATCTGTTATGTAAAAGATTATTGTATGTTGTCTGTTTTGAATTGTTCTGTATGTTTAATAATTTTTCTCATTAATTTTATATTACTTCATCAATTAAGAAGTAAATGCATTCTTTTCTTATTTAAAATACATAGTATGTAGAGTGACTAAATTATGTTTAAGGAATGCAATTATTCTAAAAATTTGTATTAATATATATAGTATTTATCTAGAAATAAGACAAAGCATAAGATATTAAATTTAATGGAACAAATTACGTACTTAATTTTATTATAAATGTCGCTTCTTATGGAAGCTAGCTTCGAAATCATGTAATAATATGAACTGACAACTTTTTCAAGTTAAATTTCTGCTGTATGGCAAAAAAAATCTGCTACCGTGCTGCTCTGCTACCATTTAAATAAAAATAAGATTTGTATATCTGCAGTAAATAGCATAAGCTCTGTCTGTGTTTTTTATTTAAACCTTTACAGTAAATTTGATTTTCTACTACATAATATATAATTATTTCCTCAATCATTGATACATGACTTTATGCGTGACATTTCTTGCACAAAAGTATTTTAAAGGAGAACCCAACACCAACATTTCAAAAAAAGAAAAACAGATATATTTGTAAATTTCTTTCCGTATTGCATTTTATTTATCCATTTAGATGATTATTTTATCTATAAAGTTGATTCTTTTAACAAATATTTTTAAATGCAACTTCATTCATCATTTACTCACAGATAAATTCTGACTATGTCGAATTCAGGGGGTGGCCAAGCATGAGAGTACATTACCCTCTGGAGAAATTTTAAATTTTGTGTTTTCAATTGTCAAAAAGTGCAACTCATCAGGTCAACTTATACATGAGTCTATATGATATTTATTTGTTATTTTTTTTTAAATTTACATATATGCATATATATATATATATATATATACATTGCATTCATGAATGTTCTGATAGATTTGTTCTTCTGGACTTCCTTATGTAGATCCTCATCAAGGTTCCTTTTTCTCAAACTCTTTTTGTTGTAAATCTCATCATTGTAAAGCTATCTAACAATCCCTACTTTAGTACTATATCCATGAAATAAAAATATTCTAAATAGCATTTTAGATGTACCTGAAAGCCATGTCACAATCCTGAATAATTATTTGTAATATCAGAAAAATAATTCCAAACTTTGTTTTTTTTTTCTGGTGTTGGGTGATCCTCAAATAACATTTCATTCATTAAACAGTTATTTGTATTTGCAAAATTAGTTATATTAAGTTTATGTTGCAATATTATATTTATTTGATGTTCTTGAAATTTGTCTGACGAATTTGTTAAAAATATATATATTCTAAACTTTTTTAATTACCTCAACTGTAACTAAATGAAAAAGCAAGTGCTGTATAAAAATTATCTCTGGAATTATAAGTTAAATTAAAATGAAGAACAATTTGTTTTAGATTAGAATTATGGAACTTTAGTTTTAAATTTGTAAGTTTCTTACCAAAAATTAAATAATTAAATAATTTTCTATTAAAAACAGCCATAATAATGCAGTAAATAATAAATTATTAATTTTTATTAAAATAATGTTTTCTAAGTCATTAAAACTTGAAAAGCCAAAATTGGTTTATGTGTAAAATATTGTTGTGTTTGGATATCCTTATGCAAATGATCCTAGATTTTTTACACTTTTTATATATACCCTTTTTCTTTAAATAATAATAAAGTCTGCATAATAGAATGAAGATCCTTATTTAAAAAATATTGCAACACTTTTTTTTAAAAAAAGTTTTTTACATTTATATTTAATTTTTTTAAAGAGTTTTTATGAAAGAGTTTAAAAAAATTATTTAATATTTTGAGTTTTATTATTTTATTTATCTGTTATTATTTTAATCAATACCTCTAAGAAAAATCCTTAGTAACTATTACTTTATTCTTTTATTAAATTTTGTAAATTTTGTTGTATTTTCTGAAAAATATTTATATTTTGTTTATTTTTATTTTGACTCTATCTTTGTTTTGTTATTGTCAGTATATAATTTAATATCTCCATATTATGATTAATCTTTTTATTCACAAATTGTCTAAAAATAAAAGAACAATCGCACCATACAAAAGTTTTTGCATGTGTTGAAGTGTTACAAAGTTGTTGCCTTAATACAGCAGTTCTCAACCTGGGGTATGTGAAAGTAATATTGGTAATTTTGGAAATCATATAAATGGTTAGTAAAGTCACAAAAATGTCAGAAATGATAACATAATTTATTATATGGTTGTGATAAGAAGACTACGAAAGAAAAAGTATGTGTGTATTATCTAATTCAGTAGAAATAAGGGGAGGGGAGAAATGGAGGGTGTGATTTTATGAGAAATGGGGGTACTCCAATGTGTAAAGCTTAAGAAAGATGTACAGTAGAGGGTATATAGCCATTTTACTGTACTGTATTAGTACAGTAAAATGGCTATGACAATGTTTCATATGTCTCTTTTCTTCATACTATTTCCAGGCCTAAGATTAGCCATCGTAATAGTGCACATTTCAAGCATATTAGAAATGACGTGATAAAAAGTCATTTCATTTAATTTTTACAAATTTTATGTTTTACAAATTTCGTACAAAATTATACATAAAAGTATATGTTCAATTATTACATGTATGTATGTATACATACACTGTATAAACAAACAAAGTGTGAGGGTTGAAGGGGGGATCCCTCTTTCCGAGTACATTGAGGGATAAAAGAAGAAATTTTTTGCCCCCCTTCAGAGGCATTTCATTTTTAAGCATTCTTTACCTTGCTTTTGTTAGCAATTTATTATTTTTGAATTGGTAAATGGCTATTTAATGGTTAATTTTCATGATATCTAACCAAATTTACCCTACGACTCATAACGATGTATTATTTGGAAAAGTTTAAAAAAGGTGAAGGGAAAAAGGTATAGTTCTTGATCAATCTGGTTAATTGAATAGTCTGGTTAAGCAGTGTCTGGATAATTGGCTTTATATTGTACATGAAAGAAAAAAGGTTGGGAAGCACTGCTTTAATACACTGTAATTACTTAGTGATACTTGTAAGATGTGTACGGAAGTATTTACAAACGCTACAAACTATTAAAATAAACTGTACTTATCTTATCTTGATTACAAAATGCATAAAAGTTTTACCTTCTTCAGTGGAATTTTTCATGTAAATTTATTTTAAAGACATAATCATATTCAGTTTAATCAGCTCAAATACATGATTTTTCAAAGTTTCATTAATTGAAATCCTGCACTTAAAAATAATAATTTATGAAGGAATTTTAGTAATTTTGTTCCTATTTATTTTTTGTTTTGCTTAAACACACAAAATGATATTTTTGCAATTTCACTTTTGAATTATTGTTTAATTTATACAATCAAAGTTGCGTTTTAGGTACAAAACTTATAAATGCAAACATGGTACTTTATTAATACTTAAATAAAATTCAAGACTATAACAAATTTATCATAGTCTGTGATTTTTTAAAAATAATTATAATGGCCAGAAATGCACTTTAAGTTATGAGAATAACAAAATTATATCAGATAAATTGTTAAAGGTTCCATCTTTTCTCTTTTATATTTATTTTTTGTAATAGAATCTGAATTATATGCACTATGCATGCAAATATTTACTAATCCTGAGTGTCTATAGGTTCAGAAAATCAGGGTAAAAGCAAGAAAGTTTACTAATCTGGGAAAAATTATTTTTTAAATAAAGTACTAACAAAAAAGTGAAATGTTATTACCTATATTACTTTTCTTCCCATGCTTAAATAACGTACTAACAAAAGTTTAATATTCATTATTAAAACATGAGAAATATCAGAACAAGCGAGAAAATAATAATAATAATAATAATAAATATGCCTTTTTAGTCTTAGATGCACTTCTTATTTTTAAAAATATTTTAAAAAGGGGTACCTTATCCACTAAATACAGTAAATACTAAAATCTAAATTTAAGACACATGAGAAAAAGTATGTATATATTACCAAAGAAATTCCCAAATATTCCTGCATTATAGACAATGTTGTCAAAATTTACATATAGATATTCAGATTATGTATATAATTCAGATTCTAATGTTTAAAATGAAATTTCTGATTAATTTTTTAGCTTTTTTTTTGTAATTTGAAATATTTTTCAACATGTTTTTTAATACTCATTAAGTGCACAAAGCTTTGAATTATTTATGATCCTGGTGTTTGTAAATTTTACATCATTATATGTATCTTTGTTAATTTTAAAGAGCTATGTAGCTTTGTATTGTTAATCTAGAATTCTGTTATAATTTAAAAAAGAAAGTTGATACTGTGTTGTATATTTTTTCTTTTTTAATGTAAAATTATTTAGATTAAAAAAAAATAATAAGGTTGAATGTTTTATTGTCTATGGATTTTATCATTATAAATTATTAATATTACCAGCTAAATGGACATTTGAGAGGCTACATTTTAGTTGAAAACAGAAATAAATAAATAAAATACTTTTATTCTAAATGATACAAAAATAACTAATAGAAGAGCAATCAGATGCTTCCATTGTATTTATTTTATTGTGATGGTTTTTATATCACAGCATAGTATTTAAGCATCAAGAAATTTTCCCATTGCAAACACAATGCTGTTAATTTGTCAAATTTCTGAATATTAAAAAATAGGCTTTATTTTAGGGTTGCACAACCTGTGGCCTGCGAATTTCGTCGAATTACAACTGGAAAAATTTGCAATTTTTGTGCATAGGTCGCTGAAAAAAAATCGTGCATTTCATCCATTTACCGCAGAAAATGTAAAATTTCGCCAGTTATTTAAAAATCGAAATTTTCGTTCATCAGGCATGGAAAAATGGCGAATTTTGCCTATGAGGCTCGGAAAAAATAGCAAATTTTGTTGGTCAGACGCGAAAAATTGCTCATTCCGTTGATCGGACAAGAAACAATCGTCAGTTTTGTTGATATTGCACGAAAAAATTGCTTATTAAATTCATCGGCAACGGAAAAATCGCATGTTTTCTCGGTTTACCGCGTGAAGAAAACAAATTTTGTTGATCGGACACGAAAACATCGCAAATTTTGTGATAATGCGAGGGAAAACTGAAAAATTTGCTGATCGGCTGCGAAAGAATCGTGTGTTTCGTTAGTTTATCAAGAGAAAAAAAATTGCGAATTTCATCTTGCCGTGTTAAAAAAATGCAGATTTCGTCAAAGTTCGTTAAAAACTGCGAATATAATTTGCGAATTGGGAATCAGTATTATGGTTGATTGGACGCGAAAAGATACTTATTTCGTTAATTAAAGGCGGAAAAATCGCAAATTTCGTTGCTTAAACACGAGAATATCGATACTTTTTTTCGATCACACGCGGAAAAATTGTATATTTTGTAGATCAGGTTCCAAAAAATCGTGAATTTTGTAGATTGATTTCTAAAATTTCCGAATTTCACCGATTGTCTTAGAAAAGTCGCGAATTTCGTCGATTAGGCGCGGCAAAATAGTTAATTTCATTGATCAGGCGCGGAAAAATTCCGAATTTTGTCGATCTGGCGTGAAAAAATTGCGAATTTTTCCGATCATGCGAGAAAAATCGCAAATTTAGTCTATCTGCTTCATAAAAATCGCGAATTTAGTTGATGAGACGCGGAAAGATCGTGAATTTTCACCTTAAAAATGGCGAATTTCGTCGATCATGGGAAGAAAAATCGCGAATTTCGTCGATCAGCTTTGTAAAAATCGCGAATCTCGTCGATTGACTGTATAAAAATCGCGAATTTTCGCGATCGGCTGCGTACAAATCGCCAAATTTGTTGATCTGGCGCAGGAAAAATTGTGAATTTTCTCAATTGGCTTCGTACAAATCACAAATTTTGTAGAACAGGCACGGGAAAATCGCGAATTTTGTCGATCACATGAAAAAAAATCGCGAATTTTGTCTATCGGCTTCGTAAGATTCGCGAATTTGTTTATTAGACGCGGAAAGATCGGGTATTTTCTCTATCGGCTTTATAAAAATTGCTAATTTTGTTGATCATACGCAGAAAAATCGTGATTTTTCTCGATCGACTTCGTAAAAATCACAAATTTTGTCGATCTGGCTTGAAAAAATCGCGAATTTCGTCGATCATGGGAAGAAACATTGCAAGTTTCGTTGATCAGCTTTGTAAAAATCGCGAATATCGTCGATTGGGTTGTTAAAAATCGCAAATTTCGTCGATTGGGTTGGTAAACGCAAATTTCGTCGATTAGCTTCATAAAAAACGCGAATTTTGTCGATCTGCTTCGTAAAAATCACTAATTTCATCTGTCTGCTTCGTAAAAATCACGAATTTCGTCTGCTTCGTAAAAATCACGATTTTTGTCAATCTGCTTCGTAAAAATCACGATTTTCGTCGACCTGTTTCGCAAAAATCAAGATTTTTGTTGACCTGTTTAAGAAATATTCGCAAAAATCGTAAATTTCGTCAATCGACTTCGCAAAAATCGCGAATTTCGTCGATTGGCTTCGAAAAAATCGCGAATTTCGTCGATGGGCTTCGTAAAAATCGCGAATTTTGTTGATCAAACAAGGAAAAATTGTGAATTTTTTAAATCGATTTCGTAAAAATCACAAATTTGGCTGATCAGGCACGGAAAGATCGAGAATTTTCTAAATCGGCTTCTTAAAAATTGCGAATTTTGATGATTGGTTTCGTAAATAATGCAAATTTTTGTACATCAACCGTAGAAAATTTGCAAATTTCGCTGATCAGGTGCAGAAAAATCGGAAATTTCAATGATCAGGCATTGAAAAATCTTATTTATGAGCTCCTCCTCTCTTCTTTGTTCATAAAGCTCACATTTTATTCGGCACCAGCCACGTATGTTTATTTTTTAGCGCTTTTAATAAAACAAAATTTACTCTCCTCAATAATTTCAAGGAATATTATTACATCTTGAAAATAATCCTTGCTATATCTGTCATTTATTATACAAACGTAAAACCTGCTGATACATCCTTATTGGATGAATTGGATTTTTTGACTGGGTAAACTAACTTAAAGGGGTAACACCTTCCCCCTCACACACACACACACACAGACTCCCCTCTGAAACCATATTTTTTATTTGATTATAGGCCTCGAAATCCAATTATCTCTGTGTTGTGGCCCTCGATCACCCACACATATTTATAAGTGGCCCTTTCCTTGAATATGTTGTCCACCCCTACTTTATTTCATTTTAATTTTTCCCATGAAGAATTCTAATTTTTTCATGTCTTGAAATTGTAGTAGAGTTATTTAAGTTCTTTGGGTAAAAATTATTTTTCTTTAATATCATTTTTTATTATTAGTGTTACATGTCTAATGCGTTTCAAATGGCAAAAATTACCAAAATTTTAAAGCTTGTTATCTATTCACAAAGCTATAAAGGAATGCTTAAAAAGCCTTAGTCTTTTGAATTTAGCTTTCAATATATTAAAATATACTTTAGATATATTTAGGATTAAATATTGAATAGATAACATGCATTCTTAAAAATTGATGCACTTATTTATAGATTAACACATGCATAAATTAAGCATATTTTTAAAAATTAAATAAATAAATAAATAAATAAATAAAGTTTGATAGGAAATTGTAAAGTTTGCTATCTTAAAAATTGTGTGGCCTACTTGC
Organism: Maratus speculifer; assembly: GCA_964019185.1. Classification (NCBI taxonomy): domain Eukaryota; kingdom Metazoa; phylum Arthropoda; class Arachnida; order Araneae; family Salticidae; genus Maratus; species Maratus speculifer. The sequence goes on from OZ025296.1 coordinate 290,375,286, forward strand.
ACAAAACTATTTTTAAAAAAATGCATTTTAATGAGTTTGGCTTATATGCAAAGTGTTTCCAAATTCATGGGCAAAACTGTAAGGGAATATAAGGTATACATAAAGAAACAATATTGGTAGAGCAACCATGGTTCTGAAATAAAAAGTTTTGTTGAAAAATAAGAAATGCGGAGGAAATGAAAAAGAGCTGTATATTGACATAACAATAAGTTCTCATATGTGCCATTGATAGCATCTAGCAAGTCATTGATGTACCTTTTTGCAGATTCAAAAAGTTTCATGAACAACAACTCAAAGTCTCATGTTGAGGTTAGTATCAGAGTCAGTGTTGAATTCAGGAGGTGGCCCAGAGAGACATCCCCCCCCCCCCCCAGAAAATTTAAGATTTTGTGTTTTTAATTATCAAAAAATGCAAATTTCGTACCGGAACTCTATAATGTCTCGCCCAGTGTTCTCGCTGACATTTCACCAACGTTAGTAATTTGGCTAATTAAAAATAAAAAACATTCGCCAAATGATAAAAGTATTAGCAAAATAGATTCGCCATGTAGTATTAAAAAAAAAAAAGTTATCTTTAATCCTTTAATGTACCCCCTTTTTTTCAATATGTTCTAAAATAACCCAAGTTTTTACAACTGCGACAGCGATTGTTATTAATCTAATTTCAACTATCCGCTACAAATATATGGTACTACTCTGTTATCCCGTCGACCGATTTCGCCAAATTATACACATTGACGGAATTTTTATTTTAAATAATAATAATTAAAAAAACAAATAATTTGTAGAATATTAATAAAAATACAGATAAAAAGTCGAAATAAAAATCACTTAATGACGTTTTAAACACGTGTATCGTATTTAATGTCATTGAATTGACATTCACGATCCTCCATTATTGGCCTTTAATCTTATAATTTGGCGATAGTATTTTGGTCGACGGGATAACTGAGTAGTACCAAATGTATTAAAATATGTATGTATATAAAAAATATGTATATAATGCATATGTATGAAAAACGAAAAAGAAAAGAAAGAAAAAGCAAACATTGAGCATTAGCAATTTCCGAATCGAATTGCTTGTTGACTCGCCAAATGAAGAATTTAGTCCAATTTGGCGCATTGGCGAGCGACAGCGAGAACACTGGTCTCGCCCCCCCCCCCCCTTCGGAGTCCCAGAAGTCCCTCCTGGAGAAAAGTGTCTGAATTCAACACTGATCAGAGTCAGCTGTTGTCTAATAGATAAGATATCTGGAACATTCAAAAGGGTGCAAAATTTTACCTTTACAAAATGTTTCCTTTATTGTGTATCTGTGTGTATTGTATTTTATGATTTCATTGAATTTTTTTTAATACAAAAAAATTTAGAGGGATATTTGCAGGTTAACTTATTTTCTTATTGAAGTTGAAACTTGAACTGTTAGATATGTATTCATAACACATAATAGGGACTTATATTCATATCATAACATTCATACATTCATATCATACTTGTATTCGTATCATAGCATTCATATCATACTTATATTCATATCATAACACATGATTCATTACACTAAAAGGATTTTTTGAATTCAACTCAGAAAGGGGTGAAAGATGTATAAAAAATTTCTGATCTTTTCACCATATCTAATCAGTAGTTTAAGTTAAATACAATAGGCTCTCTCAAATCTACACAGCTTGGGACCAGAGGTAGTGTAGATTATGGAATTTTGTGGATTTCTGGTCATTGCTTTGTTTGCATTTTTAAAGCAGCTGCATTTGAATGCAATTAATAATGCATCTGAAACTATAATGAATGCTTACAATATAATAAAATGTTAAAATAAGGAATAAACTAAAATAATAAAAATTTAGATAATTTTTTAAATGACTAAAATATTAAAAGTAAAGGTCAAGTTAATAATCAATAATATATGGTTAAATATTATATTCATTATCAATATGAAATGTACTTTTTCTAAATTATTCAATGAAACTTGCCTCATTTAGGTACATTATTGATTTACATCAAAATCATAAAATAAGGAAGTTTTATTTCAGGCTTAGCTAGACTTAATAACCAAAAAAGCTTGATTTTTACATAAATATACAGTAAAGCATCGTTTATACGACGATCACTTATACGACGTTTACATTTATACGACGTTTTAATGTGGTCCCGATTCATTCCTATTAATTTTAATGTAAAAATATATCTTTTATACGACGCCCAAAATCGTTTATACGTCGATTTTTCGATTTTGTATAAGTTTATTTTTGTTTATTTTTCTTGTGTATTTTACGAACGAGCGGAAGTTGGCAGCTATGAATGTCACCAAAGAGCGTGTTTAAATGCACTGCACATTATAAAAGTGTGGGCTGGTGTTCGATTAGTCTGAAAAATAAGCTTACTTGTAACAGATTACACTGGGAGGGGTCATTCTTTTTTCGGGGATTGTCAGCTTTCGCGACCTGTTTTAAGTTGCAAATAGACTATCCTTCTAACTGTTATCAGTATTGGCGACTTTTAGTTGACCACGCGGGGTTTTTGATCTTTAACTTTAAATGGAAAGGAAATGAAGTACTGCAAATGAGGAACCTTTCGGTGAAACATAAATAAAGGTACGCATATTTAAATTGCTTACTAATCCCCCCCCCCAGTTTTTAAGATTATTTGTTTATTTTGGTTTGTTTAGTTAAAAATTCATGCAAATCATCACGTTAAACATTAAAATTAAGTGAAAACAAAATTAATTCTAGTTTTGGAGGTGAAAATCGATTATACGTCGTTATCGTTTATACGACGTTTTTCGGTAGTCCCTTCGGCGTCGTATAAACGATGCTCCACTGTATTTGGTAACAAGATCTATGTATCGGATACAAGGGCCGTACATATATAACAATATAAGTTTCAAAGTGTTTCAAAGAATATATCGGTTTGCCAGTTCCAGTGCTGTCGGAAGCAGATGGCAGACTTTCTTTTACGACGTCAGTTTTAAGTGTTTAGCTATGTATCGAATACAAGGACCGTATATACATCACAATTTAGATATGAAAATGTGTACATATATATCCTTATCTGTCAGGTCTAATGCTCCATAATTAGAAATCAACTTTAATTTTGTTATGTGAATTTCGATGATGAAAATATGAAATATGCATAGCAACATTTATTTCAAAACGTGGATTAAAAATATTTGCTTCTGCCAGCTCTTCTATCTATCTATCTATCTATCTATCTATATACAGGGCGCATAGGAAAATCCCTTTAACCTAAAAATATTTGCGAACGGAGAAAGCACCATCTACGGAAGTGAGATAACTATATAGTATTTATGCTATCCACATAAAAATGAACACAGTTTATTACCATAAGCCACTTAATCATAATCTGAAGTTTGAACGCTTTTGCTACATTAGTTTTGACAGGGTTATTCAAAAGATATTCGTTCTTTTTCAACTTGTTGACGGTCCTCCATGGGATTTTAGAAAAAACTCTTCTCAAAAATGTAATACCTGTACTATTTTATTTATACATCTAGCGTTTCAGAGTCATTCCTCATGTGTATGTCTAGATATTTAACAAAACGTCTGAAATCACAAATGCCAAGATTTTTTTTGCTGTGACTGTAATAAAAATAGGTCTCCCCCTAGTTGCGGCAGGATTACACTTGACAGACTTGTATACATGGCCGTAGCTATAGGTGTGGTATGGGCGGCTCAGCCTCCCCCCCCCCCCTTTAAATATTTTGAGCCTCCCCTGGAAAATATTCCAAGGTCACTAAATAAATTTATATTCCGAAAATTCAAAGGATGTCATGTTCAAAAATCCAATTTAGTTTTGAGACCTTTTCACAGTTTTGCAAAAGTACTAAATTATAGCTAAAATAAGTGTTTCAACACTCGCTTATCCTATTTACATAAAGGAAGCTAACATGATGTTTAATTTTGAACTAGTTATACTCTCAAATTTTTCATCCTCCTATACTTTTCTTAGCATAAAATGAAGTTATTACAACAGTTTAATAATAAACATAGTACCTACAATATGAATAAGCACTATTTATGTTTCTGAGTTAAAGAGAGAGAGAAAAAAAATTATGAGCCTCCCACCCCCCTCCTATTGTTCACTTCTAACTACGGCCCCGCCTGTATATTCTTAAGCGGACACTTCATTCACTTGAAAACACACTCTCCATAATATTAAACAAAGAGGGAGATTGTTTTCAAATTATATATATATATATATATATTTGCATAAGATAGCTAAGGTCGACCTTTAATACGCCTTTTTTTTAGGTAGATTTCGTATGAAATACTACCTATTGCATTCTCTCCCATGTTGGAATTTCTGAAAATTTTTTGCAGATCTACATTCATCATGACTCCTAGACCCCAAAACTACCATCAGTAAAAAAGTTTATCTATCTATCTATCTATCTATCTATCTATATATATATATATATATATATATATATATATATATGTATATACATTTCACTTTTTTCAAGACACGATAACTTCTATAATTATGCTCAGATCTTCTTCAAACTTTTACATAAAATCTCGGTCGAGTTCATTAATGGGCAAAATCGGATCAAGGGGGTGGAAATAGGGAGGGTTTTTGTGAAAACAGAAAAAACGCGATAACTTCTTAATTAAAATAGATATCGAATAAGTTTAAAATTTATATTACTTCTAAAAAATGGGCTAAAAGCTTATGCATGATAGATTTTTGATAAAATTAAAAATGGGGTCAAGGGGCGAAAAAAACAGGGTTTTTGGGAGAAAAAAAAAATCATAACTTTGTCAACTCTCAAGATATCAAATCCAAATAAATTTTGTATAAATGTCTAAAACTTTTGTATTTAAAAATTTTTGATAGGACCAACTTTTACCGATGAAAAAAAATTAAAAATGAAAAGAAAAAGGGGAGTGGAAAAAGAAAAAAATCCATAACTTACTCAATTCTTAAGCAATCAAATCTAATTAAATTTATTTTACATCTTCTCAATAATATATACAACTTTTATATTAACAAGTTTTTCATAGGACCAATTCTTATAGCAGAAATAAATTAAACAATAATAGGAGTTGGAGAAAAAACCTCAAATCCAAACTGCTTATATTGTGACTAATTTTTAAATTCATTTTCGATTTTACACGCATCGAAATGGCAAATCTTCTTATTTAGGCACTATATAATGTGACGTATTGGCCAGAACCTTGGTAAAGGCAGAATATATTTCAAAAAAGACTGCCAAAAAAGGGTATTTTGAACAGAATTTACCGAAGTGGTCGTGATTGGAAAATTGAGAAAAGAACAAATTGTGTTTTTTTCTGAGTCATTTTTAAATCCATTTTTGTTCTCAAACGCATCCAATTTACAGGTCCTCTTATTTAGGAACTATATAATGCGACGAATTGCATAGTTTTTTTTTTTTTTTTTTTTTTTTTTTTTTTTTTTTTTTTTTATAAAGGCAGTGTATATTTTTAAAAAGGCTGCCAAAATGGCCACTTCGCACAAAATTTCCCAAAGCGATCATGATGAAAGAATTGAAGATGTATTCAAATAACAAATTGGTTATTTTATGACTCATTTTTACTTTCTTCTATCTTCAATAGAAGAAAGTATTGTAATCGAAATTTTTTTCGACGGATTTACACACTTAAGGGTCAGAGATTTCAAAAAACATGTTTTTACAAAATGTCTGTCTGTCTGTGTGTCTGTCTGTATGTCGCCATTCTACCATCAAAAAGTGTATGAAGTTATGCATAGAATTCAACCAAATTTTTTGTGAGTGTTTTTGGCTGTGGCAAGCAGGTCCTACTTCAGTTTTGTAATATTCCGCCGGAAGGGGGCGCTGCAATCGCGATTTTTGTGCCATTTTCAATATTGTACCGACCAAAAGTATATGGAGTTATGCATCGAATTGACCCAAATTTTTTGTGTATGTGTATGACTATGGCTAGTTGATCCTCCCTGAATTTGAAAAATATCCGCCGGAAGGGGGCGCTGCAATAGCAATTTTTGCGCCATTTTCAGTATTGTACCGACCAAAAGTATATGAAGTTATGCATCAAATTGAACCAAATTTTTTGTGTATGTGTATGACTATGGCTAGTTGGTCCTCCCTGAGTTTGAAAATAATCCGCCGGAAGGGGGCGCTGCAATCGCGATTTATGTGCCATTTTCAATATTGTACCGACCAAAAGTATATGAAGTTATGTATCGAATTGAACCAAATTTTTTGTGTATCTGTATGACTATGGCTAGTTAGTCCTCCCTGAATTTGAAAAAAATCCGTCGGAAGAGGGCGCTGCAATCGCGATTTTTGTGCCATTTTCAATATTGCACCGACCAAAAGTACATGAAGTTATGCATCGAATTGAAAGAAATTTTTTGTGTAAGTGTATGGCTATGGCTAGTTGGATCGCTCTGAATCTGAAAAAAATCCGCCGGAAGGAGGCGCTGCAATACTGAATTTTATGCCATTTTCAATATTGTGTATGAAGTTAGTTCTAGAACTGAACTAAACATTTTGTATATGATTATTTTTTGGTAAGGCAAGTAGGTCCTCCCTGGATTTGAAAAAAAATCTGCCTATCATTCTATTGTCCATCGGCTCGTGCAGAGACGGAAATTTGTTTTTACTCCGATTAATTGATTGAAGCAGAAATTTAAGATGAAAATCAAAGTTGGTAGGGTATTGAATTAAAATTATTAAAGCATTAAAATAAGTAACTTTTTAAAAATATTAAAATGCATGTATGAGATAGAAGAAAGTTTTGGGATTGGCACATCCAACTAGTTAAATCCAATTTTGCTCTCAAATGCATTCAGTTGACAGGTTTTTGTTATTTAAGAACTATATAATGTGTGTATTCGTCGATTTTTTTTATAAAAGCTAAATATATATTTTTTAAAAGCTGTCAAAGTGGGCACTTTGCAAAAAAATTTCCCAAAGCAATCATGATTAAAGAATTGAGGATGTATTAAAATAACAAATTGGTTTATTTTTTCCATTTTTGAATTTTGGGTGAAAAAAGTCCGGGCCATGATAATTTACCGATTGAATAATCGTGTTTCAAAATTAATCTAACAAATTGGTTATTTTATGACTTATTTTTAAATTCTTGCTCTCAAACGCAATCAATTGACAGTTATTTGTTACGAGTATTTAGGAACTGTGTAATATGCCGTATTGGTCAGTTTTTGGATAAAGGCTAAATATATATTTGAAACAAGCTGTCAAATTGGGCACTTCGCACAAAATTTCCCAAAGCGATCTTGATTAAAGAATTGTCGATGCATTCAAATAACAAATTGGTTACTTTATGACTCATTTTTAAATTCAATTTTACTCTCAAACGCATTCAATCGGCAGTTTTTTGTTATTTAGGAACTGTGTAATGTACCGTATTGGTCGATTTTTTAATAAAGTCAGAATACATTTCAACAAAATATGTTGTCAGAATATATTTCAACAAAATATGTTGTCAAAATGGGCATTTCAGCCGAATTTCACTTAAGTTGATTTTGATAAAACCACTTCTTACAGAAAAATAAAAAAGTTTTCAAAAGCGGCCAAATATAATTGTTAAATTGGGTTATCTTTAATCATATTCTGTTTTTGGTTGTTGAAATGAAAACTGTTCGAAATCTACCTCCGCCTATAAACCAAGCCGACAGGGATTTTTTTTTTTTTTTTTTTTTTTTTTTTTTTTGTCGATTTTGTTTTTGTAAAAATGCTTCAACTTTCAGTAACGGTTTCGAAACTGAAAGTATCTTTTTTAAAAAAATCTGCAACTAAAATGGAAGAAAAAAAGTCATATTAAAGATCGACTTCAAATATCCTATGCAAAACAATTATTTAAAAATATTCAAATTTAAACTAGAAATTCCAAAACAACCTCCTTATTGGTTTAACATTTTACGGAGCAGGTCTTTTCAAATGAGTGAATGTCTCCTTAATGTACACTTAGAAACTTGTATCAGGGCCGGATTTAGCCTTTAGACCACTATGCGCAAAAGTAAAAAAATTGTGCCCCTACATGCTATCATTGTGAGCTTTTTGATATTTTTTTCACAAAAATAAATAAATAAATAAAAATAAACAAAATTGTAATTTAACAAATTACAACGACTATTTGGAAAATGATATTTTCAAGGACTAAAATTTTAAAGACTTATATAAATAAATCCTATATTTAAATTAATAATAATGTTCACAATTTTTATGATGATCATAACGAGTCATATACACTAGGGTGGGCCGAAAAAAACTTTTTTTCGATTTTCGATTATGGCGGGTGCGGAAAAGTGGCCACTTGTGGCACTCAGTTCATACAAAAAATTTGAGATTTTTTGGACATTTCCTTACCCTGCCGCAAACGGCTTGAAGTTTTGCAAAAATGCTCATTTTTGAACTTTTTTCGAAAAAAATTAAAAAATGTTAAATTAATTTTTTTTATTGTATTTACTTGAAAAGGCATATTTAATATACCAAATGATTAAATAAGATCTGATCATGCATTATTTAATATCTATGTGTATTATAACTTAGGCTATTTTTATAGCTTTTCCACGTATAGCAGGCAAAAGTTGTATTTGTTTGAATCGATCGTTAGTTTCTATATTATTTATGTCCCTTGGTCTTCTTTATATTTTTTCTATGTGTCAAACGTCATATATTTGGGGAACAGACAGTAGTCTACTTCAAAAACAAATCTGGAAGGTGAGAAAGTGGTGAAGTAGGATTCTAAGCGAGCGCAATGACTCGTCCTAATACTCATGGAGTGAAGGACGAAATAGTTGAGAGCCAAAATGCGATAAAGGATTCTTATTATTTATCCTTGCTTAGTTACCTGCGACATTTGTTCAGTGTTAACGTGAAACCCTTTTATTGTGATATACAGTGTGATATACATTTTTTGGGTCGTTTAATATGCAATTTTAGTGTTTTGTGCGTTTTATTACAACGAGCTTAGAAATGGCTAGTATAAAGGGCCATGACAATGCAAAGACACGCGATAGCGTGAAAAGTAACTTTTTGGGGACATCATGCATATTGAAAGAATTGCAATTGCCAACTTATGCTGATAATCATGCACCACTACTACTGGTTGCTTCGCCATGTAGAAGTTCTGACAGCAGAGGATACGAATCTCGCCATCGATAAAAACAAAGTCAGAAGAGAGAAACAGAAACTCGGAAAGAAGAGGCAGAAGAAATTATTGAAAGAAGGAAAATTAAAAGCATATTTTTTGATGGTAGAAAGGATAAAAGTATATTAAGAGAAAGAAAAATAACAAGCGGCACCGTCGAGAAAAAGGGAGGAACATATCACCATGTTGTTTGAACCTGATTAGGAATACTTGTGTCACTTGATACCTCGTTCCGTTACCTTGATACCTCGTCAGTTCAGAAAAGTCTAACTTGTGGTGACTTGGAAGATTGTATTATGATTTTGCTATTTCTTTTCTGTGACTGGAACGAGGTATCAAGTGACCCGAGTATTCCTAACCAGGTTCAAACAACACGGTGATGTGTTCCTCGCCTTTCCTTCGACGGTGCCGCTTGTTTTTTTCCCTCTGAATATACTTTTATCCTTTCTACCATCAAAAAGTATGCTTTTAATTTTCCTTCTTTCAGTAACTTCTTCTGCCTGTATCTTATTTCCAAGTTTTTTTTTCTCTCTTCTGACTTTGTTTTTATCGATGACGAGATTCGTATTCTCTGCTGTCACAACTTCAACATGGTGAAGCAACAGTAGTAGTGGCGCATGATTATCAGCATAAGTTGGCAATTGCAATTCTTTTAATATGCATGATGCCCCCAAAAAGTTACTTTTCACGCTATCGTGTGTCTTTGCATTGTCTTGGCCCTTTATACTAGCCATTTCTAAGCTCGTCGTAATAAAACGCACAAAACACTATAATGGCACATTAAACAACCCAAAAAGCACTGCATATCACTACAAAAGGGTTTCACGTTAACACTGAACAAATGTCACAGGTAACTGAGCAAAGATAAATAATAAGAATCTTTTATCGCATTTTGGCTCTCAACTATTTCGTCCTTCACTCCCTGAGTATTACGACGAGTCATTGCGCTCGCTTAGAGTCCTGCTTCACCACTTTCTCACCTTCTAGATTTGCTTTTGAAGTATACTGCTGTCTGTTCCCCAAATATATGACGTTTGACACATAGAAAAAATATAAAGAAGACCAAGGGACATAAATAATATAGAAACTAACGATCGATTCAAACAAATACAACTTTTGCCTATTATACGCGAAAAAGCTATAAAAATAGCCTAAGTTATAATACACATAGATATTAAATAATGCATGATTAGATCTTATTTAAACATTTGGTACATTAAATATGCCTTTTCAAGTAAATACAACCAAAATAAATTTAATTTAACATTTTTTAAATTTTTTCGAAAAAAGTTCAAAAATGAGCATTTTTGCAAAACTTCAAGCCGTTTGCGGCAGGGTAAGGAAATGTCCAAAAAATCTCAAATTTTTTGTATGAACTGAGTGCCACCAGTGGCCACTTTTCCGCACCCGCCATAATCGAAAATCGAAAAAAAGTTTTTTTCGGCCCACACTAATATACACTGCTCAAAACAATTAAAGGATATTTGAAGTTTTATATAAAATAAAGATATAAACGAATTTTTTTTTTTTTTTTTTTTTTTTTTTTTTTGCCGAAAATAGAAGAAGAGAATCACAAATGCAAATTTTTCTGGTTTTCAAACTGTGGAGTATGCAAATTTTGAGTTCGACGTCAAAAACGTCGCTTCAGCGGCAACGAATGAAATTTGACTTTCAACTGGATAAAAGAGAATGAAGACAAGGATGATCGGCATTCAGCGATTGCTTTGTTTTGATGAGTACGATGTCTCAGCGAAGTCATTTGACAGATTCAGAAGCTTGGAGAATTGTTGGTAGGTTAGAAGGGGGCCAAACTCAAGCCGAAGTAGCGCAAGCCATTGGAGTGTCACAAAGTGTCATTTCCAGGATCTGGAACCGTTTTTTGGAGAGTGAATGTGCAGGCCGAAGACCAGGGCAAGGTTGTAGACGGGCAACAACGCCCAATGAAGATCGGTATTTAGCGTTAACAGCTCGGAGACACCGAAACATGAACGCTACTCTTCTCCAACAACACCTTCGCTCGGCTACAGGCACCACGATTTCAACTCAGACTGTCCGAAACCGGCTCCATGCTGTAGGTCTGTATGCTCGCCGACCGATGGTATGTGTTAGATTAACATCAAGGCATCGTCGCGACCGCAGGGAGTGGGCAACCGAGCATGTCAACTGGAGGAGAAATGAATGGAGCAATATTCTGTTTTCTGACGAGTCCCGTTTTTCTGTGCATCCGGATAATAGGCGTATTTTCATCTGGAGGGACCGTGGCAGTAGGAATAATCCTGCGTTCGTGCACGAAAGTTCGAAAGTGTCATATTTGGCGGTGGAGGAGTGTTGGTGTATGGTGGCATCTCCATTGACGGGCGCACTGACCTCTACATCATTCGAGATGGAGCTCTGACTGGTCGCCGATATAGGGATGAGATCCTCAGACCTATTGTAGTCCCTTTCGCTGCAGTAATCGGAGATAACTTCATTTTAATGGACGATAACTGCAGGCCACATCGTGCAAACCTGGTGGAGGATTTCCTTTTCGAGGAAGGAATCGTTCGAATGGAATGGCCAGCGTGTTCTCCAGACATGAATCCAATCGAGCACGTTTGGGACGCTCTAGGATGACGAGTTTCTGGCCGCCAACAACCCCCGCAAACTCTCCAAGAACTGGAAAGAGCTCTTCTGGAAGAGTGGGGCAGAATACCCCAACTCGTCATTAATAGCCTTATTGAGTCCATGCCTCAAAGGTGTTCAACGTTGCTGGCCGCCCGTGGAAACCATACCCCCTACTGAAAATGATTTTCTTTGAAGAAAACACCTTTTCTTATTCTTTTTTTCTCATATGCACAAATTGTGTTTTTTTCCTTTTGTACACAAATGCGCAATAAAATGCATTTTTTTCTGCCAAACATGTGTAATTTATTCTCATATAACCTACTATGTCTGTCGACCATGTATCAATCAGCTAAAAAGTTTCCCAGATACAAAATCCCCCTAAAACTGCAATATCCTTTAATTGTTTTGAGCAGTGTATTACGTACGTCATGCATTAAACATTAAAATTCCTAGACCATAATAAAAAAAACGGTAGTTTATAGATATACAACTTTAACTGTTTAATATGTACAATTTTGTTTAATGGAGTTAATCATTTCTGAACACCTCATATTATGTAAGAAATGGATTAAACATGAATATTCCTGGACCATTAATAAATGAATTTCTAATGAATTTTCAGTTTTACAATTTTCGGAACTGCAAATTTTTATACTTCAAAACATCGCACATTTAAAATTTTTACACCGTTGCGTAGAGAAAATAAAATGCATTTTAAAATGAAATTTGCTTGAAATCTTTATCACAATTTGTTTTGAAATTATTTTTTTCAAATTATTATTATTTTTAAAAGTTTTTATTCTTCTTCTTCTTATTATTATTATTCTTTGTCATCGTTGCAACAGAAGTATTCCATTTTTGGACGTTAAACAGTTACCAATCAGAAAACGAATAAAACAAAAAACATAAGTATTCCATTTTTGGACATTAATTTGGACCAATTAGAAAACGAATAAAATGAAATAAGTTGCAGAATTTAACCAATAAAAACATTCAAATATACTTCAGATTTCCCAATTTTTCTACCGAGAACAACAACTATTTTCCAAATAGTTAATAAACATTTTATTAATAAATAAACAACAATAGCCGAGTTATTATGTAAAGCGTGAAATTCCAATGTTGTTGAAATCGCGTCAATGTGGTGCGTATATGACATCTGTGCTTTTTAAATTCTGATGAATCAATGCTTAAATGTTCTTTTAATAAATTTGGTGCATCTAAAAGATTTGGGAGTAACTTTTCCATCGTGCAACATCTAGTGTTTTCATTACTGGAGTTAAGTTCTTTTTTCCAATATAGAGCCTGACAAAATTGGCAAATTTCTTCCATATTTCCACAACTATGCTTTCATTTTGCCTATAGTATTGAACAGCACGGCTAAAATTCATTTAAAACTATAATAAGATGCTAAATGTTATAAATGAATAGATATACCGGAGTTTACCAATATAACACAGCACTTATTAATGACAACTAAAAAACAATTATTTCATAGAACAACATCTCGAGTCACGAGCAAAGTAGTAGTGAGTGTTTACAAGTGACATTATATAGTTTCGGGGGGGGGGGGGGCGGAATTGTATTCTTTGACCTTTGAAAATACAAAATTTCAAATTTTCCAGGGGGGGGGGGGAATTTTATTGCTCGGGGGGGGATGTCCCACCTGGGCTATCCCCTGAATTCAACACTGATTGCAAGTTAATTACTGTTAGTTTTACGGCATCTCCTTTTTTTTTTTATCAAAACTAATTGGATGTACCAATCCTAAAACATTCTTCTATCTCATACGTAGGGGGAACTGGGGCACATTGATACAGTTTTTTTCTAAGAATTTCTTCGGTGTCCAGAAAGTAGAAATTTCAAGTTATTTTTCCATATAGTATCACCAAAACATGTGTAGCGTGTTATAAAAATGTACAATCGTTGTTTTATGTAGTATTTTGCATGTAATTTTTAAAAAATCGAAAAAAGTAATTTGTATCAATGTGTCCCATCCCCGGGGCAAATTGATACACCTCATGGGGCACTTTGATACGGTTGGGGAAAATGGAGACAAAATAACACGAATGCATATTTTTCATAGAAAATTAGTTTACAAACATTTTATATTTGTTTATAGAAATTCAAACACTCACAATTTATTTGTAAGTAATATTAAAGCAATCAAAATTAAATGAATAATGACTTGATGTTCTGGCTGTTCCTTGTCTGATTGTTGGCTGTGGTAACTTTGTCATATCTGTCACTTCAACCCCATTATCTTCTTTCTTAGGAAAGATGAAAATATTACCAGATTTTCAGATTATAAATCGTTTTATAAACAGAAAAGAAAGGATAATTATATTAAAAATTCTCTTTATAATATAATTATCCATTGCTGTTCTACAGCTTGTTTCTCTTACTTAACATTTCTCATGTCGAAAATACTTTTTTCTCTGGAGAATCGATATAAATTCGAGATTTGCCAGGCTGCCGTCCTTTACTTTTGTTAGTTCTACCAGCACTAGATGTTTGGTAAATTCGTACGTCTTCTGATTGCAAAAATACTATAAAATGTTCTAATATAAAAAATTAGAGCTATTTCGCTTCAATAAATACTAATAGAAATTTTTGTCGAAAAATGGTTGGATTAAGGAGTATATGATAAAAAAAAAATAAATAAAAAGTAATGAAAAAATGGACTAGAAAAGGATTTAGGATATCTGTAGCGTATCAATGTGCCCCGACATAGACTGTATCAATGTGCTCCATACAGCCATTTTGAATAAAATGAGTCTCAAATCCAACATTTCATAATTTACCTAACAATAAAGAATGAGTAACTAATAAAGAGTCGAAAACTTGCTAGGGAGAGTATTTTTTTCGGTTAAAAATACTGGAACAGTTGTATAATACAATTTCAATTGTACAACTGAAATTTACTTTTGACCTACAAAAACAATAAATCACCTTTCCCATTTCATCAAACTACTGAATCATACCAAGAAGTTCTGTATGTAGTTGTGTACACTAGCATCACCTTTTGGAGCTGTTGTGAAACTTCCTATCATGACTTGTGAGCAGTAGAGGGGGTGTATCAATGTGTCCCAGTTCCCCCTACATTTTAATATTTCAAAAAGTAGTTACACATGTTAATTCAATACTATGCCAATTTCGATTTTCATCTTAAATTTCTGCTTCAATCAATTAATCAGAGTAAAAAAAAGAATTAACGTGGATCGTGATAAAATCAATTGTTTTCCTTTATTCTGTTATCATCAGCTGTTTTCAAATAGCCGGCTTAGCAGGACGCGAGTTACTGTCTCTAGACGAGCCGATGGACAATAAAACGACGAAGAATCGAGAAAATGATACAAAAAGCGCTATTACAATGCTCCTTTCCCACGGAATATTTCCAAATTCAAAGATATGCTAGTCGCAGCAAAAAATATACCCCAAAAAATTGGTTCAATTCTGTACATTACTTCATGCACTTTTCGAGGCTAAAGTTATGAAAATAGCACGGAAATCGCTTTTAGAGCACCCCCCTCAGGCAGATTTTTTTTCAAATTCAGGGAGGACCTACTTGCCATACCCAAAAATAATCATGCTCAAAAACTTTAGTTCAGTTCTATGCCTACTTGCATACTTTTTGATGGTACAATAATGAAAATGAAACGGACATCGCGATTACAGCGACCCCTCCCGGTGCATTTTTTTCAAATTCAGGGAGGGCCTGCTGACCATAGCCAAACACTTACACAAAAAATTTGACTCAGTTTTTTCATACACTTTTCGGTGGTGCAACATTGAAAATTGTGCACAACATGGCACAAAAATTGCTATTTCAGCGACCCCTTATGGTGGATTTTTTTCAAATTCAAGAAGGACCAACTAGCCGTAACCAAACATTTGCACAAAAAAATTGTTTCAATTCTTTGCATAACTTGATGCACTTTCCGATGGTATAATATTGAAAATGGTGCAAAAACCGCTATTGCAACGCCCCCTTCCGGCAGATTTATTTCAAATTCAGAGAGGACAAACTAGTTACAGCCAAACATTTACACAAAATTTTTTTTTTAATTCTATTCCATTTTTTCTATTGAACATAGCGAAAACCTGAAAATAACACAAATACAAGAAAAATTATTAAAGTAATAGTCAGGTAACACAGTCACTTAACCCTTTTAAGCGGCCTGCAAAATATTCCATTCATGTTTAACAATTCATAAAATAGTATTTATAAAAGATATTGGCATGGAGTTTTTTATTTGACAAACTTACATATTTATTTATCTTATTCACTTCCAAAAATTAATTTAAATATTGATTTTGTGTTAAATCAGCCATTGTTTCTAAAAGTTACGCGACGGAAAAACTCGGCTAGGCAGCTTAAAGGGTTAACTAGGATGGTTTTCTAATAAGTCTTCCAGATTTAGAATATGTCTCCGTTGGTGAGTGAGAGCTATTGGTGTGGGATTTAGTTACTGGTGAAAATAAAGGAGTGTTGAAATCCGATGTAGATTTAGGCTCATTCTTAGGAAGGTTCATATCTAGTGTAGGTTTTTCACAATCTAAGTTGGATTTCTTTTTAACTTCATGTTACGAGGACCTTCATGGAAATGTCTTCTATTTCTTTCTAATACCTGTCCATCTTCTTTTAATATACGATAAGATCGTGGTCTGTCAGCATTTCCGAGTTATTTGGCTAGTTGATTTCCATTTTTCTAAAGTTCTATCTTTTAAAAATAGTACATCATCTTCCAGAGACACCATCATAATAAGTTTTTGAGTTTTTTGTCGAGTAATGAACTTTTGTCGAATCTTATCATATATGTTAATCGGGAAAAAATCTTCTTTACGTGGCATAATTCCATTAACTTTATGACCAAATAACTATTCTGGTGGTTAAGGAATATTATTGGATATTGGGGTATTTCTGTACTCTAAAAGTGCTGAATATGGGTCTTTGTTATCAAAGTCAGCTTTCTTGAGCATGTACTTAACAGTCTGTGTCTTTCAACCATCCCATTTGATTGCATAAATCTGGGACTTGATGTTTTTATCTAGAAGTTTCAAGATTTTGCAAAGTTTTAAATCTTGAACTGTCTTACTGCGGACCATTATCAAAATAAGGAAGTTTGGGAATGCCAAATCGTGCAAGTATACCAGGTGAAATCAGATTTTCAAATGTTTTATCTATTTTTTAAAATGTTTACTTGGTTATCTTATTTAACTTATTTCCTAAGTAATGAAGTTTTATTAAAAATTTTAGAAAATGTTCCATAATTTGTGCTTAATGCATGATATTTCTTTCTTGTTTAAACTATTTTCAATTTCATGGTACACTTCTTTCGGTTACTTTTAGCCATTTTAGAGTATAATTTAAAGAATATCTTTAGAAGCGAAAATGCCTCATTAAATCTAAACGCAATTTCTGAAATATTATTTCGTATGCTACGTATTTCTGAACCTTATCGAGTCAATATGATATAATAGACCAAGATGTGGCAGTATAGTAACTTCATTGAGTTCATGGATGAAAATCTAGAATTAGTTAAATCTCAATTCGCATATTAAAATGCAATCTGTCTGCCAAGTCATATCTTGGTGGAAGACATCTAAAAACCTGATTCTAGCGGTTGACTCATCATAGATTTACCATTATGTTTTCCTGCCCCCATTTCCCCATGTTTTCATACTTTTGGGTGCAGAAAAGCACAAGGGTAAACCTACAAGTCAACCGCTAAAATCGGATTTTTGGATGTTTTCATCAAGATATGATTTTTAGCGATTGACTGATAGGTTTACTATTATGTTTTCCTGCTTCTAATCCCCCATGTTTTCATACTTTTGTGTACAGGAAAGTACAGTGGTAAACCTACGAGTCAACTGCTAAAATCGGGTTTTTAGATGTTTTCCACCAAGGCAGAGCGATGCCACCACTTGGCAGAGTGATTGCGTTTTAATATGCGAATCGAGATTTAAATAATCCTACATTTTCATCCCTGAACTCAATGAGGTGGTTTTCTTTGCTGCCACTTCCCGGTGTATATGATCGATATGTTTCTGTATTATAGTGACTGAGAGCAGACATACAGATAAAGCGGTAAAAAAGCTATGGTGGCTGAAAATAGACATACAAAGAATTAATGTAATGTTGAATAATGGATAATTCAAGATTGCCACATTTCTCTTGGAGCTTCAAGATTTTATGCTAGTTAATTGTTTATGAATGCAAATCACCCACCCTCTGCAAGGAAAAATCTCTGAATTCAACACTTATTCAATCTATGACAATCTTCTTTGAAGTTTCAATTTTTACTTTGTTACTCACTCCAGCAAACAAACATACGTGGTCAGTTGAGAACTTTCTATTTTTCAATTATATATTTTTAATCCTGCTGCATTTAGAAGTTTTTAAAAATATCATCAATAATTTTAGCCTCTTCATCTAATTCAAGAATCATTTTATATTTGATTTACTCACAAAACTAATCTTAGTTCTATATTTAAATGATTTTCCCTTTTCCTAATTTGCTTGAAGCAATTTTTTTACAAGGCTTCCGCTTTGATAAGACCTAACTTCCTTCAAATATTCTGTCCGAGTTCTACACGTGCCGATATTCCTCCTCCCCTTTTATTGATTAAAATTATACACACGTGTAAGAAATATTTTGCCGGCGATTTTGCTGAATACAGCTGCCAACAAGTACACTTGCACTCTTGCATCTGTCATATCCAGCTCCGTAGAAATACAATAACAATTTACTACTTCTTCCAACTCTGTTTACTAGCATGTAATTTGAATTACGAACATTTTTACAGATAAACGTTTGTCCGACGTCGAAATTTGTTGAAAATATCGATATTGAGTATGTTCTTTATTGTGACAAGGAAATTATTAATAGCTTTTTTGAAGATTGAAGAGTACAATACTCAAATAATATTTTATAAAACCGTAATTTTTGAAACACTTTCACGAAACACCGTAAATTGGAGTTACTTTGCTCCACAACAATAAAAAAAAAAAAAAAAAAAAAAAAAAAAGTCCTAGTTTTACTATGTTGGGAATATTGCCGTACTAATTCAATACTCGGTATATCTAAGATACTTCTATATGCAGGGTTACCACAGGTGGCTATTTTTGTATTCTGTTCGCAACAGTATTTTTCCAATGTAAATTTTGAACTATATTTATATTTCTCTTGTAAATGTTGTCAAAGAGTATCTTAAAGATGTCTGTCTTGAGAAAATAGTGCTAGTTAGAATTAAAAAATAATCGCTTGTGGCAGTCCTGTATATGAGAGTGGCGCTATATAAACAAGTTACATGCTTAGATTGTGTTCAAACAGACATGTTTGTTCAAACTATGGCAAAACTACTTTCCAAAACTTGACAACATTTGTCTGGATGGGTTCTATTAGACTAGTATTATCTTGGCAATAAAAACAGGTTCGACAAGATTCAGTTTTCGATTCGCGAATTACAAGATTCGCGATTCAGTTTCGTTCCAAATTGTAGTAACCAAACAAACTGCCTTCGAAAAGCTTCAGTAGATGAAACAGATGCGAAAAATAACATAAAACACAATTCTATTTTCATTCGTAAAATGGAAAAATTTCTCTAGGTTGCGTCAAAATAATATAATTTCTATGAAATGAAATTTTCTATGAAATTTTATCTTCTATGAAGTTTTAATAATTACTTTTACAATTTTAGTGCTGTTGCAATTATCTGTTAATGATAAAAATTGCTCTGTTTCTTTTCTTTTTTTCCTTTTTTTAAAAAAATTATCCTCATATATAATTCTGATTAGCCTTTCAATGTAGAATTATTTTACGATCTGAGAAATTTAAATGTTAAAGGTTTTTTTCCTTCAGTGTTCCTATAAATGATTCCCTATAAAAACTTTCAGTTAGATACGTTGTAAGTTTTTTTTCACTTAACCTTACTTCAATTAACCCTAAAACACTGTTTTAGTACCAAAATTAAATGTCTTGCTTTAGGTTTTTTTTTTTCTTTCGAAATAAATATAAAAAAGGTCGAGAATTCTTTTTGATTGCACATTGATTAGTCACGGTCGTTGTCCCCTTTATGCAAAATCATGAGTTTTTTCCATAATCTCCTTCCTAGATTTTTCATTTTCATTTTCCCCCTCCCAATCTGAATGTAAAAGCTAAAGAGAATTTATCTGTTATGTTGCCCCCTCACTAAACGACTTATTCATGATTTTGAAATATTTTTATTTTCCCAGGTGACGGCTGAATAAACTTACCTGAACTCGCTGTATAAGGTCTCTTGACATTTTCGCTTTTGTTTCTTCTCTAAACATCTCTGAGGTTCGAGAAACTGATTTGGCCATAGCAACTGTTAAAAACTATCGCAATATCCTTCATGTAATTGAATTAGATACTGGAATTGGTTGAATTGCCATAAGCACGTAACCTTCATTTTATTGAATTAGGTGCCGGGAATCAAGGCAAAATTTTACAATGATAACTCATGTAGGCTATCAACAACTCTCTAGGCTATTTGTAGAGTAACTTTAAAATATTCAGCTGTTTAAAAAAAAATAATAGAAAGAAAAAGGAAAAATTTAAAGATTTTTCGGTCTCTCTGGAAGTTTCTGAAAGTGAAGAGTGTCAAATATGTGCTAAATAACATTTTTGAAGCAGTATATTTTGTTTTAAAGGTTAATAAAAAGAATATTAACCAGTTAAACAGATAGAATTGAGCTCACAGGTTATGCACATTAACTGTATATTACAGACTTATTTCTTAGAGAAGTAATTCCCTTCGAAAAACAAATTAAGGGGGATTAGCTCTCCTGTTTCCCCTGTTTATGCTGAATCATTGGACCCCGAAAATTAATTAAGGGGTGGGTAATCGTCCGTTTTGACCATTATGCTTAATAAAATAAGCCCACAACTAATCAGGGAAGCGTCTAATTAGTATGAACCTATATCCAAAAATTGAAGCAAATCCGTTAATTCTGCATGAAAGATCATTTATCAAAATTAAGAGGGGTAGCTCTCTCCCGATCCCCCCTCTTTATACTTATCCAATGAATCCCCAAAATAAACTAGGAAATCGCCTTATCAGAATGAACCTATATCCAAAATTTGAAGCAAATTCGTAAATTCTTCATGAAAAACCCATCTACCTAAATTAAGGGAGGGTTATCCTCCATTTCAACCTATCTACTTATGCTACTTGATCTACTATCTACCCTACTACAATGAACACTTAATACTAATCATGGTGATGCTTCATCAGAATGATCCTATGTCTAAAATTTGAGCTAAATCTGATCATTCGGCACAAAAAATCTATTTATCTCAATTAAGAGGGGGTACCTCCAATCCTCTCTTTACTTATCCAATGAACTCCCAAAACTAATCATGGAGGCACTTCATGAGAATGATCCTATATGTAAAATTCGAATGAAATCTGATAATTCTTCATGAAAATCCATTTATATAACTTAAAGGAGGGGGGAATTAGACACCCGTTCCTTCCTTTATACATACCGAGTGAACTCCAAAAACTAATCAGGGAAGCGCCTTATCAGAATAAATCTATAAAAAATTTTGAAGTAAATCGGATATTTTTATTATGAGATATCGCGTTACATATACATACATACATATGCACATAAGATAAGTACAGAACGGGCGGGCACATAAGCTATCAGACTTTGATAGCCTGTGATCTAAAAAAGGGAAAAGAAATAGAGTTAATCAGATCAGGGTAACTTTGCTTCACCTTTACAAAACTTTGATCCATTCTGCCAGGGTGAAATCTGTAAGAATTATTTCCGATGAGCTGCCAAACTTACACTAGTGCTGCTATCTATATTTTGAAACCAAAACTTTGCCATTAACTCAAGAGATGTAGCAGATTTAATCCTTTTTTCTCGCTTTGCCTAAAGTTACTCTGATTGGCCAAAATTATCCTGATTGACTGTAATGTATCTAGAATTATTATATGATAAATTAAGAAATATTCTCTAGCCCTTTCAAATTACTTTAACAAAACTCCCCCGTTTAATAAAATGATTTGAAAAACGCGTAACGCATTTTCAGCAATTATAGCAAAAACTATGCAATTACCATCAATATCCGAATTATTTTGTGCAGTCTTGTATATGGTATGTAGATTTGTGTACCATACATAGTATACAAAAATTTAGATCTGTCAGGAAAGGCGTAAAACAATTAAAAAATCCCTTTCAGTAATTTCCGTCAATAAGCGAAAAAGTACTCGAATTTATTCTGCAGCGTTATGTATGATCTATGGAAATCATTCACATTCAATAATATGCATAAAAGTATTTAATATTTAAAAAACGCATACCACAATTGAAAGCGCACTCCAGTACCAGTAACTATCATTCATAGGCATTTTATAACCACCGAATTTGTTTATTTGCGTCCCTGTACTAGAGTGTGGCCGGAATTTCCAGGTCGGGAAGCCTGGTCCTGGTCCAGCCCAAATCTGTTGAAATAATTAAGACCTGATTCAGTCATGATGCAACGGCCAATGCCGATTTATACGCTGGACGTGTTACATTTCTGTACTGATGTTAATCTAGCATTGGGTTCGTGTAACTTAATTTTTTTTGTCCTCAGCTCAGTCACGTCCATTGAAAACTGTTCATATTTTATTGTCTTAGTTTGATGTTTTTAAATTTTACATAGGATCAAATTTTTTATCGGTTCGATCCGGACCGTTACAAAAACTGTCTTTAATTCGCCCAACCAGCTTGCTATATATATTTTTTTTTCATTTTGCAGGCGCAGTCAATACATGGGCCTATAATCATCGTTCAGTCTGTCCATCTGTCCGTCTGTCCGCATATAACAGAGCAAAAACTACCTAACCGAATCATTTGAAATTTAAAATATGTAATTGTAGTGTAATTTTGTCGAGGCATTTCAAACTTTATGAGAATCAGATGCATAGTTTGATTACAGAGACAATAAAAATATTTCGTTACATTACGGTCAAACGGGGAAAAAAGTTTCAAATTCATTTTAATTGTGTTACAGCCTTTCAGACAGGATAAAATTGATATTCATTTACTAAAGTGTACTAAAATATGCAATATGTTGTGCAAAAAATGTCTATTATTCATTTACAGGGCTACACAAAAGAATTCCGTTACATAATGATGCTTGAAAAAACATTGTTTTCGCTTTTCGGCGTATTTCAATCATGTTAAATTACTTCATATATAATGAAATTGATAAACTTTGCTGAAATTTATTACCAGTTAATTCCTGTTTAATAGAAAGTGATAACAGTATTTACAGGGACTCATAAAATATTTCGTATATTATACATACCAGAAATACCGTATGTTACAGATTTTTACTGGAAGTACATTTTTAGTTGTGATATGAGTTTTTAAGTTTAACTACACTTTTGCATATTACATTGTGTATGTAAATGCTGTAAATCAATACAAGGCAACACAACATAATCTGTAAGAGCTACAGAGTGAAAGTAGCTTAAAAATGTTTTGGAATGAATTACGCACTTTTAGATATCCCATGATAGGTAATGATTCTACGTTAGCCATGTTGATTACGTCCTATTTAAGATGAAGTCCATTATTTTCGCATTGCTGAATTGAAGAAATATAATTGTATTAAATTTTGTATTCATGCATTTTTTCATAAGAGTTTAACAGCTAATGCATCAAGCTCAGAATATTTATAAAATATATTACAGTACGAACGCACCTCATTTGCCACGTTTGACATAAAATTTCCAACTTGTTTATTTTCCATTTCCATTTTTATTTATGTACTTTTTTTTTTAACGGAGAGTTCTTTCAGTTCAGATAAAAAAAGAATTGAAAAGAAAAGAAAATTATTACAATTTTTCACAGTTAGGAAAAAAAATCACGAAGGCTAGACTGCGAACCACAATCATATTTATTCTAAAATCTTGTCCCTTCCCGAATTTATGTCCGCCTGCGCCTATGCACTGTGGCATACAAATTCAGCGACAAATTGACCGTTCACCTTTCTGAAATGCTTTCTACCCACAGTAATTATAGTAAGAAACGTTTACTTTCCTTCCGCAGGAAATCCGATTTGCAACTCGAAAATTGACTTTTTTCGCTTTATTTCGTATCTCGGCAACGTGACATTTATTTTATTAATATTAAAATTATTTTATCCTAAAAGTGATGCATTTTCTTTATATATTGACTTATCAAACCTGATTTGAATAACCTTCACAAGAAGTAAGAGGGAAATATTATAGTTTATATCGATTACCCCCCCCCCCCTCTGTTGTTATAGGGGCGAGTAAATAATTATTATTTTTTTATAAATAGACCGAGAGACGGCATCACAGACAAAACAATCACCTCATTGAATTGGAGGCTGAAATTCCAGAATAAAAATTCGATTTGCATATTAAAACACAATTGGTCTGCCAAGTCATATCTTGCTGGAAAGTACCTGAAAATCTTATGTTAGTGGTTGACTTGTAAGTTTAACATTGTGTTTTCCTGCACCCAAAGATATAAAAACATGCAGGATTTTAATCAGAAAATCCCAATCGAAAATCTGCAAGTCAACCGCTAAAATAGAATTTTCAGTGTTTTACCACTAAGACACGACATGAAGATAATTGTGTTTTGGTATGTGAATCGAGTTCTAATTACTCCGGAATTTTAGCCCCGAACTCGATGAGGTGATTGTCTTTGCTGCCATCTCCCGGTCAGTGCTTCTTTCTAAAATCACTCTAAAACTGA
Organism: Maratus speculifer; assembly: GCA_964019185.1. Classification (NCBI taxonomy): domain Eukaryota; kingdom Metazoa; phylum Arthropoda; class Arachnida; order Araneae; family Salticidae; genus Maratus; species Maratus speculifer. Next base: position 290,399,800 of record OZ025296.1, read on the forward strand.
TATAATATGTCTACAGATATTCGACAACCATTTGAAAAGTAATCTGTAACTTTGTATATAATGGATGGAGAGATATGAAATATGGCAGGGATATTTATTTTGAGCAGCTCTTGGGAGATAAAAGTATTAAATTTTCTAAATAAAGGTGATCCGCGACACAAATTATTATTATATTCCTTTTCAACAGTAAATTCTTTAAAAAAATAATAAAGTTTAATCTTTAAAAATTATTATTTTTACCTACATTTAAAAACTGGTATATCTTTTGAAAGAATAGTGCTTTTGAAAATACTTTTTCTCATTTTTAAGTAGCGAAAAGAATAAATGCAATAATTTCTTTGTTTTCATAATTTATTAAAATTTTCACTTAATCCCTTGGGGACGAGCAACACATATACATAGGCGTAGCCAGCCTTTTGAACGGGGGGGGGGGTGCCCAGATTTTTTAACCCGGACCTGTTGGGTACAAACAATATCTTATATAATAAACCTGTTAAAACGGAATCTCATGAGACTGCTCGAATTTCCGTTTTAAACAAGCTTTTATCTTAGAAGGTATAATTGTGTGGTGTTTTTTTTTTTTTTTTTTTTAAAGGGCCCAAACTCCAAACACAATTTTGTTTTGGTGAGGGGTATTAGAAGAGGTTCTAAACTAAATCTAATGGTAAAAAAAAAGATATAAATTTTCTTACGGCAGTGATATAAGGCAGAGACAGTGTGTGGATACAAGTGTGAAACTTTTAGTCACGCTAACGTCTAATAAAAATTAAAAAAGGATTTTTATTATGCTGGAAACTTCTGTAGGCGCAAAAGAAAGCTGTATGAGATCAAAATATCGTATTAATCAAAGTCTTGTAGATGAAATTTAGTCGGATGATAAATCTCATCCGGCGAAATACACATACATGTGTGTGAGTTAGAGATGAGTTCGGGCTCGTTTTCCGGGACCCGGGCCCGCACGAGCCCGAAAGATTTTTTGTTACCAGAGCCCGAGCCCGATACCAAAAATATACAAAACAAAATTATATGGTATTTATGGTATTAAAAATTTATTATTATGTTAATTATTTATGTTTATTATTATTGTATTATAAATTTATTATTATGGTATTAAAAATTTCTTACACAGATAAAGTTGTTAAATGAAAATTTAAATTCAATCTTATCAAAATCCGTATCAAATAAATATATATTTGACTCTTAAAATTAATCCAAATTTTTTCCCTAATTTAAAAAGTAAATTTCATGTACATGTTTGTGACTTAATGAATAAATGCATGAAATTTGCAGAAACTACTATTTGTAATCTGGCGAATCGAACAACGTTCTACAATTTTCTGTAAAAAATGCACAACTTTAATTATGATCGATTCCTTTCTTATAACAATGTTCCTTAATTAATAGGTGCCAGAAAATCAATGTAATATATACACTATATTGCCATTGATTATGGGACACTTGCGATTTTAGACATTTTACTAAATATCTAGAAAAATACATGAGGAATCATCTCGAAACTCTTAGTGTATAAATATAATAGTATAAGTCATACATCTCCGTGAAGATTTTTTCCCGAAACTCCAAAGGGGGCCGTCAACAAATTAAAAAAGAATGAATATCTTTTGAATAACCCTGTCAAAACTAATGTAGCAAAAGAGCTCAAACTCTAGATTATGATTGAATGCCTTATTGTAATAAGCCTTGTTCATTTTTATGCAAATAGCATGCATACTCGCAGAGTAATTAAGGTTTTTATAAAATGATCCCAAATTTTTCCAAGTTTTTTCCTTATAATTTTCAGAGTTCTTAATATAAAATATTATTTTTTTCAGAAAATATGACAAACAACATTGCACATAGTACCCTGTAATCAGAATTAAAAAATAATGAAAATTGTATAAAAAATGAGTTGGTTTACTAAATAATTTTTTACTGCGCATGCGTCAACGATATCAAAATTTCATTTGCATATTATGTTAGCTAAATGTATAGAGCAACTTTTGTGAAAGTCACAAAATCATAACTTGAAAATTCTGACAATAATCGTCAATTGAATAAGTCGAAAATCCGTTATTCTCAAAATGAAGCAAAAACAAGAGGGGTTGTATCCATATATTCACTGATTAGTGTCAATATAGAATACACAATATGGGATGTACTACTGCATTTGGATAAAATCCCTCATTTTTTTGCTTCATTTTGGAAACAACGGATTTTGTCCTTTTTCTATAGACGATTACTTTCAGAATTTTCAAGCTATGATTTTGAGACTTTTACAAAAGTTGCTCTATACATTTAGCTAACATAATATGCAAATGAAATTTTGATATCTTTGACGCATGCGCAGTAAAAAATTATATAGTAAATCTACTCATTTTTCATACAATTTTTGTTATTTTTTAATTCTGATTACGGGGTACTGTGTGCAATGTTGTTTGTCATATTTTCTGAAAAAAATATTATTTTATATTAAGAACTCTGAAAATTATAATGGAAAAACTTGGAAAAATTTGGGACCATTTTTATAAAAACCTTAATTACTCTGCGAGTGTGCATGCTATTTGCATAAAAATGAACATAGTGTATTACAATAAGGCATTCAATCATAATCTAGAGTTTGAGCGCTTTTGCTACATTAGTTTTGACAGGGTTATTCAAAAGATATTCATTCTTTTTTAATTTGTTGACGGTCCCCAATGGCGTTTTGGTAAAAAATCTTCACAGAGATGTATGACGTATACTATTACATTTATACACTAAGAGTTTCGAGATGATTCCTTATGTATTTTTCTAGATATTTAGTAAAATGTCTAAAATCGCAAGTGTCCCATAATCAATGGCAATATAGTGTATATATATATATATATATATAAAAGATGACGTTATTTTAAAGGTCCGATGCTTTTATTGGAAAAGAAGAAACACTGAACAATTGCTTTATACCAGAATAAGATAATAATTATGTTTACTTACGGAGGAAAGTCTACTTGGAAAATGTATACCGTCCTCAGCATGAAAGAGTGTTCATGTTGACAAATAGATAGAACAATCACTAATTTTCATATGAAAAACGACAATAACTCGTGCACAATAGAAGATTAAATAATTTGCAAGCCTCCAGCTAACTTTCGTCTATTAATAACAAAAGAAAGTATTCTCTCAGCGTTATGTAACTAAATAATAAATTAAAAAAAAAAAAAAAAAAAAAAAAAAAAAAACTTTTACTAACGAAAAGCCAACTGAAAGCAAATTCATAGCTGGTGTTTGTTTTGAATGGCGCCATTCAAAGGTTGTCGTCGAAAATTATGTGGACATAAATCTGTAATTATCGCAAATTTTCATTTGAAACAGCAATCAAATACTAAAATAAATAAACACTACTTCGGTTCCCCGTCATTTTGATTAAAATGATTTGAAAAGGAATAAGTACGCAATTTTAAATTAAAAAAGTTTTTCAATGTTTTCTACTCATGAATAAATAAAATCTTTCGGTTTCAGAAAAAATTGAGTCCGTCCGGGCCCGAAGATTAGAATAAAAATAGAGCCCGTACCCGTGTCGGGCCCGGGCTCGGGTTTTCGGGTACGGGCTGAGCCCGTCTCATCTCTAGTGTGGATGCGCGTATATGCATAAACCAGCAGCATAATTATGAACGTAATAATAAATGTCGCAATAAATAAACAAGTAAGAAAAATCATGAGTTAAGCATAGATTATGAAGCACTTTCCAACACTTCATGGAAACATACTTGAAAACTTTTGTTCAGCCCTGTAGTTTATCTTGTACCTTTATTACACGTCAGTAAGAAGCTAATATTTATTTTAACTTGAAACACTCTTAAAAAATTGAAATCACGTTGTTATAAATTATCATTCATAGGCGACCATGTACCCAATTCTTTGCGTGCGTCTGTATATCATTTCATCTATATTCTGCAAACATTTCTTTGTAAACTGAATGCCAGTTTAGCATAAAAATGCATACCTTATTTCTGAACCGCCTTTAAGTAATTTACACTCATACTCAGTAACGTTGGCAAGCTCTTTTAGGTAGCCCTGTATATCAACTATAACACTTATACACACCATATAATGTACAAAGATTTAGTGAAACTTAAACGCGTATGTAATAATTAAAATGCATTATACATCCATCAATCAGTCATTATCGGAAATATATACAGTATGTCGGAAAGAATATACTATTTTAAATCTTTTGTGTGTCCCTGTAAATGCAATGTACTTCATATTATGAAAGACAGTATCGTATAATTTATATTAAGCCTCAGTGACATATATCAATCTTATTATACATGAAACAGTTTAATATATTTAAAACATGTCGCACGCTATTCCGTCTTTACCTTTATCCAATGGAATTCTTTTGTGTGGCCCCGTAAATGAAAAATAGCTATATTTTCACCGCATATTTTATAGAATGCATATTTTAGTGCACCTCTTAAATGCAAAAAAAAAAAAAAAAAAAAAAAAAAAAAAAATTGATATGTTTGATAGCGTGTAACATCTTTAAAATGCCTTTGAAATGATTTTTCCCCATAGGCCGTAATGTAAGGGAAAACTTTTGACTCTCCCTGTAAATAAATTAATCATGGTAGAAACTTCATTTTCAATAGAGTTCGTGCTAGGGTAAACCTAAATAACGTCCAAAAATTTCATGGCAATACGAGTATATTTACGAGAGTTAGAGCGCGGACAGACGGCCAGACAAACCGAATGCATAAGCACTTTTCAACTTTGTTGGAAAGTGCTAAAAAGTTAAAGTATTTAGTCAAATTTTATGATAAAACCACATTATAAACTCAGATCTCTGTGCCACAATAAAGATACTACTGCTGGTGTTTCGTAACCAGGTACCACGTCGGATTAGACGTACCACTGATGGATTCAGTCATAAATAAACAAAGCAGGGTTGGGTTTCTGACGTCAGAAACTGGTTTTTGACATGACAAGTGTCAGAAACTGGTTTAAACCGTCAAAAAACTGGTTTAAACCGCCAAAAACTGGCTTAAACATAGTCAAAAATGTGTAATGCACTTTAAACATTTTAAGAACAAGACAGAAACATTGAATAAGTCTTAATGATTTAAATAATTTTTATTTAAAATTAATTATACTGTAATTTAATAATTACAAAAAAAAAAAAAAAAAAAAAAAAAAAAAATTAATTTCAATGAAACAGTGTTTTTATAGAATGTTCAAACAGAAGAAAATGATTTTGTACAGTTAATAATCTGAAACAATTTTACCCCACAGTATGCTATAGCACATAATCAATTTAGCACATTTATTTACATCCAAATGGTTTCTGAGTTTAGAGTGTATGAAGCCAAAGTTACAAAATACTCTCTCAATTGGTGCTGTGCTAGCAGGGCTTGATAGCAGATGCATTGCTAGTTGAACAAGTTTGGAGGCAGGCTGAATTTTCAGATTTATGAGAGATTTTTTTTCTTTTTTTTTTCGGAAATGATAATATACAATACAGTAAAAGTGAATTTTTAATATTACATCTAATGTTGTATATGTGTGACACAGGGCCGTAGCTAGAAGTGTACGATAGGGGGGGGGGGGGTCAGGGAAATATAGGGGGGGCTCAAGGAATGTAGGGGGGGGCTCATATTTTTTTGTTCTCTCTCTAATGCAGAAAGATAAATTAGTGCATATTCACATTGTAGGTACTATGTTTCTCATTAAACTGTTGTAATAACTTCATTTTATGCTAAGAAAAGTATATGATGATGTAAATTTTGAATGTATAACTGGTGCAAAATTAAACATCCTGTTAGCTTCATATGTACCAATAGGATGAGGGAGTGTTGAAACACGTATTTTAGATACAATTTAGTAACACTGCAAAACTGTGAAAGGGTCTCAAAACTAAATTAGATTTTTGAACAGAATTTCATTTGAATTTTCGGAACATTTAGTGACCTTGGAACTTTTTCCAGGGAGGGGGGGGCTCAAAATATTTTAGGGGGGGGGAGCCGCCCATAGCGCCCCCTTAGCTACGGCCCTGGAGTGACAGATGTTTAATGGGAAATTTTACAGATCAGTGTAGTATTTGAGGTTGTGTACTAACTGTTTAATAACTGTGTTATTAAAAGAAAATCATTGCTGAAAGACTAACAACGCTTTGTAAAAAACTATGCAAAATAATGGTTGGCTATAGCTATATATACAAGAGAAATATGAATGGATATACAATAAAAGTTCAAAGAGATATGAAGCCTAAATAATATCAAAAATTGCTATTCTGTATAACTCTTTTTTATATCTTATGCTTATCTATTTATAAGGTATTTAACTCGCTACTTAGAATAAAAGATAGTGCATATTTAAACTTCATTTGGAATTCAACAAAATTAAATTCAATGAAGATATAACTTCTTTTTCGGATTAGCTAACACAAAACCCTTGTTCAATGTCTAAAGTAGGCACTGAACATGGCATTGTGCTAAAGGAGCTTGTGTAGAAAAAAGCTTGCAAATCTGCAAAGCCGCTTTAGTCTGTGACGTATTTTTTCAAATAGGTTTTTAATTAACTTTTAAATATACAAGAGTCGTATGAGAGATCCACTCAATGCAAACTAGACGCAAACTTCATAGTTTGTATGAAAAGCTCGCATGTATAAGGATTTAAGAAAAATTAGACATTTTAATACCAGAAATTTCATAACTTAGTGGCCGCTATGGTCCTAAATAAGAAACTTTTTGCATTAAATAAGGCAAATAACACTTTAAAAAAATCCTGGTACTAGTAGGGATAGTTTTTTTTTAATGAGTACGAACCCTGATTTATGTGATTAATTCTAATTAAATAAGTATGCTTGCAACAGTACGAAGTTTATCACTCTTATACTGCTACTAGGTATTACATTATACAAATATATTATTAAAAACTGTTATCTAGGCTTTAAAAGCTGGTGGTATGCAGAGCCACCGAAATTATTCATGTCCTAACCGTCTCTGTCTTTAAGGGTGTTCTTAAATCAAAAAGGGCAACTTTGTGACATATGCTTTATTTTTGTTCGGAAATGCATGAAACTAGCAGGTGTTGATATTCAGAAACTGTCTAATTGCACTCAATTTTCTGTTTTTTAAAAAACACAATAGATCTTTCATAACAAGCCTTCAAAGTTGATGTTTTTGAGCACATTTACCGACGAAAGCAGAAAAACCAGTCGAAAAGCAGGAGAAAAACGGGTGATCACATGATCGAAATAGCTTAGAACTGGATAGGTAATTTAGTTATCATAAAATGGAAAACTAAGTTCGATTCAAAATCGCTTTCATAGTCATTCCAATTTTATAATTTTCTATTAAAAAATGAATTTGTAAATGTGTCAAAACATTTTGTGCTTGTTGAGCGGAGCAGTTTAGAACAACCTTAAGGGTTAATATCTCGACTAATTATCGACGATTTTTTTTCAAAAATCATTATCAAGAATGCTTTTGTACTTTTGCTACGACAGGCACCTCCAACGCTTCTCAACACGTTTGCTCACTACCCACAAATCGAAATTTGCATGAAACAGAAAAATGTGCTTATCTCAAAAACTATGCGATCTTAAGTAATCGCTATAGTTTTTTTGCAAGGTTTAAAGTAACATCTATAATATCTGGTTTTTTTTTTTCATAATTTTAGTTTTAATAGATTCGGAATTAGATTGGGGGGGGGCATATTTTTACACTATATTTCCGACGATATCTTTGAAAATATAATACCTAAAATTAAAATAAATATATTTTTGAGTTCAGAATAACGCACTTTCACAAACACGATATACAAACAAAAGATTTTTTTTCTTCGAGTAACTTAACTATCCTCCCTAACCCCCCCCCCCCCCCCCGTTTCTAAATATATTTTTAAACGTTATGTGGGCCAATAGTCTTTATTACTACCCCCAATTTGAGCTTTCCACTTTTCATAGTTTATGAGTAAAATGCCCGTGACAGACGGACAGACAGGCACAGGCGTGATCATATAATGGTTCCGTTTACACTTTATAAATATGGAATTATAATTATGGAATATTATGAAAATGTTGTTTTCATAAATTAATTAAATCTTGAAAATACATTGGTTTCAGAGGTTTTTAAAGATAAATCGAGAAAGATCGGAATCTTGTATCGCTTGAGAGCAGGTATTGTATATTTTCGTTCGGAGTTGTGCTTTATTTAGAGGCTATTCTATGAAAAATGGACAAAATAGGTCCTGCATGTGAAACTTACATAAATACTTATATCTATTAACTTGCAAGTTGCTAGAACATAAAACATACATTAAAAATAACAAAACCCCATCCATTTTAGACTTAGCATCCTTATTTGATAATGATCTGTAATAGGTAGAAAAGCTGCCTTACGCGTGATATGAAATGCCTTTTAACAGGTATAATTCTGGCTAACAAGTAATAACAGACATTTTAAATCCTAGATCTAAGGAGGGCCTGATAACTGCACAGGCCAATTACCTTGGACCCACTGCTGAGGAGGACCCAAATTTAATAAAATGATTTAGAAAAACATTCTTAATATTGCATTTCCTTCAATTATTTTTCTCAAAAACTAAAAATGATTTTAGTTAACTTGGCAACCGTATGTTAATCTAATGATACCTTTCGAATACTCCCAAGATTGGGGGGGGGGGGGGGGATCTTGCAAATATTTTGGTGTGAGGGGGCCCCGAAAATGTGCTGGGCCTTGGGCTCCCTACAACCTTAATCGGGCTTTGGATCTATAAGTAAGCTATCCGTTTTAATAGGTTTAAAATTTTCTACATTTTAAATTTTAGACATGAGTAATCTTCTCGTTTCAGCACCTTTCAAAGAAGAAAGGAAAAAATGTGCTACGCATATACCTAAATCTATTAACTTATAAGTTGATAGGATGCATTATGCTCTATTTTTAATGCGCTATAAATTGAAAATACAAAAAACTAGATTTTCATATGAGCATTAGTTGTTTTTATTTGAAGATAAAATATCATTGGTTAAACAGCTGTAATATGTAGAAAAGATACAAGGGCGGATCTGGAGAGTTCTCAAGGGGGGGGGGGCGATTTTAGAAGCCAATCTGATACACGGGTCGGAGCTCATTTTTTTTAAGCGGGTCGTGTTTCGTGTACTTTTTTGCTGTGAGTCGTGCTTGGGTCCGGTTGGCTTCCATTTTTTGCTCCTGGTCGGGGTCATTTCTACTTGGGTCGTGTCTGGATCCGGTTGACTTCTACTTTTTGCTGCCGTTCGAGTTCATTTCTGATTTTTTGCTTTTGGGTCGCGTTTGGGTCCGGTTGACTACTACATATTGTTGTTGGTCGGGTTGACTTTTCTTTTTAGCTGCGCTTAGCGGATTTGGGACAGTTTGATATACAGTTCTGATTTGGGGCAATTTAGAATTTGTTTTTTACTTTTGCGAGAAGGGTTCGGGTTGACCTGATTGGGGTGAGACCTTTACTAAAATTTTCATTCTTTTTCGCAATTTTTGGACAAAATGTGCGTCTGTTTCAAGATCCTTTGAAGAAATTCGTGTTTTTTCCCCTATCATCTCACAAAATTTGATGTTCGGTCGGCTTCTATTTTTTGCTGCTGGTCGGTTTAATTTCTACTTTTTGTTGTGGGTCGCATTAACTTTTACCTTTTGCTGCGGGTCGAGTTAATTTCTGATTTTTTTTTTTTTTTTTTTTTTTTTTTTTTTTTTTTGCTTCGGGTCGGGTCTGCGTCCGGTTAACAACTATATTTTGCTATTGGTCGGGGTGACTTTTACTTTTTAGCTGCGTTTAGCGCATAGGGGCAGATTGTTATGCATTTCGGATTTGGGTCAGTTACAGATTCGGTTTTTACTTTTGACTTATGGTTGACTCAGCTCTGATCGCGATCCTTTGACAATTTCACGTTTTTCCGCGATCCTTTAACGAAATTCGCTTTTATCCGTGATCCTTTGAAGAAATTCACGTTTTCTCTGTGATCCTTTCACAAAATTCGAGGGTTTTTTTGCGAGCTTTTGATAAAATCCGTGTTTTTTTTCTCAACCCTCTGACGAAATTCGCGTTTCTTTAATGAAGTTTGCCTTTGTTTGCGACTATTTGATGAAATTCGTATTTTCTCTGCGATCCTTTGACGAAACTCGCGGTCGGGCCAGTAATGTATATCATAATATCTAGATTAGAGACATACCGATCGTTTGGCTGCTCGGGTCACGGTCGAGACAATATTGTTTATCATACTATCTAGATCAGAGATGGACTGAATATTTAGCTTTTATTCCGGGCGGAGCCACGACCTGGAAATTTTGTTTAATGCAAACTTCTAAAAAAATGAAATCCAGACCAGGCTCGCTCTGGACGAAAAAGAAGTCTTTCCCCACACGAATGTGCAAAAAAAAAAAGCAAGATCAGGACACGACCTGATTCAAAATGAGAGAAAACCTTATCCACTCCGTGTCTCCTGGTTTTAAACTGGCGCTCCCCGTGCCAGGCCGTGGCCGCAAGTTACTTCTCTTGAGGATGCATAAGAGGGAATTGCTCCTTCATCCCCTCCTCCACTCCTTAGATCCACCACAGCTTACGGACTGTGTCGATCCCAGATCGAGTGTAAGCCTTTATACCATAGGAGCCTGGGCTTAAAAATTTTGGTCCGTGTATACCTCTAGTAGGAAGTCCATGCCAGGCCCGACCTGAAAAAAAGTGTGTCTAGGTCCAGCTTCCAGCTATGCAGAAAAAAGATCCGATCCGAACCGATTCTGAAAGTGTGGAGACCTGATCCAGACGCAGTATACTAAATTATATAACATCGGTATTCTTTTGGGGTGAAATGCAGTTTACTCTCCTTCCCCAAGGCGACTTTTTTTTTTTTTTTTGGCGCGATAAATGCTTCAATATGGCAACCCTGCATTTTCATTTTCTCCTTTCGCATCTTCAATGTGGCAACCCTAAGGAGTGCGCCGGTTTACGTATCCTACCGATTTATAAGCCGTTTCCTGATTGGACGCTCCTTTTTGCTAAATGTTTTCTTATTGGACGAAAGAAGAGAACAGAAAACTGAGAGAGGGCGCGTTTATTGCTTCCGGTAGCATTGTTTTTTGGAGTTGCGTCTTGCATTCAACGAGTGAGTTTATTTTTTTGCATTTTCCTCTTTTTATATTTAGTTAGATACCGTTCTGTAACTACTATAGAAGTTGTTGATTGTTTGAATGAGGAAGTAAAGTATTCAAATAGATTTTTACGCTGTTGAAAGTTTGCGGGAAAAAGTATATGATTGACCAGACAATCCGGAGCAAAACAGCGGCTCCGGGTAAGTAAAAATTCTCCTTTTTTTTGTCTTTAGATTTGTATTTTATGGGCTTTTTGTTTATTTTGATTGCCGCCATCTTGGAAAGTGCGATTTTGCGTAGTGTCTGGTGGAGCAAGTTGCTCCGGGAGACAAGACGCAAAAACGCGCCAATTTGGCGATTTTTGAAAATCGCGCCAAGAAGGAGAGTAAACTGCATTCGCACCCTTTTTTTGCAGTGTAGTATCAACAATTTCGATTCAAATTAAGAAATGGGAAATTGAGACAGAGAAAAGAATACATAGAAAATGACGGTTGTAGTTTTAATTTTAACTATTGTTTGTTGTATACATTTTTTATTTATCATAAATGTTATCAAATCATATTTTATCTATTGATTTTATTGCAGGGAAAAACTATTCACTTTGTGTTATGTTGAATGAATGGTTGTGCATAATCTTCTGACACTATTATTAAAACTCTTCCAGTATAGATCATATTTTTTCAATGGAAGATGAATTAAGATTTTTCTTGTTTGACTTCAGATTTCTATACATAAATATTTTTAGTCTTTTACTTTAGGGATACAAGAAAATCTACTGAAGAACTTTTTGAGTCTTCTAAACCTTTCCTTTTTCTTTTTACAAACTTGCGATACCCCATTAACTGGCTTTTTGGCAACATTTCTCAACTGCGTACTAACTGGTTCTTCTACGTTTTTCACTAACTGTTTTCCAACTGATTTTTCAACAGGTTTTTCAGCCGCTAACTTAATAGTGATTTTTCTTTCTTCTGTTACATTTTGTGGTAGCTGCATACGAATCTGTAAATCGACAGCTTCATTTGCCGTTAGCTGCATATCAACCCACCCTTCTTCAACTTTGCTCTCTTCTAGAGCTAAGCATACAAATTCTTTATCAGCCTTACTTTCTTTTAACTGATCACAAGATTGCTCTTCAGTGATACCCTCTGTTTTTCTCATTCGAACTGTTTCTTCTTCAATGTATGACATCAGAGCTTCCCTTGTGACTGGATACGGCATTTTTTCAAAAGTGGTTGGTAAATATCCGACGTCCGGTACCCTGTGAATTTTTGGATGACCTCTTGGACGACCTCTGTTCAAAGCTTTTAAATAAATGTGTTCTTTCTTTCTCAAATCTTCCTCTTCTTCAACAAGAGTTATTTGATAATTGTCATTCAGATTGGGTGGGTTTAGTATTGGATTTAATTCTCTTCTATTATTCTGGTGGACATCGACTAATTGAATCTTATTGCTTTCTGGTACTGCATATGAATCCGAAATTTCATTAAATCTATTTTCAGGAAACTCAAACTCCCACAACTCACCTCGCCCAGCCGGGTTGTTAGTCGCTGGGCTCAAACCATTTTCACGAACGCCATCTTCAACTATATGATGACACTCGAAAAATTTCACAAAAAAGCGCCTGAGAAATTTTTGATAAGCAAAGTATCCCAAGATAATAACACCTAAGAACACGATATACGCCATTCTCAGATAAGAGTTGATAATTAGACTGAAGAAATTTCTCCAGAGAGAGATTGTTATTCATTGTTTATAAGAATTATGCATTGTTGTGTAGTGCAGTCTTTGTTTAAATGTTTCACAAGTTTGTTGACAAAATAATTGGGCATATTGTTTATTGAGTGGTTTTTATACATTGTTTATAGATTGTTTTTGTATATTGTTGAATAAATTTATTGTTAACAAATTTTTAATGTTTTATTTCCATTTATCCTCTTGGGAAAGATTTCTACACCCTGTGTTGCTTGGCGCTACTGGCGGAAAAATATAATATAACGCCAAAAAGTATCTTAGAAAAAAATTTCTGGATGGCGGAAAACCATGATTTTTAAATAAACTCATGTCCATAAATTAAGGATAATGCCAGTTCCATCAAACAAAAGTACGGAAACAAAACAAACGTGATTTATTCGCCAAGTTCATTTATTTAGCAAAAGAAAAAGAACAAAAAATATGGTATTTATATGATAACATTCATAAAATCTACAATTGTTTCTCCCTAGAGCAATTACAACAAATATCCCCGTTAGAAAAAAAAAAAAAAAAAAAAAAAAAAAAACATTATATGGTTGGTAAGATGGTTAATAAATTGTATGCCTCCCAGATGATGAAATAAGTCCGCACAACGCCTATGCATGCTGAGTATCAAATTATCAAGCAGATCTTGAGGAAGATTACTCCACTCAGTAAGCAATGCTCACCGAAGTTCCGAACACATGTAGGAGGTAATTGACGGGATGCAATCCGTCGGCCAAACATATCCCATACATGCTCTATCGGATTCAAGTCAGGCGAAAATACAAGCCAATCTATATGGGTGATATCCTCAGTTTTAAGGCATTCATTTACAATGTTTGCTCGGAGACTACGGGCGTTATCATCCATAAATACAAATTCTGAGCCCATGACATCCCTAAACAAACGTACATGTTGTTCCAGAATCACGTCCTGATAAATTTGGCTTGTCATGGTTCCGGTTTAAACATGTAGGTCTGATCTGGAGCCCAGTATAATTCCGCTCCAAACGAGCAATCCTGCACCACCGTAACGATGTCGTTCAATGATGTTGTCTTGGTTCTAACAGGTGCCTGGCGTTCTCCATATGAAAGTTTGACGTGAATCAGACTGCAAGCTAAACCTGGACTTGCCGGAAAACATTACACAAGCTCACTGTGACGATGTCCACATTGCATCCACATTGCATTATTGATCCTATGGGAATAAATTTCGTTCCATAAAAAAAAGATCGTTCACGGAGGTGGTCACACAGGGAAGTTTCATTGTAAATATAAACCTTTAAGTACACTTTAGCAATCACACACAGAAAAAAAATAAAATTTTCTTATATATTTATTAGTCCTGCACAGGGATGTAGTGGAGGGTATACGCCATGTACTTTCTGGATTTCTTTAATGAACACCGCATACCCTCTATTTCTCAAAAAAGCTATATCATATACACTCTAGTCTAGGGTATACTCTCTGCCGTGAGCGTATGCCTTCTATTTAGAGAGTATACCCTCCGTTTTTTCTACGACTACACCACTGGTCCAGCATCGAACAGGTAATCTGTTTTCACCCGAACTCAAACAGATCAGCGTTTCAGATCAAATCGAGTAGACAATATTTTTTCTCGCTGCTGATTGAGTAGATTTTAAATCTTTTGCGTTGGTTTCGAATTAAGATTCTTTTTGATTGGGTTCCGATGGATCCGATTTTTCAAAAGAAAGCGCTGACTATTTTTTCAAATGAAAACACTGTTATAACTTTCTTTTATCTTTACAAGAAGAATATGTAGGATTCTTAAAAATTTTCGAATTCCAGTTTTTGATGGATTACACATTTTAAGGGTCAGAGATTCCAAAAAAACTTGTTTTGACAAAATGTCTGTTTGTGAATCTGTCTGTGACAGATGTCACAGTCCGTCACATCTGTCTGTGACATAAAATTTGAGTCTGTGAGTCTGTCTGTGACATAAAATTTTGTGGGCGCTCTATCTCAAGAACTAATGCACGGAATTAAATCAACATTTATATTCAAGTAGTCCCCGACTTAGGTTAATGCTGATTAGTTGTTGATGTAAATCGTTCAACAGGTGGCGCTGGTACGCTGTATTTTTTTACAATATACGCAACAGCTCTATCTTAATAATAAATGCACGAATTTCCATCAAACTTCAGATTCAGTTAGTCTTTGACATGAATTGATGTTGTTTACATTTTTATGTAAATTGCTTGACAAGTGGCGCTGTTATGCTACATTGTTCACGATTTCTGCAATAGCTCTATCTCAAGAGTTAATGCACGGATTTTCATCAGATTTCAGATTCAGTAAATCCGTGATATGAACTAGATCTGTTTTACATTTTGGTGTCAGTCGCTCAACAGGTGGTGTTGCTACGTTAAAATTTTCCTGATCCCTACAATAGCTCTATCTCAAGAACTAATGCATGAATTTTCATTAAACTTCAGATTCAGGTCTAGCTTGATAAATATTATTACTGTTTATGTTTTGGTACAAATCGCCCAACAGGTGTCACTTTTCCCCAATATTCACATTACTTCTATTTCAAGAACTATCCCACAGAATTTCATGCCTTTAAAATCCTCACAATGAGCATAGATTGTCATTTAATTTTGGGACGGTGGTAATGAATTTTGAAGTATTAACATGCATGGTGACAGAAGAAAGTTTTGGGATCGCCACATCCAATTAGTTTGAATATCATGAATATATACGTGTTCGTTTTTATGTAAATAAAACGAACGAAAGAAAAAAAAATATGACATTGAGATATGATTGTAGACTAATTTTCCATAATTGTAATAAAATAGATGTTGAGAATATTCCAGCAAAAATACTTGAGATTTTTGTAACTTTTTATTTTCTGTAACACAGGACACTTCACAAACATAAATCTTCAAACACAAACTTTACAAAACAATTAATTATCTAATACTTCTGGTTTCACATTTAACCAATTAAAATGGTCCAAGAAAATTCTGACAAATTCTTTCATCTTATATGAAAGGAGGAATTTAAATAATAAATAAATAAATAAATAACTCCAGCTAACTTTGGGCGAAGTTAAAGAAAAATATATTTCAAAATTGACATTTTCATTGACTATTTTGGATTTGAGCCGAGTTTCAGGTTAAAAAAACTGTTATATAAATATTAACGAACGTATGTGTTCTTTTTTATGTAAGAACAACGAACGAAAGAAAAAAAATACGACATTGAGGTATGACTGTAGACTATTTTTCCATACATGTAATAAAATATGAATTAATTTTCTTTTCTTTCGAGTTCGGGTTTGGTTTAGGTTCACTATTTCAGATTCGGGTCAGGTTTCAGATCGAAAGAAAAAAAACCAAACTATTATTTGAGAATTAATGAATATTCTATATGGGTTCATTTTTATGTAAGAACTAGTTGGATGTACTAATCCCAAAACATTTTTCTATCTCATGCGTACAATTTAATATTTCAAAAATTAGTTACGCATAATATAACTTTAATATTATTAATTCAATGCTCTACCAACTTTGATTTTCATCTTAAATTTCAGCTTAAATCAATTAAACGGAGTAAAACGAGTTAATGTCGATTATGATTTTTATTAAAATCGGTAGTTTTCCTTTCTTCTGTTATCGTCAGATGTTTACAAATAGCCAGCTAAGCAGGACACGAGTTCCCATCTCTGCACGAGCCGACGGACAATAAAACAGTTGGCAGTTTTTTTTTTTTTTTTTTTTTTTTTTTAATTCGGGGAGGGAAAAGTTTGCCATATCCAAAAGTAATCATACACAAAAAATTTAGTTCAGTTTTGTACATAAATTCATACACTTTTTGATTGTACAATAATGAAAATGACACAGACTTCGCAATTATAGCGCCTACTTCTGGTGGATGTTTTCAAATTTCGGGAAAGCCTGCTGATGATAGCCAAACACTTTCACAAAAAAATTGGTTAAATTCTATACTTAACTTCATGCACTTTTCGGTGGTACAATATTAAAAATGGCTCAAAAATCGCTACTGCAATGCCCCCTTCCGGTGGATTTTTTTCAAATTCAGGGTGGACCAACTAACCAAAGCCAAACACTTACACAAAAAATTTGGTTAAATTATATGCACAACTTCATGCACTTTTCAATGGTAAAATATTGAAAATGGCTCAAAAATCGCTATTGCAATGCCTCCTTCGGTGGACTTTTTTTCAAATGCAGGGAGGACCAACTAAAAAAAGCCGAACACTTACAGAAAAAATTTGGTTCAGTTATATGCACAACTTCATACACTTTTCAATGGTAAAATATTGAAAATGACACAAATATCGCTATTACAGCACCCCTTCCGGCGGATTTTTTGAAAATTCAGGGAAGATCAACTATTTATAGCCAAACATTTACAAAAAAAAAAAAAAAAAAAAAAAAAAAAAAAAAAAAAAAAAAACTGGTTCAATCCTATGCATAAGCATAACGCTTTTTGATGGTACAATATTGAAAATAACACAAAAATCGCTATTACAATGCTCCCTTTCGGCGAAATATTTCAAAATTGAAGGAGGACTTGTTTGCTACAGCAAAAAACATACACAAAAAAATTTGGTTTAAATTCTATGCATATCTTTAACACTTTCCAATGGTGCAACGGCGACATACGGATTAGCACACACAGGGACAGACAGAAATTTTGTAAAAACATGTTTTTTGGAATCTTTGACCCCTAAAACGTGTAAATCCGTCGAAAACATTTCGACGGAAACAGTCGAAAAACATTTCGATTACAATATTTTCTTCTGTTGAAGATAGAAGAAAGTAAAAATGAACGAAAGAAAAAATAAATGACATTGAAATATGATTGTAGACCATAGGAGTGTTTCCATAATGGTAATAAAATATGAATTAATTTTCCTTTGCTTTGGGTTCAGGTCTGGTTTGGGTTGACTATTTCCGATTCGAATCGGGTTTTAAGTTGGAAAAAAGAACTGTTATTTGAATATTAACGAATGTATATGTGTTCTTTTTTATATAAGAAAAACGAATGAAAGAAAAAAAAAACATGACATTGAGGTATAATTGTAGACTAATTTTCCATACATGTAATATATAAAATATGAATTAATTTTCTTTTGCTTCGGATTCGAATCGCGTTTCATGTTGATAAAAATGTTCTTGTCCGGTTGATATTTAATTTTCTTTTTACTGGATCGGGTCGGATTCTCAAAACTTACAGGGTTTTCGGGTTGTGTCCGATCCTGTAGTGTCGAATTCATAACCTTTAGTATATATTTTTTCATTATATTAAAACACTTGTTGCATCTTTCAATGAAAATAAACTTTTCTATCACCAAAAATACAAAATAACAAATATTTGCAAGGGAATAGCTGACCTCATTTATTTCTGTAAAAGACCTTGTCGCTTCAAATATAACAAATATTTGGAAAATCAACAAATACTGCCCATTGCGTAAAAATGTTCTATACACGCGTGCAGAAATGTTAGAAAATTGGGTTAATTTCATGTGCGACATCCTTTTCCGTAATTCCAAGAAACAGTAAAAGATGTGGGTTCGCTGTAATCTTGTGGCTTACCATAGAACACAGAACTTGTTATGCACCGTTAAAGTTAACCTAATTTTAATATGTATTACAAAAAGAAAAAAATATATCTAAAACGGAAATCGGAACGAAAGTTTTTCAGCTTAGTTTAGCTGTTAACCTAATGAGAAAATTTGATAAAGTCATTTCCAGAAAATATGTGATAAGATGTGTATTTTTATATGAATAGACGAATTTCATATGGATATTTCATATGGATGTACAGTCGACTCTCTTTAATTTGAAATTGGATAAATCGAATCTTCGCTTAATTCGAACTAAACATGAAGTCCCGAAATTTTCAAGGGCAGATTAATGTTAATTTTTTTCATTTATTTCAGCTCATTTTCTCTTGACTTCTTTTGATTCGGACCAACGAAAATTCCGATTTTTCATTTTTCATTTTTAACACGCAAATTTCAGATCCTTAAAATAACTTTCTTTCTATCATTTTTGTCAGAATATTTCTGAAACTAGTTATACATATAAACTCATTCAAATGATATCCGCTTTCTTAATAAGGGTCTTCTCCATCACTCCATAACACCTTCAACCATTCTTCCATTTTGCTTGTTCCTTATTCCTTAATTAGTTTATGTATTTATATCTTTTAATTTAATATTAAATCATAGTCTGATGATTAAAGACAAACTACAGAAAATCTACGTGTAATTTCTTACGCTCCATTAACTTAAGCCTTATTTAAAATTACACATATTAGAAAAACCGAGATTCTGTTAAATAACAGAAAAGTTATTCGGTAAATTTGCAATGGACTCTTGTAAATGAAGATCGTTAAAAATAGACAAGACCCTATAAATTTTCTTTTAATGGTAATAATATAATTTAGTTTTTTTAAACAAGTGAATCACTCATTTTTTAGAAAGCATCAAAGAACTTGAATTTTCTGAGTATATTTGAACTGCTATACCATTAAACGTTATTGCAATTTGTTCCTAGCCGTCTTCGGGTTTGAACCCGAGACCTCTTAACCATAGAAGAGCACCTTACTACCTGAGTTATGCAAAAGATATTGCTGTTTCGTGCAAAATATGCCTTTTGTCATTCCGCGGGGAAAAATCCACACTAAATTTGATGAGATGATTTTTTCCTTTCGAAATTATTCGAAAAAAGTTTAAAAATTATAATAAAAATTTAAAATTATTTTAAAGAAAACAATCTTTAAAGTAAATTTTTTTCTTTAATATTTCTTATAAAACTGCAAAAGAATTTTAAAAGTGTGTATTTTGAATTACAAAATTTGGCAACGATAAAAATATCTTTAAATAAAGACATGGAAATCCCTACAGGAAATCAAATAAAAGATAAGGGAAATGTGTGGAAAATGATGACCGAGAAACTCAAATGAATGCATTTAAACGATATCCTAAAAATCCGTGCGCAGTCTTATGAATCAAATATTTTAAAATCTTGAAAAAAATGGGGTGGGGGGATATTAATATTTAAAAAATTAGAATGGATTTAAGAAACAACTTTTTCTAACTTTTAAAAATTTTTAATGAAATATGCAGTTAATTTTTTTCTTCTCAAAATTCCCATTTATTTGAATATTGAAATGCAGTGTATAGTGTATTTATCATTTGAATATAGGTGCAAATTCCCAAATTTTTTAAGGAGCCAGTAGCTCCTAAACCCAAATATTTCAGTCGCCACCAGGGCTTAATTTCTATCAAAATTGAAGAAACAACCTGAAACATAGGAGAAACAATACGAATTTCGTCAAAAGACTGCAGAAGAAAAGCTAATTTTATCAAACGAACGCAAAAAACACCGTGACTATCGTCAAAGAATCGCTGAAAAAACATGACTTTCGTTAAAGAATCGCTGGAAAATGTAGTTATCGTCAAAGAATCGCGGAAAAAAGCTATTTTGGTTAAAGGATCGCAAAAAAACACGCATGCTTTGTCAAAGAATTAAAAAAAAAAAAAATGTGGGAATCTCATCAGAAAATTGAGGGGGAAAAAACACGATTTTCGTCAAATGATTGCGAGAAAAAACACAAAATTCGCCAAAGGATTACAACTTTGACGCCGAGAATTAGTCACCAAATCACAAAATTTAGTCACCCCGTGGCGACTGGCGACCGTTAATCTGCATTTATACATTTGACCCATATTTTTAAAAATAGACAAAATTCTTGAAATGATAAACTATCCCCTTAACCCTTTGTGGCGCAGTGCAAATTCATTGCTTAAGTGTTGAAATTAATGACTGACACCGGTATTCGAAAACAACTTTGTAAATAAGAAAAGAAGCTATATTTCACCCATTCAATAAACCGTAATTTTTTTTAACCAAAATTCCGCTGCTAATGTGTCGTTTGGGAATTAAAATTAAGTAGTTTAATAGATATAACACCGCGCCGCAAGGGTTTAAGGGGGTCTGGGACACAAAAATCTTCAAATTTTCTAAACTTTTTTATAGCATTAAAAATTCCATTGTTTTTTTTTTCTGTTTAAGATGACGTTTAAATCATATATTTATCTTAACTGGAACAGGAAATATTATTTTTTTCATTTCGTTTTGTTTTCAAAATCTATTTTTCAAACAATGGCTGCCATGGATACGACTTCTTGTAATAATGCGCTTTTCTTCATGATGGGTTTTTTCAACATTTCTTGCATTTAAAGTTTTATAAATCAAAAATCTTAAAAGATATATGGTTAACATTTTTAATTTTTATTTAAATTAATATTTTCAAAAATGCTGAATCAAAATTAAAATTTATATATTTCTGTTTATCTGCATGAAAAATATTTGAAATTCTACAAATAATGTTTCGAGTTATAACGATATTAAATTATGCCACTTTTTAAGCAAATTTTAAATTTTAAGCTTTTTTTTTTACTTCTGAGACGTTTTATTATATGATTTTGATACAAATGGTATGGGTAATAATCACAAAAAATAATTAAGAATTTTAACCCAATAAATAAATATTATTTTAAAATGTGCCGTGCTTTTAATTCTAAAACATAATTTTCACGTATATTCTGAAGACTGGTTTGTTTAACCCTTTATCTACCGAGGTACTTATAAGTACCATTAATATAACTTATTATAAAATTCTTTTAATACGTCAATTAATTGTTATGCTGTTTAGAATGAGTTATAGTTATATTACTTTATCTTGTTCCAAAAGCATTATTGGTTGCAGAAAGCAAAAATATTTTTAAAAAGATGATTTCTTTTGCCTTTGTATCTTTTCAGCTTTCTTGTCGCTGAGGGAGGGGGGGGGGGGGAGGGATTTTTCAATTCGGAAATATTTCTATAGTTATGTTGTAAGAACATCCTATTTGTACATTTTATAATTCTACAAAATACTAAGAAAACAATTTAAAATAAAAGATTTGAGTGAAGTTATAAATATTGCTCAAAATCCTTGCAAATTCAAATTTAATTAATCCTTCTAAATCCTTCAATCCTTCTAAAATCCTTCAGATATTTATTAAATGATTATGTAAATCTTTTAATTTAGTTTAAACAATTTACGTAAAATGCTTTAGAGTGTAGCATTTTCACGAATTCATAATTCGGTAGGTAAAAGGGTTCGGTAGGAAACGACCCTTTGTTTATAAATTAATGGAATTTTCTACCGCTCTCTCGTGATTCGGCCTTAACACACATTTTACTTACATAAAAATAATAATACCTTTTATAAATATATTAAGATAGTGACGTACCATTCACATGCTTGAATTATAATCCAAAATCAAAATAAGACTTATTATCTTTTTTTTACGGAATTCAGTATACAGGATGGCTAAGACGATCAATGACGATGATCATAATCTGAGCTTATGTCACATGCTCGTTTCTGATGTTTAATTCAAATATTAAACGTTTCGCGAATGTGTCATTTTTGTAGACAGCCATCTCTTAAGCTGATAGTACTGGAGAAACTTTGGCTCTGAATGTTCAAAATGTTTTTCGGAAAATCTTCAAAATCGTTCAGAAAATTCTGCTTGTTTTTAAAGAGAAGGTGAGAATTTATTTTTATATTCCAATTCTTTTATAAAAATTCCCATTCTAAAACTATTCGGGAGGGATTCCTTTTTAAAAATATTTCGTTATTCAAATATTTCGGTATTTCAATCAATTCTATCTGTAATCAATGATTTTTTATCATTGCTTCATGAATATATATAAACCAATGTGCCATGTTGTATTCCAGCTTTCTTAAAATTTTACGCATTCTATGACCTACATATCATAAACATGTTCAATCAAAAGTAAAAGAAAAAAGGAAATTGAATATGATAGCGGCGTATAATCTGTACTGTAATACTATATATATGTGTGTGTTGTTGGTTTCATTGTTTTCAAAGTTATTATTTATCTCCACTCTCTAAAGATTTATGTATATAATGTATATGTAATAATTTATACTATGTAATTATTTTATAGCGTAATTTTAAAACAACGTTATAAATTTTCTAGTTAAAAAATGCATTATAAACATTGTAACAATAAATGCTGTAACTAAAACAATTTTTTTATTAGTTTGCTTAGTTATAGAAAATAATCCTTAATTAATAATTTTATTATTAATTAGGGGCTTTGCCCCCTTCGAGTTACGGTCGCCAATCTCCATCCAGTAACCTCGCCAGACCCTGCAGGCTCTAAAAACTTCTTAATTTTCACTGTTTTAAAAATATTACCAAATTGCGGAAGCTTAAATGCTATCGTGACCAGAGGCAACCGTCAATAATTGATTTCCTCTCATTTTCAATTTAACTGGTCATTTTTCGCTTTTCAAGGCCGCATTTAATGCTGTTGCGATTGCGGACGACTGTTTCATAATTGATTAAGAAAGATCAATTGCATATGGGAAAATCAGCTTGTTTAAAATGATTCAATAAAAAAAGGCATTGCCTTCCTAACTTTTATAATGTTTTTAAAAAAAAGTTTACCTTTAGATGATATAATCAAATAGCTTTTAATATAAGAACTTAAATAAATCATTTTAAATATGATTTAATTTTCACCATTAAATCCGTTTCGCACATAATAATTTAATTATTTTAAAGATTTGGTCCTTTTTCAGTGTAAATATATATTTTAATTAAAGCGATATATTTAACGAAAGCGATAAGAAACTAGTTTTAAATACGATGTTTTAGGTATACTGTTTTAAAAATGGTGTAATTTTCATCATTTAACGATTTTTGCATGTAAAAACTAAGTTTTCTTTCTTTTTAATAACAATTTTAATTTTTCTTAACAAAGGTGTTATAGTAAAAATAAAATACATTGACATGTTTCGGAACCATCAAATAAGTTCCATAGTCATAATATAAATAAAACAAAATTTCAAAATATTTCTCGGACAATACAAATGACACGCGACAATGAGATATAAATAACAAAAAACACGCGCTCTATTGCAAAAAATTAAATTAAAATATAGACCATGATCTAAAACTTAACTAAAAATAAAAATTTCAAAACTATTTCACGGTCAATACAAATGACACGCGACAAAGAGATATAAGAAAACACCGAAAAACGCACGCGCGCTATTGTAAAAAATTAAAATAAAATAAAAATAGACCATGATCAAAAGAAATTCCAACTTGGTTCATCCCATTCAAGCCCTCACGAGGAATTTATTCATTAATTCTAACCATAACTTAGGAATAATAAAAGAAACGGTATCATTGCAAACCAGATTATTACGCGTAATAAACTTGTTCTAAATGTGTTGAAAATTGTTTAATAATCTATGCTTGGCGTATAACTTTTCTTTTTTGCTATGTTTACGGAAGAACTACAAGCACAGCTTCCGTTTTGGCAGGTTTTGCTGTATTATTATTGTTGTATATCTTTTAAGGAAGTTAAATATTTCGTGGTATCTGCTTGAATTTTTAACAGTATAAAATCACCATTATGGTTATCTAATACTCTTTGAAAGTAAACACATTTTCCAAACAAATATTATTCTTTTAGATATGAAAGAAATTTACTTGTATAATATCACCTCGCATAAAACACACCTCTACACTCCTTTTATCTTTTCATGCACGGTTCAAGAGCGTAAGATAAAGGAGATACACTATCATTATTAAGTTAAAACAAACACTACTGCTTTTTCTTGAGATATTTTTGTGGACATGAAGTACACAAACTCTCGATTTTATCTGACAGGTATTTATTTCTGTTTATAGTTTTAATGTTTTTCGGTTAGCTTTTAAGTTACTATTTTAATTATTTTGGGTAAAGAACGGAACAGTGCTATTCAAGAACGTATCAAAATCAAGAATTCTATTCAAGAATTTTATTTCTGTAAGTAAAACTTCCTTCTATTTTCTTACTATATATAACGAAATACCCGTTGATGGAACGAGAATTTTTTACAAGTGTAAGATTTTCAGGGTTTTATTTGTCTCTGAGTGTAAATTTGCATGGCATTCTTACCCAAAAGCATTATTTTAAAAGAAATATACAGGGCAGACTCTAAGTTCGTTCACATTAAAAAAAAAATAATAAAAACAATCGCAATCGGAGTATGCAGTTTTTATCATAAGGTTTTTTAAAGATAGAATTTTTTGTGGCAAAAGTGAAAAATAATTCCATTTTTAGGTGCATTCGTAACTATATAAATACTTAGCATTTATAGTTGTTGTCTGGCCCGTTCGTCTGTCCGTCCGCATATAACAATTCAAAAACTACTCAACCGAACGGTTTTAAATTTAAAATATTAATTGTTCATAATTTTGTCGAATCTTTCAAATTTCATAAAAACTGGATGTATCATTTGATAACAGGGACAGTCAAAACGATTCCACTACATTACGACAATGGGAAAAAGTAAATTCAAGTGCATTTTAATGATGTTACACTCTTTCAAACATAATAAAATTTATATGCATCTATGAAGTATATTAAAATATGCATTCTGTACAATATGCGGTGCAAAGAATATTTGATATTAATTTACAGAATCACACAAAACTATACCATTACATAATGGTATAGTTACATGATATATTACATTTTACTACATTATTGCAATGGGAAAAAATAATTTAATTATGATGTTACATTCTTTCAAATATAATGAAACTGATATGCATCTATAAAATATAGTAAAATATACATTCTGCACAATATGCGGTGCAAAGAATATTTGTTATCAATTTACAGAGTCACGCAAATGTATTCCATTACATAATGGGGAAGCAGGACGTTTCGGTCCCGCCGTTTCGGTCCCGAGACGTTTCAGTCCCGAGACATTTCGGTCCCTGGCCATTTTGGTCCCGAGACGTTTCGGTCCCGAGACATTTCGGTCCATGGCCATTTCGGTCCCGAGACATTTCGGTCCCTGGACTTTTCGGTCCTCAGACATTTTGGTCCCTTCTCCAGCAAGCTGAAATTTTGTGCACGGGAAATATCTGACATAATTTTATAGGGAACATTTTAGAGTGTTGAATTCAGGGGCGGGTCATTCCCCCCAGAGCTATCAATGCCCCCCCCCCCCGGAAATTTTGAGAATTTGTGTTTTCAGTGGTAAAAAAATGTAATCCCCCCCAGGACTCTATTGAATCCCCCCGGAGCCACAGAAGTCCCTCCCGGAGAAAAGTGTCTGAATTCAACACTGGTTTTTTAACTGAAAGCCACATAAAGTTTTAGTGTAATGCGATTAATTAGAAGTAACAAGTACCCAAAAATCGCTTACACGTATAACTCGGATCGAAACTCAAACATATTGCAGCGGATCCAAACGCCATGCAAATTTCATATGACAGAAGTAATTGTTTTCAGGAGTGAGGGGAGGATTGTTTTATGGATTTATATAGAAGTTCCTCAATCATGAAGATCTGGTAATTTAAAAACACGTATAAGTCGAATTTAATTTGCTTAAGCAAATGTCCATGGCCTACACATTTTCAGTGTCATATAATTTGTACAATATGTGTTTAATAATGAAAAAAAAAAATCTGCAAATAGTTTTAGAAATCTTGATTTCATCCTATTATTTAACGGCACATCATTTTTAGATTACGGCATTTTACATTTTTTTTTTTTTTTTTTAAGGGGTTTATAACATGGAATTGTGATAAAGCCACATTATTTTTTAAGTTCTGCATCTGGATTGACTAAAACATTTTATTTTTTTTTATTTTTTAAATAATTATTTTATTTCGCTATTAAAAAACTATTTAAAAGTTTGCGTTAATCTTTTTACATACAACAATTATTGCTACGAAATAACTTTTTACGTGTAACAACCTTTTTACATATAACAATGCAGGAATTACAAATCCTTTTTAATACATTAAACATTTTTTATGCTTATTACATTCAAAAACTACGAGCGAAATAAACACAAGTCAATTCTGGGAGGTCCGTCCGCATTTGAACTCCAGAGTAAAAAGTACATTGTATTATAGAATGAGGGATTTCATCTGACAAGTGTATAAAGATCAAGATAAGTAGAATAAAGCTAACTACGTAGCTTTTCTAGCTATCTTGTATAAAGATGACTATTTGTTCAGATGGGCGTTGACAATTGATTGACATGCAGAATTTTTGCTTAAAAGAAGTTAATAGTAGTACTTAGCTGGTACTTATATGCATATATTTCAAATTTTATAGGAACACCAACATAAAAAATTATAAGTGTTTAAAAATTCCCGGCACTCGGTTTTGATTTGTTTCCTACTTAATGTTATACATTATTTTATTAAATGATTAACTTAATCTTAGAAAATTTTAAAGCATTAACAATTATGCTGTTAAATTAAAAAAAATTTAAAAATTAAATTATTTTTATCAAACATATTTATTAATAAGAATTCAAAATTATTTTAACTATTAATTGTTTAAGTGACTTATTTATCAATTACTTGTTTAAAATCTAGTTTATAGCTCTTATTATAGCAAAAATGAAAAAACATATTTTTTAAATTTCAGCTACTATAATGTTATCAAGTTCATCAGGATATATAAAAATTATAAGGATTCACAAAATAAATATGTTATTTATTCATTTATTGGTTAGTTTATGATATTTTTCTTACTCTTTAAAAATAATTAATTAATATATGATTGCTTTTTGCGAACTGTTAACTATAACTTTGTTTCAGAAAATTTAAATCTGCATCTGGATGATAATGTTACCTAACACTGTTAAGAAATATTTTTACGCATTGTTACAGTGTTGCATTATTATGTTTAATTAATTATTACGTTACGTTACTGATTTTTCAATAATAAAAATAATAATTTCCTTTTTTGAAATAAATAATAATTTTTGAATAAAAACTTATGGTGATGAATAATTGCTATAAATTAAATCTCAAAACAGTTAGTGATTTTAAAATTAAAATCAAATTAATATTTTATTAAATATATGTATTTTTAATTTAATGAATCTTTAGTTAATTAAATTGATAAAATTATTAATACGCATTTCGAATTTTACTTTAAATAAACTCAATAAATAATCTGTTTTATATTCAATTTATCATTATGTTTTGTAGTAGTCATAAACTGAAACTTATTGTCTACCTGTTTATTTATTTTATATTTAAAGTTGCTGAAATTTAAAACTGTTAATTCAATCAATAATAAAATTAAAATAAGAATTGTCATTTTCTTTTCTGTGAAAGTGGGAGCGAAAAGCTAATGCAAATAAATAAATTAATTAATTAATAAATAAACGATGAATTAAAAAAACTTAGTTTTGTCAGTTAAAATTTGAAAATAAAATTATTTAAAGTAATAATTACATTATAATATAAAATTGAAAAATAATCATTTTATTACAAAGAAATAAGCCCACTTTCAATAAAATTAATTCACAAAAATTGTCTTCATGAAGTGAGAAAACTGTGAAAAAAAAAAAAAAAAAAAAAAAAAAAAAAAAATTGCAACCAATAATTATTACATAAAAAAGGTCGTTGGAGCATTTTTATTTTTTAAACAAAAAATTTTCGTTGCACGCCTAGCTAGGAAATCACTAATTTACAGATTCTAAGAAAGTGTGCTAAAACAATCAATAAAATATGTATTTTAGTTTTTTGTATAGATAAAATACCTAATACAAAGAATATATGATAAAACTTAAAATATTCATTCTGTTAAATAATAATAATAAAGACAGTGTAAAATTATATAACATTATTTAACTAAATTTTCAACTCACTGTGATTTTATTATCACGAGTTACAATAGATTAAACTTATTGGACTATTATATTCAGCTTTGTATAAAATTTGAGGGAAGGGGGGGCAGGAGAATAAAAATATTAAAAAAAGCCAGAACAATGTTGAGCTTACAGCGTTTAGTAGGCCTTCATCAATCAGAAACCAAGTTATAAGGTGGCCGGTAAAGAAATAACAAGGGACCGAAATGGCCAGGGACCGAAATGGCCAGGGACCGAAATGTCTCGGGACCGAAACGGCGGGACCGAAATGGCGGGACCGAAATGGCGGGACCGAAATGTCGTGTACCCGTTTGGTGTGCAATTTCCGATTTGTTTAAAACTATGTTTTGAATAAAAAATCACGGCTATTTTCCATAATTATGATACAAACCGCATTCTGGTATGATATTTTATTTCTTAATTAATTTTTGAAATGTTAACATATTTATGAAATACTGTATGTGATAGACAGGAAGCGTCGTATCTAATTCCTCATTCTTTCTTTCCTGGATCATATTCGATTGTTGATATTTCGAGAAGTTTATCATAATTTCGTAGAAGAAATAAAGCCGATTAAATTTGGCTTATTTTATGTGAAAAATGTGTTTAAAATTAGTGTAACTAAGGGGCCGTCCAACGTTTTTTCAACGTTTTTTCAACGTTTTTGACCCCCTCACCCTCTCTTGTCACATGTTGTGCTATATTATGTAAGCATATACTTACGGTCAGTGTTCTCGCTGACAATTGACCAACGTTAGTAATTTGACTAATTAAAAATAAAAAACATTCGCCAAATGAGAAAAGTATTAGCAGAATAGATTCGCCGTGTAGCACAAATATATATTTTTAATTCTTTAATGTATCTCTTTTTTACAATATGTTCTAATGAACCAAAGTTTTTATAACTGCAACAACGATTGTTATTAATTTAATTTCAACTAACCGATACAAATATAATAAAAATATGTATATGTTAAATATATGTATTTATGCATAATACATAAGTATGAAAAACGAAAAAAAAAAGAAAGAAAAAGCAATAATTGAGCACTAGCAATTTGGCGAATCTAATCGCTTATTTATTCGCCAAATGAAGAATTTAGTCGCAATTTGGCGCAATGGCGAGCGACAGCGAGAACACTGCTTACGGTCCAGTGACAAAACACTACGTTATAGATCATTTTATTTTTAAACTTTAACTATGCATTTTATTGACTTTTGTGAGCATAACAATGAAAATGATTCGTGTACGTATTTTGCATGCTATAAGATTAAAGATTACAACAAAAAACATAATTAACATATAACAATAATAAAATATTACGATGAAAAACTAGTCGTTGGGGGACCACAGTAATACTTACCCATCATGGATATGTATACTATAAAATATGAAAATAAAGGCATGTAAACTATTTATAAAATGCATCGCAATTCCAAAATGAAATTTAAACGCATATGTAAATAGTTTTAATATTCATAGTAATGCTCTATCAATGAATTGCTGTTGAGACGATTTCGACAAATTATATAAAACGCCAAAATACTCAAGCAGTACCGGATTGCTTAAAAGAAATATCCTTATAACTCCAAAAATAATAAATATTTTAATTAACAGTTTACTGCGTCGGATTAAGCGTCTCATTTACAATTAAAATATATCTTTGAATTGAAATTTGAATGAAACACAGGGTCATGAAAAATCGGAGAATGTGGAAAACAGGATTACACATATATCGGCAACTAATAATCCGATCGACTTCGTTCTTTATCCAAAATTAGTGTTATTTTATTGCCTTTTACGTTCACTTCTTAAAATAAAACATTTCGAAAATTTTTATATACCTTTCATCAGAACAAATTTTTCGAGAGTCCAAAAAAAAATAGTTCCGGATAATCGAGGTTATTGATATTAAATAGGGTTCGTCCCATTCTTACATACTAACTACATACAAAATTTCAAGTCTCTATCTCAATTCGTTCGGGAGATAGAGCGGTTACAGATAGACAGACACACAGACGAACGGACGGCAATTTTTTTCTTCTAAAAATGTGTTTTTCGGAATCTTCAGTATCTAAAACGTGTAAATCCGTCAATTTTTTTTTCAATTTTCAAAACGGTTGCAATATTTACCCTATACTACGCATGATGGGTAAGTAAAAAATGAAAACAGTATAGTTTGGAAATTAAAATGGAATTTAATATATTAGGTTTTAAATCTTATTTTTACTTTATGAATACAATTGTCATAATTTAATATTCTGACTTTTAATGCTTTTATTTTAATCAAAATACGTGACGTCAAACTTCTTCTTACTCCCTCCCACTCCCTTGTCACAAATTATTACAATTGCACGAACCCCCTCCCGCCCCCCCATCCAAGCGGGACATCATTTATGGACGGCCCCTAAGAATGAAAGATTGATTTCAATTGGAGATAAAATTAAGAAATTTACATACATCAAACAACACTGATGTACCTTTTTTCTCCAGAATTATTGCAACGATTTTAATATTTTTTCCTTTAGAAGTTTTGGCAAAAGCTAAATTATATAAATTGATCTTTCATCGATTGATAAAAATAAAAAATGCAAGAATTACAATAAATAAATAAATAAATAAAGTTAGAATTTTTTTAATTAACATAATTAACGTACTTTTTATTATTTTATTTATTTATTTATTTATTTTGTGAACTATCAATTTATATGTTTATGTACCACCAAAGCTATTTTTAAAAAGTATCGTATAATCGTTTCTATACGATTACAGCATAAAAGTTTCAGTACTTTTAGAGAAAAAGATTACATCGATTTCAATTATTTTATGCGTGATTTTGCAATTGCTGTCGACCCTTTAAAAAAATGTTGATGTAGCAAAGCAATAATACCGAGATTTGTAAAAAACATAGCTCAATGAATAGATATTTTTGGACAGAAAATATTTTTATTGTCGTATCAATGTATTGATATTACCCCCGGCATTCTACTTAAAGAAGTCCGAGACACAAAAATCACCAAAATTTCTAAAAAAAGAAAAAAAATTGTATAAAAAATTATTTTGTTCCTTTGTGCTTAAAATAAGTTTAAATCATATTTTCATCTCAATTAGAAAAAGAAATATTAATTTCTTCATTTTGGTTTGTTTCTTAGCTTTCAAGAAGAGGTTGTCATAAAATAACTTCTTGTAAAAATGCAGTTTTTTTTTTTTTTTTTTTTTTTTTTTTTCAATGATGGTTCTTTTTACAATTTCTCGGATTTAAATTGTTATAACTCAACAACCGTTAAAGATGGATGCTTCAAACTTGGAACATGTCTTTTTGATAGTTTTACTTTAATTTTAAACCAGCAAATTAAAAAAAAATACTTTTAAAAATATGATATTTTAAATAAAATTTACAAAAAAAAAAAAAAAAAAAAAAAAATCGAATTTTTAGTTTAAATATTTTTAATTAAAAAAAATTAATATATTTTTTTAATATTGAATCTAAATTAAAGTTTAGATATTTCTGTTTATTTAAATGTAAAAAAAAAAAAAAAAAAAAAAAAAAAAAAAAAAAAAAAAATTGAAACTCTACCAATAATATTTAGAGTCATAACGGTTTTAAATTACCCCACTTTTTAAATAAATTTTCAGTTTTAAATTAAAAAAAAATTATGGGAAGTTTTATCATATTATTTTGTTTACAAATAATATAGTTAACCATTACAAAAAAAAAAAAAAAAAATCAAATTTTTAAGTCAATAAAATAAAAATTATTTAAAAATATGTTCCGGACCCTACTTTACACATCATATCAACAATCATTTATGGACAATGTTTATCTGGCAATTATTATGCCATTAAAAAATTTAGATAAAACTGCGTACAATAAAAGCACATTTTCTTTACAGAAATCGATCATGGAAAAGAAAAAAATATTTACTTTTGTTAGAAATTCATTGTTAGGCGGATTTTACGTCAATGCATTCGACAATGACTATTGATATTGCCTCCATATAGTTGCTGTTTCGACAGCTTACAAAAAATGCGGTATTTAAAGTTGCTTTTGTCACCCATAAAGCCACTTATAATGAGCAGATGTTTCTGAAAGATGGCATTTATGAAAAGTTT
Source organism: Maratus speculifer (assembly GCA_964019185.1). Taxonomy (NCBI): domain Eukaryota; kingdom Metazoa; phylum Arthropoda; class Arachnida; order Araneae; family Salticidae; genus Maratus; species Maratus speculifer. The sequence goes on from OZ025296.1 coordinate 290,432,511, forward strand.
GAATAAATACATGCATAATAAAAGTCAAAGTAAATGAATAATATATGTTACGAGACAATAGGCTTTAAAGAAAAAATAAGTTTGAGGGTCACGCGACTTTTAAAAGATTGAAAAAATACAAGAAACTCATAATTTTCCACACTTTATGTTTTGGAAACCACATATTTTAAAACCAAGTATATATATATTTTCTATTGTTAATAAAACAAAACACACTTCATAAATAACAGGATAGACTACTGCCACCGCTACCAGCTTGTGAAAAATTTAAAGTATGATGATGGATTATGGAATGACTATTATAAAAAATCGTAGGGTAAAATGGTGCAGGGATGCGCATTTTAACTATTTCATTGAATAACAATAAATGATGAGATCTTAGGAATGATGCTATACTTTATTTATACTCTTAGATTATTAAGCTATAAAAAGTGTATTAATCAGTTTATAAGAAACACTTTCGATATTATTTGAAAAAATATTATCATTTTGAATGCACTTTCTTGTACAACCAATACAATGAGGGCAAGAGTGAGCAATTAAAAAAAATAAATCACTTAAACAATATTGTTTTGTTAAACTGATGATATTAATCTCACATATTATTCAAACTAATTCTATATTGCGGCATTTTTTTTTCTTCAAAAAATAATTCTCCTCGAAAAACAAATTAAGGCGAGAATTAGCTCCCTCATTAAACCTTTATACCTAACCACTGAACGCCCAGAACCAACCAGGAATACGTCTTATCAGAATGAATCTATATACAAAATTCAGAGTAAATCGGAAAATTCTGCATAAAAACCTAATATCTATAATGTAAGAGGGATAATCCCATGTTTCTACCTTTCTTTTATACTTAGCAAAAGAATCCCCCAAACTAATTAGAAAACGCCTTACCGGAATAAACTAAAATTGAAGCAAATCGATTGATTATGCATGAAAAACCCATTTATTTAAATTAAGCTGGTAGCCCCCCCCTTCTGATCCCCCCCCCCCCTACCTAGACTAGCGATTCCCAACCTATGGGTCGCGGCGAGTGTTTTGTTGTGTCGCGGAACAATCGAGTTTTCTCACAAAAACAAATCATTTGTTTCATCTGTTTAAAAAATATAACAATTTCAAGTGTAATAAATGCTTCAGAGGAAAATCTTTAATTTCAATATGGATGAATATACGAACAGAATATCCAAAAATATCTAAATCAGCTTTGAGGTCCTCGATATAGGGTTCAACACATTTTAAATGAGCATGCTTTTGTTTTACTTTGCTGTCAAACAAGTACAGAAACAAGCTGCATGTAGAAAGTGACTTAAATTTAAAATTAAGCAGTTTTAAGCCTGGTATAGATGCCTTCCTCCGTTAACACCAGTGCATGAAATATCAGTGATTACAAATTTATGTTTTGTTAATGATTAAACATATTTTGAATTTTCTTTGTCGTCTGCGTGTTGTTTTAATTATTATTCCACTTGCACAGATCAGGATTACCAAAACTTGTTTTTGTTGATAATGTATTCTTCATATGAAAATTTGCCTTTTTCGTAAGTTAGGAGTTAGGATAGATTCTTATAGAGGTCATACAACAATTTGCATACTGATATAAACCCTGAAATTATAAGGGTGGCATTTTTTTTTTTTTTTTTTTTTTTTTTTTTTAAACTTACATATGGGTTGCGTACCAATAAAGGTTGGGGACCGCTGGTCTAAAATTTCAAAAGAAAAATCAGCAGTTGAGGCAGTCATATTTCTTTTTACCATAAAAATTTTCTTCTAATCAAAAAAATGTCGAAAACTTTTTTGATTAAAATGTTACAAATAAACTAATTTTTAATATGAATGAATAAAATATTGATCATTATCGTTATTGTCATACAGTTGATTTAAATCTACCTAACGTCTTAAATATGTGAGAACATTCTACTCCATTTTAAAGTCGTGTTTTCATATTTTTCTGGCATTTTGATCTTTTTTATTTTAATATTATTAATAAAGTAATAGTACGATTATTAAAACATTTTGACAACTATACCTTTCGGGCCTAAGGCGATGATGGCAATGAAAGTGGACAGATAGCATTAGTTTATTTTGATAAGGTGAAGACCAACAAGTATAATCCATTTAAACAATGATAAAACGATTTTATCTTTTTGCATCTAAAAAGAATATTTTTTTTTTCTTTTTGTTTTCGAAAATGGTGCTGTAAATAGTTGTACTCTCACTTGAAACTTTCACTTTTGCGATACATATGATATTAATCTCAGGAATAGTAAAGTGGTAGATTAGTTAAAAGATATTTCATATACTTAAAAAAACCGATAGTGAATTCTTATCAAATATACATCGATAGTGCTTTTCGAGAGCATTGTTTTTAAATGTTTTGATTTAACAGCGTTTTCTCTATCATTGTAAAATCTTTTTTTTAACCTATTTCCACTGAAATTTCACGTATGTTTCAAATTTTAGTGCAATGCATATTTTATGGATTTTTGCCAAAAACATTTTTTATTATTTCGAGACTTTTGTAATGCATATTTTTAACCAACTTACAGCAGGATTGAAGTACTCCTCCCAGGCACAGGCATATCCTACACGAATTTATTCGGTTGGTATCACCTTTTTTATATAAGTACTTTTACTTGTAATTTGATAACATGTGCAAGAGAAATTTACTAAAAAATGTACTTTTAAAATATAATGGAGCAAATGGAATATTAACCTCTTGAGACCTGATCTATCCTATAGGATACACATATTTACAATTTTTTTCAGCTAAATTCAGTTCTAGTTCTTCTTGCTTGTCTTATTTTGAGCAATATTTAGGTTTCATATTGCGAATGGTTTGTTGGTATAGTACATCTCTAATAGATTCTGAACTCTATGTGTTTGTTTGGAACCATGGAGAAAAAAGATAGATGGAGGTACAGTATCCCGTAAAATCGACTTGTAATATGATGCGCGTTATCGCCCAAATTAAAATGCCTTCATTCGGTTCAAACAAAATAATCACGTGGAACAGGGGCCGAATTCTTTGACATCAGACGTGCAGTTTTTCTCTAAATGAAAATGAACTGCTTATAGCCTGACCTAAGAGTTAACAGCCGAAGAAATCGCCAGAGATCGATATTTACAGTCAGCCTTTTTGATTCTATTTACTTCATTGGATTAAGTACGAAATTCAATTACAGATCTTAAATTCGTATTTTATTTATTATTTATTATTTTTTAAATTGATTGACAATTTTTTTAAAATTTAATTATGGAATATAAGCTGTAATCAAATGATGAGCTATTTGTATTAATTTAAGTACATGCGGATTTGTTTTTCGTAATCGTCTGCACGTCATAAATTTGAAAAAAAAAAAAAAAATCAGGTTTGAAAATTAATTTAAAACAATAAAGACTGAGTAAATTGTGATGCAGTTTTCATATAAATTGCGATGCAATTTTCAAGCATATTGTATTTTTAAGATTTTTTTATTATTATTGTGTAAAAATTGAAAATGTTGTAAAAATTGAAATGTGATATTTAAAACATTAAAAAAAAAAATTGAAAATGTACAATATTTAGAAGTTTTAAAAATTGATAATGTGCAATATTTAGAAGTTTAAAAAAATTGCAATAAAAGTTAAATTTAATCGTCTGCTGTTCGCACTGTCAAAATGACGCCAACGTTGTGCAACAGACGCGTTTGTCCTTTGTAATATAGATAATAGAGTAAAGATAAATAATTGAGATGAAGTATATCTATGAAGTGTGGTGGTTAAGGTGACGCCAAAAATGAAAAATATAACCCTAAAATCCGCTACATTCGGCCTAAATACATCCACGTGCAGTGCTTTTTCTGAAAAGAAAAAAAAAATTTAATTAACTAGTTTTAGAAATTTTTTTACAGCTTTTTATTCATAGTACAATGAAATACTTTAGAATGCTTAGATATAAGCAGATTATTTGAATTTAGAGGAAAAAATATATGGGAAATGTCAAAGAATTCGGTCTCTGATCAACATGCTTGTTTTGTTTGGACCGATTGGCAATATTTAAATTTGAACGATAACGTGCATCATATTGCAAGTCGTTTTTACGGCATATTGCATTTCGATATAGATAAATTTATAGCAAATGCATAAAGAAACTCCATTTTTTCGAAATATCGTAAAATTTTGTCATATCGAAATTCGACTTAACGAAAGTAGTCTGTATTTTCCATTAAAAATAATCTCAAAATTAAAATAATTATTTTTGCATAAAAAAAATACTGCTGCAAAAGAATATTAAAAACTATGAAGGACATTTTATGTGTAGCTTATATAATATATAATTAACATCTTTTGACTGCTTTCCCCCAAACTGACGGAAACTTGTTCTGTACTTTCGAACATCTGTGTGACATCGTTTTTAACGGCATAAATTTCTCGAACAATAGAATATAGGAAAATAGAATTTTATGAAAACACTTGAAATGCATGTTTTTTCTCGAAAATATGCCACGATATTTCAGTCGTGAAGAGAAATCCGTATTTTTCTGTCTCGTTAACATGGTGCCTTATTTATTGAGTATTTCTCTCTTATGTTAGTGTATTTATTTTATCTTATACTGCTTATAAAATACATTGTGATTTTTTATTTATAACTTTCTTCTATCTTTACAAGAAGAAAACGTATTAGATTTGTGAAAAATTTCAACTTCCAGTTTTCGATGGATTTACACATTTTAGAAGGTCCTTAACACGATTTGGTGGTTTTAGAAAATGTCTGATTGTCACTCTGTGTGTCTATATGTGACAAAAATTTTGTGGGCGCTCTTATCTCAAGAACTAATCTACGGAATTTCACAAAACTTTACATTCAGGTAGACCTTGATATAAACTGCTGATTAATTTTTGGTATATATCGCTCAACAGGTGGCGTTGCTATGCTGCATTATTCCTAATTTCCACAATAGCTTTATCTCAAAAACTAAAGCACAGATTTTCATAAAACTTTAGATTCAGTTTGTCTTTGGTCTAATTTGGTGATGATTATCTTTTAATGCAACAGGTGGTGCTGCTGTGCTGCATTATTCATGGTTATCGGAATAGCTATATCTCAAGAACTATAACTAATACACGTATTTTTATCAAATTTCAGATTCCGCTAGTCCCTGATATAGATTAGTGTAGTTTAGTTTTTGGTGTAAATAGCTCTACAGGTGGCGTTGATATACAACGTTATTCACGATTTCGCAAGAGCTGTATCTCAAGAACTAATCCATGGATTTTCATCAAGCTTCAGCTTTAGCTATTACCAGATAAAAATTTATCCTCATTAGATTTTCGTGTAATCACCCAACAGGTGAGGCTTTCATGCAGAATTTTTTAAGATTTTGCAATAGCTGTATCTCAGAAACTTATGTGCAGATTTTCATCAAACTTCAGATTCAGTTAGAAGTTGACATAAGTTACTGCCGACTTGCCGACTAGATTTTGGTGCAAACCACCTATCAGGGGCGATGCTAAGCTGTATTTTGCAGTAATTACTAGTATGAGATAGAAGAAAGTTTTGGGTCGAAAACGTTCTGAACTTTTTTAAAAGTACTTTAAATGTATTTTTAAGATTTTATATGTTTTATTATGTACTTTTAAAGTAATATATATATATACAGTTACTTGTATTTTTACGTTTTAAATTAGTAAACAAGGTGAATTCTGCATTCATTTATTTAAATTAAATTTATTTAAACAACTGCAACATGAAAAACTTTTTCCCTAAAGTGTATTTAACATTAAAAAAAAGTATTTTTTGAAATTTTATTCCATTGCCAACCGATGAAAAGTCGCCAAATATCGAAATTTTCATTGTTTTTTACGGACGATCTATCGCGGTTCCATCGAAATTTTTTATAAACATATATGTTCTCATGAGAAGAACATTCTGTAATTTTTTTCAGATTTTTTGGAGTATGCCGAAATGTTGACCTTTCCTTCTTAGTGTCTATAAATTCTATGGATCATATGCAGGGCTGATCAAAAGAATTCGATATTTTTTTCTTTTATTGTAGGATATTGCTGGAGGCAGTGGCGTAGCCAAGGGGGGGGGGGGTCCAGGGGGTCCGGACCCCCCCCCCCCCCCCGAAACTCGACCGAAGACCTGGTTTCCTGAATCATGGATACAACAGTAAAAATGGATAAGACGGACACACAAAATACTTATGAAAAATTCCGCTTTAGACAGGTGTTTACCTTAGAACAGGGCTGTCCAACGCGGCGCCCGCGGGCGCCATTGCGCCCTGTGAAGACTTTATTGGCGCCCTTTTGAAGATCTTCTTTTTAGTAGTAAAAATCAACTATAAAGGATTCTTACTTTAAAATAATTGACATTTGCATCAGAGATATTTTCAAAATCTGCGAAAATGCAATAACCTTTTCAGGAACAATGTACTTCTATTTGTAAAAGGTTGCAATGAAGAAATAATACTAGAATTTAAAAATAATTTTATTTTAAAATAAGGAAAGCTTTTGTTCACGTACTTAACACAAGGGAAATTTTATTTCCAATATTTTTGAGCCTATGTGGTATCTAGGAATTAAAATGAAGTGGTCCCAAAATGAACCATCGACTTTGAAAGGTTTAAAAATCAAAAACAAACTTTAAAAATTTAATCATGCAAATTTTCATAATTTGTAATTATTGTTTATAAAGTTTAATTACGGTAGTTAAATTTGGAAATAGCCCTTTTTAATACTTAAAGGTGTAACAGAAAAATAAATATTACTCTCTTTTTTCTGCCTCTTTGATAGCACAAGCTCATAAAGGTTCATTTTTTTACTTTTTGCTATTGCTACACAGACCCATATGGCTGTTTTATAAGAGGAATAAATGAGCTTAATTTTTCCTTCTTGATTTTTGAAACTTAAGGATAGACTTCTCATAGAAAAATGTTAAATTTGAAATTTAATGCATGTAACCCCAAAACAGTAGGGACTTTTCGTCTACCATTGTAAGACACATTTGCATTATGTTAAGACATGTGTTTATACAAATATTGTGCGATAGTAATGCTGCATATTTTCAATCAAGTGAAAAATGGCGCCCTTCACTGACTGCCCAAGAGCTGAAATGCGCCCCCGTTCACTGAAAGGTTGGACAACCCTGCCTTAGAACATATAACTCTAAATTGTCTTTCGCCGGGACAGTAAACTTTTCCGTTTTAGACAGATTTTTATTATAAAAACTTTCCGTTTTCTAAACATACGTTAGCTACGTATGCTAACACGTGCTTACTCTATAGTACACCTATGAAGACTATTACATTAATGAATTACAATAAATCTGTGAAAATGACTTATCTCAAAGAAAACAATTAAGATTAGGCGGAAACAGCAGTATATATTTATGCTTGCTAACGTTTGAAATCGATTTAAAATGAAAATTATTTCAATTGTGACACATTTTTGAAATGTTTTCTATGAAAACAGAATCCTCTTGTAAACGAAAATATTTTAATCTTCCAAGACGGAAGGATAACTATGGATGTATACCCGCTATTCCGTTTATACAAATTTACTGAAATCAGACTAAACGTAAAGCTTCTTTAACTTAACCTTCGACGGGACAAATTGAGGCTAACACTTAAGGAAAAAGACAAGTATACTAATAGCAATGACGGCATATTGGTGAATTCGTGACTTATTTTTGTTGTGTTTATAATGAGGAATATTATTAATAACTTTAAATTATAACTAAATTACAAATAACTTTAAAAATAACTTATAATGCTGCCTGCAATTATAAAAGTAACTTTTTTTTTGGACTGGTTATTTGTTACCACTTTTAAAGCACACTGGTTAAAGGAACAACTATAAAAAAGAGCTTTATGTTTGTTCTATGTTCTATTATGGGAATTTCCTTAAAAGGTGACTGGTTACGGTTAGTAACTCAATATCAACGTTATCACGTAGTCTAATGGGATTAACCGTTGCTACAAAAAATATGCAATTTTTTCAACCCATTCTTACGGTTCACGCAAAAAAGTAAAGGACGGGACGGGTGAAGTCTAAGTTCAAGGGTTGTACATGTGCTTAGGAAAATATTTTGTTTGTGGTAGGTGGAATATGTCGTCAAGTACACATATGATAGACTGTGAGAAATGAAGTGCGATAGGGAGAATGGAAGCAGGACAGACACTTTCAGGAGTCTGTAAAGACCTAAAAAATAGCTAAAAGAGTCATGTCAAGAATCTGAAAATGCTTTAAAGACAGTGGCAATGACACAGACAATCAGATTAAGGTTAAAAAAAATGCCAAAATAAAGTTTCAGGACAGTTATTTGGACACGATTGCTAAAAAAAACAGGCAACTGACGTCAGTTCAGATTACAAGGGAGTTCAATGCAGCAATTATTTTTTGCAGACTTTTTAGATTTACGATTGTGAGTAAGAGGCTGCAAAAGGGCTGCATATGCAAGGAAGACCACGATTTATATTCCGCTAACTCATGCAGCGAAATGCGCTTATCGTCATTGGAGCATTTCGGATTGAAACCGAGTTCTCTTTACCGATGAATCTTGGTTTTGCTCGGAGAGTTATTACAGACGTGTTACCATATGGTATATGTACATATGGAGAGAAAAAACACGCGCAAACATCCGTGAAAGGCATGGATACAAAGATCCTGGAGTCATGGTATGAGCGAGCGTCATTTTGAACGACCGTACTGACCAACATATTTTTGTCATTGCAACTGGGAATGATGATACATACAGAGATGAGGTCCTTGATCCATTTTTCCGGATGTTTAAAGTTTCAATCTGAACATTTGGAATTTTCTGTTTATTAATGGTATAAAAGTGCTACCAGCCCACAACGGGACTCCAAAGTGTTTCTTCCAAAGCTGCAGAAATCTCACCCGGAAAAAAGATAGTTTCAACATTACCTTTCATACCAATTACAACTTGTGAACGTCCAGTTTAACATTGTTTCAAGAATTTCAGGATGGTAATAAGAGTTTGGAGTATGGAGAAGGTCGCGGGTGACATTTTGTGTTTGACAATGAGAAATCGAAAGCATAAACTAAAATTAATTCACATACCAGAGCCCAGAGCTTACTGAAGAACTTGAAGAATGCTCTAAAACTGTTTCGAACCATCTAAAATAAATTGGTTGCGAAGTACAATAACAGAAACCACCATCATTATTTTTTACGCATCCTAATACTTCCAAAAAAGTGCTAATCAATCACAAATAAATTTATTGCAAAAATTTAACTTTCTTAATTTGATCAGATGTCGGAAGCAACTATTAGATCGAATATGTGGTATCAAGAATGGCGAGAGGCAAGACATGAAACACTGAATCCCAAAAGCAAAGATGTATAATATAGACGCACGCGTGTACGCTGTGCGCAGAAAATTTTATGAACTTTGTAAAAAATTTTAGGAAAAAAAAAATCTTTACTTTTGTAACTTTTTTTTAGTACCAAAAAATTAAAAATATTCCCTCAATTTTATACACAATTATTTACTGTTAGCGCACAATTAAACACCGATTTTCGAATTTTCCAAAAATTTAAGGCATTTGATGCAGAAAACTTTAAAAATTAACCAGTCAAAAGCTTCGAACACCAAAAATAGCGAATTTTGATAAACGGTTACGTAAAAAAACAATTTCGTCAATCGTTCGCAGAAATAAAAACCTCCAATTTCGGCAAATTATTACGGAAAATACACGAAAATAGTCAAAGTTCCGTGGAAAGAAAACGAAATATCGTCGAAAGATCACGAAAAACAAATTTCGTCAAAGGATTTCGAAAAAAAATCGCGAATTTCAACAAAGAATCGCGTAAAAAAACGCGCATTTCAACTAAGGTCCGCGTAAAAAACTCTTATTTCGACAAAGATTCACCCGAAAAAAGCAAATTTCGATTAAGGATCACACGGAAATCGCGAATTTTGACAAAGGACCGAGCAAAAAACGTTAATTTCTTTCAAAGACCACACAAAAATGCGAATACTATCATTGAATCCCGCAAAAAAGCGTGGATGACATCCATGAAATCTGTAAAATCTGCGAATTTCGTCTGTAAATTTTTTAATCTGCGAATTTCGTCCATTAATCGCGCAGAAGACGCAAATTTCGTTCATGAATCACAAAACAATACTAATTTCGTCCATGAATCGCGAAAAAGACGCAAATTTCGTCTATGAAATACTTAAAACATTAATTACGTCCACAATCACGTAAAAAACGCGAATTGCGTCCATGTCAAAATAATATAACAAGTAAATTTATTAAACATTAAATTAATTTGCAGAAAGTTTTTGACCCATTTTTTTACGTGTGCAGAAAGTTTTTGTTTTTATATAAGTCTGCCCAAAATAATTATGGCTGTTTTAAAAAATCGTAAGAAAACTATTTTTTTTCAGCATGAACTATAATATATGATACGTTTGCTGCTTACATCACTAATTTCTGTAGCTGAAATTGCAAAATGTTTATCTTAACAATTAAAACCTTATCTCAAATATTCCATTGCAAAATTTCAGTCCATGCGATTCACACTTATGTGAAATCATTGTCCAATATTTATTACAGCACAAGTTCTTAATTCAATGACAAGACATTAAATATGAAAATTGCTATTTTAAGCTTAACCACTCGAACTTTGCTTTATTGTTGGCAAATATTATGTAATATGAAATTGGATATAAATAAATTTAATTCTTCCGTACGCGCTTACATTTTTACATCATAATGTTTGTAACACCTTTTCGACAGTCCTTAGTAAATATTAATGTAACTTTAACGTAATATCAGTTATAAAGATTAACCTTACATTTTATTATCCATGCTCTCTTTTAAATTAGAAAATTAAATAAAAATAAAACTAATTCTTAAAGTTGCTCAAAATACTTATTTTATATATACACAATCAATACTGTCAAGACGTGATCGCAAGGGACTAGAAAATAATTCCATTTCAGACAGGCTTCCGTTTAAAGTAGTGCAATTAGTTATACTTCTAAGATACATTTCGTTAGTAAGATGTATTGTTCGTTTCGTCGGGATCTTGAAATTATTTGAGACAGAATTCTGTTACAGAAACATTCCGCCTTCATAGATTTTACGGTGTTTTATTAAGTAGCGGCGAAAATCCGCTTTCAGACAAAATTCTTGCAAATTTAATAATATGGGAATTGATATTAAGACTATGTAACACTTTCGTTTATGGCAAGTTCTGTTATAGATAACTACTATTTAACAGATTTTACTATTCATATAACATAAATAAGTATATTTATATAAATACACAAACTTGAAACCAGCCTATTACGGAATTCTTCGTTAAACGGAAATATTCCATAAAGCTTTAAAAAAAAAGAATACTATACTATCACACTCGCTAACAGGAAAACCTGTGTAAAACGGAATTTTTAATCAACATTTGCCATTTTATGCTGACAGATATTACTACATATATATAAGCCGAAAGAAAAATTTTGGACCCCCTCCGAAACGAAATCCTGGCTACGCCACTGGCTGGAGGGGGGGGGGGGGAATCTTCAACTACATTATGCATTTCGTTACTGAACTAAATTTTAGCATAGTATGTAGTGTATGTACAAATCTATAGATGACATGCAGGGCTGTACAGCATAATTCGGTTTTTTTTTCCGGCTGCCAATTGCATTTGGAAAAATTCTGTTTTCAAAAAAAAAAAAAAAAAAAAAAATTAGTTTTCCAACTTGTTTATTTGAATATCATTTTAGACAGTTAGTGAGCCAGATACCCAATTCCACTCGCTAATGATAAATCTATGAAGAATGCATTCGTATTTTTAAAAAATCAGAACGTCGATTTTTACTCTTGTAATTATAAGAGATTTTTCTAGAATTACTCCCAATTATTTTATTACAAAATATAATTAGCATAAAATTAATATCAGTAGTTAAATACTACAGGGTTCCACTTACATTAAAATGTATCTAATTTCCAACAAAAAACATTTTACTTCTCTCGTCTATGTAATAATAAATTTTTTGTTACAAATCAGATATCTTTCATGTGAGTGGAACACAATGATATTTAACTAGTTATATGAATTTTTATCCTAATAAAAAAATAATTGGAACTATTTCTGAAAATTTTCTGTTATGGCTATACGACTAACGAATGCACGCGTATGAACGAATGGACATCTGTCTAAATTGTTGTTGAAATTTGCATCTACATTGCTTCTATAAACTTCTATAGCTCAAAAGACAAACAAAACATTTTGAATAGAAATGACACTACATAATTATTAATTAAACGTTAATTTGATTTAATATAAAATTAATTAAGAATATATTAATTGAAATTATTTAATTCAAAATAAGCTATTACATTGTAAAAAATATTAATGCACTTTACACCAAAAATGGTGGCAACTTTGGCGTAATAAACCACCAGCAATGAAATGGCGTAAATGAACACTGCTTTTGTTGGCAACTTAATTGCCCCATTTTTGGTGTAAAGTCACACTACCGCTTGTTTGGTGCACTTTAACAGTAAAATAAAATATAAACCAAAGAAAACATTTAAAATCTAATACAACCATAATTTAAAATAAATAGTTCCACGCAAAGAGGATGTGCTACACTTTCATTTAATTGAGATAATTTTTCATAACATACATTTAAAACATATTATTGACAACAACGAATTTCCTATTTGTTTACATGCTTAAAAATATCTTTTTCATAAGTCACATGTAGAAAGGGATTTTTCCCATTAAATGTAATCAAATATGCAACCTTGATGTTTTTATGTACATTTTACTAATATAAATATAAGAATAAGAATATGAAAATCGCTTTCTCTTTTTCAATATCAACATTTAAAAAAAGAAATAAAAGTTATGAAAATTTCTCACATTGTCAATAATGCGCCCAATAAGCTAAAAAAACATCTAATAAGTTCTCGGAAAAAATATTTTTTTGTTAGAGAACGGACAAATGTCATGGTCACACAATTTTAAATAATTTTGTAACAAAAGTCATAATTTTCTCTAAAATACTATAAATTTAATTCGGCTTTTTTAGTTTTCTCAACAAATATAAGCTACATATATAAAAATAAACATTAGAATTATACAATTTAACGCACATTATAAATTGCTTAATTATGCCCGCTAACAAATAAACACATCTGTATAAAAATAATTTACTTCAACAATTTAACAAAATATATACCTCATTATTCTTTAAATTGGCAGTACCATGTTAAAAACATGATCTAATTTTAAAAAATACATACAAACATTTAAAGTTGAAATTTGAAAAAAAAAAAAAAAAAAAAAAAATAATAATAATAATAATAATAATCACATTGCTTACCCTGTCAATGCAATCCGAAATTCTTTGAAATGCAACCCGAAAAATAGAAAGAAAAATTAAATACGAAAGTAAAATGTCGCTTTGTCTGTTGTAGAGTGCTGATTCTTAATCAAAAATCCCTGTTGGCTTGGCATATAAGCGGAGCTAGATTTAGAAGAGTGCTCATTTCAAAAACAAAAAATAAAATATGATTAGAGATAAACCCAGTTTAACAATTTTCTTTGGCCGCTTTTGAAAAAATTTTAATTTTTTTTAAATATAAGAATTGGTTTTTATCAAAATTATCTTAAGCGAAATTCGGCTCAAATGCCCATTTTGACAACATATTTTGAAATATATTCTGACTTTATAATTAAAAAATTGACCAATACGCAAATTATATAATTCCTAAATAACAAAAAATTATCAATTGAATACTTTTGAGAGCAAAATCGAATTTAAAAATGAGTCATAAAATAACCAATTTGTTATTTGAATACATCCTCAATTCTTAAATCATGATCGCTTTGGGAAATTTTGTGCGAAGTGCTCACTTTGAAAGCTTTAAATATATATATATTTAACCTTTATCAAAAAACTGACCAATACGGCATATTACACAGTTCCTAAATAACAAAGAACTGCCAATGGAATGCGTTTGAAAGCAAAATTGAATTTAAAAATCAGTCATAAAATAACCAATTTGTTATTTTAATACATTCTCAATTCTTTAATCATGATGGATTTGGGAAATTTTGTGCGAAGTGCCCATTTTGGCAGCCTTTTTTGAAATATATTCTGCCTTTATCAAAAAACTGACCAATCCGTCACATTATATAGTTCCTATATAAGAGGATCTGTAAATTGGATGCGTTTGAGAACAAAAATGGATTTAAAAATGAGTCAGAAAATATCCAATTTGTTATACTTCCTCATTTTTTCAATCACCATCACTTTGGGAAATTCTGTTCAAAATACCGTTTTTGGCAGTCTTTTTTGAAAAATATTCTGATTTTATCAAAAAACTGGCTAATACATCACATTATACAGTTCCCAAATAGGAGGATCTGCCATTTGGATGCGTTTAAAATCAAAAGGGAACTTAAAAATGATTCAGAATATAAGCAGTTTAGATTTGAGTTTTTTTCTCCAACTCCTATTTTTGTTTAATTAATTTTGCTATAAGAATTGGTCCTATGAAAAACTAGTATAAAAGTCGTAGATATTATTGAGAAGATGTAAAATAAATTTATTTAGATTTGATTGCTTAAGAATTGGCTAAGTTATGGATTTTTTTCTTTTTCCACCCTCCTTTTTCTTTTCGTTTTTAATTTTTTTTATCGGTAAAAGTTGTTCCTATTATAAACTTGTAAATACAAAAGTTTTAGATAATTTTGAGAACATTTATAAAAAATTTAGTTGGATTTGATATCTAATAAATTGACGAAGTTATGATTTTTTTTCTCCCAAGAACCCTTTTTCGCCCCTTGAGCCCATTTTTAACTTTATCAAAAATCTGTCATGCATAAACTTTTGGCCTATTTTTTAGAAGTAATATAAACTTTAAACTGATTCGATGTCTATTTTATTTTAAAAGTTATCGCGTTTTTTCTGTTTTCCCAAAAACCCTCTTAACTTCCACCACATTGGTCCGATTTTGCCCATTAACGAACTTAACCGAGATTTTATCCCCCTTGATTTTACGTAAAAGTTTGAAGAAAATCTGAGCATAATTACGGAAGTTATCGTGTCTAGAAGAAAGTGATATACACCGATAGATAGATAGATAGATAGATAGATAGATAGATAGATTTTTTTACTAATGGTAGATTTGGGGTCTAGGGGCCGTGATCGGTGTAGATCTGCAAAAATTTTTCAGAAATTCCAACATGGGAGCGATCGCAATAGGTAGTATTTCATACGAAATCTACCTAAAAACTTGTAGTAGCAGTTTTGTCCCCCCCCCCTTTTTTTTTGTAAATTCAGCGCCATGCTTGCCTTAAATACATACGTACATTTAAATAAATACAGAAATTAAAATAAACACCTGCTGAAATGGGTAAAAATCCTATAGGAAATAAGTTAACAGATTCGATAATCATTATTGAGAGCATAACGGAAATCACAGATCATTCTTATGGAACTTCGCTAATTTAAAGGAATTTCAAAATGGCGACCTGATATGTTGTACAATTTTTACGAAGTTCCCACAACTTCTTTAAAGGTGTTGAATTACACAATTTTTAATATATTTAACCACTTAAAAATATGTTAAATGAAGGAACCACCAGAAAGAGTGTAACCCTTTGCGGCGCAGGGCAAATTCATTGCCCTGAAATTAATGTCTGACACCGGAATTTGAAAACAACTTTTATTTTGTAAATAATAATAATAAAAAGCTACATTTCATGCATTCAATAAACCGTAATTTTTTTGCCAAAATTCCGGTGCCAATGTGGCATTTGGGAACTAAAATTAAGTGGTTTAATAGATAAACCATCGCGCCGCAAGGGGTTAGACTTAATGCGTTATTTTACAAACCCAAATTAAATGTAATAATACTCCCTTTTTTACAGTGTATAACAATAAGGGGGGGGGCGATGGAGCGATCGCCACCCCCCTTGAGCCCAATAAAGGATCTGCATAACGACATTAGATGCCCGCACGGAAAAGTTGTTGGTATTAAACTCGAGACCGGTGCGACCCGGGTCGGGTCGCACCAACTTTAATTTATTGTACTGGGACTGAGTCAGGTCTTCACACTTTCAGAACCGGGTCGGGTCGGGTCTTATTTTCTTCTGAAGAGCTGGATCGAGCCACACTGTTATTTCCAGGTCGGGTCTGGCGTAGACTTCCTTCCTACTAGAGGTATACACGGGCCAAAATTTTCAAGCCCAGGCTCCGTCCGAAAGGCTAAACGCTCGATCTGGGATCGACACAGCTCGTATGCTGTGGTGGTTCTAAGGGGCGCGAGCAGGGGGCGAAGTCTCCCCCCTTGGGCAAATAAAGAGTTTACAAAGTGACATTATGCATGAGATAACTTGGGGCAAAGCTCGAGTCCGTCACGGCCTGGCTTGGGTCGCGCCAGTGTAAGTCCACGAGACTTGGACTGGGTAAGGTTTTCTCTCATTTTGAATCGGGTGGTATCCTGATCTTTCTTTTTTTTGGAGATTCGGGTGGGGGCAGGTTTCTTTTTCTTTCAGACTGATCCTGGTCTCGATTTCATTTTTCCTAGAAGTTTGTATTAGACAAAATTTTCAGGTCGTGGCTCGATCCGGAGCAAAAACTAAATAGTCGGTCCGTCTCTGATCTAGATAGTATGATAAACATTATTGGTCCGACCGCGACCCGTGCAGCTAAACGTTCGGTACGTTTAGCTGCATGGGTCTGAATTTCTTCGAAGGATCACGTTCACGGATAAAAGCAAATTACGTTAAAGGATCGCGGAAAAACGCAAATTTCGTCAAAGGATCGCGATTAAAACTGGGTCAACCTTTCTCGTATAAGAGTAAAAACCGAATCTGTAACTGATTCAAATCCGAAATGTATGACAATCTGGCCCGATGCGCTAAGCGAAACTAACAAGTAAAAGTCAACCCGAGCAATAGCAAAATACAGTTGTTAACCGGACCCAGACCCGACCTGAAGCAAAAAAATCAGAAATTAACTTGACCCGCAGCAAACAGTAGAAGTTAACCGGATCCAAGTGCAACCCACAACAAAAAGTAAAAATTAATCCGACCAGCAGCAAAAAATAGAGGCGAACCGGACATCAAATTTTGTGAAATGATCCCGGAGAAAATATGAATTTCTTCAAAGGATCGTGAAACAGACGCTCATTTTGTCCAAAAATTGTGAAAAAGAACGAAAATTTTTTCAAAGGACTCACCCCAATCAATTCGGGTCAACCTGAACCCTTCTCGCAAATGTAAAAAACAAATCCTAAACTGCCCTAAATCAGAATTGTATGTGAAACTGCCCCAAATACGCTAAGCACAGCTAAAGATTAAAAGTGAACCCGGCCAACAACAAAATGTAGTAGTCGACCGGACCGAAACCCGACCCAAAAGCAAAAAATCAGAAATTAACTCGAACTGCAGCAAAGAGTAGAAGTCAACTGGACCCAAACACGACCCAAGTAGAAATTAACCCGACCAGGAAGAAAAAAAATGGAAACCAACCAGACACAAAAGTAAAAATCAGAAATTAACTCGAACTGCAACAAAGAGTAGAAGTCAACTGGACCCAAACACGACCCAAGTAGAAATTAACCCGACCAGGAGCAAAAAATGAAAACCAACCGGACCCAAACCCGACCCACAGCAAAAAAGTAGACGAAACACGACCCGCATTTAAAAAAATGAGCTCCGACCCGTACATCAGACTGGAGTTTCCAAATTTCTAAAATCGCCCCCCCCCCCCCTTGAGGACTCTCCAGATCCGCCCTTGGTGTATAAACATATACATAGAAATCGAATCGAAAATTGTATGTCGAACGTATCAAATGAGGAGTTTTTGTACTATAAATACTAATTAATTTTATAAATATTCGGATCTTGGTGCAATAGCTGTTGCATTATTATGTAAAAATGCATGAATACAAAATTTATTACGACTATATATATTAAATTCAGTTATATGGAAATAATACAACTCGATCTTAAATATTATCTAATCATCATGACAACCTAGAATCATTACTTATCATCGTATATTATTGAATTCATTATGTATTTATGTATGATAGGATTTAATAGAAAAATCCCCATAGCAACCTAGAATCATTACATATCCTGGGATATCCTTAAATTAATTACGCATGATTCAATTTAATAAAATGAAGAAAACTTTTATAAATATATTTTTTAATTTTGATTCATTTCTCATAAAATTTTAAATGACTTGACTTAATTCTGCTAACGTTGTACATATTAAGTTTTAAACCATTCGGTTGGGTAGATTTTGCACTATTATATATATTTGAACTGACAGACAAGGCGATAACTGTCACGTTGTGTCGAAAAAGAACGACCACACCCTTGTGATATCAGCCTACCAAACCCTCACCCCCGCATATTGTGGATGGAATGCATGAATAGACTGTTTGTTGGGGGGCTGGGGAGGAACAGAAAAAATGAGAAGAGAGAGCTTTCGGACGACCTACAATGGGTCGTGTTCTGACCAGCGGATGATTATTTTGTTTACTTTTTACTCTCTCAAAATTATGACCGTTAGCTCAGGCCTAACTATTATTAATCTGTAAATATATTTTTTTGTTTATGTTAATTAAACAAATTTTGTTTTCTAATGAGAGGCATGTGTTATTTGTTTCACTCGTCATTATAATATCGGGAACCAAAGCACAGCCTTTAACAGCCTGTAACAATAACTAAAGCAGCGACGTATTTATATAATTACGAACGCACTAAAAATGATTTAAAAAAATAATTTAATTTAAAAAAAAACCGAATTTATAGATATTATTATTACTTTCCAAATGTACTCTTTTTAAATGAATACATATGCTCGGCTCTTTGGATACAGAAATGCCATTTGGGAGAGTCTAAGGGGACAGTTGCCCCCTCAAGAAACAAAAAATCTGATGTTTAAAAATGTACTTATCATCATATACCAGATTTAAAAAAAAAAAAAAAAAAAAAAAAAAAAAAAATCTGCACAAAAACGAAAATAATGTGTCAAAAATGCTCAGCGTGGAAAAAAAATCATATCTTCGGTCTTGGAGGAATATTCGCCGTTATTTTTGTCGAAAACGAAACCGAAACCGCATATTCGGCGGAACTCTTAACAATTATATCCTTAAAAAGGGAGAAAAGAAAACTGGAACAAATTAAAACTTTTTTCTACATTTTTTTTTTATAATTTTGTAAATGCAAATAATATTCAAATTGATATTCTCTTTTCAAATTTTACCTCGGTGTATCATATGGGAAATTAATCCAATAAAATTTGTAATATTATGACGGTATTTAAAAATCTATCGGCCAGCCATTTATTAGCGATACTGTCGCCAGAAAAGATTTACTATCTTTATGGCAACCCGCCTTCATCTGGTTTTCAGTCGATATTCGTCGCGGCGCGGTGTCTTCCACACTTCCATTCTTTTCGGATATGCTGTCAATATTTGGGTCTGGTGAGAGTACTGTTAAAGATGCTGAATTTTACCATCTAAAAGTAAGAACTTTTTAAAAAATGGCAGGAGAAATTCTGAGAAAATTTTATTTATCATTGAATTTTCATCCTCACTATCAGAAGATACTTAAATCGGAAACTAATGGTATTTCTTCGTGGACTGTTTGACATTGATGCAAAGAAAAATGATTTGATCGATTTTTTTTTAAATCTCAAAAGTAAGTTATTTCTGTGATTGTTTTTTAAAAATAAACTATAGATTATAGATTCTAAATAATTAAGCAGAATTTCTCTTGGGCAATATATTTTCGATAAAATCTTTACCGGCGTTCTGTAAGTTTCTATAAATGTGTATTTGTAAATATTTGTAATGTTTTCCTCACTTTTAATGACATTTAATTTTCGATTAACCCCAGATATTTGTAGACATAGCATGGTAAAATGTTCCTGAGAATAACTTTGATTTTCTTAGTGTCAAAATGCAAACATTTAGTATTGTTCCTTATTATTACTATTTTTATTATT
This sequence comes from Maratus speculifer, assembly GCA_964019185.1. Classification (NCBI taxonomy): domain Eukaryota; kingdom Metazoa; phylum Arthropoda; class Arachnida; order Araneae; family Salticidae; genus Maratus; species Maratus speculifer. Next base: position 290,452,519 of record OZ025296.1, read on the forward strand.
TTATAAAAAATAAAAATTTTACAATAGTTTTTTTTTTTTTTTTTTTTTTCATGTTTTAATTTAATTTGTTCAATTTCGATTGTATTTTACAATCTATAATATTTATAATGTAAAATATCATAGGGTAGTCACAATTCTTTTTATTATTATTTGATTTGAATATCAGTATTTGATTGTATTTTACAAGCTAGAATATTTATAATGTAAAATATCACAGTGTAATACAATTCTTTTTATTATTATTTGATTTGAGTATCGGTATTTCGATTGTATTTTATAAGTTGTAATATTTATAATGTAAAATATCATAGGGTGGTCACAATTCTTTTTGTTATTATTTGATTTGAGTATCGGTATTTCAATTGTGTTTTACAAGCTGCAATATTTAATTTATAATGTAAAATATCACAGGGTGGTCACAATTCTTTTTATTATTATTTGATTTGAATATCAGTATTTGATTGTATTTTACAAGCTATAATATTTATAATGTAAAATATCACAGTGTATTACAATTCTTTTTATTATTATTTGATTCGAGTATCGGTATTTCGATTGTGTTTTACAAGCTGCAATATTTAATTTATAATGTAAAATATCACAGGGTGGTCACAATTCTTTTTATTATTATTTGATTTGAGTATCGGTATTTCCGTTTTATTTTTCGGTAATGTGTTCGCCGAACTTCTGTGTTAAAAGAGGTTGATATTACTATTGAAAAATGGATTTTGTTTTCCCTGAGACTCTAGTATTCATAAAAAATGAAGACGTGTATGTTTTTTTTTTTTTTTTTTTTTTTTTTTTTTCCACATTTTTTTCTTTACTTTTGAATGAAAGTGAAAAAATAATCTCCAAATAACATTGCCTCCCTGTCTTTCAAGTATAATACCTGAGCAATAGATAATAATTATCTATTATCCATTATTATTATTATTGTTATATCTAAATTAATTGTGTAAAAAACTAGAACGTTTTTTATTTAATCTTCTCTAAGTAATTTTGCCAAAAAATTTTATTTCAAAAGATTACTTTCTTCAGAAAATTGTCTTAAAGTTATGCTCATAGTTGCATAATTCAGTTACTGAATTGAATGTAGAGATTAAAAAAAAAAAAAGTAAGCAGGTGGCTTTATGTTATCAGTATGACATTGACCTTGGAAATCATACCAAATTTTATTTATTTATATGTTAAGAAAAAATTTAATTTTTACTTAACTTATGTTTGGCATTTTGTATAAATCTTGTTTTAAAAGACTACAAAGAATTTAAATATTTCACCTTTCACCAAAGACAGCTTTTAAAGCTAATAATAAATGTTTTATAAGCTTGCAGTTTATGTGTGATTCTTTTTAGCTTTATAAAAATATTTCTCTTCCGATTAATTCAGTAGCATGGAAAAGATTAATTATTTGATTACTTAAAATAAATAAATAAATAAATAAATAAAATAAAAAAAATCGCTGGAAATTCTGTGACAGAAATCTGCAGAATTTGTTCAATAGAATCCCATAAAGTTATGGACCCTCTCTTCTTTTCATTATAAGTAAATTTGATAAAATATTTTCTTTGAAACCTTTTGTAAAAAGTCCTATAAAATCTTATTTCCATAACAACCTACATAGGTTATTATGTAAATTTTTCAATACATCCTATAGATTTCTACAGAAAAACTTCACAGTGAAGATTCTATAGGGAAGGCCATAAAAATGTATAAAGCTCTGTAAAATATTTCCCTTCCTTTTTTAAATTATGAAATGGTTAATTTCATATGCTTACAGTTTAGATTATCAATAATATTTTTCATATGATAAAATATCAGTAAAATTAAATTTTTGGCATAGAAAAGTTTTCTGATACCTTTGTTTTATTTTATTTTTCTTTGAAGTTGTGAAAACTGCTTATGCCAGTGTTATGGTAAAAATTTCTTTTTAATAAACCAAAATTTTATTTTAAAAGTTGTTCATTATGCCTACTATATACTACACTAGTATTAACCTTCTTTACTTAATGAACACTTTTCATTTTTAACAAACATCGTTTTGTAATTTTATTTTTAAAAATAATTTTACAAGTGATCAATGACAACTTACAAGAAATATGTATTGCTAGCTAAGATTTTGGGTCTTAATTATTTATTTACTTGTAATTTATTTCATTTCATTTTATTATTCAGTTCCCAGCAAACTAGTTCATCCAGTATAATTTTTATTTAATTGTCAGAAATTTTCAAATTGCTTTATATAAAAACACAGATGTCGTGAAGCATTTTGAGTGACAGCACAACAGATGTGAAATTGCACAGTCAGAAATCTCTGCCTTTCATTGAAACACACATCTGCACTACAGAATATTTCACTGCTGTATCTTAAAAAATTTTATGTGAGACTTTTTGTAAAAATTGTGCATATTTACAAGAAAATAAAAAATAATTCTTAAGTATATATATAGAAAGATTTTTCAAAATTCTATACACATATTTTTTTTTTTTTTTCAAATATCTTTGTAGCATATTAATTTAAAGAAAAAGCTTTTGTTTTTTATGTTTGTATCTAACATAAAATCTATGATATTAAAATTTATTAAAATATTGTTATGCTTGATATATATAAAATAATAATAAAAAAAAAACCTTAAAAAATTGTGTAAACTATGAAAGAATTTATAGAGTTTAAATTTTCTTAATTATGTTCTTGCACATATTATTTGCAGCTTATGAGAAATTTATAATAAAATAATTTTTATTAAATTTTTTTTTATATTTAGAAAAAAAAACAAAAAAACGCTGGTAATATTTTATGTAATTAACATAAAATAATCATAATAATAAACAAATGTAGAGTTTAAATTTGCTGAGCTATGTTCCTGTATAAGATAGTTTCATTTATTAACTACCACTTGTATTATAAGTCGAGGAATTTCTGACAATTTTTGGCAAGCAAATCGGGAGGGGGGGGGGGCACTATTTATACAGGAGTCAATTATAAAAGAAAAAAAAACTTAGAATATTGCAAAATTCTGGCTTTTTATATATATGTATAATAAAATAATATATAAAATGTACAAATAATAATAATTTATTATAAAAAACTGTTTCAATGATTTATTTTTGTTTACTTGCTACTTTTTTGTGTTTGCAAGTTACCTATTTGATTTTGTGCAAAATCGAAGTGAAATTTTTGGAGGTAGACTTGCATGCAGTTTTATGGTTTTTTGCAGATTTTGTATTTGGAAGTTAAGGGGTCTATTTAATTTATACACAAATATATACAGTCAGGGGTCTGTCCAGACTTTTCTCACAGGGTCCTATTTTTGTGAAATTCTGAAGTTTTTTTTCTATTTGTGAAAATTCTAGTCATAATTTTGTGAATTTTAAATTATTGATGTATTCAGGTTCTATTCTTTGTATATAAAAAAACTAAATAATATGTCCTTTGGTGAGTTTAACTTTTATTTAATGGACAAATTTTATTTTTAAATGATTAAATTTGTCAAAAGTTCCATTTGAAGGAGAAAAAATTCTGTAAAAGTCTATTTAAGGGACAAATAATACTGCGATGATTCCTGTTTTGTGATAAAATGTTTTGTAAAGAGTCCTGTTTACATATATATTTTTTTTTTTTTTTGAAGAGTCCTGTTTTAAGATAAATTATTTTGTGAAGGGTCCTTTAAAGGACATAAAATTCTCTTAAACATATACCTGACGGTATATAACTTCAAAAAATCTGAAAATCATTTCATGATTTTCTTAGTAGTTTTTGAGAATATGTAAATAATAATAAAAAAAAGTTATTCAAGATCATAATTGAAAAAAAAAAAAGGTTTTATCAAAATTCTTTTAAGGAATCTGCTGAATTCCAGAGTATCTCCCAAGTTTAAAAAGAGGTAATGTGTTTGTGAGAATAGGACTTTTTTTTATATTAAGCATTTAACTGTCAGTGAAATCTGATACAATCTCCACTGCCACATTGATTCACTACATTCTGCAATGAAATGAAGCAGAGATTATTTTGCTAAAATAATTGTAAAAAAATGAACATACAAATTGTGAAACAATGTCGCTATGGTAGTGAAAACTGCCCTACTGTTATGCGAGTTCATTAACTCTATAATATATGGAGCCAATTTTTAAAGACATATACTATATGCCCATGTCAGTTAAAGGGTTAAGAGCATTTTTTTTTTAAAGAGAGACACTTTTTTCACTTTTAATATTTAAAAGTTTGGGCACTCTCTAAAAGACACAGAAATCAGCTTTTTTAATGCAAATACAATCAATATGTATTACAGTCCTTAATGTTAATTTCCTGATTTCCTACATTTCCTACGTTAATTTCCTACATTTCCTGATTAGCAATTTTTTCCATAACATAATTTGTGCAATTAAATAATGCAAAGATTACTGTTCAGAAATAGTGGTTTTCATGTTTTCAAAAATAAAAAATACCTACAGAATATTCATAATGAAGGAGTTAAGTTGAAGGTAGAAAAAAGAAAAAAAAAGTTTAACTGTGTTATTTTAAAAAATGTATTTAATAATTAAATATTTCTGCTGATTATTGTCTGATTTTATGAAAAATTTCCGATGTGGTAATAAAAATAATTTTTTCCCTTAATAATATATTACATTTTTTTTTTTTTTTTTTTTTTTTTTTTTTTCAGGCTTGCTTACCATTTTCATTGATTGGTATTATTGATATAAATTTACTCTATACTTTTTTTTTTTTTTTTTTTTTTTTTTTTTGTAAGAAATAGCATATTATATGTGAGACACAAAACATAAAGAAAAGAAAAAGCATCAGATTCTAGTTGTTATAAAATCTTGAATAATTTTTTTTAATATATGAAATTTAAATTTCTTTACAAAGATAATATCCCTTTAAAAGAAAACCTAGTTTTTTCTTAACTGTCATCACATGAACTTACATTCATAGATAAGCTTTACAGTGGGGTAAATTTTATCCTAGTGCCTGCACTGACATTAAAATTTCCAAAAGTTTTCATGCATTAACATCTATATGATTGTAATAATTCATTTGCACACATGCATTACATTGTATGCAAATTATGTATGTTAGTGTTTTGTGATTACTCATAAACATATGTATTTGGTATGTAATAAAATAGCTTTAAAAAATTTTAATTTTTTTATTCAAACTGTGGGGAGAAAAAAAGAAGAGGAGTTTCTCCTTCTGGCCTTTATTAAGGAATAGTTTATAATTGTTTAGTTAATAAAGAAATTAATCATTATGTAAATAAATATAAACAAATCTAGAATTTCATTTTCTAGAATCTGCATCTTCAGTTATTTCTTATGTATTCAATCATTCCCATTTCCACCCAATGCTACTATTATGCTAATACTACTATTACACTCCTATTATATTAAAAGATTTACTAGTACAACTACAGCTGGATCAATCTATATACAGGGGTGCAGAATATCTCCGTTTTGGTAAATCTAGAATGGACGGGAGGGGGGGGGGATTTTGAAGAGAATTGTACAATTGATTTTGATTTTAACAATGAATTACATAATTCCCCAGAATAGAAAAATTTTCAACACATGTAAATAGATTCGTATGGCCGCCTTCGCAAAATCAATCTCAGAATAATATGCACTGTTAAGAAATTTTGCCAAAAAAAAAAAAAAAAAAAACTAAAATAAATAAATCTATCTTTGTTAACACAGAATTTATGTAATTCTATAACATATCGTAAAAATTTGGGAAAAATTTCATATGGATTGGGTTAAATGTTTTGAGTAAAAATATTTCTTGCACTCGTAATTGTTTAAATCTAATTTGTAGAAATTTTTTTTTTGAGCTATCTAACCTGCATTTAAAGAAGAAATGAAAAATCATTTGTATACTCTGTTTAAAGATGAATTTGAGTTAGTACTTAATCTGATTCATAACTGGGCATATTTTTTCTTGCTTAGCCCTTTTATAAAATTTATAGATTTCTTCTTGGAACTTCGTTATAAGTAATAAATTTCAAATTAAGACCTAGGCACTTTGGTAAGCTTAGTTTGCTCTACAATCTAGCCTAGATATCTAAAAAGTTCAAATTAAATATAATTAACCGTTAGAATGCTATGTGGTGCAATAGTGCTGCTTCAATATAGTGCCAAAAAGTTTAATGCAGTGACATTGTGCTGGGACTTCAATGTGAGTTGGTTATTTTGCCATGCATTTTGACTTGCCCGTATTATTGCAGCACTAGTGTATTTTTATACAGATAATAAAACACAAATGTTTCTTAAAATACAAAAATTTTCAGCATTAAGATGGTTAATTAATATGAATATAGGATAAACAGCAATGAAAAATTTGAAAAACACAATCATTTTTTTTATTACTATCTTATTCTTATCTTATTGTTTTTTAAATCTTACATAATTTGTTTTAGGTTAAATATGTCCACTGAACATTCACGTCCAAGAAGCTTGAGCCAGAGCTGTGACAGTACTTCCCATCATCATGAACCTAAGAAGAAATCACAATCATTCTTGTCCTCTGTTTTTAGTAACCATGGATCCTTTAGCCGGAAGAATATTTTTTCAAATTCAGATGACGAAAAACTGCAGAAAAAAGAGAAAGGACAGGGCTTCTTAAGTTCCGTCATCAGCTCTAATCAGGGTATATTAACAGATTTATCATCAAAGTTAGAGGCTGCCTTAAGTTTAAGTTTAGACATAGATTCTGATTCTTCATCAAAAAGTGATGAAGTTTCAGGTAAAAATTCAACTCTCAATGAGATGTCCAACAGCAGTTCACAAGTGGATGTTCGCCGAGTAAGCTTGCCAGTCACAAAAACTGAACAGTTGTCTCGGCACCGCTACACAAAAAGAAGAGGCACAAAACATAAGGATCGCTCAGTGTATGGGCAACCAGAAGTTAATATTTTTGAATTAAAACAAAAGACGTGGAAAGATCATTCATTAGAATCCATTGACACTGTTGATAGTGGACAAAGCTTAGGTAATAGCAGTAGCCTTTCAACTAGTATACCTGAATTTAGAACATCAAAGACTGACCCTTTATATGTATTTCGCCATCCTGAATCAATTGGAATTGGAAGTGAATCGGATCCTTGCGGACAGAGTACAAGTCTTGAGTCTTCTGATGCTGAATCCATTCCTGAAGGTCGTGGACTTTATTATGGAAGATCAGGGTCTGGAAGTTCTCTTCATTCTTGGGCATCTAGTCCAAGTAATGATAGTCAACCTGATGATCTCACATTAGAAGCTATGGAATTCATGAGAAATTTTGTCAAGTCCATATTTTTCGATTGGTAATTAATATTTTCTTCCTTCTTATTTATTCATATTTGAATAATTTGATTTTGTTTGTGATTTGGCTACTACTACAATAGGTAGCTTTTTATTTTTTGTAATGAAAGCTACCTTAAAGCAGATTCAAGATTATTTTGCTTCTGCTTTCATAATGGTATACATCTCTTTCATCTGACACAGAAGGACAAAATCTTCCAATATTTTTGCAATTTTCATGATATTTGTATTTGTACTAGTATTTTGTGCATATAAATAGTTAATTTCATCAATTAAAAGTTTACATATCAATACGATTCATTGCAATTTTAGTTTGATTGGAAAAACCTGTAAAGAAAGAATTATTATTATTTTCTTGTGTGTGTTTAGCTTATCATTTATTTATTTTTTTGTTGTAGTTGTATAGAAAGTTTATGAAAAAGTTACAGCTAAAAAGAACCCTCCAATATCAATATCAAATAGCTGGCTGCTAGAAAAAGAAAGTCTCAACAGAAAAATCTAAATTTCAATTTAGGCTTCAATAATTATTGTAATACATAATCCACTTTAATTTAATTGCTGTGCAGAAGTTGACCTTGAAATCATACAAGTCCGAAGCTTCATCATAAGTTTCAGAGAATAATAGTCCTTAGTACCCCCTCCCTTTTCTGCTCTCCCCCCCCCCCCCCAAAAAAAAAAAAAAAAAAACTAAGTTTATCGGAAATTTTACAATAAGTACTGGGAAGTAGATTTTTTATTTATTTCAATCTTCAAGTCAATTGTAAGTATCATTTTGGGTAATTGGTTTTCTGGTTTGCAGATAAATGGTTCTATATTGAACTAAATTAAGCCACTGATGAATTGTATCTGTTGCATCGAAATAAGATGAATGTGGACAATAAAATATATTTAATGTTAAAAAAGAAAATATTTATCTGGAGATGGTTGAAAAAGGGTTTTTAAATATTAAATCCAATGATTTATTTTTATGAAAATGAATATAGCTCTTGCAACAGCATCCTGCGACATATCCACAAAATGGGAGCTCAATAAAAAGCATACTTTGAATGTAATTATATTAACTCATAACATTTTTAAGTTTAATGTTTAAGAAAAATTGAAAAAGAATTTTAATCTTTATGTATTTTATCTTTTGAAAAGTATTTTTGTTTATAAATATTCTACAAGAGGATTATTGCATAAAAAATTGCTCATCTCTTTGTTGTAAGGGCTTTACATAAAACACAAAGTAATAAAACAGTATTTAAAGCACCAAATGAATTTGCAAATATTGCATAATAGTTTTAGTGTTATTTAATGCATTGTCAAAATTTTTTTTTCTTTCATGATAGTATGCTGCATGTATCTAAAAGAGTGTGTAATATTTAATGATTTCCCCCCTCCCCTTCTTAAACGTTGTTTTGTATACTTTTGCTGTAATGGGTTATTCTCTGCAATAGTGCAAAAAGTGTTTCCCAGCCATATAAATGCTCAAAATTTCATTTAGATTTCATTAAAAATAAATAAAAATAAAATGCTCTAAATTTCATTTTATTTTTATTTCTTTTTACTTTTATTAGAAGATCTAAAGTTTGTTTACTAGGGACAGGAAGTAAAATTTAAAAATAAACAAATTTAATATTTAAAAATGTAAGATATATCATGCAAATATCATTCCCTCACCTTTCCCCAACCCATACTACCATATTTTACTGCCTGATTTTTCCCATCCAGAAATAAAAATAATTAAAAACACCCTAAGCAAAATAAAGTTCTTATTTGGTGCCTTACAAAAAATAATAAAAATATTATTTTTTACTATAATTATATAGTCTACTCTAGGGGTGCACAACCTGTGGCCCGCGGGCCAAACTGATACCAGTACTTTTATGCAGACTAACTTTCCTTATAATAATGACAGAAACTTTGCTATGAAAGAAAACAAACGTCACTTTTCAAATATTCTGGTGGCAAACGATTTTCTGGCAAAAAGGTTGTGCATCACTAGTCTACTCAATCAATTATATGTTTCCCCATGTTAGACCATCATTCCCTCACACATTGCTATTATCTCAAATATCCTATCATTAAAGAAGAGTAGCAGTCTAGCATTCTTCACAGAGAGGAAGCTAATTTGAGTACTTGTCAGTCCAGCAAAAAGAATTGGTGGTGTAAGTTTTTGTTAATTTTCTAGAATTTTTTTTTTCAAACAGAAAATCAGGGAGTATTTTTATTAGCAGTCATTCCCTCACACAAAATGTTAAATTTTTGGTAATTTTCAAAAATTTTAATTTTATCATATATTATATATTAAGTGTTCTTCTTTAAGGAATCAGTTTGGTTTTTTTCCATAATTTTGCATTTTTCATGACAATTAATAAAAACAAAAATGTCTTATTTCATCATTCCCTCATATTTATTGTTATGAGGTAATGATAAAGTGAATGGGGAATATGTACTTTTGTTTAAAATTTTATAACGATTTCTGCAGCTGTTAAAATTTTCAACAACTGACCAATTACTTGCAATTTATCCAATTTTTAAGAAAATTTACCTATTTAACATTCAAGTCAGACTGCTTGGCCAAATTTGCAGTATTGCAGAGAATAACCCGTATATTGTGAAATCTCATCTCAGTTTCATGAAAAAAAGAAGAAAAAAAGATTATAGTAATGAGGATTTTGTGTTATAAATATTTTTTAGTTTACAATAGCTATTTTGTTATTTATTTTATATTGACACACGTCTAGACTTTTTAGATATTTCATTTTGTAATATTTAAATGTTTCAGTTCATGTATAACGTTTGAAGAAAAAGCTAAATTTGGTGAAATGTGTCGTCATGAAATAGGAAGGCTATGGTTTGCTCGTTCTGTAAACTGTCAGGTAATGAATATTTTCTCTTGAATGTTTATGATCTAATAATATTATTTATTTGGTTTTAAAAATGTGTTTCTTCTTTTTTTCAGAGAGTCCATAGTAAGCTAGTGAAAGAATCTACTTTCTTTAGTCTTGTGCAATACTTTGCAATAGTCTTGTTTGAATGTGCAGAAGCTGATGACTTTTCACCAGCAAAGTCTCTCATGAATATGTGCTTCACTTTTTATCATGAAAGTAAATATTTATTTGTAACGTGAAATTTGTTGTAATTGTTGAAGTTAATATTAAATTTATATGTAAAGTTATATTGTATGTAGCAGGGAAGAGAATTTTCGGTGATTTGGGCCAGATATTCACCTTAAAAAATGTTTCATCTAAATACTTTCTTCACATCCCAAATTTTTGTCTCCCTTTGCCCCCAACATATAAAGTTTAGACTCTTTTTTTTAAAACAACTTTTATATTCTATTTTTATTTATTATAGCAAAAAATAATCATCCATTTAAGTCTGCACCCTCTTCTTCTACTCAAAATTGCTATTTTTCAGTTTGCTTTCATCCCATATCAATCACACAAAATTTCCTTTAAAAATATTTTATGCCTTATTTCTCTCTCTGTAGCAATTTTAAATAAACAAGGCAGAACCCGTCAAATTTTGACGACAGAAAATGTTTAAGAAGGAACTGTTGCATTGATTTATAATAAACCTACTAAATTAGTTATAGCAAAAAATGCTGTATGTCTGACTGTTAAACAAATCATATTTAACGTTAAAAAAAAAAAAAAATACAAAACTATTTCTATAACATTCAGTTGTTGAAATTGTTAAAATTAAACTTTAATTATACATGTAAGCAGTAAAAAATAAGAAATATTTGTTATTATGATACAGTTATCAATTAATGCTCATATGCAAGTATTTCAAAATGAAAGAAAGCAAAATTTATTCAACTTTGATCCAATCATAGAATTTTTTTTTTTTTCCCCCGTGAAATCTAAACCTGCCATTATTTTTACCATATCAAAATTTACAAATGCACCATTCGTATCTGTATTCATCTTTTCAACAAAAATTGGTAATTTAAAATGATCTTTTTGATTCAAAACTTGAAGTCTCAATGGGCTATTTGCTGAAACAGATATTAAGCTATTGATATTCTTTTTCATTTACGTGTAAGTCAAATTTTGTAAATGAAATCAAATATAAGTTAAGCCTTGTTGAAATACATTATTTTCTAAACATCTCCAAAAATTCTTCTTTAGCCTAGTGTCATATGAATTGAATAGTATTCAAAACAGAAAAATTCATTATCTTTAAAATAATGACATATTGGTTAAACACTAATTAGCCTATATGGATGACTAGTGTTAATGTTATTAACGTAAAAACAATTTTTCCTAAAAACTAAAAAAAATTCGGAACCAAAAGGGTTAACTATCATGCATAATTATAAATCATTTTGATATTTATAAGTATATTTTGCTTCAGTTCATTCCCAGTTATTAAAATGTATATGTTTATAATTTATCAATTTCAATTGAGTAAAATTTGTCATTTATCATTAAAAGGTATAATTAGTTAAAGTGAAACAAAGTAAATGTCTGACTTGTTCTTTAAAGAATATCCTAAAAGGGAAATAGAAAGAAGTATCAAACTTTTTATAGTTCATTAGAATAATAAAAAACAAATCGATAATGAAAAACAAATGATGAAATGATGAAATTCATAATGAAAAATAAATCTATAAATATCAGTCATTGAAAAGTTTCATGGATTTTTTTTGCGTTGTTTCTATCAAGAAATCAATGCACTGTTTTTGAATTTACATATTGAATTTTTAATTTTTGACTGCATATTAGAATGAAATAATGAAAGAAATTTTGCTTTGGAGAAAGTATTTAGCTGCACACTGTCATATATTTAATATATATCAATAGACTTTCCTTTCTTCCTAGCCTTTATTATTTATTTTAATTTTAATGCATCAATATTAAAGTGAGATAGCTGATTACTCTCAAGTGAATAATATAATATAGTGGTTGGTTACAGTAAATGAAGTATTATGTAGATGTAACAACATATTGATTGTTTTTTGTTGCTGCTTAAATTGCTAATTTTAATTTTTGTGATATTTTTGTCTGCCTATATGGCTAACACCAATGTTTCCTATTTTAGTTAGTCGAGATGGTAAGCCTCCCTCCAGAGAATATTTATTTAGTTATTTAACAGATCAGCCTATATGGAGATCCATTAGGTTTTGGAATGCTGCATTTTTTGATGCAGTGCAGTGTGAACGAGCTAACAGAGAAATTCCTACTAGGTAAATAATCTATAGGACTTGTTTATGTCGATCTTTAATCTAAGCTCTTGATAATCATCATAGCTTTATATTGTTATTATTACTTTAGATTTTTTTTTATTATTATTACCAAAGAATGTGTTACTATTTTGTGATGAATTTAAAAAAAAAAAAAAAAAAAAAAAAAAAAAATGATGCAACTAAATCTTCCATTATTTTGCATATTTGATAAATTTTGTTTAACCATTTTGATTCTATAAAAGGTACATTCACATATTTCATATTTTTAATTTTTATGATTAGAAAATACAAATAAATATGTAGTAAGATATATATAAATACTTTTATAAATATAACCAAAGTAATTCAGATATTACCATACAATATTGTTTATTTTTCATTCCTTTTTAAAACAATCTTATGTAATCTTTCTCTGACCATAATTTGTGAGCTAGCTTATTCTGCATAGATTTTAGCCAGATAGATTTTAGAGCTAGCTTATTCTGCATAAGCTTAAAAATCAATAGGAAGTAATTGAAGCCATAAAAAGTATGTTTATAATACTAAATATATATATGCGTGTTAAAATAATTTGTTAGTAAAAAAATATTTGTAAGCATTTGCTCAAATTGCAATAGTAATCTACTACTTTGTATTTATCATAAGCTACTCAACATGTGTAATTAAAAAGATAAAAAAGAACATCTACTAATCTTTCTATAAATCGTTGTATAAAAATGCCTCTCAAAATATTAAAAATTTGAATTTAAAATGGAAATAAGGATACAATAAATAAATAAATAAATAAAATAAATGCAGTCAGCACACCGAGAACTTCTGTTATATATTTTTAGAAAAAGTTATTAATGTCCAATGTATTGTGTTTGTTCCTACAATTTTTTTTTTTTTAGTGGAACAATTTTCTCTAACTATGGCATTAAATACATTTTCACATTTTTGTGTGCAGTAGTTTTCTTAATGTTAGTGAAGAAATACCCTAGATCATGAAAAAATTCATTATCGGCAACGGTGACAGCATTAATTACCTTTTTTTTTTTTTTTTTTTTTTTTTTTTTTAAGAATTAAGAGATTCTACTGGCAACATTCTTCTGTTTGTTTATCAAAAGTTAATTTAGTTAACAGTTTGGCAATAATTAATTGCATAAATTACTGTATATACTCGAATACAAGTTGAGGAAATTCTGACAATTTTTGGCATGCAAATTGGGAAATCGAGTTATATGTGAGACAGTTAAAAAAACCAAAAATAACAGCTTCAAATACTGCGAAATTCTGGTTTTTTTGGTGTATGAATAGTAAAACTTTATATAAAATATAAAAATAATATTAATTTATCTTTAAAAAAATTTCATTAATATGTTTTTATTTTGTTATTGCTTTTTTTCATTGGCAAGTGAAATCTTTGGTTTGATTTTGTGCAAAATTGAAGTAAAAGGTTATGGGGTCGACTTAGATGGGTTTTTTTAAATTTTTTTCAGAGTTTGCAATCAAAAGTCAGGGGATTGACTTAAATGCTAGTATATATGTTATGGTAGTAGATATTATTACTAATATATTGGTACCAATCATATAGAATGATTTGCAGTAGAATTATTACAGAAATATTATCTTTTTTCACAACTCTAAAAACATCATTATATATGTATAAAATGAAATTACACATTTATACAACATTGGTAAAATTATATTTTTATAAGTAGTAAAATTTAAAAATAAAACCATAATACACTCAAGTTTTTACAATTGTGTAAATACTATCTAGTCAACCTGAAATATTTACATATGCAAGCATTGTTAGTGACATACTATCCCTGTGTAGAAATTTAATATTAAAATGCTTCTGTCTTTTCTCTTTTATTCTATATTAGACAAGTGTTGATCCAGATTGATAAACAAAAGTGAGAATTGAAAAATATATATTTAAAAAAAAAACCTTTTATTGGAACAGTTTTTAAAAGCATCATAATTATGCCAAAGTTTAGATTAAAGTTATATACAAATTTGAATTTTCCTTACCCTTTATATTATAAAGATATAAAATGAAAAATCCCTTTTCTAAATTATTTGGTCTCAAGTGTATTAGCTCATTATTAAAATAAAGTAAACTTAGTAGATTTTGCCATTTTTGTTTTCTGAATTTTGAATGCTTCTGCCAATAAAGAAATTTTTCATTTTATTACTTACTCTTTTCTATTCTCTTCCCTTCATATTAAGTAGAATTTTAACAGCTATCAGAACTAGGTCCTACTTCCTTTTTTGTCAGGTTGATGACCTATTCTTACTTCCTTCATTTATCATTTTTGGTACATTGTGTTACTTTGAATTTTATCATTCTAGTGTAGCTGTTTTCAAAGCTTTCCCCCCCCCCTTTTAGTCCATATGTGAATGCTTATTTATAAAACTGATTAAAAGAATATTCCTTATTTATTAATTTATATTTTTGCTATTGTATAACTCAGCAAGATATTTTGAACATAATATTTAGGGAAAAAAAACTTTTTTATAATATGCAAATACTATACAATAATTCTTATTTATATGTGGATAATATATATATTATACATATTAATTATATATATATTAATACTGATACCTGTTGTGTGTTACTGTTTTGTATTTTTTACTTTCTCATTCACCATTAAAATTCCTCTGCAATAAATAAATAAATAAACAGTGGAACTTGTACTGATAATATATAAGCATAAATGAAAGCATAATCATAAAATGTTTCCTTGGTTTTATGTAATACAAATTCATTTTTGACAAGCTCATTTTTAAGAGTTTCAAAAAAATGTAACTTTTCTTTAAAATGTCATTAAACAGTTTGGTTTGATTTAAATAGCGAGGAAAGTTGGAAAAAAAAAAAAAAAAAAAAAAAAACACTGCTTATGTAAGTTACAGTTTTACATAATGTACTTTTCCCCCATTTAATAAATGTTTATCCTTTTGACCAACTCTAAATAAACCTTAGCACAGTTATAAATACAATTTTGAAGCAATCAAATCATATTCCTTTTTTAATAGATTTGCTTATCTCAATAATTCTCATGGCATTGGCATTGTTTATCTTTTAGGTAAAGTTTAATATTTGGTCATTAACACATATACACACACATATATATATGTATTACAAAATTTAATTTTTCCAAAACTAACTTACTATATTAATTTCCTTTTGGCGATATTCTGTATTTATTTTGGCATATGAAATTAAAATCCTATTATTAGAGTAAGATTAAATCAGATTAATTAAATATAGATTAATCTAAAATTAGATTAGATTAAATCCTATCTATTAAACTTTATAGAAACGATATAAATTCTTAATTCGCCTTAAAAAATATTTATTCTAATACACCACTTAAATCTAAATAATGGCTCCAAATTAAAATATTCTTAATAAATCTTATTTCTTAAATTCCTAATAAAACTCATTTTTTCCTTGTTTTTATCAACCCCCTTTTAAAAATCTTATTAAATTTATTCCAAAAAAGCATGCTTATTCAAAACATAATTTTTTTTTTTTTTTTTTTTTTTCATTTTATGCTTATTATATATCAATAATTCATTTGATAATAAATAATTTAATGGTAATTAATAATTCAATAAATTTATTTCTTTTCCTTTTTTAATGAAATTATCGCCTATGGAATACATTAGAATTTTAACTACTTTTGACTAGTAAATAAGTTAAATTATCATTAGGGGGGGAAGCAGGACGTTTCGGTCCCAAGACGTTTCGGTCCCTGGCCATTTCGGTCCCGAGACATTTCGGTCCATGGCCATTTCGGTCCTTAGACATTTCGGTCCCTTCTCCAGCAAGCTGAAATTTTGTGCACGGGAAATATCTGACATAATTTTATAGGGAACATTTTAGAATGTTGAATTCAGGGGCGGGTCATTCCCCCCGGAGCTATCAAATGCCCCCCCCTTCCGGAAATTTTGAGATTTTGTGTTTTCAGTGGTAAAAAAGTGTAATCCCCCCAGCACTCTATTGATTATGGCAAAAATGAAAACACATATTTTTTAAATTTCAGCTACTATAATGTTATTAAGGGGGCTCAGGGGTTGAAAACTTTTCAAAATATCTATTTTTTTTTTATGATCTAGTTTGATTATTCAATTAATTCTTAACTCAATGCAAAAAAACGCATAAAAATATTAGCATTTTTAACGGAGTTATAAACATTTATGTATCAATACTTACATAGCCGCATCCATATAATTTCAACTATAAGTCGTGTTTTCTCAAAACTTGATTTTTGACGACTAACACCAAGATTTAAAAAAAAAACAAAAAAAAAACTATTTGATAGAATGGCTTAATTTTTTTTTTTTTTTTTTCATGCATATAACATCATAATCTAGATTATGAATTAAGGATATAACTAACACTTAATAAAAACAGTATTAAAAAATCTCTCAAAGTCGAAAATTAAAAAAAAAAAAAAAAAAAAAAGACCTAAAAAATACAACTTTTTTTCCATTAAGAATACTCAAAATATTAAACTATCTAAAATATATTAATTCATAATCTAGATAATAATGTTAAATGCATGCAAAAAAAAAAAAAAAAAAAAAAAAAAAAAAAAATTAAGCCATTTTATCAAATAGTTTTTTTTTTTTAAATCTTGATGTGAGTCATCAAAAATCAAGTTTTGAGAAAACGCGACTTAAAGTTGAAATTATATGGATGCGGCTATGAAAGTGTTGATACATAAATGCTTATAACTCCGTTAAAAATGCAAATATTTTTATGCGGTTTTTTGCATTGAGTTAAGAATTAAATGAATAATCAAATTAGATCATAAAAAAATTGATTTTTTGAAAAGTTTTCAACCCCTGAGCCCTCTTAAGTTCATTAGGATGTATAAAAATTATAAGGATTCTCAAAATAAATATGTTATTTATTCATTTATTGGTTAGTTTGATATTTTTCTTACTCTTTAAAAATAATTAATTAATATATGATTCCTTTTTGCGAACTGTAAACTATAACTTTGTTTCAGAAAATTTAAATCTGCATCTGGATAATAATGTTACCCAACACTGTTAAGAAATATTTTTACGCATTGTTACAGTGTTGCATTATTATGTTTAATTAATTATTACGTTACGTTACTAACTGATTTTTCAAAATAATAATAATAATAATAATAATAATAATAATAATTTCCTTTTTTGAAATAAATAATAATTTTTGAATAAAAACTTATGGTGATGAATAATTGCTATAAATTAAATCTCAAAACAGTTAGTGATTTTAAAATTAAAATCAAATTAATATTTTATTAAATATATGTATTTTTAATTTAATGACTCTTTATTTAATTAAATTGATAAAATTATTAATACACATTTTGAATTTTACTTTAAATAAACTCAATAATCTGTTTTATATTCAATTTATCATTATGTTTTGTAGTAGTTATAAACTGAAACTTATTGTTTACCTGTTTATTTATTTTATATTTAAAGTTACTGAAATTTAAAACTATTAATCCAATTAATAATAAAATTAAAATAAGAATTGTCAATTTTTTTTCTGTGAAAGTGGGAGCGAAAAGGTAATGCAAATAAATAAATAAATAAATAAACGATAAATTAAAAAAGCTTAGTTTTGTCATTTAAAAATTGAAAATAAAATTATTTAAAATGATAGTTACATTATTATATAAAATTAAAAAATAATCGTTTTATTATAAAGAAATAGGCCCACTTTCAATAAAATTAATTCACAAAAATTGTCTTCATAAAGTGAAAAAACCATAAAAAAAAAAAAAAAAGGCAACCAATAATTATTACATAAAAAAAGGTCGCTGGAGCATTTTTATTTTTTTAACAAAAAATTTTTGTAGCACGCCTAGCTACGAAATCACTAATTTAAAGATTTTAAGAAAGCATGCTAAAACAATCAATCAAATATGTATTTTAGTTTTTTGTATAGATAAAATACCTAATACAAAGAATATATGATAAAACTTAAAATATTCATTCTGTTAAATAATAATAATAAAGACAGTGTAAAATTATATAACATTATTTAACTAAATTTTCAACTCACTGTGATTTTATTATCACGAGTTACAATAGATTAAACTTATTGGACTATTATATTCAGCTTTGTATAAAATTTGAGGGAAGGGGGGGGGGGGGGGGCAGGAGAATAAAAATATTTTAAAAATCCCGAACAATGTTGAGCTTACAGCGTTTAGTAGGCCTTCATCAATCACAAACCAAGTTATAAGGTGGCCGCTAAAGAAATAGCAAGGGATCGAAATGGCAAGGGACCGAAATGGCCAGGGACCGAAATGTCTCGGGACCGAAATGTTGTGTACCCATTAGGGGGAGACATTTGATTCCACTGTTTTGATCTCGATGCCAGATGCTGGTTTCTTTTTACTTGAAGGGATCTGATCTGAGATTATCAAATGTTCTAAAGAGTTTTTTTCTTTTGGAAGTTTGGAGATGAAGGTGGCTAGTCAGAGTTTGAGCAAAGTCACTAAAGTTCTATGACAGATGGCAGCTCTTTTGAATGGAATGCTTATTTTTTTAATTGGATTCATTTTGCTAGAAAATTATGCACATTTCTCTTATAATATGTAATAAATTATTTTGAAGTTGCCAATGTATTTATTCTTCATTTAAGTCACTACATTCTTCTATGTTCTATTTCGTTAGCCACAACTCCTGTGCATAGAACTGGGAAACCCTCTTTTTTAAAAAAAACCTAATTGTGTTACAACGATTTTTCTGGCTCTCCATGTCTCATAATGTGGAAGTATATACAGTTTGAAATTTCATGTTTTCATGAATTATACTTATATTGCATATATTGTGAATTGTAGATGTAAATGATGCAAATGATGTAATGATTTTCATTAGTAACTTTTGAAAAATAGCTATATACACACATTTTTTATGTCAGAATTCCAAAATCATGAAAATACTTCATCACATCTTGTTTGATATGGTTAATGATTGTAAGGGAAGTAAAACAGTATCCAGTTTTCTTTGCATAAGTTTATTTTTTTATATTGGACATTGGATAATACTTTTTCTTTTTACAGAAATTATTTTCTATGAACTATTCATTCTGAAAATATTTTTATTTGTTTATTTTTATTTTACTGACCTGTTTTTAAAGAGTTGCATAAAGTTTAAAATAATTTAGTTTAAGTATGCCTGTCCCTCTACCAAAATAAAAGAACAACAATAAAAAAAATAAAAAAATAAAAATAAGGAAAAATAAAGAAACAAACTGAAAAAGATATGTATTGTAATCTTGGATAAATATTTTAAACTTTTTTTCTTTCATGTTCACCTGTCATATTATAACTTATCTGTGAATAAAATATTTTATAATTTTATAGAAATGATCTTGGTCAATATACTCAAGAAGATTTAATAGATGAAAAGAATTTTCAAGAAAATATTTTTTTTGGTCAACTTGGGTATGTTATTTTCTTTACTTCATCGGCTAACTTTCCCTTTACAAACATTTTATTATGTATTAAAAATTAAATAAGTAATTGTCATATATTTTGTGATGTTTGTATTTTAACATATATATACAATGGTGCAATAAGCAAACTTTCAAAGAAAAGGAATTTTCTCCCACTTAATTGAAATCATTTTAGCCTAATTTTGCTTAAATAATTTTCTAATAAAAAAGTTAAAGAAAAATAAATTCAAAATCCTTTCATTCTGTTATTATTAATTCTAGATGTTTCGAAGCACCCTAAGTGACTAATTATTTACTTTTTTTTTAAGCACCAGGATCGAAAAAACAATTAATGAAATAAATGGAATATTATTCAGCATTTGTTTGGACACATCCAAGCAAAATTGGTTGTAATATAAAAAAGAACAGAATTAATTAATTTAAAATTGCTTTAAATTCAAAATGTATGTTTGATTTAAGCGAAATAGTGAGTGTAACTTAATACTTTTCTTACTAAAAAATGCACTAAATGGGCAGTTTGCTCAATAATTGAACTGAAACATTATATTAATTAAAAATATTATTATAAAGACATGTGTTTTTTAAAAATAAGAAAATAAATTTAATTTTGTCGTTAAGAATATAGAAATGTTTATTTCAAATTAAGGAGAAATAAGATAAATTTAATCATTAAACATAGATAAATTTAATAAAACATCTTGTCCTCTCTCATGCCCAATTAGAAGTTCTTGTCAAACACTTTTTCATACTTAAAAACATATTAACCTTTTTTGTTGTTCACCAGAGCATTTTTTAATACTTGTCATTCAAAATTTTTGATAAAAACTGAAGATTTTTTTATATCTTGAAAAGCAAAATATTTTTGCTGCCAAAATTTCAGTGTTGTATTAGAATAATTAAGAAATATTGCATTGTCATATAAAATGCATGATGTCTGAAAAATAAATCAAGGAGTCCAACGAAAATAATTACAGTGGGCTCACAACTTTATTCAAAGAATTGAAACTAAATGTGTTGCAATTAAAGCAAATAATTTGTTTTTCACGTGATTTATTTAATTTTAATGAATTATGTTATGTACATAAAAAAATTTATACTTATTTAAACTTGGTGGCAATGAATTAAAAAAAAAAAAAACTGCAACAGCAAGAACAAGAAACAATGTTCAAGCGGATCTTCGAGACACAAATTCGATTTTCTCAGCGATCGTCAAACATACAAAGATGAAAAAAAAAAAAATTTATTTTAAGTTTTACCAAAAGGATTAAAATAAGTTAATCCATCCATAGAATTGTTAGCTATCGCTTGTTGAATTTTAGGTCTTCATTTTTTCGTTCAAAGTTAAATAAAAAACTACAGTAAACTACGATATTTTTTTGAATGGTATCATTTTATTTGTCTCCTCGAGTTCTATCTTTCGAAAAAAATAATTCACTGTCGTACGTCAACTGGTTCGCCAGAAATTTCAAAAAGACGTTTAAACATATTATACCAAACGTTATGGCGTCTGCTATGATTCTGAATATAAGGCACCAGTAAAACTCAGTTCACATTTTCAGTTAATAAAAATGTGGGTTATTGCATGAGCTTTACAGATAATCTTATTCCATTTCTTTTCTATGCACTTTTTTAGATTGAAAATATTTCCCAATTTTTACTAACCTGATTTAGATCTAGCTCTACTTTTTTCTCTGGTTTCACCAGTTTTTCATATGATTTCATAGCTTTTTCAGATCCTTTCAGGAACTTTATCTATCATCTTCAACTAACAAATCTAAATTATTATTAGTATTAGTTTAAAGTTATTAGTAGACATATTAGTTTGACAAAATACTGGAAACAACTCCAAGTTGCCATCAATTTTGGCGACTAATTTTGGATCGCCACATTTGGCGATATATCACCAAGTTGGTGAAAAACTTGGCGACTTTTGGTGACAGAACTACCCTCTCCCCTATAGTAGTCACACTGCAGTTTTGTGGTATCTATGCAGATTTTCTTTTTACCATAGGTATCTACAGAGATTTTCATTACTTCATTTTCAAATCATTATTTTTATAGATATAGAAGATTTTATTTTCTCAATTGTCCCTTTTTAATTGATATATCTGTATTGTAGTAACTGTTTTGACGTTGAAAACACTCAAATAAAGGTGTGATGTTGTTTTAACACATATTTAGTCACAGTTTATATGTAAGTTTATAAAAAATATGTATTTTCTGTTTCAAATGACATCAATTTAAAAAATGCAAAAATCTATCAGGAGAATCAAAATTTTTATTGATCTATATAAAAAAAAACACGTGTTATCATTTCTTTTCTAAATTAATGAACTGTTTTTTAGTTGATAGCAACTCAAAAGAAATAATTGAATTAGCAATTAAAAAGGAGAGATTTCTATAATGTTAAATATGGAAGATACAGCATTATACAAATTTTAAATGGGTGCCATTTTCTTAATATTCAGGACTTTTGGATTTCAGGATTTTTGACAGGACTTTCGAAAGGCACATACCTAAATTAAAAGCTTTCGAACAAGCTATTACATGTCGCTGACTGTTTCCTGGTTCAGGCTATAATTGAGTTGTTTGTCCTTTTTTCTTGTTTCACGAAAAAAAAGTGACAAAATAGGGGTCCTGGATCTCCATAACTGATCGGTGGATCTAGATAAATTTTTTGTAAATTTTGAGGTCTACAGTAGGACATTTCACCTTTTCAATTTCGTTGCGATCCGATGATTTGGTCCAAAGTTATTAAGAGGCAAACTTTGGACTTTAACATTAGATATGCGTCTGAGCTTTACTATACAGCACTGTCGTGCTGAATGATGTAATGAATTCAATTTGATAAAATTTCTAATATTAGCCTTCAGTTTAATAAGTGTATGCTTCCTATGTAATGTTGTTTTCACTCTATTTCAATAATACAAAACAGAGTTCATTCTGTGCACATCTTATCATTTAACAAAACCATTTATTTTATGGATTATCTACATTAAAGTGATCCAAATTGCTCCCTGAAAATGATACAGGATTGTTTTAATAAATATTTTTTCATTTACCACAAATTTTGCTCTGAAATCTCTAATACTGTCACAAACATTTTAATACAATTACAGAAAAAAATAGACTAGAATTATCTTTACTATCAATTTTATCTTTTTTTATCTAAAAATTAACAAAAATACACTCAATAATATTCAAACATGTAGATCTTTTTGTTTCTTAAAAATAATATTAAAGACTTTTGAAATATCAAAGCAAATTTGATACAAAATAATCAAAGTCAGGATAAATAGCTTTTAACAAATTCATTATATGAATTTTGTTTGCTTCTAAACTGATAGACTAACTCAAGGAGTAATTTTTTTCAGTATTTTTTTTTCTAAACAATATAATATTGTGAATGAATTAACATTTGGGGAGGGAAAATAAAATTTGTAGTGCTCTTAATTTTTATATTTCTGGAGGATGTGTCATACAGTTATCAATGATTAATATGATCTATCTTTTTTATTTATTTTTTATGTTATTTTATTCGTTATTTATTTATTGATTTTTATTTTATTTTTTTATAATTATTATTTTTTTGACCAACCCTTGTTTTCAGGAAGATTTCTTATCATGTTGCAGATTATTTTCTGAATTAAAAGGAACAAAGAAAAAGGAAAGCATTATGAGTATTAGACCGGAAAGCAGCAGCACAAATAATCACCTCATTGAGTTCACAGGTGAAAATCTAGGATTAGTTAAATTTAGATTTGCACATTAAAACACAATCAGTCTGCCAAGTCTGTCTTGGTGGAAAACTCCTAAAAACTTGATTTTAACGGTTGACTCATAGGTTTACTATTTTGTTTTCCTGCTCCTAATCCTCCATGTTTTTATACTTTTGGTTGCAGGAAAGTACTATAATAAACCTATGGAGACAACCAC
Organism: Maratus speculifer; assembly: GCA_964019185.1. Classification (NCBI taxonomy): domain Eukaryota; kingdom Metazoa; phylum Arthropoda; class Arachnida; order Araneae; family Salticidae; genus Maratus; species Maratus speculifer. The sequence continues at coordinate 290,476,389 of OZ025296.1, forward strand.
TAAAATCGCCTTTTTAGGTTTTTTTCCACCAATGTGTTATTTAAATAGGTGAATTTAAGTTTAATTAATCCTAGATTTTCATCCATGAACTGAATGAGGTGATTGTCTGTGTTCTACTTCTAGTCTATATTGTAAAATGATTAGGACCTTATCCACTAGTTGCTACATTAGTAGTCTCAAAATTTGCGAGTCTACTGTATTACTAAACTAATATTAACATATAACTAATGATTTAAAATGATGTGGTTTAAAACCAAATTTAATTTATAATGATTTTTCAATGAAATTTCATTTTTAAGTAATTTTTTTCCCTTAAGTTCTGTTTAAATACTGACCTGCAGAGTTTGGCAAAGTTTTATTCATTGAATTCATCTATATTAATAAGTTTAGGCATGGATAATCTAGGACATTATAATCAAGTTATAAAATAAGTGCTTTAACAATTATATTTTCTATAGTACTCTTAAAAATATAATAAAATGTGGAGTTTTATAGACTTTATTTCTTTAATGTGTTCATTTTTCTTTCAGGACTTTCACATACAACATGTATGCATTTGGACTTAGCAAAAGTTTTGCTATGGAATTTTTAAAGAAACAGTGCACTATTGCCAGTCTTTCAAAAGGTAAATATATAAAATATCTCACATGTCTTGTTTTATTTTACTTATGTTTTCATCTTAATGGAATCGAATGGATCTTAAAACATCATTATGAAAATTGAACTAAGTTTCAAAGTTTACTTGAACACCAAAAAGCTTGTATAAAAGTTCTGTGCTAAAGTTATTGCAAATCAAGTATATCATGAAAAAAATATGTTTAACCTTTCCCTGCATGTTTTTTCTATTTTTATGAGAAGAATCATTTAGAATCTAGTTAAAAAAAAAAGTTATTTAAAATTTTCAGCTAAAATTTGACTTTTTATGGTGTGTTCCATATACACACAATTGTGGATTTTAAATATTGGATTGCTATACAGTGAAACACATTTATCAAGAAAACACTTAACATGAGAAATCTATTAACTGAAATGATACAGCTGTTTGGGCAGTGTACTATGTAATTTAATACATTTTGTTTCTTTTAACACGAAACAGAAATCGTTTAATACGATAAAAATTTGCTTTCCATCTTCAGTGGCATGTTTGTATGGTGCTAAAAACAACACTTCTTAAAAAAAAAAAAAAAAAAAAAAAAAAAAAAAATCTGATTTTTTTTTTTTTTTTAAATCATGTTTTGACTTGCTTTTAATCCTAATAGATGTAACCTACTAGCAATTTCACAGGAAATCAAAGTAAAATTTGGTAACATAAAAAATATTGGTAATTTTTTTTAAACAAATCTTTTAACAAGAAATTCTCTTAATACATACACATACACGCACATTAAAATAATAATAATAATAATTTTGTGTTAAATATATTTCACTGTATTTTGCAAGTAAATTTGCTTAAAATAATTAATTTTATCTGCTTAAAACTCCACAACATGTTTTGTATTAATATTTTTAAGCATTCAGTAAAAAGAATAAAAATAAATCAAATCTTAATAGCTTGATCAAAATTTCTTTTCTTTCCGAAGAAGAAATTCTACTTTTCTGTCTAGTGCATCCAGCTGACTTGGACAAAATAAATATTATTCAATTCTTTGGATTGTTCCTGATCAAGGACAGAGATCATATTGGCCAAATTCATGATACAAAATGAGAATTACAGTGTTTTATGTATGCATCAGATATGGCTTAAGGTGCAGTAAAAGGAATGTAAGTTACTATCATGTTCTGAAGTGTTTTTTGCCATATTTATACATAATCTTTAAAATGAAAGTTAAAAAAATCTATCTCAATTATCATTGACAAATCTGTTTGACAATTTTGAATTAATATGTGGTCGTAATAGCTGAGGAAAATTAAAAAAGGAAAAATGTGTCATAAAAGAATCTTCTGAGACACTGACAACACTGTCTATAAAAATTATCCATATTTAACTTAACTGTACCAATCCCATGCATAAGCTATTCTTCAAATTAAGATTTAATGCATCATTGCTTCTAAATTTATTATTTTTTTTTCCTACATGTCTTGTTTCTGCTTATTAATATTTCATTTTTCTAATGAATCATAGCAAATTAGATGCACTTTAAAATATACTAATTTATCTCTTACTGTTTGAAAAAAAATTGTAGGTTACTCTTGAGATAAACTATGGTATTTACATATATTGTTGCTTATTAAAGCTGTACTGATTAATCTGAAGACCCCATTTTTACTTTCTTCTATTTTGGCTATGGTTAGTTGGTCCTTTCTGAATTTGAAAACAATCTGCTGTAAGAGGATGCTGCAGTAGTGATTTTTGTGCCTTTTTCGATATTGTACCACCAAAAAGTGTATGAAGTTATGCATAGAATTATATAAATTTTTTTGTGTAAGTGTTTGGCTATGGTTAATTGGTCCTCCCTTAATTTGTAAAAAATCTGCCGTAAGGAGGTGCTTGTTTGATAAAATGCTATTTAATTTTCTACTGACTTTGTCACCTAGCAACCAAGATGTACCTAATTATTTTAAAATGTAAAAAGTTTTCTGTGCAAACGATTTTTTGTGATAAATGAATTTATCTGTTTAATTCTTCTGCTTTTACCTAAGCTGTGTGAAACAATATTCTTTTTGTTTTGAGTTTGATTAGAATGTTTTTTAATGAGTTGTGTGAAAAAAATGTTACAGTTTTTATTGGAGTTGTGTTTTGTGAAATTATTAATGTTCGAAAGAACATGAGTTGAGTTTACTCTTCAGAATAAACTGTTTAAAGTGAGAGATGCGTATTTAATTTTGAGTTGAGTAAAATATTAAAAAATAAACTTTCGAACAAATTGAATTCTTCATATGGTCCGTCTCTACGGAGAAAAATCAGCGAGTTGTTCTACGTCAATGATTGAAGGATAACTGGTGAATATTTTGTGCTGTTTTGCTATTTCTTCGATGTTAGAACTCATCTTTTAAAGAGCCAAGAGGGGTAAGTGCACCCATTTAATTTTTATTCATTAAAAATGAGTATGAAAGAATTAAAAGCAAAAAAGAAAATTTTCAAAACAAACTTGACAAAATTAAAAGAAAAATTATCGAATACTGAGCTAGAATTAAATGAATTAATTCTCATAAAGGAGAAACGGAATAAATTGGAGAAAAACTTTTCTGAGTTATTTGAGTCTATTTATAAGATAAGTAAAGAAGATGAAATTGAGGATTTTATTAAGGAAAACGAAGAAATTAATGAAATTTTAGAAATAATGGAATTTGAACTTACAAAAAAGTTATCAAAAATGAAAGTGCAAACTGTTAATTTAGAAAACGCCACAAAGGCTGATAATAACATTAAATTGCCAAAGTTAACTCTTCCTGTATTTACGGGTAATTTGCATGAGTGGCTATCCGTTAAGGATATATTTAAGGCTACTGTTCATGAAAATTCTAATTTGTCAGGGGCAATGAAATTACAATATTTGAAGTCTTCATTGAGAGGAGATGCCTTTCGTATAATCCAGTCTATTTCAATCGTGGATTCTAATTATGAAGTTGCATGGTCGCTTTTGGAAGAACGGTTTTCAAATTCGAGAGAACAAGTTTACGCGCATTTAAAACGTTTTTTAAATATTCCTGTTATTCAGAATGAGTCCCCAGCAGCATTATTAAATCTAATAGATATAACAAATGAATGTATTAGGTCGTTAGAGATTTTAGAACAAAAAGTTGAGGGGTTTTCTACTACTATGTTTGCTTATATTTTGGCTCAAAAATTAGATATAAATACAAAAATGTGGTGGGAAAGACATCTTAAGCGGGATAATTTACCGAGTTTAACTGAATTGCTAGAATTCTTGAGAGACCACGCGCGTACACTAAGTGCGTCCAAACAAGTAAATACAAAGCGAAATTTTCAAAACGAAAGCCAAACAAAGCATAGCTTTTCAAAGGTAACATCCATGGTTGCGAGTTTAAATGAGAAAAATATGCGCAAATGTGTTGTATGCAACCAGGAAAATCACAGTGTTTTTAAATGTCCTAAATTTCAAAAATTTAATGTACAGGAAAGAGTAGATTTTGTGAAAAAAAACAATATGTGCTTTAACTGTCTTTCAGAATTCCACTGCGTCAAAAAATGTAACTCAAAATTCTCGTGTTCAAAATGCTATAAACGCCACAATGTACTTCTTTGTTTTGATAGGCGTGAGAGAAATTCCAATGCGATGGGAAACACAAAAAATTATAGTGATAAGGAAGTGCCAAATGCATTGTCGACGAATGAAAGTAAATCAACGTTAAATGCTGACGCCATACCATTTGAGTTAAATAACCAAATTCAAAATTTCACTGGTACTTCAAATGTGAGATCGAATAATGTTAAAACAGTTCTTCTTTCCACTGCTATTGTTTATATGAGAGATAAATTCGGAAATAAAGTTCCGGTGCGTGCTTTATTGGACAATGGTTCAATGAGCAATTTTTTAACATTGCAGTTAGTTGAAAGATTAGGAATTCGAAAAGAAAAAAGTAATATTTCGGTATCGTGTTTAAGTGGATCCTCTGTAGCGGTAAAAAATAAAACTACTGCCTTGATCAGTAATAATTCGGGAGATTATAGCCGAGAGTTAGATTTCCTTATCATACCAAAGATTTCGCAAATTATGCCCTCGAAATATATTAATATTTCAGAGCTAGGAATTCCAGAGTCTATTATTTTTGCTGATCCTGAATTTAATAGACCAGGGAAAATAGATCTTTTGCTAGGAGCTGAAGTATTTCTAGAATTGATAAAGGTGGGTCGTATGAAGTTACCAAATTCTAAATTAATACTGCAAAATACGGTGTTCGGTTGCATAGTAAGTGGGAGTGTTTACGATTGTAACGAGCAGGAACAAATACATTGTGGGTTAATTACTGAAACAGATTTAAATTTCGAAATGAAAAAATTTTGGGAAATTGAAAGAGTAGAAGAAAGTACACCATTGAGAAATACAGAAGAATTAGCATGCGACACCCACTTTATAAACACACATCAGAGAGATATAACGGGCAAATTCATAGTACAAATGCCGTTGAAAAAAGATCCTAGTTCTTTGGGAGAATCAAAACAATTTGCGGAAAATAGATTAAATTCACTTTGGAATAGGCTAGTCAAAAATCCAAATCTTTTAGAGTTATATTGCGCATTTATGGCAGAGTATAGAGAGTTAGGCCATATGGAGAAAGTAGAGAAAACAGATGAGCCAATACATGCGAATTATCTACCTCATCATGCTGTTTATCGCCCAGATAAAAGTTCTACAAAATTGAGAGTTGTCTTTAATGGTTCACATGCAACTTCATCCGGAGAATCCCTAAATTCCATACAGCTGAATGGAGGTGTCATTCAAGATGATTTGTTTAGCATAATAATTAGATTTCGTACACACCGCTATGCATTTACAGCAGATGTAAAAATGATGTATTGCATGATACTTATCGATAAAAGTCAACGTGATTTACAGCGCATAGTTTGGAAAGATTCTGTAAATGGTGAGATGAAATATTACAGACTATGTACAGTCACATATGGCACAACTAGTGCCCCTTATTTAGCCATGCGCTGCCTTAAACAGCTTGGTATAGATGGTGAATCTCAATTTCCGTATGCCTCTGGTGTGGTACAATCAGACTTTTACATGGACGATGTCCTGACTGGAGCAGCTGACCTAAAATCGGCTAAGAGACTGCAATTTGAGCTTATTCAACTATTAAATACGTGTGGCATGAACTTACATAAATGGTTTAGTAACCATCCAGAATTAATGGAGCCAGCCTTTAAAAATGAGAATTACACTTTTGAAAATATGAGTGAAACTAAGGCACTAGGACTTTGCTGGAATTCCAATGATGATACTTTTACTTTTAGTGTATCATTCAGTGAGCAAATCAAGGTAACTAAAAGAAGTGTGCTGTCAAATATTGCTCGCATTTTCGACCCCTTGGGTCTACTTGGACCAGTTGTGACGAAAGCAAAAATTTTCCTACAAAGACTGTGGAGACTGCAAATTGATTGGGATGAAAATCTCCCTACAGCTGAGCTTGATGATTGGTTGCAGTTTTTAGAATCATTAAGAGCCATCAATAATATAAGTGCTGTTAGATACATTTTTACAAATAATCCAGTGCAAATTAAAATTTGTGGCTTTTCAGATGCTTCGGAGAAAGCCTACGGTGTGGCATTGTATGCTGTGTCTTCAAATTCTTCAGGAGAGCAAATTTCTCAGTTGCTTTGCAGTAAAAGTCGAGTTGCACCAATCAAAACAATCACTATTCCTCGCTTGGAGCTCTGTGGTGCAGTTTTATTAGCCAAACTGATGAATAAGGTTGCCAAAACCTTAAAAGTTCCTAAAGAATCTGTTTACTATTATTCAGATAGTACTATTGTATTATGTTGGATTCGAAAACAGCCGTGTGACTTAAAAACCTTTGTGTCATCACGTGTGGCTACGATTCAGAATCTTTCTGATATCAGTCATTGGGGACATGTGGCTTCTTCTGATAATCCTGCTGATCTTGCGTCACGAGGTGTAGATCCAGACAAACTTCTCCAGAGTAACTTATGGTGGAAGGGTCCACTATTCCTAACCCAACAAATTGAACCTTCTTTAAATACTGTCGAACTTGAGCAAAATGATAATGATCTATACAGAAGTGAACTTAAAAAGACTTTTTCAGAGACTTCCCTTTTAATATCAGACTGTTCATCTTTTATTGATTATTTTTTGCAATTGAGTAATAATTATGCTAAATTAATAAGAATTCTTAGCTATGTTTTCAGGTTCATTCAGAATGTCAAAAAGTCAAAAGAAAGGTATTTAGGTAAGTTAACATCTGATGAATTGAAGAAAGCTGAGCAGTTTATCATAAAATCTGTTCAAGAAAAAGAGTTCAGTTCTGAATTCACATTGTTATCTAAGGGTAAGGAGTTACCAAAAAATAGTAGATTACTTTCATTAAATCCTTTCTTGGATAAAAATAATTTAATCAGAGTTGGAGGTCGTCTCCAAAATAGCACGGTAAATTATGCCCAAAAACACCCAATTGTACTGCCCTCTAAACACAAATTAACAGAATTAATTATCGAGTTTTATCACAAAAAATATCTACATATAGGACCACAAAATTTACTTTATTGTGTTCGAAGAGAATTTTGGCCTTTAAACGGTAGGGCTATTTGTAGAAAAATTGTACATAAATGTATTACATGCTTTAGGGCCAAACCTAAATTATTAGAGCAAATTATGGGCGAGCTCCCAAAAGAAAGAATAAATGTAGACTTTGTTTTTAATTGCACAGGAACTGATTTCTGTGGTCCATTTTTGATTAGATATAGAGGTCAACGTAAAGGTATTTATCATAAAGTTTATGTTTGTATTTTTATTTGTATGGTAACAAAGGCAGTGCATTTGGAATTAGTCAATGATTTAACATCTGAGGCTTTTATTGCAACATTAAAGAGGTTTTTTGCCAGACGAGGCAAACCTCGAAAAATTTTCAGTGATAATGCAGGCAATTTTGTGAAGACTAATGTAGAGCTTAAAAGGTTGCATGAATTGGTAAACAAACCAGACCAGAACCTTACTAATTACTTGATATCTGAAGGTATTGCTTGGGAATTTATTCCCCCTAAAGCTCCAAATTTTGGAGGTTTATGGGAATCGGGAGTCAAGTCCTTCAAGTATCACTTTAAACGTGTTGTGGGCAACTCTAAATTAACTTATGAAGAAATGTTAACTATAATTGTCCAAATTGAAGGTATCTTAAATTCGCGCCCGCTTACTCCCTTGAGTACAGATATTGATGACTTGGAGGTCTTGACCCCGGGACATTTTCTTATTGGTCGCCCACTTAATGCCATTGCTGAATCTGACCTGAGTAATATTGAAGATAATAGATTAAACTTATGGCAAAAGACCACTAAAATGGTTCAGACCATCTGGAAAAAGTGGAAAAATAGTTATTTAAGTACATTGCAGCAAAGGCATAAGTGGATGATATCAAAAAACAACCTCAAAATAGGAGATATGGTTGTAATAAAGGAAGATGATCTTCCAGTGTCTAAATGGTTATTAGGGAGAATTGTAGAAGTATTTTTTGGTAATGATAATAGAATAAGAGTTGTGAATATAAAAACCCCAAATGGAATATATAAAAGAGCAGTATCCAAAATTGCTGCATTACCTCTTGAAAAGTAATTCAGTTTTTAAAAGAAAATGCTCATTATTGTAAAATTTCTTTATTTATTATGTATTATGTAAAATTTTTTAAATATTTGCTTAAATTTAACTTAACTGTGACTCATTTATATTGTGTTTAATTGTATTGTTATTTATATTTTTTACAATGGTTGTAATTGCAGTGTTTTAGTTTGAAACCCCCCTCGGAGGTTTCAAGAGGGGCGGTATGTTTGATAAAATGCTATTTAATTTTCTACTGACTTTGTCACCTAGCAACCAAGATGTACCTAATTATTTTAAAATGTAAAAAGTTTTCTGTGCAAACGATTTTTTGTGATAAATGAATTTATCTGTTTAATTCTTCTGCTTTTACCTAAGCTGTGTGAAACAATATTCTTTTTGTTTTGAGTTTGATTAGAATGTTTTTTAATGAGTTGTGTGAAAAAAATGTTACAGTTTTTATTGGAGTTGTGTTTTGTGAAATTATTAATGTTCGAAAGAACATGAGTTGAGTTTACTCTTCAGAATAAACTGTTTAAAGTGAGAGATGCGTATTTAATTTTGAGTTGAGTAAAATATTAAAAAATAAACTTTCGAACAAATTGAATTCTTCAGTGCTGCATTAGTGATTTTTGTGCCATTTTCAATGTTGTACCATCAAAAAGTGTATGAAGTTATGCAAAGAATTGAACCCAATCATTTGTGTAAATGTTTGGCTTTTGTCAGCAGGCCTTCCCTGAATTGGAAAAAAACCTGCTGGTAGGGGTTGTTATAATCGCGATGTCTGTGTCATTTTTATTATTTTACCATTAAAAAGTGTATGAAGTTATGCATAGAAGTGAACTAAATTTTTTGTGTATGATTATTTTTGGGTATGACAAGCAGGTCTTCCCCAAATTAGAAAAACATCTGTCTATTTTTATATTGTCCATTGGCTCGTGCAGAGACAGGATTTCGCTTCCCTCTAATCTGGCTATTTTTAAACAGCTAATGATAACAGAATAAGGGAAGACGATTGATTGTAATAAATATCATGATCCACATTAATTCGTTTTGACTCCAATTAATTGACTGAAACAGAAATTTAAGATGAAAATCAAAGTTGGTATTGAATTATTAATGTTAAAGTATTAACGTATGTAACTAATTTTTGAAATATTGCATGCATGTATGAGATAGAAGAAAGTTTTGGGATTGGCACATCCAATTAGTTTCCTATTGATAATGTGCCTATTGACCTAGTAGTATTGAAAAAAATGTCATTGGATTAAATGTCCCCTACATTTCTCTTGTAAAAATGTCATAAAACAATACCTGAAGAAATTCTGTGTCTTTATGTGTAAAAGTAGTTGAGCTGAAATTTTTTAATTTCTTTTTCTTTCCAGAGCATGTATTATTATTGCAAGAAAATATTGATCGTATGTATAATGGTGAGATTGGAAAAGAGTGCTCTTGAATCATGCTTCGATATTGAAGTTTTATATGGTGCAAAGAAGTTTTTTGTATTTACTGTTTATTTATGTGAATATTTTTATTGTTACAGCATGTCTGTTATTAAATCAGCTGGTCTGAATATTATTAATATAAATTTTAACAATTGAATATAAATTTATATATGTTGTTATTATTGCTATTATTCTAAGAATTTAAACGTTCTTGTAGAATTTTGTTGATTTTTTTAAAAGTTTTATGTACTTAATAATTTTTAATAGCAATTTATAAAATAAATTGCAGCAATGTTTTTTAATTTTAAAATGTATATTTTAAATGTTAAATATGTTGAATATGTTTAAATTTAGCTATTAAATTTTACATTTTGTTAGAAAAAGAAAGAAAACTGATTTTAAATTTTAGTCATAAAATTTAAAAACTTTTTTTTTTTAATTTAATCAAATATTTTATTTCAAATTAAAATATATATATATATATGTCCCCATCTTTTAACATTTTACAGACAATCTTGGTTGAAGAAGCCATTACTTTTTGAATGTATGCAATGAATGTTTATTTGTTGGTGCAGTAGAAAATTTGAAAGTAGTTTTATCTTCTTTCTCTTTTTCTCCCGTATTTGAGACAACGAAAATACAAAGAATTTCTGTCTTGTGATTGTCATTAATGCTGTTTGACTTTAGTAATTTAATTGTTTTCTGAAATATTATTCAAAATACCTTACAGATACATATTTAGTATGAAAACACGTTGCTTTTTGTGTATCTATTTCAGATAGATTAAATATTGTTAGCAGGTATTGTTTATTTATGAACTGTTCTAACAGATTTGTTATCAAATGTATAGATAAACTTTATAAATTAAATAAATAAATATTATCTAATTAATCTTTGTTATTATAATGCTGCAATTCAAAGTTTTTTTCTATATTTATAAATCAATACTTTCATATAAATATTTTTATTTCAAGCGCAAAATTTACAAATAAAAAATATATTTGAAAATTCAAAAATGTAAAAAATAAATTTTGGATTTTTTTTTAAATGTAGAAATAGAGGTAAAACATTATTTATGTATTCTACTAAAAGGGAATAGATAGTAAATTTGTAAATTTGTGTGTAAAGCCTAATATTTGATGTGCTGAGGCCTTGGGCTCCAGAGTTTCGATGGCACCTAAATAATAGAATTTCGGTTACATGTTTTACTTAATGATGTCAAATAAATAAGTAGACAGATAAAGTAAGATAAGTTACATGTAGTTTCTCTCAATAGTACTTTTGCCTAGAGTCCCCCCCCCCTTTTTTTTAAAGAAAAAATACATTTTGGCTATATGTTAATAAAGGAGCATTCAATTATTATTATTTTAATATAATATTAAAAATAAATTCTGTTTTTTACTTTATATTTTGCCTAATTGAAATTTTTAGTTCATTAAATAAAAAAAATTAAATAAATAGTAAACAAATGTATAAAAATATATATATTATGCAATGAAAAAAGAAATTAGATTTGCTAGTTCCTAAAGTTGCAGAAAAGATGATTTAATTTAGTGTTGCTGAAAAATCTATTTTCCATGGTGAGAGAAATAGAAGGTTTAGCTCTTTTAGACATATGTACTGTAAATATAATATTTTACCTTGAAAGATAATTTTAGAAAATTCCATTAAACTATTTTAATGATATTTGTTATTGAGATTTGAGATTTTATATTACAATTAGCGATAAAAATTAATTATGTAGGATTATTATAAATGATTTATTAGATTTAAAAAGAACACATTTCAAACACTTATATGGTAATTATTGTTGCTTGGGTGAAACTGGAAACCCTTTTTCGTGTTAACTGAATTACTAGATATTTTTTCAAAACTACATAAAATGATTACAAATGATTTGCATTTGATGCACCATAACTTTTCTGACAAAAACATTTAGCATGGTTTTGAATTGAAAAGTTATGTTTAAAAATTTGCTAGATTTCTGTGTATATTATAGTAAACAAAACTGTTATCAATTTGTTCATGTAATAGTCTTTTTTAACCCACAATTAATTTAAATACTCAGTTGAAAGGAAAGTATTTAAAAAAATTATTTTCTCTATTTTTTATAAACCAAGTTTTGATTTTTCAAAGTGTTTTATTATAAAGAAATCTTTGACTTTATTCTTTGAAGAAATGTTAATTATTTTTTAAAACATATGTCTCATTTTATGTTGCTGATAAACGTTTTCAGCAATCTATGTATGTTCTTTCATAGTTCTTTTTTTTTTTTTTTTTTTTTTTTTAATTTCAGTAGTCTTTTCTTAAAGAAAATAGATTAAATATGTGTTAATTGTCTTCTGTGTTTGTGAACATAGTATGAAATACCACAAGTCTTTCATTGTGTAAAAGAATTTGTTGTATGTTTCTCTGAATTATGAACTTATAGATGTGTCCAGAAGTTTCTTTATTGCTTGATTTTCTTGTCTCATTGTCACTTGTTTAATGTTATCAATGTTTTCAAACACCAAGGCTATACATGTCTCATGCATCTTAGTTGTTCTGTTTAAAGGTCAATGATATTAACAGGGTTCATACACTCCCTTTATAGAACCATCAAAACTCTCTGTAATGTGCGTAATTTTTATAGCTTAAAAATTTTTGACAAATTTTAAATATTGAATTTTTTTTTTTTCAATAATGAATAATTTTTTTATTAATACGTTAAAATTCCATATGAAGTTGTTTTCTCAATAGAAGATTTGATATTTGCTAGCATAAAAATGAAAAAAAGCCACCCCCCCCCCCCCCCAAAAAAAAAACCCCTCTTAACCAATTTTTTTTTAATTTTATTTTACATGATTTAAAAAATGTTCTTAATATATTATTATTGTTATTGTATTTAAGTTACTCTTTTTAGCAAAATTTTTAGTGCATTGGAATTCTCACAAATTGGCAAATATATTTCAAAGTTGATTGCACTGTAAATATGAAACATTTATTAAACTGAAATTTGAATTTTCCTTTAAGTATTCTTCATATCTTTTCCATATGAACTTTGATTTTTTGAATTGAGCGTGATAATACATTAATATTTTTTCACTCCATGTGTATGAACTCTGAATTTTCAAGGGCATTTCAATAAGATGTGAACTTGGTGCTTTCATTTAGAATGTGAGCAGATAGTATTGCATATTTCAATCATTTGTGTGTAAGTTATCTGTTTCTTTTGGGGACCTAAGACATTAAGATGTGATTTTTTTAAAGTTTTTAATTGAATTCATAGATATTTGCCATTTGTTAATTCTTTGTTTGTACATTCAAAAGTTTGGTCTAGTTTTCACCATGCTTAGTTATTTTGTGAATCTAAGATAAGGATATTAAATGTTTATAAATATATATTGTAATATTTTAAAGAAATTTTTTGGTATGCATATTTTATAAATTTATACTGTAAAAAAATATTTATTCTGAATCAAATATAAGATTACAATGATGAAAAATTATATTTATAAGGTGTAGTAAATTATGTGATTAAAAATTATTTGACTGCACAAGACTATACAATGGTTAATTTATGTACATGTTGTTATGAAAGAAAACTGTTTAATTTTTGAAAATTACTAATCACAGTGTTTCAGAAGTATGTTTATAAGTGTGATTTTTAAAACAGAGGGTTTTATGAGAATGAAAAAAATAAATAACTTTTTCTTTTCTTTACATATACAGTAGAGTCTCACTGTTACGAACTCTGCTATTCCTAAAATTCACCTATTCCAAACAGAGTTTAGAAAAAATTTCATTTTTTTTTTAAACTTAAAAACAGGAAAAAATTTTTGTTGTTTTTTCATGACAATGAAAAAACATACATTTATTGTTATACGAAGAAGTTAGAGGCATACATAGAATCTAAGCTTAATGAAAAAAACTGAATGAATCCAAATTGGAATTAAAGCTAAATATGTTCAAGAAAAATTTACATTAAATGTTATACAAAGAGGTTAAATAGAGTTTACATGGAGTTTAAGCTTAATGGAAATGTTCTGATGATGAAAATGAAATTGGAATAAAATCTGGTTACTTACAATATTGGCTCCATTTATACAATTCTGTAGAATCATTTTTAAACACCGCTAAACACAAAAAGTAACTAATTTACACATACTTAAGAAGTAAAGTCAGTAATATTTTCTTCTGACAAAGATCACTGAATCGTCTTAAGTAACTTGTTTTTTGTCATCATTGATTCAGTGGAGAAAAAGCGTATTTATTGCTATGATACTACAGTTGTAGTTTCTATTTGAAGAGTCTGTTGCATATTAACAGTGAAATATTAAGTTATTAGAAATAACAGAACCTGTTCACCATGAGTTTTTAGATCCGCTGCATTGCAGTGAGCTAAAAAAGAATGATAGATGTGTGACCTTAATTTGCCTATTTTCCAAAACAGACTATAGTCAGTGGTTACATCTTACTATTATGTGGCGAATTTTCTGATAAGATTGTACATAACTGTTGTCAAAGTGATGATGTCATCAAAATAGAAATATTGGATATCATTAGATACAATTTATTTTAATTTTTCTCAACAAACTTATTTAAGAAAAAAAAACCCCTATAGCCTGCATATTATTTTCTGCATTGTTTTAATCCTTTACATAAAACTAAAATTGTTTCTGCATATTTTTTTCCATAAGTTTTTCTTTTTTTATATCCCCAGTGTTTGCTCCAGAATTTTTAATTTAATAGATAATGAAGTTATACAGTTATGTATATACATTAACTGCAGTGAAAAGCAATATTTTATATTGTTTTTATAATTAGATAGTATTAAACTTCTTACTAAATTTTATTATTTGATAGTTAGTATGTTAATAATATTATTATTTTTTAAAAGATATTTCTTACTTTTCTTGACATGATTTAATTGGCAATTTCCCTGTTTTGATTATTCAATTTACTGTTTACCAAATGTACTTTTATTAAATATGTTTTTTATATGCATATAGTTATATAAAAAGTTTATTTATGAAAATTTATATTATAATCTTGTATTTGATTCAAATTCAATATTTTTACACTTATCGTATCCTTTTTTTTTCTTTTTTTAATTTTTTTTAAGAACTAGATAATGCATACATGCTTTCACAGTAAAGCAATAATAGGAATTGAATGAATTTTATGCCTTTGTATCTGTGATAAATGCTATCAAATAAAGTCCATGCACCGATGATTTTATGTGTTATTATTTTTTTAAACTATCAAAACTTCTACAAATTATAGTGGCCAAAATAATTTTATTTAAAATACATATTTTGGTTTGGTTTGATATAATAAAAATTTTAATTATGTGATATTTAAAAGTGAAGATGTATGCAATCAAAGTGGTTCATGTCAAAATATTTAGTGCTACTTTTGTGTTTGACAATAATAATTGGTACATGTAGGCTTTTTCATATAGGTAGTTAAAAATAATAGTGATATGAAGCTGAAAACTTCCACCAAATCACTATTTTGGCTTTTTAAAATAGAATTGAAAGTCATTTTTTAAATGTAATAAAAAAGTATTTTTATAAATTAATCATTTTTTAAAGTACAATTTTCAGAAAACAGCCAATTAGTAATTTCCTTATGCGTCTTATTTTCTGTAATTGTATTATTTTTTGAGCATTTTGTAATTTGTTTGTCCAGTTTTATTTTACATATAGCTGATAAGTGTGCTGGCTACTTTGAAAATTTTACTTGTACTATGCCGATTATCAGAGACTGATTTTTCATAAGATTAATGAGGCACAAACACATGCACCTATTAAAAGAGGCCTCCATATATCCTTTGAAATTAAGGACATAATTAAATTTTTTATTAAAAATGTTTTTCATTTGTTGGTTTACTTACATATTGATGGACTGACTGCTTTGCAACACTATATAGTTTTGAATGTTTTTCTCTGTGGACAAAAACAGAAATACAATCTGAATTCTTTTCAGAATCTTTTTTCTTATTACAAACCTTCATTGACAAATAGTTCATATTTAATGTCTCCATCTTCAAACTGCTCAGTTTAATTTTTAACATTGATAGATCATTTTATTTATTGTATATTATATACAGGTCATTTTAATTTTGGGAATCTAATTAAGGAAATTTAAGATTAGACGAATTAGGGTTAGACATTATTTGTTATTCCATTATAATTATTCATTTTTTGTTATTATTAACACAAATGGCTCATCATTAGTAAATTTTGATCCATTCAAAGCAGTGGACAATTGGTACTTTTCTATATTTGATGGCTCCCATCTCGGCTTTTTTTTTCCGCAATATAAACAAAGTGCATTACTGTAAATGTTTAAATTTTACATTAAATTGCATTTCAAACTATCTTTTTAAAATTTCTGCTGGGGGGGGGGGGGGAGGCATACAATTTGAGTTTGTGTTATATATTGGTATAATTTCCCATGCATTCTTGCAGGTTTATAAATCAGAAACAGAATTCATAGTTTTATAATTTGTAGAGTTACCGTTAACACCGGAACCAACAAAAATAAAAACTTTGTCCCTTTTTTTGTCACAGTGGTATTTAACTAAAAAAATGGGAAGAAAAAATTGATACTTTTGGTCTTTAAGGAATTAGAAAATGTAGATTATATCAACTAGTATTGCATATTCCAAACTCAGCCAAATGTAAAAAAAGGGTTTAATTAAAAATGTGTTTATTTTATTTTATTTTTTTACTACAGGATGGCTACTAAATTCTGTTACAAATATTCAGTCATTTTATTTTACAAACATAAAATAGAAAGTGATAAATACACTAATAGGATGAACATCACAGATGAAAGTCTAATCAATGTCTAAAAATTTCATTCAGATCAATGGAGTAATTTTTCCAAAAATCCCATTACAAGATTTTTTAAAAAAGTTTTATTAAAAATGTTATTTATTTTTTTATTTAAGTAACTACAGGGTAGCTATTAAATACTGTTACAAATATTCAATCATTTTATTTTACAAATATAAAAAAGAAAGTGATAAAAACACTAATATGATGAACATGAGAGATGAAAGTTTACGGAGAAATAATTTTACATAAATTGACTGTCATCTTTATCA
Organism: Maratus speculifer; assembly: GCA_964019185.1. Taxonomy (NCBI): domain Eukaryota; kingdom Metazoa; phylum Arthropoda; class Arachnida; order Araneae; family Salticidae; genus Maratus; species Maratus speculifer. The sequence continues at coordinate 290,493,164 of OZ025296.1, forward strand.
ATCACCAAGGATAGTCTTTTATGCCATTGTCTGACAGTGGCACAAATCATTTTAATATTTAACCGGTCCATTCAGACAGTGTGGAAGCTTTGAACAAGTCCTAATTTCAGTGTTGTTTGCTATTTATTTTAGCTTGTAAAATCCACCAAACACAATAATCCAAACAATTTAGGTCCAGTGAAAAAGGTAGCCAGTCTTACATGATAAAGTTTGAGCAATTGACATGGAGCCAAGCCTGTGTTGATTTAGGTTGATACAAAGGTGTCAAATTTTGTTGGGGAAAAAAAAAAAAAAAAGATTTTGGTTACATGTTAGCATATGGCAATAAATATATAGCCAATATGTCCTGTTTGTAATATTCCACATTGATTTTAATCCCTTTATCGGTGAATATCAAAGACCTGTTTGACACTGCAGTCCAAACCATATCAGAATTATTGTTCTGAAAGCATTTAACAGTTCAAATTATTTCAGGTATATCCTCAAAGGTTGTTGAATATACAGCATCATTTTTAGCATTATAACACTGTTCAGTGCAAAATAGCTTCTCATCAGATTCTTACCATGCCACTTCAGCTATTTCTTGCATCTTTCTAATCGTTTTATTTATTTATTTATTTATTTTGTGCCAGTCAAACCTTGAACATTTTTTTTACAATAAGGGTTTAAACCCAGATATTCCTTTATAATAACTTGCATAGTTCTATGATTCATGTTCTCTTCTGCAGCCATTTTATTTGAAGAACGTTAGGGATTCCTACGTATCTTTTCACAAATTCTGTTGATGCACTCTTTTGTGTGACCTGATCATGGACAACTAGACCAAAGTCAATCTTTACAGCTATTAGTATCTAATAATCTATTTAATGTTCTCTGTATAAATATTCTATTAAAACCAAGACATTTTAATCACTTAAAAGATTTTGCCTGCAGGAAATCTGCAATCAAAAAGCTGTAACGTCAAAAAGCTTTAACATTTTCCGGCTTGGGCAAATTCTGTTCATAAAATGAGAAATTATTGACTAACACCGGAATTTACAAATGACTTTTTTAAAAATTAAAAATACTTTAATTTAAGCCACCTTTGTAAGAGCAAAATTTTATTAAAATATTCTTGGTACAGTTTAATCCTCATAATAGTATTTCAGTACCTCATAATAGTATTTCAGTATACTACTTGGAATGCAATTAAAAATGAAAGGTGCTGTCTGCCCACAACAAAAACATGCTCAAGTTTACGTCTATTTGAAACTATGAACATACATCACACTTGTCTGCTTTACAACTATGCACACTTATAAGCTTTTGTGCCCCACCAGTGGCCGAGAGGTTCTGACCTCTCAATTGGTAGACGGCAGGTGCTGGGTTCGAACCCAATCGCGGCTGTCAGCCTAACCGTTCGGAGTTTTCGTGGTTTTCTTTGAACCTTGCGTAAATACAGGTTAGGTTCCCTTAGAAATACCCCCATGAAGGGCACTCCCCTCCTGGTCCTATATCCCTAGTGTAGATAATCGGACGTCAAAAATAAACCAAACCAAACCTATAAGCTTTTGTTGAGATTGGGACAAAATTAGACACATGAAAAAAATACACTACTGAAGTTTATAACCATCAACACCAAAAACAGTGTGCAGTGGAGTCTTTATAACCATCAACACCAAAAACAGTGTGCAGTGGAGTCTTTATAACCATCAACACCAAAAACAGTGTGCAGTGGAGTCACTATTAGTAAAACTTCTCACTGCTTGCATTCATTAATTTGTGATGAAATTTGTTCTTTTAGCTGCATTCCATCACCCCGTAAAGTTTTGTCCCCTGTTTTAGATACACCCTATATTTTGGTGAAACATTGATATTTGTTTTAATTTTATAAAATTAATAATAACAGGATTGGAAATTCGTATTTTTTGTCATTTCAAAGCTCTCTGTAATTTTAAAGGGCAAAACATGCGATTATGATAAATTTGTATTATGCATCTAGTTCAGAAAAAAATTAAAAGCAGTTTATAAGTAAAACTTTATAAACAATTGAATTCTGTGATTAAAAAATACTTTGGGTTAGGGTAAACAAGAAATACAATATTTTCTCATTAACCACTCTGTCTTTTTCTGGTTAATGATTAATATATACAAGGCCTTCTTATCATTAACCGATAACTAATTCCTAAACCATTTAGTTTTTAGGTATCTATTATTAAAGAGACAAAATCAGATTTATCTGAGACAAATATTATGCTTGAACTCAAAAGACAATTTAAATTTACTATAAAACATTCGTAAAGATGTATCGGGTGACATAATTCAATGCTTCTAATATGCATGCATTTAAATTAACAAGTTGACTGCCACAGCAATTTTCAGAAATCTGGCCAAAATTGACAATTTGATTTTATCACATTATTTTACTAATAACTGTAATTCTAGTCCATAAATATCATCAAATATCACAATTTTTTTTTTAAAGACTTATGAATTATCTTGTAATTGGTAATTATATTTTTTGATCGTTTTTTAATGAATTTTCTGTTTATGCAAGCCAGCATTGATTTTTTGTTTTTTCCCAGAAGCCATCTATCAATATTAGCACTGATATATTGCGAGTTTAATCATAGCTGGACATAAATGGCAAGTAAACACAGTACAAGATAACTCGGATAGTTGGTGTCCTAGAAAAGAACGCAATCTACGAGTTACCTCATAGCTGGCAGTCATTGTGTTAAAGGATGTTCTTCCATATTTCCTATAGGCAACATCAGGAATTAGGAGGTTAAAAAGGCCATTTTCATACAAATTTTAGGTTTTTCATTTTGGTTTTTCTATTTGAAACAGCAGTGTAACGATTCTAAATCTGAAGCATATAATTAGTAAATAATTTTTTATTATCTTTTTTTTGTGGATTTATTTTTGTAAATTTTACATTTGAATCATATCTACTTAATTTAAAACAATGCGTCAAATCACAGTATTTAAATACCAGTGTCTTGAAGGAATTTACACCTTGTTATTAATATAAACTTCAAAATATATGCGTAATTACTTAATAGGCATCATAAATATATAAAGATATTTATTTACTTAAAATATCCCTCAGATACAGAACAAATAAAACAAATACATAAAAAAATATCTTTGTGTATTTGTGATGCCTTTTAAGTAATTACATGTATATTTTAAATGTTTGTACTAAAATTAAACTTAAGGAATAACTATTGGTCAACGATAAAAAGCCATTCAGTATAAAATTTATATTTCAAAACACTAATGAGGAATGTAATGATCAAAGTGATAAATAAAAACACTCACAAATCAAAACAGAAAAAAAAGTCAATGTTTATTCAATATAAAAAATGCAATTTAATTATAAAATGAAATTTACATCTGCGATTTCAAATATTTTCTATAACAAAATAATTGAAACTCATTTACCATAATACAAACTTCAAAATGCTTATGAATGCAACAAATTGCTTCATATTCGCAACAATCTTCAATTATATAATGTACAGTCTTTGCAGAAATATATATATATATATATGTATATAAAAGCACTTCGCTTATTTATAAAAAAAAACTTAAGAAAATAATTTGCTACATAAATTCTAGGGGACATTGCATTTGGCACTATCGTCAAGAATGTGTAGAAAAAAATTCTGAATTGCAATAAAATTTCAGTCAAAAGTCAAGTTTTAAAAAGTTGCTACAGATTCCTTAATTGCTCTAAATAAAATTAGAGTAATATGTATAAAAATTAAAAATTCTAAATGGATGTTTCCTGTAAGTAAAACCTATAATCGATCGAAACACATTGATTCCGGATTATGGATTTTATGGATTCAGGACTAACTTAAATTCAAAGTATAAATTATCAAACTTGAAAACAGTAACATACAAAAATGACTGAATTATTAAATGTAATTTACTAAACATATATACATTATTAAAACATATGCTATAACAATTTGAATATTCATCAATTACTGCATTCAATCACATACAACATATTTTTATATAAATATTTCAGTTAAGAAGTATTGCTTAAAATTTGGGGGATTTTTTTCAGTCATTTTTTTATCCTCTAATCCTATAAATTAAAATTTTATGCTCAGATAGTCTTTCTTTTTGTCCTAATATCACTTTATCCATCAAATCTTTTCATAGATGTATATTTTTTAATTTTCTGTACTAATTATTTTAGATGTTATCGTTTTCTTTACCCATTGTGCTTTACATTGGTATTGTTTAGTGAATTCACGACTGACATATTTATTAATGATTTAACTTCATTTAACATAAAACACATTAAACTGTGCAAAATCAAAATAAATTATTTCAATTTATTAAAAATGTGCCAAAATAAAATCACATATAGGTTTTTAAAGTTAAAACCATGGTAGATACGAAAATGACATTACTACATGAGCACTTTCGACAGTTATTGTTGTCATCATCAGATGAGGAGGAGATATTTAATTCGCCATTGGTCTTGAAATACCATTGGTTTTATAGTTGAAGACGAGTGGTGAGTTATTCAATGGTTACATTCAAAATCATTAGGAATATTTAATATGTTATGCCAAATTTGGTATAACACATCCTATAAGTGAGCACAAACCACACATATTCAGTGTGGAATTTGGGGGAGGGAATTCCTCATTCAAATAATGAGATGCCCTCCCCCCTGGAAGATTTGTGTTTTCAGTGGTCAAAAAGTGCAATTCTTTAGTTTCCACCCCCCCCCCCCCCTTTCTATCCCAAAGCCAAAGAAACGTTCTCCCAGAGAAAAGTTTCTGAATTCAATACTGCCCCTGATTATGGTGATATAGAAATGCAAAATGTGGGTTATGATTTTGGTCGTTTCTGAAGTCTCTTGCTATTTTGCTTCAAGTTCTAATAATGCTTTTAAGGATTTCTTATCCTTGATAGTATGCTCTTTAAGTCAGTCTTTGAATTTCTATGCAAGTGAGTTTTTCCTGTTTTTCATTATCTTTAAAAGGCATTATGTATGCACTCAAAATTTCATTATCAGGGTGGTTTTCTTCGAGCCTTGCATAAATACGGGTTAGGTTCCCTTAGAAAGACCCCCACGGAGGGCAACCCACCCCATAGGGCCTATATCCCATAGCGTAGATAATCGGCCGACAACAATACACCATTCATTATCAGGAGTTGGATCTCTTTCTGTGTGTACAAGTTCTTTTAATTTAGCTGCTGTTATTAACATATTTTCTCGCCTTAATGAAGACTATAATAATAATGGAAATTATTCTGGTAGTCAATTTGCCTATCCACAATAATTTAAGGAGCTTAGATGCAGTATATTCCCGCGAGCCGCCATTTTGTTTCTCTGTTATTTCTCATACATTATTATTTTACCTAAAACTACAAAATGCTACTGAAATTATTATTTAGTGATTGAATCCTACATTAAAAAAAATTATGTGATATTAAACAAGATAATTTACTTTGGAAATTCAAAGATTGAAAGATCAAATTTTTAATAGTAAAATTTGATTCACTTATTTATTTATTATGTAAAACATTCAAGTAAAGTGAAAATAATATTTTTAGTATGCATAAGCCTTAAAAATATTAATTTTATGTTTCCCCCCAAAAATAATTGCAAAATAATGATAGTAATAGCAATTTGTGAGAAATAATAGGGAAACAAAATGGCGGCTTGCGGGAAAATACTGCATCTGTTCCATTTAAGGTTAAAAACCTATATGTAGCTACTTTTAGCACGTTTTTGGTAAATCAAATTTATTATGATTTTTTTGTATAGTCCAATATCTTATCTTTATTCTTTATACAATTTCAAAGCGCATACAGCGTTCCGAAAATATTGTTTTAATTTGTTGGTGCTGCCATCTATCGGTAAGGTACAAGTGACAAAATCAAAGCAAAGATTCTTTCGGAAGAATTCTGGATTTTGGAAGTATTTTTTAGAAGTCCGGATTTTCAAAGTTCTACTGTAAAAATAAATGAATAAAGTGTATAATATGTCTTGAATATTCTATTTTTCGTTAAATTCATTTCCATTTTCTCTCAGTATAAATACAATAAAATTGTGAATGACATTTTATATCTTCTTTGTGCTAATGTAATTGTAACTAAGTCTCTTCTATTCAATCACTATTGCTTTCTGTTGGCGCACAGTAGAACATTAGCTGCATGAGATGTGTAAATTTTTCTAGAGGGAAGAAAAAAGAAGTTTGTTTACAAATACGATTATAACATTAACATATTAAAAAGTATTATACATCCTTATTATAGCTGCTCCGAAAAGAGAATAAATGGCTAAGCGACCGGGTTATATCGCTGAGTTAAGCTGTAACTAACATTTGAATTAATTCATACATAATATATGTTCTGTTTGAATCTATCACTTTGAGTACACTTATGTGTTAGGCATATATTATTCTTATTTTTCTACTACACGTTTACCTTTAACAGCTTAGTGACGACGATGGTGTAATCTTAATTACGAAGACAGCTAAAATAAGGAAATGTTTAAAATATTAATAATAATAATAATAATAATAATAATAATAATAATTGTAATTTACCAAATCATAACGACTATTTGGAAAATAATATTTTCAAAGACTCAAATTTTAAAGATAAATAAATTCTATATTTAAATTATTAATAATAATAAACATCATTTTTAGGATGATCATAACGAGTCATATATTATGTACGCCGTGCATTAAACATCAATATTCCTAAATCAATGATTTAAAAAAAAAAAAAAAAAAAAAAAAAAAAAAAAAAAAAAAAAGGAGCTTATATGTAGACAACTTTAACTGTTCAAAATGTGCATTTTTATTGGATGGAATTAATCAGACTGACTTCTGAACGCCTCATATTACGTACGACATGGATTAAACATTAATATTCCTGGATCCATCACAAACAAATTTTAAATAAAAATTAAGTTTTACAATTTTTGGAACTGCAAATTTTTGAACTTCTTAACATAGCATATTTTTTATTTTTACACTGTTGCGTAGAGAAAAAGAAGCACTTTTAATGAAATTTGTTTGAAATCTCTATCTCAATTTGTTTTTAAATTATTATTTTTTTTTAAGTTTTTATTATTCTTTTTGTCTTTGTGGCAACAGAAGTATTCAGTTTTTGGACATTAAACTTGGACCAATCAAAAAAAGAAAAAAAAAAAAAAAAAAAAAAAAAAAACAGTAGTATTCTATTTTTGGACATTAAACTTGGACCAATCAGGAAATGAATAAAATTAAATAAATTGTGGAACTCAACCAATAAAAAGATTCAGATATACTTTAGATTTCCCAATTCTCTACCGAGAACAACAACTATTTTTTCTAAATAGTTAATAATAGTTAGAATCAGAAAAAGTAGATTCCGAAAATCATGCATGGATCATGGATCTATTTTTACGGTTTTATTATTATTATCTTTTAATTTCTGCAATGTCAAAACTTGGGCTGAGAACATCCCCCCCCCCTTTAATATAAAGAAGATAATGCAATATTATGCATTTATAAATTTTGAAAATAAAAGGTTGGGGTTGGGGTGGGCGTTTGAAACATAAAAATTTATGATTATGCTTATTGAATAAATTTTGATTTCCCATATTCAAGAATCTATTGCACTTGATTCCGCGTTGTAAATCTTATAAACCCGGTTATGTGAAATGAAATTGCTCACAAACTTCTATTTATAATTTCTTTGATGAAGCAATCCAAAAATTATACTGTCCAAATACTATAATGTTTCTAATCTTTCTTGCAGAAAATAATTTAGAAATTTCTTTAGAGGTAAACAATATTAAGTTCCGTAATAATTTCAAGATGGAGGATCAGAATTATTTGGTGCTGCCATCTCTTATTAGTTAATACAAGTAACAAAAAAATGCATATATTTCTTCTATCATTGAAACCAATGACCAGCATTCGATATTGGTTAAGGCAGGTAATATATATATATATATATATATTTTTTTTTTAAATTATGATTATGGATCTTATTAGACAGATCCGGAACATGTCAATGTCATTTATTTTTAATTATTATATCACCTTTCTTAAGTAAAATAAAATTTTTATTAAAATGTTTTATTAAAAGAGATGATCTATAATCTGCAAAAATGTATAATCTGCCAAACCCTCGGTCCCTAAGTGTGCGGATTTCACAGAGTTGACTATAAACTCTTTATTTATTTTTTATTCTTTTAAATGCTTAAAGTATTTCGTTATTGCAGTTTCACAGCTAGTTGGCATTTTTGGCAAACGTAATTTGATGCATCATCAGTGGCGCAGCCAAGGGGGTGGTTTTAGGGTTAAAACCCCTCCCAGAGCTGAGAAAGATCGCTATAATTGCTGCTTATATGAATGAAATCCAAACTTAATATTTAAATGTTTTGGCGCATTTCGTAATCTGCCAGTTTATTGAATCAGATTTCATTTAATAAAGTGATTCAATCAAATGGCGAAAATTCTACTTAAAATTGTGAAACTGCATATTACATGAATCAGTTAAGTAAAAATTGGTTATTTGAACTAAAGTACTTTTCTTAGATGGTTCATGCTAAAAAAAAATGGTGATTTCCGGCCACACAGACGCTTTTTGAGTTTAAGTATTATACAGTAAATATTCTAATTAGTACTGATTCTATTAACCGGCGATTCAAATAACCGGCAATCACCTTTATCAGAAACTTAAAACCCCCCTTAGAACCGAATTCTGGTTGCGCCACTGTGCATCATTAAATCGATTGTTATTGAAACGGATGCAATCATAACCATAAAGAATATTTGGCGATAAATCGCCACAATTCTATTCATTAAAAAAGAATTTTTATTAATTTATAATTAAGTTCTAGAAATGCTAAAATGTCATTGTGTTATCCCACATACACTTCGTGTAAATATTTTTTTATAATTCTCGTATATGACGAAATGAGTGAAAAATACAAAATTTTCCCTTTACATACAAAAAAAAAAAAAGAGCTAAAAGAAAAAAAAAACTAAATTGAAAATAAAATGAAATGCCTTACCCATAAGTTTTAATCGCACGTTAAAATGTACGAATGGGATGTAGAAAAGTAATCCGGAAAAGAGGAACAACAAGGCGTAGAAGTACTCCACTCTCGGATCTTCGATGATGGGCGCCAAAACTAAATAAGCTGCCACCACCACCATGACTGCGGGTATAACAATGTTAACCTGGAAAAACAGATAATTATCGTTTAGTAAATACAAAATTTTTTTTTTTTTTTTTGGATTTATGATTATACAGTGGGTGATCCGATAAGGATCTACTCCAGTCGCCTGGAAAGACGATATCTCGTTTACATTTCAGTAGTTTTAAATGATTGTTGCATTGGATAGTTGAGATTAATCTCTATATCTACAATTTCTTTTATTTTCTTTTCTTTTTTTGTTTGCTGAATATTTTTAAGAGGTGCTTTCATTTTCGCAAACCTATGACGAAAAAACAAGTGTCTTCATTAAAAATACCTGTAAACAAAATCGAAAAAGTAGAAAATGTCCTTCGCTCAGATGTATGTCTACTAGCCAACGTATAAAGCATTATTTAAAAATATTGAAATGCAAACGAGATATCTCAAAAAATTTCTTCTATGGGATTAGCAGAAAAAAGTAATTCTAAAAAAAGCAGCTTGTCTAAGTAGCCTCTTAGTGAATTTAATCCATTCCTAAACTTTAAACGAACTATTCGTGAACCGACCATAGATTTAGTACAGATTTGTATGGGAATTCAATTAATTCTTTCTTAAAAGCTAAACGATATATGAAGAATAATATAAATCTTCTCTTTATTATAGATTTGTTTAATTTGGATAGATCGTATTTTGGTGGCTTGGTCAAATTACATTCCTTTTGTAAAAAGCTTTTAAGATTACATTCAATGAGTATGGCATCATGTCATATCAATTTGTCACTTTGACCTTTAAAAAATTCCTTAGATTTCTAAAAGATCGTATTTACTGCTGGGCCTGATAAAGCTCAAGTTAATCATCATATAGACTGTTAATAGTTTGTGAACTAAATGTCAATTAAAATAATTAATTTGAAATTTAAAATATTTATTTAAAAACACAAAATTTAAAAATTGATGTTTTTAATCTGTCTATTCTAATTTGGTGTTCCTAAAATGTAGAGCCCGAACCTCCGAAGTCCATAAATTAACCGTACGTAAACAACTGTTAAAATGTTTCCTAAGTTGACAATAGATTGTAATTAAATACAGCAAATGTGAAACACAGCATTGCTTCGTCTTGGCTTTGTTTTGTAAGTTGTTCGCTATCCGAACGCAAATATCTTCGTTAAGGATGTATTCCAACTCATTCTAATGTATTTTTACATTCATTTTTGCTCTCAAACGCATCAAATCCTCTTATTTACAAAGCATACAATGTGCTGTGCTTGTCGATTTTTAGATCAATGCAGAAAGTATTGGAAAAAATGCTATCAAAGTTGGTGTTTTGAACCAAATTTTCCGAAGCGGGAGATCCGGGAACAAAAAAAAACGGGGTCATACTGAGAAAATAATTGTTTATAAATCAAATTCTGATGAATTGATCAAAAAATGAAATCACACGGCCTCTTATGCATCTCTTCGAAAATCACCTCAGCAAGTTTCATGCTTCTACTTTTAAAAGCGAGCCTGGAAATGTATCAGAAAATTTCGAGCTGTTGAGGATGGGAAAAATATTTTTCCGAATAAACCCTTAAACGATCTGTTCTTAAACCGATTACTCTCTATATATGCTTGTAAGAAATAGAAATTCCATTTTTACTTATAAATTTAGCCTTTCAAAGACTTAACATCCGAAAAAGACTGTTTAACTGACTAAGGAAGGTATGTATGTCGGCCAATTATCTACCCTGTGGGATATAGGCCCTAAGGGATGGGGTGCCCTCTGTGAGAGTCTTTCTAAGGGAACTTAACCCGTATTTACGCAAGGTTCGAAGAAAACCACGGAAAACTCCGAACGGTTAGGCCGACGGTCGCGATTGGGTTCGAACCCAGCACCTACCGTCTACCAGTTTGAGATCTGAACCTCTCGGCCACTGGTGGGGCCCAACTGACTAAGGAAAATATGTAATAACAAATATTCTACTCCGTATATAGCTCAAAACCGTAATAATAAAAATACATTTTAAAAACGAACATAATAGTACACACTTACAACTCTTTCTCTCTTATGAATGATTGGCTAGTTTATGCAGTGGTATAAGATGCCAATTCATTAACTTAATTCAGACATTTTTCTTCGGGAGGGATTTTCGGTAACTCAGCAGGGATGGGATAATTTGGAGTTACGAGAGAAAGGGGATTGCACTACTAGACTATTAACTCCTTGGGGACGAGCCGCATGTATGTGTTTTTGTCTCGTATAACGACATCACCTACGGTGCTCTCTAGCAGTTTAACCTCTTTGCGTTTTAATCCCGGCCATACATTATTTGATGAAAATTGTTAGTTTGGATGCATTTTATCACCTCTAACAGTTATTATTTAAAAGTATCTCTGAAAGTATTTTTTTATTGACATTCTACTACAATTCCGCCGCTCAATTCGACTGATCTTTTATTACATACATAAGTAGTTTAATTTTTTTTTTTCAAAATATTCTGAGTATGCACAGTATGGAGACCTTCCTTGTTAGTGCCAATTTTCCAAAATTCGTTAATTACATTACTTTGTTTCACGAGTACTAAGAGGAAATATAGTAGAAAATAATCGTTGCAAACCTTATAAGGCCTTGGAAGATTCTTTTCAGTGAATCGCAGTACGATGACAGTTAACATTGTTCCACCGTAAAACATCCAAGCCACAAAACTGAAGAAATCTATCAAGCTTCCAATGTTTCCAGCTGCTATCATAATGAAAACAATCAATCCCTGAAAAGAACGGAAACAGTAAGTCAATGCTGTTTATAATACACTTTTAAACTCAGTATAAGTATGTTGTTTAATTGTTTTCACCTTAGTTACATTCAGAACATGAAATCATTAAGTTTGTCAGGTAAAACAAAATAAAAGAGATGCATGGATTTTAAAAAATCAACCGTTTTAGATAAATAATTATAAACAAAATCACAGGAGGACAAAATATTTTGGAACAGATTTATTTGTCTGTAGTTCGCTAGCAAAATTAGTTTTCTGTTTATTTATTTATTTTTATTGGAGAATATAAACATGAAATAAACCAAATTAAGACTTTTTTCTTAAGTCCCCACATGCGAGACAATTTTTAAACATATTCAAGATCGAAAAAAATATACAGGGTGCAATATATCTGTGGCTTCCGGTAATAACCAGATATAAGGCACATTTTTGAAAAAATTGAGATAATTTGGGAAAATATAACTTTAAAAGAGTACTTTCATCTGACATAGCACTGAAAAATGAAAATCGAATATTTCCCGTCATAGGGCGACTATAAATTTTCATTTAAAAATTGAAAAAAAAAAAAATTATTTCTCAATTAATAATAACCATTTTTATATAACTATTTTGGCAAAAAAAGAGGTTCTTATATCTTAATTGAATGTAGTGAAAATTATTAAGTTCTAATCAATTTTATAGAAGTAATGGTAAAAAGACATTTTTGAAAACTTTAAACGTTAATTACTCAAAATATTAAAAATGTGTCTTACCTGGTTATTACCGGAAGCCACAGATATTATATATCGCCGACCTATAATTTCTCAACCGCCAGTAATAGACATATAGTGCTAGTTATAAAAATGCTTCGAATGAAGTAAATATTCATGTTGTGGCATTGTTCAAAGTAAAAAATCTATTTTATAAAAATTACGAAATCTAACTTTTTATATGGTTCCCCCAGTCTCTATAGTTATATTTAGTAAAAGTTTACACATATTATAATAGATGTAACACAAAAAGTTTGACATTCGTACGTTACAAAAATTGACAGAGTTATTAAAATTTGAGATTTTTGCACATGATTTTGCCTTTTGTTAAAGGAATAGTTAAAAAATTAATTAAAATAATTGGAAATCGAAATCAGCCTGCAATGTCCTTTTTACGACGAAAGCACCTTTATTCGGTATCACCAAAGAGGGTTATTTCATCTAAAAAGTTATTGCTGGCTTTAGGTTTCGTAGACAAAGTGAAGAATGAAATATTGAAATTAAACAGTAAAATAAATATCAAATTATTATTATGTCAGAAAACAGTTTACTATAAAAAAGGAATACATCAAATGCCGTAATCTACTAGAGATAATGCTCAAAGTGTTCTTCAATGGTGGCAATGCACAATTGAATGTATGACAATACTAAGTCCTGAAGCATAGCAAGTGTAACTATTCGACAAGCATGGGTGATGCGCTGCTTCAGAGCAACCAGAGAAAGGCTCAGTCATATATAGTCTTGTGTCTTGATGTAACCCCAGAGATTCGTGGGAATCAAGTCCGGTGAACGCGGTGGCCACTATACCAAGCCATCATATCCAATGTCTGTTGATTGATTTCGGTGATTATGACGCATGGAGATTTGATGCTTTATGAAAGGGTCCTTTCATGTTGAAACCACACATGGCATGAAATTTGGAGAGGCAGCTCTTCATGCCAAACACGACCCTGTTTTGTAGCAGGTGCAAGTAACGATCACTTCGTAAATTCCCATCATGCAAGATGGGTTCAACAATATGGGTTCCTTATATACTTCACTACAGGTTCGTTGACCGAGTGTATCTGGTATCGTACTTTGCAGGGATTTTCTAGAGACTAGTAACGCATATTGTGTTCCTTCACAATGCCAGCCACTGTAAAAGTTGACTCTTTTGTCCACAGAATATCACAAAATAACGACGTTTTTTTTCTCTTCTAAGGTGTTGAGCATGAAATTACAATAATCAAATCTTCGTACATGGTCATCCAGCATCAATACTTTCACCAGTGTAGAATGGCATGGGTGAACACCATGTGCATGCAACAAATGCCAGACATGTTGACGTGCGTATCCACATGCCTCGCTTATTTCCGCCGTGCTCAGTTGTGCATTTAAAAGGGAGAATGTCAGCACCTTTTCCGGTGTCACTCGAACATTACACCTGGTCCCTGTACTTGTTCCGGGTTTCGTCATATTGCGAGTATGGGCAGTCTGCCATCACTGTCTCAGCACTAATTAGCATGTCCACTGCTAGATAACTCGTATTTTATCCAGAAGATGCGGCGCTGCGGAATTGTTATAATTTGCATAATCCCGATTTTCTTGCTCGTTATAGCTCAGTTGGTCTTTGCATTCCGCTGCTATTTATTTCATTCTTAGTGAGTATGTTTTATTTTCAGGGCGTCGATACTATCTATTTTCACTTTTGAGTGTCGTTGGACCCCTAAAAATATCTCAACTAGATTTCGGCATTCGATGTATTCGTTTTTTTATATAGCAGAGTGCGAAAAAAAAAAAAAAAAAGAAAAAAAAAGGCGTTTGCTATACAAATGCCGAAATCTTTGTGTTAAAAGTTAAATATGTGGTATTCCAATTAATTTTAAAATAATCGTTTACAAAAATTGCATATATATATTTAATAATTTTTAAAATATGTATTTTGCTAGATTTATACAGGAGCAAAATAATAAGAACGCAGTTGTTATTTCTAAAACCGCGGAACGTAATTGCTGGATATTTTCACATATTATTTAAAAATGCATTGTAAAGATTTTATGAGCACATTTGTTTAGTTCGCAAAACATTTGGATTACAGTCTGAATCAAAATATTTTGTGACTTCGAAAGAGAACAAATTCTAATTTATAACAACATTGGAATGTAGTTTCGAAGAATTGCTGATGAGATTAAACTTTCATAGAGTGTCATTTTTGATTTCTTATAGAATCCAACTATTTATGTAACGACAAAATCAACAGAGAGATCAAAAATTTATTCAAAACAACCCGAAAATTTCATTATTCGCACGGTGTACAGTAAATTACTGACAGCAAAGGTATTTGAAAGCCAGATAAATACGCCAGCATCAGTATCGATCATACGAAGAACAATAATAATGGCGTGGGTTCTTTAAAATGTAAAATCACATTGATATTCTCATCTAACATCTGACAGTAAAATTTTCTGTTTGCAGAAAAATACCTGAAGCGGCAAACAATTTGGTTTAAAATTATCTTCGATGATGAAAGAAAATTTAATTTCGATATTCCAGAAGGTATTCATCTATATTTGCATGGTCTTCAAAATGAACAAGACATATTTTATACGCGTCAATTAGGTGGAAACTCCCTAATTGTTTGGGTTACTTTTTTCTCCAGGGGTGCCCAGAGAGGGGTTTGGCGACGCAAGATGCGTCATAAAATTTAGTTTTGGGGGGGAATTTGAGAAAAAGTTCATTTTTTTGGGGGGGGGGGGGATTTTTAAATTCTTAATATTTCCCTTTTTTTACTGTTAAAAAAATCTTGATTTTTTTTAAGATCACTTTTAAATTTTTTCAACATTTAATTTCCAGGAAAGTTCCTGTGTGTTTTTTCTTTAAATTCTAGGTAAAGGCAACAAGAACTCATTCTGCTGTACTCAACTCGCTATCTTTTGTAAATCTTGATTTTTTTTAATATCACTTTTAAATTTTCTCAACATTGAATTTTCAGAAATGTTCCTGTGTTTTCTTTCTCTAAATTCTAGATAAGGGCAATATGAACACATTCTGCTATGCTCAACTCGCTGTCTTTTGAATGTGCAGTAGATTATAAGTAGAATGTATTTTACAATTGATATTCTGTTTAAAGGGGGGGGGGGGGCGTCAATGTTAAAGTATGAAGATTTTTTTTTGGGGGGGGGGATTTGCGTCATTGGGTTTGAGGGGGATGGTCACCACTGTTTTCCTCGGTAGCTTACAATTGCTTTTGTAGATGAATAAACAAAATTGGCACACCTCTATTCGCATGTTAGCAAGCTATATGTTGAAATTCAGTAAAAAAATTACTGAATTTTGCAATTTTCAATAAGACAATGCCGTGATTCACTCAGAAAAATTCACAAAAAATGGTTTGATGATAAAGAAAGCTATCAAACTTGATTGACCAGTCAATGGTCCAAATCTAATGGCCAAATCATGTAGTATAACTCGAATGCAGTATTAAAATCTGAAATTTGGAAGAAATGACATGTTTTGTAACCTTAACAAATTTAAAACTATGTAAACTCTAAGCTACAATGATGCATTGAAATTACTAAACACAAACGAAGCCCAATTGACATGTAATATTTCTATAGTTCAGAAAAATCTGTTTCGTTCTTATCATTTTGCTCCTAGTGCGTATCTAATAAAAATGCAACATATTATATTATATTTATATCAATTGTTTTAGAATGTTTTCTTTATGTTTATATTGAGTATTTAGTCTGATACAATAAATTTATATAGTTTATATCAGAATTAATATATATATATATATATATTTTTTTTTTTTTTTTTTTTTTTTTTTTTTTTTAATTTGGGCAATTACGTGATTTTTTCTATCATTCTGCACCCGTTAGACCATTTACTCATATGAAGATAAATTAATAGTTATTTTTCCAATTAATTTAAATATTTCATTCTTCACTTTGCATACGATCCCTAAAATCCTGCAAAAAAGTTTTAAATGAAATAACACTCTTTGGTGATACCCCGATGTGGGGACGCCAGCTAATGGTTACCGGCTAAAGGTGGTTTCACCGTAAAAAGGACATTCCACGCTGATTTCGATCTTCAATTACTTTAATTCCTCTCTTAACTGATCCCTCAATAAAAGGCAAAATCATGTGCAAAAATCTCAAACTTTGAAATTTAATAATTCTGTCAATTTTTGTAGTACAGGTGTCAAAATTTTTGTGTTATATCTGTTACGATATGTATGAAATTTTTCCAAATATAATTATAGAACTGTGAAAACATATAAAAAGTTAGATTTTGTAAATTTTATAAAATTGAATTTTTACTGTGAACAGTGCCGCATGAATATTTACCTCATTTGAAATATTTTTGTAATTGGAATTATATGTCTGCGACCAATGACGGAGGAATTAAGGGTCGGTGATAAATAAAATATTGCACCCTGTCTATACACTGTGCGGCCAAAGGTGACCGGCCACTAGCGATTTTAGACATTTCGTTAAATATCTAGAAAAACGCATGAGGAATTTTCTTGAAACTTTAAGTGTATAAACATAATAGTACAGGTCATACATTTCCGTGAAGATTTTTTCCTGAAACTCCATCGGGAACCGTCAACAAATTGAAAAGAAACCGAATATCTTTTGGATAACTCTGCTACAACTATTCTAGCAACACTGTTAAAAGTGAAGGTGACAAACCGGTGCCATTTGGGACCCAGAGGTGAAAAGGCCTTAGGGTCCATTGGAACCCGGGGCATTTGGAACCCTAGGGTACCATAGGGGCTTGGATATGTGGTTGCAGTGCCGACAGGTCTCTTACTGGGTGATTGGAGCTAAATAAGGTGCCATACACTTTGTATTAGCAGCAATGTGGCACCTCATCGGGCGACTGGAATCGTGCGCATGCGCTGTGACGTGTGCCTTTCTGTTTTCTGTGACGGCAAGTAAAATCTATGGCTATGAGAGAATGAAGGTGAGCTCGATGGCCGAGCGGTTAGAACGCTGAGCTTGTAATCAGACGTTGTGAGTTCGAATCCTTCGACGGCCAAAAGTCGGTTTGTATATTTTTAATTTTTTATTATTGGACGCTCTGGATTAAGGGTGCCATCTTTTCCCCCTAATTAAAGGTGTCATTCTGGCTCCTTTAGGGGTGTCACCAGTGAGACAAGCCTTTCACTCCTAAAAGGTGCAATGTGTCACCATTAGTTTTAACAGTGAAGAGCATCCAACTGTAGATTACGATAAAGTGGCTTGTAGCAATAAATTGTGTGCAATCTTATATAGATAGCTTGTATATTCGTAGAAAAATAAAGGTTTTTTATAAAAAGAGTCCCATGTTTTTCCAATTTTTTTTTTTTTTTTTTTGCTCATAATTTGCAGAGTTCTTAATATAAGATGAAAAACATTTTCCGAAAATATGACAAACAACATTGTACACAATATAGCTGTAATTAGAATGAAAAAAAATAATAAAAAATTGTATGAAAAATGAGCAGGTTTACTAAATAATTTTTCACCGTGCATGCGCGAAGGCTATGAAAATTTCCTTTGCATATTGTGTTACCTAATTGTGTAGAGCAACTTTTGTGAAAGTCTGAAAAACATAGCTTGAAAAGTTTGAAAGTGATCGTCGATAGAATAAGATAAAAATGTATTGTTCCCCAAAAGAAGCAAAAGGGTTATCCATATATCTATTGATTAGTGTCAATATAGAATACACAATTTGGCACATACTACTACATTTAGATACTGCTCCTCATTTTTTTTTTTTTTTTTTTTTTTTTTTTTTTTGCTTAGTTTGAAAACAATGGATTTTAAGCTTATTCTGTAGATGATCACTTTAAGAATTTTCAAGCTATGTTTTTGAGACTTTCACAAAAGTTGCTTCATGCATTTAGCTAATGCAATATGCAAATGAAATTATGGCAGCCTTTGCGCACGCTCAGTGAAAAATTATTTAGTAAACCAGCTCATTTTTCATACAATTTTTACTATTTTTTAATTCTAATTACCGGGTATTATGTACAATGTTTTTGTCATATTTTCTGGAAAGAACATTTTTTTTTATATTACGAACTCTGCAACTTATAAGCAAAAAACTTGTCAAAATTTGGGGCCTTTATAAAAACTTTAATTTCGCTTTTTCATTGGGTATGACACTAAATTCTGAAAAAGCAGAATTCTTGTTTTCTAAGTAATTTAAATTTCCTTTTATCAAAGATCTTTACTTAATACTGAAGCTGCAATTATTTTTAAATAGTAACCTGTTATACAACAAATAGGTTAAAGAGCTGTGTAATCTAGTTGTAAGATAATATGGCGAAAAAGCAGTTCTTCATGTTAATGTTGAACAGGCATTTATGCATTTTATTGTCAACAAAAAAGTAGTGGAAGATGACTCGAGTAAAAAAACAAACAAAAAAATGGTCTAGCTAAATTGCATAATAGTTTCATTCATAAAGTTATGCGGGTCATTTCATTCATAATTTCATGTTTCATTTCATTCATAAAGTTATGCAGGTCAAGAAAGACTGCCTTATTTTTTATCCGCTGATAAAGTCTTTTTAATAATATTTCACTGTTCAAAGACTAACTAAAATTTGAAATGTGATGCTTGATGTTATAGATTTACTACAAAATTATCCTCATATTTCATTTATTTAACTTGTTGATCTTATTCTTTGAGAACTTTTTTTTTCCATTTATACCCATGTCTCATTAATCTAAATAACTTGTACAAGAAAACTGAAAGAACTATAAATAAAAGAATGTAAGGTTGGGGTCTTTTTAATACTATCCAACATGTTGAAAAGGTTTATAACTTCGGTTTGTCTGGCCCTGCTCTAACTTGTGGAAAGATTTTCGAAACGCTTTGTGATTTTTCGTGCCTCGTGATATGTTTCAACGTTTATTATATTACTATCGCTATTGACAATGAAGTGTGTAACATTTATAGGTCGTTTACAGGGACAGTCAAAAGTATTCCGTTGCATTACGGTCAATGGGGAAAAATCGTGTCAAGTGCTTGATAATGAAATTGATAAGCATTTCTGGGATGCAATAAAACATGCTTTCTCTTGAATATCGATTGCAAAGTATTTATTCTTCATTTACAGGGTTAACACAAAAGAATCTTGTTATTTAATGTTCTACGGCGAAAAGTTGTTTGGAGTGTATTTTAATGATGTTACACTATTTCAAAAATAATGAAATTTAAATGCATTACTCAGATACACTGGAAGTTGCTAAGTGAAAAGCACGTTATGCATTGCAATTACTGTTCCTTCACAATGCACGTAAAAGAATTTGGTTACAATACTGAGTATACATTGATTAGGTGTCAATATAGAATACACAATTTGGCACATACTACTACAATTGGATACAGCTCCTCATTTTTTTTGCTTCATTTGGAAACAATGGATTTTAAGCTTATTCTGTAGACGATCACTTTCAAAATTTTCAAGTTATGAATGTGGATGTTTTTTGAACTACTATAGATAATTGGGTCATTTTTCATCATCTTATTAAACGGAAAGTTTTGTTACCGTATTCTACTGTATTCAGTCTTACGGAGTAATTTAATTTATAATGTTATTATTTAAACAGAGAAAACTGGTGCAATATTACACATTAGTATAACGTAAACATATTGTATCGGTTAAATTACCGCATAAGATGCAGTAGTTTAGCCAATTTAACAGACTGTCGTCAATTTTATGGATAGACGTTACAAATTTTTTACACTTTGCCTGCCTGTTGTCTTGCCGTACTCTGCCTCACGTGAATATACTCAGATAACCTTGAAATAGATATATGTTATTCGATTTACAATGTTTCGATCCGATTTATCTTCTGTCGAAGACATTTAACGTAAGGGGCTGCCCATAAATGATGTCACACGTTTTTTTTTTAATTTTGACACCCCCCTCTTTTGTCACAAAGTGTCTCACTTCACTTTACCCCCCCCCCTCTTGTCACGTGTCACGCTCTACGGCATAAACATATACTTGTGGTTCAGAAACAAACACTGCGGCATAAATCATATTTCAAACTTTATTTTTAAACTTTAACTATGTGTTTTAATGACATTTATAAGCATAACAATACAAATGACTCATGTACTTATTTTCAATGAAATAATGTTACGATTTACAACAAAAAAACATAATTAATATATAATAGTAATAAAATATTAATGTGAAAGATTAATTGAAAACAGTATTTTGGAATTAGAAATATAATTTAATGTATTGGTTTTTTTTTAATCTTATCTTTACTTTAAGAACACAAACACTTTAATTTCAAAATAACTTCAAATTTTAATCTGCTGGTTTTTAATGCTTTTATTTTAACCTAAATGTGTAATGCCACATTTCTTCTTACCCCCTTCCACCCCCTTGTCACAAACTGTCACAATTTCATGTACTCCCTCCCCCTTCCAAGCGTGACATCATTTGTGGACGACCCCTAAAAGTGGCGGCATTTATATATATTTTTTTTTTCTTTTCGCGTAATTTTTTTTTCCAACCACCTTCGTCGTTCCAAGGCCAAGCTCGCACTCTGATTGGTTGTTGCTCTCGGCACTGTTTTCACGTAACTTGGCGATAATCATACTTGGCGTGGCGATAGACGCTTCCGTCGAGTTTGATTTCCTTCCGAACCGAGTACGAAGTAAACAGAGTACAAAGTAAAAAGTTGTGTGTAAAAACTTTTAAAGAGTACAGCTTTCAGTAAGACACGTTCCATCCAATCCAATGCTGCAAGAGAAAAGTTACTTTGTACTCGGTTCGGAAGGAAATCAAACTCCTCGATGGAAGCATCTATCGCTACGCCAAGTATGATTATCGCCAAGTTACATGAAAACAGTGCCGAGAGCAACAACCAATCAGAGTGCGAGCTTGGGCTTGGAACGACGAAGGTGGTTGAAAAAAAAAATTACGCATTTTTTTCATTAGGTATCTAAAGTGTAAGACTTACGTTAAAAACCAAGGCAGGCGTCGGCGTCAATCTGTTGAGTTGAACATAAGACATCATTTCTGCTGAATGTCCTTCTCGTGCAGCGACAAAGGGAAGCCTGGTTAACAGAAGAAAAAAGAGTATATAGATTAAATGAATTCGTCTTTAATTATTAAAGCTATAATTAAGATTACTTTTCGCTTATCTACATATTTATAACTCTAAGATATGTGGCTGCAAAAAATAGGTTATTTCTCTTTTAGCGATGGCAATGAGTGGTTTGTGACAATCAAAATGATGTTTTAAACCAATTGGCTAAAATTAAGAAAACCAATCACGGTATCGATTTGAAAGCGTCAGAACAGATTTTTTTTTTCATCCAAACATTCAATTTTTCAATCAATAAAAAAAAATTATCGGTAATTTTTCTTGATTTTTTTTTTAAACTGACGGCGACACTACGGAAGTTCAAAGAAAGAAACCAAACAAGAACAAGCATTTATTTTCAAATGATTGATAATAATACAGATAATAATACAAGCAGTATGAATATGAATAAGTAATTAAACAGTAGATAAATATGACATCATTGAAAGAATTAAACAGAAAACTAATATGATGTCAAGTTCAGAATCATGTCAATATGATGTCAAGTATGATGTGAACGTTCAGAAAGATGTCGGCGTTAGAGTGAACTATATGTTTAACTTATTCTGTAAAAGTGATAAGGGGTTTTCCTTAAATTGCGCTTTAATTTTTATTTCTTTAAAATTTTCTTTTTTTATTGATATTTTGGCTCTTGGGAAAATAAAGAAGAGCGAGCCTATTCCAAGGGGGGGGGGGGGTTAAAATCTAAGCATTTCTTCTATATCTGTTCGTTGATATTCGTTAAATACTAACTCATTTGCTGAAAGCCAGTTAGTAAAAAATGACAATTTGTAGAAGATCCCTTATTATTCAGCAGTTTTTAGAGAGCAACTAAAAATTAGCTTACTATACCACCGATATCTTTCTGAATTTTCACGCTATTTGACTGTTTTTTTTATGAGTTGCTATATAGAGCGTTGATTATTAAATCATGAAAAAAAAAGTTACCGTGCGTGCATGTGCAGATAAAAATATCTGATATAAATTCCAATATTTTTCAACTGTTTAATATATTTACATTCCTACTGCACTATTATTATTTCTGCGATATTTTGTCAAATTTTCTAAAAATGGCGTTAAGTTTGGTAGAAAACTTTGCATGATATAAACAGAAAGATCTAGATTTTTTTTTTTTTATTGATATATTTTTATAAATATTACGTACTATTCTTACACATACACTGTAAAAAAAAATTCAAGAGATTACTAAAATTTTTTTAGTAATTTTGTATTCCACAGATTTTTTTTAGTAACCCTTACAAACTTTTTTTTTTTTTGCAAGTGAAACAAACATTTCTTTTGTAAACTGAACAAAAGAATTTTTTGTACAACTAAATTAAAACTTTTTAATATGAGCCACCAAGGAAATTTTAGTAATAGCTCCAAAATTATTTTTAATACCCAGTATGTGTGTCCGAAGGGCAGGAGCTTCCTTCGAGCTGCATCCAGTGGGTAAAAAGACAGACTTCTGAAGCGGAAGATTTCCGGCTAAGCCGCAATAGATGGCAGCACCAAACATTGCTACCTGCTTCAACAGGATTTTCATAATCCCTTTATTTAACGAGTACTTACACTGCATACATTCGGTGCGTATTTGGTTGTGTCCAGCATCGAATCCGGAACCTTTCAGCCTGGAGTTCGGTACTATGACCACTAGACTATCACGGCCACACCAAGTGAGTTTTAGTAATAGCTATTAAAAATATAAAACTATTAACTCTATTCGTTGCTAGCTTTTTTCTAGTAATTCTTACAGATTTTCTTGTAACCGAGTAATATTACTAAAAATTTTTTAGTAATTGCATGGATCACTAAATTTTTTTTAGTAGATCGACCTTTTTTTTTACAGTTCACTGCACAATATCCACATATCTGTGAGCTACAGCGATAAATCATTTTGTGCATTTTATTTTACAGGATGATCCCAAATATTATTATTATCCTTTGATTTTCTTATTGGCTTCTTAATTCTATTTCCAATCTCACCATAGGTAAATATGAAGTCAAATTAAGTATTTTTCATCATTCGAAAGTTCCAGAGAAATCCGACGAGTATATCTTTAAATGTTCCTCAAACTGTCTAAAATTTGAAGTGTCCGCTAATTACTGGCTATATAGTGTATATACAGCTGTGTCTTATTTAAAAACCTCGCGGTTACTATTAAAATCTGATACAATAAAAATAAACATAAAGTTTCTACTTGCCAAACTATAATCTAATTACCTGGCTGCAATAAGGCATGTTCCATTTGCGGCTCCATATGCTGAAGCAGCAACTAAAATGGGTATTATAAAAGCAACGGGACCCAAGATGTAGTTTGCAAAACCCTGAAAAATAGTAAAAATACATTTGAAATAATAAAAATTAAAATAATGTACAGTTTATAACCTTATAAATTTAGTATCAACATTATTAATATGAACTCAATTGTGAAGATGAAAATTAATATATCCAAGGTACAATAGAAAAAATAGTAAATTAGTGCTTTTTAAATAATTAAAATCTTATATAATTCCGGCGATATGAAAATGTGAATAAATAAAATTATGAAAATTTTTATAGATTAAAAGGTATCCTCTATATCAGGGCTGTCCAACGCGGCGCCCGCGGGCGCCATGGCGCCCTTTGAAGATTTTCTTGGTGCCCTCTTGAAGATCTCATGTTTTTAAACATTTTAGAAGTAAAACTCCATTATAAAGAATGCTTTCTTTAAAATCATTAATATTTTATCAGCGATATTTTTAAAATCTGAAGCTGTTTTCTGAAGTTGCGAGCTATTTAATTTGAAGGATATAGAGGCTCGATTTTTCTTTCTTGACTTTTGAAATTTCACAGGTTTTTTTTTTTTCTTTCTTCTTTTTTTTTTCTATAATTTTGCTTAGGAAAAATAATAAACAGCTCAGAATGATTTCCATCTACTAAAGTACTTCCAGATTATCCCTCCTAAACCACCCACATGGTTTGGTCACTATCATGTTTGTATTTTCTGATTTTGTACTTTTTATAAAACTAATCCACGCTTTCAAAATAAAGCAAACCGTTTTTTCACAGCCTAAAAGAAACCTATATCTCTGGTATCTCTGATTTTCATATTTATTTATTTATTATTATTGTTATTATAGACGCGATTAAAGTTTCTGGCTCCTTACCCTACAAATATTTTTGATATAGTCTTCTCATAAAAAAAATGTATAATTTGAAATTTGATACGCGTAACTCCATAACTGTAGGGATCTTTTGTTTACAGCTGTACGATTCATTTGCATTATGTGAAGACGTCCGCGTATACTAACAACTATGCGATAATATTGCCACATGTTTTTAGTCACGTAAATATTGCCGCCCTTCGTTTAGTGCCAAGAGCCAAGATGCGCCCCTGGTTACTGAAAAGTTTGACAGGCCTGCTCTATATCTCTAGAATGTTATTTTACATTATATTCATTTTCATAAATATCCTTTATACAAGCTGCTTATTTATAGCTTAAGGGGACAGTGAAATTGAAAGGAGGGATTAAAAATCAAATCCCTCTATTTTTAATGGATCCATTTAGAGATCGGTAGACATGTTATTGACAAGCTCAAAGTGTTATATTCAAAATTTGGTGATAAACTAATACAAAAATTTTAAATTATTGAAATTTTTAATTTTTAAAATAACGAACAATTGTCATAATTTAAATGTCCCATGAGCATTTCTTTTGCATAGCAATATTTATTTATGAGATATTTTTTATATATTAGAATGGAAATTGGCATTAACTGTAAAAGTTCACTATATATATAGGTAGAAAAAATATTTTGATAATTGTGCTTTGTTTTTCGAAAAAGTAGCTATATATTTTAATAGTCACATAAATTTCAATATTAATATATCCTTGAAATGCAACTTTTGTTCTAACATTTATTTATTACTGTACAGAAAATATAAAGTATAAATTTTCAAAGAATCTGATGATTAGAAATGCGCATGGAAAGTTTCAAAGGTCAGAAATGTGCGAAATATTCAATTTTGAGAAAACAGTATTTTAAATAAAAGAAACTGCATAGTTTTTACAAATATAAAAGCTTATAACATCTACGAAGAAGCTTCATAATTGAAAAATTATTTTTGCATCAGATAGATTTGGGCATCTAGTTTCATAATTCTCGAAAAGAAAAAAAATCTATATCTTTGTCAACTTTCTTCATTTTGAATGTCTACTGTCACCTTAAAGGCACACGGAACATCTCAACAAGTAAAACAAGTCGGATGTGGCAACCCCAAAATTTTCTTGTATCTCATACACGATAATACATCAAAATTCGCGATCACAGTGTCAAAATTAAATGGCAATTTTTGTCCATCATGAGGATTCTAACGAAATGAAATTCTGTGCATTAGTTCTTGAGATACGACTATTGCAAAAGTCATGTAAATACTACAAAATGCAGCTTAGCAGCGCCCCTATTGGGCGATTAATACCAAAACCTAATCAGCAGCAACTTGTGTTAATGTTTAACTGAATCCTAAATTCCTGAAAATTCGTGCATTAGTTCTTCAGATAAAGCTGTTGCCGAAATTGTAAAAATATGTATCATAGCAGCGTCACCTGTCAATTTACACCAAAACGTTAAAAAAAGAAAAGAAAAATGTAAATACATGTCAAGTAACTGATCTGAAATGTGATGAAAATCCGTGCATTAATTCTTATGCTAGACGTATTGCGAAAAAAAATGTAGTATAGCAGCACTACTTGTTGGGGGATAACACCAAGAGATAATAAGCACCATATTATATCAAGGATTAACAGAATCTGAAGTTTTATCAAAATCTGTCCTATTAGTTCTGGAGATTAAAAGATTGCGGAATCTGCATAGAAGCGCCATCAGTTGAGCGATTTACACCAAAAATTAATCAGCATCAATTTATATCGCGGACTAATTGAATATAGTTTTTTATTACATTTTTTTGCATTAGTTTTTAAGAGAGAGCGACCACAAAAATTACGTCACAGAAAGACATTTTGTAAAAACATTTTTTTCGTTATCTCTGACCCCTAAAAAGTGTAAATTAGTCAAAAATAGGAATTTGAAAATTTTCCCGAATCGAATGTACTTTCTTCTTGTAAAGATAGAAGAGAATAATGAAGCAATTTTTACGCAAAATTTTGCATCATGCATTTTACTTTAAAAAAAAAAGAGAAATAAATGAAAATTTTTTATAGTAAATATACACATCTTAGTCCATATATAAATCAAAGGTATTTAATTTTATAAATAAATTAGTTTTCAAGAGCTAATTAACTTTTTAAATTTTTTTTTTAACAATATGTCAGTTTGGTAAAGTTTTCTAAAAAATCTGCTGAATAAAATTGTCCTTAAAATTTATTGTGGTGCCAGACAATGTGTGATTTGAAAATAATAATAAATAATTTTCATTTTGGCTAAAAAGAAATAAAATTAAAAATATTGTACTAAAAAACTTCCAAAAATTTTAAGAACACATTTAAAAAATGTGTTAATAAAATTTAAAAAAAAAATTAAAAATTACATTATTAAAAACAATTTCCCAAACCTTAATGTTAGATGTTTTAAAAGAAACAAGTTAGTTACACGATTTTGGAAAATTTGAACTGTTTACCTGAAACAGAATTTTAAAAAAGTGTGTCAAAGCATAAAACAACACATTAAAACAATGTATATGCACCCCCAGTGTTTAAAATGTATTATTTTATAACGTTCCAGCAGCATAATCTTTTATGTCCATAATCACTTAGCACCATAAAGCTCTATTTTTTAGGACGATAATAAAAAAACTCAAAAAATGTGCCCTTATGGTGGTTCTCAAATCCTCTGCTCAACAACGGGAGACACATTTTCTAATTATTTTTTAAACGTAAAAGAATAAAGTTTGTCAGGCCTAAATATTATAGCACTTTAGGATCGAATGGTATTTTGTAGTTTTTGATAAATAATTTACTTGTCGAGTTATAAGCAACTGTGGTCATATAACGATTGTTTTATTATTATTATTATTATTATTCCCGCAGTGTCGCGTCCCGAAATTCGGTTTAAAACTCTCAATTTGACAGTATTTTCTGAAAGATCTTCTGCCTTTACCAAAATATGGAAAACGTCTTTCGATAACATAATTTAAAAAAAATAAATAAATAATCTGTATAAATATAGATATTAATAATCTGTAAAATCGCTAAAAAAACATGCCGACTCCGACTCCGGCTTTTTTCGTAAAACAGTTTGAAGTTATATTAAATCAGTTACATATAATTTTAAATCCAAAAAAAGAATTATTATTTTTAATTTTAAACTATACCGGGCTACTCAAGTTAAACATTTCAAATAAACTACCGGCGTACTCAGTAGATGAAAACTTTTAATTGAAAGCTTTAGTAGATCCCGAATTAATTCCGAACCAGTAAATTTTTTATCTTTATTTTTTTTTCTTTCCATCAAAATTTTTCTGCTCTGGAAGACACGAATTAACATCAAAATTGTATAAATTTCCCCTTTACAAATCTACTGATCCGAAATAGTAAAATTTCTGCTTTGTTTTCTTCTTTAGATTTAGATAGTTGGATTTTTTGGGTTTGTAAGACGTGAAATTGAAAAATTAGTAAACCAGAAAGTATTTTTTTTTCTTTTTTCTTTCAAAGCTCTAAGAACTGAATTAATTATGAAATACTGAAATAGGGAAAAAATTAGAACTCGTGATTAATGACAAAACATGGAATTATTATAAACGTATTTGTATTAAGTATCCATATTAATGTTACAAACAAATAAAGGTATATCAAGAATTAGGTGGCCGATTTGCGTGTATTTTAAGTCTTAAAGCACAAATATTTTTGCACCGGCTATATTTTTCATCGGGAACGTCACTAAATTCTGATCAAGCAGTATTCCTGTTTTTGAATTTATTTATATGTTTTTATTTTTATTTGTTTATTTATTTATTACTTTTATTTATTTGTTTGTTTGTTTGTTTGTTTATTATTTATTATTTTATCTTATTTATTCATTTATTTTGCCTTATTTAAAGGAAAATCTACGAAAATAATTTCTTACATGAAATTAAAAGTTTTTTCGGTCTAATAATACGACTTATATACTTTACATTCCTGTCATACTGTCTGGAAAATAATTTTGAATACCATCACAACACTAGAATCAACATCTGCTCAAAAGGTTCGATGTCATCATCATCTTGAGACACTTATAAGGGCGCAGAGATAAATATAGAAAGTCGATAAAATGTCGGGGGGAGCCAGAAGAGTTTATGAAACTCTAAAAATGTTTTTCTCTCCGACTTAACTTTAGCGAATACAAGTTTAGAAGCACGTTATTCTTTTCGAAGCACCTAGACAAAGATATGGATGGCGCAACGGGTTAAATATAGCCAACAGTCTATAACTAGAAAAGAGGTATAGTCATAGGTGAGGAAAATAAGGAGAATTCCAAATAAATACGGTTATTTTCTCGGTCTGAAATGCCTACACATCTAAGACGTATTTCGATGTTGAAAACTATTGGGCTAATGTTTGTGTCGACTGTATCTTGATCAGTAATAACAAATCAATATATGTATATATATAAGGATTTTTTTTTGGTATTGCCCCAGCAGTAAGTGTTTACATTTAGCCAATATTGAACCAATACGGGAATGAAATATAAATCAACATTGTTGTGTTTACAATTTGGCAATTTGGAATGAAATATTGCCTCAGCACATTTATATTTATCCAATGTTAAACCAATATGACAATTCATTTTTAAACGGAGAGATATAAAATTTAAAAGCCTGGCTATGAAAGTGATTTGGATTCGAACTGCGCTTTCCGTTTTTAGATCACATGCTATCAAATTCAGAGAGCTAATGTGCCCGCAGGTTTTGCATGTTCGTATGTGCGTAACGCTATAACTCGTGATAGAAACATCCTATTTGCTTCAAATTTTGGACATAGATTTATTCTGATAAGGTGCTTCCCTGATTAATTTTGGGAATTCAATGGATAAGAATAAAGGGTCGGGGAGGTAACGGTGAGCTAATACCACCCTTAATTTGATCAATGAATTACCTATTGAGTTATAGCCGATTTTGATCACATGAGGCATGCTTTTCTCCCTTACTTAGCGGTTATTATGTTTTCGTGCATAAATTTGGTTCAAAACGCCCACTTTAACACTATTTATTGAAAAATCGTTTGTGTTTCAAATAAAACAGGGAAAGAAGTAAGTGCAATTAATTAATTTCTGAACTAAAACACCTGCTGTTTCATGCGTTTCCGAACAAAAGTAAAGGAAAACTTCCTTCATAAAGTTGCCCTTTTTGATTTAAGAACAGGCTTTATAAATAATTCGTTAAATCCAAGCAGTCTAATAATAATAACAAGAACGAAAGATCATGCGTACAGCATAAATTATGAAACACTTTCCAACACAATCTGAATACTATATCAAAGCTCCACAATTTATCAAAGTGAAAGATGATGTTTAACTGAACAATTTTTTTAACGTATAATGCATTTGAAAACCCGATTTCTGCTATTATGATGAATAGTCGATAAAATATAAAATTTTTTGTACAACCCCGTATATGATCTATTGATAAGTATGCATACAACATAGTATATTAAAAGTCAATTCATATAAACATATAGCACAGCTGAAAATTTCCCCTCAACAATTTCCGCCATTAAGAGGCTACTTCATTGAAAGGAAAAGACGCGCTGGCTAATACTAATCTTATGGAAGAAATTTATAATGATATCTAGGTTGCATTTTGATAATTTTAAATGATTCTTTTTGCATTAGATAGCTGAGATCAATCTGTATGCAAGTCGTTTTTTACTTTTTTGTGTTTGTTTACAGATATTTTTTTATGAGGACACTTTCATTTTCGAACCGGTTTGGAAAGCGAAAGCACCCTCATACAAAATATCTGCAACCAAAACCGAAAAAAGTAGAAAACGGCCTGCATTCAAGTCAATCTCACCTATTCAATGAAAAAAAAATCATTTAAAAATATTGAAATGGAACCGAGATATCTTTATAAATTTCTTCGATAGGATTAGCATTAGCGAACAGGTCTTTTTAATTGACTGAAATAGCACCTTAAACGGGAGTTGTTGAAAACTTTTAAGAAACAGCTCAATATATGATCTATAGATTTTAAGCAAAACAACTAACATTGAAATAAAAAAGAATATTGCCCAGTTAAACTGGTGGCATTGAGCTCACAAACTATTCACAGTAATTGTATATTACAGTCTTATTTTTTCAAAGAATAATAACCTCAAAAACAAATTAAAGAGGAGATTAATTCCGCCAATTCCCCTCTTTATAACCATTGAACTCCCAAAACTAATCAGGGATACAATATCAGAATGAACCTATATCCTAAATTCGAAGCAAAACGGATAATTCTGCATAAAAACTCATTCATCTAGTTTAAAATCTTTCATCCTCTTAGGTATATTTAACCATTAAATCCCCCCAAATTATTCAGGCATCTGGCTTATCTAAAAAAAAAACTATATTCAAAATTAGAAGCAAATCCGATAATTCTGCATAAAAACCCATTTATCTAATTTATGAAAGGACAATCGGGGATTCCCTCTTTTATACTTAACAAAAGAACACCAAAAACTAATCAGGCAAGCACCTTATCAGAATGAATCTATATTTAAAATTTGAAGCACATTGTTTAATTATACATGACAAACCCAATTACCTGAATTAAGAGAGGATAGTCCCCGTTTCTCTCTTTTATACTAAATCAGTGAATCCCCAAAACAAATCAAGTAAATATCTTATCAGAATGTATTTATATCTAAAATTTGAAACAAATCGGTAAATTATGTGCGAAAAAGACATTTACCTAAATCAGTGTTGAATCCAAACACTTTTCTCCGGAGGGTCATCTGTAGCTCCGCAATGGGACATGATAGAATTCCAGGGGGGGGGGAGATCACACTTTTTGACCATTGAAAACCCAAAATCTCAAAATTTCCGGGGGGGGCATTCATTGCTCCCGAGGGGGATGTCCCCCCGGGCCACCCTCTGGATTCAACACTGACCTAAATGAAGGGGGATAACCTCCCCCCCCAAATTAACCAATGAACACCCAAAACTAATGATGGAGGCGTCTTATCCGAATGATCCTATATCTAAAAAATGAAGAAATTCAGATAATTCTGCATGAAAAACCCATTTATCTAAATTAAAGGGGGGGGGGATAAGTCTTCCGTTTCTCCTTCACATTTATCCAATGAACTTCCAAAATTAATCAGGGAAGCGCCTTATCAGAATAAACCTATATCCAATATTTGAAACAAATAGGATATTTTTATCACGAGTTATCGCGTTACATACGTATATACCTACATACAAACGCAACAGAACCTGCTGGTACATTAGCTCTCCGGCTTTGATAGCCTGTGAGGTAAAAAATAATTAAATTTACAGGCGCATAAGAGAACTAAAAACGTATTTTCTGCAATTGTTTTTTTTTTTTTTTTTTTTTTTTTTTTCTTCAATAGTTTAATTTATTGCTCAGTTACTTCTGTAGCCAAATTCTTTTGGGCATTCCTATAAATGAACGATAAATTCTATACTCATCACGTTACATAGTAAGAACATTGTAGTGCACTTAGTGAAAAATATCAATTTTAATATGTTTAAAAAATAATATCATTAAAGTTAACCGCAAACGATTTTTTTCTCATAGACCGTAATGTAACGGAATTCTTTTGAATGTCCCTGTAAATGAACCGTAAATGCTAAATACTTCTGTTTGAATACCGAACATATCATAGTGGCACTTAATAATATATATCCATTTCATGGCAATCGGACTATATTTACGTGAATTAGAGCACGGACAGACAGACGGACGGACGGACAGACAAGTCGAATTCATAAACACTTTTCATCTATGCTGGAAAGTGTTAAAAATGAGTGTATTTTTGCTAATCAGTTTTTAAATATCAAAAACAAATTTCATGCTTACACTATAGTCATATGATTCCTGGAATTACCGCAGACATATTTATCCATCTAGTTAATAAAGAAAATCTAAATGTCTAGACCAGGGACAGCGAACTCACAGCTCAATGCAACATAATATTTTCAGTACCGCAATAATAATAAAAACAAATTACTGAGAGGATTTAGATTAATATGAAAAGACAGGCCAGACAAAACTGAATGGGATTTCTTCGGCAATAATCTCATGATTCAAGTAGTTTCATCAGCATTTAAGTAGCTCATATTAGAAAAACTGTAATTTATTATATATCCTGAGAGGAATATAAGTCCTCATAAGTTGAGCTTGTCTAAAGTAGATCCGTTCGAAATCGAAATGTAACTTATTGATTTCTTATTTATTTCAACTTTGGCTCAAAGTTTAGCGTATTAAGTGATGATTTGGTTACTAAACTAGTTGGATGTGTCAATCCCAAAACTTTCTTCTATCTCATAAGTACATTTTAATATTTAAAAAAAAAAAAAAAAAAAAAAAAAAAAGTGGTGACCCTAAAGTTACCCACTATCGAATTTCCTCGAACATTTGACCTAGCCTAATGAGATTCTGGTATCCGAAAATCCTAAAACGCAAACTTTAATTAATATTCTGAGAAAAAGAGCTTAGTAGTGCCTCATGTTGGGTAATTTATACTAAAACCTAATAAGCATATCTATTTATGTCAAGACCTAACAGAATCTGATATTTGATGGAATTTCGTCCATTAGTTCTTGAGATATAGTTATAACAAAAAAATTGCAAAACGTTGCACAGCAACACCATATCTTGGACAATTTATGCCAAAACGTAAAAAAGCGTCTAATTATGTTATGGTGTAAAAGAATATGAAGTTTGATGAAATTCTGTGCATTAGTTCTTGAGATATAGCTAGTTTAAAAAAACCGTGTAAAATATAGCACAGCAGCACCATCAGTTGAAGGATTTATAACAAAACGTAATCATCGTGTAATTATGTTATATGTCATTTTGTAACAAAATCTGAAGTTTGATGAAATTCTGTGCGTTGGTTGTTGAGATATAGCTATTGGAAAAATCGTGCAAAATGCAGCATAGCTGCACTACCTGTTGCAAGGTCAATACCAAAATGTAATCAGCATCTAATTATGTTATATATTCTAGTGTAACAGAATCTAAAATTTGATGAAGTTCTCTGCATTAGTTCTTGAGATATAGCAATCGCAAAAATCGCGCAAAATGTAGCATAGCAGCGCCACCTATAAAGCGGTTCACACCAAAACCTTATCAGCGGCTATGTATCTCAAGGTATCGCGAAATCTGAAGTTTGGTGACATTCTGTGCATTAGTTCTTGAGATATACTTTCATGAAAATCATGAAAAACGTGGCATAGCAGCGCCACCTGCTGGTCAATTTACACCAAAACTTAATCAGCGTCTATGTATATCAAGGGGTCACAGAATCTGAAGTTTCGTGAAATTCTGTGCATTAGTTCTTGAGATATAGCGTTCTAGAAAATCATGAAAAACGTAGTATAGCAGCGCCACCTGCAGGCCAATTTTCACCAAAAACCAATACCAGGCACTAATTTATAGCAAGGTCTAACTGAATATAAAATTTTATTAAATTTCGAGCATTAGTTCTTGAGATAGAGCGCCCACAAATTTTTTGTCACATACAGACAGACAGACATACAGACAGACAGACAGACAGAAGGACAGACTCACAGACAGACATTTTCTAAAAATAGTCAAAACGTGTTCAGGACCTTCTAAAACGTATAAATCCGTCGAAAACCGGAAGTCGAAAATTTTCATGAATCCAATACTTTCTTCTTGTAAAGATAGAAGAAAGTAACAAAAGGAGGCGCCAGAACACTGTAAAAAAGACGGACATTTCTTAATTTACAAAAAAGTACTGTAACCGCTTTCAAGTCGTCCAAGATTTCAAAAAGCATTCCTTTATCTTTAGAAACCCCACGAAAGAATTTATATTTGAAATTTAAAGAACATTTTACAAAAATAAATTTTTATTAGCTGTTTTGTAGTTTTCGAAAACGTATCAGAGTAGATTTTACAGTGCATTAATCAGTCCTCTCTACCCAAAACACCAGTTTTTCGAATACATCGAGGTCCCAATTACATATTTTGTGTTCGACAAACGTATTTAAATGAAAAACACTTAGAATTAACATAATTAACACTAAAATTAACATTTATCTCCTACAATTGCATACACAATTTCAGTTACGTAAGCTGAAAATGTTTAGTTGAAACGTGATCACGAATATCAAACTATTTTGTCTGCCGAATAATTAAAAACGCTTTTTAAAAGTAACGTTACACAACTTTTGCTTTTAACTGTCGATTTATACAGATATTCAAATTAATAAAAAAAATATCATACTTAAATAAAAGAGAATGCTTTTATATTATTTATTTGGACTGTTCACAACTGTTCCGTTTAATAAGCGCAAAACGTTTTGACACACATTTCCAAATTCATTTTTTAACGGATATATATAAAATTGGAAGACCTGACTATGAAAGCGATTTGAAATCGATCTATGTTTTCTATTTTAGATCAATAAATTACCCAATGAGTTATAAACGTTTTTGATCACGTTACATAGCGTTTTTTCTCTCCTTTATTTGGTTTTGCTGCTTTCGTCGGTTCAAAACGCTAACTTTGAAAGTATTTCCTTAAACATCTATTGCGTTTGCAAAATAAAAACAGGAAAATGAGTACGCTTAGATCGTTTCTGAACAACAACACCTGCTATAGTTTCATAGATTTCCGTAAAAAAAAAAAAAAAAAAAAAAAAATTAAAACTTATCTCACAAAGTTGCATTTTTGATTTAAGAACACCCTTTTGAAAATTAACCACTAATGACGATCTTCATAGGATTTAATGATATAGAAATGCAAGTTGCAATTTATTTACAATGTCTTGTAAATAATCTGTCTTTTACTTTTTCGCAAAAACAGTTTTTCTAGAGAAAGTAGAAAAAAATAATTGAGGGGTGATAACAGTCATCTAGACATATAATTTTTGTCTAAGAAACCAAAATTGCAATCTAATTATTCAATCTACTTTATACAGCATATCTTATCTCACTTCATGTCAAACTTGGATTTTCTTTTGTTATTTCAACAATAATGAAGATATCTTAATTATATTTTCAACTTTGATTTCTGTGAAATACGATATCATGACGAGAAGTCGTAGAAATTGTCACTAATCATATTTAAACACTGAGCTTAACACCTTTATTTAAAATGCAATTGGTAGCATATTGTAAAAAATGACAGTAAGTTTCTTAAGATTGTATTCGAAAAATTATTTTTTAATCCTCCACAGTTAAAATTTTCAGACACATTTCTGAAACCATTTCTTTCAGACTCATTTTTAAAAGTAAAAACACGAAACTTGCTGAGGTGATTTTTGAAGAGATGCATAAGATGCCGTGTGATTTCATTTTTCGCTCAATTCATTAAAATTTGATTTATAAACAATTATTTTCTCAGTATGACCATTTTTTTTCGTTCCCAGATCTCTCGCTTCGGAAAGTTCGGTTCAAAACGACAATTTTGCCAGCATTTTTTTCTTTTTGCAATATCTTCTGCATTTATCGAAAAATTGACATATACGGCACATTATGTAGTTTCAAAATAAGAAAAAATGCCAGTTTGTGTTTAAGAGCAAAAATGAATTTAAAAATAAATCAGAAAATTAGCAGTTAGGGTTCGAATACACCCTTAATCTACGAAAATATAAAATCATGTACGCAAGTATATAATAGCGTGTTCCGAGTCACCTTAGATTCCGAAAAGTATTCTTTATCTATAGAATCACCAGAAAAGAATTCCGAAATATGAAGAAGATTTAATTTCAAGGATAAATTTTTATAGACATATAATTTTAGGCCATTTTTCAATAATTACATTAAATTTTAAAGTTTAAATATGTATGCAAATAACAATCGAAATAATTTTTTTTTTCATTTAGGCTTCGAGTTTGAATATAACGAGTGCGGTTCGGGTTCGAGTTGAAATGTATCGGGTCTGGGTCTGGTTGAGGTAATTTATTTTTCGGGTTCTGCTCGAGTTTCGAATTGATTTGCAGAAATTTCGGATCCACCTGACTTGTGCCGAGTTGTCTTAACATCATATTAAAACACTAAAAAAAAAAGTTTTTCACACATTATGGTCGCATAAAATATTTCTTGAAAATGTGACACGAATATAAAAAGGTTCGCTTTTCCTGGTCTAGACATTTAAATAAATAAATTAAAAAAAAAAAAAAAAAAAAAAAAAACCAAAAAACGACTCCAACAAAACAAATCGAGTGGAGATTAATTACACGCAAAAATTTAATGAATTTACACCACTCACCACAGCAACAGCTTCTGATGCCAACAATTCAGATGGCGACAACACTGTCAAATAAGATATATTCGTTAAGAAATAACAGATGGTCACCAATGGAATTCCGATAGCAATGGCTCGGGGCAGGTTTCTGATGGAGAAGAAAAATAAAAATAATTAATTTTAACAAAAATAAGTACATTTATAAAATAAAATATTCATTTACAAAAAAATTGATTTTAAAATTAATCTAGATTATATCTGGCTAGTGCACTGAAAAAAAGAAACAAATTAATAACTCAATAATTTTTTCTATGTAGAATTTATTTATATTTATTTCGCAAACATGTTGTAAGTAGCGAGGAAAAATTCGATTAAATTCTTGATAGAAAACAGTGCTTCCGAAAAAAAGCCAAAAATTATCTCTGTTATCTACTCGACCTTCTTTAGGAGCTTAATACGTGAGATTCAATTAAATTAATTATTTAATGCGGTATTTCTCATAGCCTTTTTTATTTTGCGGCACATTTCAAAACAATAGCTGAGATTCCAAAGCAATGCTTTGACTCATTATTAAGTCCACGGAACACTAAACTTACGATGCTTGAAAAGCTGTGAAAGAGACACATATGTCTTCTTTAATAGTGTATTCCAATCCAAACTTTTTATTTTTAAATTCATTTCTGCTCTCAAACGCATCCAATTTGAAAATTCTCTTATTTAGAAACTACATAATGTGCCGTGCATGTCGATTTTTTGGTGAATGCAGAAAATATTGCAAAAAAGGCTGTCAAAGTTGGCCTTCTGACCGAATTTTCTAAAGCGGGAGATCTAGGAACAAAAATAATGGTCATACTGAGAAAATAATTGTTTATAAATCAATTTCTAATTATATGATATGAGCGGGAAATGAAGTCACACGATCTTTTATACATCTAATCTTCAAATCTTCTAAAAAAAGTAGTATTGTATTAATTTTTTTTCTGTTTAAAAGGACGTTTCAATCATGTTTCTATCTTAATTGGCACAGGAAATGTTAACTTTTTTACTTTGGTTTGTTTTCAAAATCTAGCTTTCAAGCAATGGCTGTCATGGAATCGATTTCTTGTGAAAATGCGCTTTTCTTCATGATGGGTTTTTTCAACATTTCTCTTATTTAAATTTTTATAAATCAAGAACCATTAAAGATTATTGGTTCAAACTTGGAACACATTTTTTTTTCAATCGCTTTACTTTAATTCTGATTCAGAAAATTTGAAAAAAAATATTTACTTTTAAATATATATATATATATATATATATTAAGGATGCATTATTTCTTTCTTAACTTTTATTTTAAATATTTGTAATTTTCTATTTAAATTAATATTTTAAAAAATGCTGAATCAAAATTAGAACTTATATATTTCTGTTCATTTAAATGAAAAACAATTAAAATTCTACTAGTAATATTTCGAGTTATAACTATTTTAAATTCCCTACTTTTTTAACAAAATTTAATTTAAAAAATTTTTATGAGAAGTTTTTGTTTTCAAATAAAATGGTTAATCATAACAAAAAGTTCAAAATTTTAATTCAACGAATAAAAATTATTTTAAAGTGTGTTCAGGACCCCCTTAAGACAAACGGAATGCTCCATCATAAATAAAGTACAAATATTTTACCATTACTTGCATAAAAATGATTTTTTTAAATATCTGCCTTACAAGATTGGGCTTGTGGATAGACATATTAATAAATGTACTTTCAAGAATCTAGTCAAAATTTATTTTCGCTTTAAACATCATTTAATGTATAAAAGCCCATTCTCAAAAATGTAACATTGAGAGCGGATGACGTTTCTTTCGTAAAAATTTTAAATTTGTAATTGAGAAAAAAACAAGTTGGAAATTGCACGTGAAGCGTAGCAAATCAGGTGCGTCCGTACGATAACGAAGTTTTAAAAATATTACTCTCATATATCAATCTCATAAAATTGCAAATAGTAAATTACAATTAAAACACTCACCAAACAATGTTCTCCCTATACCATTATGTAATGGAATACTTTTGTATGGCCTTGTAAATCAAAAACAAATGTTCTTTGCACCACAAATTATGTAAAATGTATATTATAATATATACTTTATAGTTGCATATATATTTTATTAAGTTCGAATGAGTGTAACACCATTAAAATGTATTTGAAACATTTTTCCCCATTGAACGTAATGTAACGGGATACTTTTGATTGTCCCTGTAATGGATCTATGCATCCGATTTTCATAAAATTTGAAATAACTCGACAAAATTATGTAATAATTATGTATTTTAAATTTCAAAAGTATAAAATACATTTGAAACTTTTCCCCCATTGACCATAATGTAACGGAATACTTTTGATTGCCCCTGTAATTGATCTATGCATCCGATTTTCATAAAATTTGAAATGACTCCACAAAATTATGTAATAATTATGTATTTTAAATTTCAAACGATTCGGTTGGGCAGTTTTTGCGTTGTTATATGCGGACAGACGGATTGAATAACCACTATAGGTGCTACATATTTACATAATAACGAACGCACCTAAAAAGGAATGGATTATAATTTTTTTTATCATTTTCGTTGCATTTTATTGAGATTCTTACTGAGAATATTCAGATCGAAACAAATTTTGAAGAAAATGCTACGTTCGATCACTAAAGAGTATTGTGTTTTTTAATATTTAGTGAAAATTGCTAAAGAACGGATGGAAAATTCCGTTTTAAACAGGCTATTATTTTAGCAAGTGTATAATCTTCCTGCCGTAAACTGAAAAAAAAAAAATCTGCAATTTTAGCAATCTAAATTTACCAAAATCTGTTATGCTTACTAAAATTTTATATGAACACAGTACAAGAAAATGCGATGTATATCTATAAAACTTGTAAGCAAAACTAGAGATATCTGTAACTGTACAAAAGAATTTACTAAAATTTTATCTTTAATCCTCGTTACTGTTACTTAAAAAGTTCTAGGAATACAATTATCCAAAAAAATTCTTAGTAACCTTAAAAATTTTTTGATTCAAAGTGCAAATCTGTACCTGTTACATGAATTTTTATTATTGTCATTGCGTAAAAAGTTCTTAAAATATAATTCTGCTAGAATTTTTTTTTTAATTTTCCATTTTTTAAAAACAGTGTAGGCAGTGCTGTAATTGGAAAAAAAAATGTTTGTGGGAACTCACTTTTCCATAGAGCTCATGTTGGTATTACTGGATTTTTGCCAAGCAAAAAGCCAATTTATAAAACATTTAGTCCAAAATCAACTCTTTAGAGTTAACAGTTTCAATTATTTTACTCTGGTTTTAGGTACTGTAATTTTGTAGCATTCTCTAAATGAATTTTATAAATTGCGTAGTAACATTTTCCATCATGAAGCAAAATTTAATTGAAATAACAGAAGTTTTCATAAAAAACGATAATGAGAAGTTTTATTTTTCTATTTTTTGATTTACAACAAACTGTCTCGTCTGCCAATCTTCTTCCGACAACCAAGGTTAATGACCATATGGTTCAGGACAAAATTCTTTTCGTAAAGATTCCTACACAGCTTATAAATATAAGTGAAATGGCTTTAAAAAAAAAAAAAAATAAAGATTTAAATTTCCGCATCGGTCATGATGCTATTCATACAACTGAATTATTCTTTCGCTTTCCGATGTTGAATTGGGTACTATTTTCATTATACACTAGAAGAGTACTTAGCTCTCTGGCTCATTTTCAGTATCAATAAACTTTATAATTATTGTTATAATACATAACAATCATTGCACTATCATTTCCACTGATTTGGGGGAAAGAAATATGCTTGTGCGCGATGCTTAATTTTATTTATTTATTTATTTATTTTTACAGTAATAAACCAAATATTTCTGGGAACGGCGTTCCCACGCGTTCCCGCCCAATTACAGCACTGAGTGTAGGGCAATGGATGTTTTATGTTTAAAGCAATATTCCGTTATGGACAGATGTTTCGTTTTCAAAGGACTTACGAAATTTTTCTTTCTTGATTTAGAAGCTACTGTCTTGCTTTTAAGTAGTTTGAACTCAGCAATACTAGTCGCAGCATACCGGTCGAGAACCACTAATTTAATGTAATTAATTCTTTCCATTTAATCTAAATTATCCAAGACTTAAAAGTATTGAAAGGAGTCTTTTTCATGAAAGTTTATTTCGTAACTTACTTTTAGTCCTTCGGTATTAACTTTTCCGTGCACCATGTGCCATATCTGGCACGTACCCAAAACCAAATTCTCATTAAGTGCCATTAATTTGACGAATATGATCGCTGTAACTAATCAAGAACAGTACAAAAAAAAAAGAAAAAAATATTTTGTTCATCAAATGGCTGCATTTGGCAAAAAATTAAAATTTATTCTTCGGAAAAAAAGAAAAAAAATGATGAAGCTATTAAGGGGACGGTGGACGTTAAAAATTTATTTTATTCATTTTTATCATAGCAATATGAAATTTTGTGCATATATACATTTCACCAAAAGCATATAGAATACCTTCAAAAAATTTCTAATCTTATTAAAATTTGTATTTTTTTTTTTACAAAAATTTACATTTTTAAACGAAATTTTAAAATGCTCCTCGTGTCTTAATTTTTGAAATATTTTCTCGATTTTGCATTTTTATCACTTAAAACTATATTATAAACAAATTTGTGTAAGATTTTTAAAATCTCTTGAATAGTTAATATTTTACAGATTTTATTTCTTAAATTCCTTATCGAATTTCATCAAAATTTTGCCTTTTAA
This sequence comes from Maratus speculifer, assembly GCA_964019185.1. NCBI lineage: Eukaryota > Metazoa > Arthropoda > Arachnida > Araneae > Salticidae > Maratus > Maratus speculifer. The sequence continues at coordinate 290,535,066 of OZ025296.1, forward strand.
TAAGTAAAAAATAAAATTTGATTATCTTAATGAAGACGAATTTTAAAAAGCTTACACAGTTTCTTTTTAAATAATATCAGGATACTTCCTTATCAATTTTATAAATATTGATCAAAAATTAAGACGCAAGAAGCAATTCAAAAATCAAAAAACGCTGAAAAGTTAGTTTTGATAAAAACAGATTTAAAAGTATATAAATACATTTATCTTTATTATTTACTCCTTAAAACCTTCATAAATGATATTTTAATAAGAAAAAACTGTTTAGGTACTATTATATCACAGAAATAGACCTTTTTTCTGACGATTTTGCTGTGGATGTTTTTGCTCAAATAAAGGTCCACTGTCCCCTTAAGGGTGTTCTTAACTGCTCTGCTCAACAAGCGCAAAACGTTTTTACACATTTACAAATTCATTTTTTAACAGAAATGTATAAAATTGAAATGTCTGATAAAGTTGCCCCTTTTGATTTGAGAAAGCCTTAAGCTCATTAAAGTTTGAGATGATAATCTGTTGGTTCATTAACTTGATGTTATAATAGCTTGTATCCTATATCCAGCCACGGATCATGTGCTATGGTAAATCAAATAAGAGAATTAATCAAAATTGCATTAATTAAATTGTAAATTGATATTTATATATTGCATTTATTTATCCATTTGCATCAAAATTTTATTTATTTCAAAAAAGATTTATCTCTCTTATAACATTGCATCAACTCTACTCCTTCAGCTTCCCACAAAAAAAGTTTTGAATTTCAAGGAAAGAAAAAGGAAGAAAAACCCTCTTCAAAATGTAATGTGTTAATTTGAAAAAACTCCTGTGCCTTCCTTTTAGATTATATTCCAAAATCAAGATGTTTCTAAAATCAAGATAAGAAATGTGCAAATTTGTTCCTTTGGTCGGCAAAGTAAATAACTTGGAAAAGTATACAATGTGAAAAAACTGACTTTCCTGTCTTCAATAGGAAAACAAAAAAATTATTGATGCAAAACGGAAGTAGATAATATATACATTTAACGCTAACATGCTTATACGCACATAAAAAATTAGCAAGTAAAATGAGGGAAAATTGAATTGATTTCTCAGCTCTTTCTTCTTTATATAAAAGGAATGTGAGTAAGATTTGGGTTACATTTGGAAAAGTCGAACTATGCACTGACAAGGAATGTCTCCATACGGGCATACTCCGGAAAATCTGAAAAATATTACAAGATGTTCTTCTCACGAGGATATATACATTAATAAAAAATTGATGGAACCCCCATACTATGTCCGTAAAAAAATGATGAAAATTTCGTTATTTGGTGATTTATCATCGGTTGGCGATGAAAAGCAATTTCAAAAAATGTTTTTTTTTTAAATGTGAAATGCATTTTAATGGGAAAAAATTTCATGTTCAACATTTTTAGATAAATTTAATATCTTTGGTTTTGTCAGCCTTACTTTTTTTTAAGTATAATTTCGTTATATTGATATTTATATGTATTTATATTCAAATTTAACCATCAAAATTTGAGATTTAAAACGAAATTCAAATTTAAATAAATTAAAATTGTTTCAAGTTCAAAGTCCAGTTGAGCATTGTCAATTCGATTTTGTTGCTATGGAAACATCTGGCTTTTATTTTTGAATAAGCTTAACCCTTTCGCTACTGGTGTCCATGATCAAGGACATACTTTTTAGAATTTTTTTTATCAATTCTAATTTAATTTAAAGTAATTTTACAATTTTTGTCTGTAATTTTAATCATTTCCCTACTAAAAGCACAAATATTTAGAAATAAAAACAGTACATGGCAGCACCTAGGAATATTTGTATCAAGATGGATAGAAACACGAGCTCTTGTCCCGGTAAGCCTTTTAAGAACCATAGTATTTTGATATAATTTTATATAAGCAGTAGCTAAATATATTTATTATTTTATTACGGAAACTAGAAACTTTGATTTAAGCTTATTTTGAAAGTTCTATGTATTTACAATTTTGTTATAGAATTATTTAAAAACATGTGTCCATGATCATGGACAAATGTTTTCAAACGGTGTGTGTACCACTATACTGTAACTTTATGATATTGTTTGCTTTCATTTAGCTTTTATTTTATATTGTTCATGTAGCTATGGGGGCAATGAAATTTGCAAGAGTTAGGCTCTACTGGGATAAAACCCTGGGTACTGACCTTTTCCAAAATTCTACGGCCTGCAGTAGATTTTTTTCATTGCCATATAATTTACATATTGTAAATAATTTAGACCGCCCTTCAGACAATACTGATGTTTTTTATAAAGTTAGTCCACTTTTTGATGCTGTTCAAAGTAGATGTAAGCACTTGAAAATGGAAGAAAAGCTATGTGTTGATGAGCAGATGTGTCCAGGACATCTAAAAGTAAAACAATACACCAAAAACAAACCAAGCAAATGGGGAGTAAAATTATTTCTTTTGTGTGGGGAAAGTGGAATTGTGTATGATTTTATATTATATCAGAGAACACCCACAGAAATAAATAAAGATCTACAAAGCAGATTTGGTGAGGCAGCAGCAGTTGTTATGCATTTGAGTAAGAGAATAATCGAGCTCACGAATAATCACCAAGAAAACACCGTTATATTTTGATAATTATTTTTCATCTTATGCTTTGCTGCAGATTTTGAAAAGTCATAAAATGTTAGCAGTTTATACAGCAAGAGTGAATAGATTTGGAAATCCACCTTTCATTCCGGAGAAATTTAAAAAAATAATAATAATAATAATAATAAATGAAAGGAGTTTTATAGAAGAGCTATATAGTAAGGACAACGATATTGTACTTGTTAGATGGTATGATAACAAAAGTGTGTATATTGCTAGTAATTTTCTGGGTAAAGGCAACACTGATGTTGCTAAACGATGGTACAAAAATTCTAAGCAATACATTGATGTGATTCGACCAGAAGTTATGAAGAAATATAATGAACCAATGGGAGGAGTTGATAGGATGGATTTTCTAATTGGCCTGTACATAATATTTATTGGATCAAAAAAATGGACACTTCGCCTCATATTTCATGCAGTAGACCTGGCTATATGTAATAGTTGGCTTGAATATAAAAGAGATGCTACTCAATGTAATATTCCAAAAACAGAAATTATGGATGCCAAAAATTCCCAACACGATATTTCGCGCAAAAGCACAGACGTAAGACCATACGAGGCAATACAACTCGATGCAGTAGATCATATCCCTATCCATAACAGCTGCAAGGAAGTAGGCCGCTATAAAAGAAAACAGTGCAAGGGGAAATCACATTTTAGGTGTGAAAAAAGCCAAATTCATCTATGTTTGAGTAAAGAACGCAATTGTTTCAAATAATTCCACTTAAACACATAGTTATCACAGCATTTGAAATTTAAACAGTATTTTGTAGCAGTATTATTCTAAAACAGTATTTTGTAACAATAAAATAAAATTTGTTTTTCCATCAACAGTGTATTTTCATTATAGTCTACCTACACCCATTGAATACAAATGTCCTTGATCAAGGACATTCTCTAATTAAAAAAATTATGGTCATGAATTTTTTTCTAGGTGGTTTTTAGCTTATTAGAACCTTTATTAACAATGTGTAAAAGCTTCATAATTTTTATTTCATTTTTAAAGTTTTGGTACTGAAAGGGTTAAATGTATGAAAATAATTTTACTGAATAAGATTTTTTTATATGCTTATTTATATTATCATATAAAAAATTATATTATAAATATTTTTTCCAGAGGCTACAGCAACAAATAATATATATATATATGAATGTATATAATATATTAAACTCTCTCATTGTTTATGTTTAAATTCATTAAATACCATTTACACGGATTCTAAAAATCCAAAAGGTTTCAGTTGCGTCGTCAGCCTCATTAAAATCGTTTGCTTCTAGCGGGAAAAAGTGCTGCTCGTCAAATCGTGAGACACTTTCGTCTTTTCACGCCAAATACTCGAAAGTATTTTATTTTTTTTTTACAAGTTTTCTGCTGCAATTCCGTCGCTAATTTTCACTGATCCTTTATTACATACATAAGTAAATAATTTAGCTTTTTTTTTTTTTTTTTTTTTTTTTTTTTTTTTTTTTTTTTACAAACATTTCAGTATGCCCAGTATGGAGATCTTCCTTGTAAGAAAGAATTTGTATTAATAGTTCTGAATGAGTTATATTTTCAATTTAAGACTTCAAACCGAAATCTAACCTAAAAACAACTAAAAAAAAGTTATTTCTCATGGAAACAAAATCACAACTATATCAAATACCTTTATTTTATTTATTCGTTTATTTATTTTTAAGAGAATGAAAAGCAAAGGAGAAATTGTTAATTCAGTATCGAAGCTTGACCGATATTATTTTTCAACTTTTGAACTAAAAAGTAAATTATTTCTGTATTTAAAAATTCAATTTATGAAATAATAAATTTTTTTAAAAAATAAATTAAAATGCAACACATAAAAAAAAAAAAAAAAAAAAAAAAAAATTTCTAGTCTTTAACTCTTTTTAAGAAATTAAACTTAAACCACAAATTATGTATGAAATAATCAACAAAATTATTTTATAATTTTTTTCAACCTAATTTGAGCAAAAATGTTTAAATTACAATTACGCAGTAACAAAAAAAGGACAAATGATTATTAATATTGGAAAATATAATGTAACCATGAACGAAAATTTACATTAACTACCTCCGAGTTAAACACAATTCCAAAAAGCGTTCGCTAATTTTGGGAAACTCCCGAAATATATTTTATACATACAGAGTGAATCTAAATTGTTTTCACAAAATATGAGGGCTGCTAATACCCATCCAACTTTGGTTGAGGGTAATAACTTTAGGTAAACTGAGGTATATTATAATGAAACTTTTTTTTTTTTAATATGCTCACTTTTCTTATAACTATGATAACACACACACACACACAAAAAAAGTGTGCAGGCGTTTTTATTTTACACTCCAGCAGTATGCAGTTAACGCTTAGCATTTTGAACTGTGATTATCAATTCAAACGGCATCATCGAATATGTAAGCACCCTATTTTTCGAGAAACTTTTGTGATTTTATAAAATTTCACCCAAAACAAGGCACACATCGTTACACTTTTATTGCTATGTTTCTACGTTTCGCAAAATTATAAACATGAAAATATTGATGTTCAACAGAAATTCGATCGAGGTCAGTTTTTTATCTGTAAATGTTATTTCTCAACACAAAGACTATCTCGAAAGTAAAATTCACATTACATTTGGGTCGTGCAAATATAAATTATCATTTTAGGGGGGAGAGGGGCGTCTGGAATATGATATCGTAAGATATCTCTAAGGGGAGGGGGGAGGTGTATTTTGTTATCGATATCATTTTTGATCCAATCAAAATTTTCTATTTTATTTGTAACACTGTCTGTGATACAAAATAACATGTCATCTTTTTTATTTTATTTTATTATTATTATTACTTTTTTTTGCCTGTTATCTATTTTTATGAAAATACAAAGTTATTATTAAAATCACTAAATTATTATAAAATTATTTAATTCTAAAATATGGAATACCACTACATTTGACAGTCCTGTTCTTCTTCATATGTGAATACATATATAATACCGGTTCGAGAAACCATATGTGAAGTATATTTGAAATGAAGCTTATGTTTTCTAATAAATAAAAGAAAAAGAAAAGAAATGTTGTCCATACAGGGCTTCCAGTTGGTCCCTATTTCCCTAAAAGGTCCCTATTTTTTAACTTGGTCCCTAAAAGTCCCATTTTTCATTAATTGGTCCCTAAAAGTCCCTTTTTTAAATCTATATTGTGTCTAAATTATTTTTTCTGAGATTTTTACAAAACCTATAATTTTAAAAAATTGCAAATTTTATTGATCAGTTTTGTAAAAATTGCGAATTCCATTAATCGGCTTCGTAAAAATCGTAAATTTTGTTGATCAAGTTCGGACACCGTGACTTTCGTCGATAGATATCCTAAAAGAATCCTCGAAAATTTTGTTGATCAGGTGCAAAATAATCAAAAATTTTGTTGATCAGGTGCATAAAAATTGAAAATTTTGTTGATCAGGTGGGTAAAAATCGCAAGTTTCATTGTTCGACTTTGTAAAAGTTACAAATTTTGTCGATAGGCTTTGTGAAATTCACAAAATCCACCAATCGGTGTCTTAAAAATCACAAATTTCATCGATCGGCTTCATAAAAATCGCAAATTTTGTTGTTCAGTCACTGAATGATTGTGAATTTTCTCGATCGGTTCCATAAAAATTGCAAATTTTGTCGATTAGGCTCGGAAAATTGCGAATTTCCGGAAAAATCGCAAATTTCGTCGATCAGGTGAAAGAAATTGATTTTTTTTTTTTTATCTTGTGAAGGAAAATCGCAATTTTCATCGATGAAATTCATAAAAATCATGAATTTTGTCGATCAGATTCATAAAAATTGTGAATTTCATCAATCAGGCGCCAAAAAATAAAAAAATATCGCTGATCAGGGGGAAAAAATGGGGAATTTTGTCGATCATGTGAGGAAAAATTGCAAATTTTGTCGATTGCTTTTTAAAAATTATGAATTCTGTCGATCTACTTTGTAAAAATTATGAATTTTATTGATCAATTTCGTAAGAATTGTGAATTTTATTGATCAGACAAGGAAAGATCGTGAATTTTCTTGATCGGCTTCGTAGAAATTGCGAATTTTGTCTACTGGTTTCATAAAAAGCACATATCTGGTCCATCAGGCGTGGAAGAATTATAAATTTCATTGATCAAACACAGAAAATCAGGAAAATTCATTGATCAGGAGTAGAAAAAATTTGTTGATCAGCTCCTTCTCTCTCTTTTGTTCACAACGTTTACATTTTTTTGGCACCAGCCATTTATGCTTGTTTTTTAGGACTTTTAATAAAACAAAACTTACTCTCCTGAATCAAGTCAGAGAATATTTTTACAACTTGAAAATAATCCTTGCTATATATCTTTTATATGTAAAAACTGCTGATTTATCCTTACCACTGAATTGGATATTTGATTGGGTAAGCAAATTTAAAGAAGTAACAACCCCCCCTCCCCCCACACACACTCTTCCCTATGAAACACTATTTTTTATCTGCCACAGATCAACTCCTCTAAATCGAAATATCTCCATATTATTGGCGTGGCCCTCGACCACCCAGACATATTTGTAAGTGGCTCTTCTCTTGAAAAGGTTGTGCACCCCTATTTTAAGATATTATGAAAATCATGCTTAACTAATAACTAGTAAAATGATAAAAAAAAGGCTAATATTGCATAGTTAGTAAAACTATCAAAGTTACCTAAAAAATGAAAAGAGAGAGAGATACAGAGAAAAAGGAAAGTACAACTTGAAGTGAAGAAAGCTACAGAAGGGGAAGAAATCACAAAAAAAGAAGCTGAAAAAAATGTAATTGCAGATCTTGAAAAAAAATTAGAAGATTTAAACAAAAATGTGAGTGAAGAAGTAATTGTATTGGACAGATTGGGCAACAAAAGGTTAAAACTTGCTTTAGAAAAAGGAAATTTAACTGAAGCGAAAGTGGCACAAAAATGGAGTTGTGGTGGCACATGTAGATTGCAGCTGGTATAACTGCTAACAAGGAACTGAAAATAAAAAAAGAATAAAGCTGATAGCTTGTCTAGTGTTATAAATAAAAGAAAAAATAATTTAATTACAAATTTTATGCATAAGACACCTAAAAAAGGTTAATTTAAGAAATCTGTAACTATTATATTTGATTAAAAAAGTAAAAAAAAAAAAAAAATGTTAAAAATTGTATTTGATTTGTATAAATATGTTTATTTTCAGGTCCCTAAAAGGTCCCTATTTAAGACTTTCTGTCCCTAAAAAGTCCCCAATTTTTAATCATTAGGTCCCTAAGTACCTACTATTTTGTACCAAAGTTGCTGGCAGCCCTGTCCATGTCTTGTCGATAAGAATTTCTATCTTCTTCCAATCACTCCTCCATTCGGGGCAAGGGCAACAAAATTTTATTACTGTTGAATGCGTTACGGATCAAAAATCTGTTATAAAATACCTTTAAATAGTAATTAATTCTTTTAAGAGTTATTTGATATCAAGTTTTTTCATATGCGAAGTGATATTTTATCGACTTATCTTCATTTGAACCATGAAAATATGCGAAAAATAAATCTAACCAGTTTTGTATATCCCTTCGAATAAAAGAAATAAATTCTAGAAATTAAAAAACTATGCACTTTGATAACGATATCATTACTGGGGGTGGGATTTAAGGGATGATAGCGTATCATATAGAATGGGAGGGAGGCTTTAAAATTGCTAAAAAGATTGATAAAGCAGCTATCAGATTCACCAACATTTCGAGAGACTTTTGAGCCAACACTTAATTTCCTCCTACTTCCTCCAACACCCAGTGTGATAGCAAACAGCAATGTCCCCCGACTTTTTTCTACAGTTCCAAAGAAAGTCTCCGCTAACCGAGACTTTTCATCCAGCATCGAACATTTCAACGAATCAGAGGGAAGCGATTGATACGAATAGGCGATAAATATTAACGGCTGAAACTAGAACTATTGATTATCATGCTTTTCCTCCAACTTTTTAAAAAGCAATTGTAACCTTTTTCTCTCTTTGAACAGGAAAAAGTTGGGGTTAAAATTGGTTGAAAAGTTTGTCGCGCGTAAAGTTTGTGAATCTGATAACAACTTAACGTTATATTTTCACAGCTCCTTAGAGAAAGAGACGTGTTGAAAGTAAGAAAATGTTGAGAGTAGGAGAAGGGGGATAGTTAAAAAGTGTTTTTGATTCGATTCTAGTACAAAGAGGAAAAGGACATGATTGAAAACTGATTACGCACATGACAACTTTCGGCTTTTTTTAAATCAAAAAATTATATTTCAAATCAGAAATTAATTTTATGAGAAAAATATGAGCTTTCAATTATTTATTATATTTAATGCAAAAGTGCATTTAATGAAATAAATTTTCTGGTTCCAAGCGGTTATTTTTTATTTATTTATTTATTTATTTTTCAATGCGGATGTTAACAAGAAATTGTTCATGATATTTTCTAATTTTATGTATCTATTTTCTCTGTCGTCATTTACGAAAAGAATTCGTGTTTCTTCATTGTTTTTTAGGTGTATTCCTAATTATATAAATATGTAGCACCTATAGTCGTTGCCTAGTCCGGCCGTCTGTCCGCATATAACAGCGCAAAAATTACCTAAGAATTAGAATTTTTAGAAAAATTGAATCAAAATTTAAAAAGATAAAAATTTTCTTTATTCTATTAAATCCTATCATGCGTAATTAATTCAATGATATCCCATGGTAGATAATAATTCTAAGTTCCCATAGTAATTATGTCTTCTTATAGGGGAGTCCTTTTATTTTCGTATTGCCGAATTTAATATATAATCATACTAAATTTTGTATTCACACATTTTTTGGATAAGAGTGCAACAATTATTGCACGAAGATCTCAATATTTATAAAACTACTAATAGTACGACAAATGTACCTCATTTGCCACGTTTGATGTACAATTTCCGACTTCTTTCCTTTCCTATAGAGTTCGGAAAGAGATCATGATTTGTGTGTATGAGAGAGAGCGTGAACATCATAACTCTTAAATTATATTTCATTTCGTGAAAATGTTCTCATTCATTATATAGACCTCTGTTGCAAGAATCGTATACATTTTTGTACTAATCGGTTGACGGATTAGGTATTGAATCTTTTTTTCCCCTAACCATAATTTGGCCTATTCTGCAGAGAAAAATATCAGGAAATGTGACAAATGTTTCGGCGATTTAATTGCGCGGCGATACTGACTTCGGTTTCAAAACGAGAGGTTCAGTGTTCGAATCCAGCCGATTTTATTCGCACACTTTGATAAGCTGAATAATCTTTGTCGAAAATTTGATAATATTTGGTAAAATTTTTGCACATATTGCTTTGATTGTAATCTTTATTATTATTATTTTTTAATTCTATTTGTCTAATTAAGTTTACACAAATTGTTTTTAGATTCAATACAAGTATTATTTGAGATATTTCTACTATTGTATATTATTCTGTTTTATACACTATTTAAGTATTGTGTCTCAGAATAATATGAGTGCAATGTTAATTTGTATAAATTAATTTAATCGAAATAGGAGATCTCCCATTGTTTTCGTTCTTGGCTGAACTAAAAGTAGTTTTGGTCGTGTGTGTGTATGTGGGGATTGGGGGTGTCTTCTTCGGTTTCAGAGGGGTTTTTCCCACTTTTGTTTCTCGCTCTCAGTTGAATTTCCTTACCGGCAGGAATGTAACCTAAAACCTTTTTTGATAAACTATCCTATTCGGTTGAATGCGTCAGAAATTTATAAGAATCCCCCCCCCCCCCCTCACCTTTCCTTTTTTTAAACTTTCTTCATATATGCTTGAAATTCAAAAAGAATTATTCCAGATTTTCCTTTTTAAATTAAATTTTTACTAACCCCTGTTCTCACATTGGATCTTGCAGAATATTTTCATTGCTTCATTTGTTATTAGTTATTTTGCATTTCGATAAGACAGAGACAAGCAATTTTAATCTTTCTTACATATTTATTTTGTTGTTATTCTTCAGTACACTACAATGGGCATTTTGCATTGGAGCAATATTTCCTCGACAATTTTTGTATAGATCGTAAAACTAATATTATACTAACAATAAATCGTAACAACAGCGACAAAAAATTGTCAATGTTTTCTTTTTGAAAGTCATGATAAAGAAAAAATTTAAGCAACATGAAAGTACGGTAAGACAAAACGGAATATAGAATTTTGGGAAGTTATAAAAAGCATCTAATTATAACAGAAATTGTGGATTAGGCAGAAACACCTTCAATAATTTTCGAAGACAACAGATGGACCTTGTACTTGCCTGAGCTAATTGTTTTCAAGTGTTACAGAACAAAAAAGTAGCTCATCCTGAAGAGTTAAAATGACTTTCATGCGAACCACCTCTTTCTTGAAATAGAATTTCAGAAGAAAATTGATTAAATGATTGATTGATTGATTAATTGATCAGATGCGCAAATTTTCTTCTTTCAAGATAACAAGCCTGCAACATTTATGACTCATTAACGCATTTATCACACTATTATTACTTATTATGTAATTAATGTAGTAAATTATAGTGCAATGTAAATACAACTGTTATGTGAATTGTTGACTGTGTTATGTTGTTAATTATATTACTTGTTGACTATGTTATAATATTGTTAATGATATTAATTGTTAATCTGTTAAATACTATAGTTCATTGGATATTTAATGCGCTAATTATATAATTCGATAATTATTGCATCTACTTATATAGAAATAAAATCCAAGTGTAGGAAAATGTAAGTAAACATTCCTAGGGGGAATTGGGCCATCGATTATTTAAAACACAAGTTTTTTTTTTTTTTTCTTTAAATCATCTGCCCTAAGCTTTCTACCGAACAAATTTTGCTTTAACAAAGAAACCAAAACAAAATACAGTAAACTGTCGATTCCGGACCGGTCAGGACCGAGGCTGATCCGGATAAATGAACAATAAAAAAAAAAAAAAAAAAAAAAAAAAAAAAACCTGCTATGGCAATTTTTTTTCGGTTGCTTTCCCACGTTAGATTCCTCTCACAACTTAGGTTCCTTTAAGGGTGTTCTTAAATCAAAAAGGGCAACTTTGTGACATATGCTTTAATTTATTTTTGTTCGGAAATGCATGAAAATAGCAGGTGTTATTATTCAGAAACTGCCTAATTGAACTCAATGTTCAGTTTTTTTTAAAAACACAATAGATTTTTCATAACAAGTCTTCAAAGTTGACACTTTCAAACACATTTCCGGACGAAAGCAGAAAGAAAAACCGGCCGAAAAGCAGGAGAGAAACGGGTGATCTCCTGATCGAAATAGCTTAGAACTGGATAGGTAATATATTTATCATAAAATGGAAAAATAGGTTCGATTCGAAATCGCTTCTATAGTCAGGCGTTCCAATTTCATATCTTTCTGTTAAAAAATGAATTTGTAAATGTGTCAAAACGTTTTGCGCTTATTGAGCGGAGCAGTTAAGAACACCCTTAAGTTGCTTTTACACTTTTCCAAGCAAAATACTACCAATTGTAGTTGTGCTCTTTTTAACATATTACAAATAGCATGCTTACAAGTTTTTTTTTGTTTTTTTGTTTTTTTTTTTTAAATTTTTCAAAAGATTTATTTTTTACAAAATTGTTGCAAAGCTATGGATAGAAGTACATATAGAAATTATTGCATATATATAAATACACATACTTGTACGAGCAAACGGGAGCCGAGAGAAGAGTGTAGATTTCGACCCCGCTTTCCAAGGACATCAGGTGACAAAATAAGCAATTTCTCAACCCCAAACAGAAAAATTGAAGATAAAGAGGGATTTTTGTAGGGAGAAAATATGCATGGGACTCTCTCACGTTAGAAGTGAAGCTTCTTAGGTTCTATAAGCTGTTGATTTTGTGATTGCTCTCTTTTTATTTGTTAGCGTATTTATTATTTTAGGATTATGAAATGATTATTTAACAGTTTACTTTAGTAACATCCAGCCAAATTTACTCTGCCGCGCCTAAAGAAATTTCACATAAAAAATTTCGAAGAAGGTGGGGAAAAAGTAAGGTCCTTGATCGATCCGGTTAATTGGATAATCTGGTTAATGGGCGTCCGAATAATATGCTCTCTACTGTAAAATCATTCGTGAATAACATCGCAGAGCAATCGTATTTTCAAAACATCTTCATTCTAAACTCATTCCTGTTAATTCAAGGGGAAAAAAAAGATACAATGATCAATTTAGCAATTTTTCTTAAAGCAATAATCAGTAATATTAAGAGTTCTATAAGGAATTAAAATCTAATATATGTTCATAACTAGCAAAAAAGAAAAGCCTTATGCCAACCTGAAACATGATTCATCAATGAATTCTTAATGATAAGCGAACTATTTTTAGAAAAAATCTCTAGAACAAATCCTGCAGATCTTTTGAGTTCATCAATGAATCCTTAATGATAAGAGGACCTTTATTTAGAAACAGTCTTATGAACAAATCCTGCAGACCTTTGAGGTCTTCAATCGAATCTGAATAAGCTTTATTTTACGTCATTATCTTCATTCATTATACTACTTAGAATTAAGGATTCTTTCTTACAAATTGATCTCCTTTCGCAAATACGTAGTCCAAAATTAGCAGTGCAGCGAATGAGTAATTAAGAAAATGTTTACAGCTCTTATTACAAAGTAATTATGAGAAAAAAGTCAGATTATTAAAACTCAACAATTATTAATCAGAAAGATTTGCGTGCACAAAATTTTTTTTAAATATATAAGTACGTGCATTAATTGTATCAATTGAAAGTTTAAAGAAATTTAAATTTGAGATTATCCTATAGGATACATTTGTACTGCGTTTAAAATATAAACAGATTGTTTCTACTCCAAACATATCGTACAACACACTTTAAAGTATAAATAAGGACACAAGGATCGCAGTCCATTTGTTAGTGAAAAATAAATACAGAGTTTACTTCATCCAAACTCGAGTGTTTCTTTAAAATTTTAGCAAAAATAAAACTATTTTAAGACTGTTCTCAACTGCTCTGCTCAACAAGAGCAAGAATTTTTGACACATTCGCAAATTCATTTTTTTTTTTAAGGAAAGATAAAAAATTGAAATGCCTGACACTATGGAAGCGATTTGGAATCGAACTGTGTTTCCCTTTTTTTATAAATAAACTAGCTGACCCACCCGGCGTTGCCCGGGTCCATGATAATAATATCAAACGAACCTGAAATTTGCGATTTTATCTCTAATGTGAAATACGTGGCCACTGACTGTGAGAAACATCGGTTTACAAAATAAACAACTAAATTTAGAGTAACAAATATTTAAAACGACTTCAATGGAAAACGGAGGAGGAAATATGTGTTCAACAATTGCGCAATTTTCGTGTTAAAATGCTGATTTTATCCGTAAACACCACTGTTCAGTCACGTAACTTTTAATTTTGTTCACCTCGAAATCCTAAGTGTAACATTTTGATTTTCAAACAAATTATATCATTCCTAGATCTGACTATACCTTGATTAAAATCGATAATCAATGATTAGGTAAAAGGTTAATATATAGTAATGTAGTTTCAGAACCATAGAACAAAATTAAGTACATTTCAATCAAAACATGATGTCATAAAATCCTAACCCTAACCTAATTGTACTGTAATCGCAACCTATCTGTAACCTAACTGCAACTTAACCTGAGCCAAACTTAAATATATCATAAATGTAACCCAACCGTTACGTTATCATAACTTATCCATTTTCTGACCGTAACCTAACTGCAACTTACTTTAACCTTACTATAACTTAATCATAACCTAACTATAACGTAACCGGAATTTAAATATAACTTAAGACTAACAGTAATATAATTGCAACTTAATTGAAACCTAACAATAACCCAAATGTAACCTAACTGTTACCTAACCGTAGCCAAATTCTAAAATTAAAAAAAACTATAAACGGTACTACTCTGTTATCCTGTTGACCAATTTCGCCAAATTATACAAATCGCCAAATTAATAACCAAATTATACATATTGACATAATTTTTATTTTAAATAACGAAAAAACAAATACTTATTAGAATATTTAAAAAAAAGATTAATAAAAAGTCGAAATAAAAATCACTTAATGACATTTTAAACACGTGAATCGTAATTAATGTCATTGAATGTGATATTCACGATCATCCATTATTGGCATTTAATCTTATAGTTTGGCGATAATTTTTTGGTCGACGTGATAACCTAGTAGTACCCTATAAACTAACAATTCTAATCACATACATGTTAAAAAGTACTTTAGTTCTACTTTTCACCGCTACGGGGCGCAGTACGTTTTGTACAAAAATCCGATGTGGATCACCGCCACCTGCGGTCGGATATAATAAGCGTGCAATGCACGATTTGCAGAGTGCTACAGTTTCACTTTCCATCACCAGAATGAGCATTTTTTCGTAAACAAACCTAAATACGAACGATAATCCGATTTCCATTCTTTTCGTAGATATATTACCCAACGGGATGGGGATACAAATAGCAATTTATGAAATCTGTTGAAATTTCTATTCAGAAATAATGATAAGAACCACGCAATTAAGAGTCCATTATTAATCAATAAGAATCTCCTACACTGCTGCTGCCTGCTCTATAAAGTACGTTAGTTCTACTTTTCACCTCCAGGAGCTGACTAATTCCTTAATAAATCTATATCCGAAGGAAACTCCAGTATTAAACTTATTCGTACATATATTTGTCGAGAGAACGGAAAAATCCAATAAGAATTTAAGAAATTTAGTGAAATTATTTTTCGGAAATAACCACTACTTATAAATTAAGGATGAAATATGTTCTGTACAAATATCCTACACAGATTTCCACTACCTGCAGCACTGTTTGGCAGGTGTGCGTTAAACTCAAAACAATGTTTAGTATTTAAAAGCGAAAAAAAAGAACAATGAAAACAAATTTAAAAATAAAAATTCATGCATCAAGTACAGATTATGAAACACTATCCAATACATTCAGAATAATGTAAAAAACTGCACTGTTTAAAAAATTAAGACATTACGTCTTATTTCATCATGTGAAAATATATTAAGCATTTCAAAACCAAATTTCAGCTGTTCCCATCTACATTCGGAAAATCATCCGAAAGCTTTAGCAGCCCTGAATATGATACATCGATAGGTACATATTAACAACATGCATTCCAAAAATTAATTCATTCAAGAGATACACATATTTCAATTGAAAATTCCCCTTCAGCAATATATTCTAATGAGGAAAATGGTAGGCAAATACTTTTCTGCTGCCCTGTATATGATGTATAGAATTTATGTGGAAAGAGTAATGTGGAAAAAAAAATAATTACATTTAAAAGTGTATACCGAATTTTAAAACGTATTCTCTAGCAATTATTAAGCAAAGACAGAATTGTAACCATTTCTCTTGTGTGTCCCAATAAATTTATTCAAAAATGCTGTAAATGCTCTGTTTTAACGTAACCGTAGTTAAATTTATTGATTTATATTAGTTTGAATATATTAGAAATAGCGGAATGTCATTAAAGTACGCTCCAAACGATTTTTAACCTTATACTATAATGGAATCGAACTCTTTTGAATGTCCCTGTAAATCATTATTCATACATACTACATGTGGAATACCAAACATGCTTTGGTGACCCAAAATAAGCTTTATCAATTGCATGAAAATCCGACTATAAATATAGTCGGATTTTCATGCAATTGATAAGGCTTATTTAGCGTCACCAAATGCAGGAGTTAGAGCGTGGACAGACGGACTGACAAACCAAATGCATAAGCACTTTTCAATTTTATTGGAAAGTGCTAAAAAGACAGATTTTTCTTAAACTACGATAATTTAATATAATCACGATGTAAAAATACTCGATAACTGCTTCCAAGTCCCCCAATGCTCCTTTATCTTTAGAAACATCCGAAAACAATTTATTTTCCATTTACAATTTATTTAATATATAAAGCATTTCAAAAGCAAATTTCAGCTGTTCCCATTTACATTCGGAAAATTATCCGATTTTTTTAGGAACCCTGTATATGATATAGAGATTTGTATATGTAATATGCATTTCAAAATTCAATTCATTTAAGTGGTCCATATATTTCTGAAAATTAGCCTTCAGCAATTTCCTCTAATAAAGAAAATGGTATGCGAATACTTTTGTGCAGCCCTGTATATCAAATATAGATTTTATATACAAAGAGTATTATGCAAAAAACTAATTAAATTTAAAAGTACATACCGAATTTTAAAACGTACTCTTCAGCAATTATTACGCAAATACAGTACTGTAGCTGATTTCTTTTGTGTGTCCCTGTAAATTAATAAAAATTGGTATGATTTATATGTTTAATTTAATCGTAGTGAAAGCAGGTGTTTTATAGCCATTTAAATGCGTTTGAAATAGCTTGATCTCATTAAAATACTCGCCAAACAATTTTTCCATGTATACCGTAATGTAATCTATTTCTTTTGAATGTCTCTGAAATGAACCAATATTCGTACATATTTCATATGCAATACCAAACATGTTTTGGTATCCTAAATAAGCTTTATCAATTGAGTACATTTACGGGATTTACAGTATGAACAGACGGACAGACAAACCGAAAGCATAAGTACTTTTCAACTTTGTGATAAAAAACACTTCTGAGATTAATATATATATATATATTATTAATATTATCGAAAATGAGAATTTAAATTATATTTAAAATGTTTTCAATATCTTATTTAATTTCAATTTGACATTTAATTATTGCTAATTTTCCAATTGCTTTTATTTTAAAAACGAACATTTATTTTAATAAATAATATTAGAACAAAGACAATTTTAAAAATTTGCTATTTCTTCTTAAAATATGCTTTAGTTGTAAATCATTTCTTTCAATTCGTCTTATAATACAAATTCCTTTCCATGTCCTTTTGTTTGGAACATTAAATTTGAGCAATAAATGGTTTCATATTGCAAACTTTTTTCAGGCTTACTTCACCTCCACCCACCTCATTCCTCCATGGTCATCGTCTTGAAACATCAAATACTCCAATTTCATTGTTACTCCTGTTTATCTGATTACTTCTGAAAAATCTTTATGCAACCAACCAACCCAAAGAAAGCGAAGTGATAAAAAAGTGGAAAAAAAGGCGTTTTTTTTATGAGAGTGAGTTCTGGGTTTTAATTAATTACTCAGTTAATAAATGGAATTTCGAAATTCTGAAGTTCAGGTACATCACGAGAGATTTGGGGCTACTCTCAAAAAAATTTTGAGCATCGTACATGCTGTAGATTTTGCTAGCCATCGCAGACACACACACGCAGACAGAGCGTTTTGTTCTTTTATTAGTATAGATTACCTATTAAGCGAATTTAATCCCGTGACAAAGTAGTTTTTCAATCTTTCTTGAATTGTTATTCTATTTCCGCGCGGAAATTCGGTTCAAAATGCGTACTTTGACAATATTCTTTGAAAGATTTACTGCTCCCCCCCCCCCCCACACACACACACAAAAAAAAAAAAGAAAAAAAAACCGTTCTTAAAATTTATATTATTAATTCTTAAAGAATTAAAGTCTTACATGTTCATAACTAGCAAATGAGAAAAGCCTTGCGCCAACCTGAAACATGATTCATCAATGCATGCTTAATGATAAGCGGACTATTTTTAGAAAAGTCTTTAGAACCAATCCTGCAGATCTTTTGAGTTCATCACTAATCCTTAATGATAAGAGGATCTTTATTTAGAAACAGTCTTAAGAACAAATCCTGCAGATCTTTGAGCTCTTCAATCGAATCTGAATAAGCTTCATTTTTCGTCATTATCTCCATTCATTATACTTAGAATTAAGGATTCTTTCTTAAAGGTTGATCTCTTTTCGCAAATACGTTGTCCAAAATTAGCAGCGCAGCGAATAAGTAATTTAGAAAATGTTTACAGCTCTTATTACAAAGTAATTATGAGAAAAAAATCAGATTATTAAATCTCAACATTTATTAATCAGAAACATTTATGTGGGCAAAATTTTGTATAATTAGATAAGAGATTTTGTATATACGAATATTAACGATATCAATACAGAGTTATAGGAAATTTAAATTTGAGATTATTTTATATGATACATTTTGTACTGCGTTTAAAATATAAACAGATTGTTTCTATTCCAAAATATCGTAGAACACACTTTAAAATATAAACAAGGAAACAAGGATCGCAGTTCATTTATTCGGTAAAAAATAGAGGATTTATTTCATCGAAATTCAAGTTTTTCTTAACAATTTTAACTATTTGAAGGCTGTTTTTAACAGACGCAAAACGTTTTGGCACATTCACAAATTCATTTTTAATGGATATATATGTAAAATCGAAAGGCCTAACACTATGCAAGCGATTTGGAATCAAATCGTGTTTTTCCTTTTTTTTTTTTTTTTTTTTTTTTTTTGGATAAATAAATTACTGATTGAGCAACTTTGATCCCGTAACTAAAACATTTTCACCCTTTCTTGAGTTGTTGCTCTTTTTTCCGTGGGGAAATTTGGCTTAAAACGTTCACTTTGACAATATTCTCTGAAAGATTTACTGCATACGCCTCACCCCCCCCCCCCACACACACACACACAAAATAATAATAATAATAATAAACAGTTCGATTAAATCTGAACAACAACACCTCCTAGTTTCAGGCCTTTCCGAATAAAAATAAGTTAAAATTTATGTCATGAAGTTGCCCGTTTGGATTTCAGAACAGATCCTTAGCGAAATTTTTACCAATTACTTTGCTTTTGTAAAATTAAATGAAATCATAGAAACAACTGGAAATTTTAAATAATATTGCTAGCGACACCATGAATGATGAGAAACTTCGCCCCTAACTGCTATTTGGATGGGAATAATGTATACATCCAGAACTCTCCTTTACAAAAAAATAAATAAATAAATAAATAAAAATAAATAAATAAATAAGCCAAGCATTGACAGAGTTGAGATTTTATGTTTATTACTGGTTTAGAGATGTAATTATTTCTCCTGAAAGTGTTGCTAAAATTACTTATTTACAAATACTCAGCCACACCACCACCCAATTTGAAGTGTTTTCCTAAAACTTTTAGTAGGAACTTAATGAATCTCCTGAATTTATTTTCATGGAAGGAAAAATTGCAATGGGAGGAATTTGAGTTGGAAAAGCTAAGTTTTAAACAAAATTTTGTTGAATTAACAAAATCATTTGGCCAGCCTAACCACGATTTGATCATTCCAAACAAAATATTTGATTGGAGCTATATAAACCACAATTTAATTGTTTCAAGAAAGCAGTTTTTTCCGAGTGGTTATTTTTAAGCAACGATTTTTTTTTTAAATAATACAATTAGTAATTAATATAATTATTGTAGGAATCCTCTAAGTTTGACCATTGACTTGACCATTTATTTTGTATGCATGAAAATCTTGCCTAAGTTCGCACTTGGCCGTTTATTTTGTATATATGAAAATCTTGTTTCTATTAATAATCAGGCCTGTACCAGTCTATTTCAGTAAGAAATAATTATTCCTCAATTAATAAAAAATGCATAATTATGATTTATATTCCGGGAGCCAAAGCCATATTTTACTTAATATTTTTATACGAGGTTTTTTTTTTCAAATATGTATTGATCTTATTTAATCCATCATGATAACAGCCGTCAGCTGTTGCAACAGCGATGAATGCTGTCTTTCAGAGCGCTACATGTCTTGGTCAAAAGAAGAAGAATGTCAACCTAATTAGTGAAAATACGAAGGATATAACCGTGGCCAGCGTAATCTTCCGTGATCGGGCTGACATTTATTTATTTTCTACTGTTTTCGTGTCTATGTAAGATAGATTACATATTTGTATGCCAGTTTGTATAAGATGATTAAAAGAAAAATATCGCTGGCTCCCGTACTATGAGTATTAAAAAGTAAAACAAAACTGTTTATACATACACTGCGGGGTTCACCAATTCTTCCGTGACAAAATTTAGGTTATTCCTAAAGAAGGGAGAAAGCATTTGCAAAATATTCAGACGGAATTGCAACAATGCACTATAAAAAAAGGAAATTCAAACTAAATCACGAATCTCGAAACTTACCATCCATCGTAAGCCCACAATCCGAAGTAAAATGCAATTGCTAAGTCAGAAAACGAAGTGGTCGTTCCTTGAAATCCACTTTGAAGATGACTGTAGTGTCCTAAACAACGTGAAGACTTAATTGTTATTTGTATAATTTCAGAAACTTCCAATTAAAATAATTAATTAGTTAATATTTTAAGGAAAAATATAATTCAGACTTTTATAAATTTGTAGTTTTTTCATATATGGTTTTCAAATTTCGATAAATAAAAAAAGTCATACAAGATGAACCTTAAAAGCATATATATTCAAATGATTCATAGTATAGAAATATTGGCTAGAGGAATTCACGTAATGATACATTCATGCCATATAATCAAAATCATGCCATATAATCAAAATCATGCTATATTCCGCACTGTGTCACAAAAAAATAAAGTTCAGTGACTAAAGCCATTACAAGAAGATCATACATTTATTTACGGCACCTTGAGGAAGACTCACATTGGAATTTTAGAAACATAAAAACATGAGATATTTACATGAATTAAAAATTTAAAAGTCCATTGGTCGACTCGCAGTGGAGCTCGGATCCAACTGCCCAGCCAGGGCCGTAGGTAAGGGGACGCTATGGGCGGCTCAGCCCCCCCCCCCCTAAAATATTTTGAGCCCCCCTAAAAAAAATTTCAAGGTCACTCAATGAATTTCTGTTCCGAAGATTCAAATGAAATTCTATTCAAAAATCTAATTTAGCTTGGAGACTCTTTCACAGTTTTGCAGAGTTACTAAATTGTACCTAGAATAAGTAATTCAACACTCCCTCATCCTATTTGTACATATGAAGCTAAAATGATGTTTAATTTTGCACCAGTTATACACTCAAAATTTTCATCATCATATACTTTTCTAAGTATAAAATGAAGTTATTACAACAGTTTAATAAGAAACAGAGTACCTGCAATGTGAATAAGCACTAATTTATCTTTCTGCGTCAGAGAGAGAGAAAAAAAATATGAGCCCCCACCCCCTAGAATCTCTTGAGCCCCCCCCCTCCCCCTATTGATCACTTCTAGTACGAAATCCTCTCCGATGCCTCACGTTGCTTCGTATACATCTTAAAGGCCATTTCTTTGATCATCCAACAGTCTTTGAGAGGATGAAGAGCCAACATCAAGTGTCTGTGAGTTATGATATTTAAACTGTCAAAGATAAAATTCTTGGCCTGAGATATGATTTTCATTCTGTCACATGAAGTGATCTGAAGTGGAATTTACATGTTAAAGATTTTATTGTACACAAAAATGTGTTGGTCTTGTATCAGAGCGGATTAACCCATTAGTGCCTCGGGTCCCTTTTTAGGGACGCTTGTAAAAAATGCAATAAATCACTTTTCACACCAGTAAATAGAAAGATAAATAAGTAGTACTTTTCACGAGACAAATTCCTTAATAAATTAAGATAAAAGTTACTCGTCTTTTAAAAATGGTGGGAAACCCAAAATTTCATTTTTAATGAAGAAAATAACTTGGGCATTAATGGGTTAATAAGATATAACATCTGTCTCCTTTGTCAGTGTGTTAACTCCTTAACTGATTTGGCCGTACACCGTTCGGGCAAGACGAATTTTCTTAATTCATCATTTAAAGCCTTTTGACACCACAATTTAAAAAAAAAATAATTTCATACTATTTAAAGGCGGAAATGTTTAGACTAAATGTTAAGAATATTTTATTTAAAAAATTGCGGTGAGAATCCGCTATTTTCAATTTATTGAACGGAAAAGAAACTGCCAGTTAAGGGGTTAAATGATTAAACTCAGATCGTTCCATTTAGTGTAGTTTTTCGAATACGGAGAAACATATAATTCGTCACAGCACTTTTGGTTTAGTTTGCTTGGTGTTAAGGGGACTTGTCTGGTGAGGAAGATAAAAGTTGAAATTCATGTGGAAATTACTTATCCTTCTAGTTCATTCAAATTTGGAAATTTTAACAATATTTTTTTTCAGCTTGTAGATAGGAAGATTATTTATCCTTCTTTAAACTCCAAATTTTTATCTTTTTCCAGTCATAAGTATAAACAGGCAAAGAATACTTTTTATACTTGGGGGGGGGGGAAAGCTCAACATTTTAAAAAGATATATCAAGTATGTTATCGTTAGTATTAAATTCTGAATCGAATAACATTCGTCCTGAAGTCGATACGATTATTCATTACAAAGTTAGACAGGTTTTATCAACACAAATTCATGCATGATTTTATGAACGTAAAATTATAAATACACGGATTTTGATAACTTTACTGACCTTGAAAAAAGTTTTGATGATCCTGATTTTGATTATTGCTATTTTTAGGACATTTAATAATTTTAAGATGACTTAATATGAAATAAAGAATATTTTTGAAAGTAAAATAAATGGCACAAAGCCGTGCTCAGTAGTAATGTATAATTTTCGACTTTATATTCATAAGATCTATCACACTTTTTTAACAAATAATCATATAGACTTGCAAATAGATTTAAAAAATACGGTTCTATTTGGTTATTTTCCCGTCGATCATTTTTGCCAAATTATAAAAAAAACAAAACAAACTAATAGCCAAATTTTGCATATTGATATAATTTTTATTTTAAATAACGAAAGAACAAATAAACTAGTAAAACATGAATAAAAATACAAATAAAAAGTGGAATTAAAAACCCCTTGATGATGTTTTAAACATGTGTATCGCGTATATCATTGAATGCGACATTCACAACCATCCATTATTGGCATTTAATCTTATAATTTGGCAATAGTTTTTTTTGGTGATGTCAACAGGATAACCAAGCAGTACCAAAAAATACTTAAGAAAAATATTCTCTTAGAGCTAATTAAAATTTCGATTTCTTTGCCCTTTCTGTATTTAAATATTATCTTTTGCTTCAAAAACAGTAAAAAACCTTTTTTTGTTTGATGTATGGAGGTGGAGGAGTTTCATCGGATCTTTATTTCTATTGCCATTCCGAAGGTCTTCCCAAATTATGATAAACGGTCATCAGTTGTTTGTTTTTTTCTTTTAAATCTCTATTTTAGCTTTGCAATTTACCAAATCTCAGTTTGAGATTTACATATTTTGGAAATGGTTTCTTGATAAGCCATTCAGCCGCTTAGTCGGCCGACAAGAAACACTGCGGATCGCAAGTATACTACAGAAAGAGTTCTTTCTCTTTAGAATCTGAATCGTAAAATCCCGTGGCGTCTTCATTTAAGGTTCAGCTTTTAAAGTGCTCACCCTCTTACGTTCTAGCATGTTTATGAAGACATTAATGTCTTTATAGCGTCAGATGGTAAAGTTTATGGTGTAGCGTTTGTTCAAGTGCTTTCGAGTACAATTAATCAGCACTTGATGTAAAATCTAGCGGCACACTGCAATTGCATTTATTCGAGAAAGAGGGGGAAACTAGGGATTCCTTTTCATGAACCACTCTTCAATTAAATATTTATAGTGGACAGGGATATATTGGAGGGTATATGGGGGTATACGCCTTATACCTTCTGGATTTTTTTAGGGAACACCGTATACCTTCTGTTTCTCATGAAAGCTGTAGTATATACTCTCTAGGATATATCTCGTTTGCGTCGATCGTATAACCTCTGGGTTTTTTACGATTACACTCCTGATTTTGAAGGTAGAGCATTTCCACAGTCTCACAATGTAAGCTGGAAATTTATAAATGAATTATTTGGACTTTTTGAATCCCTGGCATTTTAATGACATCATAAAAGTTTTACCAACAAAGTGTAGCTTGTTTTCTTTGTCTTTTTTTTTTTAAAGTTGAAAAATTTTGGATGATCATTCATTAATTAGAAGATTTGGTAATTCATTCGAAAATACGTCTCTTTGAATACTTGAATAACCTAATGATCAATGTAACTGTATTTTTTTTTAAATACTTGTTAAACATCGTTGACTTAAGCACAATTTTTAGAATTAGTTTCCTTCTTTTACAGGTGAGACATATTAGCAGTTTTCAATGGCATTCATTCAAAGATTTTACTTCAAACCTCGATTGAGGGCCGGAAATATGTTAAAGGTTATGGGCTATTTTAAAACTACGATTTCAGCAATTTTCTTACCTTTTTTTTTTCTTCTTTTTAATAATTACTTCATAACCCTTCAATAAAATTTGGTAAGTCAAATTTAAAATTTTCTTACAAATTTCCTTTTTTGCCAAACTAGTGAGCTTAAAATAAGTAAAACTAATTTGTTTAATGTATGTGCTTAAAAATAATAATAGTAATTAAAATATCAACAAACTCTTCCGTCTAAATCAGAAGACCTTTTTTTCAGTTCAAATTTTCTTCTTCTATAATGTTCAATCATCATTACCTTACATCCTTCTTGTTTTCAAGCATTTGTTTTCTTATTATTCGCTAAAACTAAGTTATGGCTAAATTCAAGTGCTCTATAAAAGAATTTTATTGTACTTCCAAAATTTATTTCTTTATTAGTTTAGTTTTATATAAAAAATGTCTGAAAAATGCTCACCCAGGCACAATCTGTAGATTCCGACCAACACGACAATGGCTATTGCTAACAGTTTTGCAAACGTGAAAAAATTATTCATTCTTGTTGCTATCTTTACACTGTAGCAATTGATGAATGTGATGAAGCCTGTAAAGGAAAAAAAAAGAATATGTATAAGATAATTCCCAAACTAATAATAATTTCGATATTTATAATCACTCTTAAAAATTACCAGTGGAACTTTGCCCCTACATTAACTAGATCAGATAAAAACCAAGCATAGCTCTAGCCATCGGTACTCAAAGGCATAATCACACAAAAACACAACATACAATTTTATAAGAAGTAAAACTCAATTATGACAAAATGTAAAAAATCAAAACTGCATATGTATCTAAAATATTGATATGAATGTAAATTATAATAGAAAAATTAAATTAGAAAATATTAGATAGAAACAACAGTTAAAATCTAATAAATATCTAAAATTTGATTTGAATGACACATAAATATGTTAGTCGAATCTAAACAACATATACTATACGTCATTTTAAAACAACAGCAAAATAGGTTCGGTTATTGAAATTGTAAATGAATAATAAGTTTAATTATTTGCAATAATTAATTTATATTGTGCTATTATAATAATTTATGCATACTATTGAATGTTTCAAATAAGTTTTTTTTTCATTAAAAAATTCTTAAACACTTTCAAAATCGCAAAAGGAAAAAAAAAACTACAATCAATAATATAACACTGTACTTTGTCAATAACTGCAGACCCAGTTTATAGGAAAAACGTAAGCTTGATCCTGGCACGACCCGAGTCTGCTGAAAAAATTCCACTCGGGCTCGACACAATGTATATACCTATCCAATGTCGATCTCTAAGTTGGACACAAATTTCTGTGTTGATGTTGACAAACTAGCATCAGCTCATGCAGCACATTTATACTTATTCTCACCCAAGACATGTCCACAGAAAGTTGTTCCTATTTTATCGGCGTAGTTTGTTTCTTCTAAATTTGTTATATTGGACTGGTCTGTCTGCTTAATTACTTTTAGCCCGGTCTGGACATTAATTTTTTTTTCTTTATCGTCCTAGCCTATTAACAAAAATGTTTATTCTGCTATACCCGTTTCGAAAATTGCTTTTATTTTGCGAGTCTTGGCCCCTTTCAGATCTTCGGTTTGGTTTATTTTTGTCGTCCGATTATCTGCGCTAGGGATATAGGACCAGGGGGGAGTGCCCTTCGTGGGGGTCTTTCTAAGGGAACCTAACCCGTATTTACGCAAGGTTAGAAGAAAACCACGAAAACTCCGAACGGTTAGGCCGACAGCCGCGATTGGGTTCGAACCCAGCACCTGCCGTCTACCAGTTGCTTTCAGATCTTCACGGGAAATGATTAAATACTAAATGTAAAATATCTATTAGAGTTTTTAATTATAAACTGTTTTCATCTACTCTGTATATAGGGCAATATATTGGACATTTTTAATCTGGGTAGTTCGATGTAGTTCAAAAATAAAAATAATAATTCAGTTTATAAATTTGAAATTATATATATTTGGTTTAACTTCACTTAAAATTGTCTAACAAAAAAGCTTGAGTCGGAGTCTTAGTCGGCTTGTTTTTTAGCGAATCCTATTCGACTCTTTTGCTGAAAAAACTCCGACTCCGACTCCACAGACTTGGTTGTAATTCGTATGCAATTGTAACCATAAAGAATATTTTATTATTTATCACCTTTGGCGGGTTAACGAGAAAACGCTTTAAAATAAATTTATAAATTTATAATTATGTGAAGATTTAATGTTTCCTTTTCATCGTAAACACACCTGCGTATCACAAAGTGAGCGAACAATACTCAATAAATTTGCTGCGGGATTCGAGTCTGGGCTTAATTGACAGCCATTTATATTCCCTTTCTTATTATTTCATTGCACTAATATGTCACGAGATTCATGACAGGAAGTACTGTCAAAACAACGAATTTTGGAATATATTTTTAAAGTTTACATTAATATGCTTAATTATATGCAAATTAATATCATGACATCATAATGAAATTTTGGGCTTTCATTCGTAAAAAAATAAAATACCTGTATAGTCGTAAATTTCTTACACATAAAAGAATATATGCAAGCAGTCTTGGGTTTGTAGTTAAAAATATGATGATATTGAACATTTTCTCTGTAGTTTAAAATTACACATTGTATTGTTTTTTAACACTTTCCAACATCGTTCAAAAGTGTTTATGAATTCTGTTACTATGATCTTCTGTCTGTCTGTTTGTGCTCTTAACTCGCGCAAATAAACTCAGATTGCCTTGTAACTAAATGTATGCTTATCCATTACCATAGTACGGATGGCTAACTCCCTATTTTGATACAGTCAGTCACAAAAATCGGCATACACTTATAAAATTCTAACAGTCTAACATAATACTAATATTTTTGGGGAGAAAACTTCATTTTAGTAAACATTTCAGACGTTACCTGACGTTATTAAAGAAAATTTTGAAAATACGCAATAAAATTTAGCGAAATTATGCAAAAATCGATATTATATAGTCACAAAAGTCTATATACAAATAGTGTATACTACATTTATCGATAACTAAAGGTTCAAAATTTAAAATTAATACTTTTAGAGTTCCCATGGAATCTATAACTGCTTGAACTATTTTTTGCCATTGACAAAACAAGATTTTTCTTCGTATCGGAAATAAGGTCTGACTATGCACATTATATTGCGATCTTCAAGATTTCTTTACTTGTAAATATGTGTTGTTGATCAAGTTCATCCGAAATATGTTCGATGGAGGTTCAAGTCTGGTGATTTTGATGGCGAATGCACCTTTCGAATGTGTGGTTGCTTGCGTACTTTATAAAGAGGCCATTCCTTTATTATCTTAAGCTTTGGGTCATTTACTTGTTGGAAACCCAGCTATTTATGAGTGCTGAATTCTGAACGGATGAGTGTAGTTTGCTTCTGTGGTACCTTTAAATATCCAAATCGCTTTATTGTACTGTCAATAAACACTAAATTACCTACCGCTGTCACTGCCATTGAAACCGCAGACCATTGCACTCCCTTGGCCGAGTAAGCTGCGCGCAAACAGCACTACTTTCAGTTACACTAAAAGAGCAATAAATCCATCTTTGAAGAAGCAGTGTTTCTGATTATCAGCGGGACGGAACAAAAGGTTGTTGGTTTTGGAACATCTTTAAATGATTTATGAGGTACAAAGCCTATTGAATTGACAAAGGAAGGGAC
This sequence comes from Maratus speculifer, assembly GCA_964019185.1. NCBI lineage: Eukaryota > Metazoa > Arthropoda > Arachnida > Araneae > Salticidae > Maratus > Maratus speculifer. The sequence continues at coordinate 290,563,603 of OZ025296.1, forward strand.
AGTTTATCTCCCCCATCTTCAGTCGTAAAGCTGTCAATTGATTTCGAGTTCGATTTCTCTCTTGAAGTTCAAATTCAGTGCACTGAAAAAGCAGTTTTACATCAAAGCGCCGACACGAAAGATCAAAAATAGTGACGCCTGACCACAAGAAGTTAGTACTATGTGTTCGGTCCTTAACAGTTGGTATCAAATTTTCGGGTTTCATTTCTGTTTTTTTTTTTTTTTTTTTTTCCCCCACCAAATTTTTTCATGTTCATTGCAGCCAAAAATATTAAATTTAGTTCCACATGTAAATAACACTGTTTTCCAAAAGTTAAAATCCTTGTCAATATGTTTAGCAGTAATATCTTGCCTTTTTTTGTTGGTTTGCAGATGAAATGAGAGATTTCCTTGAGGAAACTCTACCAATGAAGCCTACCGATCGAAGAATTCTACGAATAGTTTTTTGATGCACTTTCTTCCCATTTGCCATCGCAGGTGGTTGATTAATTGTGCTTTGTTAATAGTGGGGCACTAATTTTCGGATTTCTTTTCTTTTCTTAAAATAATTCTTGCACCACAGTCATTAAGTTTCATTGGACGACCAGCTCGAGATTTGCTAAGGCACATTTCCTCCTAAATTATAATTTCTAAGTATAGTTTGTACAGGTGCAATGCTTTTTCCTATAATTTCGGCGATCTTGCCATTAGATTTATTTTTATTTCTTAATTTTACGTCTAGATTACACAGTCTTAAAGATTTTTTTTTTCACTAACTCATCTTTCACGTTATATACAATTATACAACCGTTTACATACAACTAAGTACCCCGACTATCTTGAGAGATGAAGTTCAACGTAACTAAACGTTTCTACTACTAACTACGCGTCTGATAAAATTGAAAAGTGAAAACGAAAGAGATATAGAGCAAATTTTACTAACAGCCAATCAAGCATATGTAGACTTTTGTGACAAGCTGATTACAGTAAATATGCAAATTTTACTAGTAATTATCATTTTTAAACTTTCACAAAGCATTCAGAAACATTTTTAGGTTAGAATAATAGACTAATGTAATTTCTTCCTTGTAAATTCGAATAGTTTTGGTGAAAGCTCTGTTTTGATGTATGTGTGTAGTTTTTTTGTGACGGATGAATTCAGCGGTCCGCTCATTAATACAATACCGAATATTTTCCGAGGAAAATTTTTGGCAAAACCATAGGTCAAAACTAGAGATGGGCATTATTTAACATAACAGGATAAATATTCGTAATATTAACCAAAAACTTATTATTCAGTAACAGATTACCAAAAAGTCCCTGTTAATTTTGAAACGCCTCGTATGATAAGCATTTTAAAAAGAAGAAACAAATAACAAGGCTGAAAATCATTTTAGGAATACATATTTAAAAATTTATAAAAGTTCAGTTATATAAAATTTCTTTCCCAACTTATAAATCTATTTAAATTCTGAGACAAAGAATTTCTATTACTGCAGAAAACAAAAATCGTCAACTGCATTAAAACGCTTTTGAGACAGAGAGGGAAAAAAAATTCCGACTCACGAAAAATATTACGAAATTTTCCTTTTGACGCGTCACCGTCGATTTACGGTTCCAAGACATGAAAAATCCGTTTGGTCTAATCAAGTAAGCCAATCATAAGAACCATAATCATTTTGCATTGTCCAAGACATTAAAAATCCTTTTGGTCTAATTAAGGAAGCCAATCATGTTAATAATTGTCCTTTTGCTATCTCAAAAGTTCACGTGATAAAATCTCTCAAGAGCTATTCGTTGTTGATTATTGTATAGATATTTAAAACATCTGGCTTCGATTCTTGACAGAATATATTTTATCGTTTGAAATTTTTATAACGCTCACAGTTACAAAGATTAAAGCAATATAATCAGTTTTTAGAATAACGAAAATAACATTTATTGAAAAAAATGGTTGGAATAATAATAACTGCTTTTATCAAACAAATAGTTAGAATACTGAAAATGAAATGGAAGAAAAATGTATTTTTATTTTAGAGTACGTGAAGTTAGTGAGTGACGCTTGCAGATTATTAAAAAGCAAGGAGGTAATGTCGGCCATCTTTGGTCATAATTTTAATGGAAAGAAATCTGTTTGAAAAATGGAATTAAAGAGATTTACAGATTTAATTGTTGATAGAAAGCTCTTTTATCGCTCGGGCACGGGACATAATCTTTCGTTGATGTAGTTAGATGGGTAAAACGGTGGCAATCTTTGAGTTTGAATATTTAAAAGGGATATTACTATGTACTCATGGTATTTGGGGAAGGGGGTATTCTGGCGCTATGATTTTCATTTAATAAAATGTTTATTACTGTTTTCTTTTTAATTACTATTATTTTGTTAATATTGCGTCATTAGAAAATACGAACTGGAAAACATTATTTTTGTAATTGTATTTTACTGAAAAAAAGAAGAAAAATAGCCTGGTGAGGGCAGCGCCATTCGAAAAGGGATGGGAAGGGGGGGGCGGTCCCGCCGAACGCTGAAATTTATAGGGAGCCAATTTTATACTACCAACGTCATTTTTTGACCTGTCACAAGTTTTGGGGAGGGGATTTTAAATATGTACTTGCACATACGAAATTTGTGGGATGAATGACATTTGATTAAAAATATATAAGTAATGTTTCGTGTTCTTGTGGGATAAGCTTTGAATATGCGTTGACAGATATTGATTCGGAGATGTCAAAAATCGAACTTCAAGTCAAGGTGCCAACAAATGAAGATCAATTTTATTTTTTTTGAACAAATCGCATTGTAAAAACGGGGTTGTTTTTTATGGAGGATATTGCTGGTCGTTTACAAAAAGTTAATTTCTAAACTGTTAGTTATAGAGGCATTGTAACAATTGCAAAAATGCTTTAAACTTTCTTCTGCATCATATAAATATCAATTTACATTAAAATAATTACTTTTTAAATTGTAAAGAAATTTTATATTTTATACAGTGTTCAGTAAGTTTCCTATAACTTTTACTTAGAAAAAGTTTTTATGTGTTTTAACAAGTAAAACAGAAAAAAAATGTTCTAGGGGCAAAATTTACTGAGTTATGATACTTATAAAATTTCAACGAGGAAAAATGCATTTTTAGTGCAAAAAAACGATAATAATGCGTGAAATGCAAAATATCACAACTAACTAAGTTTTTGTCTTGCAAAAATTAAATTTTTAAAGCTATGTTGATTTTAAAGGCGTAGGTTTATCTGAAGTAAAACAGCGTCTATACTTATGTATCAAAATTATTCAAGATACCTTAATTAATGGCCCTCTAATTAAAATGTCTGTTGACAGCATAGTCTCATCGATTAGTTATACATTACAAAAATAACAGGTTGTTGAAACCTGTTACCTGTGAATGTGTGGAACGATGTAACCTGTTAACCAAAAATAACTATATTTCCCATCTCTAGTCAAAACACACATTTCCTTCCATAGAGTAGCATGGATAGGTATGGTTCGAAATTGAATTTTCTTTCAAAAATACGACGAAGTTGCTACGATTTTTGCGATACTCATTTTTAATTGAAAACGTTATAGATTTTATTTAATTTCCTCGCAAAAATTTAATTTGATATCAATTTAAAAAGAAATTTTAAGTAAGCTCAAAAAAGAAAAATTAAGGATTTCCTAGAAAAATATCAAAAAAGTGTAAAAATAAACAAAATTGATATAAAGTATGCAGATGCGTTTGAAAAAATGCCTCTAATATTAAGAAAAATTCAGGACTCATTACTTATGCGCATTGAAAGTCTGATGCGGTCGCAGAAGCAAGTGGATCGTTGAGTTAAAATTATCCGCATAATTATACATGGGAAATACATCTGAAATTCTTATGTAACAAAACATAATGCTGAAATATTATTTAAATCTATCAATGTCTTCTGTTCGCGCATGTGCTTTAAAGTTGTAAAGAGCTACTACACTTAAATATTGACAAGCTAAGTAAGATGAAATGTTATTTTTTTCAACCTTTAAAGCACATACGCGACCAGAAGATGTTGATGTATTTAAATATTTCAGCATTATGTTTTGTTATTATGCGGGATCGGGAAATATAAACAAATTTTATTTCTCTTTTTTTTTTTACCCAATTTTTAGTCTCTCGAATTCGAAACTTTTCCGCGGTATTGCGAATTGAAAAGCAATTTTTGCATTTTTTCGGCCCACCCTAATAGTAAATCAAGAACATTTTCCGTTCAATAAATTGAAAATAGCGGACTCACACTACTATTATTTAAATAAAATATTCATAAAATTTAATCTAAACACTTCCGCTTTTCAATTGTATGAAAATTTTCTTAGAAATACTAGTGGTGTCAAAAAGCTTTAAATGATGAATTAAGCAAACTCGTCTTGCCCGAACGGCGTTCGGGGAAACTACTTAAGGGGTTAAATTGTCTGTCCTTTTTTCCGAACAAGGATTGGTCCCGACTAGTTCAGATAATCGGCGCTCTACTATTATGAATTTCTTTTAATTTTGGTTGTACAACTTTATAGTAATTGCAGTTTCTCTTTATGTTTGCTTCTATTCTACATAACGAAGGGCACTTTGAAACATATAGTTTTGAAAAATAGTATGCACTGGAAAAATGGATGTTTGTGAAACATATCCAAATTCAGAGGAAGGACAATGAATATAAAATGGAAATAGATAAACATGCAAATACAAACAACCCCAAACAAATGGCCTAAGTGGCAAACCATCATTTAATGTTTCTCTCTTTGTTATATAATAAAATAACATTTCCGTAGTGTGTCTGGAATACGAATGTTCATTCATGACCAAGGACAGCCTCAAGATTTTTATTACTTTTTAAAAAGATGAATGGCCGTCCACGCGTTTGTTCCTAAGAAATATAAACCTGTTTCCTCCTACACAAAGTCTCCATCTAAAGATGGATAACGGATTCTATGTCTTTGCTTAAAGTTTTGTAGATATTTTAAATAAAGGAAAAAATTCCTCATTATTTCTAGTTTTAAAGAATTTTCAAGTTGAAAACTATTTTCATCTATATATACGCAAAAATTTCAGATATTCTAAATGGAAGTCTTGTTTTCTCCTACATAAAGTTTGCATCAAAAAAATTAATAAAAAAATTTAAATCTTTGCTAAATTTCTATGGATTTCAAGGAAATAACAGAATTCTGCCTATTTCTAGCTTTTAATGTAATGCTTTCAAATCGACAATTGTTTTCATCCATACATGGGAAAAAATTTCGGAAATTCTAAGTGAAAGTCCTGTTTTCCCCTACAGAAAGTTTGCATTTAAAGATGGATAACAAGTTTTAGGTTTATGCTTAAATTTCCAAATATATCAAGTAAAGAAAAAAATCTCATGATTTCTGGCTTTTAATGCGATGTTTTCAAATCGAAAATTGTTTTCACCCACACATGCGAAAATTTTTCAAATTTTCAGGGAAGCGCCTTATCAGAGTAAATCTATATCCAAATTTGAAGTAAAGAGGATATTTTTATCATGAGTTATCGCGTTACGTACATGCATAGAGAACATGAGGGCTCATTAACTCTCAGGCTTTGATAGTCTGTTAATTTTTCTGACTGTTAACTTTTCGCATGCAGCTAATACGAGAATAAATTTTATATAATAATAAATTTTAAAACTTTGTTAAATTACATTATTGATGTTTTCATATAATAATACTTTTTGGTGTTGTTAGTTGACAATATAAAAATAAATATTAAATGTAAAAAATTTATTAGAGATTTCAAACAAAAACGAGAATGGAAAATCATGAGTATGGAATAGATTATGAAACACTTTTCAACACATTCAGAATACTAGCACAAAACTTCATAGTTTATTAAGGCGAAAGGTGATGTCTAAATGAACAATTTGGAAAACACATAGTGCATTTGAAAACTCAATTTCAGCTATTACCATGAACTAGAAATCTGCACGGGCCGAAATTTTCAGGCCCCAGCCCGGCCGGAAACTTAAAATTTTGACCCGAGACCGGCCCGCCCCGAACGAAAGAAATATTGGCCCGGCCGGACAGTTAAAATTTCGGCCCGAGCTCGGCCCGGCCTGGAAAAAAGTTAAAAATTCGGCCCGAACCCGGCCCGGCTCGGGTGAATTTCTACAGAACATTGATCTTTACTCTAACGGAAGAGTTAAGACAAAAAAAAAAAAAACCTTATCTAAGTCTTTTTTTTTATGTTTATAATCTCTATTTATGCCATCTATCTCTATAGTGCCATAGGCTGCGATATTTACGCTTTTAATGAACCTTTGTTTGTTGTATGTAAATGTTACAGTTATCATTAGTATTATTATTACATAAAAAAAAAAAAAAAAAAAATTCTAAAAAATGGCATATGGTAAAAGTAAAATCTAAGACGTTGAAAAGAAAAAAATACGTTTCCTTCTTAGCAGATGTAAATGTTTAATATATTTTTTTTTCTCGCATATTGTAGTATTCATTTTGCATGAATGAACAGTTTAAAAGAAATTTGCAGTTTTCAATTAAAACGAAAATTACGTCATAATCATGTTTTTTTATGTGTTTAATTCTATTTTAAGACGCCTAGTGATCTACGATTCTTTAAAAAGAATAAATTCTAATGTTTAATTGTAGAATAATGACGACTTAAAAGTATATGCCTATTTTGCAAAAATTTTTGGACCAAGCCAAACTTTACTGATTTATGAACAGACTTTTCCACTCCGAGAAAAGGATTTTCACACTGGAAGATTCTACAGGAACTGATTTTTTTTGATCCGTGAAGACTAGGAAGAACGAAATCAGTCTCGGCTTCGTACGGAAAAAATAAATTAGGCTCGGCCCGGCCCGATATTCCAAGAAAAAAAATTAAGGCCCGGCCGACCTGGCCCGAAAAGATTAGTGACTAGGCCCGTCTGGCCTGGCCCGAGTCTTCAGAAGAAAGGCCCGAGCCCGGTCCCGCCCGGCCCGAATGCCGTTAATGGAAATTGGCCCAAACCTGGCCCGCGAGCCGGGCCGGGCTCAGGCTTCGGGCCGAAGCCCGGCCCGTGCAGATCTCTATCATGAACACTCGGACATATATATACACTGGTGTCCAAAAGTTAAGCATAATTGGTAATTAAGTAAGTAATGAAAAAAATATAAATCGAAATGTGATGAAACTCCAGGTGTGTAAACAAAATAGTACGCGTCATATATTTTCGCGAAGAGTTTTCCCCGAAATCGAACAGGGGGACGTCAACAAATTGAAAAAGAACGAAGATCTTTTGGATAACCCTGTCAAAACTAATGTAGCAAAAGCGTTCAAACTGCACATTATGATTAAGTGGCTTATTGTAGTGTATTGTGTTTATTTTTATAAGGATAGCATGTATACTCGTAGAGAAATTAAGGTTTTTATAAAAACAGTCCTAAGTTTTTTGCTTATAATTTGCAGAGTTCTTAATATAAAATAATGTTCTTTTCTGAAAATATGACAAACATCATGGTACACAATACCTTGTCATCAGAATTTAAAAATAATAAAAATTGTATGACAAATGAGCAGGTTTACTAAATAATTTTTTACTGCGCATGCGTGAACGCTATTAAAATTTCATTTGCATATTATGTTAGTTAAATGTGTAGAGCAACTTTTGTGAAAGTCTCAAAAACATAGATTAAAAATTCTGAAAATTATCGTTGATAGAATGAGATCAAAATCCGCTATTCCCTAATGAAGCAAAAAGATGAGGGGTTGCATCCATATTCCATTGTTTCGTGCTTAGACAATATTGCACGTATTTGGATAAAACCCCTGATATTTTGCTTCCTTTTAGGAATAACGGATTTTGAGTTGATTCTATAGACGGCAATTTTCAGAATTTTCAAGCTATGCTTTTGAAACTTTGACAGAAGTTGCTCTATACATTTAGCTAACACAATATGCAAATGAAATTTTGATATCGTTGACGCATGCGCAATGAAAAATTATTTACTAAACCTACTCATTTTTCATATAATTTTTATTATTTTTAAATTCTGATGACAGGGTATTGCGTACAATGATGTTTGTCATATTTTCAGAAAAGTACATTATTTTATATTAAGAACTCTGCAAATTATAAGCAAAAAACTTAGAACTGTTTTTATAAAAACCTTAATTTCTCTACGAGTATACATGCTATCCTTATAAAAATAAACACAGTAAACTACAATAAGCCACTTAATCATAATGTGCAGTTTGAACGCTTTTGCTACATTAGTTTGACAGGGTTATCCAAAAGATCTTCGTTCTTTTTCAATTTGTTGACGGTCCCCTGTTCGATTTCGGGAAAAACTCTTCGCGAAAATATATGACGCATACTATTTTGTTTACACACCTGCAGTTTCACCACATTTCGATTGATATTTCTTTCATTACTTACTTAATTACCAATTATGCTTAACTTTTGGACACCAGTGTATATATATATATTATTTTTATGCAGCTCTTTATGTGATTTAGCGATAGATATGTATACTACATATCTTATTAGAACTTAGTTCATCTAAACGCGCAGCACAGTTGAAAATTTCTACTCAGGAATTTCGCCAATAAATAAATGTTCTTAAAAACTTTTGTGCAGGAACTATATATGATCTGCAGAATTTATTCACACCAAGTAACATTTAAAAAAAAATAAATCTGCAAACGTAAACCATAACTGAAAACGCACTTACAGCAATCATTGTGCATAGGCTTCAATAGTTCAACTATTCTTCACTCTCTCCTGCAAGCATATTCTTTTGGATGTCTCTGTAAATGAATACTCTTAAGACGAAAGAGTGGGTTTGACTTCTCAATGAGTTATTTTTTAAATGTTCCACTCATTTTGATTTAAATTGCTTATTAAAATTATTCATCTTGATTTCAATTTCTTAAAAACAATTCGTTCACTCGAGTTGTTTCAACTCTATACGAGAAGCTGACTTTTAAATCGTGAGATGAGTGGATTTTAGCTCTACTTGAGTTATTTTGTGGCTGAAGTTTTAAGGGAGAACGATAATTTCTATGCGCACTATGCTCTATAGTAAAAAAACTTGTAGTACATTTCAGTGAAAAAATATCAATTTCAATATATTTAAGATAGCAGGGCTACCACAGGCGACTATTTTTCAATTCTATCCCGCACCACTTTTTTAAAGCAAAAAAATTTCACATACACTTCGGCAAAATCTGCGAGAGAAATATACTATAAAATTTATTTTCTTAAAAATAGTCATCTATAGCAGAATCGAAATAGTGTAATATCATTAAAATACACCACAAACAAGTTTTCCCCATGGGCCGTAATGTAACGGAATTCGTTTGAATATCCCTGTAAATAAACCGTAAATGTTAAACACTTCCTTTTCAATACCGAGCATGTAGAGGTCTGCCCGGACCAGGGTATGGCCCGAGGCTCGTACTTAGTCAGGCCTATATGCCGAGCTGACGGATTTGTCCTAGTGATGGGCGATTCTGGGAATTTTGAGAATCGATTAAAATCGACATCGTATAAAGTGACATCGATTATAATAAGAATCGATTTCTAAATTCTAGAATCGATACTAAAATCGATATTTCGATATTTTTAGATTTTACACAGATGAGCTCAAAATTAGTAATTCTAAAACTTGGCTAATCAGCAGAGCCGTAACACCTCATACTCCTCACTCCCATTTAGGGAGGCACAGAAGTAAGCTATTACAGCTTTTAGAGTCGAATAATAAGGATTTATCTTTTATTATTTTTAGATACAATTTTAATAATAATTTATATTATATTTAACTTTATTTTTTTTTAAGAAAGATCTCGGTTAGATAAAAAAAATAAAAGGGAGAAATGATTTGTATATATATATATTTTAATCCGAAACACATGTATTTTCTACATACTCCTTCAACCAAACAAATGGAGCCTTACTTCCTTTAAACGTCATTCTTCTTAAAAATTCGCATATGAATAAAATTTTAAAAGCTTTAAATTTATTCAAAAAAATTTTTTTTTCAGTCTTTTTAAGACCTTCTATAAGGGTGTGGGAAACGCAAATATTGCAAATTTTCTTTCAAAATAGCTGTGATGATTTAATTGCACAATCAGCACATGCTAATTATTAATTATCCACCAATTTAAAAGCAGAAATTCTGCTTAACCCTTTCCGGCACGGGCAAAATCTGTACTAAAATGAGAAATTATCGACTGACACCGGAATTCACAAACGATTTTTTTAAATATTTTGAATTCCTTAATGTAAGCTTTTATTCTAAAAGCACAATTTAACTAAAATATTACTGGTGCCGTTCGCATGTTTGAAATTAAAATTAGGTATCCCAGACTGGGCACAGTATGCCGGAAAGGGTTAAAAAAAATATGTGACTAAACTTTTTTTCTCTTTTAAAATATATATCGCCTCATCTCATTTACAGCTTATAAAATATTATTCTTTTTTAACGTTTACCAAATTTTCAGCAGTTAACAGAAAAAAAAAATGTTGTTTTCATAAGAATAATTAACAGTGAAACAACATACTTTTCTCTGGTTAACAAAGAAATAAAAATACAGCGGAGGGTCGATTATCCGAAGAAGTTGGAAGCGACCTAAGTTCGGATTAATGGATAACTGTACCTTCAATGGTCGGGCAGCGCATAACCTATCATCGGCCACAAATCGGTTAATTCTGCACAAAAAAACCATTTACCTAAATTAACTGTTTGCAAGCCGAATTAATATCGCAATGTAATAATAATTTTGTTTTTCTCATATTACAACTTCAAATGTTTTGATTTATGCATACAAATTTAAAAATGTTCTTCTTGAGTATTTTCTCGAATTCCAAAAACATTTAGATTCCTAGTGGTCAAATGTGAGTAATATAGAGAAACGATAAAAACAAAAATTATATTTTTATGTAAATTAAGGAATTTGCATACTCTTTATACCTGTGATAAATGCTTAAACATATTTTTTTTTCAAAAGTTAAAATCAACTATTTTATATGAAAAATAAGAACATCGTAATTATATTGGAAAATATATGTTTTGCATTGCAAATAATACTATGTTCCCTTTTGGGAACATTGGCGTTTAAACGGTTAAGAAGAGTAGCCCCTAAATCCTTTTACATAACCAATGAATACCCAGAACAAATCAGAAATGCACCTTATTAGAATGAAAATATATCCAAAATTTGAAGAAAATCCGTAAACCCATGCCTGTGTTGAATTTTGTCCCTCCCCGTCCTTCACCCCTATGTGTTACTAAGGTATAATGGTCAACATTATTCGATTGCCATACCTTAGAATATCTTGACATCCGTAAGTCTTCAATAGTACGCCTAATATTTAAGTTTGAAATTTTTACTTTTAGGAAAATCTGGTTTGAAAAGAAAACCTTAATCCTTTCTTATACGAAATTTTACATCAATTCTACCAATCAATTCAAGATATTTGAAATATACAAGTCAAGACCTTTAAAATGATACCCTACAAATTGAGGTAAGGGAAAAAGTAAAAAAAAGGCTTAAAAATGCCCACTGGAGTCTGAAAATTGAACTATATTATAAAGAGATATACAGATATGGATAGCCCAGGCCAAGACCTTTGCAACGATATGTCACATTACCCACCCATACCTGTATAGAATATTGCCCCCCCCTGCCCCCCCACCTCCTATGTGCTGCTAGGGTATAATGGTCATCACTATTCGATTGACCATATCTTAGAATATCTTGACATCCGTAAGTCTTAACCCTCTAAAATCAACGGTTCGCCTAATATTTGAGTTTGAAATTTTTACTTTTAGAAATATCTGGTTTGAAAAAAAAATGGTAATCCTTTCTTATACGAAATTTTACATCAGTTCTACCAATCAATTCAAGATATTTGAGGTCTACAAGTCAAGATCTATAAAATGATACACTACAAAGTGGGGGAAGGGAAAAAAAACCCCAAAAAGCTTAAAAATGCCCCCTGGAGTATGAAAATTGAACTATATTATGAAGCGATATGCAGATATGGATAGCCCAGGCCAAGACCTTTGCAACGATATGTCACATGACCCACCCATACCTGTATTGAATATTGCCCCCCTGCCCCCCCACCCCTATGTGCTGCTAGGGTATAATGGTCATCACTATTCGATTGACCATATCTTAGAATATCTTGACATCCGTAAGTCTTAACCCTCTAAAATCAACGGTTCGCCTAATATTTGAGTTTGAAATTTTTACTTTTAGAAATATCTGGTTTGAAAAAAAAAATTGGTAATCCTTTCTTATACGAAATTTTACATCAGTTCTACCAATCAATTCAAGATATTTGAGGTCTACAAGTCAAGATCTATAAAATGATACACTACAAAGTTGGGGAAGGGAAAACCCCCCAAAAAAGCTTAAAAATGCCCCCTGGAGTCTGAAAATTGAACTATATTATGAAGCGATATGCAGATATGGATAGCCCAGGCCAAGACCTTTGCAACGATATGTCACATGACCCACCCATACCTGTATTGAATATTGCCCCCCCCCCCTGCCCCCCCACCCCCTATGTGCTGCTAGGGTATAATGGTCATCACTATTCGATTGACCATACCTTAGAATATCTTGACATACGTAAGTCTTACCCCTCTAAAATCAACGGTTCGCCTAATATTTGAGTTTGAAATTTTTACTGCTACCATTAAAACAATAGAAAGGGAAAGATCGATTCAACCTGAAACGTAGATCGATTTCAAGCATATCAAAAAAGTAACAACACTACTTGTATCTAAAAATCGATTTCAAAATGCGATTTCAATTTCAGTAAATCAAAATAAAATCGATTCTGACATCGACATCGAAATCGAAATCGACATCGACATCGAAATCGACATCGATCTACTACACAAGGTTCTGTACTGATTCGATCTACTACAAAAGATCGATCTACTACTTGCATCCAAGATAGTCTTGCGATTTTGCATCTAGGCTTTATCACCTTGTAATGTGATTGGTCAGTGATTTTGCGTCTGTTTTTGACTCAAAGGACTGACAAGATTTTCGGCGGGGAAAAGGAAACTGTGAAGATAGAGGATTTAAATAGGGTAGACGGGAAAAGGTTTGGTTTATTTTATGACAGCCGATTATCAACACGAGGGATATAGGTACAAAGGGCAGAAGATGTCCTCCGTGGGGGGAAGGGGGGGGGGCGAGGAAAGGAGAGAATCTTCTGCATTTTGATAGACTTCCTTTTTTTATTATATATATATATTATTATTATTATTATTACTAGTGTAGTTTCACGCGAAAGCATTTGCATGCTAATGTTAAACCTATGGGAGCATTCTTTTTAGAATTCAACCTCGAATTTTGACGTTTATTTTATTTATTATTATTATTATGACTAGCATACCCAGCCCGCTTCGCCGGGCTTAATTTGAAGGTTTATTTAATAATTTATGTGTATGGTACGCTTCTCTCTCAGCTCGCGACGGATCCCCCGGTGACTCTCCCCGGACCATCGGCACTCCACGTGCGTCGGGTGAGCGTCAGAACAAACTTTCAGCATATACATATGGGTGGTTGTACTTGAATGCACAGACCTGCGCGTTTTTTTCTATCTTGCTTTTATACCTCTGGACCGAGTTGGCGCATTGCCAAGATTTGCTTCCTCTGGACCGAGTTGGCGCATTGCCAAGATTTGCTTTCGCCTGTGCCTCAATTATCCTCAGAATTCCTTTTATATATATAGATTATTATTATTTTGAAAAACTATAAAGAAGAAGATAATTACAAAAAAAGACAATTCCCATTAACTTATTTAAAAACGGGGGGGGGGGAGGGTTATGTAGATTATTAAACATGTTTACACACCCATATATAATTCTAGACATTATATGTTGCTTATTTTCTGAAGAAAAAAAAAAAAAAACTGAAGAAAAAAAAAAAAACTTTGCTTTTTTTTTTCTTTGTTTGTATGATGTTATTTAAAAAATAATAATAATAACCTAATGCTTACAAAATTCGAATATATTGTTAAATATAACACATTTTACTGTTTTTATAAATTGTCTGTCTTTCAGTCTGTCTATTTGTTTGTCTCTTACAAAATTTTGTGGGCGCTCTATCTCAAGAACTAATGCTTGGAACCTCTTGAAACTTTAGATTCAGCTAGACTTTCATATAAATTGGTGCTGATTACTTATGGTAAAAATCGCTCTACAGGTGGCGCTGTTATGTTGTATTTTTCATGATTACTGCAAGATAGATACCTCAAGAACTAATGCACGTATTTTTGCCAAAACTTCAGATTCGGTTTGATATTAACGTAAATTGTTGATGATTAAGTTTTGATTTAAATCTAACGGCAGGTGACGCTGCATTTTTCCTGATTTTTGCGATTATTGCATCTCAGAAACTAATTCAGAAAATTTCATCAAGCTTCACATTCATAAGTTTGGTGCTTATTAGGTTTCAGTGTAAATAACTATGCAGGAGGCGTTGCTATGCTGCTTTTATCAGCAGTGTTGAATTCAGATATTTTTCACTGGGAGGGATTTTTATGTCTCCTTGAAGGGGCATTCTATACTTCAGAGAAGGGGGGGAGACTCTTGTACATGAAGCTTCAATATTTTCGTGAGACATTTCAAAGTTCCGGGGCGGAGATGTTCCTCTTCGGGCTGACCCCTGAATTCAACCGCTTTTTCAGGATCTACAAGATTTTATTGATCATATCTCAAGAGCTCCTGAACGGAATTTCATCAAACTTAATAGGCTCTTAGATATTATCATACGTTGTTCCTGATTAGGTTTTTGTGTAAGTTATATAATACTGCTCTGCTATACTGCATTTTTCACGATATTAGTGATATCTTAGAAATTATGCATGGAATTTAATCAAATTTCATATTCGGTTAAACTTTCACATAAATAGATTTGCAACGCACCTCTCAACTCCACTATTTTTTCCAGAGCCCAGAGGGCGCTGTTTTCATTGGTTTCTTGCACGGAACATTTTTTCTTACCCCCCAGTGAGATCTGAGTTAGCCCGACTGAAAACATGTCGCACCGTTGATATGTAAAATGTTCCACACCTTATCCAAGGTGAATACTTCCCATCTGTGTCTAAAATCTCATCTGTAATCGTGGTATGTTTTGTGTGTGTTTGTTATGTTTTGTGAAAATAAATGTTTTTGTGACGTTAAGTCTTCGATTCTTCAAATAACGGTCACAGATTCTTATTACGCTTGTCTTATTAGGCTTGAGTGTATACTGCACAACAGGTGTCGCTGTGATGTTCTTTGAATTGCATACATTTCGGTTACAGACATCTAGCGGGGGTGGACCGAAATTCAGCGATTTGTTTGGAAAACGCAATGCTTTGTTTTAAAATGTTCATACTTCAACCTATACTTTTTAAATCTTCATGATGGGTATAAATAATTTAAATTTGACATTGACAATGTGTTAGTGCATTTAGAAGTTTTATCATGTATGAGATAGAAGACTTTTTGAGATTGGCACATCCGACTGCTTTATCTTCAACTTTTGAAGCAAAATAAAAAATATCTTCTGAGAAATCGATTAAAAATTTTATAGTATCGATTAAATCGAGTTGACCATAATATCGATTAAATCGATTTAAAAAATCGAAATCGCCCATCACTAATTTGTCCTAACTTTTCTAACGCGTCCGGCCGGCAGAATTTAGAATTTTTTCAGCGGGCCGTACCGACAAATAAAATAAATTGCCCGGCCGACAAGAAAATTTAGTGGGTCAACTATAACAGGCTTGTTATAAAGGTTTGAGCAAAATAGATAAAATATAAGCTATTTTTAATAACTATGACTTTATCGAGAATAAGTATAAATGTGTGTCACCAGCCGAAACTAGTTTGACAACATCAAAACAGAAATGTAACTTATACACCCTAGAGATCGGCATCGAACAGTTACATGGTGTCTAACCCGGGCTTAATATTTTTTTAACAAACTCGTGTCGGGCCGAGATCAGACTTGCATTTTTTTTTCTACATATAGTCGAACCGAGCTGAAACTAAACTTAATTGTTCTCAAGACGTGTAAGGCCGACAACATGATTTGCAAAAGTATTAAAAGCGATAAAGAACTTATGCTAACGTAATCTTAGGAAATATACTTCTGGATGGTTCTTAAATTCACTTCTCAACAATGCCGAAGTTTGAAGCATTTTCTGAATAATTTTTAACTGTAAATGTATAAAATTGAGAAACCTAACTATTGGAGGAATTTGGAATCGAATAGCGTTTTCCATTTTTGGTAAATAAGATACTTGTATATGCCCCTTGAGATATGAGAGACTCTTATCACGTGGTTGCAGATTTTTCTTTTTTCCCAATCCGTCGCTTCTGGAAATTCAATTCAAAACGCTAAATTTGACAGTATTTTTTTAAATTGCTTGCATAAAAAAATGAATAACGCCAATCGATTACATAGTTTCTGAATAAAAATACCTGTTAATCTTATGCGTTTCCGAAAAAAAATGAATTCAGAAATGTATCAGAAAATAGCTCCTTTGAAAAATCATTAATAAAATGATATAGGAATATTTTAATAAATCTATTTTTCATTATACATCATCAAAAGTTATGATGTATTTAACTTTCTTTTTTTCTTTTATTCTAAATCATATTAATTTTTTTATGAATCTTTATTTGAAAGTCTAAGAATCTAGCAATAATTAATGCTGCTATTGTATATTTTCAGTAAAATATGCTGTAAAATCATCCCATAAATGTAGGTGCAGTATTCTTTAAAGGAATCTTGATTATAGTATAAAAATATGAATTTTTTCGAAATAGTAGAAATTGTGTCCGACCGGGTCTGTTTAGACAGATTTCTGTACTGACCGAGACAGGCTCAGGCCGAACTTTTGAGTTGTACAGCGGGTCGAACCAAAGTAACTTTCCTTCGAGCCGGGCGGGGCCTGGAAATTCCGTCCCGTGCAGACCTCTACGAGCATGTATCCATTTCATGGCAATCGGACTATATTTACACGAGTTATGCGCAGACAAACCGAATTCTTAAAGGGACTCTTTACTTACTTGAAAATGCTCACTCGGTAAAGTTAACCTAGGGGAGAATATTTTTGAATTTCTCATTTAAATTTGACTTTTTTTTAAACGATTTTTTTTTTTTTTTTTTTTGCTTATGATTTCTGAGGTCGATCACTAATATGACTATTTTCTTTTTTCGATTTTGGGTGCAAGTTTTTAAAATAAAGATACTCTCGCTTTCACATGTGCTTTTAAAAAAATAAAAATACCTTTATTAAAAAATATATATATATCTTCAGACAAAATTAAAAAATACAAAACGGCACTATTAGAGATCAAATTCAGCTACCCTACGTAAAAAAAAAAAATAAATAAAAAATAAAAAAAAATAAAATAAAAAAAATAAAAAATAAAAATAAAAATCGTTTGAACGTTTAAAAATGGTAAAATTTAAACGAGAAATTCGAAAACAGCATGCCAATAAGTTTAAGGGTGTTCTTAACTGCTCCGCTCAACAAGTGCAAAACGTTTTGACACATTTACAAATTCATTTTTGAACAGAAAGTTATAAAATTCGAATGCCTGACTATGGAAGCGATTTCGAATCGAACTTAATTTTTCGTTTTATGATAGTTGAATTACCTATCCAGTTCTAAGCTATTTCGACCACGTGATCACCCGTTTTTCTCCTTCTTTTCGACCGGCTTTTCTACTTTCGTCGGGAAACGTGCTCAAAAACGTCAACTTTGAAGGCTTGTTATCAAACATGTATTGTGTTTAAAAAAAAACAGAAAATTGAGTGCAATTAGACAGTTTCTGAATAACAACACCTGCTATTTTCATGCATTTCCGAACAAAAATAAATCAAAGAATATGTCACAAAGTTGCCCTTTTTGATTTAAGAACACCCTTAACATTACCGAAAGGGTTTCAAGTAAGTGGAGAGATTATCAAAGAAAATAGATAAAAATGCAATTACTCCAACCCGTTATCCACTCCATGCATATTAATCTTCTCTTTATAATTGTTATTTTAAGTCTCAATGTAGTAAAACTAGTCGTAGGGGGGAGGGAGGATTGTAATACTTACCCATTATGGATAAGCATGATATGAAATCTTCAATCTCAATAAATACCTATATCAATCACATCAATCTTCAATATCAACCAATAAATACCTCTAATGTCTAATCTCAAATTGTTCAGTAGATAGAGGATTTAAAATCGTGACTTGATGAAGTCATAAATTTTAAATGCTCTATTACTGAATTTCGTAAAAGAAACATCCTTATAATTCCAAAACTTATATAATATTAATTAACATATTAACTTATAATAATATTAACTGCATCGGCTTAAGCGTCTCATTTCCAATTAAAATATATCTTTGAATTGAAATTTGAATGAAATACAGGGTCATGAAAAATCGAAGTGTGTGGAAAATAGATTACAAATATATCGGCAATTAATCATTCGATCAACTTCATTTTATATACAAAATTTATGTTTTTTTTTTTTAAATTGTTTTTTATATTCACTCCTTAAAATAAAATAATTCGAAAAATTGTATTTGTCCTGTTATTAGAAAGGCTATTCTGAGAATCCGAAAAACATAGTTCTGGATAATCGAGGATACTGAAATTCAATAGACTTCGTTTCATTAGTCCATACTAAGTAAATACCAAATTCCAAGTGTCTATCTCAATTTGTGTGAGAGATGGAGCGTTTACAAACACACACATAGACAAACGGCTTTTTTTTTTGGGGGGGGGGGGGGGCTTAAAAAAAAAAAAAAAAAAAAAAAAAAAAGCCATAGCCTTGAAAGTGTAAGTTACATTTTTCATAGCCTTGAAAGTGCAAATCCGTCAAAAGAAAAAAAAAACTTTTTTTTCGATTTTTAAACGATTATAAGATTTACCCTATGCTACGTATGATGAATAAGTAATAAACGTTACTTTTTTTCATTTTCAACAAATATTTACAATTTTATGATGTGAAGCACGTAGTAAAAACGCTACAGAAATATGAATGAATGACTAGCCTTGAAAATGTTACACATAAGCATATATAGTATATGCTTATTTATTTATTTTTCTACAAAAATCAGTTCAAGGTGACGAGCTGGCCGATTAGTACGGTAATAACTGCTTTTATTACATAAGGTTGCAAATTAAAATCTTTCATTTATTTTTTTTTTCATTGTCTGGCTTTTAAATTTTTTAAAACAACATAGCTGGCAGAAAGTGTTTATGATTAAAGATAAATACATTAATTAAGAAATAAGAAAAAACATTTCACTCCTGATAATGAAAAACATATATAATTAAGCAGCATTTATCATATTTTATATAGGAGATAATACTGTAGTTCTTATTTATAGGTAAGGGGCCTTCACATAACTAGCCATGAAAAAAGGAAATTTTTTGCCAAATAATCTAAACAATTGCGCAAATAAAACTGGAACCAAAAAAAAAAAAAAAAAAGAGGGCTAAGCAATATTGTAAAAACTGATAAATCTCTCTTCGTAGTACGAAAAAACAATGAAAAATAGTAAAAATTGACAAATCTCTTTTTAGTGCGAAAAAATAATGCTGGGAGATTTTTATTAGAACAGTGCATTTTAGGTGGTGTTTGATGCTAAATTTGTTTATGTAAGCATACTAGAAGATTTATAAAAATCAATTTTTTAAAAAAAATAAAAAGATCTTTTTTAAAATGAATTTTTTTTCACTTTTTTAAAGGTAGAAAATATGAAGAATTAAAATCCGGTTGGCAAATCAAGACACAGACGTTTCTTGGATCGGGCATATGAGATCTATACTTTTTATTGTGTATGTCACGCTCCAATATACTTCCAGATTCCGAGCCAAATTTCAATATTTATGTTCATTTTTAGGGATTTTTTTTTTTTTTTTTTTTTGGTGGGGGGGGCGAAAATGGAACGTCCAAATTTTGGGTGTCTGAACTTTAGATTTTGTACTACTTTGGATCGATCATTTGATAGACCTCACGCAGTTACTATTGTTCATAAATATGCGAATATACATGCATTTGAATTCACAGATTTTCTTTTAATTCAATTCCGTATAACAATTTATTTCTAGTAAAATTTTACTTTTGAATCTTCACGTGTTATTACAAAAAACTAATTCATTTATTCTGCGCTGAAATTAGACATTTTTCTCCATGAAAATTCTGGAGGGGAAAGAATACATTTTTGTGTTCGAGGTGGAAAATTGCATTTCGAGACTATCAATAACAATAAATAAATAAATAAATAAATAAATAAATAAATAAATAAAAATTTAAATTAAAATAATAAAAATTTAGATAACTTTTTAAAATGATTAAAATATTAAAATCTAAAGGTCAAATAAATAATTAATAATGTATAATTAAATATTCTTTATATAGATGAAATGCCATTTTCCTAATTATTCAGTGAAACTTGCCTTAAAAGTCCCTAATAATCCATATCAAAATCATAAAATAAGGAATCTTTATTTTGGATTTAGTCAGACTTAATAATAATTAAAAAGCTTGATTAAAGCATAAATACATTTGACAAAGAGTGTGATTGCTAATGATATCAGCAATATCTTGAATTTTTTCAAAAATAAGTTTTTTCTTTCTTTATGAAAAACCTGAATTCTATAACATTAACAAAAACTACAGATTAATATATGCATAAAATTGATATGAAAATTAAAAAAATATCAAATTTTGTCCGTACATCTGAACTGAAAATTTCATTATTTACATCAGTAAATTATGTGCGGATTTTAGAGAACTGCGGATTTTAGAGTTGTGGATTTGAGGGAGACTACTGTATTTCAGAAACAGAAGCCTCGTATCCTATCGCCAGGCAATTAAAATTCACAGTGAAAAAACTTCCAGAACTATCATCAAAACACTTGTTGGAAGAGTTAAATAAACAAGATTCTGAGAGGTGGTAGTTATAGTTACTTTTACGTAACTGGCAGACATGCGGAAGGATTGTGATTGACAGAATGGCGAAAGACATTTTAAGAGTTGTTATCGTTCTTCCTCTTTAACATTTGTTTCATTCTTAGATCATATGAAATCCTCGATGATTATTTTATTTCGAGATCGAAAAGATATGACGCAAAAATAGTTTGGAAGTAAAGGTGAGACGAGCTCAGTCCATCTGAGTCGCGACCAGACTCGGTCCCGATTTTTATATTAATCTTTGGATTCGGACACAAATTGAAAATTTTATTTAATCACAAATTGAAAAAGGTAAAATAAATAAATGAATAACTTGCCATAGAAACAAGAATGTAATCGAAAGTTCTTAAAGTAAATTAGATTTATATATGTATATATATATATATATAGGTATGTATGTACTACCTGATAAACAAAAAATTAGGTCCATTAGTAAAAGCACAGCATTGTTGAAAATTATTTTTCAGCAGTTTTGGTCAATAATCGAAAATGTATCCGAATTCTATAACGTAACTAGGACAATTTCACCATAAAATACAATAAATATCATGAATACGTTAAAAATTATATAAACTTCTCGATAGTACATATAAACAAAAACTTTTGTATGGACTTGTATAAATAAAAGTAATGATTAAGCATGATATCGATGTTTCGAACTGCTTTTGCAGTCGTCTTCAGGATAAGTATGTTGTGAATTGTACAAAAGTCTAAGCATGAAAATTTCCTGTCAAATCTTGATCCATTATATGAAATGGAAAATTTTAAAGCTTTTACATTGTAATGAATTCAGGATCACTCTTCTCGGAGCATCGAGCTATTTAACCCTTTCGGGGGGCACCGTTTACAGCCTGTAAACGGTTAATTTTAATGCTCAAATTTCCAAATGTTACCGGTAATTTTTTAGTACAATATCGATCTCATAATATACGTAAAAACAGGCTTTAGATTATTTTCAAATGAATTTGTCCATAAATTGCGATGGGGATTGATTATTTGAATATTTTTGTAGCAGAAATGTCTTGCCCCTGATAGGGTTAACAATATTAATCAAAAAAAATGTATTCCATATTTTCGGTATCAGTCTCGGGCTCTGATCTCACAAAAGCTTTAAGAGCAAATCCAGCTTTTCGACAGCTAAAATGAAACAATTTTTGCGAACTCAATTTAACATAATGTCTTTTACTTAAAAATAGAGATAGAAAGGAAAAAAATACAGTATATATACTCATTATATTTCACATATAAATCAAAAGAAATTCATTTCAAGCATAAATTATAGTTTTCAAGAACTATTAACTTTTTATGTAACTTTTTGAACAATATTTCTGTTCGGGGCACTTTACTAAAAAACTGCTGACTATATTACCATAAATTTTGTTGTAATGTCAGAAAACATACTATTTGAGAATAATACGAAGCAGCTTATATTTTAGATTGAAAGGAATAAACTATTTTAATAATTAAAAATATTTTATTAAACACCTTTAAAAATTCTAAAAATTTTAGAACATATTTTTTTTTTTTTTTTTTTTTCCACTCAGACCTATGATGTTAAATAATTTTAAAGAAATAAGTTAGTTACACAATTTTAGAAAGTTTCAACTGTTTACCTAAAACAGAATTTTCGAAAAATATACCAAATCGATCAAAGCATAAAACAACACATTTGAAAAAAAAGGTATACACATCCGCAGTGCATAAAATATATTAATGCACTGAATTTCACAAAACTTTAAATTCTGTTATACTTCGATGTAAATTAGATCTGATTAGTTTTTGGTGCATATCGCTCAACAGGTGGTGCTATGCTGCTTCATTCACAATTTCCACAATAATCATATCTCAAGAACTAGTTCATGTATTTTCGTAAAACTTTATTTAGTAATCGATATAACATGAGCTGATTACGTTTTGGTGCAAATCTCTCAACAGGTGGCGCTGCCATGGTGCATTATTCGTGATTATTGCAATAGCTCTATCTCAAGAACTAATGCACTAAATTTTCTAAAATTTCAGATTCAGTTAGTTCCTGATAAAGATTAGTGTTGTTTAGTTTTTTGGTGTAAATCGCCGTACAGATGGTGCTGCTAGATGCTGCATTTTTCACGATTTAACGATAAATGTATCGCAAATCTAATGATGTATGATTTTTCATCAAACTGCAGATTTACTTAGTACCTGATAAAAAAATTAATCCTGATTAGTTTTTGGTGTACATCATCCAATATGTGGAGCCGTTATGTAGATTTTTTTAAAGATTTTGCAATAGCTTTATCTCACGGATTTTCACCACACTTCAGATTAAATCATAAGTTGACATAAGTTGTATCTGACTAGATTTTGGTGTAAACCACCTAACCAGTGGCGCTGCTATGCTGCACTTTTTCAGGAAGTATTAACATGCATAAGATAGAAGAAAGTTTTCGGATTGCCATATCTGACTGGTTTTTATATTTTTATCTATGCAAAACAGGAGGAGATGAGTTAGAATACATATGATCTCGTGTGAGTATGAGAGATACGAGACAGGGGAGTGATATTGAATGAAAAAAATATGTATGTATGACTATAGGAATAGAATATAGAATTGTAATTTTTGAAAATTACAAAAAAAAAAAAAAAAAAAAAAAAGATTTAAAAAAAAAGGATTCAGAAATACACATTAATTTTTTCCTTTAAATCTGAAATTTAATATGCCAAATACTTCTACTTCTGCTACTATTACTAATACTACTGCTGCTAACTAATGATAATAATAAAACATAAAAAAAAATTATTTTTCTTTATTAAAATATCATGATTATTTCGAAAATTATAAAGATATTTATGTGATAGCCTTATAAACAGTTTTTCCTTTTGTATATATGCTTAATTAATTATTTTTTCTTGCTAACAAGAAGGACTTTAATCGTAGGCAAATGATCTGTTAGTATCAAGGCTCTTTTTTGTTTGTTTGTTTCTTTATAATCTATCTCAAAATCTGATGAAGAATGCGTTCAAAAATTTTAAAATTTACGCTCAGAATTCTCACAAGTTGTGATGTGAGAATTTTTAAATGCTTAAAAGACAATGCAGAGTTGTGCAGATACCAATCATTAACACATGTCTGAAAATCATACAAGAACTAGAAAGCAATTGATTTTTTGACAAGTAAAAGAAAAACAGTACGGTGCTAACAAAATATCTATCATTTTTCAAAAATAGCACCTGACCAACACACAAGTTATCAGACACTTAAATAAAAAAAGAAAGATGATATGTTATCCAATGTATTTATGGGTGAAACATTTATCATTCATCGGACTCATAATGAAGACACGAAAAGAGTTTACCATAAAACTATCTTTTATTTATAAATCATTAGTTCCTTATTCTAACAACAGGAAACAAAATCCTCCCGAGCATGTCACATTTGAACTTCAGACTGATTTGTAAATACTATAAAAATATCTCGACTGAAATCTGGAGGATGTATTAATCTGTCATTCCACATCTTTTTTTTTCCCCCGTTTTTGATAAAGCTATCTTTTGATTTGTTATCTCTGAAATTTTGATCAGTATCTAACGTCAACGAGTTTTTCTTTTGAAATTAGACAGTATGACGACGGTAGTACCGGAAGAAAAATTCAGTTTGTCTCTTTTGAGAGAGAGAATATCTTATTTTGTTTTGCATGCTAAGAAAGTCGTAGTTATGTTGAGATGAAAAATATTGCCTGTCGACGGAAAGCATGCAAAGATAGTAAATAATGTGCATGTGACATCATTCACCCGAAAAAAAGACGTATTTCTCAACTTGTTGTAAGCAGAAAGTAACAATTCTCACAGGATATAGAGTATTATTTCCTGCATATAATACAATGTATTATAGCTACATGAAAATTATGAACATTTTAGCATGATTTCAAGCAATTTTGTTCGAATTTTTGCCTACAAGAAATTAAGTTGTCACGCATTAAGTGAGTTTGTTGATCAACATGCACAATTCTTCGTTTTAAAATGCATCTTTATAAAAATACAGCGATGCAATTACATTGATACAATAAAAACACTCGATAAAAACACATTAGATTTGGTCTATAATTCCAGCTTCATTACAATTTCCCTAAAAGAATATTTATGTTTTTCAATTCTTGCAAATACACATTAATATCCAAAATTTACATGTCTGCGTTTTGCAATGAATTTCTATTATAAACAAGCAGTGGCATGGCAATATCAAATAAGTAAATTTGAATGGGCATGTTCAGCGCAACTTACCGAAGTGACCAATATTACCGATCGATTATAGGGCAGTACGAAAGCGAATTGTGCCACCAATGAAAACTATCCTGTTGAATTGTAGCTGATATCACAATTCACCTTGATTTTCATTTCGTACTGCCCTACAATCGGTTGGTGAAATTGGTCACTTCGGTAAGTGACTGGTAAGTTGCGCTGAACATGCTCAAATTTCCATTAATGAAATCGTCTGAGTCCTCTCTTGACTGAATCTCCAGGGAAAAGATGCGCCATGCCAGTAATCCATTGTAATAAAATATCTTCTATCATTCAGTTTTTGGCCAAAGAAACTTTAATCCCAACGAAATAAGAAATTTCAATAAGCTTACAATTAAAAATCAGCAAATAAGTAACAAGATAGGATAAATATAAATCAAAGGATTAAAAAAAAAATGAATAAATCTGATAAATTTATGCATGCATTCTAAATCTACAGTTATTGATTAAAATCTGTTTTCACAAAAAGTCTCATTTAGATATGAAGCTTAACTGTTCTTATTATTACTAAGGATTTAGCATTTAGCGTTATAAATTAAACGAAAATTAGAAAAATGATTTTAAAATTAACCACGTTCATTTTTTATCTCATTTTATACATATTTATTTCAACAAAAAAAGTGTTTTTTTTTTTTTTTTTTTTTTTTTTTTTTAAATTCATACTTACAAATGGCAAGGAGAGCAACTAGTTTCTTTGAAATAAGTGGGGCTGGACATGTAGGAAACATAGGTTCTACTACATACTCTGCAAACGTTAGCAACATAATGGCAACTGCAGACGTCTTTATGATGATGGAGCACATCCACAGGTATAGAAATGCTGGAATGGGTCCGAATTTGCCCTTTTTGCCATAGGCATGTAGGTAGTAGGAATACTCGGCTCCTGAAACTGGAATTGCTGTCCCTAATTCTGCATAACACAGAGCTCCTGAAATTCATTCAAAAATAAAATTGATTAATTTGCTATATCAAAATAGATAAATTGTTACAATAATACCCACACACACCAGGAAAAAAATAAAACTAAAATAAAACTAAATTTATTTTCTTGAACTTAGTTTCTCAAAAGTAAAATCTTCAGCTAATACAGACGCAAAATATTAAACCAGCATGATGTTATAGATTTGCAATATTTTCAATTGATATAATTTAGACAATCTTTGTCAAAACTTCTTTAAAGGCAAATTTAAGGCCTAATACCGTTTTGATTAGCTCAAAATGTCGATATTTATTTTATATATTTTTTTTATTACATAATGATGAAGAATTCAGGTATATTCCTCCACATGAAGCATCGGAATGTTTAAAAATATTATTAATAATTTTCTAATACACATTTTTGGCATAGGTCTCGGGTTACACAAAAGCTTCCGGATTGAAGCGATCGTAAACCAAAGAATATTTAACCGATCAAAATTTCGATTTTATTTTATTTATTTATTTATTTATTTATTTATTTTATTTTATTTTATTTTATTTTATTTTATTTTATTTTATTTTATTTTTTTGTCGTAATAATGAATTTAGGAATATTCCTCCTCACGAGCACCGAAAGGCTTAAAAAAATATTATTCAAAATTTCCTAATAGGTATTTTCGGTATCGATCTCAGTCTCTGATCACACAAAAGTGATCCGGCTCGAAGTGATCGTAAATTTAAGTGGTAATACCGCTTTGATGAGTCCAAAATTTCGATTTCTTCCTTTTTCCTTTATTATTTTTTAACCATTTCCAAAATGGTTATTTCTTTCGGTCTAGAGTATATGAATATTTGTGATGTCCGGTTTTAATTCGTTTTCTGATTAATTCATGTTTAATGTCCAGAAATGAAATACTTCTGTTTCACAATGACAGGAAAAGTACTAAAAACTACAAAATAATTTATAACTCAAAAACAAATTGAGATGCACTTTCAAACAAATTGCATTTAAAAGTACATTTTCCCCCCTATACGAAGGTGTAAAAATTGAAAATGTGCATTGTTTAGAAGTTTTAAAATTTGCCGTACCAAAAATTGTAAAACTGAAATTTTATTTAAAATTTTTTTATGATGGGTCCAAGAATATTAATTTTAAGTACATGACGCATGTAATATAGAACTCTGTTACTATTATGCAGCCCATTTTGATAATCATAAAAATGATATTTATTATTATTGCCTTTTTAAATATAGAATTTATTTATAAATCGTGCATCGAATTGTTTAATATTATTCAGGATTTTCTATTCCATATTTTTGGCATGGTTCTCGAGCATTTGTTCTTAAAAATAAATAAATAAATAAATAAAATAAATGCGGAGCTATTTCAGTGCGTCAAATTAGTATTAAATGATACAGTAACAAAAACAACAGCGGCAGCAATAACAATATTAACAACAAATAAGTGGGTAAGTGTAACTACAAATCGAACAGAAAGTTTCGTTTAATATTTCTTTCAAAACAACTTTAATAAATCTAAATTGTTAACTTATAATTATTAAATTCTTAAATAGATAAAATCAATAAATTTAATTTTAAAATAATTTATAAGTTATTTATTTTAATCAAATTAAAAATTTTCAAATCAAATTATTCAAATAAAATCCAAAGTATAATTTTTTTTTTGGAAATCCGAAAAAAAAAATAGTGGATACATAAATAAAATTTTAAATTTCTGAAAACGAAAAAAAAAATTTCTTCGATGAAATTTAAAATGCTGAATCATTAATAAATCGCAGTAGTTTTTTAAACAGAAAGAAAATGGAATTCTAAAAAATATGAATGTCAGTGATTAAAAAATAATATAAACCCTTAAATTGGCAGAAAAAATCTTTTAATTAAATCCACCTTAGAGTGAAAATTTCAAGTTCCAGCACCGGGGTTCAAACTAAGAACATTCCGTTTATCTCCAGATTATTATGTCTACGCAAAAAACATAGAAATTAAGGTTATCTTTAAAAATTTAAATCGCAAAAATAAATGGAAAAATTTTATTTAATTGAAAAAAATAAATTAAAAAAAAATAATGATTTGTTGCCAGTATTTGGTAATCAGCAGTAAGTACACGAAATGTGAAGTCTGACTTATACAGTTTTTTGTATATGAATTATGTGACTGACAGGGAGACTAAGAACAAAGACGAATAGGGAATGATGATGAACGAAACTCTAAAAATATTGTCACAATTTCTGGCGATTAATATTTGCCTTCTTTCCAAAGCTAGTCTGTGTCTTTTATTTTACAATGATATAACAATCCTTGAAAGAAGCAATACCCTGTCGCCAAAACTTTTCCAGTTTGTCTTTATTAGAAATTTTATTTAACAAATTATACATTAATAAAAAGCAGCTAAAAAAAGAGTATTTTATTGAGCATTAGAAACATTTTTTTTAATTATAATATACTTTCATGTGACGTGCCATGAATAGCAAGTGATGTTTCGTGTCAATAAGTGAATAAAATTCTAGTTACTATAGCAACAACATTTTTTTTCAACTGGATGGATATTTACAAAAAAAAAAAAAAGTTTACTATTTTTATGAGTGAACTTTGCATGTATTATAAAATCAATAAACATAGTCAATACATTGAGACATTTCAAAAATTTTACGTTAAAATAATTTTGTAAAAGTTATTTTACCAAATAATCAGCAGTACATGCAATATTACGAAATTATATTTATCATAGAGGTCTGCACGGGCCCGGGCGTGGCCCGTGGCCCGTACCCGGCCCGGCGGAATCGCTTCGAATTTTCTAACGTTCCGGGCCGGGCCGGCAGATTTAGAATAGTTTTTTCAACGGGCCGGGCCGGCAAACAGCATAAACGGGCCGGACCGATAAAAAAAATTTTCGGGCCTACCGGCCCGTTCTGAATATTTAAGCTGAAACGATAAAATATGAGCTATTTTCAACGAAAATGGTTTTAACGAGAATAAGTACAAATGTGGCCATACTAGTTTGACAGCATCAATATAAAAATGCACAGTGTATCGGCATCGGAGAATTACATTATGTGTAACCCGTTTTAATATTTTTTTATCTGACTCATGCCGGGCCGAGATCACGCTTGCATTATTTTTCTACATATAGACTGGCCGGACCGGTACTAGACTTAATTAGTGGCAGAAAACATGATTTGTAAAATTATTAACAGCGATAAACAACTTATGTTAGCTTAGTCTTCGGACATATACTTCTTGATGATTTTTAAATTAATTTCTCAATAATGCGAAAGTTTGACACATTTTCTGATTAATTTTAAATTGTAAAAGTATAAAAGTGATAAGCCTAACTATTGAAGGGATTTGGAATCGAAGAGCGTTTTTCATTTTTGGTAAATTAAATACTTGTATAACCTTGTTAAGATATAATAGTTTCTCAAATGATTGCAGGTTTTTCTTCCTTCCCTTGCTATTGCTTCCGGAAATTCTATTCAAAACGCTAATTATAACAGTATTTTATTTGTTTGCAGTATTCTTAAATTGCTTGTATCAAAAAATGGATAAAACCATTCGATTATATAGTTTCTGAATAAAGATATCTGCTAATCTTATGCGTTTCTGAGAGAAAAAAAATGAATTTAGAAATGTATCCAGAAAGGAGCTTCTTTGAATTTAAGAATGAATTTGGATTTGAAATCTGAAAGAAAATGATATAGAAATATATTTATAAATCTTCTTTTATTAAAAAGCTTCAAAATTAACGATGTTTTTAGCTTTCTTTCTTTTTTCTTTTATTCTAAGTCATATTAATTTTTTAATGAATCTTTATTCGAATGTTGAAAGCCTAAGAATCTAAGTAATCATTAATGTTGTTAATGTATACTTGCTGTAAAATATACTGTAAAATCATTCCATAGGTATGTATGCAGTATTCTTTAAAGG
Organism: Maratus speculifer; assembly: GCA_964019185.1. Lineage (NCBI taxonomy): Eukaryota > Metazoa > Arthropoda > Arachnida > Araneae > Salticidae > Maratus > Maratus speculifer. The sequence continues at coordinate 290,593,708 of OZ025296.1, forward strand.
AATCTTAGTTGTATGATAAAAATCTGAATTTTTTAGAAATCGTAAAAATTGTAACGGGCCAAAACGGGCCGGGCCTGTTTTCGCTGATTTTTGTACGGGCCGGAATAACTTTCCTACGGGCCTGGCCGGGCCCGGGTCTGGAAATTTCGGCCCGTGCAGACCTCTAATTTATCAATATTGTCGAAATATATCACTTGTTGGAAATAATGTTATTTCGCAAATAACCAAGTTAAATATTCGTGAATCTAACTCTTTTTATTATTTTTTCTTTTTTCGCAAATAATCAATACTCGCGAATGTTAAGGGGTTATTTTAAAAATCTGCGAAATAGGCTCCTCATGTAAGTGTTAAAAACTTATTTGAAGTCTGTTTTGAGATCAAAATATGTAACTCCTCATTAAAAATATAACGCAAATCATTGTTGACATGGGAAGTCAAATAGAAGTACGCAGACACTTTTATTAAAAAATATACAAAATACAAATAACAATATTTTCATTTGCTTGTCACTGTCATAATCTTCAAAGACATTTACTTGGAAAGAAAATAATCCATCAAAGAATCGTAAAAACAAACAGGAGCAAAAAAAATATCAATCGAATTTCGCAAATCAGTAGTTCAAAACAACTAATCAAGGGCAATGTCAAAGGTTATGATTTTCGATACGCAAAATAAAGTTTTTAAAATAAATTTACAGAAAAAAATGTTTTGAAACCTGATAGCTTCTGTAAGAAGAGATATAACAGAGATTATTTCTAAAGATAAAATGATGCGGTCATTGGTTCTAGGTTTTCATTTTTCACTGTGTCTCATATTTTACTTAGAAATTATTTTTAACCATTTCCGTATGAATATGTGCAATGGTTTTGAAGAAGAAAGATTTAATATGTTGTTCAGAGCTGCCCAATATTTGAAATTCCATACACAACAATGAATTATTTTTTTTATTTTTAGCAGACTTATCCGCATTGCCAGGGACCAGAATAATAACCTAAAATGGCCGTATCATTTCCTTAGATAATAATAATATCTGATAGTAATTTAATATTTCTTTACACTATTCTGTCTTTGCAAACGAGCCTCTTTTGACGTGCCGAATAATAATAATAATAATAATAATAATAATAATAATAATAATAATAATAATAATAATAATAATAATAATAATAATAATAATAATAATAATAATAATAAAGTAAAAAAAAAGAAAATTGTAATTTAACAAATTACAACGACTATTTGGAAAAGGATCTTTTCAAAGACTCAAATTTTAAAGAATTATAAATAAATTCTATATTTAAATTAATAATAATAATAAACATCCTTTTTAGGATGATCATAACGAGTCATATATTACGTACGCCGTGCATTAAACATTAATATTCCTAGACCAATGATTAAAAAAACCCAGTAGATTAAATATACACAAATTTAACTGCTTAAAATGTGCATTTTTATTGGATGCCAGACTGACTTCTGAACGCCTCATATTACGTACGACATGAATTAAACATTAATATTCCCAGACCCATCACAAACAAATTTTAAACGAAATTTCAGCTTTACAATTTTTGGAACTGCAAAATTTTTCACATTCTTAACATAGCACATTTTTAATTTTTACATCTTTGCGTTGAGAAAAAAAATGCATTTTTTAAGGAAATTTGTTTGAAATCTCTATCACAATTTGTTTCTAAATTATTCTTTTTGTCATTTTGGCAACAGAAGTATGCAGTTTCATGGGCATTAAACTTGGACCACTCAGAAAACGAATAAAATAAAAAACAGAAGTATTCCATTTTTAAACATGGATCAATCAGGAAACGAATAAAATTAAATAAGTTTCGGAATTCAACCAGTTAAAAGATTCAGCGATTTACATTTCCCAATTCTCTACCGAGATCAACAACAACTTTTTCCAAATGGCTAATAATAATAATAATAATAATAATAATAATAATAATAATAATAATAATAATAATAATAATAATAATAATAATAATAGCTCACGACCGCGAGCTCACATGCATATTTATAGCAATGGTTTTCGGCGCTGAACGGATAAATTAAAAAATGAACGCATAAATTTTTTCCTGCGTTGAAAAACTTTTCAAAACAGGTAATTTCAAATTTTTAGGGAAAAAATTTCAAACTTTCCCCTTAAAAAAATACTACTATTGGAAGAACATAAATTTCTTGCGATAGTGAATAATTTTATTGAATTTTACTTGTCTAATTACTTTCGAAAAATAGCTCATATGGCCAAAGTTAATGTGAAAAATAGCCTCCCCCACTACATCAATTTTTGGGGAAATATTTTAATTTTCTTACATCAAAATTCAAAATAATAGAATTGTTTAAATATTCTTTTAAATTATTTAGCAAATAAGTCAAATGATTTTTCTTTTTAACAACAAGTTTCACAACTTTCGCTTTTTCTCCCCGTAACTGTTTCATTTGATACATCATGGTATCAGATACATTTGAACATTTGACATTTTAAAGTATTTTAGAAATGTCAAATCGCAAAAGATAATTTATACTGAATTGAAGCCCTAAATTTCAAAAATCTAACTGGTGTTGCTTTACTTTTGCAGTTTATGCTCAAGTTTATACTAACTAGTGCATTCCAACAGAAAACACAACAGAAAAAATAAATGAACAACAATTAGATTTAAAATTTAAGCGATGAGAAAATATTGCTTAACACGTTGAATGCCGCGACATTCACCGGTGATTGACACTGAACTTTCAGTTTTTGGCCGCGTCAGTCACCGGTGTCTAAAATATGATATAAAACTAAAATATGTGAATATTGTTTTATGTAATTAGTATTTTTGTAATATTTAGTTTTATGTAATATTGTTTTATGTAGTTAAAATTTACTTGACTTTTATTTATTAGAAGATTATATAAATAACAGAGTTGGGATTGACAAAAAAGTAAAAAAAATCTGAAAACTGCGCGAACGACATTTGAGCAATAATACTTATGAATTTCAAGCGGAATAAATATTATAATTGTTATTAAAATTTATACATTACATACAATTTAGCTTTAAGCGAATTAAAAAGAAACTGTTAGAAAGAATTAGGCAGAAATTATTTACTTACTGCAGTGAAAAGTCTATTTTACCAAGATACAGAACATTAATAAAACAACTGACATGAATATTTTTTAATTGTAATTTTAAAAATAGTAGATACTTTTCTTGATAGTTGATACTTTTCTCCCCCCCCCCAATTAACTTTTTCTTGTGATAGGCTAGAAGTGATGTTAGAAGTAAAAATTTGGCGCCCCCTAAATTTCCATGCTCGGAACGACCGCTTCCTTTCGCCCCCCCCCCTCCCCCTTTCACATGGCGTTGAGTGGAAATTGTGAAAAATTCAGTATAGCAGCGCCATCTGGGAAGCTACATACATCAAAATGCAATAAACATCAATACATGTCAAGGACTAACTGGATCTAAAATGTGATAAAAATCCGTTCATTCGTTATTCAGATATAGCTGTTGCGCAAATCGCAAAAAATGCAGCATAGCAGCGCCACCTGTTAGGCTATATACACCAAAAATTAATTAGATTCAGTTTATATCAAGGTCAAACTAAATCTAAAGTTTTGTGGAATTCCGTGCATTTGTTCTTGAGATATAACGGTCAGAAATTTTTGTCTTATACAGACTCACAGAGTGACAGACACACACACACACAGACAGATATTTCTTAAAAACCATGAAATCGCGTTAAAGACCTTCTAAAATATATAAATCCATCGAAAACGGGAAGTCAAAATTTTTCACGAATCTAATACTCTCTTCTTGTAAAGTTACAAAAGAAAGTAAATATGTAAAATCGATTCTGCCCGTAAGATCGATCTTTAGATTCGATTTCGATCTTTAGATTCGATGTCGATCTTTAGATTCGATTTCGATCTTTAGATTCGATGTCGATCTTCAGATTCGATGTCGATCTTTAGATTCGATTTCGATCTTTAGATTCGATTTCGATTTTTTTTTCTTTTTCTAGGCTAAATCAGTGTTGAATGCAGGTATTTTTCCCGAGACTCCGGAGGAAGGCATCATGTTTTACAGCTCTGTAAGAGAGGGGGAATCGCAATTTGTGCATTAAAAAGCATAAATCTCATAACTTCTGGGGGGGGGGGGGTAATCCCCTGCGGCCCACCCCATTAATTCGACACTAGGTTAAATCGTTATATTTTTGTTTAGAAGTCCAGTTATTTGAAGTATTACTTTATTATGTTTTATTTTTCACGCTCGTCTCTTCTAATCGCCCCCCTTCCGCGTCAGTTTTAACTTACAGGGCCGTTCGAAATATGCATACAGTTTTTAAAATGTCCAATTCTCGGTCTATTTTAGATCCACATTTTAAATCCTTGACAAAAGAAATAAAGGGTCGCCCTTCCGCCCGTTTGGGGTTTATCTGCGCCCCGCCAGGGGGGGGGGGCATATTTTTTTGTTTCTTCAAAAGAAACAAAAAATTTTTTGAGGGGGGGGGGCTTGCACCCTCCCCCAATATACACCTTAATATTTCGCTCATTTAATTCTATACCATTTTTAACTTAAAAGTTTAAGCTACATGACACCCCCAGAGCTGTAGACCCCTCCCCCCCCCCCTGTCGATCACTCACCTAATTTTGCTTATTTCTTCACTTTATTTCAATCTTTAAAAGGCTATAATTTTGCTTCTATAGGAATTACAGTGATGAGCAAAATTCTAGTATAGCTAACCATTTCTCGCCGCTCTTTTTGCTATTCCAGTTTCCCGGTTTTCCCTATAGGACCTTTTTTTTTGGGGGGGGGGGAGGCAGAAGGGGTTTTCTCATTTCTTGATACAATATGTCTATTGAAAGCTTATGCTTCATACATTACAAATCTAGCATAAGAATTTTTCTTCCATCATTTCAGGTCATGTTACAGACCCATAATGTGTTAAAATTTTAATTTTTCAAACTTCTTCGAAAAAAAAAAAGAAATTGATACATATTAGCGAAATTGGGGTTCGAATCCGCAATCGTTTGATTGCACACGTAATCCCTAAGCTTATTGGCCACCGAGTACTCAGCAGCGCTATTATTTCTTTAGATTGTCATCTTTAAATTCGTAATATCTTTTGAATGGAATGCCCGATTTGAATAATTCAAAAAGTAATCTACAGATATTGTAACAGGCATTAATACAAAATGATTTAGTTGGATAAGGATTAAGGTATCGATAGTATGGTCTAATTTTGGTTGGTGTATTTATCGCGTTTTAAAATGTAAGAAAGTAGTTATAGTGAGTTAACTACAATAGCTGGACATATGGTAACGCGCGGTTTTTTTTTTATATAGAAATTAATATATTCTTTAATATTATATAAACTTTTTTTATTCATTTAAAAGTATTTCCTGACGATTCAAAATTATATATCCTAACGATTCAAAAAATACACACGTAATTGTTCAAGGTTTCACTTCTATCGGCACTCTCAGAATGCCACTATTTTTTTTTCTTTTTTTTTTTTATGTTCGCCCGTCCTCCCGCCCCCCCCCCCCCTTCCTCATCAATCTTAACTTACAGGCTCGTTCAAATTATGACTGCGATTTTAAAAAAGTCTAATCCTCGTTCTATTTTCTAATAAATCCATATTTTGAAACCTCAACAAAAGATACATTTGGGCCGGGGTCGCCCTTCTGTCCGTTTGGGATTTACCTTGCCTCCCTGGGTGGGGGCATATTTTTTGTTTCTTCCACACCATCTCATGTAACATATCGTTATAAAGCTTTTATCTCCTCTTTTTTTTATGTTACTACCCCTCTCTTCACCTAGTTACATGCTCTTGGCACTTTTTATAGCTTCAAAGAGTATATGTTCCCCGCAGACCACCCCATGAATTCAACACTAAGTTAAACACTATATTTCTGTTTAGGAGCTCAGTTATTTGGGTTATTAGTTAGTTATGTTTTTTTTTCAAGTTCGTCCGTTCTAATCCCTCGCCCCCTTCCCCTCTCCTTCCTCGCGAATCTTTACTAAATGGGCCGTTCAAAGTATGCATGCAATTTTTAAAATGTCCAATTCTCGTTCTATTTTATTGTAAATCCTCATTTTGAAACTTCGACAAAAGATACATTTGGGCTATGGTCGGCCTTCCGTCAAGAATGAGGTTTACCTGCCCCCTTGGGAACGGGGCCTATTTTTTGTTCTTCCAAACTATCTCGTGTAACATTTGGTTGGCATTACAAAAAAAAAAGTTTTTTTTGTCTATACTCTTTGTTCCCCATCCTAGTTACACGCTCTTGGCACTCTTTATCCTCGGTTTAATGCCAAATTACTCAGTGTTGTTATTAGTTGAGTTATTTCTCTCAAATTTGTCAAAGTTTTTGTGTAAGTGACAATCATTTAAAAATTTAAAATTTTTATTATCCGACTCTAAAATCTGCAATAGCTTAATTCTATGCCTCCCTAAATGGTGGTGGGGGGTGGGAGGCGGTAATTACGGTCTTGCTGATTGTCTAAGTTTTGGAATTAGTAATTTGGATCTTCTCTGTGTGAACCTGAATATAGAAATATCGATTCTAGTATCGATTCTAGAACTGAGAAATCGATTCTTATTATGATCGATGTTGTTTTATACGATATCGATTTTAATCGATTCTCAAAATTTCCAGAATCGCCCATCACTAAAGCAAACGAATAAATGCCTGCATCTAAGCTGAATCCCTCATGAACAATTTCATAATATAAATGTTATTTTCATTTGAGTTTGCAAAATGTCTAAAAATGTTCAAAAGACAATGTGACCTAAAAAGTGATGTTTTCATAAGTATTTAACTTAAATCTTTTTCGATAATTATTTTTGAGGATTTGTAGATTATTTACTTGTTTAAAGCTCTTAGATTTGCGATTACGTTCATTTTAATTAATGGTTATTAAATTGATTTTTACGGAAGGGGGTTTCTAGTTTTAGATCCATATTTTTAACCTAAATTACTAAGTACCCAAAGGATCAGTTTCAGAAAAGATATTTTTTATGTCATTTTGTTTGGAAAAAAACAATGAATAATTATTTGTATTATTATTTTAGCTTTGAAACTGAAGAGGTTAATAATGAATTTAAAAATTATTTATGTTGCTAATAATAATAATAATGATAAATATTTTAAAGATCTTACTTAATTCCACTGCATTCAACAGTTTGCAAAATGTCTCAAAATAATTGAAATTCGCTTTAATTTTTTATCGGTTGCGATACGCAAGGCAATGCAAATTTCAAAAATGTTCAAAATAAGGCAGGAATGGAGATTATGTAGATGAAATAGTCCTGCCATTAATTTTCAAAAAGTTTTATTGAAACAAATTTTATATGGCCACTGGGCCTATAATTTTCTTAGAAAAAATTTATCCATGCTCTGGCAAGAAACAGTAGAAATTCCATTCTTCATAAAAGTGGGGAGTGTTGTATTTTGTGCCAATAAATTAAGAAAGAATGAACAACGTTAGATTGCACAAATGAATGTATACAAAACTGTGCAAACAGCTGTTCGAGGCTTCTAAAGTTTCATCGTCTTTCAATGCGAAATTGAAAGTTAATGGCTAAAACTCAGTGAGTCAGAGAGATTCCACACGTAAATGGCTGAGTGTAACTGGAATACGAAAAACGTTCTAGACAATGAGAAAAAGTCCACAGCCTACACCAACGCTATTACAAAGCCCGGGCGCACTGAGAGTGACGTCACTAATTTCGGTCAAGTCATGATGATCAGCACTGAATGCACAGCGTGTATAAAAAGATTTTCATACATTTCAAAGACATTTCAAACATTTCAAAGATTTCCCTACCTATTTACATATTATTTTAAAAGAAAATATATACTTGTTAAATATCCGAGCTTTAGTACTATTATTGACTATCAAGATCAAATATTTAAGAATTATATTATTGTTTTTAAATTAACAATTGAATAAGAAAAATATGTATCTATTTTTTCTTTTCTATTAAGTGATATTTTATTTGCTTTTTTATATGCTATAATTACATATTCATTCCTTCATTCCCATCATTTCTATTGGCGTCGGTGTTGCCACAGCTAGCTCAGACTTCAGTTGGAATTTAGCTTTTTGGGATCTGGACCCCTCGGATATCTCAAACAATCAAACACAAAGGCTAATTTTTAAGGGTGTATTCCAATCCAAATTGCTTATTTTCTGGGGAAAAAAAACTTATTTTTAAATTTACTTTTCCTATCAAACTGGCATATTCTCTTATTTAGAAACTACACAATGTGCTATGTTTGTCGATTTTTTTTTATATATAAATGCAGAAAATATTGCAAAAAATGTTATCAATGTTGGCGTTTTGAATCTAATTTTCTGAGGCGAAAGATCTGGGAACGAAAAAAAAATGGTCATACTGAGAAAATAATTGTTTATAAATCAAATTCTAATTAATTGAACGAAAAATGAAATCACACGGCCTCTTATGCATGTCTTCTAAAATCACCTCAGCAAGTTTCATGCTTTTTTAGTTTTAAAAATGAATCTGAAAATGTTTCAGAAATTTCGAGTTGTTGAGGGTAGAAAAATATTTTTTCGAATGCATCCTTAACCTCAAAGTTGAAACAGTAAAATTACGAAACAAATGGTAAAAATATTTAATTAATGTTTGAATTTGTCTGAGGAAAGCGGTTTCTTGAGTTTTCTGTCGAAAAGAGAAGCTCTTCTGATAAACTATGTTTAGTTTCCAACCAAGTATTCTGATCATAAACTTTATCAAGAAGTGGCTTAAACTATCTTTTTAGTCGCACAAATTTATTTTATTTGTGGACCGTAGCTTATTTGATCTAGAGAACTGATACTATAATAATTCATGGTAGGAGCTAGATCTTCCATGATCTAAGTTAAAAAAGACAGTTGTTTCATTTATTAAATAATGTTATGCATAAAATGTTATGTAATGTACTAATGTGGTGTTATGCTAACAATATTGTTATGTTTTACCTATTTTTAGTTAACTTGTCATTGAACCTTGTCATTGAACAATTTTACGCTCGAAATCGTTTTGGCATTATTCTTAACATTTAAGTCTAAATATATATATCCTGGATTATAATTAGTAATTTTACAATATTCTTTATAACTCTTATTATGAAAAATTGAATTTTCAATTAAGCACGAAAACTTTTCCCGTTATAATTTTATGGAAATTATTGTATCAAGAATTTTTCAAGTCAGTGCAATGGCAGATCGAAGCTCACGGGGATTATGACCCCCCCCCCCCCCTTGAACTGCAGAGATATTATCACATATTACTTTTAAAATTAAATAACCTTAAATTTTTATTACCCCCCCCCCCCCCCCCGATCAATAATGTAAATCTTTCTTATTCTCTAAAGCTCCACTCTTTCGAAATTAGATATCTTCCGAAACATTTGTAAAAGTATTTTTAATCTAAAAAAATTTGCACGTGCACCTACTTCGAAACTATTTAATTAAAAAGTATTTTTCATTTTTATATAACAGCTTTCAAAAAATTCCATAAAATTTCGCCTTTTAAACTAAATTTTCCGACGCTACTGCTAATTGTTCCTTCATGACAACATTTCTTTGGTGTCAAGTCCTAAAAATTATCGTAAAATGCTTATTTAACAACATTTTTGAATCATTTTTTGTATTTATAAGAAGATCAGAAACTCTCCAATTTTTTTTATATTTGGACGAAGTCTGTAGATTATATATTTTTAGGAATACTATACTAATACAATTTTTTTGTACTTACGAATTAAAATGAATCTGCGAAAGTATACGAAAAATCATTAATTTAAGAATATTTTTTAATTTAATAATTGGTCACGAATTGATGTAACTCCTTCCTCCTCTCCCCCAGAAAAAAAATGCAATGACCCTTCCCCCTCTAAATTGGGGTCAGGATCCGCCGTTGAATCAGTGCATCATAATTTTTTGCCCAAATTAAATATCTTATTGCACTTGACTATCTATAGCATTTCTAAATATATACATGAGAAAACAAAACCAACCTAAATAGGATACAAAGCCGCACCCCACCCAGACGATGAGACTCATCCATACAGAACCGGAACGCAGGAGCACGCCCTTCGGAGATATGAATATGCCAGAACCTGAAAAAGAAAAAGAAAAAAACATTGGTATAAATAAGCACTCTATTAGGAGAGTAATAACAGTAAATGATGACAAGGGGGGAAAAAAAGCAGAAATTTCCTTGATGAATGAATCTTCTAATTACACGATCCTAAAGCTTCCGAGCAAGTCAGTTTAATTTCATATAACTACACACATGTATTACAAAAAATTAAAATGAAAAAAGCACATCAATCCTTTGAAAAATGAGTGTCACGTTTGTTTACGCTTACATTAGAATAATGTAAAGCAGTGGATACTCCGACAAAGAAAAAAAAACTGCTAAAAAGAAAAACTTTTGAAATTTTGGGTGTGATGGTTGTTTATTCATTCATATAAGAAGCATCGAATTATCTTATTTTCGGGTATAAATACAAATTCCAAGTGTTTGAAATCATAGAGTAAAAAGAAAGAATAGAGATGAAGTATAGTAGTTGGTGGTGATGCTAAAAATGGAACACTAAAATCCGCTACATTAGAACGCGCTACATTAGACCCAAACAAAACCACGTGCTTTCATAAAAAAAAAAAAAAAACTTTTAGTAGTACAGTTTTTAATTCATAATACGATGAAATGCTATTTTAGAATGCTTAAATATAAGAAGACCATTTTCATTTAGAGAAAAAATGAACTGGTGATGTCAAAGAATTTGGCCTCTGTTCCACGTGATTATTTTGTTAGGGACCAACGAGGGCATTTAAATTTGAACGGTAACAATGCATCATATTTCATACCGATTTTACCGCACATTGCGCCTCCATCTATCTTTTTGTTCCATGATTTGAAACAATTTTATGGGGTAAAAAAAAAGACGAGTTGTGCACACTAGTCTTAATTTTGTTGAAATTAAAACTAAACCCTAAACTCTGTGGCTAAACGATTTATCTGGGCCTACAATATTTATCCCTGTTTTACCTTGGGCCCCGAGGTGTTACACAGCATATGTATCGGCCAGGTGATCAGCCTAACGCGGGATCCTTGGTGTATAGTTCACAAGTAATCTTGGTACTAATTTTATCGACTTCGAAGGGATGAGAGGCTTACTGAACCTTGCCCAGCCGGTTTTAAATTAAAGAGGGAGAAAATACCTGCAATTAGAAGTGCAGTCTTTTTTCCTGAAGATCGATACAATCTACCAAGTGACAAATTTTTTTAACTCTTGCTTCATCTAAAAAAATTGCTTAGAACATCTTATTAATGGTCTGTACAGACGGAAATTTCCAAGCAAGGGCCCGGACCAATAGAAGAAAAAATTCGGCCCGGTCCGGTATAAAAAGTAAAAATTTGGGTCGGCCCGATATAAAAATTAAAAGTTTGGCCTGAGCTTGGCCCCGCCCGGGAAAAAATTTAGACCTCGGCTCGAGTCGGTCCGAATTAATTTCTACAAAACATCGACTTTTACGTCGATTTGGTTACAAAATTATCTTGTACGAGGAGTTCTGACAAAGAATACTTACCTTAGCTTTTTTTTTTCATGTTTATAATCTGCATTTTTAGAAGTAAGCAGGCTGTGATATTTATTTTTATAAGAAGCTCTATTTGTTGTGTGCAAATGTTTCAGCTATCATTAATACTCTCAGTCCATATTCCATGATTAGAGACATAAAAGTCTAAAAAATGCTATACCGTTAAATCTTATACGACGCAATTGCACGAGAAAGAAAAAAGAATGCGTCATAGACAATTTTCTTCTTAGCAAATATAAATATATACAGCAAAACCCCGATAATTCGGATTAATTGGGATCGGACCCAATCCGGATTACTCGGAGAATTAGAAAAAAAAATTAAATAAAATAAAACATACTTACAGAAAATCACCTTTATGTTAAATTTATTGAATATTTACAGACAGTAAAAATGTTTACTTTGCTTAATTCTTCCGAAAACATTTCAGAAAAGTTTTTTTTTTTTTTTTAATTCAGAATACGACGATGAAACAAATTAATGTTATGGAAATTAGCCAATCGCTTCTCAAACTTGAAAAAATAAATGACCAAACCGATCCGGATCAACGGGGTCCGAATTAGCGGGGTTCTACTGTATTATAAATTATGTATTATTTTCTCACGTATTAATATTAATTTTGCATGGGTAACCGATTTTTCCGTTTAAGACTGGATTCTGTCATAGGCAGGTTCTTTTCCACACGTTTTGCTGTATTTTAATAAGCCTAGAAATTTAATTTTCTTTAAAAAGAATAATTTTTAATTCTAGAATAACGGCAAATCAAAAATGTATCCACTTTTTGAAAACATATTACTGATCTTGGTACAAATAAGACAACGCCTTAGACAATGTTTTTCATACGGGGGTGAATACCGAGACTGAAAATTTTGGTGCGTGTGCATGAAAACTAGAAAAAATGAAACCAGTCCCGGCCCGGTATATATATATATAGAAAATGAGTTAGACCCAATGCGACCCTATCCTTCAAGAAAAAGAAATAATGGACGAGCCCGACCCGGCCTTGAAACTTCATTGACTATGGCCTGGCGCGGCTGGAGCCAACATAAAAAAAAATAAATAAGTTCCGGCCCGAATGCCGAGAATGAAAATAGACCCTAGGCCCAGTCTGCGTGCCAGTCTCGGTCTTCAGATCACGTCTCCACCCATTCAAATAACTGCATCCTATGGTGGAATTATCTTATATTATTAAGATAAGCAATTCTTGTTTTAATTTGAGCGACTTTAGTTATAAAATTTTTGTTTGATGTCATTATATTAAAAAAAAAATTAAATAATTTAAAATTGATTGTTATTTAAATGTAACGTTAACTCACGCACATATTCACTCAAATTTATTCATTTTCATTCTCTCCAATTGCTATTAAAATTATCAATCTATTTGCAAAATATCTCTTTTCACGATTATGACAGCAATGCATCCAATAGTTTATACCTCTGGTGGATTGATTTTTAGTTTTGAAATGAATTTACATTATTTTTTTTTAACTATTGATAGTATTAATAGTCTTAAGAAAACATCGATCGAAATAATACTCTATTAATTTTCATAACAGTAATCTAATGACAATTAGAAAATAATACAAACATTTTCTTGTCAAATGGGCTCTTGCAATTATAATCCTAAAAATCATTCGAGCACGCCTTTCAAATTTTATTTTACTGCATGTAGCAAAGAAAAAAACAAAAGAAAAAATCTTATTAATCTTTCGAAAATTGGATGTCATGTTCGTTTATGAATACATTAATAACATGAAGTTGTTGGTGCACTAGAAAAACGGGGAAAAGGGGAGGTAAAGTGCACTAATCTTTTGAAAAATTGGGAGCGGTGTTTGTTTATGCATACATTAAAATAATATAAAACTTAGGGCTTTGCGGCGTTCGGATATAAATGCAAATTTCATGTTTACCAAGCATTTTTAAAGGAGGGAAAAAAAGTTGTGCATAGCAATTTCAGTTTTAACTCAGTTAGGGCCTGAGTATCAGAAAAATGTTTAGAATTTCAACGGGAAATCAATGAAGTCTACATATATTTCTGGAGAATTTCGAAAAATATTAAAGAAAAAGCAACTCTCATGGAATAGCTTGATTTATTTTTGAAAGAAATTTTTCAGAAGCGTGTAAAAAAGCTAATAACTGTCGGATTTCAATCGTATTCGATATAATTTAAAGTAATCACTGAATAAGCCCTTAAATAAAATAGTGTAAATAAGCATTTTGATCCTGAGCACTAGTGTATTTTTGCCAATTCTGTTGTTTAAAAGATTTCATATTTCAGTAAAATAAACTGTATTTTGACTGTAATTTTTCCGTTAGGGACTAGTTTTTAAATAATTATTAAAATAAAAGTTATTTCCCTTATTATCTTGCGCCATTTAAAGGGGTCAGGGTCACATCTTAAAATAATTCTTATTTAGTAACTTAAATTTTAAGGTTTTTTTTTTTTTTTTTTTTTTTTTTTTTTTGTGATCGTTAACCATATTATTTTTAAACAAAATCACATGATAAAACTTCTGATATTAAAAAAAAAATTAAATTAAAAAATTATTAAGTAAGTGGGGGTAGTTAAAAATCGTTATAGTTCGAAATATTATACATAGAATTTTAATTTATTTTCATTCAAAAAAAAAAAAAAACATTAAGCTTTAATTTTGAACCAGCATTTAAAAAAATATTAATTTAAGTAAAAATTTAAAATATTTAAAATAAAAATTTGAAAAAAAAATGGTGTAGTTAAAAAAAAATCACGTTTTCAAAAGTAAATATTTTTTTCAAATGTGGTCGAGTCAAATTTAAAGTAAAATAATTGAAAAAGACATTTACCAAGTTTGAATCATTTACCTTTAATGGTCCTTGACTTAAAATTTTTATAGGAGAAAGGGTTAAAAAAGACAGAAAATTTTCAAAAGAAGTCGTTTCCATAACAACCATTGAATGAAATCTATATTTTAAAAACAAACCAAAGAAAAAGGATATTTCCTATTCCAATTACGATAAAAGCATGATTTAAACGTTATTTTAAGCAGAAAAAAAAAATTAAGAAAGAAAAAAAAATTTAATGCAATAAAATTTTTTAAAGAAAATTAAAATTTTTTTGTATCCAGGACCCCCTTAAATAAATCATATCTCCAAACAAAAGTTTCATTAAATTATGGTTGATTCTCCTTATACAAAAAAATAACATTTTGCTTTTACTCCTTATTTATTTACTACTTGAAACCGACTGATTCTATTAAAAAAAAAAAAAAAAAAAAAAAGTTGAATGTAGATTCTGCCATTGCAGAATTCAATTTCGCCTCCGATTAGAAAAAAAAAAAAAAAAAAAAAAAAAAAAAATCGATAGAGGTCTTTTAGAAGGGCGACCCCGTTTAGAATGCAATGAACTAACTTCATTTTTCTTGTGTTTATCAATATAATAGCAAACAGAAAGGCGTGAAATACCCAATTGATTAGCAATTTTTCTCTGAGACATTGGAATTGCGGAATAATAAAGAAATACAATTTGACGTGCTATTTCTTCATTGAGATAGATTCATCAAAAATGGATTTTTTTCTTTAGTTTAAGCGCTTTTTTATAGACTCAGAGAAAAAGAAAATGTATTTTAACAATAAAACGAGTGGAATCCCGTCGAATTCGACGAATGAAATGTTTAAAAGACCCGATCGATTTGGTTTTTAAAAAAAGCAAAAGTAATTACATTATTGAATCAACATATAATAAATATATTTTCAAACTTAATGTCAAGTTTCCCAGTTACAATTTTGCATGCAAATATTCGCACATCTTCAGTTAAAATTGTAACCTGAGTGCCGGCGAAATTCAGAAATTTTATTTTATATGCACTCACAGAAAAATAGTTTTATTTAAAAAAAAAAAAAAAAAAAAAAAAAAAAGAAAAAAAACTAATTTTATTTTTACTGTGACATTTTTTTCACTAACTGAAGCCATCTGAAAGTAAAATCTCAATCTCCATAGTCCATAATGAAAAGAAATATTGAAATGTAATATCGTTATTAGTAAAAATGTGATGTTTTAAATAGTGGCGTCATTTTCTCTTCAAATGTTTTTTAAAAGTTATTGTTATTAGTAATATGAAAAAGGCATCCGTAATAATATTGTAATTCCCATTTATCTGGTTGCTGAATGACATCATTTTCCTCATTTGAAATTTTCCTTATTTTGCTTTAGACATTAATTTTTATCATAAATTATTTTCTGTTATTTTATTTACATTATTAATATTATTTCTCAGTAAATATATTTTTTTTACCTCAATTAGTGCATAATTATACGCAATCATTTTATTGTGGTTAAATTTTACGAAAACAATTAACTTTTTTCTTTTAAATGCGAGGACATGTTCACTGATGAAATAATGCTTCTGACTGGTGGAAAGTGATAATGGAAAATAAATTTTTATTATCGAGAGAAAAGCTAAACTGAGTTGCCACCATTTTGAAGAAATATCGTAAAAAGCATTTAAAATTAAAAATAAAATATAAAAATGGAAATAAATTAAAAAATAGCTAAAATGGGCACAACTACAAATAAATAGCTTTCATTTAAAAAAAATAATTATCAAAATCGGTTGAGTAGAAAATTCAGGGCTGATGACTAAAAAAACAGACAGGTCTTTTAAATATATAGATAGTATGAATGTCTCGTTTTAACGGCCAGATCATGAAAAATTATGCCACAATTTTTGACACGACACTTTTTAGCTTGTCTGATAGAAATAGCATCGTAGGCTAAAAAAGTTATCTACTTGAAAAAAAATCTATTTGATTCTTCTAAGTTTCACATAAGTGGCATATACAGAAATATTTTTAATGAAAATGTTTGTTACAACATTTGTTGATATTTATTATGAATTTTTGCACGCTCACGTAAAAACGTTCGCCATTCTTGGCTTAGGAAAATTATTGCATATTTAACTGCAAATGTGCATGTACCTTTAAAATGTAAAATTCCTGTCATTTTTTTAATAAAAATTTTAAAATACTCTAAAATCAGTAAATCCAATTTGTAAAAAACAAGGCTTTGTTACAGTATGCTTTAAATGAACTTTAAATGGCTATGCCTATATCAATGCACTTATGTTAAATTCTTATCATTTACGGCTATTAAGTTACCAAACTATTATTATTAGTTTTTTTATGGATAAAAATCACTAAAGAATATCCTGCTACAGCCTTTCGTACGAGGATTTGTTTCCAGTCATGCCATTGAAATTATACATACAAGAATCTATTTCTTATGATATCAACTATTTCTTAAAACAGATCTAGTTTGTTCGTTCCGAATCCAAATATTCTTTGTAAATTCAACAAAAATTATAGTCAACATAATTATAGTAAACATATAAAAATTTTCAAATTTTTTATTTTATTTTAAGTAATGGCTGTAAAAGACAATAAAAAATATATAAATTTTGCAAAAAGAATGAAATTGATCTGATAGTTAGTTGCCAAGATATTTATAATCTTATTTCCACATTTTTTTCATAACCCTGTATTTCATTCAATTTCAATTCAAATATATATTTTAATTGGAAATTAGACATTTCATCCGAGTCAGTAAACTGTTAGTTAATAGGTTTATCATTTTTGGAGTTATAAGAATGTTTCTTTTACTACTTGATTATTATGTCGACCAAAAAACTATTGCCAAACTATAAGATTAAATGCCAATAATGGCTTATCGTAAATATCATATGCCATTAAATGCGTTACATGTGTTTTTATTTCATAACTGATTTTTAATTTGACGTTTAATTTGCATTTTTTATTAATCTTTTAGTAATTTATTTGTTCTTTCGTTATTTAAAATAAAAATTAGGCCAATTCGTATAATTTACGAGTAGTTTGGCGATTTATATAATTTGACGAAAAGGGTCGATGGGATGGAATAATCAAGTAGCACCCGCAATACCGTAATAGAGCATTACTATGTATTAAAATTATTTAAATATACGTTTAAATTTTATTTTGGAATTTCAATGCATTTTATAAATAGTTTACACGGTTTTATTTTCTTATTTTATAGTATGCATATTACCATGATGGGTAAGTATTACCGTAGCCCCTAACGGCTAGTTTATTTTCATTTAATGAACTGGGGATAACAAAGAAATTATCTTAAGTTAATTTTTGGCATCGGAGGAAAAATTCATTCTGAAAACCTTTTATAAGTTTGTCAGGTTACAAAAAAGTTAAAGAAATGTTTGCGCAATATGCTTACAACATGATCTCAGCCAAAAGGTCGAAAGTTTTATATGTTTACAAACAACATGCATGCAGTGAAACATTTCTGGGAAAGACAATTTTAAACAAACAAACCAAAGGAGACTCTGAAAAGACATCTAGTACTCCGTATGCTATTTAAGCAGAACTTTTGATTGCAATAATATTTACTCAGACATGTTCTTGAAATTTTCGGAAGCGAAACAAAATTTGTAAGACTTTATTTTTAATTATGATACGCGTAGTGGAGAATTTTTTTTTTCCTAAATTTTCCACATTATAACGTTAGTTAACTCGGAGCATTTTAAAATGCAAAAATAGTAATTATTACTGACTTGAAAAATAAATATTTTTAATCAATATTTGAAAGTGCTGTAAATATAACGTTAATAAATTGCCGCTAAATATTTAAATAATTTAGATTCAACTATAAATATCCTGGCTTTAAAAATAT
The DNA here is from genome assembly GCA_964019185.1 of Maratus speculifer. Classification (NCBI taxonomy): domain Eukaryota; kingdom Metazoa; phylum Arthropoda; class Arachnida; order Araneae; family Salticidae; genus Maratus; species Maratus speculifer. The sequence continues at coordinate 290,612,025 of OZ025296.1, forward strand.
ATTTGGAAAAATTTTAAATTTAGACATAGTTCTATGAATAGAGCTTTTTATTTTAGGATCGATATAAAAATATTCAACAAAATTGGAAAATCTTATCTGCTAATGGAACCAATATAAATATTCGATTTTTTAAAAAACTTATAAGTAATTTTTTGATGTAATCTTCAGAACCCCCGCCCCTTCCACCCTTCCCCCCCCCCTAAAAAAAAGAAGAAAAATCCCATAATTTTTAATCTCCAAGTTGTCCAAAAAGCATTATTTGTTTGTGAATTACGTCTTCTGCAACTATGCAAAGTTTTGACCTTCTAATGCTAAATTCTTTTTTATTAGTTGCAGAAAAAAAAAAAAAAAAAAAAAAAAAAAAAATGTACAATGTGAAGAATTTTTTAAGCCTAATTAAAGATGTGTTGAAATTTGACAGATACTCGAAATCGATTTCTATTAAAATTTTTCATAAGTTACATTTCGTATATGTTTTTCGAACTTTAATTCCATAAAATATAATTCTGAAATTAATATTCGAAAATACATACTTATTGTAAAGTATTAAAATTTTAAGAAAAATCTATTTTTAGCAATAGTAAACATGAGTATCCAAACTATCATTTCGCCAAGTCCATCTACAAGAACTATCATTTCACGTATCATTTCGCCAAGTAATTTTTCAGTTAGGCTTTTAATAAGCAACCCCGCATTGCTGTTTATTTTACAACTATTAACAAGAACGAAAAACCATGCATCCAACATAAATTATGAAACACTTTCCAAACATTCAGAATGAAGTTACCGAACGATTACAGCTTCATCGAGCTTATTATTATTAAACCATTAGCTGATCAATTGCATTGGATAAACTCAAATATGAATCCGATAAACTTAAATCAGGTAAAGTTTCATCATCTAAACCTAACATCTCAAATTGATTAGAATTACATTTTCTAATTGATTGTTATAAATACATATAAACTTATTTAGGTATTTAATTTCATTCTGGAAACAAATGGAATTTCTTAATAATATTATCTGTTAGAATTGGAGAGTGTTTAACACCAGTGTTGGGCACGTTCACAAAATAAACGAACTAACTCAAACTCACGTTCAATTTCTGAAAAGTGATTTAAGTTCACGTTCAAATTCAAAAATTTTTAAACGAACTCGTTCGAATCAAACTCATTTGTAAAAAATAACGAAGTTCACTAAAAAGTTCACTTTTTTTTTAAATGTTTGGATATTATTTTCCAAATTTACAAAATTTCGTGAACTAATCATTTGATTATTCGATATGTAAGATAGAGGTATGCACGGACGGAAATTTCCAGGCCCGATCCATAGAAAAAAAATGTCCGGCCCGATATTAAAATAAAAATTTCGGCCCAAGCCCAGCCCGGCTCGTAGAGAAAATTTAGCGGCCCGATATAATAGCTAAAATCAAGGCTCGACCAGGCTCGATATAATAGCTAAAAACGAGGCCCGACCCGGCCCGATATAATAGCTAAAAACAAGGCCCGAGCTTGGCCCGGCCCGGAAAAAAAGTTGAAATTTCGCACCGAACCCGGCCCGACCCCAAGTATATTTCTACAGGACATTGATATTTACCCTTACGGAAGAGTTCTGGCCAAAAAAGCTTATCTTAGTCTGTTTATAATCTCCATTTATGCAGAAGTGCCATAGGCTGCGATGTTTATGCTTTCTTTTAAAATCTTTCCGATTTCTTTAAAATCTTTCCGATTTAGACATATTTCCGCCTTACACAATCCACCTTGTACAGAGAGTTTACTGTATATGTCTATTTTCGGCGAAATTGTATACAGCCCAGGTCCGGTTCGGCGCGACCCGAGTCTGCAGAAGAAGTAAGACTAGGATACTACCCAGAGAAGTGATATCCAGACTTAACCCGTCCTGATACTCGTGTAGGCCTCTAAATAGCATTTGAAAGAGGAAAAAGTGTACTAAGGTCTGGAAAAATTTTAAATAAATTATGAAAAAATTTAACGGAAATTTGAACGTAAATTTCGTTCAAACTCGTCTATTTTTTGAGTTTCCGTTCAGTTCAAACTCGTCTATTTTTTGAGTTTCCGTTCAGTTCAAACTCGTCTATTTTTTGAGTTTCCGTTCAGTTCAAACTCGTTTATAAAATAGTGAGCGAAGTTCAGTTCAAAGTTCACAAATAGTGAGCGAAACTCGTGAGTTTTCGCTCAGTGAGCGCGTTCATACCGAACACTGTTTAACACACTATGACTTACACATGATTTTTCCTTTTTGCTCTCTCTACTCTTGATATTCCAGATATCAAATCATGACTAATGTGATTGTCACATTTAACAATTTTATATACACCAACAGAGCAGCAGAAAATCAACATATCAAACATATTTCATGTTTGTCTTTCATGGATATAGGGTAACATCCCCAGTAATTGGCATGCACCAATGATTGGCACATTCCACAAACATGCCCTAAAATAAGATTTATATCCAGTCTTTTAAAAATGCAATACCATATACCAGTTATCTGCTCATTTACGTTAAAGTTATAACTTTGATTTATGCTAGTAGATGACAGTAGTGCCCAGGAAAGAGAAACAATTATCGCTTGTAACAAATTAGCCATTTTTGTTGCAAAAGCTTCTTCTTTCGCTTAAGGAAGGCATACTTTTCAATTCATTATTATCTGATTTATAATATATTTTAAATTTTAATTGACAGCAGTTTTGTTTAGTTAAAAAGGGTTACTTTAATTGTGTAAAAGTATTTTCGACACAAATACTTGGATTTCTGAATTAATGATAGATGCCATATAATGGTGCTTCAATTTTGCTAGTTCCAAGTAATTGGCATCTATTGCAATTACAAGGAATTCGCAAGGAATTTGAGATTAAACCACTTATTTTGGAAGTACTTTTAATGTTATAGACTAATTTTGTTTATCATTTGTTTTTATTTGAAAATATGAAATATTATCAGTAATTGGAATCCATTAAAGCTTCATATGACAATTACTGGGGACAGCATGACAATTACTGGGTAATTATATAAGTATATTGTATTGTTTTAAAGTGTTCACATTTCAGGCTAATATGCTGATTTCTTACTCTCAAAAACCTGAAATATGGCATCTTCATCTATAGTAAATTCATTTAAAGCGATTAAACCCAATACAAAATGTAAAATATTTTTTAAATATAAACATGTGCCAATTACTGGATCACAAGGTGTCATACATTGGTGCTTTAGGTGCCAGTTACTGGCGATTTTAACAACTTTTTATAAATATATTTTTATAAAAATACTTTTTCAATTTTTTTTTTGCTTTTAGTGGGCAAAATACATGCACAGATATGCATTCTTTGATTTAACAATATTTCCTAGTAAATATCTTATTTCTTTGTAATGAAAATTGAAGTAAGTTTAAAAACAAATTCTTAATATGCCAATTACTGGGGAGGTTACCCTACATGAATTTAATTCACTTGCTGAAAGGGTGGACGTGCAGATTTCATTACTTCAAAGATTCTCCCCAGCAAAAAAGTTTGAAAATCCATATTAGACCCGGAAGCGACAGCATAGACAATCACCTAATCGAGTTCACGAGTAAAAATCTAGGAATAGTTAAATCTCGATTTGCATATTGAAACGCAATCGGTTTGCCAAGTCCTATCTTGGTGGAAAACATCTAAAATCCCAATTTTAGCGGATGACTCATAGGTTTACGATTGTGTTTTCTTGCGCCCAAAAGTATGAAAACATGGACATTGGGAGCAGGAAAACATAATAATGGTAAACCTATGAACCAACCAATAAATTCTAATTTTTAAGTGTTTTGCGCCAAGATAGGACTTGGCAGATCGATTGTGTTTTAATATAGAAATCGAGATTGAACTAATAATAGTTTTTTATCCGTGAACTCAATACAGTGTTTGTCTGTGCGGTCGCCTTCTGGTCTGTATGGAGTACTGTTTTATCTTAAACAGTTTTATTTAGAATAAACATATATAGGCATAAGTATTTGATGAGTAGCGCAGGCAATACATAGCAGGTCTAGAAAAAAAAAATGCTTTAATTGATCAACTAACTTGCACAAGCATCTCATGTATTTTAAAGATGAATATAAAAAAGTAGTACAATTGCAGTCCGCAAAGTAAAATTCCCATTAAATGTTATATAATACAATTTCTTTTGATACATTCCAATTAAAAAAGAAATCCTTAGAAGTATTTTCAAGAGACATTACATTTTTAATAAGATAAATAAAGCAATTAAAAAACTTAAAATTTCAGATTATCATTTTTCTGACATGTGTGCATGTGTGCGAAGTAAAGGGCCTTCTGCTATACTTATAAATATTTTTTCTAGTCTTTAGTAATTTCTGATCAATATTTCTCCTTATAAAACAAATATATGGGAAAAGTAATAAATTCTGTACTTTTTTTTAATTTCATAATTAAAATATGATTGTCACTTAAAATGAATGTCTTTTTCCTGTCCTGAAATTTAGTTTTTTATCATGTAATAAATGTGGCAAAGCACAATATTTTTTTTTTTTTTTTGACATAGTTTAAGCCATAAGTAGTAAAATCATAGCTATTAACAAGATCTTTTAGATATTTCTTTGAAAATAATGTGATTAAAATCTTTATAAAAATTGAGTAGACTTTTATTATGTAATTTTCCTGGCTTCCATAAATTAACAAGTAAAACTGAATATTACACAGAATTTGAGCTAAAATATCGAAAACATGTTTCTTTAAACAAAATTAAAATGTTAGACCCAGAAAAAAAATAAAATAAAATAAAATAAAATAAAATAAGAATGTAAAAAAAATTTCAGAATAAAATTGTCACTATCCTGATATGCATATGCTAAGAAATGTCACGCACAATTACATAAAAGTTAACTTATTATTTAAGTTCTTCAAAATTTAGCAATTTTACATGGAAAATCTTTTATTCTCCAATAGAAAATAAATTTACCTCTTGAAATTTAGAATTGTTTTCAATGCATACTTTCAATATATCAGATGATCAAAAATGGGCATTTTGTGATATTCACCCTTTAATACCGTAGAAACGCTTATAGTCAGACATTAATGTTTCATTATTCATTCATGTTTTGTCCTTTTTAAATGCGGAAATCTGCAAAAGTATACAGTTGATAAGTAAACGTTATTATCATTTTTCAGACCTCTTTTGGTCAACCTTACTCGGAAAAAATTGCCTTAAACCAGTGATTTTTTTTTTTTTTTTTTTTTTTTTTATGCTCAGCAAAACTGTGTAGAGCACATTCGCCTGATGCCGTGTCGTTAACCCATGATACTGTATAAAAAGTTTTGGCAGTGATTGATGAACCGTGATCTGATAAATGATTATACGCTTCAATATCAGTGATTCATCCCTACAGTTTTTTCTAAAATATAATTTTCTCGCTACCTCAAAATTCTGATTTTATTGATCTAATCATATTACTAAACTAGTCGGATGTGGCAATCCCAAAATTTTCTTCTATCTCATACTTGTTAATACTTCCAGAAAAGTTAAACATAGCAGCGTCACCGGTTAGGTAATTTACACCAAATCTAATATGCAACAACTTATTTCAAGTTCTAACTAATCTGAAATTTCATGAAAATCCGTGCATTAGTATTTGAGATAGAATCATTGCAGAAATCTTAAAAAGAAAAAAAAGTCTGAACAGAAGCGCTACCTGTTGAGCGATTTACTCCAAAAACTAAAGAATACTAATTTATATCAGGGACTAGCTGAATCTGAAGATTGACGAAAATTCGTGCATTAGTTCCTGAGATAGAGCTATTGCGATAATCATGAATCCTGCCGTATAGCTACCTGTTGGACAATTTACATCTAAATGTAATCAGAACCATATTATATCACGGACTAACGAAATCTGAAGTTTTATGAAAATCCGTTCATTAGTTTTTAGGTATAGCTTTGTGGAAGCCGTAAAAAAAAGGCAGCATAGCAACGCCAATTGTTGAGCGATAACACCAAAAACTAATCATATCTAGTTTATACCAAGGTCTAACTGAATCTTAAGTTTTGTGAAATTCCGTGCATTAGTTCGTGCGATAGAACGCCCACAATATTTATGTCACATACAGACATATTTTTTTTAATCCCTGACTCCTAAAACGTGTAAATCCGTCTAAAACCGGAATTCAAAAATTTTCATGAATCCTATACTTTTTTTCTTGTAAAGATAGAGGAAAGTAAAAATATTATTGAATTTGTTTGATTGTTCATACCTATCATGGTTCCGACAATGAGGAAAACAGCACTAAATAATCCAACTTCTCTCTTAAGTTGATTTCCTTCTGCTTCTGCCGGTATTTTCTTTGGACCATCTTCTACGGGACTTTTCAAATTTGTCTCTTCTTCGTCTTTTCCCGGGCCAGTACGAAACCGGCCTAGCAGCCCTAAAACAAAAACAGAAAAAGCTCACTATTATGGTTCATACGTTAAACCAGAAGAGAAAACATATTATTATTTTCAATTAAATACAGAAAACAATATTTAACATACAGTAAAAGCGGGACAGTCGTCCCGGGCGTGGATATTGAAAGGGCGCCAAATTTATACAACCATTCTTGTTTGTTTCTTCTTTTTTATAGTATATATCGATACATATATAAACATATTGATTTTTTTTTTAATGCATACATTTTCAAAACAGCATGTTGCTTCTTTCTTGGAATCCAAAACGGGTTATACTGTACTATTAGATAAGTTTTTTTCACATGTGTTTTCCAAATCCCCTTTGTCAAAATATAAGTGTAACGTTCTTTTATAAAATTAATCTTTGTTAAAATTAAACCTTTCGAAGTTCCAAAATAAACGCAAAACATATATTCAGTAATGAATTTGTGTTTTTATACTTTTGAGTATTATAACACCTATAACAGAGAGAAATAGTGGTGGTGTGTGTGTGGGGGGGGGGGGGGGGGATTGAAACTTCGCCCGGGAGCAATTTTTTCTTCGCACGGCGCTGAGTAAAAACATCCAAGGTGGAAAAAAAAACATAGAAGGATATTTTATTAAAAGTAACGTGATATTTTATAAAGAATACTTTCCTTCGTTGAATATATCTGTTGTAGAAACTAAAACAGTATTTAACCAGTATTGTTTGCATTGTATATATATTGACCAATATTGACATGAAATGTTACATTAGCATTAAAGTGTTACATTTTTCTCATATTGCACTAGTTGGCAACAAATACTTCGCCCTTTCATTATCAATATTTTCAACATAAAGTCAATATTTCTGTAATTGTAAACTTTTATGACAACTACTGGTAATGTGAAATCAGTATTGTTATTTTATTGAAAATGACGTAATATTTTATAAAGAATACTTTCCTTCATTGAATACGTCCATGTAGAAACTAAACAGCATTTGATCACTATTGTTTGTATTATATATTTATTGACCAATATTGGCTTAAAATGTTATCCCAGCATTAAAATGTTTACATTTTTCTCATTTTGCACCAGTTGGCAACAAACAATTTGCCCTTTCATTACCAATATTTTCAACGTAAAGTCAATATTTCTGTAATAATAAAATTTTATGCAACGATTTCTGATACATTAAATTTTGAACTATTCGGTTTGGTAGAGTTTGCGCTGTTATATGCGGATAGATAGACGGACGGACCTGACGACTACTATAGGTGCTGCGTATTTATATAATTACAGAAGCACCTGAAAACTGTTCATTTTTCGAAAATGCATATTGTGCTTTACTTTGAAAGAAATGAGTGGAATCGTTCGCATCAGGGCCGTAGCTGGAAGTGAATAATAGGAGGGGCTCAGTAAAATGTAGGGGGGGGGGGGGCTCATATTCTCACACTCTTACTCTCTCTGACACAGGCAGATAAATTAGTGCATATTCACACTTTAGGTACTATATTTCTTATTAAACTGTTGAAAGAACTTCTTTTTATGTTAAGAAAAAAAATATAATGGTGAAAAATTCGAGTGTATGAATAGTGCAATATTAAGTTAGTTTCATATGTACAAATAGGATGAGCGAGTGTTGAAACATTTATTTTAGTTACAATTTAGTACCTTGGCAAAACTGCGAAAGAGCCACAAAACTAAATTAGATTTTTGAACAGAATTTCATTTGGATTTTGGGAATATAAATTCATTTAGTGACCTTGGAATCTTTTCCAGGGAAAGCTCAGAATGTTTTTCTAGAGTGAGCCCCCCCCCCCCTCCCCTCTAGCACTTTCTAAGCTACGCCTTGATTCGCATCCTCTATTTTTTGCGTCGTAGTAATAGCAAAAAATTGCGAAAATTATTCGGATAAATCTGATATTTGTTCACTCATAACACAAGGAAGAAAATGCAGCCAGTTTAGAATCTCAACACTTCTACTCTTGAATTACACAATTCCTCAATACGGAAATTAGACTGTCAGATCCATCTCCGAAATAAATCATCGCCAGCATTATCTCATTAAGGATAATTCAGGGAAAATTTCCGACCTACATCAGAGTTACGAGAATTACTCGACGATGAAGAACCACAACTGTAACTCTTTTAGTTCTTAATTATGCGTTACAAATTTAGTCTAGTGTTAATGAAGGAAGGTAAAAAATAAAAGAGAGGATTATTTGTGTATCCTTTAGAATGAAACTATACAACAGTCAATTTATTGTTTTATGAAGATCGTATATCTAGGCCAAAGAAGGATTTATTTTAAATAAAACAAATGTTTATTTTTTCTTCTTCGGTTTATAGGGAAAATGCATGAGGATGATAATCACAAGCTCCCAGTTTATGGAAATTCGTCACGAAAGATTTTAGATCTCGCTTAGTTAATACGTTTTTCAAGAATTTTCAACTCTTTAACAACAACAAAAACAAATAAAATAAACTCCTTCGAATTCCATGGTTGTATGTATCAAAATTTCAAAGGACGTTTATTATTAGTATTATTTTTTTTTTTAAATGTTTCCATTAATTTGGAATTTCATTAATAAATTCAACTCAATTTCTCATTAAAACTCGTATAGGAATTGTGTGTTATGTTTCATTATATTTAATCTATCTACATTCCAATTACACAGTATTATTTTTACTGCTTTTTGTCAAATAATCTGGAATTGGCATTAATTTGGTAAAAAGCCCCGCATTATATGATAAAAAAATATATAACAAATTTTTTTGAACTACGGAAAAAATCGACATATCTCCATGAATGTTCTATTCTCTCACAAATGAATAGATATATTGTACAGTGTCCATTTATTTGTAAGAAATAGCGATATAAAACAAGTGCATTTTATTTTACAAAATGAACCCAAATATTAATATTTATTTATTTATTTACTATTTTTTGTCGGCTCCCTAATTTTTCCTTCTATGGTCAAATCGCCGTTGACAAATATGAAGTCAAACATATTCCTTTTTTTTCCCCCATTAGGATACCATTGCTTTCGAAAATAAAAGTATCCCAATGAAAAAAAAAATCGCAAAGAAAATCGGAAAAAAAAAATCTCCAAAAAAATAGCCGAAAAAAATCTGCCTTTATAGAGATCAACCTCAGGTATTCAATGAAAATTTTTTTAAAAAAATATTGAAATGCAAACGAGCTATCTTAAAAAAATTCATCTATAGGATTGACATAGAATAGGGTGTTTTCGACTGAGTGAAGTAGCCTCCCTTCCCCCCCCCTTTTTTTTTTGGAAGATACATATTATTAATAATTATTTCAGATTCCACTATGCTTTAAAATCAGTTTTTTGCGAAAAAAAAATTGTCAGATAAATTATTTTCATTTTATGTACGTATGACTAGTTTCGAAACTTTAAATTTTAAATATTAAACATTCATTTTATTTTTAAGAAAATTAAACTTAAGCATTTAATAAAAAATACTTTGATTGATTAATTTAAGTAACTCCGCAATCATTTGAAAAAATATTTATACAATTCTGATTCATCCTTATCTAACATATCTGATTGCAATCACTTTGACCTAAAAATAAAAATATAGGGATAATTAAAATGGATGAAATAGAAAAAAGTCCCAGTAGAATTAAAATAATCTTATCATATGGAGTTCAAATCGATAACTTTGAAGCTCAGTCATAAATCTTTCACTATTCACGAAGATTTTTTTTTTTTCTGTTACAAACGCGGAAAGAAAAAAAAAACAACTTATTTTTAGTTCAAAACTGATTACAATTTCATAATCAGTGTTGGTATATTTTTCTCAATTTAAAATCTCGATTTACTTGTTTAACGAAAAGAAGATTTTAGTCAACATCTTTATTATCTTAATGATAATTTTTTCATCTTTCTTTCAGTTATTTTTTATGATATTCTATTTTCTTTTTTCTTTTTTGCGCTTTACAATTCTGATTTTTTTGACACATATCCAAAAAATAATTCTCAGCTTTATTTCTGTGAAGATTTAATGTATTAAAATTCAGTCACTAAGCATCAAACAGTGTTTTCTTATTTCCTTAAACATCTTGCATCTTGATAGACCGGGAGGGGGCAGTACAGACAATCACCCAGGGCAGTTACTAAGGGGGTGCTACGGGCGACTCAGCAACCCCTAAACATTTTGACCCCCCCCCCCACCCCGGCCTGGAAAAGATTCCAAAGTTACTAAATGAATATATGTTCCGAAAACCCAAATGGAATTCTGTTCAAAAAAATCTAATTTTTCACAGGAGCTTTCACAGTTTTGCAAAAATACTAATTTGTAACTAAAATAAGTGTTTCAACACTTGCTTATCGTATTTGCACATGTGAAGCTAACATGATGCTTAATATTTCACTAGATATACTATCGAATTTTCCATCATCATATTCTTATCTTAGCACAAAATGAAGAATGAGAAACATAATACCTATATTATGACTATCTGAATATGCAACTAATTTATCTTTCTGCGTAACAGAGAGACAGAGGGAAATTATGAGCCCTCCCTTACATTTTCTTGATTCCTCTCTAATTACTCGCTTCTAGCTACGGCCCTGCAATCACCTCATCGAGTTCACGACTGAAAATCTAGACTTAGTTAAATCTCGATTTTCATATTAAAACCTAATCAGTCTGCCAAGTCATATCTTGATAGAAAACACCTAAAAATCCAATTTTAGCGGTTGACTCATAAGTTTATCATTATGTTTCCTGTTTTCAGTCCGACATGTTTTCATACTTTGGGATTGAAGATGGTTCGGATATTTCGTTTCTTTCAAAAACGAAATATTTTCCGAAAATGTCACCTAAATTGAACGCGTCTATTTTCTATTGAATCATTCAGTGTAATTCTATTTCTGTTTGTTATCAATACGAAAGCGGTTTCTTGAAAATAGAATAAGTACTATTTTTGTCACAGCGGAAAAGGAGTTTTATTCATTTTCATATTAGTTTCTTGTTGGTGTATAACAAATATTTGGCCTTTATTTGGTCTATTTGGCCTTTTTGCTGAATATTTGGTTGGCCGAATTATTGGATGACAGTTGGCCGGATAATTGGCTGGATATTTCGAATGAATTGAAGATAAATTCGAATAAATTAAAGATAAAAATAATATTTAAACAGCACGATTTGTAATCACCGCGTTTAATCACAGATTTTTCTAAAATTAAATAAAAGAGGGAAATTCAGTTCGAAAATTAAAGTAAAATTGTATGCACTTGTAATCTTATACATAACCTCCGCCCCCCCCCCCCATCTTCCCTTCAAATATAAGCGAATTGAGGTACCAGTTTAGTTTTAATTTTTCATAAACTTACTAACATAAATATACAAAATGAACAAAAATACACAAAATATGGTGTACAAAAATTAAGGACGAAGCACATAGAATTAAAATCCGAACAAGGCAAAAGAATGGAATTTTTAAATAATTTTGATCACTTGTCCCGTTTTTTCGCAACTTGAAGATCTTATGGTAATGCTATGATTTCGGTCGATGTGGAAAACTTCTGCACGACGATACATCCAAAAAACCGTCTCGTCCTTAACCCTTTAAGCGGCCTAACCGGATTTTTCCGTCATGTAACTTTTAGAAACAATGGCTGATTTAACACAAAATCAATATTAAAATTACTTTTTTGAAGTGAATAAGATAAATAAATATGTAAGTTTGTCAAATAAAAATCTCCATGCCAATATCGTTTATAAATACTATTTTATGAATTGTTAAACATTGAATGGAATATTTTGCAGGCCGCTGAAAGGGTTAATTTTTGCCCACCAGTGCATGTAAAGAAAATTAAAATGGTATCTTCATTTTCTCTGTATAGAATTTAAAAAAAAAAAAAAAAAAAAAAAAAAAAAAAAAACTGTAAAAAATAGCCGAATTTGGACATCAAAAGAGATTTGAATAAAAATGACAACGAACCTAAATATAAATTAATATTAGCAATAAACCCGCCCATCGCATCGCACGGAAAAAGGGAAAGAAAAGAAATCTCGTTTACCCTAAACATGTAAAAACGTAAATACCATCAACGGATCTACAGATTTAAGAATATTTCAGAAATTTCATCCACAAAAATGAAACATTATTACAGTCATTGTTGAAAAAAAATACAGTCGTGAGGAAAAAAAAAAAATACACACCCCCTACTAACTCCTTAACAAATTATCGAAGAAGAAAATTACAGTACCAAAAGATTGAAATAAAGCCTATTTTTAAATGATGTATATAAATTTTGCTTAGGGGACCATCTACATATTAAAACAAACCCAAACTTTTTTTTTCAATGCCAATACTCAATTTTACAAGATATTTCACATCTTCGGTTCAAACTATGCTTAGACACTAAATTTCAGTCATTTGAATGATAAGTTTTTGAATTATAAATATTCAAAATTTAGTGCTTCTAATGTTAAATTACACTTCCGTGTTTTTATTAATATCTCCTGAAATTACATTTCCAATGCTAAGTTTTTTATGTAGCAATAATGAAACGAAAATACTCAAACATAAATATGTTGAATTTGCTATTTTTATAATTTTACTATACGAGTTATGAAATTAATATTCGAAAAAAAAAATGTGAATTGCAACCTACAATTTTTTGCAGAGTTAGTAGGGGATGTTCATATTTTTTTGTCCTCGACTGTACATTTTTTAAATTTTTTATTCACCCTAGTCTAAAATAAAATCCTCGTATCACAAAGGTAATTTGTTTTAGTTTTTACAGATAAACTAAGTAAGGAAAACATTAAAGATTCTAAATGCAAAATTCCGTAAATGGAACTGAGACATTTAGAGTAATAAGAATTTTAAAGAGATTCATTTACTTTTTAAAATCGAGTTTTTCAATTGTTATGCTGGGAGGGAAATATGTGTTCAATGGCTGCAGATATATTAGGTATAGAGGGATAATTTAGATAGCTGTTATTTATATTAGCATTAAAGGACAACAAATAGGATAAAAAACATGTTTCTTTATATTTTCTTTAAATTTTTTTAACTTTGTATTATGTAAGGAAGAGTAATTGGTTATTGCGAGCGCTACACTCATTTTTTGCACATAATAGATAAACAGACTGCGACCTCCATCTAATGTGAAATCTGACCAACTGCAAACGTCAATGCCTGAATCGGGATTCGAACTCGACACCTTTTATATAGTAGCCGGCTCCCTAATTTCTAGAAAAACAGGTGGGCGAGGGAGAGAGACAGAGAAAGAAAGATATCTATTCTGTGTAGAAGGGAATGAATCTCCCTGAACACTCCCCAAGTTCATCACTGTATTCTAGAATTTATTCAATAAAATTTAGCCTTTTTTATAAGAATGTACTAAATTTTATCAAAATTTATCAAATAAGTGTAATTAATTTTTCTTAATTGAAATATCATCGGCTTTTCAAATGTTCATTGAACTTATTGTAATTTTTTTTTTTTTTTTTTTCCAACTTTTTTGGCATTGTTATATTGGAAGAATGCCAGTTTACGATGTTCACTAAATGGGTGATTTTGAAGGTCTACATGAAATAAGGAAAGAAAGTTCGAAGAATGTTCCATTTATTTATTATTTAACAAAGCCAATGAACAAGGGCAATAAACTCGAATGACAGATGGTTGTTTAAAGACCTTACAATTAAGTTAAATAAAAGCGATAATATTCTTTATTAACTAATAATGTAAATGCGTATCGTGCAAAAACCAACGTAAAGAAAAATTCATATAACTAAAATGTATATCATAAAACTACTTCGTTAATTCATAAATAATTTTTTTTTGGGGCATAGTGAAAAAAGAAAATGAAAAAGAAAATAGGTATAAGCTGTGGAAAACAAAATAGCATTTGCAGACGTTCATGTAATAAAGCTCATTGTGGTTTTAATAATTATTGGGATAATATTTGGGAAGTAATATTTTTTCGCGAAAATAAAATTCAATTGGAAAAAGTAAAATAAAAATATTATTCCCCCCATACACACACACACACATACACACATACACACAAAATCTTTTAGAAATTGATGTCTGACATTCAATAATTCTATAAATGATGTCTGGTAACAATAAATGTTAGAAATTGATGTATGATGATTTTTAATAATGCTACGTCAGATTAGTGATGATATTTGACTTTTAAAACAGCCTTTTTTCCCCTATCAAAGCATTAATTCCACGACGAGTTATACAACTGCAGTCAAAATTGGCTAACGCAAATGTCAAGGAGAAATCAAAATTTTGTTCATGTAAACAATAACTAAATTTTTTAATTTCTTTTGACAGGTAACTATTCATGCTAGAAGCAATTCATGCTAAAACCGACTTCGAATCCAATGGGGCTATTTTCTGACACACTTAGTTCATTTTCGTTTGTAAACGTGTGGAATTGGTAGGTGTTGTTATTAAATAAGCAGTCAAAAAACGTTTTCCATTTTTCAGTAAACGAAAAGATTCATTAGAAAATTCTGCCAGAGTGGGGGTTTTGAGCCGAATTCCCGACACACCTCGAGAAAGAAGAAAAACAGGTCTCCATGAGACCACAATAGTGGGCTAATGATGCAAATGGGTCAATACATCAGCATGATCTGAGCATTTTCATTCTGTATTATAAGATATCTTTGGTGTGCGTGTAAGCAAATAATTTTTTTTTTTCTAATGAGACTAAAATTTAAAAGCTTTTCTTCCTTAAAATTTATGATGTGCAACCTTTATCATTTCTAAGTATCACGAATTTTCACCCTTTTAAAATTTAATAATATGTAAATGTGTATGTTTAATAATAATAATAATATGCCGTATTGGTCAGTTTTTTTGATAAAGGCAAAATAAATTTCAAAAAAAGCTGTCGAATTGGTCATTTTGAACCGAATTTCTCGAAGCAATCGTGATTAAATATTCAAATAACACATTGCTTATTTTTTAATTCATTTTAGCTTTTAAATGTATGCAGTTGACATGTTCTCTTATTTAGAAATTATATAATGTGCCGTATATTTCGATTTTTTTTTTTTTTTCATAAAGGCAAAATATATTTCAAAAAATGCTGTCAAAGTTTGCATTTTGAACCGAATTTTCCTTAAAATGATTCTGATAAAACTAGCTCTTACAGAAAAATAAAATTAAAAACTCTTCACAAGTGGCCAAATAAAGTTGTTAAACTGACTTTATCTTTAATCATATTTTAATTTTTGTTTATGAAATGAGCACTTAGCTTTGAAATCCTATAGCCGAGCGCCTATAGGCCGATTCAGGGATTTTTTTTTTATTTTCAATGTTACTGATTACCTTTCTTAACCACTTCTCTGTTTTGCCGTATGTCGTACGGACAATGAGTTTTTGCCAATCATATTTGCCAGTACCACGCATGGGCATCCATACTCCTTAAATAGTTTGTTATTCTCGCCAGTAAAATTTTATGGTAAATTTTCTATTATTTAATCCTAGCATTTTTCTGATTCAATTAGTCAAAAATTTCTGTTTGAAAAAACCGGTGATAAAAGATTAAAAATTCTGTAAAAGTCATGGAAAAAATAAGACATTATTTGACAGTTTTTTTAATCTATATATATATATATATATATATATATATATATCTATATATATATATATATATATATATATATATATATATATATATATATATATATATATATATATATATATATATATATATATATTTAAATATATTGATAAGTTAAGTGGTTAAAATAGTGGTTAAAATAAGTTATACGTTGGATGTACTAAGTTAAATTTTTCAATTTATTAAAAAATGTAACAGATTAGTTTGAATTAATATTTTTTTTGGATGTTGATTGTTTATTACTATTAGACTATTTTAGTAACTATTTGAAATTATTTTTTTTTTTTTTTTTTTTTTTTTGTAATTGTCGGTTGTTTATTATTATTATTATTATAAATTTCTTATCATTTTTAGTTTTTATTTGTAGTTTACCTTACTTTCATCATACTTAAATTTTTAGATCTCGTTGAAATTCGCCAAGTTTCACTTTCTAATATTCATAATCAAACATACATCATTGACGCATATTCCGGTATAATAATAATGTGTTCTAAACAGCCGAAACAGTCAGGCAACATGCCAAGCTCTTTAGAAATACAACTGAATGTTGCATCATTATTCTTCTTTAATACAAATTTATGCTTAAGACGTCAGTGTCGATTTTTTTTTTGTTTTAGGATACAGGGAATGATTTGTTTGTTCACAATACGCATGGACAAATAAAGCTGTTAAAACATGTATATTATAAAGCAAAAACATTATGTGGAGAAAACAGTTTTGATTTTACTATTTTCTTTTTAATTTCTAAATATCGCACAGTTTAATTTTTTACATTGTCAGGTAGAAAAAAAAATTCAATGCAGTTCGATTGAAAATTGTATCTCGGCTTATTAAATATGTATGTTTTTTTTAAATAAACTTTCGTCATGGGGGGGGGCTGTTTAAAAGTGTAATTTTATCGCATGCAGTTCGATTACGAAATATCAGTGTTGCAAAAAACTCACCTATCCCCCCCCCCCCAAAAAAACACCCGAGTTTTGGGGGGGGGGGGTAAAACCCACTCTAAAAATCCCAATATAAACCTACATTAAAGCGAGTTTCATTGGGGTTTTTATAATCTATGCTATTATTGTTTAATATTCAGCAGCTTTTACATTGCTTTTTTAATTTTTATACTTAAAGAGTTACACTAGCCTATTAAAACAGATTGTGGGTGCACTGCCAAATATGACAAAGCCAAAATAGTCAAAATAAAATAGCGTGCTTAATTTTTTAAAAGCTTGTTAATATTACGAAAAAAAAAACCCAATATGCGTTGCTAATTATAACATAGATGAAAAATGACAAGATCTTTTATATCAAGATTTAACAATATAAAATTTCATAATGTAAATTTCCAACTGTATACAAATTCACTTTTGGCCAGGGTTGGTTTAAAAAAAAAAAAGGAGCGGGGAGGGCTTTTTTCAAAAACCCAAATAAACTTAAATTTTATTTTTTGTGTTGTTTAACCCATTTTTTCCCCCATAAATATCTTTTCCTATTATATATAGTTTTATGTATGTGTGCTCATAAAGATAAAATGATGATTCCAAATATTGTAGAACGCACAACGTGTAGACGCTAATCAATAGAATATGGACACAGCCCCTCATCCTTTTGCTACATTTTGAAAATAACAGATTTTGATCTTATTCTACCGACGACAATTTTCAGAATTTTCAAGCTATGTTTTTGAAACTTTCGTAAAAGTTGCCAAATACATTTAGCTAATACATAATGCAAATTATATTTTGATTGAGTTCACGCATGCGCACTGAAACCTCATTTTGTAACTCTATTCATTTTTCATAAAATTATTATTATTATTTTAATTTTGATTACAGGGTGTTATGTACAATGTTGTTTTTCATATCTTCTGAAAAGAACATTGTTTTTTATTAAGAATTCAGAAAACTATAAGCAAAAGATTCGGCAAAATTTGGGACCGTTTTTATAAAAACCTCAATTTCTCTCCGAGTATACATGCTATATTCATAAAAATCCCTGTTGATTTGGCCTATAGGCGGTGGTGGATTTCGAAGATAAGTGCTCATTTCTACAACAAAAAATAAAATATGATTAGCGATAAACCCAGTTTAACAATTTTACTTAACCCCTTTGGAAGAATTTTTCATTTCATTCTTCCGTAAGAGCTGGTTTTATCAGAATCATCTTAAGTGAAATGCCCATTTTGACAGTATATTTTTTAAATGCATTCTGCCTTCATAAAAAAAACTGACCAATACGGCACATTATACAGTTCCTAAATAAGAAAACCTACCAGTTGGATGCGTTTGAGAGCAAAAATGGATTTAAAAATGAGTCAGAAAGTAAGCCGTTTATTATTTGAATACTTCCTTTATTTTTAGTCACGATCGCTTCAAGAAATTCTGCTCAAAATGTCTATTTTCAAAGCATTTTTTGAAATATATTCTATCTTTATATATATATATATATATATATATATATATATATATATATATATATATATATAACTGGTAATACGTCACATTATACAGTTGATAAATAAAGAAACCTGTCAATTGTATACGTTTGAGGGCAAAAAATGGATTTAAAAATCAGTCAGAAAGTAAGCAGTTTGTTATTTAAATACTTCCTTAATTTTTCAATCACGATCGCTTCAGGAAATTCTGCTCAAAAAGGCTATTTTCAAAGCATTTTTTGAAATCTATTCTATTAATATCAAAAAACTGGATAACACATGTACGAAATATTCTTTAAAAGAATCTAATGCATATCTAATATAATTTAAAATAAAAATAATTCTTTTTTTTTAATTAATTATTTATTTTGTAGAAATTGAGTCGAGTCGGATTTCATAGATTTTTACTTCGACCGGTCTTCTTTTTACTAGTAAAAATCGGTGTGGGCTGGGGTGTGATTTTAAAAATGTAAACGGTAAAACGGCCATGACTGAACTTTTAAGGATCTGGACCAGGAATTTCGGATATGCAGATCTCTAACCGGAGGTAATGCAAAAATTGCAAATTTCTGCTATTTTCGAAAGAACAGGAACCTGAAATAGCATTATTAGAGCCATTATTATCTCTCCCCCACCCCTCAAGATTCGTCAAATCTGTAGAACCAGAAACAATGCCAAAATAGCAAATCCCGCCCCTCCCCCGTTATTTCCATGCGCGTAAGTTTCAAAATAATGTAAAATTTCATTCCCCCAGAGTTAACGGTGCCTTCCCCCCCCCCCCCCCACACACACACATACACAAAAAAGATAAATAGTGATTTTTGGATTTTTCAGATGTGCAGAGCCGAAAATAAAGTAAGTCAGAAATGTAAAATTAATCCGAGAATTTTAAAAATTTCATTTTTTCTTTCGAATTTACAGAACCATTAGAATCTGCTGCAGTTATTATTATTATTATTATTATTATTATTATTATTATTATTATTATTATTATTATTATTATTATTTTCTTTTTTTGCATTCAATTTGCAAAAAAGATAGACGTATTTACAATTTACATATTATATTATTATAATAAATTATGCAGAAAAATATAGCACAGAACATTGTGTAAAATCCTAGTGCTTTCCTCGTGACCTCAAAAATGTCTTTTTCAAGGTACATCCATGTGCTCGTGAGATATACTCTGTGTAATTGCAACTGGTTTATCAAGGACATCCGTCCTCTATGTTTCATCCCTCCATTGTCATAAGAAAATATAGAGAAATCTGTCAGCCGAATGTGGTTATTTCCGAATCAGTAAAATTTTCACCTTTATTTTTCTTCCTTTCCACCGAAATTTTTCGAATCTGGGATACACGAAATAATAATAAAATTGTAGCAATTTCACCTTTTCGTTTCAGAGTCTGAAGATCCGAAATAGTAAAATTTCCGTTTTGTTTTCTTCTTTAGATTTATATAGTTAAATTTTTCAGGTTTGCGGAAAGCGAAATTGTAAAATTAATAAAGCGGAAAAAAACATAGTTTTTCCTTCCCCCCCCCCTTTCGAAACCCTTAGAATAGAATTAATGCCGAAACAGTTACATTTTTGCTTTATTATTAAAGGGGTTTTATTTTTTTCATTCCTCATAATTTTAGCGAACAAGCAACACTAGGTAGTATAATAGCCAGACCGGAATCGGAGTCGGCCATTTTTTTCCTAGACTCTGCAGTAGGGTGGAGCGAAAAAAATTTTTTTTTGAAAATCAAAAACGGGTAGGTGCCAAAAGTTGCCTTTATACTAGTACATCAACTGCGTGAAATTTTACCACTGAGAAAAAATGGCTTGAGTCTGCGCTTTTGCTCCAAAAATCGAAATTTTGGGTAAAATTTGTCATTTTTTGACATTTTTTCAAAAAAATTAAAAAATTCCTACAGAGCTGGTTAGTATTTAAAAGTGTTGCTTAGACCTTTATATTTATCTGCTTAACATGTTTAAACTGTAAAACAATATCTGTAGTCTGTATAATTGGAGCAAATCTGACAATTTTTTGTGAAAAATCAGCGTTAACCTGTCTATTTGAGCATACAACGAAATGTTCTTTTAAATGCATTTCTTACCTAGCTGCTTTCAAAACTACTGTGTATTTAACTCATAGAGGTAGTTGCATTATCCCACCCGTCTCAACCACCCAATCATCTAGGCCCAGTGTTTTATTTATGTATTGAATTGCTATTTTTTCCCGAAGACGAGTTTTCTATATATCAAAGTAATTTATCTCTTCTTTGTATTCACTGACTTTGGATGATTTGGATCATGCTGGTGTGAACTGCTGCACGTATATTTTTATACCATGTAAATATAACAGAAGAGAAGCTGAGTAATGTATTGGGTATTTTCTTAATTGAACCTATTCAGCAGTCTATTATCTTCATTAAAATTTCATGCAATTAGTACATTATGATTGGAAGTTCTGTTATCACAGCATTCTTTCAATCAATTACATTTTATATGCAATGATTTGCCTAAAAATTTCTAGTATGTCATCATTTATTGAACCTATTTCATTGAATATATGCTGAGAAGCTAGCTGTTTAATATTATGACGATCGTCACAGAGGATTGCAAACAAAATTTGCGTGTATAACAACAATATTTCTAAAGAAGTTTTAGTGTGCTTTATATCGTTTCCTGTATTGTTCCGTAGTCTAGTAATTTTTAATAAGATTTTAGATCTATTATTTAGGTGTGTAGTACATTTGGTATAAAACATCCCGCGGTATAAACTTGGATTATACATTTTGTGAATGAACATATAGACGTTTATTGCCAATCTGTGCTTATATAAAGCGGGAAATTTTATTGACATTATGAGCTGTCTTTTGTGCGAGATGTTTTTTAAATTCCTATTCCCCATTCTTTCTGAGAAATAGCTTTTCTTATGAATTAGCTTTGCAATCTCCGACAGAAATTTCTCGTCTGTTCTGAGTATCTTTTTCTCAATTTGAGAAAATAATTTTTCAAAATTATTCTCTATTTCATAAAAAAAAATTGCAATAGGAAGTGAATAGTACGTAGACAAAGATTTTCCTTATTGATCCAATGAATCCATGTAACTTAGAACGTTTTATATCGACTTCTCTAATGATTGACACAGAGGAAATTCACTGGAGTTGAAGTAGCGAATGATTCAATATTATACACAATTCTAACCTTACTCCATGCAAAATGGTTCACAGTGACAAATAAAATTCTCCTAATTTTAAATGAGCACTTATAGTCGATTAGAATCCGTACATTCCCTCATAAAGTACTATGCATTATAAGTTTATGCCCAGGACATTTCACCATCAAATGTTGTCATAAAAAGCACTCATAAAAAGGGGATCTAAAAGTTAATAGGAAATTACCTGGGTACGAAAACACTTAGAAAATGGCATAAAACTAATGCAAAAAAAAGTTATTTACAACAGCGGTTACTTTACACATGGAGAACAAATTTTCATTGCAACTCTCGCTGACGATTACCATCACATTAAACAGCTCGCTTCTCAACATATAAAAAATGCAAAAGTAGAATAAATGATGGCATACTTATAGTTGAAATATCTGATATCCTCTTTGAAGCAAATCATTACGTAAAAAGATGCAATTGACTGAAAAAAAGTTGTGGTAACAGAACTTCCAATCACTATTCATAAACTGAATGTAAGTTTGATAAATATAATAGATGGCCGAATAGATCCCTTTAATAATATTCCCGTGCATTACTCTGCTTGTCATATTTTTTGTATAAACTGTAAAAATATACATGATGATAGTTACAGTAGCGTGTGGATGCAAAGAACAGACGAACAAGGTGGAAGCATCGAAAACATGCCAAATTTTTATAAAGAAAATCACAAATCAATGTATAAATAAAACACTGTACTAAGATGATCGAATAGTTGGGCCGGGGTGTATAGGAAATATAGCCACTTCCACGACGCATGTCCAAGGTAGTTTTGGAAACAAGAGCTGTATTAAAAACAACAATTCGTTGTATGACCCAATAGAGTGGTAATGCTGTTTTCTTACTAAAAGTTGTCTGTTTTGCTCCAGCTATAGGGAATAAACATACTGTTTTATAGTTTAAATATGTTAAGCAGATAAATATAAAGGTCTAAGCAACACTTTTAAATACTAACCAGCTCTGTAGGAATTTTTTAATTTTTTTGAAAAAATGTCAAAAAATGACAAATTTTACCCAAAATTTCAATTTTTGGAGCAAAAGCGCAGACTCAAGCCATTTTTTTTCAGCGGTAAAATTTCACGCAGTTGATGTACTAGTATAAAGGCAACTTTTGGCACCTACCCGTTTTTGATTTTCAAAAAAAAATTTTTTTCGCTCCACCCTACTCTGCAGCCTTGATAAAAATAAATAAATGAAAAAATACTTTTTTAGAAATTCCCTCAATTCAAATGACGCCCTATACGACAATTTAACGGAGGGAAAAAATAGCAAGATGACTACAATAATTTTGGCCAAAAGACACGAATTATGATAAAAAAATAATGCCAAAACCAAAAACCACTTATTTAACCTTTTTTTTTTTTTTTTTGGTATATATTTTTGTATTGAGATGGGAATTTTGTATTTTGTGCAGTTCATAATGTAAAATAATACTATGAGAAAAAAAAAAAAAAAAAAAAAACGAGCAGGGGATTTTTTTAGAATCATCACTCTTTCGCTTCTATAAAAATGTCTACTGCATTATATACGTGAATGTGAACTCGTGTGTGAATCTGTCGCTAAAATTGGTCATCTTTTGCACACGGAGTCTAAAAACAGATTTACATCGATCATATAACTTTTTCACACGGGGGCTAAAGAGGCCGAAACTTGTAAAGTGGAATCCAATGGAAAAAAAACACACCCATGCCCTATCCACTACACAAGAAGGTGGGCCTCTTTTCTAATCTGCTTTGTTTAAAACATTTATTTGATGTTTTTTTTTTTTTTTTTTTTTATTCATAAAAATAAAAAGTTTAGTTACACAAATGAAAAAAGAAGTAAACGACATAATTTGCACTTAGTATCTAATAAATATTTAGAAATTCGTTTCCCCAACAGGCTGTGCTTTGATTTCTCCATATACGTTTTTGAAAAGGAAAGGTGTCATTTTACAGGAAAAATAAAAAATTGTTAGCAAGGAAGCAAGTAAAATCATCTTATTTTGTTGGGGGGAGGGGGGGGGTGCTGTTAACAAATATAAAAGATGTAGTGTTAAAATAAGAGAAAGTTTAAAAAACATTCCACCAGTTTTTCGCAATGTCTTTTTTTTTTTTTTTTTTTTTTTTTTTTAATTATTTTTGATTTTTTGTCAAACAGGGATTAAAAAAAATAATAATAATATTTTAATAGACCAACAAAATGGATTATTTTTAATAACAATTACAAATTTAAATTTAATTTTAAACTATAATTAATTACATTAATTAATAAATTATAATGATTTCTTGAAATTTTCATTTTTATTTTACAAATATTTGTGTCCAGTAGTATAATAACCGATGTTTTAAACAAAATAATTTCTTTTATTTATATATATTATTAGAAATATAAGTAAAAAAAGATTTATTTGTGCATATATAGGCCCTTAATAGTGTATTGCCATAAGTTGTTTTTATCTTTTTAAATCTGTCATAGAAGAAAAAAAAAAGATGACAGCCAGGGCATAAAAAAAATGAGCAAAGATAACCGAAGTACATCTAAAGCTTCCTTACTCTCCTCTTTAACGGCAAAAATTCTCAATGCATGATTTTTCTCTCCTCCCCTCCCCTCCCCCCTCCCCCAATTCTTTATAACAATAATCATAACAGCATATATCGTATGCAAGTAAACGCTAAGGCTCTTGTAAATTTCTCCCCAAACTCCTGAAGAGATTTTTTTTTTTTTTTTACTGCATTCCGATTGAAGATAAAAGAAATCCGAGCGAAGAGGTTTAACTCACTCCATTAAAGATTCACTTGAACAAGTTTTTCTAGTAAAGATAACAATAAAATACCTTGAATGCCGATCTTATTGAAGCTGCAATGCACGTCGAAAAATCAAAAAAAAGCAAAGAAATATATTCATTCAACCGCGAAATTGGAGCTTATGTTATCAACACCAAATAATAAAAAAAGTAACAGGTAATCAAATTTGTCAACCTGAATGAAGGGATGAATGAACACGGTATATTTTGGGTGACGATTAAATAACGAGATATCGTGTGCAGACGAATATCAAAAAGACAGGTGAGTATTTTCGAGAAATAAAAAGATACTGTTTAATTTTACTTTTTATTATATATTTTTTGTTTTATTCTGAGAAATGCATTACAACTTATTTAACCCGTTATTACTTATGACATCACAGGTGTTCAGAACTTTGATGAGTAAGGAAAGAGAGACTGTCCAAAATTGATATGCCAGCAAAAATGTTTTAGACTGGAGAGGCTTAATCCATTCGGAACCATTGATGTATATATTCATTTTTAAAATGTACATACAGAATTTGTTTTTGGTACCAGTAAAAAAGAAAAGTAACATTGATATTTTTCAATCCCTTGAGCGGCTGTTATATGTGCCGCATTAGGTGCCCAGAATCCTTTATTATTCTCACCACTAATTTTTTTTTTTATAATTATGCTTTTTTTTTACTATATGCACTTTTATAATATGCATACAGAATTTGTTTTTTGTACCAGTAAAAAGGAAAAGTAATATTGAATTTCTTTAACCCCCTCGGTATATATGCCGCACAGAATCCTTTGTTATTCTCACCACTAAAATTTCGTTCTAAATAGTGCCTTATTTAATCGAAGCAGTTTCGTATCAGTATAAAATTGTATATAAACATTTTGCACATTTTTATTTTTATATTGTTTTAATGTTGGTTCTAGTCTCAGAATTTTTCACAAAGTATGATTATATCTAGACATACTTAAAAATAATACTCTCAAATAAGAATTTTTTTTAAAAAATATTTTATGTATAAAAATAAAATTTAACATAAGAAAATTACTCTAAATAATTAAACTGAAACTTAATAAAATGAACTTATAAAATGAAGATATATATACATGTAAATATTGAAATTAAAAAACAAAACATATTTTTTAAGTTATTGATTTAAAGAACATTTAATTATATTGATCTCATATTATAATTACTCAGAGAACATTTTGTATTTCAACTGTGATTTATATCTCATCTATAAAAAGAAATATTTTTAGAATCATTGAAAATCTAGATAACGTATTTTCAATCATTGAATAGTGTTTTATTCTATAATTATTAACTAAACTTTTTAAAAATTATTATTTCTTTTTAAAATAATAGAAATTAGTTAAAAAACATGTTTGTAACTGGTATTTAAAAACGAAGTTTACGCCAAATTGGCGTCAGAAAAATAACGCATCAGTGTGGTGCGTATATGACATCTGTGCTGATAAATCAAGAACTCAGTAATTTTATGCTAGCCCGGCGCAGATAATAAATTGCTAAATATTGTTCCCGTAGCACTTTTTCATATTTCATTAATTATTTAAAAAATAATAATGCAATCCTTTCACTCATATTATTTATAATACATAACTTTAATTTGAAATTGAAAAGTTTAAAATTCATGACTTTTATTTACTTTTTTTTAAGTAAAAAGAACAGAAAAAATAAAAATAATGATATTTTGAAGCTTCAAAATTGCAGCGAAGGAACAAAACATAAATAAATCCAATTTACCACAGCCTAAATCTTACCAAAGGACTTTTGCACAGTAACCCATAAGATATGCTTCATTTGGATGTTGCCATAAAACAATTAACAAATATACGTGATTTTTGTGCCACATGCGTTAGTGTAATATATATATTGATAATGATAAATAATTGATATATATTTTAATACAACTTAAATATAATACAACTAAATAAAATAATTTATATAACATATATGGCATCATTTAATCAAATTTTAGCTTGATTTAAAATAACACTAAAGACTGTTAAAAAAAAATTATGTAAGGTTTTTGACACTTTTCGACAGTTTTTTCACAAAAACCACTTTTTGATGTCAAAAATCTTGTTTCATACACATCTTTACATGAACTTGACACAATGTTATTGACAGCATTTTATACTCCTGTTTTAAATAGGATGAGTTAAGCACTAAACTAACCAAAATGGGAAAATATAATGGAATTATGAATTTAAAAAAAATAGAGAAGTATTGTACTTCAATAATCTAAAATGTTCAAATATTGCTCATACTCATAGTATACACCGTTATACTTGGAGTAATTGGGGTAATAATTCTTTTGACATGCATTTAAGAAATTAAAAGTATTTAATGGGATTTCGAACTGATTTGTCCAGTTTTATATTTTTAGTGAACTTGTCGATCATACGCAAAACATAGGCAGAAGGAGTTA
Organism: Maratus speculifer; assembly: GCA_964019185.1. Lineage (NCBI taxonomy): Eukaryota > Metazoa > Arthropoda > Arachnida > Araneae > Salticidae > Maratus > Maratus speculifer. The sequence continues at coordinate 290,638,921 of OZ025296.1, forward strand.
AATACTGAACTAAAATAGTGGAAAAAATCAATAGAATAACTTACTGAGCAGCCACGTGAACATATTAAGCTGTGTCCTACTTCTCTAAGCTATAGATATCACAATTCTGGATACGCGATTCGTATCCTAATAAAATCCTAGAATCTTTCGCACAACATCGATATATAAGCAGGACCGTACACAAACGGATTTTCGCAGACGATTGTTGTGAGAAATCCTAGACAGTCTTGGGAAACACCTTTTCATTTGAAGAACATTCGACGATTTTTAGAAAAGAAATCCGATTGTGGAGGAGAGAAACACACACAAAAGTCACGATGTAAACTAGAGTTAAATGCCCTGGCAGGAACCCAACAGAAACAGGGCGGGAAAAAAAAAAAAAAAAAAAAAAAAGTGAATGCTCCCCTTGCAGTGTCAATTGATTGAGTTGTATTTAAAATTCGGAAGAAAAAAAATTGACTCATTTCACTTGAAAAAAAAAAAGTTTGCGTTCAAAATTAGGTCTCGTGCATGCTTATAAGGTGATTGATCTAAATACAATGGAACTTCCATTTAACGAAGTCCCTGTTTAACGAAGTTTTCTATTTAACGAAATTTTCTGATGAACCTTGACTTTGAACGCCATTGACTTGTAAATTAATTTTTATATTATGAAAAATTGACTCTACATAGCAGAAATATATTTCACTTTCGTGCGTGCACAATTTTCAAACGAAGAAACTGGTGTTGCGATAGATCTATAAATTTATTTCAATGGATTGTACTCGTATGGAAATGAAATTATTTATTTAATCATTTGAATTCAAAAGAAGAATTGCTCAAGTTTTCGAAACAATAAAAAAGGGTTCATGTTTCCCGAAATTATTAGATGTACTGTTCGGACACTTGCAAATGCACCAAAATTTTTTATAAGTGTATTTTTTTTTTTTAGAGGCATGCACAAAAAATTTGGAATACTAAGACAAAAAAAAAAAAAAAAAAAAAAAAAAAAAAAAAAAAAAAAAAGAGAGAGAGAGAAAGTACGCTATGATTCAGTTTTTGTTTACTTATCTTTATTAAGTGTTTATTTAGACAAAATTCTAATTAAATTTTTCTAATATGTCTACATTAGATGAAAAAGTTACTACCCGAATTAAAATACATGTGTCCAGTATTTCTATTTTATGTATATTTTTCATTTTATGCATGCGTATTGTATTATACAATTTTCATAAATTTAAGTTGAGTTCATTTTAACGAGTTTTCTTCATAACGAAGTTTTTAAGTGTAACTATGAGGCTCCTTATGAAAATCTATGAAGAATTTGTTAAATGGAAACTTCACTGTATCCTGGGATTGTGTGTATCCTTTGTTCCAATATATAGACTTTCTTTGCAGTTATGATTGCTTTTTGTGTAAGATTTATACTAAAATCTAAAAGTGAAGGGCTCAACAAGAAAGAAAAATCAAGTGTCCAGCACAGATTATTAAACACTCTCCAATACACAGAACTTTCCTGTTTAAATAAGGTGAAAGATGATGCCTAAGTAAACAATTTTGAAAAACGCAAAACCCGTTTGAAAACTTAATTTCAGAATTCATCATCTGTGTAGTAAAAAAAAAATATATATGCAAATTCTTTTGTGCAGCCCTGTATATCGTCTATAGATTTATATTACTACAGAATATTAAAAAATTTAGTTCCATAAAAAGTACATAAAACAGTTGAAAACTCTTCTTCATTAAAAGTATGTATTAAAATTAAATGCTAAATGTTACACACATTACAAAACAGTGATTTGACAAACATATTTAAAATATAATTAAAATCTACGTTTCGTATCGCTTCTGCGAACATCTTCAGGATAAAAAGTGATTTTACACACAAGTCTAAAGTGCTAAAAATGAATGCAAATGTCTAAAAGTCCTGGAGAATACTTGACCGGAAAGCGAGAAAACTCAAAACATTTAACCATTTTATGCTCTTAGTGCTCTTAATAATATTTCGCTTAAATAAATTGCAATTTATGTAAATTTAAAGTAACTGCATTACAATATAATACATTTTAAATCAAATTATGTTAATTTTAAAAACTCACCTTAATGATAAGTAAACTAACATAAATAAGCTAAAGAACTTTTAGCAATGAATAATTACTTTTCAGTTTGTCTAGACTGTTACTTATTTAATTAGATTTCATGTTTGTGTTTGTTCAAGTCAGGGAATTCACGAAATAAACTTTTCCTAACTTAGATTACGTAAACGTTTCGTAAAATTTCAAATCACGCTGTAATATCTATTTCCTAACAATAATACAAAAAAAAAAAAAAAAAAAAAAACTGAATAATAATACATTTTATTACATTTTATATTTATGTTGCGGTTTTAAGAAAGTTGGTTGTCAATTTATTGCAACTTTTCCCATGTTTTGATTGTTATGTATGCATATCTCGATTAAGGGGACATAGTCCTCTTTGAAACCATCTCTTCAATTTTGAATAAAATTGTAATCTGTGTGGTGGCACAATACTTAACACTAAAAACTAAATAAAATAAAAAATTGTAAAATAGCCTATATTACTAAAATTTAATGTTGTTAAATTTAACGTGTTAAAAATTTTTATTATTTTCATAATTATGAATATTTTGGCTTCGAAATTTTTTTACACGTTCATTAGAATATGCTTCGTAAGACTGTGTATAGATTTTTAGATGCATGGGATTTTATATTTAATCTGATTTTTTTTCCTCTCGTGCATATCAAAAAATGAAGTAAATTCAACAAACTCTCTATTTAAATATTTTTAAAAGAATAACTATACAACTTGAATCCATACACATAAATATTAAATATCCCATCGACAACAAGTAAAAAAAAATTTTAAACCGCAATCTAAATTAGAAAAAAGGCCTTAATATTTTTATCGAACGAGCAAGTTATAAAAATGTGAACAGAATTATTTGAAGTTTTCATTTGTATAAATAATCGCGCTGATTCCATTAACAAAATTTACAATATATCGTGTTATAATTGTCGTATAGGAAAAAATGAGGTGTCAAAATATTGACAATTATAAACAAGCTGTCATATAATATTTAAAAAAAAAAAAAAAAAAAAAAAAAAAAAATCGACATTTTGACCAATTACAAGGTACTGTGTCCTCTTGAAACAGTAATATCGTGAGATAATTAATCGCCTTAATGAATTGGGAAACTATACTACAATTTACATTTCTCAACATTTTTTTTAACTAAACGTTCAATGCATTACTCTTATGATCCAGTTTATTTTTTTCTGACTTTCACTTTTTTAGACGCGTTCGCTATTATATAAATACATAGCACCCATAGGCATCGTTCAATCCGTCTGTCTGTCCGTCCGCATATAACAGAGCAAAAACTAACCATTCTCAGAGTCTGAAATTTAAATATATAATTGTTGCATAATTTTGTCATTTCAAATTTTATGAAAATCGGATGAATACTTCAATTGCAAGGACAATCAAACTTACACTCTTCCGAGCATAATAAAATTGATTTTCATCCAAAACTTATGTGCTAAAATATACATTCTGTACAATCTGTGGTGCAAAAAATATTTGTTATTACTTTACAGAGCCACATAAAAGTATTCCATTACATAATGGTACAGGGAAAGCAGTGTTTAAAGCGCGTTTTCATTACATTAAACTATTTCACATTTTATGAAATTGATATACGTTATCGAGGTTTACTACAAGTTACTTCCTGCATAATAGACAGCAAACAGTATTTACAGGAATATAAAAAAGATACCATATCCGAAGTATTGAATACTATTACACCAAGATCTGAATATTTTCAAAACTTAGTACGAACTTGGTTCGTTATAGTACGAACACACCTCATTTGTTACGCTTGACATGCTATTTCCGACCGGTTTTTAGGTGTGTTCGTAATTATATAGATACATAGTACCCATAGTCTTCATCTGGTCAACCGTATATCTGTCTTTCGCATATAACAGCGCAAAACACACCCAACAGATTGATTTGAAAATTAATATATAGATTCATTGCAAAGTTTTGACGAATCATTTAAAATTTTATGAAAATAGAATCAAAACTGAAAAAGATATTAATAAAGGTGTTCTTCATTCCATTAAATTGTATCGTACGTAATTGGTTCAATGATATACCATAATAGGCAATGATTCTCGGTTGCCATAGTAATTACGTCCTATATAAGATGGATTCCTATTATTTCAGTATTACGCAGGTTGATCCAAAAAAAAAAAAAAAAAATTACAAGCAGAAGCATTTGAAACGTAATAATTGTGGAGCGAATATTTCCACCCAGGGTGGTTGACAGATTGCGCTAGTTGTCCTACAGTGGTTCTACGAGTAAGTAGCGTCAGTACACAGACACTTAAGAGCAACAGTAATGACACGACGTCAAGAAAAGTGATCTCGCATAGAGTTGCGAGCTGTAATTCGATTCTTATGGGCCAAGAATGTGGCCGTATCCGAAATTCACAGACAAATCATTGAGGTATACGGGGACAAAGCAATGAGCAGACAACAGGTAACAAATTCGTCATTCTTCTACATGACAATGCCAGGCCCCATACAGCTCGCCAAACTCAGGAATTGCTGCAAAGGTTCAAGTGGGAGGTCTGGAATCACCCCCATACAGCCACGATTTGGCTTCAAGTGACTTTTTCCGGCGTTGAAGCGAAACTTATCTGGAACACGGTTCACCTCAGACGATGCAGTGAAAACAGCTGGCGAGAAATGGCTCAATGAGCAGGGGCCTGATTACTACCAAGACGGAATAAATAAGTTGATCGAACGTTCTGACAAATGCCTATACAGCTTTGGCGACTATGGGGAAAAGTGAAGGCCAGATGTGACTCTTGATTGCCGCTTGTATCTTTTTCCTATTGTTAATAAGTACTTTTTCCTTTGCCTTGTAAACTTTTTTTTTGGATCACCCCTCGTATATAACATAATATATCAAAATAAATTTTGTATCCATGCAATTTAGTATAAAAGTGCAACAGCTATTGAACCAAAATCTGAATATTTATAAAACTAGTTAAGGGACACAGTATTTTGAAATTGTTCAAAATATCGATTTTCTTTTTTTAATATTAACTGAAAGCATTAATTGTGAATATTTTGGCACCTTATTTTTACCTATATACCAATTATATCGCGAGATACTGTTAATTTTATTAATAGATCCAGCGCGATTATTTATACAAATGAAAACTTCAAACTGAGTTTTCTCCTTGCTCATGTTTTTATAATTTGCTTGTTCGAAAAATACTAGGGCTTTTTTACTAACTTAGATAAATGTTTTATTTTTCATTTTTACTTGTTCTCCATCGTGTACTTAATATTTTTGTGTATGAATATAACATTCAAGTTTATAGTTATTTAAAAAATATATATATCTATATTTAAATTGAGAGTTCGTTGAATTTCCTTCAATTTTTGATATACTCAAGAGAAAAATAAAATCATATTTTATTTTTCTCTATTAATGCAAAGTTTCATACATCCAAAAATCCATACACAATTTTATGTAGTATATTCTAATGAATGAAGAAAAAGTCGAAGCAAAAATATTCATATTTCTAAAAATTGTAAAACTTTTAAAAAATTATAAAATTTAATTTTTTTAATTTAATTTTAGAAAAATAGGCTGTTTTGCAAGTTTTTTTTTTATTTTAAATTTAATTTTAAGTACTTAGTATTGTGCTATCATATATATTACACTATTGTTCAAAATTGAAGACATGATTTCAAAGGTACTGTGTCCCCTTAAAGCACAAACGCATCTCATTTGCCTCGTTTAACGTACAATTTCTAAGTTGTTTTTCCTGCCTTTCTTTCTCTCCCTTTTTAGCTCACAGGCTATCATAGCCTGAGAGCTTATGTGCCCGCCCGTTCTGTATGTATGTACGTACGTACGTTCGCTCGTGCGTAACACGATAACTCATGATAAAAATATCCGATCCACTTGAAATTTCGCATATAGGTATATCTTGATAAGGCGTTTCCCTGATTAGTTTTTGGTGTTTATTCGATATGTATAAGAGGGGGAACGGAGGGCTAATGCCCCTCCCTTTAATTGATATAAAGGAATTTTCCATGCAGAATTATCAGTTTTCGTTCAAAATTTAGATATAGGATCATTCTGAAAGAGGCGCCTCCGTGATTGTTATTAGGTGTTCATTTGATAAGTGTAAATAGGGGGAACGGGGGCTCTAATGCCCCTCCCCTTAATTTATAAAAATGGCCTTTTCATGTAGAATTATCAAATTTCGTTCGAATCGCTGAATAGTTTAGGAAGTTTAATGGTTAAGTATAAAAGAGGGGGATAACTCCTGTTAAATTATATAAATGGGTCTTTATTAAGAATTTTCCGATTTGCTCTGAAATTTGGATATAGATTTTTTTTTTTATGATAAAGCATGTCCCTGATTAGTGTAGGGAGTTTAATGATTAAGTATAGAAAGGGGAAATGGGGAGAGCTGTTTCCCCTCCTTAATTTGTTTTTCGAAAGGAATTAATTCTTGAAAATATAAGGCTGTAATGTACAATTAGTATGCGTAGCCTGTGAGCTCAATGCCATCAGTTTAACTGGGCAATATTCTTTTTTTTTTTTTTACTCGAATTTAAAGATATTTAGTTGTTTTTGTTTTTCTGTCTCTTGTATCACAATGAACAGAAGATGAATGAGTCTTGAGTCCTACGATCTCAGATAAGTAACCTTGAAAAAGCGCCTCATGTTCTTATATAATGCTCTAATCTAAAGTGTTAATGAGAAAATAATCCGTTTTACACGGAACCTCGAAACGAAGCACACATTTATAATCTTGATATCTTTTTCAACACATTTTTATTACAGATTTAAGTGGGTTTGTTGTTTCGATTTGCCTCTTTCTTCACTGCAAAAAATCACTTAATGGGCTTCAAGACTCTTAAAATTGGAAGTAATAATAATAATAAATTATAATGTTCAGGGTGAATAAAAAAAAAAATACGGAAATTGCAGTCCGAACTGTAAAATTTCTATTAATGCAATTTCTTTTGATACGTTCGGATAAAAAATATCCTTAGAAGTATTTTCAAAAAACATTACATTTCTAATAACACAAATAAAACAATTAAAAGACTTAAAATTACTGACTTTCAATTTCCTGGCACGTCACACTGTGATGTGTGCAAAGTAGAAAGCCTTCTTTTATACTATGTATAAATAACTTTTTCTAGAATTTTAAATTTCTAATTTATATTTACACCTTGTATAATAAATATATGAGAAATGTAACAAATTTTGTATTTTACAAATACCTTTTCACAATTAAAATGGAATTGTCATTGAAATTGAATGCCATTTTCATTTTAGTTCATTATGTATAAATACGGCGCTGCATAGTAATTTTCTTATTTTTTGACATAGATCAAGTCAGACGTCGCAAAATCACAGCTACCAGCAAGATCTTTTAGCTATTTCTTTGAAAATAATATGATTAAAGTCTTTAAAAATTGAGTAGACATTTATTATGCCACTTTCCTGGCTTCCATAAGTTAACAAATAAAACTGAACATTAGATGGAATTTGAGATACTATATCGAAAACCTGTTCCTTTAACCAAAATTAAAATTAGACCTAAAAATAAAAAAGAACAAAATTGTAAAAATCTTTGAGAATGAAATTGTCATTATCTTAACTGTCTTTATCCTGGCATACACATTTCAAGAAATGACGTATAATTACATAAAAATTAATTTATTATTTAAGTTCTTCAGAATTTAGCGATTTGACAAGGAAAATCCTTTACTCTCTAATAGAAAATAAATTTACCTCTTGAAATTTTAATTTGTTTTCAATGGATACTTTCAATATCTTAGTTGATCAAAATCTGGCATTTTGTGATATTCACCTTTCAACATTTAATATCTTAAAATGTGTATGATTTCAAAATACAATTTTTGCAAGGATGAAAGATATAAGTATGTTTTTTAATTTCCTAAATTAAAACAAATTGGAAATTGCACGTGAAGCGTAGCAAATGAAGTGCGTTCGTACGATAACGAAGTTTTTAAAATATCAATCTCTAGTCAATTACAATTAAAATGAGCACCAAACAATGATCACCTTTACATTTATGTAATGGAATACTTTTGTGTGGCCTTGTAAATCAATAACGAATGCTCTTTGCACCACAGATTATGCAAAATGTATATTATAATATGTACTTTATAGATGCACATCAATTTTATTATGTTCGAATGAGTGTAACACCATCAAAATGCATTTGAAACATTTTTCCCCCATTAATCGTAATGTAACGGAATACTTTCGATTGTCCCTGTAATTGAACTATGCATCCGATTTTGATAAAATTTGAAATAACTCGTCAAAATTATGTAATAATTATGTATTTTAAATTTCAAACGATTCGGTTGGGTAATTTTTGCGTCGTTATATGCGGACGGACGGACTGAACGATAACTATAGGTGCTACGTATTTACATAATTACGAACGCACCTAAAAATTGCAAGATGCAGAATTAGCATATATAAGGTTCTCCAAACTGTCAGTCATTTGACGAGCAGAAAATTGGCGTAATAGCTTAACGCGCGGGATTACAAAATAAATTTTGCAACTGGAATGAAAATTTTGGTGACTACTTTTATACTTTTACGCAAATGAGCAAGTCTTTAAAGTAATTACATACGGGTTTCAGTTTAAAAAAAAAAGTAATAAAAGAGGACAATTGTTATTTCCCTGTGATTAACAAAAGAAGCTTAACCATAACATGGCCAACTAGATCTACCCGGCCCATTTATTTGAGATTAATGTATGAAGTCTCCCGCCAGAGGACTCTGATACCTTGCCCAAGTTATTCTGACCAATCATGTAAACCCTGAACCAAAACAATAACCATGTGCACAGAACAGAAATCAGCTCATACAATGCTAATTTGGACAGTGTTTGCACCACGTTGGCCAATGAAATGGTTCATGGTTTGAAGCGAAGCTGACTCCAGCTTCACTTTTTCGGAGGTTTTTAGCAAAATGCGCAGGTTTTTATATCTAGTTGGCAATGACCATAATGTCGCTGTAATTGTTCTGCGTCCATTTTCTTTTGGGACAGAATTTTCTTTAATACAGAACATTCCTTTCAATATTTTAATCCTCTTTTTTAAAAAAGCTCAATTTGAGAATGCTTCTAGATATCTCTCCTAACAGTCCTACAATACAAAGAAGTACTATACTGTAGCAGTCTAATAAGAAGTTGTTCACCCTTGTAAATTTGACTTTCTTAGATTTTTGAAGTTTTTTTTTCTTTTTAAGTGTCATTGAATTGTTGTGAATAGGTTTCAAATTAGTTTAAGGTTATAATTATACAATTTTAAAATGTTAAGTACAAAAAGTCTGATTTGAAGCGTAAAATAAATTAATAAGTAATTTTACTAATTTAATGAAAATTTATTATTATTTTTTTTTTATCCTCGATTACAAATTATTTTTCAACACGCTATCAGAATATTAATAATCGTTATAATAATAACAATAATAATTTCGATAGTTTTTTATTATAACAATTTCAATTAAAAAATTAAATTTTTTTTTCTAATTAAAATTCTTTAGTAGATCTTTGAAGTATCCTGTTTATAATAATACGTAAATATTTTAAAGACATGGTAGACAATTTTAGAAAAGGCTAAAATCGTTGATTCATTTACTTACATATTCAATATTAATTTAATCGTATGTTTAAATTTACAATTATTTAATTTTCATTATTAAACTTGTATATTTTGAGAACATATCTTAAAAGGTAAATGAAGAGAAAAGAATGATTATTACCATTTCAAAAGGAAAATGAAATTAAACATTTGTAGCAGTTTATTTAAATATGAATGAATTTAAACATTTAAAGCATTTTCTTGAGTAGTATTTTTTTTCTTAATTAAACACACGAGTGAAATAATGAACCGTACATCGTAATTAATTTCACACTATTTTTCAATTCCAGTCTTTGCATTCATTTAGTTCTTCTTGTCGACTAAGTCTCGAATTTCCGAACATGAAAAAGAAACCGCCTGAAGAAACCTCCCAGCAAATGTTTCTGTCTTTCCTGTTTTACCTATCTAGCAAGAGGATTAACTTACTGACATCTAAATAAATTTCATTCATCTAATCTTATGTCATTTCGCTTTGTGTTTTGTTTCGGAAGTAATTGAGATTAACAGCAGCATGTTACAGCTAATGTTTTAAATCCTTCCCACTTTGACTTGATTTGCATTCGAGCATCTTAGTATTGAATGTTTAATTAATGAAGAAAGTTCCAAAGTAAAAATCGTGCCAGATTTATTTTGTGTTATCTAACTATATGATAACAAACATTTCCTACAGTCCTGGTAAAAATCCCTATATAAAGCCTTATTAATTTTGCCACAAATAAAAGTAGAAAATGAAATCGTCACCAATCGATTGATAATAGCATGTAGTTTATTTTATTTTGTTTTGTTTTATTTTATTAGATATCTCTGTAATGCATCATCCCTCTGCCTCGCTCACACATCTTGCCAAAGTTGACGAATATAAAATTCGTTTTTTAGCAGACTTGGAAAGAAAAACAAACATACATTTATCCGAATCACCTAAAATCGAAGATGATCTCATAAACCACAGTGTAAACCGTTTTTCCTTCCAAAACCTGTCATTGGATTTGACGCTCCAGCCAAGATCCTTATGTCGCATGTATACATGCGAAGCTTGACAGCAGAAACAGGAATTTGCCAACAAAAGAAGAAAATGACAATCTTTTGAAGGGAAGGGGGGGGGGGTAAACGAAAACATCAAAGTACTATAAAATTAGCAATATTAGCAATAATTATTAATTATTAGTATTATTTCAATAGTTGCAGCAGACATTTTTAACTATACAGCTTTATTGCATATTTGTTAATATTTTGTTTTTATAAGAAATCTTAACTTTGTTATGGCATATTAGCCGCAAAGCCTCGTTTACTCAGAAGTATTGTAAATGCAGGTGTATTTATTAGAACATAAACTAACAGAACTTTGCTCATCTAAACGCTCCCATAACATCAATTATTTTTATCAGGTTTTTTTATTTTTTTTTTTATTTTTTTTTTTTTTTCAAATTTATGTGAAAACCCAATTTTTACCCACTCTCCTAGGACGGGCATCTACACTAGTAAGCGAATAAAAGAGTTAGAGAATTTTGGAATAACATATCCTAGTATTATGTATTGTAAAAAAAGACAGCGATATATGTTTATTCATCGATTTTAGTGTATTAAACACAATGACTACATCATTTGATTATCATATGGAAAAAAACTGAATTAGTTAATAAAATCAGAAGTTCGAATACATGTTTCGACGTAAATCTTTGTTGATTTGACGTCCTCTGGAACAAATGAGACCACATCTCGCTTCCCTTTAAATTCACTGTGCTCAATACCAGAGGAAATATGTGCAATTCGAATTGTGTAATGCAGCCGCTACATTCCGAGATTCAAGCAACGACGCTCAGCGAGAACACAGTAAAAAAGCCTATGTGTATGATATTCCTATTACTCTTGTGACTTAAATATTCATCTTGAGATCTAGATGCAATTCTATCTGAATTAAGTAACTTAAGTTCATTGCTAATATTAAAAAATGCGTTTCTCTGAAAAAAAAAAAAAAAAAAAAAAAAAAAAATCACAAATTAAAGAAGTCGTGGAACGAGAGTCGCGGGGAAGACACAATTGGTAGTGGCTTCTTGAATGAGAAGGATGTCCAGGTCTCATTTAAGTTGTTAATTACTTTGCTAATGAGTAAGATATCTTGAAAGAACCTGAGAAAATTTTAATTAATTCTATATAATTTCCTTAGAAGGGTTTTGGATATAAGTTTTGTGCATTTCGTAAATAAACATTATAATTGTAATAACATTCTTTATGTATGCCTGCAGTGGTCGTGTAAACAAAAAAATAAAAACAAACGTTAAATTTTACAATAGGGATCTCCTAATTTGAAGCAATAAAAAGCTACATATATTAATTAATCTAAATATAATTTTCCACGACATTTTAAAAATTATTAAATTTTTCACAAAGAGCATATTTCAGGACTTCTGCTTTAAATTGAAGACCCGCATTTTTTGAGAACTCATATCATGCAATATCGCATGATAGTCAGTCAACGTGTTGATAAATGTTTTTTTTTTTTTTTTTTTTTTTTTTTTTTATTCTAGTAAATCATGATTTTTCTTGTAATTTTAATATTCCTTATAAACTTGTTCTATATTTCTGACTGGCTGCCATTATACAAAAAGTGAAAATTTTCTTCTAAAGCTAAATATTGATGTATATTTTTTAACTTCTACTTTAAACTCGTTAAAAATGCATTAAGAAATAGTCAAAGTTTGCTCTTTACTATCTTTTCATGTATTTCAACCAGGGATGCGGAGTCGGGGGGGGTGGGGGGGGGAATGGCCGACTCCGACTTCGGAAATTTTAATGACTTCGACTCCGACTCCAACTCCGGGTTGGCTAACATGCTAGTGTTGCTGTTGGTTATAATTATGAGGGAATGCAAGAAAAATTAGGTGAAGTTTTCACTATTTTGGTATTATTTCAGTTCTTAGAGATGAAAGAAAGAAAAGGGGGAAAACATATTCCGTTTTACAAATTTTTCAATTCGCTTCCCACAAACCCAAAAAATCCAACTAACGAAATCTAAAACAAAAATTCTACTATTTTGAATTTGCGGACTTGAAAAGGGAAAATCTTTATAATTTTGATGATAATTCGTGTCCACCAGAGCAGAAAAATTTCGATAAAAAGGGTAAAAGCAAAGATAAAAAATTCTACTAGTTTAGAAATTCGGAATCTACTAGAGTTTTAATTAAAAAGGGTTTTCATCTACTGTATACGACGGGCAGTATATTGGGAATTTTTAAATCGGGTATTCCGATATAATCCAAAAGTAATAATAATAATTTCACTATTAAGAATGTATTTATTAAAAATACAACACATTGCTCAATGGTGCACAAAACAAGAATTTTAATATACACTTGTACAATTAAAATATAATAAAAATATCAACGTTTCGCGCCGTCTTCTGCGGGCGTCTTCAGGAAAATATGATAATGGAAGGACTAAGTTTGTTTCTTGATCGAGAGATAATATTTCTAATAAATTAAAATCGAAATTAATTCATTTCGATTTTAATTTATTAGAAATATTATCTCTCGATCAAGAAACAAACTTAGTCCTTCCATTATCAGACGGCGCGAAACGTTGATATTTTTATTATATTTTAATTGTACAAGTGTATATTAAAATTCTTGTTTTGTGCACCATTGAGCAATGTGTTGTATTTTCAATAAATACATTCTTAGTAGTTGAATTTTATGGTGCAATTGTCCAATACATATTTATAATAATAATTTCTTTTATGGATTTAAAATTAGATATAACTGATTTATTTTCACATCAATCTGCCTAATAAAATAAGCCGGAGTCGGAGTCGGCTTATTTTTTAGCGACTCCGATTCCATGACTTTGACTCTGCAACCCTGATTTCAACTTTTTAATGTTTACTTACAAATACAAATATAAATGGCATTTCATAATACTCCAACTTCCACTAATATATAGAGATGTCCCCAAACCCTGATACATGCATACCATCTAATACTATCCTTAAATTAAATTTTTATCGCATTAAATATATATATATTTCTTGATATTAATCATAATTTTTTCATCCCTTCTTTCTTTATAATGTATAATTCATATTCAGAATGAAAAGAAAAATTAAAGGCACTCGAGTAAACACAATAATAAAAAGTAAATATATCGATTAGGATGATGTAACTAGTTTTTTCAAGCGAGCTACCATCGTTACACAATTTTGAGCTGGAACGATTTCAAGTTTCGCCTAGTCAGACCCATTATTTATAGAGAAATTCAAAGAAATATTTTGAACCAAAGTCAATAAGGAGCATTTAGGCATTAATGCCAGATATATTCGAATGTGTACACGTACAAAAAAAAAATCCCACATATTTTTCCAAAATTTTCGATTTGCACTGGGGTTATAATTAATTTTTGGGATTAAGTATGAACAAAATAGTTTCCTATACATTTAAATAATCCATGAATTTTGTATATTGTATAACACTTATTTTCCAGATAAAAATTTAAAGTTAATTAAGGAGATAAAAAATCTCCTTAGTTAGCTAAATCAAGTCGTAAATATAGATCGCATTTCTCATCGTTCTTACATTATTTCGCACATTGTTTTCTTTTCCTTTCTTTCTCTTTAATATAAAAAGGAATGATTTTTTACAATGTCTTTAATAAAATCCACAATTTTTAATTACACTTTTTTTTTTCTAGATCTAAATTTTACTGTATTATATGACGCTAGTTGTAATATATAAATAAATTCATACATAGCACAAAAGATTTATGAATACATTGTCGTGTATACATGGTAATTTGTGGAAAAGTATTTTCCACGGTATAGTAAAGGGAGTAATCATATGAGTTGCTGTATGCAGTGTCCAGCTGAATTAAATTTTAGCATATATACAAATGAGAAGGTATATATAGAAGAAATCTTTGGTCATATACAGGGCTTCACAAAAGAATTAGAATATATTATTGATATTTATATAGGTAATGGTTACTGAAAATAGGTTTTCAATTGTGTTTTATCTTTTTAAAATCATGTCTTCAGATTTTGCCCTCAATTGTATGAAAGACTGAAAATTCGTAGCAGTATTTTACGGTAATATTGAGAATTTTTTTCATAATTTATAATGTATAATGCATAACTTTCTATTTTTTTCTTTCTTAAAAAATACACATCTCGAAAGGTTAAATTTTTATGAAATTGCAGAAAACTATGATAAATTAATCCTTCTTTTCATGTAAAATTTTTAAGAGTAACTTTTCAAATTTTGTAATTTTGTATTATTATTATTAATAATTAATTAAACACATTGTTATTCAGATTTTTCTTTCGGACAGTAATTTGTCTTTAAAATATTCAATCTTAGTTGATTCAGAACTATATTAATTTTTTAAAAATAAATCTTACTTGATTTCCTTAAATTATGTTTTATATTCCGAATGAAATTCAAATTAATTAATGTTTTATTCAGATTCTTATGAAACATCAATAAGCCCTTCGATTACAAAATCTTCGGAAGAAAACCCACAGAAGGAAATAGGAAATCCTATAATATCCTCTTAGTTTAGGCATATTTATTACGGCTTCTTCGGTGAAACGAACGAAGTCTGACAAAATGAAGTTTCTAAGACGAAATGCTTTGAAATTAGAAGCTTTTGTAATTGATATTATTTTTTTTAACGTCTGGTGTTATTTTTACCGCTAAAGACTAACTGATTCAAAGTTATGTAACAAGACATAATTATACAATACTGTTTTTATTTCTCTTTGTTCAAAACCGAAGATCTAATTAAAGAAGAATAAAATTTATAATATATAATTTTAATGAATTTTCATCAGTGAAATTAATGCTCAAAGTTATTGAATATATAATTAATTTAATCGAACCCGGAACTCTTGGAATAGTGCTCCAGGTGCTCTACCAGTTAAAATATATGAGGACAATGGACACCTTAACATCTCTCACTTATGTGTTAGTAAGGCTGCAACTGCAGCACGAGATGGGTAGATCGCTAGTCCAAGGTTTCCGGGTTCGATTCCCGGCTTGGACATTTTTTTCACTCTAATGGTTTTACGCTTGATTAGCAATGTGATAAATCACGTAATGGATTATATGTTATAAGAATAACGAAATGAAACAGTGAAACAGATACAGGGTGCCCCAGAAACGACTTTTGAACTTTAAAATTCATTAATAAAATAACTATAAAAGTTAAATAAGTAATAGGTATATATAATAAGACAGTCCATAAATTTTGAATTAAGTAGTTTGTAAAATTAATTCAAATTTCCGTATATTAGATTCGGCTGCAATTTATGAAACTATAAGAATACTTTAACTTGATGTGCAGATGAAATCCAGAATTTCAAGATGAAATCATTTTCATGTTTAAACACCGTCACATGGCACAAGTGTTGTCATTATCATGACGGTTAAAATAGACGATGGTTAAATATCCGTGCATGTAACAAAGGAATCATTACAGAGACCCAGCATGGGTGTGACTGATATTTTTTATAATTACTTTTAATAAGGGTAGCTTAAACTGGACCATAGCGCAGCAGAAAAAGCAAGCAGTGTTGAATTCAAGGTGTGGTCCGGGGGAGACATTCCTCCCCGGAGCTGTAACCCCCCCCCCCCAAGAAAATTTGATTTTTTGGGTTTTCAATGGTCAAAAAGAGCAATTTTCCCCCAGAACTCTATAATGTCCCCCCGGAGTTACAAAAGTCCCTCCCGGAGAAAAGTGTCTGAATTCAACACTGAAAGCAATTCTATAAATTAATATGTCTAATTTATTTCAAGACAAATATTTTCGAATTTAAAAACACATAACAATTACTTTTCTCGTTCATTCAAAAATACTTACAATATATTTCTTAAAGTTGGATAAGTTGAATAAAGGTAAATAAAGTTGAATTTACAAAGTTGTTTATAAATAAATATTGACATTTAAAATATACTTGTCATATAAAATTGAACACATTTAAAAGATACTTCAATTAAAAAAAATAAATGGGAAAAAGCTTCGATATTACTAAAAAAAAACTTATCGAACAAAAATATAACATGCATATTTAGCAAACTACATAAATATATTTAAAATTTATATTTTTATCCCATACTAAATTACAAAAACTCAAACCACAATATTATTATTATTATAAGCGTATAAATCTCATTAAGCGTATGACTTTATGTATAAAATTGAACCGAAATTGTTGTGCATGCATTTAGCTGTGGCCGGAAGTTTCCACCAGAAAGAGACGCTATGATAGCGATTTTTAGCACTTTCCAACAAAGTTGAAAAGTGCTTATGCATTCGGTTTGTCTGTCCGTCTGTCTGCCCTCTAGCTCACGTAAATATACTCGGATTGCCATGAAATTTTAGGACGTTATTGACGTTTACCCTAGCACGAACCCTGTTGAAAATGAAGTTTCTATTATGATTTTTTTATTTACAGGGAGAATCAAAAGTTTTCCATTACATTACGGTCTATTGGGAAAAAATCGTTTGAAAGGAATTTTAACGATGTTGTACCCTGTCAAACATATTAAAATTTATATGCATTTACGAGGGGCATTAAAATATGCATTCTGTAAAATATGAGGTGAAAATACAGCTATTATTCTTTTACAGGACCATACAAAAGAATTCCATTATATAATGGTAAAAGAGGGAATTGTGTGTGACATATTTTAAATAGGTTAAATTGTTTCATGTATAGTAAAATTGATGTATGTCACTGAGGCTTAATATAAATTATACGATACTGCCTTACCTAATATGAAGTACATAGTATTTACATGGACGCACAAAAGTTTTCAAATAGTATATTCTGTCCAAAGTACTGTATATGTATCCGATGATGGCTGATGGATGGATGAAATCTATTTTAATTATGATATGCGCGTTTAAGTTTAACTAAATTTATGCACATTATATGGTGTGTATAAAAGCTGTAGTTAATATACAGGGCTACCTAAAAGAGCTCGCCAACGTTAGTAAATATGAGCGTAAATTACTTAAAGGTGATTCTTAAAAAGGTTACGCACATTTTCATGCTGAACTGCATTCAATTTACTAAGAAATGTTTGCAGAATAAAAGAAGAAATGTTTGCAGATAAAATTATATACAGGGTCACGCAAAAAATTGGGTACATGGACGTCTATGAATGATAATTTATGAAAACGTGATTTGTTGTTTTAAGAGTGTTTTAGTTTAAAATAAATTTCAGCTTAATACTAATGTGTAATAAAGGTACAAGGTAAACTACAAGGCTGACCAAAATATTCAAGTATGTTTCCATCTATTAGTATAAATTGCTGAAAGAATAAGTTCAAGCTACTAGGCATTTTCTTGCTAAACTAAATTTTTCCATTATATAGTATGTATATCAACTGACAGATTAAAAACAGGGCAGTTCAAAAGTATTGGAATACATATTTGGTTATATTTGGCTTTATACCCTTATTTCACTAAATAACGAAGTTTTGTTAAAGATTTCATGAAGTGTTGGGAAAGTGCTTCATAATCTATGCTTAACGCATGATTTTTCTTACTTGTTTAATAATTTTCTCAGTTTTTCTTAGTTATGTTATCCATCGGTACCTCAGTGCAGTGATGGGAACTCGAGTCTCGTTAAGCCGGCTATTTTCAAACAATAGGCATACAACAGAATAACGAAAATCTATAGATTTTAAGAAATATCGTGATCGAGATTAACTCTTTTTTTATTCTGATTAATTGACTGAAGCAGAATTTTAAGATGAAAATGAAAGTTGGTATAGTATGGAATCAATAATATTGCAGTATTAACATCTATAACTACAATTTTGAAATATTAAGATGTATGAGATAGAAGAAACTTTTGGAATTGGCACATTCAACTAGTTTTATGAAACTTTATTTGTATGTAAATGCTTCGGTTATCATTAATATCGTTAATCCATATTCCATGTATTAGGCACTTTGAAGAAAGCTATACAGTAAAATCTTCTAAAGGCAAATCACATAAGAAAGAAAAAATGCGTTATAGACAAGTTCTCTTTTTAGCAGCTGTAAATGTATTCTATTTTATTCCCACAAATATAAAATTTATTTTGCAAGAATCAACACACTTTCCGTTTAAGACAAGATTCCGTTAAAGCATTTTCTTTTTCACAAGTTGTACTGTATTTTATTTTTTATTTATTTTTATTTTATTTTATTTATTTATTTATTTATTTATTTATTTTTTTTTATTATTTTTATTTTTATTTTTTTTTTATTTTATTTTTTTTTTTTTTTTGTCTAAAAATATTACATTTTTCAAAAAGAATAAATCTTAAAATTTAATTGTGAAATAGTGGCGATTTAAAAATATATACACTTTTTTCAAAAATTTCTTGTGCCGGAACAAATTTTTCTTATTTTTGCACGGTACAGGTGTTTTCACATAGGCTGGATTCAGACCGGAGCTGAAAATTTCGGCCAGTAATAAACTAGAAAAAATAAAGTCAGCCCCATCTTGTTATAGAAAAAATAACGCTCCGTTGAAAATAATAATCGGCCCGGTCCTGGCCCGATCCTTCAGAAATAATAATAATAATAATAATAATAATAATAATAAGGTCCACAAATATGGCCCTAACCGACCTGGCTGAAAAAGGGTGAAGATCAAGCCCGGCCCGAGTGTTGTGAAGAAAAACAAGCTCCTGGCCATAGCCTGTACCTGAATCGAGGCCCTAAATGAAATGGGCCAGCAAACTTTCAAACGCACCGGGTCAACAGAATAAAGACTTTTTTATTGGGTTGGACCGATAAAAGTCTGAAGATGTGAAGGGTAAAATTATGAAAAAACTCAAAATCGACACGTTGTAAAAAGTCTTGTTTAAGTCAACTGAGATATTTAACAGTACAAAAGAAGGTGTAAATGGCAAAAATTAAAGTAGATGAGCTGTTTAAGCTACAGGAAGGAGTTACTTACTCATCTGTAAGCTTTTAAAATGCAATTTAAACAATCTATTATAAGACAATCTTTGTTATAAACTTTAAAATACGTTTTTCTGTATGGTGGGTTATTTCACCATTTCTCGTTTTTAAATTGTTATAAGTCAAGAATCGTTAAAGACAAATGGCTCGAACTTGGGACATGTATCGCTCAATTATTTTACATTAACTTTGTTTCGAAAAATTTGAAAAAAAAAATTCTGAAAATGTAATTTTTAACAATTAAGTTACGTTTATTTTTTGTTCGAATTTTTATTTTAAATATTTAAAAAAATAATAATAATTAATAGATTAAAAAATTCAGAACAAAATTGAACTTGGGTTTTTCTCTTTAATAAAAGGAAAAAAATTAAATTCGACAAATAATATTTCGAGCTATAACGATTTAAAATTACCTTACTTAGAAAAAATAATTTATTATTATTATTATTTTAAATCATGAAAATTTTTAGCGTATGATTTTGTTTATAAATTATATGGTTAGCCATAAAAATATAATTATAATTCAATAAAAGAAAAAATAAATAAATATTTCCCAGTCCCCTTATGTAAACATTATTTTTTGAATTACACTTATTTTAATTTCTGTTTAATCTCTTAAAACCTGACGAATTATTTAAACGAGCATATTTCTGTGAGTTTTACAGATATCAAGATAGAATATTTTGTGTTTTATTCAGGAATGAATAAGGGAAATTTTTCGAATGGGAAATTTTACCCTACGGCGGATCGTATAAAAATTTGTTTTTGTATTTCCCCAAATGTTACCTCTCATGGGGCTGCAACTTATGTCATCAAATTTTGCACCTTCTTTTGTGATTACTTTGCAATAGGAAGTCTAGTCTTATTGTCTAGGTGCAATATTAGGAAAATATTGTGGCTATTGTTTCGATCTTTATGAATCACATTGTGATTTAAATCTCTGTATGTATATACAGTGTGATTTACAGAGATCGAGACAATAGTATATTTCCTTAAATATTGTCCTTAAACAAATACTTCCAAATGCAAAGTTTCATTAAAAAAAAAAAAAAAAAAAAAAAAAAAAAAAAATCACATAAATTGCACCCTATGGGAGAGCTATTTAGGTAAATAAAATAAAAAAATAAAAATAAATAAATAAAAAAAAAATCACATAAATTGCACCCTATGGGAGAGCTATTTGGGTAAATACAAAACTACATTTTTATACCATCCCCGTAAAGAAAATTTCTAATAAGGAAATTTTTCTTTATCCATTAAAATATGTTTGTATATATATATATCCATCTTGATAACTGCATAATTCATAGAGATATTAAAATCCAAAATTTGTGATTTACACCACATAAACCTTTGCGGCGCCAGCACATTCTTTGCTCAATTGCTAAAATTAATGATTGACACCGGAATTTGAAAACAACCTTATTTGTATATCAAAAAAAAAAAAAAAAAAAAAAAAAAAAAAAAAAACCTATATTTTACGCATTTAATAAACCGATTTTTTAAACAAAATTTTCTTGCCAATGTGGCGTTTGAGAATTAAAATTAAGTGATTTCATAGATGTACCACCACCCCTCAAGGAGTTAAAAATACCTCTGAGTGATGCGAAATTGGAAAAATTTGAATCACCCACAAATTACACATTATTAAAAGTGTCTGTCTGTTTGGACATAAAAATACCAGCGTATTGATTTCACATTAAAAGTACTGTCGACGATAAACGTACTGTCGAAATATTCTGGAGGTCTGCACAGGACGAAAATTTCAGGCTCAACCGACTCATAAGAAAAGAGTAAGACCAGACTCGCACAAAAAAAAAAATTATCCGTCCGTCATAAAAGCTAAAAGTTTACTCTGAGAGGGGCAAGGAACGGAAAAATGTTAAAATCTTGGCCCGAGCCAGACCCGTAGGACTGAATATTCTACAAAAAATCATGGTTAAAAATATGGTTAAAAATTATTTCATGCGAGGAGTTCTGACCAAAAATGCTTATTTATTTATTTATTTTTTTCCAATGCTTATAATCTTTTTTTTTTTTTTTTTGCTGCACGCTTTCATTTTGCGTAATTTCACTGATGAAGGGCATTTCATTAATAGAAGATTCTCCACTCCATGTATTTATTTATCAAAAAACTGAATATGTTTAATTAAACAACCCGCATTAGCTTTATAAATCTAAAAGGCGCGACGCGACTATAATATTTGCCTGTATAATATTTCGTCTGCAGCTGAAAAGCAAAAGAAAAAAAAAAAAAAAAAAAACGATCATAATGAAGAAACAACAGATGAACGTTACTGCCTATATACATCCAGGAAAAGCGGTGACAGCCTATGCATTTTTAACGAAGCATTTAATAAAATAAATAGAAGAAAAAATGTGCCATCATTAATAATGGAGTAATTACTTTATATCTTTCACCTGTGAAACACCCAGGTGGATCATAGTTATGAAATATTCATGTCATCAACTTCAGTTAATCTTCTTATCATTGTTTTCCATTTAAAATAGACGAAAACAAAGACCACCAAGTAAGTATCATACCTTATTATACATGTATATTATATATAATATATATATATATATATATATGTTAATAATAAATCAAAGCCATATTTCTCTTAATAAACAAAATATATAGAATGCTCTGAAAATGTCATTAAATTTTAACAAGAAAGAAAAAATGTGCCAAACATACATTATGAAGCACTTTTTAAAACTTCTAGAATACTACTGTAATGAAATTTCATCATTTAATAAAAGATTCTACATATAAAACGGAATCGCTGTAGGTGAGAGGACACAGTGTTTTCTTCTGGGGGGATTTTTGTGGCTCCATGGCGGGGGAGGGAAGGTTATAGAGTTCCGGGGGGGGGGAATTGCATTTTTTGACCATTGAAAGCACAAAATCTCAAATTTTCCCGGAGAAATGTCTCATAGTTCTGCAGGAGATCCCCCCTCCCCGAGCCACCTCCTGAAACCACCTCCACACTGAGAGGGCAGGTCTGACACTTGATATCGTAAGATATCTCTGGGATGAGGAAGGTTTGTCTTTTGATATCGTTAACATTTTTGAGGCAACTAAAATTTTCGCTTTCTGGTAACTTTATTTAAAAAGTCTGAAATCATACCAGAAATTCGAATAGAGATTTTTACATTAACTAATAACAGCAATTTTCGGGTTCAATTTAAATAAAAATTCTTCTTTCGTAATTTCCGGCATGAATTCGGAGTTTTTGATTAAAAAAAGGAGGCCAAATTGCCAGCATCTCCCTAGAATAATGAAATAATATTGTTCTATGTTCCTAGATATGTGAATGGACTGCGCCACTAGATGACATGCGTCCGTGCATATTCAAAGGTTGGCCAGCCCTGTTTTTATGCTACCTAATACATATTTATTTATGTAAAATTAAAAAAAAAACTACTATCTACCGATATAAATACTAGAAAACAATTAAGATTTTAAATTCTTTTAATTTAAGTTGTTGCAAGTCAAAGAAAAAAGATGAAACGTTCTTTATGCTATCTATACAGTACATACTTTTTTAATAAACTTTAGTTATACTACAAATGATGCTCACTAAATTGTTTTCATAGATGTAATGTCACAATGTAATAACCTCCTCCCCTCGTCACAATGAGTCACATACCGAGAATTCATTCTCCCCACTGAAAATGTGATGTAATTAATGGGTGATCCTTTATAGATGAGCACAAATGTTATAATCGGTCATGCTATAGAACGAGATCGCTTTTATATAATTACTCATGATTCTTCAGAATGAATTTCATAATTAAACTTATTTGTTCATTCATTTAATTATTTATTTATTTATTTTTGAGTAAGGCCATTAAAAAAAATAAATAAATAAGTTAGTCGGGTTAAAATTAGGTTTCTATTAAGTTTTAAAAAATAAATCTCTACCTACGGCATTTCTGTAAAGGTAAAGTTTGTAAACATGAAAAAAAAAAGCACATATAAGTATTTTTGGTCGAACTCCGCGTACGAGATAAATTTTTAAGCAAATGAACGTAAAAAAGAATGCTTTGTAGAAATTTATTCGGGACCGGGACCAGGGCAGGTTTGGACCAAGATTATAACTTTTTTCCTAAAGGGGGCAGTCTCGGGCCGGGCTTTTTTTTCTGTGCGTCGTGCCAGGCCCTGGCCTGGAAATTTCGATCTTTGCAGGCCCCTAATCTACATACTTGATTAATGAACTCATAAAAGATTTTTCAAGATCGATACATTTTCCCAATTATATTCTTGTACCTCGGGTGTTAGAGTGATGGCAAGATTTACATGGATTGATAGATAGATATAGAAATAAAATCATTGCAATAAATTGATTTCTAAAGAAATCACACAAACAGAAATCAATTCTAAAGAAATCAACCCAAAAAATCTTAAGATTATTATACTTCCTGATCATTATTTCATTTAAAATTAAAATTACGGAAGTGGATTAAAAATTTCGCTTTATAAATTTATTTTGGAAAAGGGGGGCAGGGGGCGTCAAAATTTATGCTTGCACAGGATAAAATAAATAAAAGTTTCGGCCTGATTTAAGTAAAATAAAATGCTTTAATCTGAGAAATAAATATCTTATCTAAAAACATATACTGATGTCTATTAACATCTATTTTTCATTTTATTTTTGAAAGCTCGGACACATTTTTAGAATTTTCTGCGAACATTCGAGCGTGAAGGTATTTGTTCGCTCAATTTCTCTGTCTACGACCTTCTTCTGCAAGAATCTTAAGACCCCAAAAATACAGTTATTAAGAAATATGTGGGAACAACATAAATAATTCATCCCATGCCAGGAAAAGAAAGAAAAAAAATTAGGCGGGAGATTACACTATCGTACTACAGGGGAAACATTGTGACGTCATAATACACAGAATACGAGCAGATACGTTTGTGAGTGGTGTGTATATTGATTTTTTTATATGATCGATGAAAAGGGGAAACTCCTTTTGCTTCTGGAGCGGAAACAGAAAAGCATGCCGTCATATCAGAGAGGATGTGGGACAGGAGAGATTAAGAAATATATGCGTACAAAACTATGGATAATCTGGCTGCCGATAGGTAGAAATAGACTACGAATGAAACGCAATATTTTATTCTTATTTCAGCAAAATCTGGGTTTAGGAAAAGAAATATTTTAAATAATATTTGATATAATATTAATTAAATAATTCCAGGGTGCTCAGTTACTTTTTAAACTTTTTTTTTTATAAGTATTTTATATTTTTTTATACATTATTATATGTTTTATTGGAAGAAATGGCTTTATCAAGAAAAATAACCTTTTTATAATAAAATTTGAAAATAATTAAAAATATATATATTAGAAAAAATTTAGTAACCACACTTGAATTACAATTTTAAACTTTTTTCAACAATTCTGTTTTCATACTTTTCTTAGAAATTTGCTCCATTTATCAATGTTATAAAACGCAAAACGTGTCCGCTCTTAATTCTGACGTCATTTTGACGGTCATCAGACAATTAAATTTAGCTTTTATACTGCAATTTTTTTTTTTACTTCTAAACATCGTACATTTTCATTCTTATACCGTCGAATAGAGGAGGGGGGGGGGGGGTGTACTTATGTAATTTACTTGGAAATTGCATCATAATTTGCTTCAAAACTGAATCCTAATTTACTCATTTTTTATGGTTTTCAAAACTATTTTCAAGCGTGATTTTCCTTCTTTTTAATCTATCTCTCTCGCGTGCAGATGATTATGAAAAATAAATCCGTTAGCTTTTAATTTAATATAAATAACACAGCATTTATTTCCAGCTTATATTACATAATGAAATTAAAACTTCATCACTAAATAAATACAATTTTAAAAAATGCAAATTTAACAGACATATAATCGAACTAGTTGCTTAAATCATGGAATTTATCAAACTAATTAAAAAGGCTGCTGTAAGTAGAGAAACCTTTTTGGGGCTCTTAACCTGTCGCATGCGCTAATATGAAAGTATCGCTTCTAATAAATTTCAAAACTTCGTTTAAATACATTATTGACATTTTCAAGCTTTTTAGTAATGATTTATTGCACTTATATTTATTCCACTGAAGCAGTAGTTAAAAAACGATTGCAAACGATGCCATTTGCATGTTTTTTTCATTAAATTAATGCACGTTAAACATACTCGAATAAAAAAGGCAATAATTAAATATTTGTTGAACGGTCTATCAAACCATTGAAAACATTTTAAAACGCCGTTAAGTACTTTATATGAGTAATCATGCATGAATAATCTGCATGAGTAATCATGAGTACTAATCAAACTATTATTATTATTTTTTTTTGTTACAATAATAAATTAACTACGCATTTACTACAAATGATAACTATAACAAAAGCTACATTTTAATAAATATTTGATATTACTAACATGCAGGGTTGTGTTTCTTTCGGGAGAAACCTGTTTCTTCCAGGACAGTGGAAGAAACTGGGAAAAAAAATGAAAGAAAGGGAAGAAACCAACAGATGCTCAAAATTAAAGTGAATCAACTATGTAAAATAATTAAATTCGAAGTATAATCATATGAAGTCTAAGTTGGAAAATTAAATTATTATTAAAAATATAATTTTTGGAAAAATGTGTTATTTTTTAATATAAACCTTTAAGTTTAGTAGACAATTACGGGTGACAGATTTTACAACTTTAGATGCAGAGGAATTTTATTATTATTATTATTATTATTATTATTATTATTATTATTATTATTATTATTATTATTATTATTATTATTATTATTATCAATTATGCCTTTATGCAAAAAGTAAAAAATACCTATAAAATGTTTATTTTTTGCATAAAAATAAATTATTTTCATATAAAAATGCATTATATCAAATAACGCAACACAATAAATAAACAAATTGTAATTATTTATACTAACATCTAGCATACATATCTCAATGCTGATTTTAAAGGATTAATGTTCTAAAATATTTGACAAAATGCTTTTAAACTCTTTTGAAGTTTTCTTTGGACTTCAATTTATTTCCATCTTTTGCATTCATCCATTTTATATTGAGAAACTGATTGCAGCATCCTACTGCTAAAAGACTTTTCCGTTATACTATGCTGCATTGTAATAAAGAAAATAAAGATTTTAATGTTTTTTATTATTATTATTACAGTAGTTATTGTATTTTGTTATTTACCTTAATAAAATTGATTTAAATTAAAAGTACTGTCTTTTGTTACTGTCTTTTTGTTAAAATAATGATTTTAAAAGTTGGAGAATTTCAAACCTACTAATAAGTATATAAAGATTAATTTATTTTTAATGCATATTTTCAGAAAAAATATATATAAATGAAACAAAATATAAAAATATCCTTATTAAAAACTATAAACCCATGACTAACAATGTTAGAAGGCTGTGAAATAATCTTTGCGCCTACTACATTACTTTGCTGAAGAATTGATGTTAATAATTGATTATCAGAATTTAGACATTATTACTAGTAAAACTAAAAACAAAAAAAATCTTTCATCACTCGAAAAATTATTTTGATGAATTTAAGTTTTTTATTTATTTTTTTCTTAAGAAAAACAAGAAATACATTATATCTGACAAAATCTTATAGCACTTTTTAAATCGAATTTTTTTTATAGGTAGCTGTTGTAATCTTTGACAAAAATGTAAATAAATTATTGTCATCAAAAAAAGAGAGCGCGAGATAAAAGGAGAAAAGAAAGAAGTTGATACAAATAAAATGCATTCTTCAATAATTCAATATCGGACTAGACAGACATAAAATGTTAACCTTTATATCAGAAAAGTTTAATGTACTTGAAAACGTCCAATAAGCATAAAATTTGCTAGATATGGCTTTAGGGTGAAAGGGGAGATCAAGGCGGGTCGAAAAGAGGCCAATATAAATTTTCTCCAAATCATCTCAAATGCCAATGCCAGCGAAATGAATTTGCTCCTCCAGTGCTGCAAAAAATTAACTTTTTGAAACCGGTGGTATTAATTTATACTAATAGTTCTTGATGGCATAAATGTATGTTTTCTTAATTATCTTATGGTCAATGTATTAAATACTTTTTATTATTATTTAACCTGCATAGATTTTCCTATTGCACTACTATTATAATTTCTAAATCAAGTACTAATTCCCTCCTAAAATCAAATATTGCTTGCAAATATAAATAAATATATACCTATACCTATTTATTTATTTATTTATTTATGAATGAAAATGAGATTTCTGTAGTTTTTAAGAGTCTAAAATTTAAATATTGCAAGAAATATAAATTTATTTATTCATTTACGTATGAATCAGAAAGAAATGAGGGTTGTGTAGTTTTTCAGAAACTATAATTTAAATATTGCATGAAATATAAATTTATTTATTCATTTATTTATGAATCTAAAAGAAATGAGGTTTGTGTAGTTTTTCAGAGCGTATAATTTAAATATTGCATGAAATATAAATTATTTACGAATAAAAAAGAAAATGAGATTTTTGTATTTTTACAGATCCTATAATTTAAATATTGCATCCAAATATAAATTTATTTGTTTATTTATTTATGAATCAAAAGGAAAATGAGATTTGTAGTTTTGCTGAGTCTATATACATCCCATCCATGGTCTTGAAAGCTAGAAATATATACATTGCTTCTCAACGCCTTTAATTGAACTATGGGAGGGCCAGCGGAACTTGAAGAATATATAAATGTGGCCTTCAAGCGTGAAAAGGTTGAAGATCCTAATTTAAAGCTTGAAGTTTTAATATTATTATAATTATTGGTATTATTTTACTAGTAACCTTTTAATAACATAAAATTATCGCTTTATTTTATCACATCAACTAAAGAAAAAAAAGCACAGTTAAAGAACTTGCTTACAAATAATATTCTCTATTTACTGGAAAAGTAAAAGTTTAACAACAGCAGGTACATGCAACTAAGTTTTTGAAAAATCTTTAATCAGTGAAATCTGTTAAGAAAAATCCCATGTGAGCAGAATGGAATTTGTTTTTGACAGATTGTCGTCTTGGCAGGTGGTACACATTACATTATAATTTTATGGTATTCTTTTCGCCAAGAAAATTTTGAGTTTAAGGTAGAATTCGATTATACACATATTTTGTTGTATTATGTAGATAAACTGCCTTATAAATTTTATAAAGCTTTATTTTTCAAATAAATACTGAGCAATACCACTGCAGTTTTCCATATTGTATCATTTGAAAATAAAACGACGAATTATCATATAATTTTTTTAGTTGCTTTAGATAACTTTTTTTTTTTTAACCTTTCATTCAAAAGCTATTATGTTAAATTAGTAGAAAAATAAATACATACATATATAATTAAATACAGTATCTATATATTTACATTTTTACTAAATCTTCATAATATTATGCTACAATAATTTAAATGTATTGGGTCAGTTATCATATAATTTTTTAACGCCGTTATATATTTTTTTTTCTTGAATTTTCAACACATAAAGCGAAATTTTATTGCATTAAAACACTATAGAAATATTATATAAAATAAAAAAAAAAAGATTATTTTCTTAGTAATGAAAATGATAGATAATAATAGTTTTTCATTTTCAAACGATATATATTCTATGCAATGTTAAATCACTTATCCTTTTTTAATCCTTTTAGTATAGTGTTTCAATAAGCTAAACATATTTCCTCTATTTTAAATACATCGATTTTATTTTAATATGTTTAAAGGGTTCATTTTTAATCAGTTTGATAATGTTTTAAAAGCTTATCTAATTGCAAAATTATCCATAATCATTCATAAATTATTTACTAGATATTAATTTAATTATTTAATGGAAATTTTCAGTAAAAAAACATAAAAACAAATGAATAAAATAAAATAAAATAGAAATATTTTTTCAAAATTATAAATACCTAACATTATGTGTCAAAATTATATGTACCTAACATTATTATAAGCCCGAGAAATAATTTTTGCGATTTGCTATATTACTTTTATGAAGAAATAATTAATTATTTAAACGTTATTATTAATTTAATGGACTATAAAAATAAATAAATTATTAGTAATAAGTACTTATTTTTCACACACTATAATAATAATTAACATTTTGTCTTATTGATACAAATACTTGTTTGTTTTAAAGATTTCTAATTTTATATTTTTCATTATAATATATTGAATTCTAATGACAAAAAAAATATTTGCAATGTTTTGAAAAATGTAATACATTTATTCAATATAATATTCCTTTACTCAAGCTGTTTTTCAATATCTAATGTGGACGAGTGATATCAAAAGAAAAATATTCCAATAGCTATCTGTAATAATAATTTTTATACTAAATATATAATTAAGAAAATTATCTATAAAAGAAAAATGAATTCATTTATCACTATAAATAAAAAGGCGGAAAAACATTTTAGAAACAGTAACGTGTAATCCAGGAAGTTATTTTTTATACAGATAAAATATATTTTGTTTTTAATTCAGTACTAATTTTTCCATGCGAAACTACTTTACCATTTTTATATAATTAGAAGATCGCATGAGACTTTTCAGTAAAACTATGCAAAAAAAAAAAAAAAAAAAAAAAAAAAAAGAAAAAAAGAAAGAAAGAAAAGAAAGAAAAAAGAAAAAAAGAGAAAAAAAGAAAAAAGATTGCATGAGACTTTTTAGTGGAACTATGTAAAATTATGGAAAAACATTTGAAAATAAACATGCAATAACTTTTTATTTTCGTGCGAAACTATTTTACTATTTTTATATAATTACACGATTGCATTAGAGAAACTATACAAAATATGCAAAAACAATTGAAATCAAATATGCAATAACTTTTTAATATTGTGCAAAACTACTTTCTTATTTTTATACAGTTAGAAGATTGCATGAGACTATTTAGTGGAACTATTCGAAATTATGCAAAAACAATTGAAATCGAATATGCAATAACTTTTTATTATTGTGCGAAGCTACTTTATTATTTTTATACAGTTACGAGATTGCATAAGACTTTTTAGTGAAACTATACAAAATTATGCAAAAACAATTGAAATTAAATATGCAATAACTTTTTATCGTCGCGCAAAGCTACTTTACAATTTTTATACGATTAGAAGAGTGCACGAGACTTTTTAGTGGAACTACGTAAAATTATGCAAAAACCATTAAAATCAAATCCTGTTAGAAGCTACGTTACTATTTTTATATAATTAAACGATTGCATCATAATTTTTATCCGAACTATTCAAAATTATCCAGAAACAATTGAATTCAGATATGCATAAACTTTTAATGCATAGGATAAATGACGCAAAAATAATCAATTTGTAATAAATAAACACTAAAACATAGACATGGGGGGAAAAAACATTAAATTATACGTAAAATTAATTTCTTACCTGGTCTGCTCGTCATTTTTTCTTATTATATAAGTAATTAATCTCTAATTGAACGCAGAATTCTCTAAAACATATGTTAAAACTTTTCGAGAACCGGTCCAACACGTGTGATCCAAGACAGAGCCGTCTGTCACCAAGCGAAAAATAATAACATTTTTTCCACGGCTGACGAAAACATATCTCGTCCGCAAACCGAGCGCCCCAAAGAGCTTTTACGCCTGAATTGCGGGCTGCTTCCTTTCATGAGAAAACGGTAAATATGAAAGAGAAAAATTTCGCGCCAAATTACAAAACGGCGACTAAATTTAGTCGCCAGTTTCGACTCGAGATACTTATGATTGATTTCTTTATGATCACAGGTATGGGGAATCTGGTAGGGTGGATATATCCCCATAACAATAGCTCTTTCCTTTTTGTTTTAATTATTTTCGTTTTTCTTTTATTATGAAGTACCATTGTCAGTAACAATATGTAAAGAAATTTGTGTCTGTACGAAAAGAAACAGAAACAAACAATCAGTGATGAATTCAGGGGGGTGAACGGGGGGGGGGACTTTCGCCCCCCCCTGTCATGTTTCATGTTTGAACATGTCTTGTTTCTTTTTCCGATGTTAAAACCTGGGATATTTTGCAAAATACATTTTTTTTTAATGCGATTTATTTTCTTAATTAAAAAATTAAAATATCAGAAGAAGAATTTCTCCCTCTTTATCTTTTCTTTTCACTTCCTTTTTAGGTGCTTTCGTAATTATGTAAATACGTAGCACCTATAGTTGTCGTTCAGTCCGTCCGTCTGTCTGTCCGCATATAACAACGCAAAAACTACCCAACCGAATCTTTTGAAATTTAAAATACATAATTATTACATAATTTTGTCGAGCCATTTCAAATTTTATGAGAATCGGATGGATAGATCAATTACAGGGACGATCAAAAATATTCCGTTACATTACGGTCAATGGAGAAAAATGTTGCAATTGCATTTTAATCGTTTGAAATTTAAATTACATACTTATTACATAATTTTGTCAAGTCATTTCAATTTTTTTGAAAATAGGATGCATAGATCAAATACAGGGACAATCAAAAGTACTCCGTTACATTACAGTCAATGGAAAAAAAATAAGTTTCAAATGCATTTTAATAATATCACACTCATTCAAACACAATAATATTGATATGCATCATAACGTACATATTATAATATAGATTTTGCATAATCGGTTGTGCAAAGAACTTTTTTTATTGATTTACAAGGCCTGAAGGCCACACAAAAGTATTCCATTACATAATGAGTATAGAGAGAACATTGTTTGTTGCACATTTTAATTGTAATTAACTATTTACAATTTTATGAGATTGATATATGAGAGTGATATTTTAAAAACTTCATTATCGTACGAACGCACCTCATTTGCTACGCTTCACGTGCAATTTACAACTTGTTATTTCCTTTATTTATTTATTTATTTATTTACAAATTATCCATAATTATTATGAAATCTGATATTCATCGATTAATTTATTTGCACAGATTTTACACTTTCTTATTTTCTTTTTCGGTGTTAAAACTAGGGACAACTTACAAAAAGCAAGCAATTTTTTTAATGAATATGATTTATTTATTTTTATTTATTTATTTATTGTTGGTTGAAAAATTAAAATAACAAAAGAAGAAAATTATCTCTCTCTCTCTTTTCTTTCTATTTTATATATTTTATTTATTTATTTATTTATTTATTTTACAAATTATTAATTTATATTATGAAATCTGATATTCATCGATTAAATTATTTATTATTTATTTTTATTTTAAAGAATGAGATTTATTTTTTGTTGAAAAATTAAATAACAAAAGAAGAATCTCTCTCTCTCTCTCTCTCAGTCTTTCTTTTTCCTTTAAGGGAATTTTCTTTTTTTCTTCTTTGATTTGGAATCTAGTGCAACAGAGTTGTTTACCTATAAGAAAGTCCAAGGAAACTAGAATTTGTACTTTAAAAAAAGAATACATTTATTTGCAATTTTTTTACAATTTTATTTTGCATATTTTTATTCGTCGACTTAATTATATACATATTTTTTGTGCATTTCTTGTTTCTTTTTCCAATGTTAAAACTAGAGACAACTTGCAAAAAACAAGCATTTTTTTTTTTTTCAATGAATGTGATTTATTTTCTTAGTTGAAAAATAAAAATAACAAAGGAAGAATTTCTCTCTCTCTCTCTCTCTCTCTCTCTCTCTCTCTTTTCTTTTCATTTTTTTTTCTTGTTTCTATTTTTATTTATTTATTTACAAATTATCGATTAATATTATGAAATCTGATATTCATCAATTAATTTATTTGCATAGTTTTTACGCTTTTCTTGTTTCTTTTTTTCCGATGTTGAAACTAGGGATAACTTGCAAAATACAAGCAATTTGTTTTTTAATGAATATGATTTATTTTCTTGGCTGAAAAATTAAAATAACAAAAGAAGAAAATTATATATGTCTCTTTTCTTTCTATATTATTTTTTTCTTTCTATTTTTCTATTTTTATTTTTATTTATTTATGTTCTTTTTTTCTTTATTTATTTACAAATTATTAATTTATAAATTTATATAAATTAATTTATATTAATTTATAATTTTTTTTTTTTTTTTTTTTTTTCAATATGAAATTTTGTGCATATATGCATTTTATCAAAAACATATAGAACACTTTCAAAAAAATTTTTCTAATCCTATTAAAACTTTTAATTTTTTTTTAAATTTTTAAACGAAATTTTAAAATGCTCTTCGTGCCTTAATTTTTGAGACATTTTCTTCCTTTTGCATTTTTATCACTTAAAAATCTATTATAAACAAATTTGCATAAAATTTTTGTAATCTCTTGAATAGTTACCATTTTACAGATTTTATTTTTAAATTCCATATCGATTTTCATCAAAATTTTGCCTTTTAATAAGCAAAAAATCAAATTTGACTACCTTAATGAAGACGAATTTTAAAAAGTTTACACAATTTCTTTCTAAACAACATCAGGATACTTCCTTATCAATTTCATAAATATTGATCAAAAATTACGCCGCAAGGAGCATTTCAAAAATCTAATAACGCTGAAAAATTAGTTTGGAGAAAAACAGCTTTAAAGTATATAAATACACTTACCTTTATTATTTGCTTCTAAAAACCTTCATAAATGATATTTTAATAAGGAAAAACTGTTTTGGTACTATTATACCCCAGAAATAGACTTTTTTTCGACGATTTTGCTCAAATAAAGGTCCACTCCCTTAACTGAACTAAATTTTGACATGCATATAGTTAACAGATACTAATCTATATATAATATACAGTGCTGCTCAAAGGTTTCGGAAAATTTTCCGATTGTAGATGAGAACAGCTGAAATTGAGTTTTCAAATGGGTTATTACGCGGTTCTATATAGTTGATTTAAACGTAATATTTTAACTTATTAAACAGTGCAGTTTTATTACATTATTCTGAGTGTGCTGGAAAGTGTTTCAAAAGCTATGCTTCATGCATGATTATTTTTTTCTTACTAACTCATCAAAACGTTTTAATCCTCTGTAATCCAAAGATCTTCTTCACTTGGTTTTAGCAGAAATGCCTTTAGAAAGTATTTTAGCGTACTTTTCTTTAGAAGAATAAAAAACAATTATTTTCTAGTTTACTCTCAATTAATTTATTTAATTTATAAAAAAAATCGCGATACACTACAGTATCCATTTAATTCAAATTAAAATATCGAATAAAAAAATAGAATTTAAGAAAATGTTACGCACATCATCAAACCTTTTATAAAACCGACTGTCTCTCAATAGAATAATTTTTGAACTATCGCCTCTCTATCGAACTCCGCCTACATCAGAGCATACCTGTGCTTGTCATCATTTACCAGTGATGGTCCGAATGTACAATGTCAACCAATTTTCGAATGTTGTATTTTGTTTATTTATTTTTTCCCTTTTTAAATAGAAGAGGCGGGTGAGAGTTTCTATCATGCATTGGTTACGTGGCCCTTACAGCTTAACATGATTTATAGTTATTCCAGTTTTTTAGTCTTTGTGGTTGTTTGAAAACAGGGATTTGTTAAAAATTCTTTTCTGCATAAAAAGAAATTCTTCTGATGCAAATAATCGACGTAAAATGCTTACAATCGTTGAACAACCTCGTGCTTTGATTTTATTGGAACAAAATTTTCCTGTAAATTGTGAAGCCTTAGATTTATAAGCATCATGGTAAATTATCTATCTCCTAAGAAAGGCAAGGTCAATTTACCGCATGGCAGCAGATCAAAACGAAAAATCGGTTCAAAAAGACAGAGAAAAATTTATATGGGGAATTGGGCTGGTTGTAATAACAAAAATTTCAATATCTCGCGATATAATAACTATATGAGTAAAAATGAGATGTCAAAATATTCACAATCAAACAAGCTTCCATTTAATGTTTAAAAAAAATCTACTGTAAGGATCTAACTGCTGTAAGAATCTAATTTGGCTAATTAAAGCTAGACAATGGACTGGTACATTGAAGTCTGGTGATGGTGGAAGCACTTGAAAGGATTAAGGTCTTTTTCTTCCTGCCGACAGTAAGTCTAGCGCGGCCTTTTTCATGTGACATTAGCATATTAATTACGGCTACCATTGATTAATCGCCTGGACCTCCCTGGGAGCCGAGAGTCGAAAGAAATAGTTTCACTATCCCCAGACGGACGATGGCAATCTGTCGCCAAGGCGGATCCCAGCTGAACGAATCGAACTTTGATCTGGGAGGGGCCAGAAGGAGAGGTTTGCTCTCCAGATTGGGATGAGAGAGAGGTTGGAGAAGGATGCTCGATGATGTGAGCTCGCTGTAAAAGGTGTGTGGGAGATTTTCATATAGAACCCTGAGTTCTAAGAACTGTACTTAATTTTATCTGTATCTTAAATAAAGATATTTAACATGAAAAAAGGAATTGCATCACTGAAAGGCTACCACATAACACAAAATCGAATCTCGTGAAGCAAATTCCTCACACTGCATTTTAAACCAATTTACATTTTGAAGTGAACTGTCTTTTTAAATCAAATATTTTTCTTTTCTCATACAATTAATTTTTATACATTTCTAATGGAGTGTAATTTATATAAAATAGATGGCTAAGTGTGATCGCAGATTGCACAGAGAATTTCGTTTAATATTTCTTCCGAAACAACTTATCCTTTAATTAATAAATCCTTACTGTTAATTTATAATTATTAAATTCTCGCATAGATGGTACCATTAATAAATTTAATTTTAAAATAATTATAAAAGAAAATTATTTATTTTAATGAAATTAAAAATGCTCTAAAAACAATCCAAAATTTCAATTTTTTTGAAAATCCGAAAAAAAAAAATAATAATAATAGTGAAGATATAAGTAAAATTTAAAATTTTTTAAAAGGAAAAAAATGCTTAAACGAAATTTAAAATGCTGAATCATTAATAATTCGCAATAGTTTTTAAAATATAGAGAAAATTGAATTACAAAAAATATTATGAATTTCGGTGATTAAAAATGTATATAAAATCTTAAAAAAGTGCGAAGTTTCTTAAAAATAAATCCATCTTTGCATGAAAATTTCAAGTTCCAATATCGGGGCTCAAACTAAGAGCCTTTTGTTTAATAGTGAGATGCCTTACACCCAAGCTATGATGTCTACATGATATACGTTGAAATTAAGATTCTCTTTTGAAATTCAAATCGCAAAAAATGAACAGGTGACATTGAAAAAATTGATCTAATTAAAATAATAGTCTTTTTCAAAATTTTATGATTTCTTGTGTGACACGAGGTATTCAGCTGTAGATACACAAAATTTGAAGTCTCTGATTTATGCAGTTTTGTGTAAAAGGACTCTATACAGACGGACAGACAGAGGACAGTGACGAATAGGG
Organism: Maratus speculifer; assembly: GCA_964019185.1. NCBI lineage: Eukaryota > Metazoa > Arthropoda > Arachnida > Araneae > Salticidae > Maratus > Maratus speculifer. The sequence goes on from OZ025296.1 coordinate 290,675,949, forward strand.
TATTGTTAGATGAACGAAACTTTAAAAAGATCCATTTTTGTTATTTATGTTTATTTTCTGGATTGCATTGTAATATAATTCATAAATGAATTATCTTGCATTTAGGAGCGATATCTTACAAAAAAGTAACTGTTTGAAAATGGTCTCTTTAAGGGGGCTCAGGGGTTGAAAACTTTTCACAAAATCGATCTTTTTATGATCTAGTTTGATTATTTAATTAATTCTTACTTCAATGCAAAAAACCGCATAAAAATATTTGTATTTTTAACGGAGTTATAAGCATTTATGTATCAACACTTTCAAAGCCGCACCCATATAATTTCAACTTTAAGTCGCGTTTTCTCAAAACTTGATTTTTGACGACTAACACCAAGATTAAAAAAAACTATTTGTTGGAATGGCTTAATTTTTTTTTTTTTTTTTTTTTTTTTTCATGCATATAACATCATTATCTATAGAATGAATTAACATATTTTAGATAGTTTAATATTTTGAGTATTTTTAATGAAAAAAAAAGTTGTATTTTTTGAAAGTTTCTTAAATTTTCAGATTTGACAGATTTTTTAATAATGTTTTTTTTAAGTGATAGTTATAGCCTTAATTCATTCAATTTATAATGATGTTAAAAGCATGAAAAAAAAAAAAAAAAAAAAAAAAAGCCATTCCATCAAATAGTTTTTTTTTAATCTTGGTCTTAGTCGTCAAAAATCAAGTTTTGAAAAAACGCAACTTAAAGTTGAAATTATATGGATGCGGCTATGAAAGTGTTGTTACATAAATGCTTATAACTCCGTTAAAAATGCAAATATTTTTATGCGGTTTTTTGCATTGAGATAAGAATTAATTGAATAATCAAACTAGATCATAAAAAAACAAATCGATTTTTGAAAAATTTTCTATTCCTGAGCCCCTTTAAAGATAAATTTAAAATATCAACCATAAAAAGAAGTTATATCTCATGCGAGTGCCGTGTGAAAATCCATCATTATCCATAATTGTCCCATTTATCACGGATTATAATAGAGTGTATTATAAACCTACTTGGCGACTAGCAGGCATGTGTAGGGTATCAAAGGTTTAGATCAGGGATCAGCAAGTAGCAAATTTAAATGGAGTCCAAATATTTTTAAAAACTTTTATTGAGGTACAGATTTAAAAATAAATAAATGAATAAATAATAAAGTAATATAATTATTTATTGCCTTTTAATTGTTATTTTTATACACACATACATACAATATAAAATAGAGAAGTCGGGTGTCTGTTCTGAAAAATTACTACGTACATAGGTATACTTTCTGGATAATTTTACTTAGACATAATAAAATACTAAAGGCCGGTCATCGTTGAAAAATTAATGCGAAAAGTACACTTGCGATCGTGAGCTAACTTTTTACAGTTTAATTTATGAGGTGAATAGCAGAGTATCTTCAAGGTGGGCGTTCGTTAAATTCGGACGATTTGTTCTTGTAAAAATCATTTTGGCACATATCTGAACAATTTCTCAGCCGCATCAATCCATTTTTGAAGCTAGAGTAACTTTTTCAGACGAATTAAGACAACTTACCTATCCCTGCAAAGTGCAAAATCTTGGAATCTCTGTTTTCAAATTCTTTCACAAAATCTGACATAAAACTTAAACACTGCAGTATTTCGGAGTTCTTTTTATATTCAGGAATTGTTGGAAAATGAATAAATTATTGGAGATCCAGGCTTCCACAATCTAGGATGTGGACCGTGGTCCGTCAGTTGCCAAACGTGGGCTTAGATAATTTCAACAATATATTATATATATATACATATTAGACGCATCAAATTGGCTAATTCTCTTATTTAGAAACTACACAATGCACCATGCTTGTCGGTTTTTTGATAAAGGCATAAAATATTGCAAAAAATGTTGTCAAAGTTAGCGTTTTGAATCGAATTTTACAAAGCAAAAGATCTGAAAACAAAAAAGAAAAATATATATCAAACTGAAAAAGTAATTGTTTATAAATCACATTTTAATTGATTGATCGAAAAATGAAATTACACAACCTCGTATTACATCTCTTCTAAAACCACCTGAGCAAGTTTCATGTTTTTACTTTTAAAAATGAGTCTGAAATGTTTCAGAAAATTTTAAGCTTTTGAGGGTGTAAAAATATTTTTTTGGATACACCTTTAAAGTTCAGAATTTGCTCGAATCTGGCATCTTATTATTAGGACATGCTTTTATGTTAATTAAAATTTTGTCTTAACAATTAATTTTGTTGTTATATCTGCATGATAAGAAAGAGGGATGTCGAAAAGACTAAAACAAATAAATCTGTCGGTATAAAGAGAGCACATTCAAGATGGGGGAGAGAGAATCCTGGGATAGGAGAATAAACGAAAAAAATCTGGATATGTTTGCCTAACTTATCTTATTTCATTAGTTCTAGAAATTTTCTGTTTATCTGCAGCATGTCTTTCATTTCCCGACATGGGGACATTTCTTCCTTCCCACTGAGAACTCTACTTCCCTATAATCTAAGATTTTTTTCTTATAGCATTAATAAATTTAGTTTGTTTAGTCTCCGTCAGAATTACCCTAGTTGCTTCTAATATGGGGCCCATGTCTCACGGGAAAGGGGCTGTGCAAATACAGTGAAACCTCTGAATAAGGGACACCCATGGGACCGGAAGTTTTGTCCCTTAAATAGAGGTGTCCCTTATTCGGAGTTTTGTTTGTTATTTTTAATTTATCATTCCGAAGGATATAAAAATAATAAATCATTAAAGTTGAAGTTTAAATGTACCCGAAGTTCATAAATTATGTTAATAAGACAGAATAGGAAGGGAAAATTAATAAAATTTTTCAATTGATTACTAAATTATTAAATTGTCTGTAGAATTATTGTTTTTTATTTTATATGCCAATTCTGTACATGCAAAAAGTATTAGAACATTTAGAAGAATTTTACTTGAAGTAATCAAGCAAAAGTAATTATTTTGCAAATTTCAATTTTTCACTATAAGTCTTTCAAGTGTTCATTACCATATTCAAAAATTTTAGTTCTTCATTAACAGCAGTATTTACTAAAAAAGTATTCAACTGCTGTGATCAGCTAACGGAAAACGTTCTGACACATTTGCAAATTCATTTTTTAATAGAAAGGTATAAAAAAACTGGAATACCTGACTGTGGAAACGATCTAGAATTGAACGGTGTTTTCACTTTTTTGGTAAAGGAATTACCTATTGAGTTATAAGTAATTTTGACCATGTGACAAATACGTTTTTCAGTTTTCCGAGTACTTATTCTTCTTTCGCGTAGAAATCGTATCAAAAAGCCCACTTTAAAAATATTTTCTGTAAGATTTATTGCGTTTGTCCCCCTCCCTCAAAAAAAAAAAAAAAAATAGTTTGATTACATAGTTTTGGAACAACAACCCCTGCTGGTTTCAGACTTTTCCAAATAAAGATAAGTTAAAACTTATGTCATAAAAGTTGCCCTTTTGGATTTGAGAACAGCCTAAAGGCATCTGTAAAGTTTTTTATTTCATTTTTTTTTTATTTTTTTTTATTCTCCACTACCAGAATCATCCTGATAATTTTTAGCCATACTTTCAATGGGGATAAACACAGCGATGTCAAATCAGAATTGTGGATAGATAAATAATCGTCAATTGTGTCGTATGCCACTGTATCCATATAAATGTCTGTCTGTTTGATAAATTCACAAAAATCTGTATTTTCATTTTCATCACAGACTACTTCATTATCTGAAATGTACATTACATGTCCTATACCAAGGGACTGGGACCGGAAGTTTTTCCCTTAAATAGAGGTGTCCCTTATTCAGAATGTCCCTTATTTGGAGGTTTCACTGTATAATGTTATCAACTTTTTGGTAATTTTGGACCCTCCCCCCTTTCGTTATTATACATTACCATTTCTCGACCCCCCCCCCCCACCCGGTAAAAATATCGTTATAAAAAATGAAAAAAGCTATTGGTGAAATTTGCGCCCAGTTAACATAGAAGTACAATGAACTCTTTACGATCATGGCAACTTCAATGTAATTTTATGTTTTGGTCGGAAAAATAATTGTGATTGAAATTGATCGCTCTGCATATGAACAGCGAATTGGTCAGTCAATAATTGTTTATGATAATCACGTGATTTAGACTATTATAACATAGATCCTCGTCAATGTCTGGTTTCTCTCTCCAAATTTTCGTACTGTCACCGACATTTTTTTTTTTTTTTTTTTTTTTTTTTTTTTTTTGAAAATTTAAGAAAATTACCAAAGAATTGGGGGGAAAATGGATATTACGGTATAAAAAATTCTATATCTGCTCTGAATTTTTCAAACTGATATCTTGATTAGTCTTTTTAATTGTAGCCATTTGGTGAAAACTGACATTTTTGTTGTCAGAAAGTACTCGCTGCCATAGCCAAAAAAAAAAAACTTTTTCGCAGCCACGTATTACCTTTCTGTTATATATGTAGATAGATTAATTTTAACTCATCTCATTAATTTAAAATTTAATTTCGCCTAAATCAGTACAGGAATGAAATTTACTCAAAATGTTACTTTATTTAGTAATTTTTCAATTATCCGTACCAATATAATTTTTTCTTCTAAATATATATAGGGTAGATGTGCCAGTAATGGACCCCCTTAAGGAATTTCTCTAAAAAGTAATTTTTTATTAATAGTTATAATTATTGTATTCCAATTTTTTTCATATTATATTAATCTTTCAACAATATTTAACTAATCCCATAGTTACATTTCCCAATAAAAATAAAAATTTAATTTTAAATAATAGAAATAAGTCTCAACACCCAAAAGCCCAGTAATGAACCACCTATGTTCCAGTAATGGACCGCCTATGTTCCAGTAATGGGCCACCCTACAAAAAATAACAGATAATGGTTTTTTCAATTAATTTTGCTCCAGAACTCAATGAAAGCATACTAATAAAACAAAATATTAAAACTTAAGTTAAAAATTCATTACATTAAAGGATTTATAATGAAAAAACAATAAACAAAATATTTAAGTTATGAATTTATTATAATCAAGGATTTATAATGTGGATATAAAACAAAATATTAACGATATTATTAACTGTTTATTACATTAAAGGATTTATATTGAAAAGATATAAAACAAAATACTTAAATTTAAAGGATTTATAAGATAAAGACAATGTTTTACTGAAATCAAGTTTAGATAAAATAAGGCATTAAAAAAAGTCTCCAGTCTTCATTCATATCATTATATAAATGATGTGCTGTGCAAATATGAAATATAAATAACAAATCTTCAATTTTATCATCCCTTTCCGATAGTTCAAACTATTCAATATGGAATTTTAGAATGTATTTAAAATAATAAATGTTCTTGCACTATCCAACCATTTTCAGACAATCATATAGCTCATCAATTTGGCACAGATTGATTCCACAATTTCGCATTAGAGATGCTTAGATGGATATATTATCATCAATGGAACAATCTCTCTATTTGCTGAAAAGCATCCCATAACAGTGATTTGTTCTTTTTCGTTATTCGGAACTACATAATAAGCATCTTTAACTGATTTTGGTCCCAAAATTTTCCCTGTTTTAAGAGCACAAAAGAAACCCAGTTTTAACTCCATTGAAAATTCTCTCTGTATGCTTTAGAATTCGGAAGAAAATATTAATAATATCTTCTTCAAAATATGATTTTACATTTCTGAACCAACTTAAAACAACTTCATTTGTAACGGCACATCTAGATTTTGTCAAATGTTCTGCTTGTTTTTTACCAATTTTGGATGACTTTTTAAAAACAACTATTTATAAAGAAATTGCCTTTATTAAATTCTAATAGGAAAATTTAAGTATTAAATTTGATTATTTAGCTTTTTAGTTAAATCAAAATATTTTATCTCTACTGAAATTACGCTTTTTGTATTGGTCACTTGGGTGGTCCATTACTGGAAAATCACGAAAAAAGCAATCCAGTAATGGACCACCCCTCCTAAAATCTTAAAAATAAATAAAATTTTGTAATTGGCCTTTGGTATATTAAATTCAATGTTTTATATTGCTAACCAAACAAAAACATTCCATGTTTACGGAAAAATAAAAAAGATATAAACTAAGTAAGTAAAGTCAGCTCTTAGCATGTTCATTAAGATTTTCAGTGAAAAACAGAAAAACTGCGAAACTTTATTTTCTGCTTCCTAATTGTTTTGACGGAAATTGTAAAAAATTAATCCAACTTATAAAGCATGCAAGGTGAAGTTCAGAAAAAAATAATAAAAGCTTAACTATTATTTATTATTTTTTTATAAATCAAAAAGTGCGAGGTGGCCCATTACTGGAAGGTGGTCCATTACTGGCACATCTACTCTATATATATATATATATACAGCTCATATTCAAAATATTAGAATAATTGAGAAAAAGTAATAAGAAAAAATTATTTGTCATTTATTTATTTTTTATACTAAGTAAATGCAATTAAATTTCTTATAAATTAAATCTGGAATGTTTAGATAAGATATTAATATTTATAAAATATAAAATACAGCACAATAAATTAGGTATACAGCTTCCTTAAACACACCAGAATATTAGAATAAAATTTAGATTGGTTCAAAATATTAGAATATTTTATTTTACGCAACCATATTACCTTATGAATATGAAGTAAATGGTAGTTAATATTTTGTAGCATCCCCTTTAGCTTTCATAACAGCGTACAATCGATCTTGCATACTATATACAAGGTGTTTAAAAACATTTCTATCAATATTAGCCCAAATAGACTTTATACGTGCCACTAACTCAGTTTTACTTGAAGGAGGATTTTCTTGAAGTTTTTTCTTCATTATACACCATAAGTTTTCGATGGGATTAAGATCTGGTGAATTTGGTGGCCAAGGAAGTACCTTAATGTTGCGTTTGCGGAACCAATTCTTAGTTGACACCGATGTATGCGGGGACGCTAAATCTTGTTGAAAGATGAAATCATCTTCAAATAAATCTTCTGATGATGGAATCATGTAATATTCTAAAATTTCTTGATATATCAGAGAGTTAACCTTTTCGTAGACGATGCATAACTTTCCAGGTCCTTCTGCACTCATACAACCCCAAGCCATGACACTACCAGCAAATTTTACGGAACGTTTAAGGCATTCTTTATCAAATGCTTCTTGCTTGATTCTCCAAACTCGAATACCTTGATTACCATATGAAACACAAAACATACTTTCATCACTAAATAATATATTTTTCCAATCTTCATTGCTCCAAAAACGTCTTGATTTACACCAATACAATCTTATAAGCTTTTGTCTTGCAGTCATGAGAGGTTTTGTTTTCGGTACACGAGATTCAAATTTAAATTTATGGAGACGTCTTAATGTTGTCGATGTAGAAACTTCAACTCCTTCTTCTTTCCATTTTCGGTGCAAGAATCGCACACTTTTAAAACGGTTTTTCTTAACTATACGCTTCAGTTTCCTATCATCTCTAGCAGATGTTTTTGGTTTTCGGCCACCATTTCGGCGATTATTTTGAAATTTTCCAATTTTTGAATATTGTGTTAGTATTTTACTAACGCTCGATTGCGAACAATGTAAATAATTCGCTATAAAACATTGATTTTTACCGTGCCGATACAAATCAACATACGAAGTTTAGTAGATTCAGGAATATCACACACACGGCCCATTTTAAGACGAAAAAGAAACAAACTGCAAAAAAGAATACTGATTTTAAATAAAATAGTCTGAATTTAATCAATGATGCCACCAGTTAAGAATTGGTAATAATTAAAGGAGAATTAATGTGAAATATTCTAATATTTTGAGCCACTTGAATAAATATTCTAATATTTTGACTTTTCAAAATAATTTTTTTTGCAATTAATCTTTTCAAAAATGATATTAAATTTAAGATAACAAGTAAGTTTAATCAACAATAAGTTCTTAATAAAAATATCGTTTGCATATTTTCATTAAAAGACATTAAATTACCAAACGATATTTTCAATTTCTAAAAAAAAGGTAATTATTCTAATATTTTGAATATGAGCTGTATAATACCATTAAAAGTAGACAAGATTCACCAATGGATTTTATCAATGTATATATATATATATATATATATATATATATGTGTGACATTTTAAAGTTAGGAGCCAGAAACATCATCGCCAGGGTCCCCGTTCTTTGCACAGAAGTCATGGCCAGCGAGGGAAAAAAAAAAAAAAAATAAATGTAGAATATCCAATAAATCACTCATTGGTGGCTGTAAGTTTATTTATTCAACTGTAGTCATTATAGAGGGAAAAACTCCTTTTTGCAAACGATCTTTTACCGAAATGTCCAAAAAATATTCCATCATTTACTTCAACCAGCCGTACTCATCGACGAAAGAACTCCAGAATCTCTCCCCTTCTCATCTCGAGACTTCCACCTTTTAAAACTAAAAAGAAAATTCTAGAACTTTCTGTAATCTCAAACCATCATCCTTTTATGTAAACAGAATTCTTGTCCAGATACGAGACTATTTTACCAGTCGATAAACAGACGATAAATTTATTTTAAAAAAAAATATTATTTAACCAATTTATAATCGACTCATAATTTCTTAGGCAGACGATTTTTATAAATGATTAATTTTAAGAGAAAAAGAAAAGAAATGAATTTATTAATGCACACATCAAAGGTTGACGGCGGAAAAATAAATAAATAGATAAAATAAAATAATGATATTTTTTGAAAAGTATGGTTTTGGAATAAATTTAATAAGATTTTCTTAAAAAGGGTTGATAAAAACATAGAAGAAATCAGTTTTATTTGGAATATTAAGAAATAAAGTTTTAATTAAGAATATTTTTAATTTAGAGCCATCTTTTTAAATTTACGCATACTGGAATAATGTTTTTTAAGGCAAATTAAGAATTTATATCGTCTGCATACAGATTAACAGATTAGATCTAGAAACAAGATTTTAATTTAATAATTTGAAGTAAGTACGGAACATTATTATAAGAAAATTAAGGTAGTATAAAGGTTAGTTTTGGCGAAAAATTTTTAAATTTGTAATATTATCCCCCCTCCCCGAAAATTTGTATGAAATTGATAGTTAAAACTACAAGTTCAGACAACAGAAATATAATAATTTAGAAAAGTCAAATTTTGGAATAAAACTGTCAAACCCAGGAAGCCAAGAGATGGAAGAAAAGAAAATTAACGCAATATAAAAAATATTAGCGATTAAAATAAAATAGTTAAGAGGAAATTAATCTGAATTAAATTTAGGTAGGAGCATTTCCCTGAAAGAGATACAATACTGTTACAATATCACTTACTATTTTTAAGTGCATAGGAGATAATACATACAATAACAGTAAATAAGTTATAAATATAAATAAGCAAGAGATAAAAAATATAATAAAAACAATAACAATTCGTTCTCATGGAAGTTTAAATAATTACAATAACTTAATGCATAGGTTATTTTAAATAAAGTTCTTCAAATGAAAAAAGTCTTTCCATTGTGTATAAAAGTATTTTCCAATGTTCACTGAATACAGTCTCTTTAATTAAAGATCTTCAAATCTAGTTTAATCTTTGTTTTTTATGTTATGTTGGATCCAACATCTTTTAACAATGAATCAAATTTTTCTTTCAATAATATATCAATTTTTTTAATAATAAATAGCATCACTCTCAATATCAATAATAAATAATATAGAAAAATTTAAATAATAACAATAACAACAATAATAAGTGATGGTATAATAAGACTCCATATCCTAATATTTCTCAATAAGAGTATAATTCATACTAAACTTCATTATAGAAATCATAATGATAATAATAATAAAACAAGAGTATAATCAAAAGAAAATATCACAATTTGTTTATTATTGATAGGGAAAATATTGGTTGAGGATAAAAATAATTACATAGCAACTAAATAATTTTCTTATCTTCTAATAGCATAAGAAAGTATTTTTTGCTAGCCGAAAGTATAAAGAAAAAAAATCATAATAATTCCAAAATCCAAATAAAATTAAATCTAACTATTTAGAAAATGGACTCTCAACCAGTATTTCCTTACAATAATTCCTCTCTGATACTCTTTTACAAAATTGTCAAATTTGGTTATAAGTTTTCAATGCCAAATGTAGAATAATGTTTTATCTACACATGGTTTATAAACTTTAATAATAAAATACAAATAGGAATAAAAGGTGTCATTCTTAATTGAGAAATGGAAATAAAAATAGTGTGCTTTTTTGAAAAACTTTTAATATCTGTAGTTTTCACAATCACTGAAAATCACATATTATGTTATAGGTTTGAGTAGAATCATCAGATTTTATAACTGTTATAACATAAATATCTGCTGAATAAGTAGAATAATACTAATGTCAATAAATGAGTAAATATAGTTAGACTTAAATACACTTAAAATTAATTTATCAACATCAATTTGAAAGCCTTTACAATCAAAGTGCACACCTTATGCCTGCATAAGGAGCCCAATTTAATCCCAAAAACTCCCAAAAACAAGTAATATTCTTGTTGCGCACCAAGAACATACCTGCTAATTTTGAAAATTATGGTGATAAAATATTTAAAGAATAAGAATTAAAATTTAATCTACTGTCTTGACTTTAGTTTGATCTAGTGATTGTGATTGTATCTGAGGTTTTGTTTGTTTTTTGGGTTGCCCATGAAACAGTTTAAAATCTTCTGGTGAAAAATAGGGTCTTAATTTAGAAACATGCACAATAACGGAATTCTGTCCTGTCTCATAATTAAATTTATCTATTTCATAAGTTACATCAGAAAGTTTATTTATAATTTTGTATGGTCCAGAGAAAGTAGGTTCTAATTTTCGAGTGTTAGGGTATTTAAATTCTTCATAAATTACAGAGTCTTGTATTTTTAATGGGCATTCGACAAAATTTCGATCATAGAGCTTTTTACTTTTAAGGTGAAATTCCTGAGTTCGCGCTTTCGCAATTTTGAGGGCTTTGTCTACTGGAGTTGTATACATTTTAACTGCCTCACACAAAACCATTACCCTCCATTTTAAAAATCTGAATCAAAATTATCGTGAAAATTATAACTATATTTAGCTGCTAACTTTAACCAGAAATTTTATCTAATAAAAATAGAAATTGTAAATATCATAGTTATACCTTAAATTGGGATCAACTTTTAATTCTAATATTTTATAGATCATAAACAGATTCAAAAATTTTAATTATACGTAATTTCTTACTTAAAATCACAAAATTTACTGAAAAAATTAATCATATTTATCAGTCAAAATTCTAGCAACAGCCTTGCACAGTTCCATCTTTCTTACTGAATTTAAATAAATTATAAGAATCCGGGAGCCAAAGCTCACTGTAACCAGAAATTCTAACAAATAAAAGGAAAAACATAAATGTTAACTTAATTTTCAGCTCAAATGTTTAGTTGTAGGAACATTATCATGAAAATACTGTATTCTGAGAATAGTTCTTGATAACAAACAAATATCAATAAAATAGAAAATATACTTTTTTAAAAAATAACTTGAGCTTCTAAGTTCTTTTATACTTCATTATTATTACGAACTTATCTTTAAACGTGCATAAAAATGTCATAATAGTCTTAATAAGTAACAGTAAATATCTTAAGAACATCATACTCCTCAATTAAATCCTTAAGAATAAAAATATTTCAATCTCCAACACATAATAATGATAATAATAATACTCATAAATTGGTAAGTAAGTAAGATTCACAGATAAATAATCAAATAAATAAATAAATTAGTAAATTAATAAATTAACTTCAAATTACTCATCAAATACTTCTTGCATACTCACCACTTTGAAGTCATTAATTTTCAAAAATTTTCACTATGACTATGAATACTGAATCAAAATTTATGCACACAGATCAACATCAAGCGTCAGGAAATCCACATCAGACTCGAAGCGACTAGCAATTATTTCAGATTAGTATCTTCCTCAGTATAGATTTGAAAATCTTAATCAAGAAAATCTCCTTTTCTGCAGTCATTCAAGAAATCATGGCTTCAGGAAAATCAAGCCGACTCAAAGCACTTTACAGGAACAATTCCTCTGTTTTTGTCACTCCAGAAATCATGAGACTATGGCAGTTTTTGTTTAAGAACACATCCAATAATGACGGGCAAATTATTCAGCGATCCACAGTTTTTATTATCACTTCGTTCCATAGCAAGTTTCTTTAAAAACCAAATAAAAAAGAATACTGCCCAGTTAAACTGATGGCATTGAGCTCACAGGCTACAAATACTAATTGCACATTAAAGCCTTATATTTTCAAGGGTTAATTCCGTTCGAAAAAAAAATTAAGAAGGGGAAACAGCTCTCCCCTTTCCTCTTTTTTTATACTTAATCATTGAACCTCCTATACTATCAAAGACATGCTTTATCATATGAAAAATCTATATCCAAAATTCAGAGCAAATTAGATAATTCTTAATAAAAACCCATTTAGCATTTATATAATTTAAAAGGAGTTATCCCCCTCTTTTATACTTAACCATTAAACTTCCAAAATTATTCAGAGATTTGAACGAAATCTGAAAATTCTGCTTGAAAAACCCATTTATATAAATTAAGGGGGGGGGGCATTAGAACCCCTGTTCCCCCTATTTATACTTATACAATGAACACCTAATAACAGTCACTGAATCGCCTCATCTGAATGATCCTAATCTAAATTTTGAACGAAAACTTAATTCTGCATGAAAATCCCATTTATATCAACTAACGGGGGGGGGGCATTAGAACCCCCGTTCCCCCTATTTATACTTATTCAATGAACACCTAATAACAGTCACGGAATCGTCTCATCAGAATGATCCTAATCTAAATTTTGAACGAAAACTTAATTCTGCATGAAAATCCCATTTATATCAACTAACGGGGGGGGGGGGGCATTAGAGCCCCTGTTCCCCCTACTTATACTTATTCAATGAACACCTAATAACAGTCACGGAATCGCCTTATCAGAATGATCCTAATCTAAATTTTAAACGAAAACTTAATTCTGCATGAAAATCCCATTTATATCAACTAACGGGGGGGGGGCATTAGAACCCCTGTTCCCCCTATTTATACTTATTCAATGAACACCTAATAACGGTCACGGAATCGCCTCATCAGAATGATCCTAATCTAAATTTTGAACGAAAACTTAATTCTGCATGAAAATCCCATTTATATAAATTAAGGGGGGGGGGACATTAGAACCCCTGTTCCCCCTATTTATACTTATTCAATGAACACCTAATAACAGTCACGGAATCTCCTCATCAGAATGATCCTAATCTAAATTTTGAACGATAACTTAATTCTGCATGAAAATCCCATTTATATCAACTAACGGGGGGGGGGGGCATTAGAACCCCTGTCCCCCTATTTATACTTATTCAATGAACACCTAATAACAGTCACGGAATCGCCTCATCAGAATGATCCTAATCTAAATTTTGAACGAAAACTTAATTCTGCATGAAAATCCCATTTATATCAACTAACGGGGGGCATGAGCCCCCTGTTCCCCCTCTTATACATATAGAATGAACTCCAAAAACTAATCAGGGAAGCGCCTTGTCAGGATATACCTACATACAAAATTTCAAGTGGATCCGATAATTTTATCATGAGTTATCGCGTTACGTACATACATACAGAACGGACGGGCACATAAGCTCTCAGGCTATGATAGCCTGTGAGCTAAAAAGGCAGCGCAGGCATAAAACATCCTGCCGGCTCTAGAAAAGACTGTGACATTTTAAAGTTAGGAGCCAGAAACCATCGCCAGGGTCCCCGTTCTTTGCACAGAAGTCATGGCCAGCGAGGGAAAAAATAAAAAATAAATAAATGTAGAATATCCAATAAATCACTCATTGGAGGCTGTAAGTTTATTTATTCAACTGTAGTCATTATAGAGGGAAAAACTCCTTTTTGCAAACGATCTTTTACCGAAATGTCCAAAAAATATTCCATCATTTACTTCAACCCAGTGGCGTAGCTAAGGGGGGGCAAGGGGGGCGTCCGCCCCGGGCGCCGAGGCCTAGGGGCGCCAAATTGAGAGAAATTGTTATATATCTATATTGGGGTGGGGGCGCAAAATTTCTTGCTGGCCCCGGGCGCCAAAAAACATAGCTACGCCACTGCTTCAACCAGCCGTACTCATCGACGAAAGAACTCCAGAATCTCTCCCCTTCTCATCTCGAGACTTCCACCTTTTAAAACTAAAAAGAAAATTCTAGAACTTTCTGTAATCTCAAACCATCATCCTTTTATGTAAACAGAATTCTTGTCCCGATACGAGACTATTTTACACAGACGATAAATTTATTTAAAAAAAAATGTTATTTAACCAATTTATAATCGACTCATAATTTCTTAGGCAGACGATTTTTATAAATGATTAATTTTAAGAGAAAAAGAAAAGAAATGAATTTATTAATGCACACATCAAAGGTTGACGGCGGAAAAATAAATAAATAGATAAAATAAAATAATGATATTTTTTGAAAGGTATGGTTTTGGAATAAATTTAATAAGATTTTCTTAAAAAGGGTTGATAAAAACATAGAAGAAATCAGTTTTATTTGGAATATTAAGAAATAAAGTTTTAATTAAGAATATTTTTAATTTGAGCCATCTTTTTAAATTTACGCATACTGGAATAATGTTTTTTAAGGCAAATTAAGAATTTATATCGTCTGCATACAGATTAACAGATTAGATCTACAGCTCATATTCAAAATATTAGAATAATTGAGAAAAAGTAATAAGAAAAAATTATTTGTCATTTATTTATTTTTTATACTAAGTAAATGCAATTAAATTTCTTATAAATTAAATCTGGAATGTTTAGATAAGATTTTAACATTTATAAAATATAAAATACAGCACAATAAATTAGTTACACAGCTTCCTTAAACACACCAGAATATTAGAATAAAATTTAGATTGGTTCAAAATATTAGAATATTTTATTTTACGCAACAATATTACCTTATGAATATGAAGTAAATGGTAGTTAATATTTTGTAGCATCCCCTTTAGCTTTCATAACAGCGTACAATCGATCTTGCATACTATATACAAGGTGTTTACAAACATTTCTATCAATATTAGCCCAAATACTTTATACGTGCCACTAACTCAGTTTTACTTGAAGGAGGATTTTCTTGAAGTTTTTTCTTCATTATACACCATAAGTTTTCGATGGGTTTAAGATCTGGTGAATTTGGTGGCCAAGGAAGTACCTTAATGTTGCGTTGGCGGAACCAATTCTTAGTTGACACCGAGGTATGCGGGGACGCTAAATCTTGTTGAAAGATTAAATCATCTTCAAATAAATCTTCTGATGATGGAATCATTTAATATTCTAAAATTTCTTGATATATCAGAGAGTTAACCTTTTCGTAGACGATGCATAACTTTCCAGGTCCTTCTGCACTCATACAACCCCAAACCATGACACTAGCAGCAAATTTTACGGAACGTTTAAGGCATTCTTTATCAAATGCTTCTTGCTTCATTCTCCAAACTCGAATACCTTGATTACCATATGAAACACAAAACATACTTTCATCACTAAATAATATATTTTTCCAATCTTCATTGCTCCATAAACGTCTTGATTTACACCAATTCAATCTTATACACTTTTGTCTTGCAGTCATGAGAGGCTTTGTTTTCGGTACACGAGATTCAAATTTAAATTTATGGAGACGTCTTAATGTTGTCGATGTCAACTCCTTCTTCTTTCCATTTTCGGTGCAAGAATCGCACACTTTTAAAAAGGTTTTTCTTAACTATACGCTTCAGTTTCCTGTCATCTCTAGCAGATGTTTTTGGTTTTCGGCCACCATTTCGGCGATTATTTTGAAATTTTCCAATTTTTGAACATTGTGTTAGTATTTTACTAACGCTCGATTGCGAACAATGTAAATAATTCGCTATAAAACATTGATTTTTACCGTGCCGATACAAATCAACCATACGAAGTTTAGTAGATTCAGGAATATCACTCACACGGCCCATTTTAAGACGAAAAAGAAACAAACTGCAAAAAAGAATACTGATTTTAAATAAAATAGTCTGAATTTAATCAATGATGCCACCGGTTAAGAATTGGTAATAATTAAAGGAGAATTAATGTGAAATATTCTAATATTTTGAACCACTTGAATAAATATTCTAATATTTTGACTTTTCAAAATAATTTTTTTTGTAATTAATCTTTTCAAAAATGATATTAAATTTAAGATAACAAGTAAGTTTAATCAACAATAAGTTCTTAATAAAAATATCGTTTGCATATTTTCATTAAAAGACATTAAATTAACAAACGATATTTTCAATTTCAAAAAAAAAGGTAATTATTCTAATATTTTGAATATGAGCTGTAGAAACAAGATTTTAATTTAATAATTTGAAGTAAGTATGGAACATTATTATAAGAAAATTAAGGTAGTATAAAGGTTAGTTTTGGCGAAAAAATTTTAAATTTGTAATATATATATATATATATTATTTGGAATGTTTCAGCAACTACACGTGCATTATACATATATTTTTTAAATTGTACATATTTACTAATTGTACGTATTATAAATTTTTACTAGATCGAAAAATGCATTGGGTTTTCGTAAATTTGTGTTTAAATTTTATCGCAAAATCTTGAGCAACCCAGAATGACATGCATTCACGAGGAACTACATGTTGTTTAAACAATTATCATCCTGTACACAGAAACCTGAATCAATAAAGAAATGTGCGAACATATAGTAAATGTACATGATTTCCAGATCCAGACAAGCCGTAACATAGTCTTTTTTCACAATGAATGAATAGAGAAACCAACAATCCAATTTTAATTTTCCACTGCACCGTGTACCACATCTGGCACATATCTAATAGCACTATAATTCTCATTTGTGCCATAAATTTGGCCAATAGAATCGCTGTAACTGATCAAGGACAGTCCAAAGAATGGAATAACACCTATTATGGCCATGGGAGATGGCTCATTTGACAAATAATAAGAATTTGTTCTTCCGGGGAAAAAAAAAAAAAAAAAAAAAAAAAAAAAAAAGGATCAAGCTATTAAGACAAAAATTTACTTTTATTATTTTTACAGAATACTTAAAAATATTAATATAAAGAAAATTGTAGAGTGTTAAGCAGATAACATTAATTAATTTAAGCATACTTATTAAGCATTGAATATTTGAGCTATGAAAATTAAGCATTGAAAAATATAGCAATACAATATTTTAAAAACTTAATTGTGTATATTAGATACATGCCATAAAATATCAAATTTTAGCTGAAAATTCGATATTTATTTATTTTTATGATTTTTCCCCATTGTTAGATCTATATATAGATTTCAAATAACTTAAAAGAAAAAAAAAAACGTGCAGTGAAAGATTAAAGATGTTCTTAAATCCAGAGTCCGACAATAAGACTATCTAAGGCCTCAGGACAATCTGTGAAGAAAAGGGAATTTTTGTAGTTTTGTGGGAAATTTCAGACATTTTTTTAGAAATTTCTTTTATAGCTATTTTTTCTCCGAAATAAGAAAATTTTCTGAGAAAACCAATGAATTGGACTACAAGTTATTAGAAAATGAAGGCTTTGCATCTAATATGCATTTAAAGCATACATTGTAATATTGCTTTCCGCTGCTCAAGAGTGAACACAGGAAGAAAGAAAGGAACAACCTTTTTCCAGGGGCATACAAATTATATGACATTAAAAAATTATGTTACGAGATGTAATACACCTTCCCTAAAATCGCAGAACTTATTGTTAATTAAATACATTATTGAAACTTTTCATTGATATGTGTAATTTCTTGTATAAGCTTACATAATAAGGGATTTCAATTTTTTAATTTTCAGATTTTTCTTGCAGATATATTTAAATTGTTTAAAAATCAAACACTTCAATTTATTACTAATCGTCGGAAAAATTTGCTTAGTTTTAATAAACCAATTTAATTATATTTTTGTTATTTAGTTATTTTTTGTTTTGTTTTGTTCCTCGAATACTTACTTTATATATATATATATATATATATATATATATATATATATACAGTAAAACCTCCATAACGGGCACTCCCGAATAGCGGACACCTCTATTTAACGGACAGTTTTCCAATCCCCACTCCCAAAACCTTAATTTTTATATGTTTAACCTCTGAATAACGGACATTCCGAATAGCGGGCACTAATTTTGACGATGAAGGCTGAGAATTTTATTTTTAATGTGAAACAAAATTGAAAAAAAGTAAAAAATCTCTAAATTTATCGGGAAAATGTGTCATAACTTTTCTGACCACTGATAAATTTAGGGTTAGGCTGGGTTAAATCCCTTTCCCGTGCCCTGTATTGAATTCAAGGGGTGAGTTGAGAGAAAATGTCCCTTCCAGAGCTTTGGTATGCCTCCTCCCTCGTAGAAAATTTGAGATTTTATACTATTAAGAAGCGGCAAAATGTGGTGAGCAGTTATACAATTTTTTTGTAAGAAAAAAAAGTAAATATGATTCAAAAGTATTAAAACTATTACCTTGACTAGAACTTGACACTGAAAAGCAAATTACATGTAATCGCAAGCAAAAGGTGTGCACAATTTCATTTCAGTTTTATTGCTTAAAAAATTTAATTTCTTATTAATTATGTAATAAACGGTGGTATATTTTTACAGTCCTATATTTAGGATATATATATGAGTCAAATAAGGAAACATATGCATTTCTTATAAATTTTTTGAATCGCCGAGATTTTCCCAATAGTGGACACCTCCGAATAGCGGACAGTTTAAACGCTCCCGAGCTGTCCGTTATTTAGAGGTTTTACTGTATATACTTTTAATATTTTTAAGGTTAGAATAGGTTTATAAGGTTTTTGTAGTTAGAACATTTTCCGACAGAGGGCAGCACCAGCGTCTTAATGATGAGGGGAAAATTGAACTGAAGTGGGAAATTTTTGAGGAAAAATCTGGCTGACGAAGTTACCATCACTTCAAGGTATCATTATGAACAATAAAAAATGGATTTTTTGTTGTTGTTGTCGTTTTATAGGACTTATGCAAGCCTTTGAAATGTAAATTCAAATCTTTCATTCGTTCTTGAATATTTGTCATAATATCATACATACGTCACATAGGCGTAACTAGCCTTTTGAACGGGTGGGTGGCCAGAATTTTTAACCTGAACATGCTGGATACAAACAATATCTTATATGGTAAAACCTTCTAAAACGGAAGCCTTTAAAGTAGTTTTAATTTCCGTTTATGACAAGTTTTTATCTTGAAGTGTATAATTGTGTGATATTTCTTTTGAAAATGGTCCAAAACCAATTTTTTAAAATAATTGTGAATGCGTCTGCACAAGCGGGAGGAGGGGGGGGGGGGTGCCCGGGCACGCCCCTCCTGGTTACGCGCATGCGTCATGTCTAAAAGAAAATGTCCCCCACTTTGTTACCAGTAATAGTTTAAATTTGTCTTGCTACGAGAATAATGTCAGTAATGAATTCCTCTTCACAATAACAGACTAATACATTGTTACAATAAAATATTAATCATTAGACTTTTGATGATGTTGTTAGTTCCATTTTTCCGGAAGGAGGGGGGGGGGGATCAAGGAATCATGGGAGGCGGACTCATCGAAAGGCCAAATTGTTAGGCGGACCACTCTCCCCTTCTTTGAAAAAGTTAGAATTTAGGTCTATTTTTAATATTTGGTTCTCTTTTAATGAAATTCCTGCTTCCGCCCATGGGAGCTGACCCACCATGTCCCTGCATGAACCATGCCCTGCCAAAACCCAAATTTAGTGCTTACATACAACCATTAAGTCATTTTATACATAGGTATTCTGCTTTAGAATAGGACAGTTTTTTCACTTTAAAAGTGAAAAATCTTTTAAAATATACTATAAAACTTTAAGTTGGTTTCAAGGTATAAAAATCATAATAGGTTTTATCATTTCGGCAGATTTTACCCATCAGGCAAGATACCCATCAAATTTTGACGAAAGAAAATGTATAAGGAACTGTTTCATTAACTTATAATAAACCTACAAAATTAGTTATAGTAAAAAATGCATTTTATATTGGTACGTATAACTATTAAATTATATTTATCGTCAAATTAACAAAATACTATTTCTATAAAACGCAGTTGTAGAAACTGTTAAAATTAAACTTTAATCGTATATATAAACAGTAAAAAATAATAAAGATCTGTTATTATGATAAAGTTATCAATTAAGATTCTTATGCTAGTATTACAAAATGATAAAAAGCAAAATATACCCAACTTTGACTGAATCATATAATTTTTTTTTTTTTCCCCGTGAAATCTAAACCTGGCATCATTTTCACCATATCAAAATTTACAAATGTACATTTCACATCAGTAATAACGATTTTTTTTTTTTTAAATGGCATTTTAATTTGATAATTTTGATTCAAAGCTTGAAGTCTCAATGTTATTAGCTGAAATATATATTAAACTGTTGGTATTCTTTTACGTGTAAATCAAATTATGTAAATGAAGTCAAAAATCACCGGGTTTTATAACAGAAGATATTTAAATTTCTATTTTTCCAATTTTAATGAGAAAATGGAAACATAAAGACACAGCACTCAATTTTTTCCCTTTTTTCCTCTGCTTTAAATAGAAATGGAGTACTCCTGTTGCCACGATTAGAAAAAAAGTATTAAAAGCTACAAAAATAATAATAATAATAATAAAAATTAATAATAATATTTCAAAAAGAAATTAAGATACAGCTTTCAAATAAATTTCATTTAAAAGTAAATTTTTTTCCTACACGATGGTGTAAAAATTAAAAATATGCAACATTTAGAAGTTTTAAAACTTTTAGTAGCAAAAATTGCAATACCGAAATTCATTTAAAATTTGAAAGTGTTGCCATGCGCAAAATGACGTATGCGTTACACATAAATACGTTTGGCCTTTATAATATAGATAGATATACCGCATTTAAATGAAAAGGGAAAAAATGTCTATTGTTTTGGAAATTGGATGAGAATAGTTGAAAATGGTTTGGTACTTGTGTCTAATTATTCAAGACTTCGTGGCAGGGTGGTTCAAATTTTGAATTAGATTAACGGCTAAAAAATAAGAATTAGATATTTTTAATCGCGACTGGTTGAATTTGGATTCAATTGAAATTAAATGATGATAGATTAATGATTAAATTAATTTCAATCATTTTCTTTAACAATTAAACCAATTAATTATCTGTTTAGTTAATCTATTTAAAGATTATAATGTTTAAAAAAAGCGTCATTAATATAAAATTGATTGGGAGATTAAGTATACTTTTATTTCTTTCCATTTGATGCTTTTAATTTAGTAAAATACGGAATACAGCAGAGTAACGATTAATCGGATTGCCCAATCAACCGAATCGATCAAAGACGATACTTTTTTACCCACCATCTCCAAAATTTTTGAAGTGAAATTTCTTTAGGCGCGGTAGGGTAAATTCCGTTGAATGTCGTGAAACTTAACGGTTAAATAAACACTTTTTAATAAATTCGCCAACAAATGAAAAGCAAGCAATCATAAAATGAACTGTTTTTAGATCATAAGTTATTTTTCTAATTTGCGAGAATCCGAAGCATATGTTACCCCTCCCCCATGAAAATCCCTCTTTATCTTCAGATTCTCTGAAGGTGGTCAAAAAATTACTAACTTCGCCCTCTCCCCCCCCCTCTGGTGTCCTTGAAAAGAGGGACCACCCCTCCCCCATCGCGTTTGGTCGCACATTTATATATACACGTAACAATTTCTATGAATATTTCTATGCATAACTTTGTATCAATTTTGCAAAAAATAAAATTTTAAAAAATTAACTTCTAAATACGCCATTTGTAATATGCTAAAATGTGCACTATTACAATTGGCAGTCCTAAGCCTGAAAAAAGTGTGAAAGGAAATTAACAAAAAAAAATTGCCATAGTCGCGTTTTAAAGTTGTCCAATTAACCGGACCGGCCTCGGTCCTGACCGTTTCGGGTAATCGGCACTCGACTGTACTTAATTTATTTAGTAAATACGGAACCAGTGGCGTATCCTGGATTTTATTTCGGGGGGGGGGGGGGATGACTTAAAATTCCATAATTTTCTATATTTTATGAAACACGTTAATCATTTTTGACATTAAATCCGTGGCCACTAGGGTGTGTGTGTGTGGGAGGGAGGGGGGGATGAAGGAAGAGCAGGGGGGATTTTCTTGCAAAAGTTCGGAAAATTTTAAAGAATCGATTGTTCGAAATTTTGGACTTAAGCAAAAAGGTCGGGAAAAAAAATTAATTTCGTCAATCGTTTGCAGAAAAAAAATCTCACATTTTGTTTAAGAATCGCGGAAAAAAACAAAAAAAAAACTAATTATGCAAAAGAGCCTCGAATAAAATGCAAGTTTTGTCACAGGGACATGAGAAAACGAGAAATTTATCATAGGATCGGAAAAAAAATGTCAAATTTCGTTAAATGATCTTTGAAAAAACGCGAATTTCGTCAAATGATCGCGGAAGAAATGTTAATTTCGTCTAATGACCGCTGAAAAAAACACGAATTTCGACGAAGGGCTTCGGAAAAAGCGAATTTCGTCAAAAAGCCACGGAAAAAAAACGTGAATTTCGTAAAAAAAAAAAAAAAAAAAAAAAAAAAAGTGGAAAAAACGCAAAATTTAACAAGGATCGCGGAAAAAATGTGAATTTTATCAAAAAGTGCGAAAAAAAAATAACATAAATGGGTCATTTTCTCTAACCAGCGATACTTTTGTCTCTGTTTCAAAAATAATTAATAAACTTGTATAAAAATGAAATAAAATGTTAGAATACTTTAATTACATGTTTTGATAAAGTATGTTATTTTTAAATATAAGCCATTTAAATAATTTTTTGCATTATTAAAACTGTCATTCCCCTGTGTGTCCATCTCTCCACTTTAACACAAAGGTAGTTCCCAAAAGTTGATCATCCAAATATATTTGTAATTTTTTTGTTGGTTAAATAGTTGAAAAATATCACAGCATACTAAAATTTGAAGAAATAAACTTTCATTTTTTGTATTTTTCTGAAAAAAATAATAAAAAATGTCCTTTGGTTTTGTTGTCATTCCCTTGTCATAAAATGAAAGCAATGATTATCAGCCATAGCAACACTTTATTGCTTCAGAATTTCATCTAAGAACAATGACATCATCCAAGAAAATATCTTAAATTATTCTTTTTTGCAGTATCAAGTTTGGATAAGTAAAAACTTAGCGATTTCCAGTTAAATTTTGGTAATGTTTTTATTGACTGTTATTGACTATGTCCCTGGTCTCTATTATTTACCTAAATTTTGCAATGAAAGCTGAATCTATGATTGAACCTTATTTGTATAAAGTTTTTTAAGCTTTCTTTAAGCGCAATTTATTTTTGTGTATATAGTTATGATAGTATACAAGCTAACCCTGATTTTTGTCATTACCTTGTCATATGTAAGGCAGGGGAATGACTACTGCCTCTAATTTTAACAAATTATGAATATTTATTAGAAATTTTCATTTTTTAAGTATTTTATGTAATTTTAACACAATATTCACTGTTTTAAAAGTTTAAAATGCATGTTTTTGTTAGCTTTATTCATCAAAACATAAAAATTGCTCTTAAAGAAGTTAAATTTTATAGTTTATTTTTACTCATATATACAAACACTCACTTCTCTTAAAAAAAGCAAATAAATCAGGCAATAAGCAGGTTACTTACATAATTATCAATCATAAAATCAATAGGATGGTTTGTGATTATCATAATTTGCCAGTTTTAAAAAGTTAATGACTAGCTTAATTATAAACATTGTTAGCTCATTAACCCGGGACAACGTGCGCTTACCCAGGGAATGAATGATTTTAACTTTGTCACCAATAAAATCAAATTAAAACAGTCGCTTTATTTAGACGGAGACAATTCCTACAAATTTTGCGATAAAATAAGTTGAAGATTACTTTAAAAAAATTAATGGTTGCAATTGTAAAAACTATATGCACTCCGGGTCTTTTAGGCTTTGCGCGGTGCGCGCGTCCTCCCGGGTTAAAATAGAAAAAAAATTCAATGGTTTTTATGATTGTTCTTAATAAAAATATTTTTCAGATTTATAATGACCTTTAAGAAAGGTACAAATAACCGGAAAAGATTGCATGTTTTGATTAGAAAGCAAGAAAATGAAAGAAAAAGATTTGAAGCCATAAAAATTCTGATCTTTATTTTAACATTTATTTATAAAATTTTTGTTGAAAATTTCTATTTTAACTATTTCTAAAAATATAGAAATTAACAATTCACAACTCTTACAGCTCAAATATTTTTGCTCTTTTTTAAAACTCAATACTTTAATTTGTTGAACATGAAATTCCAAAATGTATAAAGACCGAAGAGTTCTTAACTGGAATCAATGCATTTTAGTCACTTGAAGTAATTACTGATATACCAGCTTTGTAAGGTCTTCACTTGGTAGAATGCCAAGCCGATTCCATTCAGACTTTGGGGGTAATAGCCTATGAGGCCGAGAAATGATATTAAATATTGTTTTCTATTTTTTGTTCCGAATGAAATTTTATTTTAAAATAAATAGTTTGTGGACCTATTATTAGTTCTCGGAATAACCTTTCCAAAATATATATTTTCTCGTACATTTTTGTGAATTTTAATAAAAACATGCCTGTTTTTTTTTTTTTTTTTTTTTTTTTTTTTTTTTAACATTTATATTTATGGCTAAAATGCAGTTTTAACGACTGCTTGGCACCTGACTTGGCGGCTATGCAAGAAATTCGCCAATTCTAACAACCTAAATATTCAGGGCACTTGTGTGTCATGTACTTGACACAGGGATTTACTTGGCGCCAGAATGGCGTTATTTTGCCTAATATGGCAACCCTGATATTGTTTATTTTTTGATAAATTGTTTATTTACCTTAAATTTTTTTAATTATATAAAATGTTTTTTGCTCTATTGTTATTTGTTTTCAAAATTTATTATATTTAAAAATTGTTTTATTTATTGTTATTTTTTTCATAATAGAAAATGATTTAAAAATGTATATTTAACCAGCATTCGAAAATGAGGTTTTCGCCAAATTGACGTTAGAATTTTTTTTTTTTTTTTTTTTTTTTTATCAAACCTTGCGCGTATATGATATCTGCGTCACTTCTCATTTTCATATCCAATGTATGCAAATAATATAAATAAATAATGTACACAATAACGTAGCGAAATAATTTTAAAAAATTGCTAATCTGGCAAGTTTTAAAATCACACCATTCAGGCGTTAATTCTAAAAAGATTAAGTTACGCTATATTGCGAGGGAAAAAGTTATAACCATACCTTTAAATCATCTATTTTATTAGATTTGTCTTTTTTTTTAACTTATTTTAGTGTAACTGAATTACAATGTAATGTTTAGAAACAGATAATTGAATTAGAGAAACAAAAAGGTATTCGCCAAAAAAATTTGACATATCTAGGATGTTTAATAAATAAACTCATCCTCGAGATGGTACGAACTCTCCCATTTTCGCATTGGACTCGCTCTTTTCGCCCATGCGCAGTTCTGTCCAGCTTTCTCTCAAACGTGGTTTATCAGTAGGTGAGTTCAGAAAATTGATGAAAATTCTGCGATTTACTACTGAATTAAAATAAAACTGTAAAATGGTTGCCCCAAGCAAAGATAAATCAAATCAGCTTATCATTGTACCTTTTTCTAAATAATAGTTTTGAATATAAGATAAATAAGATTAATATAAAATTTGTAATTAGACCTTTTAGAGAACAATGAAAATTTATCATCATATGCACATTATTTAATTTAAATAGAAAATACAGACAAATTTACACATGAACCAGAAAATCAGGTAAATATTTCATTTTTATCCCCTAAGGTCATTTTTTTTACTTTCTTCCATCTTCAATAGAAGAAAGTATTGTAATCGAAATTTTTTTCCAACTTCCGGTTTTCGACGGATTTACATGTTTTAGAGGTCAGAGATTCCAAAAAACATGTTTTTACAAAATGTCTGTTTGTCTATGCGTGTGTCCGTATGTCGCCATTCTACCATCTAAAAGTGTATGAAAATATGCACAGAATTGAACCAAATTTTTTGTGAATGTTTTTAACTGTGGCAAGCAGGTTCTTCTTCAATTTTGAAATATTCTGCCAGAAGAAGGCGCTGCAATAACAATTTTTATGCCATTTTCAATATTGTACCTAGTGTTCTCGCTGACATTTGACCCTCATTAGTAATTTGGCTAATTAAAAATAAAAAACATTCACCAAATGAAAAAAAGCATTAGCAAAATATATTCGCCGTGTAGCACTAAAAAATTATATTTAATTCTTTAATGTACCCCCTTTTTTCAATATGTTAACCTAAGTTTTTATAACTGCGATAACGATTGTTATTAATCTAATTTCAACGATCCGCTGTAAATATATTAAAAATATGTATGTATGCATATGCATGAAAAACGAAAAAGAAAGAAAGAAAAAGCAAAAATTGAGCACTAGCAATTTGGCGAATCTAATCACTTGTTTACTCGCCAAATGAAGAATTTAGTCGCAATTTGGCGCTATGGCGAGCGACAGCGAGAACCCTGATTGTACCGATTAAAAGTGTATGAAGTTATGCATCAAATTGAACCAAATTTTTTGTGTAAGTGTAAGGCTATGGCTAGTTCCTCCTCCCTGAATTTGAAAAAAATCTGTCGGAAGGGGACGATGCAATAGGGATTTTTGTGCCATTTTCAATATTGTACCGACTAAAAGTGTATGAAGTTATGTATCGAATTCAACGAATTTTTTTGTATAAGTGTTTGGCTATGGCTAGTTTGTCCTCCTTGAATTTAAAAAAAATCTGCCGGAAGGGGGCGCTGTAATAGCAATTTTTGAGCCATTTTCAATATTTTACCACAGAAAAGTGTATGAAGTTATGCATAGAAGTGAATGAAATTTTTTGTATAAGAGTTTGACTATGGTCAACAGATCCTCCCTGAATTTAAAAAAAATCCGCCGGAAGGAGGCACTATAACCACGATGTCTGTGCTATTTTTATTATTTTACAATTAAAAAGTGTTTGATGTTATGCATATGCATAGAGTTTATATGCACTAAGTTTTTTGTGTATGATATTTTTTGGGATACGGCGTCTAGATTCTTCGTGAATTTGAAAAAAAAATCTGAATATCATTCTACTCTTCATCAGCTTGTGCAGATACGGAAACTCAATTTTATTCCAATTGATTGACAGAAACAGAAATGTAAGATGCAAATCATAGTTGGTATAGTATTGAATTAATAATATTAACACATTAACATGTGTAACTAAATTTTGAAATATTAAAATGTACGTATGAGATAGAAGAAAGTTTTGGGATTGGTACATCCAACTACTTTTCATAACCTAAATAAACTTGACATCTTCATAAATGGCATTTGTTTTCTACATCTCCAAAAATTTTTCACATAAAGACCTTACAGCAAAATTTACCATTATGACTATTATAAAATTCAAACTGGTCTTCTTCTGACATTCCTGATTTCATCTTCATTTGTTAAAGAATAAAATTGACAGGAGTTCTTATTCAGACTCTTTGAAATTGAATAGCTATTTTTTTTTTTCAGAAATTGATGTCAAAGTTAGTCTTTTGGTTAAGTTTTTTTGAAGTGACAGCCCAAGAAATGTAATCATGACACAGCAATTACTTATAACTTAATATTACACATTTAATTAATAATGAAAAAGAGTATTTGTTCAATTTCAAATCACTGCAAATGGCATGTCTTTCAACTAAATTGCATGCTTTTATATTTGAAAATGAATTTGTTAGGAAGTTTTGCATGGTTGAAAAAAGAATTTTATTTTTTAATTCTGCTTTAAGGTTGCTAGTCACTCAGTTCATGAATTCCCATTGATAATGTTAAGTCTAAGGCTGTTTGTTGCATTTTTATATTTAAAATACCTCCTCATGGAATCGATATGTTTAACTTCTTTTTCAGTGTTCTCTTCTTGAAGGATATCACCTTTTTTTCTTCTTAGCTGTCAAAATATTTCTAAAATCTATGCTTAATTTATTATTTTATGTTTTAAAAACTGACAAACTGGGAGAGAAATTTTAACATTTCATGTAAAATTTAATCTATATTTTAGAAATATTTTGTAAACTGAGGAAAAAGAGATATCCTCTAAGAAAAGTAAACAGAAAAAAAAGACTAAAATATTAATTTCTTGAGGAGATACTTTAAATGAATGTACCATTGCATCAAAAACCCATAGAATTTATATTACCAAGGGAAATTCAGAAATTGAGCGACTAGCAGACTTAAAGTTTAGCACTAAACTAGGATTGTTGCACTTGCCCGTTAATTCTAGTTTGCAATACTTATCACATTTTTATACTAATTATTATAATATTGTATCACAGTAAAAACTGAAATGATGTCATGGTAGATTGCAGAACAGTTGTAGTAGCATAATATTTCTTTACAACACTTGAGAGTTTTATAAAATATAAACATTCTCTATTAAAAATTAGAAAAGCATCAATTTTCATTTGCTGTGAAATGAAGAAAGATAAATATGTGACGAAAAGTTTATAATGATACTCTGTCAGTCTTAGGAGAGGAATTTTTAAAAATTTTTAATGCATTTTTTAAACATATCTCTTCGAAAATGTTAAGATCAATATTACAAATAATCTCAAGAGGTCCAAGAAATATTCAATTTTGGAAAGTCTTATCTGGTTCTTTCTCTTATATGTAGTGTTAAAAGCATAAGAGTACAAACATTGAGAGAAGTTTATTACTTGTAATAAGTTGAGCATGAGAAAATTAGCCATAAGTCAGAAGATGTGCCATTTCTAGTTAAGATGCTATTTTATCCTCCTCAGTCTTGAGACAAATATTACGATTGACCAAAAAACTGATTTAAAATTATTATACATCTCCAAAGATATAGCAGTTAGAGATGAATTCAGGGTGCCCAACCATTTTAAGTCCAAGCCTGCCTGAGCCTGAAAGATATTTTGTCACTAGAGCCCAAGCCCGCCCAAGCCCAACACCAAATCAAAATTGTAATTTTGGTTTGGTGTTGAACCACAAGAACCAAAACTAAAAAGACTAAAACCAAAATTATATGATATTTAAAAATTGCTTCAAAAGTGATCTCATTTTTGATCATAAATAAAAATCATTGTAAATTTCAAAAAATTAACACTTATCTTAAAGGTCCAATGCTTTTATAGGAAAAGAGGAAACACTGATCGATTGCTTCCTATCAGAATAACATGGTAATTATATTTACTTACGGAAGAAAATGACTTTAAAAATGTACAGCGTCCTCAGCATGACAAGAATTCATAATGACAAATAGATATAATAATCACTAACTATTTTTTCATATGAAAAATGACTATGACTTGTGCATAATAGAAGATTGTATAATTTGCAAACCTCCAGCTAATTCCCGTCTACTAAAACCAGAAGAAAATATTCTCTTTGCATTATGTAACTAAATAATAAATAAACGATCTGATTAAAAATGTCTTCTGCTAATGGAATGCCAACTAAAAGCAAATTCATTGTTGTGTTTGTTAGGATTGATGTCGTATCAATAGACCCTTGCTGCGATTTCTGTAGACGTAGACATAAATCAGTATTTATCAAAAAATTTCATTTGAAACAGCAATGACACATTAAAATAAATATAATTTCAATTCCACCATCATTTTGATAAAAACAGCATTAAAAATGACTTGAAAAGGAATAAACACGTAATTAAAAGTTCTTTTAAATCGTTTCTACATATGAATAAATAAAATTTTCCTCTTGCAGAAAAAATGAGTTCGAGCCCAAAGACTATAATAAAAACAGAACTTAAGCCTGTGTCAGGTCCAGGCTGAGCCCGTCTCATCTCTGATAGCAGTCTATATATCGTTTCTTATGATATGCGCACATTTAATAAAAAAGTCTAGAAGTAATTTTAACAATTCTAATGGAATTTAAATTAATTTAAAGGGTATTATTCAGTGTCTTCTATAGGTGACATCAGGGCTGAGGAGGTTAAGCAGCCAATTGTAACAATACTGAGATATAGACATCATTAACAGCAACTTGGATTAATGTATGTTGCATTTAAGTATGTTATAATTTTGTCTTTTTTTTTTCTCTCCCACATTTTTATTGAAAAATGAAAGATGTTTTCCAATTGAAATAATTTTGTTTTTGTTTTCAGAAAATTAAAAAGGTATCTCTCTTCAAAATTTTATAACAATTAAAAAGGCAGATTTTTTTTTGGAAGATTAGAGCAATTTTTGCCTCTGTACTGTTCAGAAATGCGAACACTTGTTCCCATATTGCATAAAATAGAGCAAGTATAATTTTCATCCAAACACTTCTTTAAAAATGAATAAATAAATCTTAACAAACAATTGCTAGATGAAAGTTGGAAATATTTTTTATTCAGATATACATTAGCAGCAAAGTTACTAACTTTATATACATAATATGGAGGGACTGAAAGATGCTTAGATAAAATTTCAATAAATGGAATTTTTATATTCAACAACAAAATTGAGCAAAAAACAACATAAACACTCAGTATTCAAAAGTTACACAACTAACAGTCTAATATTCATAACAATATTGACATGAAGGTCAGAGGAAAATACTCATTATTAGTTACTAAATTGCAAAGTACACTTGAAAATACCATTGCTAAATAGACATTGAATATATGCCAGAAAAGATAAACTGTTTACCCAATCTATTAATAAGTGCAAAGTAAAGTTTATATTAATTTAAAAATCGTAAAAGTATAAGCATAGTTAAGTTATTTAATAAAGATTATACAGATATTAAAGAACATAAAATTATTTTGAAAAGAAAAACCACTGGATGCAACATGAAATATTCAAGAGCAGTAAATTCAGACTACATTTGATTCTTGCTACTATAAGATATTTTTAAATTGTAGTTTTAAATTAATAACACTAATTATTTTTTCATTAAAATTATGTTATTAATTTATCTGTTTAAAATTTTATTGCTTATGAAAAAAGCTTAGCTATTTCTTGGCATAATTCAATCTTAAGAAAGTTTGATTTAATTCGAAATTAGTCTAATGCTGCTAAAATATTTATATAATAGATACACTAACAAACGTATAAAAGTGATAATATTTAAGTATGTAGCTGCAATGCCTTAAAAAATAATCAAAACAGAAATATCAAACTATGGACACATTTCTTTGATAAAATTTATTACATAAGTAGGGGAAATAAATGAATTAGCATAATTTTATATATCATCTATGACATTTATAATGCTGCAATGAAATTACTCTACATGGAATTATGCTATAAATAAAACATTTTTAAATTTTATTTAATATATTTGAGACAAATGCCACACATTATACGTCATTGAGAATAGCATCTCAATAATCACAAAGATCAGACACTTGATATTATCCGCATACCTGTGTTGTCGAAATCAAGTCAGGACAGCACAAAACTACACAGCTTGTCAGCATTGAAATCTAATTTGATTTATGCAACATTTGATTCTTTTACTTGAAAGTTGAATTGAGATCATTTGGATATACATTTATGTATGTAATTATACATACTTTTCCACTCTAAATATAAATGGAAGGAAATAAAGCTAGTGACACAAGTAAATGGTTAAAATTAATTCCTACTGCCAAACTCAATTATCTTGAAACACTTTTTCAGCAGTTCTACGATAACTTTGAATTTATATGCTTCTTTAAAAAATAAATAAATAAATAAATAAATAAAGTACAATAAATTTCCTACAAACTATACCTGAAAACAATAAAAATAAAATTTTATAGATATAGATTTTTTTTTTTCAGTGATATAATTAAAAGATAATCTAATAAGCAATGTACAAAAATTAATGACTCAAAAATATAGATACAGACTTTAAAAATCACGGCAAAATTAGGTTGTCATTCAATGTCAAAACTTATCTTATTATTCTTTATGATTTAATTAATATTTTTTGTTTGTATTATTGTTTATTTGTGTCTACAAATAAACAAATAGACTAAATTAATTACAAAGCTTTTAATCCACAATCAAATGTCAATCAATTTCTGCTACTTCAAACTTTTCTTGTTTAGGTACATGCAAATACATAAATATCATAAAACTACTAATAAAATAAAAAAATAAAATAAAAATAAATTAATCCGTCATTATAAAAAATTAAACAGATTACAGCAATGACACAATATCAGTTACAATAATTTTTCCTAATTCAAACCACTTAATTTTTGATGAATGGTTAAATACTCAGAATGGAATATTAATTGTATATTTTGTTATAAGCAAGGATAATTTTTATCGATTATTATTCTATTATAAGGCAGAATAATTATCTAAAATGAAACTATTCAACCTTAGTACAAATATTAAACATCTTATGGATCTTAGAAATGTGTATTTAAAGATACAATTGCTTTATCTTTCTCTCTTTGAAACTGATTATTTCAAAACATAATATATATTTTGTTAGTAGCATGAAAAATTTATAACGAGAATATTAAAGACATCAAAATTCAATCTTGAGAAAAATAGATAAACATTATCTATATATACTACTATATAAAATAATCTAGATGTATGGATACTTTCTGTTATACAAATTGGATCCATTGCAGTTAAATTATTGTTATTGGCATTAAAATAATAATTTGAAAGACTTATTGAAGAATTAATAAAATAATCTTGTTATATTAATCAACATCTGTTACTTCCTATTTCTAAGTAAATACAGAAGGATGAGATTTCAACGAATGTATCGAGAATCATAAATTTAATTGGTTTTGTTGTTTTGATTATATAGATCAAGATCGGTAGAACTCAATGAGCTCAGTTTTCTACAGGCCTCAGCTGTAATCAATTGAAAATTGTTGTACTTTTAATCTAAAAATTGATTACAATGTAATATCCGAAAATATTTGTTGAACTAGGAAAACAACTGAAGGGGTTGGTTTAGAATTAGACACGACGATTCAGAAAATTTAGATTAGAAATTTATTTAATTTGAGATTTAACAATGAGATTTTAATGCTTTTAATATAAAATAAAAACTCTATTATGACACTTTTGAATAGCAGACACCTATTTAACACAATCTCCACAAGAATAGAAAAAAAAAGAATAAAAATCTGCTTTAGACATATTTCTATCTCAAAGGTATAAATGTACAGTATTTTCCATCATGACATAATTTTTGTGTAGGTCAGACAAAATTAATACTCTTATAGAAAGGTTCTGTTTTAACAGGGAATTTGAATTTATCTTCTTTTAAAAATAATTCATTAACAAATAGGGTTGGTTTTGAAGCAAAACTCAAACATTCATATTTTGTCAAGATTGATATGGATGGGAAAATACTGTTATTAGAATTTAAAAATCGACTGTGGTTAATATTTTTAATAAATGTGTGCATATTAAAAGCATCAATATATAAGCTGATGCATCTGTGGAGATGTTTTATAATAATTTTAAACTTGTTTTTGTAATGCCATGTAAAATTTGTCTCAGGACTGAAGAGATTATACGAATTTCATTTAATTAAAAATTATCATAGTTTTAGCAATACATACTTTGATTTGTGTTTTATAATGATTTTTGTAAATGATCATTTATTGTACTAGAACTTACTCAAAGATTATTCTAAACACTTTTATGGTTTCAAACAAAGAATTTTCTTTTACTTTAAGTCTGCAGCTTTTAAGAGCCCTTATTTTGAAAATCAGACAAAGTGTGATAATTGGATTTTTTGATTTGCTTGATTTTTTTTTATATGTTGAAGTAGGTTTTATTTAATGAATAGTGTGCAATTTTGAAGCTCTGAAAATTGTTATTTTACATTGTTATATTCCCATAAAGTACAGTCAAAATGACGTTTTTCTATTTTCCGCTCTTAATATCTTATTTAAGCTATAATACCCCGAAGTTTTTCTTATAGAATATGAAAGTGCACTACTAGGATAAGCTAAATAATACAGTACTGCACAGAGATATTATTGCTATTAGTAGCTATAACCTGTTAAATATTCAAAATTTTCAAAATCTGCAACATTTAAAGTAGTTTATTTAAAAAAAGCACCACAGTTGAATAAAAAAAAAAAAAAAAAAAAAAAAAAATACGTCATGCAATAGTTGAACATATGTACAAGAACATGGGAAAAAAAAAAAGTGGGTCTCGTGATAATTTTAGATAATTTAAAATTCGACAAAAAATGACAAAAATTACAAGAAAAGCAATGTCCAATATCACATTTTTCCCCTAAGAAAAAAAATGAAACATTCAAATTCTCTTTCGTCTTTCTATGATTTTTCCCTGTGAGTAAATGATATATCCCTTTTTTGTCGCCTCTTCCGAAAGAGAAAGGGGATGTTTCATTTTCTCTTAGGGAAAGAATGTGATGATGGACATTGCTTTTCTTATAAATTTTGTCATTTTTTCCCTAAAAAATATCACGAGGCCCCATTTCTTTTTCTTTTCCATGTTTTTGTACATATGTTCAACTATTGCGTGACATATTTTTTCATTAAACTGTGGCACTTTTTAAAATAAACTACTATAAATGTTGAAGATTTTGGAAATTTTGAACATTTAAAAGGTCATAGCTACTAACAGCAACAATATCTCCATGCAGTACTATATTATTTAGCTTGTCCTAGTAGTGCATTTTCATATTGGGTATTATAGCTTAAATAAGATATTAAGAGCAGAAAATGGACAAAAATATCATTTTGACTGAACTTTGCGGCAACATAACAATGCCCTATTTAATCAAATAAATTTTAATAAGCAGGTAGTGTTATACTATAAGTAAATTTATGCCAAAAAAAATTTTGGAATGTTGTTGCTTGGCAGAGATATACCACTCCAAACATATTGGGATTTCATTTTTTATAAAAATGGCATTCACAAACGTGAACTTTGCTATTTTCTATAGGGAAGAGAAAATTTTTTCAGGGCTTCAAAATTGCAGATTAATCATTAAATAAGATTTACTTCAAAATAAAAAATATCAAGGTAATTAGAAAATACAACTATCAAAACATCACTTTTTTGTCTGATTTTCAAAATAAGGGCTCTTAATGAACATGTGAAAGAGTTAAGTAATATATGTACAACTTGCATTATAATGAGGAATTTGCACACATCGGGAAATCAATCAACTACATGTTTTTCTGATAACTTCAGACTCATACTTTCCAAAAATATCATCAAAAATGTAAATCGGTCAATAATTTTTAAATTAAGCTTAAAGTTAACAGAAAAGCACACGACTCGAAAACGCCGCGCAACTGGCTGTGATGTCATAGTTCACGAGATGCCCAATGTTTACACTTTGTTAGCAGGCGTTTTCTAAGCAAGCAAGCGGTTTTATATTCTATAAGCCTGTGTTAAGGAAGCATTTAAAATTTTTCTTACATCCAAATTTATTTATTCTTTTTTATCTTTATTAGATTTAATCAATTTACTGTATTAATGGAAATAAAATGAAATTATTTACTGAGTTTACTGAGTTACATATTGACTTATAGTTCTGAAAGTAGCTAGCTAGACTATTCTATTAGCTTATGAATTTGGAAAATGCAACAATATACTGAATAATAATTAAATGCCCAATACAACAAAAAATTCATTTAAAAAATTAAAATATTTTACAAATAATCAGCAATCAGTACAAAATGAGCCAAGTATAAAATAATATATAACAACATTTTGAAAATAAATTTAAGCAATGAATTTATAAAATTCATAATATATAAATAAATCTTAAATATAAATAAAATACATAAAAATGCCACATTTAGAGTAGAATACCGCCTTAAAAATTAGATAAAAAGCTTGAGTATAAATAACATTAAATTGTAAAGTAATGTAACAGATTGGATTGATCAAACAAAATATTGATGACAATTCCATATCTCCTTCACCAGTTCTATATGTTCAAGTATACAAAAGCGCATTCACCATATTTTAGGAATAAAACTAATAAAACACCCTTTTCTCCAAACATACAGATAAATCACACATCTGAATACATTAAAAACATTAAATTAAAAATTAAAAAAAAAAAAAATTGTAAAAGCACACAAAAATCAAGAAAACTGGAAAAAAATGCAAAAATCACAATACCAAAGATTAAAATTCACAACAAAATATACAGAAAATGCATAACTCCACAAATTTACACAAACACTTATGTTTTTTATGTAAAAGATTTTATAAAATGTACACAAAGTACTAAAGGCTATCAACATATTATGATACAGCAAAAAAATTAACTTTGCTATTCAGTAAAAATTGAACTAATGTGGAGTGCATCATCATAATGTGCAACTGAAAAATTTATTTACAATAAAGTATGGATGAAAATGTACAACAGGATCTGAACAAATATAATACTCTCTTCGTATTTGTCTAATGAGAAAATAGTGAAATTGGGTATTGTATATTATGTCAAGAAACGCTCATCAACAAGGGCTTTTCTCACTAAATTTCTTCTACCAGCACTTCTTCTCAGAGACATAATAACCTAAGAGCAGAAAATTAATATTGAATTATTTACGTATTGTCCAATTACTTTCAACATTCTGAGAAACAATGATTACTCTATATAAAAAATGCCTTAATTCATCCTGTTTACTTAATTATTTTGACTAAAATGAAAATTTATTATATATTTAATTAAAAGAATATAAATACCTTTATTTATTCTGTGTACTTAGAATTAGCAGAATTCAGAAACAGTGAATAAGCATAGTAATAGTGACACAGCTAAAATAATTCAAGATGAACAAACAGAAAAGAGAAAAACTGAAGAAATGAGATACACATTTCAATCATAGAAGGAAAGTATAAAATTTATAGAAAAGGTCCTGATTAGCATTACTTGCTTTTTTATCCCTCACTGCAACAGAGTGTAGGTACAAGAAATAATGCAATCTTTGTATAATGTTATTAAATATTCATTACAACAGACCTTGGTTTTACCTGTTTAATTTATTATTTCACTAGCTAATCTTCCCTAGATTTACCTGAGCCCATGATAATAATGAACTTTAAATCTGTATAATTTTATATATTCAACAACTCAAATTTTGTCTGAAATATATGTCCTGCTGACTGCATGAAAAATGGGTAAATAACTGATATTTAACAGCAAAAAGGCTTGAAATAACTGCAACGGGAAAGAGCAAAATGGTACATTTCCAATGATTGCATAGTTTTCATTTTGAAAAATTGACAATTGTAAAAATCACTGATTTATGAATAATTATTTTTTCTTTTTCACATCAAAATCCTGGGTGAATTTTGATTTTGAAACTGTTTATTTAAACTTTTAATCTGGCTAGACCTGAAACAAATTTATGTTCAACCATTAGCTAAAAGGTAAGTATATAGATTTTAAATTTCATTTTATAAAATTATGTATTTTTTTATATCAAAACATGTTAATGTAAATCATGTGGCAAAATATGTGAAAAAAAAAAAAAAAAATGAAAAGTAACTTGAGAAAATGAATTATTTTTTTTTTCTAAGGGTTAATTTCATATTTTTTGAAATAGTTTGCATATTTTGTTTTTCAGTATTAATGAGTAATTTTGAAATATGTCGGTAAAAAGGGGAAAATTGTTTAATATTTTAAATGTTAAAAAAAAGTCATTGTTTAAGCTGAAAATTTTAGGAATGAAACATTTTTGTAGGCTGTGCAAAATAAATAAATAAATAAAATAAAATAAAATATTGATATTTAGTCATAAAATGGCTAGCAAAAAAGATTTATTTATTATTTTCATTTGATTAATTTCAGTAATTATAAATAATAGTTCTTATTGCCTGTA
Organism: Maratus speculifer; assembly: GCA_964019185.1. Taxonomy (NCBI): domain Eukaryota; kingdom Metazoa; phylum Arthropoda; class Arachnida; order Araneae; family Salticidae; genus Maratus; species Maratus speculifer. Next base: position 290,713,993 of record OZ025296.1, read on the forward strand.
CTTATGAGATTTTCAGCAGTCTTAAATCTGCACCACATGAAATAAAAATCCAGGAAAAAAAAATAAAATAAAGATATTTATATAAACATGGAATGTTTTCTTATTTATGTTTTTGGCTTGATTTTGTTAGTATAACAAACAAAAATAGTTCTTATCTGATTTCTCTAATATTTTAATAGATTATAAACATAACTGTATCCAAGCCTCCTTTAAAAATTCTTAAGGGAAAAAATATGTATACACATATTTAATGGTGCAATCTTAAGCCAAAGTCAAGTGAAAGTGTGCTGAAACCATTCTGTTTTTATTGTTTTCATCTAAACACTAGAAGAATATTGGATGTGAAGACTGTATGTGTATAATTAGAATTGAAGACGACACTTGCTTTCTTTTCATATGGTTTATATCACAGTACAATACACATACATAACAGTCACAATTAGAATTAACAAATCAGAACTGAGATGTAGATTGATTTTTTAAGATAACAACCTGCTATTTAAATGACGCTTGTAAACATTATATGGGGAATATTCCTGCTATTTAAATGTATGAACACTTGGGGACTAAACCCGCTGTTAGATTATAGAACGCTGGGGATAAGACCCGCTGAAAAAAAAAAAACACAACATGCCACAATGGCAGCTAGCACAAAACTCAACTCGGTCACATGACCGCAGAACTGCGAAGCTCGTTCAGCATGCACACAAGGACCGAACATGCTGCCCTGCGTTGCAATGTGTGTAGCACATTCAAAATTTTAAAATACATTATGAATACAAAACTATAAAAATAGCAACGACATAAAACAACATTACAAAACAAGTACAAGTCACTTTCTGGAACATCAATGAGTTTCTGCTTAATCTCTAGGTCATCAGCAGCAAGGAATTTTGGTCACTTGAACCACATTGGGTTCTCTATAATGGAATTGACACTAGTACTTTGAGTTAAGAGGTCAGCAGGATTGTCCCTGATAGAGAAGTGATAACAAGAGATAATTTTATATATTCAACAACTCAAATTTTGTCTGAAATATATGTCCTGCTGACTGCATGAAAAATGGGTAAATAACTGATATTTAACAGCAAAAAGGCTTGAAATAACTGCAATGGGAAAGAGCAAAATGGTACATTTCCAATGATTGCATAGTTTCCATTTTGAAAAATTGACAATTGTAAAAATCACTGATTTATGAATAATTATTTTTTATTTTTCACATCAAAATCTTGGGTGAATTTTGATTTTGACACTGTTTATTTAAACTTTTAATCTCTGAGTACATTGATCTTCTTAACACGATTGGTCATAAACTGTTTCCATCATTTTGTTGAGCCCTTGATCCAATAAAGAGTAATGCTGGAGTCAGTACAGTAGCACATTGTAAATGCTACTTTCTGATCTAGGATGGGCTTGATTTTATTAGTCAATCGTGCACTCAGTAAGGCTCCAAGAAGTTCCAGCCTAAGTAGAGTTATCTCCTTTATAAGGGCAACACGACTCTTTGAGGTTACGAGACTGACTTCCACTCCACTCCACTCTCCCTTTTTATTTAGATAAACAGCAGTGCCATATGCTATTTTACTAGCATCAGAGAAGGCATGCATTTCTACTTCTATTACTTGATTCAGGCAACCAAGAATTTTTCTCGGAATTTTTAATTTTGCTAAATTTGGAAGTTTTTTGACCCACTTTAACCATTGTTCTTGCACATTACTTGGCAACTGTTCATCCCATGATGTCTTCTTTAGCCATATTTCTTGGAACAGGCATTTGATTCTAATGGTGTATGGCGTGAGCATGCCTATAGGATCAAAGATTTTACCGACTGCTTGCAATAATAGGCGTTTTGAACCTTTTAGCGTTGACAAGAATTCTATTAGGCTTTTGACTTCAAATATCAGACAATCTTCCTCTGTTTTCCAGGACATTCCTAAAACTTTGCTTAGATTGCTTTTTAGACTTATAGTAGCATGTTCTACTTGAATATCTAAACCTTCCCTCTTCCAAAATTCCAATAATGCTTCATCATTGGTTATCCATTTTCAAAGAGTCATTCCAGCTTCAGATATTATTTTATTAGCACTCAAAGAAATCTCAAGAGCTTGTTCCAGAGTATCTTAACCAGAGATAAAATCATCCACGTAAATATATTTATCGAGTAGGTGAACAGTTCTTGGGTGCACATTCGTAAACCACTGGATGTGTTCCTTAATGGTAGCTGATAGAAGAAACGGGGAGGCATTGACACCAAAAAGCACCAGTGTAAATCTGAAGACCTTGTAAGATCTTAAATCGTGATCGAACCAAAGAAAGTGGACAGAGTCCCGGTTCTTTTCTGCAAGTGAGATTTGAAGATATTGCCTTCTAGATATCAGAAGAAAAGGCAACTCAAATTTTGTACAATTTGAAGTGGATTAAAATATCTAATAGAAGTGGGTTTAAGTTCGTCCCGGGCCATAAGCAATCATTAAGTGACAACTCATTATTATCATGAGAGCTGGCATCAAAAACTATCTGGACTTTAATAGTAAGTTTATTATCTTCCTTGCAGACTGTATGATGCAGTAAATAATAAACCGCCCTATCTAAAACAGGTTCATTTTCTTGCACCTGCTCTATAATTCCATGCTTTAAATAATCTGTGATTATTTCAGAATATTGACGAAAAAGTTCGGGGTTTCAATAAAATTTTCTCTTTAGACCTTCTAAACACTGTTTTGCAACATTAAAAATTATTATTTAATTCCTTCCAATCTCTTTTCCAGGGTAATTGAACTTCATAACAATCACCTACAAATTTGACAGTTTTATTGAATATTTGTTGTGCCTGATCCTTTTTTGATATTTTTAGATCGTCATGCTTAATGCCGATAGATTCGAGTTCTTAAAACTGTTTCAAAGTATCATTGTCTTCATCGAAATCTCTAACAACATTACACATAGCAATATTTTTTGACTAAGTTTTCTAGTCTAATGTACCAGTTGGAAGCCATCAAAAACAGTGTCTTGCAGGGAAAGTTTCTCGTTAATCTTAACAGAATTATATTTTAAAATTCTGTACAATTTTTCAGCACCAATTAATATATGCACCTTTCCTGGCTTAAAAAAATGTGGGATCTGCCAGTTTGACAGAGTTCGTTAACTTAATGTTAGATATACATTTAATTGCCTTGATGGAATTACATCTGTAATTTTGAGAACAATTAAGAAATCTATTTTTTTCATAAAGGTTCCATTTTCATTGCTAATCACAGTGGAAATTTTATTTTTTACATTTTGAGTGTATCCATTTAATCCAGTAATTGGAGCATTAATTAACCTTTTTCTTAATTTCAACATGTCTGCCCAATCCTTTGATATATAACTACTGTTGCTAGCAGAATCTAACACTGTTCTAAATTTTATTTTATTCCTGAAATTATCTTCGATAAAAACAAAACACATATTTAATAAAACCGATTTATTTTCATTATTCAAGGTTTTCAAACAGTCATTATTTACCAAATTGCTTGTTTCTTTTTCATTGACACCTGCGTTAAATGCAAGGGGGAGTGAATGGGGAATGGCACCAGAACAAAGTTCATTTTTTAAATTTATTTTCTCTTTCGCGGTGGCTTAGACTGGCGTGTTTTAATCCACACTGATTACAATTACATTTTGAAACGCAACAATTTATGAGATGTTTTGGACTCAAACAATTCAAACACAGTTTATTTTTTATTTTATTTTTTACAAAATCATATCATTCTGATACATTCATTTTTAGAAACTGAGAACATTTGTTCAAATTGTGAACAGCCGATTTGCATAGAATACATGTTTTCACATTTGATTTATTATTCGAATTTAACATGAAATTTTTTGTTTTGTTCAAAGGGAGAATGTTTTTGTTAAAAGGTTTTCTAGCAGAATGTCTATTTACATTTTCTAGGGTAGAACTTCAGTTTTCCAAAAAGACATTAGTTCAGCAAATTGTGGATATTCTGATTTTTTGACTGAATATTTAAATAATTTCCTGGTTTCTTTATCTACCTTTTGTAATATAATATTTATAAGGATAGCATCAGACAGATTATTTTTGTTCATATTGTAATACCTTTAAGACCCTCAAATTTTTATTTACACAATAAAAGTTCTCAATTCTTTAGAGGACTTGTAATGTATTTTTTCATAATTAATTATGGCTGATAAATGTGTATCAATGAGCAAGCGTTGATTTTCGAATCTTTCAGTAAGTGCTGCAAACAATGAGTCAAAGGAATCGTCAGCACTTTCTATTTGTTTTGCTTCATTTTTTAGTGATGCTCGCAAATAGAAGAGTTTTTGTACATCATTTAGCTGCTCATTATTGATAATTAAATTAGTAAATTGCACTTTAAAGACCAACATTTAATGGTAATTGACCACTCGTCATATTTACCATTAAATGTTGGTAGTGGAATTTCAGGCAATTCAACTTCAATATTATTGAAATTTCTAGATTCAATATTATCAGCATGAACATTTATTTCAGATACTTTGAGATTTTTAAGAAATATGTTGAAATCTACCTCAAGTTTCTCGAGACGATCTTCAAATTCGTCTAATCCTTATTCTATTTCAGATAAGTCTTTAATATCGGGAATATCATAAAATTTATCCCGTATTTCAGATATCTTGGTTTGAAGGTCTGGCAATTTTCTGAGCTTTATTTTGTGCTCAGTACTCAAATAATTACTCTCTTCTGTATTGTCTCTAATGAAATTTTCTAACTTTGTTATGGTACCTTTTGACATATTAAGCTTTTCCATTTAAGCTGCTTCATTGATCGACGGACCATCAATTGGATGTGAACACTGTGTATGTATTATTAGAATTGAAGACGACACTTGCTTTCTTTTCATATGGTTTATATCACAGTACAATACACATAAATAACAGTCACAACACGAATTAACAAATCAGAACAAAGATGTAGATGAGATGTAGATTGATTTTTTAAGGTAATAACCTGCTATGTAGATTGATTTTTTAAAGTAATAACCTGCTATTCAAATGACGTTCGTAAACATTATATGGGGAATATTCCCGCTATTTAAATTTATGAACACTTGGGGTTTAAACTTACAGTTAGATTACAGCTATTGGAACGCTATTGTTGCTATTAGAACGTTGCAGATAATACCCGCTGAAAAAAAACACAATGTGCCACAATGGCAGCTAGCGCAAAACTTAACTCGGTCACATTACCGCAGAACTGCGGAGCTCGTTCGGCATGTGTACAAGGACTGAACAAATATTTTTGTTTAAAATGTCATTATAATTGTCTAATATTAAATATATGCTTATTTTATGTAATTTTACTAACTTATCAAGCATGTAGTTTTCACATGTTTATGCAGTGTGGGATTTTATCCTACACCGTTAAGAATAATCTTGTAAATTTAACTTTAATTGCATATTTATTTCTATAATATAAGCTGCATTTTTCCTATAAGTTTTAAATCAAAGAGATGTGAAACCTGTGGCTTCATCCACCTTCTTCTGACTAATTATCAATTTTTTCTCTGTGGCAATTGCTCTCAAACAGTCTAATACATTCAAAACTTACAAATGGAAAATGGTAGCTTGCATCACAGAGATACATATGCGACCAATCCAAGTTAAATTTACAAGATTATTCTTAACAGTGTAGTATATAACCTGTAGGATGAAAGACTGCACTGATTAGACATGCAAAAACTACTGCTAGATAAATTGATAAAATGGTACAAAATAAACACATTTCATATTGGACAACTATAAAAGCATTTTAAAGAAAAATATTTTCCCATTTAATATTTCCTACAGTGATTAATTAGATTTTTTAACATTAGATTTTTAACATGTCTTATGCAAACACATAAAATTATTGAATTCTGAGAACATTATTATTCATATACTCGAGAGAAAAGTTTTATATAATCCAATGCTAGGCCAACATAAAAAAAAAAAAACCTTTTCAAGTTAAATGACAAAAATTATTACATTTTCTTTTGATTTATTTAACATGGAGGTAAGCAACAAATATTGCATGCATATTAGTTTTATGTTACCCAAATGCAAAACCAAACTGCAGTTTCTTTTTGTTTTTTTTGTTTTGTTTTTTTAAGCCTAAATTATATTTAACTTATTTTACTTTAACTTATACTGTAAACTTACTGTTACTTACTATACTGTTATTTTAACTTATATTGTAAAGTATTTTACATAACTCATATTTTAAAATGCTGTTTCATATACATTAAATTTATTAACATAACACATTGATTAGTTTAAACTTTATAAATCACTAACACTTACTTTGGCAATAAGACCAGTAAGTATTGTAGATAATACATAATTAGCCGATGCTATATCTAAAATACTGAAAAGGAGGACATCAAAAAGCAACAATGTAGATTCATTTCCATAAAACAGTACAGCAGAAAATGAATGACCATCATCTAAAAAATATAAGACTCTTACATTACTATTTAACACGTACATCTCTAATATCACAAAAATTTTCATAGAGAAAAAAATCAATAAAACTAGTTAATATAAAAGAACAATTTTGTTCACCTTGGCATTTTTAAAAATGGCTTTCATGCAATTCAAGTAAGAAAGTTAAATTTGTGCAAAAATGATGTACAGTATGCAACCATCTATCTAGAAACTAGTTATTCAGAATGATTTTTCCAACTGACTTATTTTAGAAAAATGAGCCATACAGTGCCAGTTTGAAATTAATATTGCTTTAAAAACTAGAACATGCATGATATAAATTGATTCTAACAACTGAGATTTGAAATGGTTTCATATTTAGCTATATATTGGGCATTTTGATTTTTATGTAGAAGAAACAAGGGAGTTTTTGTTCCCAAGGTATTTCTAAATTGCCTTCTTCTAAACTTTGATCAAGTTTGGACTTGATTCTTTTTGAGTAATTAAATAATTAATTTGAGATCAAAACATTATAATAGCCACATATATTCTACATTGTGTCTGATTAAATAAATGTAGGTTTAATGCCCAGTCCAGTTATCTGCAATACATTTGACCCCAACAGTTCTGGATAAATGATTCTGTACTGCAAACAACTATGAAAACAAACAGAACTTTTATTCTCTTAACAAATGTAAATTTTCAAAATGGGTGAAAAAAGTCCAGGCCAGGATTCAAACCAGGGAAGTATTGGCTGAAGCCACGAATGCTCTTCCAATTGAGCCATCCCGGATAAATACTGGATGACTATTTCACCTAACTAACCTTACAATCACATAATCTGCTCACATACTCTGGAACAGTTCAACAGAATAAATCAAAAGTCAATAAATGGAACTCCAAAAAATTTTGCATAAGAAGCTATATTGAATTAATTTTTTAACACGATTAATCAATCGGTAAATCAATTATAATAGATGTGAATTTTCCAAGTGGGTGAAAAATGTCCAGGCCAGGATTCGAACTAGGGATATATATTGACCTTCAATTTATTCTGTCAAGCTGATCCAGAGTATCAGACTAGATTATGTGATTGTTAAGATTAGTTGGGTGAAATTGCCCCCCAGTATTTGTCCGGGATGGCTCAGTTAGCAGAACATTGGCGACTTCAGTATATACATCCCTGGTTCGAATCCTGGCCCAGACCGTTTTCACCTACTTGGAAAATTTACATTTCTTATAATTGATTAACCGATTGAATAATTGTGTTAAAAAATTTCATCTAATATAGTTTCATATGATGATGGCCAATATATGGATATGCAGCATTTTCTGCAGTTCCATATATTGGCCTTCGATTTATTCTGTACAGCTGATCCAGAGTATCAGACCAGATTATGTGATCGTTAAGGTCAGTTGAGTAAAATAATCCTCCAGTATTCATCCGGGATGGTTCAGTTGGAAGAGATTGGTGGCTTCAGCCAAAACATCCCTAATTCAAATCCTGGCCCAGACTTTTTTCACCCACTTGGAAAATTTACATTTGTTACAATTGATTTCCCGATTGAATAATCATGTTAAAATATTAAATATTATTCTTTTATGCTTGTCAGAGATGATTGTGACTCAGAGTGAAAAACCCTGAAAATTAATTGATATAAAGCAGTGTTCTCGCTGACATTTGAACAACGTTAGTAATTTGGCTAATTAAAAATAAAAAACATTCGCCAAATGAAAAAAAGTATTAGCAAAATAGATTCGCTGTGTAGTACTAAAAAATTATCTTTAATCTTTTAATGTATCCCTTTTTTTTTTAATATGTTCTAAAATAACCCATTCAATATGTTCTAAAGTTTTTATAAATGCGACAACGATTGTTATTAATCAAATTTCAACTATCCGCTGCAAATATATTTAAAAAATTATGTATTTATTCAAAATATGTATATATGCATGTGAATAAAAAACGAAAATGAAAAGGAAGAAAAAGCAAAAATTGAGCACTAGCAATTTGGCAAATTTAATCGCTTGTTTACTCGCCAAATGAAGGATTTAGTCGCAATTTGGGGCAATGGCGAGCGACAGCGAGAACACTGATATAAAGTGAAAAATTCTGAAAATGTTTCAATGCAAAATATACCAATATCAATTTACATAACAACTGATGTTGTAACAGCATGACAATCAAATGACATATTTCTGCTATTGTTTCAAATATACAATTGCAGAAAAACATAATTTGATAAATTTACATTACTTTCAGTCAAGGCTAAATGATTCATCAAGTGGTGAGTGTAATTTGTCTGGCTAAATATGCTAAGTTCAAATTCTATAACCAGCAAATAAATTTATTCCAAGTACACATGAAACAAGTACAAATTATGTGCTAAAATTGGAATCGCTTAATAGATTTAATGCAAATCATATATGACACCTAATTATTTAAACACACAAACATACACAAAAAGTCAATACCAATTTTATTTATAAGTGGCTAAGGATTAAGAGAGTAAAAAAATAATAATCCAAATTTTAAGTGTTTTCAGGAAGAAAACAAAAAGAAATTTTATTCATTTTTTAACCTCAATCTTACGAAAGGGGTTTTTTTGTGGTGGGAGGGGGGGGGGGGCATTACATATTAAAGATGTGATTAACATATCAATTCTGGTCATTTTTAATCCCGAAATTAAGATAGATAATACAAATACAACACCAGGAATGATTTTAAATTAAAAAAAAAAAAAAAAAAAAAAAAAAAAATGAATATCTGAAATTTATAGCAATTTAAACATTACAGCAGAAGAGGAGGGAGAGGAATCCCTCCCAATTCTGTGTTTTCCCATGATCCTTTGATGAAAATTGAGTTAGTCCACAGTTTTTTCTTTGATCTTTTGACGAAAATCATGTTTTTTCCTTCAATCTTTTGACGAAAATCATGATTCCATTTAAGTCTAATTACGTTTTTATGGCGTAATTTACAGTATTTTGCAATTTTTAATATAAAATCTTTTCATTCTAATTTGAAAGTTTTTATTTGAAGGAAATACTATTCTTTGTGCTGTTTTTTAAATTGGCATCAAATTGAAATAATACACATTTTTAAAAATATGTAAAAAATATCTCTGGAAATACTGACATTTTGAATTTGAAGTGGAAAAAAATTCTAAAAAAATTAGTCGAATTAAAAAAATAAATGCAATCTGCACACTGGGAATGTCTAATGTATAAAATAATCTACAAATGATTAAGTTCCTATAAATAGATTTCTACTCCTATAAAACTTTTTTTAAATGGAACGATTTTGACTACCTTTAACATTAAATATCTCGATTTAAAAACTGTCTAAATCAGTATGTCTATCAAATATTTCTCTATATAACACAAACTTAATGCAGTCTGTACACTGGGAACTTCTAATGCATAAAATAATCTAAAAATGATCAAATTTCCATGAATCTCTCCAAAATTCTTATTAAATTGACATAGAGAATCTTATAAAAATAGAGAAATAACAATAAAAAACCCAAAAAGACAACCAATGAAACTCAAAACTATGCTTACAATTTAATGTATTAAAAATATTTAGAAAATAAATTCACGAATATTTATGAAAATGCTGAGAAAAATAAATAAATAAAATACCATTATAAAAGTAACCACGATCAGCAACTTCATAGCATTCAATGTCGAAGAGATTTTCCAATAATACTTTGTCTTTTACAACATAATCAAGATCTTTAAAAGACTGAAATAAAACATTTTTTTTACACAGTTAACAAATTTAATATACCTTTAGCAAATACAATCTTACATCGAGATTTAAAAGAAAGATACCAATTCATTTTAAAAATTACTCACATGTTCAATGAACCCAGATAAAAACTTATTCAGCATATAATGTGTGTTAGCTACTCGATCAATATCAACTTTGGCTAAACGGCCACCAACTGCAGAAAGGGAAATAAAAAACACAATTTCAAATAACAATAATTTAACATTTAAAATATTTTATCAGTAAACACAGTGTTGAATCCAGGAGGGGGGTGAGACATTCCCCTCCGGAGCAATAAAATACCCTTCTCCAGAAAATTTGAGATTTTAGATTTTCAATGGTCAAAAAGTGCAATATCCCCATAAAGATAATTAAACAAAAACTTTTTGAATTAGTCTCCAAATTGTTAATTTATCAACACACATTACGTTTTCCCAAGAAAAATTAAGAGATATATATTATACAAAGCATTTATTATTATCAAAATGTATAAAAATGCAACTTCACTACAGCTTATTTATAATTTGGGAATACATATGGAATGCATTCCTTATTAGGTTAAGAACAAAAATCACAGTTATTACTTTAAACCTTTATCTATGGAATTATTTATCAAGAAATTGCTTCACTTCAAAAATTTTTTTTTCTTAAAACTCTTCTTCTTTCTTTTTTTTTTCCGTTACACTGGAATTTTTAAATAACGATAATGTGAAATTTAGATATGTTTTTTCATTAAATTTGATTAAATATTGATAGCATGCCTAGAAGTGACTTTCTTCAAAAATATTATAGGAAATATAGAATTTTTCTTTCAAGAAATTATAGGAATTTTTATTTAGATAAAATTACATTTATACACTTTTTAATACACTAACGTATGTACAGTAAAACCTCTAAATAACGGACACCTCGGGAAAGCAGAAATTGTCTGCTATTCGGAGGTGTCCGCTATTGGGAAAACCTCAGAGATTTAAAAATCGCTAAGAAATGCTTAATGTTCCATTAATTAACGTTTATACTCTTAAAACCTATATTATATGATTAATCAGAAATTAAAATAATTTTTTAAGCAATAAAACTGAAATGAAAGTGTGCATTAGGGTGGGCCGAAAAAAACTTTTTTTTGATTTTCGATTATGGCGGGTGCGGAAAAGTGGCCACTGGTGGCACTCAATTCACACAAAAAATTTGAGATTTTTTGGGCTGTTCCTTACCCTGCCGCAAATGACTTGAAAATTTGCAAAAATGCTGATTTTTGAACTTTTTTAGCTAAAAAGTTAGAAATGTTAAATTAAATTTATTTTGGTTGTATTTAATTGAAAAGGCAGCTTTAACGTGCCAAATGCTTAAATAAGTTCTGATAATGCATTATTTAATTGCTAAGTGTTTTTTTAAATAAGCCGATTTTCATAGTTTTTTCACGTATAACAGGCAAAATATGTATTGGTTTGAATCGTTCGTTAATTTCTCTCTTATTTATGTTCCTTGGTCTTAAAATTTTTTTCTGTGCATCAAAGGTCATATATTTGGGCAGCGGACAGCAGTATAACTCAAAAACAAAGCTGGAAGGTGAGAAGGGGTGAAGTAGGACTCAAAGAGTATGCAATGCCTCATCGTAATATTGAGGGAGTTAAGGCGGAAATAAAAGAGAAGAGAAAATTGCGATAAGGGATTGTTATTATTTTACTTTCCTCGAAACCTGCGACATATGTTCAGTGTGGACGTGAAACCTTTCCCTAGAGAGATTCGGTGCTTTATGGATCATTTGACGTACCATTACAGTGTTTTGTGCGTTTATTACGACGAGCTTAGAAATGGATTGTATGAAGGTCCATTGCAATGTAAAAGACACGCAACAGCATGAAAACTATACTTTTTGGGGCACCTTGCTTATTGAAAGAATTGCAATTGCCAACTTATACTAATATCATGTGGCACAACTACTGGTTGCGAAGCGATATGGCAGCAAATCGAGAAATACAAAATTAGTCAATAGATGATGTTATTAAAATGGTAGGTGAAAAAATTACCATTGAAAAAAAGCTTCTAAAAAAGCTTCCATACCAGTGTTTTCCCAACGATCAATTTACAAAAAAGATTAAAAACTACTAAAAGTTTTCAGCATATCGTAGCCCCACCAGTGGCCGAGAGGTTCGGACCTCTCAACTGGTAGACGGCAAGTGCTGGGTTCGAACCCAATCGCGGCTGTCGGCCTAACCGTTCGGAGTTTTCCGTGGTTTTCTTCGAACCTTGCGTAAATACGGGTTTGGTTCCCTTAGAAAGACCCCCACGGAGGGCACTCCCCCTCGTCCTATATCCCATTAGCATAGATAATCGGACGACAAAAATAAATAAACCAACCAATCAGCATATCGTATGAATTCTTCGCGGGTTGTCTTTACTTTCAAGCCCATCCGATTACAGGATTTCCCTAATGATCTACACTTCTTTAATAGTGATATTTTAGAATAATAGTTTAACGGCAGGTGAAAAAGTTACCTAAATCTGAAAAAAAGCTTCCATACCAGTGTTTTCCCAACGATCAATTTACAAAATGATTAAAAATTACTAAAAGGTTTCAGCATTTCGTACGAATTCTTCTCGGGTTGTCTTTACTTTCAATCCCATACGATTTCAAGATTTCTTCAATGATCTACGCTTCTTTTCATAGTTTTTAATCTTTTTGTAAATTGATCGTTGGGAAAACACTCGCTTTTATTCAGATTTCGGTAACTTTTTCATTTACCATTTGAATAACATCATCTATTGACTAATATTGATTTTTTTTTGTTTTTCTGCCATATCGCTTCGCAACCAGTAGTAGTGGCATATGGCAATGAGTTGGCAATTGCAAGTCTTTCAACAAGCATGGTGCCTAAAAACGATACTTTTCATTCTGTCGCGTGTCTTTTACATTGCCATGGACCTTCATAATAGCCCTTTCTAAGCTCGTCGTAATAAAACGTACAAAACACTGTAATTATACGTCAAACGATCCAAAAAGTACTGAATCTCTCCAGGAAAAGGTTTCACATCCACACTGAACAAATTTCGCAGATTTTGAGCATGGTAAAATAATAACAATCCCTTACCGCAATTTTCTCTTCTCTTTTATATCTTCCTTCACTCCCTCAATATTACGATGAGGCATTGCGTACTCTTTGAGTCCTACTTCACCCCTTCTCACCTTCCAGCTTTGTTTTTGAGTTATACTGCTGTCCGCTGCCCAAATATATGACCTTTGATGCACAGAAAAAAATTTTAAGACCAAGGAACATAAATAAGAGAGAAATTAACGAACGATTCAAACCAATACATATTTTGCCTGTTATACGTGAAAAAACTATGAAAATCGGCTTATTTAAAAAAACACTTAGCAATTAAATAATGCATTATCAGAACTTATTTAAGCATTTGGCACGTTAAAGCTGCCTTTTCAATTAAATACAACCAAAATAAATTTAATTTAACATTTCTAACTTTTTAGCTAAAAAAGTTCAAAAATCAGCATTTTTGCAAATTTTCAAGTCATTTGCGGCAGGGTAAGGAACAGTCCAAAAAATCTCAAATTTTTTGTGTGAATTGAGTGCCACCAGTGGCCACTTTTCCGCACCCGCCATAATCGAAAATCAAAAAAAAGTTTTTTTCGGCCCACCCTAGTGTGCATACCTTTATCTACTCTTTATTACATTTTTAGGAAAAAATCAGTTACAAAAGTTTATTTTTGCTTGCATACATATACAGTGAAACCTCCAAATAAGGGACACTCCGAATAAGGGACACCTCTATTTAAGAGACAAAACTTACGGTCCCAGTCCCTCGGTATAGGACGTGTAATGTATTTACCTCTGAATAAGGGACACTCTATTTAAGGGACACTTCAAAATGAGATTAAAGAGAATGGTTTTTGAATTTCAGATAACGAAGTAGTTTGTGATGAAAATGGAAATACAGATTTTTGTGAACTTATCAAACAGATAGACAAACATGTTGATACAGAGGCATATGACACTATTAACAACCATTTATTTACCTACAATTCTGATTCAATATTAGTGCTTTTATCCGCATTGAAAGTAATGATGAAAATTGTGAGGATGATTCTGAAAGTGGAGAATAAAAGAAAATTGTGAAATAAAGAAGTTTACTTATGCTTTTAAGCTGGTCCCAAATCCAAAACAAGGCAACTTTTAAGACATATATTTTAATTAATTTTTATCCAGAAATGCAAGTTTTATCTGGAAACTAGCACGTTTTGTTGTTCAGAAAATATGTAATCGACCAATTTTTTCTTTCTTTTTTTTTTTTTTCCAAATGCAATAAAATCTTTCAGAAAATATCAATGTGGGTGGTTTGAACCGAATTTCCATGCGAACGAAAAATGACTACTCAAGAAAGGGTAAAAAAGTCTTTGAAATGTGACAAAAACACTTATTGCTAACAGGTAATTTATTTTTCAAAAAATTGAAAATACAGTTCATTTGCAAATCGCTTCCATAATCAAGCATTCCAATTTTATACCTTTCAATTAAAAAATTAATTTGTAAATACGCCAAAATGTTTTCCACTTGCTAAGTAGAGCAGTTGAGAGATTTGTTGCATTAAAATGTGCAAAACAGTTGAATATTTTTTCTTCTTTGGTAAATACTGCTGGTAATGAAGAACTAAAATTTATAAGTATGGTAAATGAACATTTGAAAGGTTTATACTGAAAAATTGAAGTTTGCAAAACAATTCCTTTTGATTGTTACTTCCAAGTAAACTTCTTTCTAATGTTTTCATACTTTTTGCTGCATGTACACAGTTTGCTTAAAGAATACAAATCAATAATTCTACAAATCATGTAATGATTTAGTAATTAACTGAAAATTTTAATTAATTTTCTTTTTTTGTTTTTGTTTGATTAACATAATTTATATACACTTTGGGTCATTTAAGGAGTATCATCTTTAATGTTTTGCTATTTTTATATCCTTCAGAACGATTAATTTAAAAAAAAATTATAAAAACTCCGAATAAGGGACACCTCTATTTAAGGGACAAAAGTTCCGGTCCCATAGGTGTCCCTTATTTGGAGGTTTCACTGTAATTTGTTTTTCAATGCGACATTATTGGATTCTATATAATTCCGGGTGGGGGGAGGGATTGCACTTTTTGTCTATTAAAAGCATAAAATCTTCTGGTGGGACATTGCAAGCAGATGTCCCTCCTGGACAACCTGAATTCACACTAATTGTAGGGATGGGAGAAGAGATTTTCCCTAGCCCACCCTCTACATTTATTTGTGATCACAAAATTTGTGACACATTGGTCTGATAAAATTAAGAGACCTTTTTACTCCTTTTTCTGTCTTTTTTTTTTTTCTTTTTTATTCTGAATAAAAAATTATTTTTCATGCTTTATCGCCAAAAATAGTGCCCGCTAATCAGAGTGTCCATTATTCAGAGGTTAAACATACAAAAATTTAGGTTTTGGGAGTGGGGATTGGAAAACTGTCGTTAAATAGAGGTGTCTGCTATTTGGGAGTGTCCGTTATGGAGGTTTTATTGTATTAACACAGACATCAACATTGTAAAGACTATCATATATATTATAAAGCAGAAGTTCTGAAACTTCCAAACGAGTGTTTTCAAAAACTACCCAATGGATTTTTTTGCCGATTGTGTCATTCGATAGGAAATATTTTTCCGAAGGTTTATGATTCAAATTTACAGGGATAACTCTGATTTTTCGCAGTAAATTTCGTATTTTTCGGTTATTTTTGACAAAAGGGTTGCCAGTAGCTGTTTTTGGCGAAAATTAAAATTGCTAAAAGAATTAAAATGGCTATATCTATTAGAAATATTACAAATATCTTGCAAATAATAGCAGAAAATAACTACTGATAATATTAATAATAATAATAAAGAAAGACCGCTTAAATGAGGCGTAATATTATAAAAATATATTTATCTTGAAAATGAAAAAAATATTTGTAATGCTTAAAAAATAAATTAACGCGAAATATAACAATTGGTTCAACTTTTGGCGACTTATCCCTGGTGTTAGAATAAAAACATGAATTTCAGAAATTGATTAAATGAATTTTGAATGATAGTTATTTCCCTTTTTATTATTTTCTTTCTCTTTTTTAACGAATTTCCGTATAATATAACTTACAGTAGAAAAAAGCAGATCTGATTGTAAAAGACACTGTAAGTTGTGTGTTACTATTCGTTTCTATACCATTTTCATCTTGCTTTTGTCGCCAAAGAATATGTTTTTAAGCCGAAAATGCACTACTGACTTAATGCCTGACTTAGGTTCTTAATGGTCGCAATAATGTTTTTTTTTTTTTCAAGTAAAGATAATTTTTAGAGTATATTTTAATATTCAATCGTAAATTATATAGATATAACTCTTTTATTTCTTTTTGCAAATGTTTTCATTGTTAATTTAATTTTTCTTGCGCCATTTCGTCAATTTCACTTACCGGAAAAATTTCAGTTTTAAAATTTAAAAACTGAAGAAGGAAAGATTACCCCATCGATTAAAAATCTACCCCCAAATTCCAAGATTAAATGTCAATAATGGATGATCGTAAATGTCACATTCACTTGACATTAAGCATAATATAAATATTAATTATGTCATCAAGTGATTTTTAATTCGACATTTTACTTCTACTTTTATATATGTTCTGCTGATTTGTTTTTCGTTATTTAAATGAAAATTGATGCCAATATATATAATCTGGCTAATAGTTTGGCGATTTGTATAATTTGGCGAAATTGGTCGACGGTATAACCAAGTAGTACTGAAGGAAAAATTTTGCAATTCAAAGTAAATTTATGCAATTATGCGTTATTACTATAGAAAATGAATGAAATGAAAAATTCCCGCTGAATAAAATTTACAAGTCTTTTTTAATTGACCATTTCCTCTTCAATATTTCTTCAATCAAACTTTTGCTATTCTCTTTCGCGCAGGCTAACAAAAATGTATTTTAAATATTTTATTAGATAAAACGTAAATAACATTTTTCTTTTTTTTTTAAATCTGATTCTATCATTATGTGTTTTACAGGACAAAACAGCAGAATTACTTTTAAAAATGGTTTTATCTGTTAATTGTATGTTATTTGTTTATTTGGGTGTTTGAATTTACTTTTGTCATCAAACAAAGCGATTTTATACCAAGAAGGCATAAGCCGGAGTGATGTTCACAATTACTAAATTCTCTCACTCTCTTTTAAATGTGTGAGAGCATTTTTAGGATATTTTTTTATGTTTAATTGTAAATATATAAATAGCAGTTATAGCAAAAAAAAAAAAAAAAAAAAAAAAAAAAAAAAAAAAAAAAAATCCATATAATGTTTAAATTTTAGTATAAATGTGTTATTCATCCAAACTGTAAAGTAATTTAATTGCAACTTTTTTAAAGTTTTGGCGCAGATGTCATATACGCACCACATTCGGACGATTGCAACAAAATGGCGATATTATGCCTCACATGGTAAACAGACTATGGTTGTTTATTTATTAATAAACTATATATTAACTTTCATTTTGTTTTTTAAAATAATATAAATCATTTTGTTCTATAGCTATTGATTAGACTTTTTATTTATTTTTTTCTCAAATAATATAAAATAATTTAAAAATATTTATGAAATTGGTAATTAAAAACCAAGTTTTCTCCCAATTGGCGCCAGAAAAAAATTGCGCCAATGTGGTGCATACATGATATCTGTGTCAAAGTTTTTTCATTATACATAAGTAGGGAAAATGCAGTATAAATACCGATTAAAGTTTTTTCCAAATATGGAAATTTTGTCACAGATTTGGTCATATACTCATCGAGGTATCTCACTGGCGCCAAAATGGCATTATTTGCCTTATATGGTAACCCAGCTATAGTTGTTTATCTGATGATGAGTTGTTTATTTACTTTCATTTTCTTTTTTGAAATGATATTTGTTGTTTTGTTCTACAGTTACTTTTTATTTATTGCTAATTGCTGTTTAAAATGATAGAAAATAATAAAGTATATATAAATTTCTTTGGTATTCTAAAACGAGGATTTTGCCACATTGTAGTTGCAAGAAAATCGTGCTACACCTATTGCGTATATGATATCTGTGTAGGAATCTTTTTTGAAATATGAAAAGTGTAAATTGGCTACAACTTGATTATCACGTCAACCAATTTCGTCAAATCGTTCGCCAAATTTTACAAATTTACATAATTTTATCTTAAATAACAAAGAGAAAATGCTTAAATACGAAACAGCAAATAATTTTGTTTTCATTTTTCAGGAGGAAATTTTGCAATAACAAAGTAATTGCTGTAGTGAGAATTTTAATGTGTGTGTTTTTTATCGTTGGCAACTTTCTGTAACGAAATTTTTTTTTTTTCTGCTATTGTTTTGTAAGAGCTGGTTTTGTCAAAGCCATGTTAAGGTGATATTCAAATTTTTGAACCCTTCCCAATTACCACCCCCTTGGGCCGATTTTGCTCATTTGCAATTCCCACTGAGATATTAACCATCTCAATGTACTTGACGAGTTTGAAGATGATTCTTGCATAATTGTGCCTTTTATCGTGCGGACAAAATTAAATATATATAAAGTTTTTAGGTGGGAGTAGCTTTGGGTTCCTGGCTTCACATAATGAAAAATTGTGAAGAAATTTTTCAGAAGTTGTACCGTGGTAACGACTGTAATAATTAATATTTCTTCAGATAAGGGAAAATTTTAAATCCTGTTGCCATAATGGTCTCCTTTCGCTTCCAAATGTGCACTGTTTAGTAATAAACTAAAATAGTTACTTCTAAATAGCTGGTTTTTGTCCAACGTTTAAGATAATTTAATATCAGAACTGTGTCTAAATCGTTTTCAGCAATGAGCAAGGTGCTGCTGGAGGTCCAAATTATTTAAAATACAAATTTAAATTCACCAGTTCGTTTCATCCACGGTTGATTTTGAAATATTGACCAGCGCAGCGGGCATAGCCTGCTAGTAATATAAATAAACTAGATAATATTAATTCACTCCCGACTATTTTAGAAATTTTTAACAAATTTCAAGATTAAAATACTGGTTTCAGGAGTTGTAACAATTTTCTTTTCCAATTATATTTTTAAATATTTTTTATGACTATTTTCTGAATCATCACTATTTATAGAATTTGCATTTACAGGGGGGGTCACATTCACTCAAAAAGATTTGGAGCAGTCAAAAGCTGATTTGGAAGCAGGAAAATCATTTTTGGAGCAGCGAAAAAACAATTTTGTAGCAGAAAAATTGCGACAAAAAGATTGAAATTTGGGGAAAGAGAAGAAAAAATAAACAATTTTGTAGAACCAAAATAAGTTTTTGAGCAGAAAAATAACAATAATATTAATAATAAATAAATAATAAATAAATAATAAATATATATAGAAGCAAAATCAGTTTTTATAACAGAAAAATCTACTCCCATCAATAACTTTTTTTTGTGTGTACCTCTGAAGAAATTTACGATCTTTTGATGAAATTTGTCGTTTTTTTTACAATCTTTCGATGAAATCTACCGTTTTTTCACGATCTTTCGATGAAATCTGCCATTTTATTGAGATCGCATGACGAAATCTACCGTTTTTTCTAAATTGTTCAACTAAATTGTATAATTTTTTTTTCGAGATCATTCGACAAAATCTGCCATTCTTTAACGATTTTTCGATGAAATCTGTTTTTTCACGATCTTTTGACAAAATTGGTCGTTTATTCAACGAAATTTGCCATTTTTTTTTCGAGATCTTTTGGTTAAATTTAAGTTTTTTTTTTTTTTTTTTTTAGAAATCTTTTGACGAAATTTGCTGTTTTTCTGTGACCTTTTGATGAAATCTGTTTTTTTCGAGATCTTCTGACGATGTCTGCTGCTTTCTTTTGCAACCTTTTGTCGAATTTACCCCCTTTTTTTCGATCTTTTGATGAAACTTGCTATTTTTCATGATACTTTGATTTGAATTTGATCTTTTCTTTGATTATTTTTTTTTTTTTTTTTTTTTTTTTTTTTTTTTTGTCTAATAATTCCTTTAGGAAATTTCATGTTTTTTTCCCCCCCAATTCTCTTGAAATTAATTTTTTTCAGCGACGATTTGTCAAAGTTTGAGATATATTTTATGCCGGATATTTATTAATTTTTGGAAATTTTCTGCTTTTATGCATTCTTTCGACAAAATTAGCATTTTTTAAGCAATCTTTCGACGAAATGTGCGCTTTCTGCGATCCTCTGATGAAAAACGTGTTTATTTTCTGCAATCTTTTGATAAAAATAGCATTTTTTTCAAGATTTTTTTTTTTTTTTTTTTTTTTTTTTTTTAACAAAATTTATGTTTTTAACGCAATTTTTAGATAAAAAGTGAAGTTTTTCTACATATTTTGATGAAAAATGAAGCTTTGCGCATTCTTTTAATGGAATTAACATTTTCAGCAAATTTTAAAAATATATTCACAGAAAATTCACATCCGAATTGGGGAACTTTGTGGCCTAAAAGAAAAAAAATCATGAGGGTGGAAGGGTGAAAAATATAGGGAAAAAATAGGATTTTTTTCAAATTTATAGGAATTATAGAAAATATAGGAATGCTGCGAGGCCTGCGATAGTTATAATTTTTTTACAAAATATTTACAAAAATAATCAGATTAATTAATCAAAAATATTCTTATAGAAATAATACAATTCTTATAAAAGCATTGTTTTCCAACATATGATTCTCTCTGTAAAGTGAAAGGCTTTTGCAGTTGAAAATGTTTCATATCACTTATTTTTAAGAAAGAAAAACCAAACCTATAAAAATGAATAAGAAAATTACACCTTTTGAAAAGATTTAGCTTGGACTGTTTCTCTACTCTACCTAAATTCAATCAAACAGAGTATACTGTGCGGAAGGAAAACTTTTATTAATAGACAGAATAAATAAATTTTATATTAAATTATCCTTAATGATACTTTAAAGTACTATCAGTGGCATAAAGGGTTAACAGTGTAAAACTAGCAACAAGATCATTTATTCTACAATTTTACAAACTTGTATAAATTTATTTCCTCATAAAATATTATTGATCTCTTGTGTAAATAGCTTTAAGTAGTTTTGTTTAAATGTATATTGATTTAAAAAAAAGCAAAAAACAAGTATTGGTAATCTAGAATTCAAATATTAGATGTAACATAAATGTGTAAGCAAAGTAAATTAAAAAAGTAACTTTACCTCCTTGCATTCGGTCAGCCGCCTGGCTATACTGTAAGAGTAATATATTTTTTAACAAATTACATACATGAAATTAAATTGCATAATTAATAAAAATGAATACAACAAAATATCTTACAGAAGTAAGAGGAACTAACAGTCGAAGAAACTGATCATGGACACCAGATGGCAAAACTATTTGGAAAGTCTGCTGCTCAGTATTAGGGATTAAACCTCTGTGACCACAAAGATCTTCCTAAAACAAGAATATATTAAAATAATGAAATACACATAAAATATATTTGTAAAGCAATTTATAATTTGACATATTATGAAGGCTATTATGCCATTCGAAACGGCAGCATATAAAGAAAAAACACTTCCTCAGCTCCATGTGTTACAATGAAGAGCTTACTTTCATGGATCTGAAAAGTTAAGTCTAACATATTAAAAAAATGATGATTTGTATTTCACTTATAAGAAAGCACACTGTTTCAAATATTACTTTAGATACTGTACACTGGTGCTAATAAAACTGGCGAAGTTAAATTTAGAGATTTTATAGCATTTATAAACATGTTAGAGATGCCCTATATGCATATTTCTAATATTTAATAAAATGTACAACAATATCTATATAAAATGCAAGCAAATCGCTACATTAAACCAATTTAAAGAGAAAATACAGATGCAACAACAAATACTTCCAAAGAAATTTTAATTTTAAAGAAAAAAAAATTATAAAATGAAAAAGAACATTTAAATAGGATCTCTCCTGTGAATTAGACTTGACCAGGAGTATACAATTTAATTTAAAAGAGACAAATTATTTATATATTTATCCAAAGCTGCATTACTATTGAATTTGTTTATAATTTCAAAATTTTCGCTTTCAAGAAGCATGCCTATCATTTATACCACTTCTCTTTAAAACATTTTCCATGTATGTTTTGCTTCTTTCAATAAACCAAAGAATGTCATATCCTGAAGTTTTATCAATAAGAACTGAAACAAACATTGTAGGAACTGAAGGTCAATGTTTGGATGATTATTGAACTAGAAAATTTAATGCCACATAAAATTTATTACTTAAAATTACTAAGAAAACATTCTAATTTTAAATTTCATATTAACCCTACAGTCTTGCAAAGAGAAGATTTCAGTGCATATTACTTATAAACTTGCAACATGAGGAAGACCTTTTATGGTTCCGCATATGATGAATGGATTAAGATATAAAATCTTGACTGTGAATACTTGGCATACTCACTTAATAATAAAATTGGGTTGAATCATTTAAAAAACAAATTATAACTTCAAAGAATAACTTAGAGTTTAATATATTATCGCATTCTGATATTTTCCTCCTCTACTTGCCAACATGTATTTTTCTCATGCGTGCATAAACTCGTTTTCAATTCTATAAAAATGAAATCTTCAGAGATTTATATTTGATTGTTAATAATCAAACAATGTTTTTCATTTTCACATTAAGCATAGTAATTTTTTTCATTGTAGACTATTGCTACCTAATGACCATATTTTTTATGATTGTTGTCTCTTAAACATTAGCTAAAAATGTATTTGGACAACATTTTCTGCAGAATGTTTTACTTTTAAATAAAAATACATCGTTAAGTTTTTTAGAACTTTGATGTCTTCAAATATGCATAGAAATTATGTAACAAATGTTAAAAAATAAAATATTTAAGAAAAATCTTCAACTTAATGAATTTTTACAAGAAATACTTGAATAATAGATTTAATAAAACTGGCCGATCATTTTTAATAAAAAAATTAAGTACCCTATTGCATAAAAAATACATTTAGATAAATAGTCTAATATTTAACTATGGAATACAATCATATCATCATAATACATTTCACACATGATTTACAACTTAAAAAGTAAAAGATATGGAAGACACATACCTCTTCTTTTCTTAAAAACTCATGCATTTCTTTCATATTTACATCAGCTTTTCCATGTGCTGAACGACCATGAATATAATATCCAAAGCGTTTTGTTAAGAGTATGAACACACTTACCTAAAGGGGGGAAAAAACATTATGTACGCTTTAAAAGTTACAAATCCTGTTCGTTTAAGCATAAAATATTTTTTAACTTTACAAAATAAATAAATAAATAAAAGTATTCAGAAGCAATTTCTTTTTGGATTACATATACAACAACCCCTGTAAAAGAAAGAAAGAAATTTAAATCAATTGTACTTCAGCATTAAAAGTAGTAGCTTTTAATAAATTTTAAATATGAATTGATTTATTCTTTTAAAATACATTATTTGTTTCTATAATGTTAATAAACTTTGTACTTTAACCACGGAAAATTGCACTTGATACTTTAATAATTTATCATACTTATTTGATTTTACCAAATAATAATATATGTAGAAGAACAATTAAAAAAACATGAATAAGGAATTTAAAAGTGCCTTGTAAAATTTTTAAAAATTAAAGGGACTATGAACAACAAGATAACTTACATTACTAACAGAGCACAGATCTACATATTGCTGTAACTTGTCTTCGATAAATCTTTCATAAATTACTTTCTGAAATATTATCTGAAAATAAAGTACAAATCATAGTAACTTTATTTATAATATATACATATGTAAATAACAAAAATTTACTACAAAAACTAATATTGCCATAAACTCATATATAGTCATACAAAATAAGTCACTACAAAATAAACTGGTTGTTGGGGACCACCGAACGCTTATCAATCATGGATATGCATGCTATAAAATGTGATAATAAAACACGTGAAAACTATTTATAAAATGCATCGCAATACTAATTAAAGAAAAATATAATTTAAACATATACTTAAATATTTTTAATAGATAGTAATGCTCTATTATGGAATGTTAGGTACTACTTGATTATCCCGTCAACACATTTCGACAAATATAAATCACTAAACTACTCCTAAATTAAACAAATTGGCTTAATTTTTATTTTAAAAAACGAAATAACAAATAAAATAATAAAAGATTAATAAAACTACAAATAGAATTTCAAATTAAAAATCACTTGATGATGTAACACATGTAACTTTTTAGTGTCAAGTGAATGTGAAATTTACAATACGCTATTAATGGCATTTAATCTTACAGTTTGACCTTAGATTTTTTGATTGACGAGATAATCAAGTAATACTGAATCACATGAAAAAAAAGCATCCAATTAACTCAAAAAATGATAATTATATTAACTGACAGTTTACTGTATTGGATTAAGAATCTTATTTCCAATTAAAATATATATTTGAATTCCATTCTTACTAAGTACATATTAAATTTGAAGTCTTTATCTCAATTTGTTCAGGAGATAGAGCGTTTACAGACACACAGACAGATGGATGATATTTTTAGAAAAAAAAAGTTATGTTTTTTGGAATTTCCAATGTCTGAAACATGTAAATCCATCAAATTGGTTTGATAAGAATGAGTCAGAATCAGACCCAGATTCTAAAGCTCTTCAGAGATACAAAAGCTCATACATTGCATGTTTAAGTGAGTGTTGAATTCAGGGGGTGGCTCAGGAAGGACATTTCCCCCCAGATCAATCAAATGCCCCCCCTCCCGGAGAAAAGTGTCTGAATTCAACACTGGCTCTAGTCTTAAGCATGTTAAGTCTTAATTTCCTAACAAATTAAAGTATCAATTTAAAATTTTATATAGGGTAAACTTGGAAGTAGAATATTAAACAACAAAGTTCAACAAAGTGTTACACTGAAAATTAAAATTGTTTTTAACATTTATTTAGATATTTTATTTGATTACAACTGCAGATGTTTTAAGTACTTTTTGGTACCAATTTGATGCAGAATTCGTCAAATTATTTTTGGAAAAAAGATTAGGTTCACAATTTATAACACCTTCATTCATTTGTTAAAAATCTTCTTTATAAATATTTTGCATTATAAAATATATTTAATACAAGTGGATAAGACTGACAGAAACATTGAAATCATTATAAAGATATTTTATTCAAGACTGGCAAAATGCATAGTGAAAAAACACCGTAAACACTGGTGATAATTAATAAATAAAGTAAAACACTTTGTAAAATCAACATAAAATGAAAAAGTAGGATGCGTTTCGAGCTACAAAAATAACAGCTCGTCATCAGCTAAACCAACATGTTTACATAAGAGTGCAGAGTCGAGATAAAGTGAAAGAAAGAAGGAGGAAAATACAAATAGTGCGACAGGGGGCGCTAACTGAAAGAGCACAGGTGGAAGAGAAAAGTGATGCCAAAATAATAAAAAAAGAGAAAAAAATGTGGAAAAACAGTAAAAATAATAATGAAAAGAAATAAAATAAAGAAATAAGTAAAAAATGAACAAGAAAAATAGTAAAAATAAATAATAATAGTAATAATAAATAAAATAAAATTAATAAACTTTAAAAAAATACATATATAACAGACTTCAAAAATGCACTAAAAAGAATTAAATAATTCTTTAAAATTCCTACTGATGAATCATTATCTAATAACCACACATCGGATATCATGTATGGTATAAAAACGGTTAAATTTAATACATAGTATTCAATATTTAACAAGCAAGGGTTTCAAGAGAATATTTTTTACAAGAGATTAATTTACATATTTTTGATTTAATTTATCAATACATACATATAAAAAGTAATGAATTACTTTTTGAAGTCTGTGCCAAAGAATCACAATCAATAATGACTATCATCATTTTATTTTTGATATTAGGCATAATATATCTACAATACTTACGATACACTTAAATTAGAAATTCTAAAATTAAAAAAAATCTTATACTCAGATAGCAGTTATCATTAGCGGGGCGGGGGGGGGGGGGGGGGGGGTTCGATAATGTATGATATCGAAAGGAAGTCCAAAATTATCAAAAAGTTGATAACTTTATATTTGCACAGCCCTTAAGCTTCAAGTTTGTAGCCTATAGCAGTATTAAAAAAAAATTTAATTTTAGACTTTTTTTGCTTATTCACCCTAATAAATTTCAAATTTTTAAAAAGGAGATTGTTAGGATTTACATCTTAACATAACAATCATGATTAATTTCAATTTTCTATTCCTATTAATTCCAAATGAACTATAATTTAGAATGTTTCAGCTTATTCCACTCTCTAAATTTTGAATTTCTTAGAAAGCATTCTCAGCCAGCACTTAAGATGTAAATCTTAAGTTGAAAAACATTGGTTCAGTATATATTTAACCTATTATTACAACAAACTGCACTCTAAACAAACTTATGATTACTTGAATTAGTTTAGAATGTAATACAAAATTTACCTGCAAAAGAGCTATAGACAAATATACTGAAGCACCCAGGGCAAATCTGCAGCAAATACTATAAGGCACATACTTTTTAACATCAGAAGAAGGTATATTAAAATTTGGTCCAGCTAACGCATAATCTTCAAAATCTAAAACCTATAAAATGGATTTGAAAATAAGTCATTAATTATATTTCCAGTCATAAAATTTTAAACAGATTTTTAAAAACATTATTGAATTATACAAAGTTTAAGACAACACTCAGACAACAAGAAATTATAATAATATACTACCTAAAAGAATATTTTTAAAAAGAAAACTATGAAAGAAACTTAAGCAATAAATGGATTGCAGAAAGTAAAACATATAGATTATAATTTAATTTATACAAAAATAAAAAATTAACAAGAAGAAATTGATCCTTTTTCAATTCATATAATTTTTTTACAAGAACTTTCACACTTCACAAAAGAGAAAAAAAAATTTATATGGTACCAGCAGCATAAAATTATTATACATAATGTTAATAAAATTACTATAGCTATATGATTATAATGTTGAAAAAATTATTATAGTTACATTCAAGATACAGATAGTTTTTTAAATAAAACTATAGTACTATTGTTGATGAAAAAGGAATATTGTTTTAAAAAATTAAATAAAATAAAATAATAATCACAAATAATCCAAATAGTCAAAAATGCATTATAATTTTTCAATATGAAAAAAGAGGAAGGAAGAGGGGAGGGGGGGGGGACTTAAGAATTTCAAGAAGTTTTTTTCTGACTATTCTTTTTTTAAATACAA
This sequence comes from Maratus speculifer, assembly GCA_964019185.1. Lineage (NCBI taxonomy): Eukaryota > Metazoa > Arthropoda > Arachnida > Araneae > Salticidae > Maratus > Maratus speculifer. The sequence continues at coordinate 290,741,537 of OZ025296.1, forward strand.
AAAGTTTTTTAAAATAAAACAGAATCCTACTTATATATAGTTTACATAATATGGCACATTTAAAATGTTTATTTTGAGAAACTTTTTTTTATGATTGGAAGTATATTTTGCTTTCATTATAAATAATAAAACTAATATTTTCTATTAGCATCTTCACTCTTTTTGTAAATATGATAAATACATCATTCAATGAATAATAATGTATATTGTTCTCTGAAAATTCCTTTGTATGTAAATTAAATTTTATTTTGAAAAAAATCTAATTTGGTTCAAAAAATATGTTTGAATTACTATTTGAAGCATTTTAGAATAAAATTCTGTGCAACAGTTTCTAAAATATAATAGTATTTGCAACTTACTAAAAATATTCAAGGATAGAAAGAATCTCTTTTTAATGTTACATATAAACATGCACACTGTCATTTGTTGTCAATTTAGAATATTCTCATTGAATTATAAAAACCATGAACTTTATGTATCCCCCATTCTCAATTTAAAAAATAAACATCACTTATTTAATAAAAAAAAAAAAAAAAAAAGGTTTTAATTTATAATAGATAAAGCTTATTTGAAATATTTACTTCGAATTTCATGTCCTGGCATTATAAAATAAAACATTGTGCAACTGTTTTGTGCTTCCATTACAATATTATTAAGAAACTATACTCTAAGTCCTTATATAAAAAAAAAAAAAAAAAAAAAAAAAAAAAATCCAAATAAACAAAAAGGTCCATAAAAAATAGCCACTTATAAAAATCTTTAAAGCCGTTGAAAGATGAATTATGCATAATAGTACACAGTTTTTTGGGTTACATTTCCTATAGTATCCATATAGTAGTTCCCATATGTCTCTATTCCCTTAAAATAAAAAGAGAAATGTTGTTTGTAGTAAAATATTTATGTGAATCAGGTAGAACACCTGTAATGCTTTATAAAACAGCCATAAAAAATTTCAAAGAATAAAAAGGAGAAAACTGGTACTTCTGAAAGTTTTTCAGATGAAAAAGACTGATCCAAACAATGAAAGAAATTAGGATAGTTCACGATTTTATCCAAATGCTACAAAACCTCAAATCTGTCTTATAATTTTGAACTCTTTATAAAATCTATGTAAATGAATGATAGACTTTTGAAAGTTTTGATGCCCCCCCCCCCCCATAATGAAAAATTTTTCTAAACAACTGATTAAATTTAAATAGTGAATTTTCAGTAATTTATAGCTGTCACATTTAAAATTACAATGAAAGAGTTTGATAAAAAAGACTGTGATAAGATCCTTGAGATACAGATATTGCATTATTGACAAGGCTGATAAAATATTAATTTTAAAAATTAAAGGGAAAATAACATGTTTGATAAATATTAGTAGTATTACAATAAGTACAAGATTATTATCATTTAAAATCAATAGGAAAAGAAAAAAGTTGGAACCTGGATAAAGCATAAAGCAGCAAAATAAACCTCAATGCTCTTTTCACACACCTAACACTTTAATATTAACAAAAAAGAAGTAAAAATTAATTAGAATCAATGTCAAAAGTATTAAAATTTGAGAGGAAATAACATTTGATGCATTTATCTTGTTGAGATGTTAAAAAAAAAAAAAAAAAGACAAAAGAACTGTTTAATATAGGGACAATAACAGAAAAGAAAAAAATACTGAAAAATGTCAAAAAACATTACCAAAATACTAAAGAAAATTACATTTATAGTATGATAATTTAGTTTTAGTTTTAACTATTTGTAATTTAGAATTTTCTAACTAAAAAAATATACATATACATACATGTGTATTAATAATACAATTTTTTAAAAATCTTGAATCTGTTTAACCCCATTTCATTTTGCTATAATTTCTTAAGCAAAATAATTTACAACACATTTAAGAGATAAATTAATCTTCAAAATACACTTCAACTATTTTCTAAATATAATAAACTGCAAGATATTGAGAAGTAATACAATAAAAAATATTTTTCTAAAATTTTGCTTATTTTTACATAAAAACTTTATTGTATAGGCATCTACATTTTTAGTTAAATATAAATAGTACATAAGTTAATGTTATTCTATAACTTTAGTTAAAAAATGAAAGAAAACTTGTCTACAATAGTAAATAAAGTACCTCATAGACAGACATAGGTTTAGTATTTTTAACATACACACTATATTAGAGTAAAGGCAAAATTTTATAAGTTATTTCTACATAATTCTTTGTGTATTTGAGTAAAGTTATTTCTACATAAAAATATATAGTTTCTAAAAATCATAGTAAATGCTGGCAAATTATTTTTTGTATATACACAGTAGACTCAATCAAATCCACATTGCTTGAGATCAGAGGTTGTGAGAATATTACAATTTTGTGGATTTCTGATCATTGCTTTGTAATTTGAATATAATAATGCAATCAAAGTTATAATGAATCCTTGCAATATGGCAAAATATTAAAATAACAATAAAGTAATAAACTAAAATGATAAAAAATATGATAATTTCAAAAGTGATTAAATTATTAAAAGTAAAGATCAAGTATATAATTAATAATGTATAATTAAATATGCATAATAAAGATAAGATACATTTTTACAAAATTATTGTATGAAACTTGATTCATAAAGATACTCTATTCATTCACATCAAAATTCTAAAGTAAGGAAGTTTTATTTCAGGTTTAGCTAATCTTAACCAAAAAATCTTGATTAATACATAAACATATTTGGTAAAAAGATTATGGTTATCAGTGATATCAGCAATATTTTTTTTTTTTTTTTTTAGAAATAAATTTATACTTTTCTCAGGAAAAATGACAAGTTCAATCATATTATCGAGAATTACATATTTTAAAAATCATATGAAATGATATTAAACTAAAAAATTCTGCAACTTTGCCCTTAAATCTGAAATGAAAATTTTATTGTTTGCATGCAACAATGTGCAGATTTTAGGTAATTGCAGATTTAAGGGAGAATACAGTATTATACTCCAAATTTGTATACATATATATTACACTCCCAATTTCTAAAATGTCATAAAGATAACAGTTATGATTTTTTGTTGCGTATTTCTGAAGTTGTAAAATACCAAACTAGTAGATTGTCAAGGCATTAAACGCTTTTTCTGTGCAATATTATGGATGTGACCAAGATTTTCTCTAGGTAAAGCTACTAACTCTTTTATCTCTCAGACACAAAAATTGTGATGCAAGACATCCCATATAAAAAGATAATATATAATATAACAGTTTATAGAAAACAATGAAGATGGATTTAAACAGCCGCACTATAATCAGATATATTTAAGTTCTGAAATTGATATTACTGTTGAAAAACTCAAATGTACTTTCAATCATGAAATTAGCCATGATTTAGTGGAACCGCAAGAGCATATTATGGAGTCACAAAATAATTTTGTACAATCGCTTATGGCAATGTAAGAAATTATAGATGTGAAAATGCTGAAGATATAAATCTTTGTAAAATTGCTCTATTACAATGCAGGAAAGTGCTCATTACAGAAAATTCTTTGTTCCTGTGATCTAAGAAGTATTCTCTATTGTTACACTCAACTTTAACAAACATTCTATATAATAAATGGTAGTGAATCAGTGTCAGATCAAAAATAAAAGTTATATATATATAAATTTTTGTAATACTCATAAAATATGAAGAAGTTTTTACATAGCAATTTTTTTGCTCAAAGGATACAACCAGTTAACAAAAAAAAAAAAAAAAAAAAAAAAGAGAAAATACTCCACATATTTTAATCATCAAAATTTTCCAAAAATTATATTATCTTTAAATTTATGTTTCATAAAATGAGCTTACAATTTTGGTAGAAATGCTTTCTTGATTTAAAAAGCAGCTAATAATTTTGCATTAAGCAATAGATTTTGTATTTGAGCAGTAATAAAGGATCCCAATAATAAAAAAGTAACAAACTTTTAAACTATTATATAAAAGAATGGGATTGTTTCATTTAATAAATTTTTGCATTTAATGGACAATTTATTATTAATATTGTGAAATAATTGTTTTCAGATTCATATATCATTTGAAAGCCAATGCTGTGTATAAAAAAATTAAGCAGTCCGATTGAATACAATCTGTCCCAGGACTATGGCAGACTGACCCAAGGTTCAACATCTTTTATTGAGTAGGAATCTTTTGTAATTGTGGTACTGATCAATGAGAAATAGTAAATGTGAAAACTTTGGCTATGGAATATTAGACATAATTTTTTTTTTTTAAACGTATCCTTAAAGTTCATTTTTAGTTAGACTGTTTTCTTGTACTCTAATTACTACCTAATGCATACATCATAAAAATCTTCCCAAACGTTTTCAATTAAAAAAATTTACATCAGCATTTTTAGTGCTGGATTTATTCAAACTTATCAGAGTGAATTTTCCCAAATTAAGAATCTACTAAACAATCAATCCATTGCCTTGTACTTGAATTTAGCATAAAAGGCAAAATTCTATGCCTTTGTTTTCAATATCATCCGTAATTATAATGCTGATCAGTAACCAATAAAATTGATGAGAATTCCTTTTACCCAAGATTAATTTTACAAAAACAAATTTTTCAGATGCTGAGATCTAGTAGGATAATTTTTCTGGTATTCAAATAAAACGTTTCATGAAAATGGCCAGAACTTTAATTTATGCAAATATTTTAAATACTGAGTTTGTTTTAACCATATAAATAGCTATATTGATTTCTCTTGCTTGAATTATATAGTAGTAAAGTTTTGAGAAAATCATTCAAGCTGTTTTCGATATACAATAGCATTTTCAATGCTGAGTTTGTTTTAACTTCAAAACAAACTTTTCTGAATACAGGAGCTACTGGCTTATTTTTTCTTGCTCAAAATAGTATAGAAGACATGTTTTGTGCAAATATTTTGAATAGTTTCTGATTTATAGCAAGCACCATTTTCAGTACGGAGTTTGTTTATGTGTCAAAACAAATTTTCTTAAATTCAGAACTTAGCTAGATTGTTTTCACATAAGGTCGACTTAGTATGGGAGGTTTCATGCAAATTGTCCCAGAAGTGTTTGATATCATCTGTAATCAGGAAATACATTTCTGTTTAACTTTTTACATAAAACACATATCTGATTATTTTTAGAAATCAAAAACAAATGTTACACTTTGTAAATTTCATATTCATTAATAGTTTTATTAAATCAACTTTTAAGATTAGAATTATATTGTTTTACATTGAATTTATAATACAGTAAAAGATCTTTAGAACACGATTCTATATAATGGAATTGTCTACATAATGCATCATTTTTCAGACATAAACAATGAATTTCTCAGATAAAAAACACATGCATTCTAGCATTGTAAAACAATTGCTAGAGTACTAAGTTTTATTAATTAGCTCAACTTTCTCTCCTTAATTCAATTCTTTTTAATGAACAAAAAACTATTGTTAATATATGTATTTTTTTTTTTTTTTTTCAAAATGAGTAATACATAATGAATGATTTGTTTCAGACATTTTTAGACCAAGTTTATAAAATAAATTTAACAATGTGTGAAATGTGCATATCTATATTATGCAAAAATTTATAATCTCCACAACTCCTAGTTCGAATAAATGCAATATAAAGATACTCTACTGTATTTTGATATGTTATGAACATATTTGGACATGTGTATAAAATAAGTTTAATGCTGTATGAAATGTAATTGATATAACTCAAAATTCTAAATAACACACAACCTTGCATTTTTAGGTTTGTGTTATAAAGATCTTTTTTTTTTTCTACAGCATATAAATCTTAGAAATTACAGCAATTCAACAAAGTTATTGAAAATTATTTTACAAATCAGTATACAAATAGAATTAAATTAAAGTTAAAATATTTCATACATAAAGAATTTGCTAAGGAAAAGAATAGGTAGCTGAAGGTGGAAAGAAAAAAAAAGTGTTAAGAAACATTCATAGAATCATGCAAATGAAATAAAAAAATTACATAAATTATGCATATCAAGAAAAAAAAATCAAATCGAAAATTAAGAACATACTAACTAAAATATTTCATACAAGGTTAGGAATTTTCTTTTTTCTTTTAATCCACATAAAAATTCTTTAGATAATGGGATTACTACTATGGTTATTACTATTATTTTAATATGAAATTCTAAACTGACAAATTAAATGCAGATTTTATAGTAAAATATTTCCAAAGGTTAATTTCTTTATCTAAGTTCCACAACAATATTAACCTAAATATATATATATTTAAAATAATAATAATATAACAACAAATGAATATCCCTCACTTACAACTAGTTACAAATATTAATGTCTCCTGACAGCAACTTTTACTGAACAGTACATATCACCTCACCAGTATCTGCTTCACCAAACACATCATGTTGGACATAAAATGCCTACCTTGAATTTTCTATGGATAACCAGGAATCATTTTTCAAAACACATTTATGCACTGCAAATGTAAAATCCACCTATACAATGTTGAGAAAAAAATGTTGGAAAAGGCTATTTTTTTAAAGAAAAAAAAATATGCACCTTGCAAGCAACTGATACCAACATAAAATAAATAATGCATTACATAACATACTTTTAAGAAAAATAAGACTCCAAACACTTGTAATCCTACGTTGAGCTTTCTTTTACTCTGAATTTCTGCCCATTCATTTGCAGCAAAGTATGTCCGCCAAATGCTAACACCAGCCATTTCTGTGTTTATTTTATCAGGAGTTTTAGAAGCACTTTTTTTACCATCTGCTGAAGATTCAGCCACATTTTTGGTACCTGAAGAAAGACGACCACTAACAGAAGAAACCTTGACTCTTGGACGTTCCCAGTCAATAAAAAATATATTTATGTTACACTGTACAGCCAGAAGATGAATAAGTTGAAAGGCCTGAGAGGATATATCAAAATGCATGAATTAAAGAAAGAAAATAATTAAAGTATAATGTTACAGAGAGAAAAAGAAAGACAAACTATGTTTAAATGTTTAACATAAAAATACAATTTAATTTCAATTAAGAATAATTTTAATTTCAGAAATAAAAATCACTGAAATTTTTACAAACAAAGCAGAAATAAAAAATAACAAAGAAATATTATGAATATCACCTTTAAAAAAATAAATAAATAAATGAACATGGATTTTTAAAAATAAAATCACACATTGCTAGAAATATATTTGAAAAAGTAATTTTACAGAAATTGTTTTAAGATCCATTTACATCTATCATTCTTAGCAATTGTCAAAATAATTACGTATTTTAAACAAAAAATAAATTAATTAGAATTAAATTACACTTTGTTTTTGCTTATCTAATTTAAATAGCTACAAAAACACAAAGCTAAATATAAAGAATAAAAAAAAAATCTTAGTGATAAAAGTAATTTAATTAATCCTCAAAAAACCCATTTATTTTTAAGAGCATGATTATCATTTTAAAATTTAATGAATAATATTTGAATTATACCGATAGACAAACTATGGATATAACAAATAGATTTGATTGAATATCAAATACAGTAAACTCTCAGTAAGGTGGAAATTTGTATAACTCGAAGAGATTTTCAAATCCCTGCGAATCATAGACATAGAATGAAATTGAAAAATGAAACAAATTTGATTTTATATAATTATTGCTTTAAAACTATATTATATTTTAACAGCTTGATGTACTTTAATATTATAAATACTTTAATATTAATAATAAAACATAGCTTTTGTTAAATTTAAATTACTAAAAGCATAATTTTATCATATATACTCGGAATATGTATACATTTTATGTAAAATATATGAAATACAATTTACGTTAAAAAAAGGTACCTTTAAAATAAGAAATTTAAAAAGTTTACAATGTCTGAGTCCTAAAGCTTCATTCAGAAAAAAAAATTCTCAGTGTTCCAATATCTAGCCAGAAAAAATTTATTCTTCTTTAGCAAAAACTTGCTAAGTTATGATACTTAGAATTTAATGAGTTTTCGAAGTTTTAGGCACCATAAATGGAAAATATGTTTTTAGTGCCAAAAAAGCTGAAAATGCACGAAACTCACAGTATCATAACTAATTAAATTATTTCCTGCAAAAATTAAGTTTTTAATCAAAAATTGCTTTTAATGGTGTGAATTAATCTCAAACAAAAAACAGCGTTTATACTTAAATTCCAAAATTATCTCAAACATTTTGTTTAGAGGCCTAATTAAAACATCCTTTGACAGCATACCATTAGTTATACATTACAAAAATAATAGATTGTTGGAATGTGTTAACCAAGGCCGTAGCTAAGGGGGTGCTATGGGCGGCTCAGGCCCCCCTAAAATATTTTGAGCCCTTCCTAGAAAAGGTTCCAAGGTCACTAAATTAATTTATGTTATGAAAATCCAAATGAAATTCTGTTCAGAAATCTAATTTAATTTTGAAGCCCTTTCACAGTTTTTCAAAATAACTAAATTGTATCTAAAATAAGAGTTTTAACACTCCCTCGTCCTGTTTGTTCATATGATGCTAACTTTATGTTTAATTTTGCATCAGTTATACAATCAAGATTTTCATCGTCCTATACTTTTTTTAGGATAAAATAAAGTTATTGTAACAATTTAATAAGAAACATAGTACCTAGAATGTGAATAGGCACTCATTTATCTTTCTGCGTCACAGAGAGAGAAAAAGAAAGTATGAGCCCCCCCTATTGTTCACTTCTAGCTACGGCCCTGGTGTTAACCAAAAGTAAACTCAATTTCCCATCTCTACTTTTGTGCACATATCGCATGTTATGCTAAGTTGTTAAATTGATGAGCATTAAATAGGGAGAATGAACATAAATTTGTAATTTGTGCATTCAAATGCCATATTAACAACCAGTCTGGTGAACTTTGAAAAAAATTTAATAACGGTTCTATCGAACCAGTGCATACTGTCTGAGCTGATTACTTACATACTTAATAAAAAAAATTTATTATGGAAATTAAATAAATGAAAAAAAAAAAATAATAATTTAAAGTAAAAACACAAGCAAAAGTAAAGAAAAAAAAGAGCATAAAATTATTTCAGTAAAATAGACATTTTTTAAGCAATATTTTTTATTGAGACATTTTACAATACTTTTAACTAATAAAATTTAATTTGTAACAAGTTGACTAAAAACTTACCTTCATTGTAAAAGCTACTCCTAAATATACACTTAAAAACTGCTCTTGTTTTGCAGTTGGCAAGAGAGTATAAATTACATCTTGTTTCTAGAAGACAAATAAATTTGGTACTTGATATAAATACAAATAAATCTGTACTAAAATAAACTATAATTTCTATTAAATATAACTTTTGCAAGAACAAATATCAATCAAATGATAAATATAAATTAACTTGAAAGTTATGAAAATGTACATTCTTAAATATATATTTACATATATGGATTAATACACAAAAAAAATACATTTTATATAAAATTAATCTTAATCTAACATAAGTGTTTCTTTAATTTTGTTTTGTAAAAATAACGGGTAAACTGAAACACAACCATGATTGCGATATACAGGCATAGCAAAATGGGTATGCATTCCACATTGCAGTGTCAAACTGAGGAAATTCTTCTCATCATGAAAACAGTATGAGATACAAAATTCAACTGAGGACTAAGTTTCAAAACTTGTCTTTAATTTTGTTTTGTAAAAATAACTGGGGTATTAAGTTAAATACAACTATGATTGTGGTATCTACGCATAGAAAAATGGGTATGCATTTCACATTGCAGTGTCAAACTGAGGAAATTCCCATCGTGAAAACAGTATAAGATGCAGAATTCAATTGAGGACTTGAGTTTCAAAACTTGTCTTATCCAAAATTTAAAAAATAGAGTTTTTTCTATCAGCCTATTTTATTGGTAAAACTTGCACTGAAAAAACACTACAATCTTTAAAAAAAAAAAATCTTTTTATCCTTTATTTCTGGGTTGATAAAATATTGATTTGGTTTCAAGATTCCCCTTATCCACTAGGAAGTTGGCAACAAAATTAACTTAATCCTTAAGTGCATGCATAGACTAATGGACGATTATATTATCAGTACTATCACAAACATTTTCCTTCATTTCTCTGACTTGTTGCTATTTTCCTTTAAAATTTTTACCAGTTCCATTAATATAAATAAGTTTAATTGTGTGTCTTATGTATTAGGGCTAGTGGATTTCTTGCATTTTGTGAGAGAAGGGAGAATAAGAGAAAAAGAAAATCCAAACGTGAGTTAGTATGCAAAAGAAGATTAAAATGCAAGTTCAAAATGGAGAATCACTTTCTATTTTTCTTACTGTCAGAAAGTGTTGAAAGACTTAATTTTTATTCTTACTGTATATACTCGCATATAAGTTGACCCCCCCCTAACTTATGTTGTTAAAAAGAAGGAAAAATTAAAAACTAGCGTATAAGTCAACCCCCCAAGTTGCAATGTTAAAAAAGTTGAGCAACTGGAAAATCCACCCTGCATGGAAAAAGTCGTAGTAGGTTCATGGTTTTAGATCGTAAAGGTCAAGGAAAGGTAAGTGCCTCCGTTATTTAAAAGAACTATCGTAACATTTAAGATGGTAGTTGGATATTTTTAAGAAAATTGCATTTCAAGAGTTATAATAAAATTATTTTTACATGCACAATATCATTTCATTCTAAATTGATAATGATATACAAGCTCTATAACTGACTTTTTTCTTAAACTTGTGTCATTTTTGAGAAATGAAAGTTAAATCTCAGTTTGCCATAAGGATGCAATGTACCTCAATATGTTCATATGCATTTTTTTTTTACATGGCCTAAACACCACAATCATGATTGTAGTTAACTCATTTATACAAATATTTGAAGAAAAATGGAATTAAAGAAACCCCCCATAGATTAAAGACCGACAAATTAAGCAAAAAAGAAATCACTGAGACTTATGGAAATTCAAAAGCATACACAAACATAATTGCTGAATAGTAAACTATACTACATCTGTACTGATAACAGACCAAAATACAGATAAAATTTCGTCTCTAAATTTTTTATTAATTAGTAAAATTCAATAAAGAAAGAATTATTGTAATTAAGAAATTAAGCAAAAATTACAACTTAACTCATATTTTTATGAAGTAAATTACAATGCGATTTGAACAATGTAATTCTATTTATATGGGTTTTTTTTTTTTATACTAGTTTAATTTTTAAGGCTCTTTGTCCTCAAACTTAAACAAGTTGCTTTTTGATGTATTCTTAAATTTACTTTCATTATAAATATGTAAAACTGGCAAAGGTTCTTATTCAGATACTAAGAAATCAAATAAAGTCTTTTTTTTTCTATAAAAATACAATATATATTTTTTTAAATGGTGTAAAATCTAACATCTTGAGTTTCTATTCAATATGCTATAATCTGGAGAAAGTCATGATTAGATAACAATTGCTTATAAATCATGATGTAATATGTCTATAAGAAAATCAGTTTCAAACTTTAAAACACTTCAATAGTCATGTCTGCCAATTTTATATTTTTAAATTTTCAAGAATGCACCAGAAAGTTTACAGTGTTCAGCAAAAAACATATTGGTACTACTAGGTTATCCCGTCAACCAAAAATTATCGCCAAACTATAAGATTAAATGCCAATAATGGATGATCGTGAATGTCACATTCAATGACATTAAATACGATTCACGAGTTTAAAATGTCATTAAGTGATTTTTATTTCGACTTTTTATTAATATTTTTATTTATATTCTACTAATTATTTGCTTTTTCGTTATTTAAAAAAAATTATGTCAATATGAACAATTAGGCTATTAGTTTGGCAATTTGTATAATTTGGCGAAATTTGGTCGACGGGATAACAGAGAGTACCAAAATATTTTTTTAGCATCATCTGACATATACTTAAATACTCTTGACCTAGAATAATGCTCATTTGACATAAATTTATGGTTTACAAGTCAATATCAGATAACATTTATTGGTATATGTCAAATAAATGTAAAAGCAACTGATGTCAAATACATAAAACAGAAATTTTTTATTGATATAACTAATGTATTTCTTTTGTTATGATATAAACAAACATTTTTATTTTATACATTATATATCACACACTAGGTTGTAAAAAATTTAAAAGAGAAAAAGCGAATATTATTACTTTAATTATAATTAAACTCATACAATTTTTAACTACAATTGTTTTATTGTAAAATTATTAAATCTTATAATTTTTCAAAAATACTTACCTTAAAAAATATAAACCATTTTAAACACACACAAAATAAAATGATGAAGGATGCATTAGCAAAATTTCCACACATAAAAATCATAAACTTTCCCAGAGCCTGAAAAAGAAATTTAAAATAAATCTTGTAAACAGAATGAAAATGCTGATCTAGATGGCATATGAACTATAAAAACAATTACTTACTAAAAAATCAACTGCATGTTTATCAGACCTCCTAAACCAGCTATAAGTCTGGACAGAAGACCAAATAAAGGCAAAAACCCCAAGAACAATATGAGCAATCTAAATTCAAAATAGAATTACTTGCACCTCAATTTAGAAAGAAAAACGGCTAGCAAAACCATATAGATATTTTATAGCTAAAGAAAATTTTACAGGATATTTCACACTTTAGAAAATATTAATTTAAAGTTTGTTAAACTAAAACAAAAAACTGAATTAAGTCATTTATCAGAGTTTTCAAATAAAATAGGGCCAGATTATCTGTGATTAAAAAGGAAAACAGAATGAAATATATTTTCTTGTAAAGAGAAAAAAAAAGAAAGAAAAAAAGAATCTCCCTTCCCCCCCTTACTATTACACACAGTTTGCTGTTGTATTTTAATTTAATATCTTTCACAAGACAATTATGCATGGTAATAAAGCAGCATGTTTTAATCTTTTTTAGCTCATACTAGATTTAAATGTACAATTAAACTTCTGAAGCATTCTAACATTACTTATTCATTGGCAATACTGACCAATGTATATATATATATATATAAAAAAAAAAAAAGAATAAAAAATTAAATCTTTTATAAATAAACAGAGAAAACTTTTCTATATTCTCCGTTTGAAAAAATTTACTATTTTATGAGAAAATTTTAATATTTTAAATTTGAACTTAATAATTTAAATATTCTTTATAAAGTTCAATTTTCAGCAAACATATTTATAAATAATTTTGTAAAGATTCTAGTTACATTTTTTTTCTGATAATTTTATTGCAGAAAACAGAACTAGGACTTTGTATTGCTTTTTTTTTTTTTTTTTTTTTTTAATTAGGAAATTCACTCTGGTTAGAAATAACCAAAAGTTAATAGTTTAATTACAGATCATTTAATATTTTATAAGATACCTGAAGTACTCTCAAAGTATTCCAGGATGCATGAGTACAGTAGCTGAAAATCCCTATAATAAAGATTTTTAAAAAACATCTGTTCAAATAATGATTATGAGGGATTTTATTTAAATAAAATGGATATGTAATGCCCTCTATTACATCTCAGTATGATATTTATGCATAAAATATACATTTTTTCTCTCCTCCTCAAATCAAAGATTTAAAGTTGAAAAAGATTAAAAGTTTAAAGATAAAATATTTCAAGTTGACTATAATCCAGGGGTGATTCTCCTCCGAAATTTCCGAAAATTTAAGACATCCTCTTCCGAAAATTTGAAATAATCAGTTCCGCATAGTTGCCAACTTGTATGATTTTGCGCGCGGAAAAAACAATTACGTAGAAATGCAAATTTTGTGAAAGGATCGCCAAAATACCATACATTTCGTCAATATTTTGTGGAAAAACGATGATTTTGTCAATGTTTTTGTAAACGAACTTTGTTAAAAGATCGATAAAAAACGCGAATTTCCTGTGCGGATCGTGGAAAAAACGGCAATTTTACCAAATAACGCACATAAAACGCTGATTTCTTCTGAAGACCGTGGGAAAATGACGATTTCGTCTAAAGATTGCGGATATAACGCCGATTTCGTTAAAAGATCGCGGGAAAAAACGCCGTTCTCGATAAAAGATCGCTTAAAAATATTTTGTCAAAAGAATATTTGAAAAAATACACCGATTTCATCAAAAAATCACTGAAAAAACGCCGATTTTGTCAAAAGATCGCGGGAATAAAACGCTGTTTTCGAGAAAAAATCGCGTAACAATGCAAATTTAGTCTAAAGATCGTCGAAAAAACGATGATTTCACTTAAAAAAACATGGGAAAACGCCGATTTTGTCAAAAGATCGCGGAAAACCGCCGATTTCGACAAAAGATCGCAATAAATCGCCGATTTTGCTAAAATATTGCTGATTTCGTCTGAAGATAGCGGGAAAACGCCGGTTTTATCCGAAGATCGCTGGAGGGGGGGGGGGACTCACGACCTCCCCCCCCCCCCCCCCCCCGATTTCCGAAAATGCGATGCGAATTTCCGAAAAAAAAATTTCATCCAGAATCACCCCTGCTATAATCAGAATCATAAGAACATTTTGGGGATCTTTAATATTTTAAATAGTAAAAATTAATTGAGTCTAGAGTCATTGGAATATTAATTTGCAACATGGTGCAAGAAAGATTTTTTTTTTTTTTAAATTTCTAATAAACAACACTGCAATCTATGATAAATGCATCAATTAAGTACCTATAAAATTTTGCAACTAGTGCCAGATTCCATTTATATTACTCTAAAGCTCCGATTAGATTCATCTTTTTTTTTGAGCGAATAACTTTTCAGCCAACTTTAGCTCCAACTTTTATACATACATAGTGGAAAAAGGTTGCAGTTGACATTGGAAGAAAAATATGGTTCTACTGTTCCTATTTATGGCTCTTTTGCAAATAAACTTTTCCACAATTGTATAATCAGTATTTTAGCTATCTCTTTATATGAATACATTTCAAAGTTGTATTTATATACAAGATGTTTTATATCCCATGCATGTGTTTTCTCTTTTATGCATTACACCAAAATTCTTTCTTGGTCATCATTCTATTTGAGCTTAATTGCAATACCGGCTATCATGGTAAATAGGAAATACATGACATTCAAAACTGCCTACTTCTGAATGGCTGAAATGTTGAAAGTTGGATGAAAAGTTATGGCTAGTGGAGGCTTTTTTTTATAACATAAAAGTTGTAAAAAAGTTGGAGAATACTGCTGTTTAGACTGGGAAGTCATTACACTGGGAGATTTCTGAGATGATTTCTTGCAGAAAATTGGCTGAAATAAGAAGCTGGCTCAAAATTTGCTTGTAAAGTTGGTAAATCTGACAGCAACCTTACTGTAGTACAGGTCATAAAAACACCCCCTTTCCCATATGCACACATAGATACAGTGGAACCTGCCTAAAGTGACCACCTTCGGGATCGGCTAAAATGGTCACCATATAGAGGTGGTCACTTTATGAAGTGTCTTTAAAAAAGATACGTTAAAATTTCATATGATTTCAAAAAATAAAATAAAATATACATACGGAAAAAGACACTATATTAAGTGATGAATTGATTAATTAACAATTATAATAACTGAATTACTGATTTAAAATATACTACAAAAAAGATAAAAGTCACCTTATTATTATTTTTTAAATTCATTTGAAAAACTTCCAAAGTGATTGATTTAAAAAACTCAAAATGCAAAGTACACTTATTTAAAACCCAGTTTTATTTTGATTGTAATTGCATATTGATAGAATTTCTATAACTAGCAGTAACAAGCTATTCATTGAAAAATTATACAAAACTTTATAAAATTTCATTTACAGCAAAAAAGTCAAGAGATTTTTTTATTGCTTAAAATACTTTTTTTTCAATAATTAGATTTCTGTCATGCCTGTTTCCTAAATAAACCCTGCATTGGTAGACAGTTGTTTACTTTTTAGTTACGTTTTCACTTTTTGCAAATCTTTAACATTAGTGTGAGAAATGCTACCATTTTCTTAGATTTCAGCTTTTTTCTTTTGTTTTTTATTTGTAAATGTATCTTAAATTCCTTGCTTTAAACTTACATGTTTAATGGGAGACTTGCATGTTGAGATACCACAGTCTAAATTCATAAATAATTCAGTATTCACTTTTTCATTTTCAAAGGCAATTGATTTATAAGATTTTAAATATTCGAAAGGCTACTGTCATAATTTTCAGATTGTGAATTACCGATATCTTCAAAATTTTTTTGACAAAAAGCCAGACTTTTTAAAGCATTTTTTGATTTTTCTGACTCTTAGACTAATTTTCTTCAAATCTTTGCAGGTATTCAGATTTTCTTTCTTAATATTGTTTACATAAATTTTACAAATTAAAAAAAATTTTTGGCTGCTGCTCTTTGACTATTATTTTTTTATAAAATTAATAATTTTTATTTCATCTTTTAAACAGAATTCTTTTTACTGTTTAGATTTTTAAAATTTCAATTCTTTATTCTCCATACTTTAAGAAAAATGATAATTGCACTAAAAATAAAAACTTGAAAAAACTAGTTCATACAACTAAAACTTAATGTTAAATTTTACAAATATTCCAAGCAGAACAATGAAAGAACATGATGTGCAGGTATATTCTAAGAATTTTTGTGAATATATAACAGAAGATCCCTTTTTAAAACAAATCCGAAGAATCACAAGAAATCTCCTAAATAGACATAGTATTAATTTGAAACTAAGTTATCCAATGAGTAGCAGGCACAAGCATTCCTAACTATGATCTGTCAATATACCTGCAAGAAACATTGCTCATTTCTGAAGGGAGTTCACCTTAGACAATTATAAATATCATTATGTAATAAAATACAAACTGGTCATTTTATACATTAAACAGGTGGTCACTAATTGAGATAAATTTATGTACTTTTTATGAATGAAAATAAAATTTTCGAAAAATAGTCAGTTTATTCTTTTAATTTAAGAATTTTCCATAATAATAATAATAATAATAATAATACATGGTCACATTTACAGGTTCAAATAACATTGACAATGACAGACAATCTGATCACTTTACACTATAGACAGGTGGCCATATTATTGAACAATTCTCATATTATTTTACATGAGCACAAAGAAAATTTTGCAAAAGTGGTCACTTTAGCCAGGTGGCCATTTACGAAGGTGGTCATTTTAGCAGGTTAAACTGTAGTTTTTTTTTTTTTTTTTTTTTTTTTAATCAGCACACAGACGAAAAGTTCATATTATTTCCCCTTTATCAAAAAATACTTTCATTTCAAATAGATTTTAAATTAAATTAAAATATTAAAAACAAAATACTTTACCATTACGCCTTGCATAACAGAAGACTGGTCCTTCTTGTATACGACAGAAAATTTAACCTATGCAACAAAATAAGAAAACATAGATATCAATTTTTTGAAAAAACTTTTTAAACTCAAATTTGTTGGAATATTTTTATGCTATTTTTACAAAAAGTAATTTTAAGTTAACATAAAAATAAACAATATAAAAAACATAATTTAATGCAAATTATACAATAAAAACAAATTATATTTCCTATAAATAGCATAATAATGTCCAACTAAGGCTTTAACTATAGAAACTCTTATGGAGGAATTCCACGATTTTTTATTAAAGTCTGCAAATAAAAAAATATTCTTAATGATATCACCTTTGCTATAAAATTTCCAAGGAAAAATTAAAACAAATCTAGCATAGCAAATTTGTTGATCACTGTAACTAATGTAGCAATATTTAAAGCCAGGCTCGAAAGAACAGTTATTAGTTTGCATTGCTAAGCTTTCAGTAACAATATGCATTATACCAATATTGAAAATTATTGACTATTATACTTGTGGGTATGGCTAGCATCACCGTAAAAAAAGCATGGTAATAAGCTAATATCAGCATTCTTCCATAAGTTCATCACAGTGACGTACATACCATTGTCACAAAAAGATAGATATGAAGATCGAGATTGAGAAGATGAAGTTAGCAAATCAGCATAGTGAACACAAGTTAAAAATTTAGAGGTACCAAAGTTAATATCTGGATACTGAAGAGAGTACATCTCATCAAATCTCTCATTCCAGTACAAAATGTAAAAGATAAGATGGTTTGGCCAATGGGTAATAAATGTGATGTTAAAATATAAAATTTCATTATATTATAAATAGCATTATTTTAACTTTTAATCATATGCCAGGATATTTTTATAAAATTACAATCTACCTCTTCATATCATCTTAACTGTAATAAGAAATATGTATTTAAATGATAAACAAAAAAGAGAATTATAAAACAAATTTTTTTCTTTTTACATTTTTTTAAGAATATCTTCGAAGCCACAATTTAAAAAAAACCCTTATCGACTTGGTCTTGACAGAAGCAGATTTCGAAGTTTAGTGCTCATTTCAACAACAACAAAAAATATGATTTAAACCCAGTTTAATAACTTTATTTGGCTGCTTTTGAAAATTTTTTAATTTCATTTTTTTTTTTTTTTTTTTTTTTTTTCTTTTTGTAAGAGTTGGTTTTATGAGAATCATCTTAAGTGAAATTCGTCTCAAATGCTCAATTTGACACAATTTTTTGAAATATATATTGACTTTATGAAAAAAACTGATTAATACGGCACATTATATAGTTCCTAAATAAGAGAAACTGTCAATTGAATGTGTTTGAGAGCAAAATTGAAATTAAAAATGAGTCATAAAATAAGCAATTTGTTATTTGAATGCATCCTAAATTCTTTAATCACAATCGCTTTACAAAATTTTGTTTGAAATGCCCACTTTGACAACTTTTAAAAAATATATATCCTGCCTTTATCAAAAAACTGATCAATACTACACATTACACAGTTCCTAAATAAGAGAACCTGTCAATTGAAAGCCTTAGAGAGCAAAAATGGATTTAATAATTAGTCAAAAAGTAAGGAATTTATTATTTGAATACTTCCTCAATTTTTCAATCATGATCATTTTGGGAAATTCTGTTCAAAATGCACACTCTGACAGCATCTTCTTTCAAATACATTCTGCCTTTATCACAAAACTGGCCAATACGTCACATTATATAGTTCCTAAATATAAGAGAACGTGCCAATTGGATGTGCTTGGGAGTAAAATAAATTTTTTAAAAAGTCAAAATATAAACACTTTGGATTTCAGATTTTTTCCTCAACTCCTATTTTTTGCTTATTTTTTTCTACAAGAAAGGATCCTATCAAAAATTTGTCAGTATAAAAGTTGTAGATATTATTAAGAAGATATATAATAAATTTAATCAGATTTGTATCTTAAGAATTGACAAAGTTATGGATTTTTTTCTTCCCTCCCCCCCCTTTTTTCTTGTTTTTATTTATTTATTTATTTGCAATAAGAGATGCTCTTATCAAAAACTTGTAAATACAAAAGTTGTAGGTTATATTAAAAAACTTGATAATAAATTTAATTGTATTTGATATCTTGAGATTTGACAAAGTTATGAATTTCTTTCTTCAAAAAACCTTATTTTTTCCCCCCTTGAGCCCATTTTTAATTTTATCAAAAATCTGTCATGCATAAGCTTTTGGCCTATTTTTTAGAAGTAACTTTAAACTGATTCAATATCTATTTTAATTAAGAGCCCTTATTTTGAAAATCAGACAAAGTGTGATAGTTGTATTTTTTGATTTGCTTGATTTTTTTATGTGTTGACGTAGATCTTATTTAATGAATAGTGTGCAATTTTGAAGACCTGAAAAAATTTACTCTATCCTATAGAAAATATCAAAGTTTGAGGCTGTAAATGCCATTTTTATGAAAAATGAAATCCCAATATGTTTGGAGTGGTATATCTCTAGCAAGCAACAACATCCCATAAATATATGTCTGTTATAAAGTTTTATCAATCCCTTGCAGAAAGCATGTATATGCAACACATAAAGTGCTTGGATTATTATTATCAGTAATTTTTTATAAACATACTACATTTCTGTAATTTCATTAGGCAAAATGTCCATTTTGAAAGTCTGCAAAAAAAGTGAAAATTTTCTGTGTAGGCAGAGTTGCCAAGTCTCTGGCTTTTTGTACACCACTTTTATTCTAGAGAAAATGTTCTTTTAAATCGACCAAATGTTCCAATTAAATAAAAGAACATTTTGTGTATTAAAATACTGATATCCATAAAGCCGGAGACTTGGCAGCTCTGTTTATAGGTCTTGTTGATAAGGGTTAAAATAAAAGTACACATGAAAGGAGTACAAAATAAACTAATATTTAACAAACAATAAATAATAAGCACAATATTTTTTTAAATTGAAAAACATGTATATAATGCAAAACTATATTGTCAATGCTATTTTTACATCTATCAATTTTATTAATACTACATAAAAATTACATGAAAATGCATTTATAAACTTCCATTAGCCTATTACTGATTTAGATTAAAAACTCCAAAATTCTTAAATTAGAAATACAGTGGACTGTCGATTAACTGGGATGGTCAGGAAATGCCTTATCCCAAATAAGCAAATATCCTGTATAATCAAACTTGTGCAAATTTTGATGAAAATTTTATGGGAAAAAGTATAGATAAGTTCAAGTTTTTACACAACAGAACATTGATAATTTAATACAAAAGAAAGAGAATGAACATATACTTTAATGTTATTTAGATTTACAATTAGTAGAATAAAAAAACTAGAAATTTAGTTCACCTCACTGTTTTGTGCAGTATGAATTGTTACAAATCTGCTTTCATTTTACATTTATTCTTTGAAGCATTTTTCTGTGCAAATTTCTCAACATAATTTTTTTTTTCAGTGTGTGCTATCATCTTCTTGTTCCAAGTAATTAAGTAATTTCTCAGTTTTGTTTCTTTCTGAACAATAAGTGACACACGATACGATATCATTGTCATATTAAAATTTCATAACATTTCAATTTTGAATCTTCATTAATCTATTGATGCACTGCTTCTTCATTCATTTCCAAAACAATTAAATTTTCTCAAATGTTCTAAGACTTTTCTCTGCAAATCAGTAACTATCATTGTTTTCTGTAGGAATTTCATTTTCTTCATCCACTAAAGTTGCTCTCTATGACTTCTTAACAATAGTGCTTTTTATTAATTTTCATGCAGCATCAACATGATAAATTACATCTGAAAATGTGATAATTCTACGATCCCAGTTCATGCGCAACCTGGATAATCTGATCACAATTAAGAGTCTACAGTATACACTAAAAGATCAACAGGAGCTAGTGAAATAAATTTAAGTATTTGATAAACGATGATATCCTTTACAAAATGATTTTTTTGTTCTTAATCCTAATAAATATTGATGACCTAGCAGATACCCAACAGTTTAAAAGTTCACTTAGCAACATTGTGCAATCCATTTCAAAATTAAATGGTTGGTATCTTAATTAGCGATGGGGGATTACTAATATAGTCTGAGTAACGTCCACACCTGGGATTAGGGATGGGTATAATGAATGATTTTGACATTCGAATTTATCATTCAGACATAATGCAAAAGCATAGTTGCTAATCTTTATTATTATAATTTTTTTCTTTTTATCAATTAAAACCACATTTTTTAAAGTTTTTTTTTTTTTTTTTTTTTTTTTTTTCAAACTCCAAAGTTTAATTAAAAAGATTACTAAAGTTGGCAAGTATGTATTTTGTGCAAACTGGAATGATACAATGATTGCGAAACAATTGATTTCACTTCATAGTGGAGTATGTAATACAGTATAGGGCCGCTATTCAGAAATCCTGTATCCGGAATACTCCAAAAACCAGAATGCAAAATAATTGAAAAATAATTCATTTCATTTGAAAACCTAAAAACATTTTTTATATCAAGCATGGGGTACAGCAGACAGATAAACCTTAACCCATGCGTAATACAATTTGTGGTCATCTGCAATATTTTTTTGTGTAAGTGAGCAAGATTATTACAGATCTGGTAGATTAAGCTAAAAGACTTTCAGATTCAGAAGTTCAATTGCTAATCAAGAGCCAGAGAAAGATTGTCTAACTGCTGATCATGATACTCCTGTAAGTCACGAGATGACTGGCAGTGGAATTTGTGATAATGACAAATGATGTCTATTGGAAATAATTATGGCCAACAAAATGAGATGGGTAAAAAAAAATCAAATGAGCTATTGATAGTTTTGTGCAGATTTATGTAATGCCGAAAAGAAACTACTTTCATAAACAGCAAAGCATACAGGATACAGAAGCAATGAGTGCAAAAGATACACACTATAAGCAACCAATCTTAATAAAAATGTTCCAGAAAGCCAAATCAAAGGATTTTGTTCTCAAATCTTAAAACTAAGTTTTACATTTTAATATAATTTAGAATATATATATATATATATATATATATATATATATATATATATATATATATATTTGTGTGTGTGTGTGTAAATAAGTTATTAAATTAACAAATTTGTAATTATACATTTGCATATATCTTTTTCATATTTTATACATTTCATATTGTTAATTTGTACTATTCTTAATACTTATAGTAAAGTGTTCTGAATTACCAAAAAACCCCTTATCCACAATATCTCAAGTACCAAGCACGTTAAATAATAGATCTTATACTGTATAGTTAAAAACTGGCAACCTGACAAATTATTCATAACTACTTCAGATAGGCAGGAAAATTAGTTTTATAAAAGTTCCAATTTTTATCAAATACTTAAGTAATTTAATTCACCAACCTTCTGTACATAAAATTAGACAAAAGAAGATTATTCAAAAAAGAAAACAGTTGAATTTTCCATGCTATTTTATGAGTATAAGTTAATCATATTTTAAGATTTAAAAAACTTAACTGTAACTTTCTTATTTCTCATATAATCCTCTGGAACAGCTTCAGAATATGTAACAATCAACAGAGGAGGATAAATAGTTCCAGAATCTCCATCTGTTCTAGCAGTTATTCTACAAAACATAAATCATTACATTAAACAACAAAAAAGTAAATTCCAATTATCAAAAGTAATTTACTTGCATACTTTTGATAATCAAATTCACAATTTAAAAAATATTTTAATGCACAGTAGATTATTAATAAATAGATTTCCAAACTTGGTCAAGTTTGCCAATTATAATTTTGCATGTAAACATTCATACTTTTTATTTAAAGTTTTAATCTAAGTGGTGCTAAAATTTAAACATTTAATTTTAAAAGCATTCATAGCAAAACAGAAATTGCAATTTAAAAATTAAGGCTATCTTTTTAGTCATCTGGCATGAGAGAAGCATCCTATTAAACAGATTTTGATAATTATTCTTTTATAAATGAAAGTACTTTATTTGTAAATATGCCTGTACTTGTTACTATTTTTTTAATATTCACATTTTTATAATTTAATTTTAAAAGTCTTTATGAAATTTCTTCACATTGGTGGCAATTAGATTATTTTATCAAATTATAATCTATTTCTGGTGGCAATTCCATTGTTGAAGAAAGAAGGGAAACAAAGGGGATTACCATATCATTACTTATGCCATTTTCATATAACAATTAAAAATATTTTTCTTATAACATTAGAACAGAAAATGAAATTATGATTTAAAATAACACGCTTTTACTCATGAAGCGGTACCATTTCAATATTTTTTTCATTCTGCTGATACAGACAAACCTCATTAACATGAACACTCTTAATACAAATTACTTTTAATATGAACTGTTTCTGATTACCTAGTCTAGTTGTATGTAATATATTTTAAGTTCAGATAACAGAGGCTACTTTTAACACAAACAAAAACAGTTTCCCCTTGCATATTCATATTAACAAGGTTCGACTGTATTGAGATGCTGATCTCAGAGGGCTTCAGTGGGTGAAAATGATGTTATAGTAAAAATGAAATATGCAAAAATGAAAATTATTTGCTAAGATTAAATATTTTGCCATAAATGCTTCTTTTTCCCCCCCATTTTGGAGCTATTCTAATTAAAACCTTAAACAAAGAGTATGAATGTTTACATGCAAAATTATTATTAGCAAACTTGACCAAGTTTGGGAATATATTTATTAATAATCTTCTGCACATTAAAATATTTTTTAAATAATGAATTTGATTATCAAAAATATGCAAGTAAATTTTGTGATGGTGAAAAAGATGTTATTTCTCAGTTACTCTTGGGAAGAAAAAGGGAAAAAGAAAAAAAGGATTATCCACTATTAAAATTCTACAATAAATAATCATATTTTAAAAAAAAGATAAAATAAATAAAAGTACCAATCAAATGTAAATAAATTCTTTTGTAATATGAATGTAGTTTTTTAGTAAGATGTCATTTATCAATATATATCAAAAATATACCAATACCCTTTTCTTCAAACGGTAACACCCACTTTTGACATTTTGAGTTCCTTAGATCAAAGAAGCAGGCAAAGTATAATACACTTTATGCAAGTCTTCATGTAGTTATTAATAAAAATAAAAGGGTTACAGACTTAAAAACAAATTTAGAAAAATAAAATCTTATAATCATAATAATATCAGGATCATTCAATTAGTAACTTAAATTGTATGAAATATATATAGATATATATTAACAACTAAACAAAAAAGGTACTTTTTTTTACAATAACAACAGAAGATGGTCTTCTTAGACATTAAAAAAAAAAAAAAAAAAAAAAAAAAATTATCCACAAAATTAATGACTATAATAAGCTAGATTTATGTGGGCAATTTTCCTGGAGCTGGAAGTTTTTATGTAAAAATTAATGTAGGTCAAAAATTATATTTTTTATGAATTTTTTAGTCATTTTCATCTATGAAAAACAAGTTTTTCAATTTAAAAAATATGCAGACAATGTTTGATTCTATTTTATTGCTTAAAAAAAGACATTTTTACTAGATGATTTTTTTGTGAAGATATAAATTAAAGTTTGCCACATGAATCTATCATTAACATCCTCAAGATGTTGTTTATGGTGGCCAACTATCTAAACAAGGGATGTGACTAGTAAACAGGGATGCCCTCCAAGGGGATTTTCCAAGGGAACCTAACTTGTATTTATGCAGGGAAATCCAATGTTCAAAGAAAACCATGGAAAATTGAATTCAAATCCAGCATCTCCCATCTACTAGCTTTGAGAGCAAAATCTCTCGACCATTGATCAGGCATTAACACTCAAATTTCAAATGAAAACTATAAGAAAACGTAAGGTAAATGAAGGTAGAATCAGCAAACAGGTTTTTTTTTCTAAGAAGTAGCATACTCCCATGTACATAAATTGACTTTTAAACAGCTCTTTTTCTTTAAATATATTATTTAATTAATCATCGTAGTTTCACAGTATTTTTTGTTTTGCCAACATATAGTTCATTAAACAAGATTTTGATAAAATGTCTGAACAGGAGCGTAAGTATAAATGCTAATTTAAGGTTCCCAGCAAAACATGAACGGCAAATTCCCTGACTTTTCATGACCAAATTTCAAAAATTCCCCAACTTTCCCTGATCATATCTCAAAATATTCTCTGACCAAACAGGCAATTAGCAAAATTTGCTACTTATTTTTGGAATCTTTTGTCGATCACATTTTTTTTTTCTTCTGGAATCATATTTTTTTTTAAATTCTCTAATTTTCCATGATGCTGGGAACCCTGTAAATTTTAAATATGCAAAATTATGATTAGATTTTTCTAAAACTGGAACAAAGAATTACTTGACAAAAAAAAGATCCTCAATGAAAGTCTGGGGAAACTCTTGCAAAAAATAAGAATATTACTAGGTCAATTTTCATAATACTTTTCATTTATTCAGAAATGACATTTTGATATGTGGTATGAACCAAGGAGAAAAACATTTTACTCTTTGATACAGAATTATAATTGATACTCCTGAAAAATAAAACAAACTGATTTTCTTTATACATTATTTGAAAATCTATCAAAATCTCTTGTATTAGAAGTAGAACTAGAATTTTTAAAGCTTTTTTCAAGGCATTATAAAAAGTCAATTAAATTACTTTACCTTAAAGATACGTCAGATGCATATCTAAAGACTTTAGCTACAGGCTGATGCTGTTTCCTGTTTAATTTTGTACCATTTTCAATTCCACTAATATGATCAGTTAAGAAGAAACGTCGTACCAGCAGCCATTTGGCTATGGGTCCTAGGTAAATTAAAAAATTATAATTCACCAAAAACATTATCTTCTTTTTTTGTGTATGCCATTTAAACTTTAAATGCAATTTCACAAGATGCACGTGATATTCATGTATCTTGAAGGGGGAGAAAAAAAGATTTTTTTTTATATTTAGAATTTGTAATTTATCATCTTTACTGCCTCCCCCCCCCCTTCTCTGAGAGTATATATATGTATGTGTGTGACCATTGGTAACTGAAAGAAATCATTAGCGAAAATTTTACACTTAAACAAGAAGCACATCTTTATGAATAATTAATAATAAATGTAAGATTTTTAATGATAATTTATTTTAAATATTTTTCTTTTTCTTTCTAAGTTAACATTTTGCTATTTTAAAAGAGATATTAAAACACAGGATGTATGTATTATATGAGGATACAGCATACACAAAAAAATACTATTATCACATAAAAAACATGTAATTTCTCATAAAAAATTTAGCAACAATAAAATACTCAGGGGAAAAAATAATTAGAAAAGAAAAAGAAATTTACCTTTATTTACAAATTCACCATTAACACTTATGCCACGTATAAGAACTGGAATAGGATAAAATTCACTTTTACTGTCATTGTGAGCCAAATCTTGAATTAGTTAAAGAAAACAAAATGGCCAACAAAATTGTAAAATCAGCAACTTTATTTTAAAATAATTAACAAAAAATATCAGCAAAAAGTTCTGAAAACAAAATTCTGTATTATAGTCAACATACGCTAAACATTTTAACCTCTTCAATCCCAGTCTATCCTATAGGATACAGATCTTTAAAAAAAATTTCACAGGTATACAAATAAAACAAAAAATAAAGAAATTGTTGTGCATTGAGCTTAACAGATAGCAGAATTAAACAAAACAATGTTTCTCATAATGCTTTTAAGAAAGATGCATGTTCATTAAAATGAGTTGGAGCAAAAATGTACATAAATGAAAACTTAAATAACTTTTCTGTGTGTTAAGATATCATTTGAATATTCCATTAATAATAAAATCAAAAATAAAATGGATTTAAAATTTCCAAGAAATTGTCAAAAATATGTTTATTGAGTCCCCATGCATCTTCAAATTTTATGTGCAAAAAATGACTAAATTTTTACACTTTTCAATCTTTCTTAGTTATGAGTTTGTTAATATAAATTCATAACTGAAGTTAAAAAATATATGTAAATAAATCCTGGGGTCTGACATTTTAAATAGAGAATAAATTTTTGCTAAAATACTTGTGAAAAATATTTATCATAAAAATTCAATACATACAACATAAATATATTTTTTAATTCATTTATTTAAATTTCTTAAAAAAATTTAATTCCAAAATTTTTTGCCTTTTAGAAAAGAGTATTTTACTTAATTACTTTATAGTGTGCATGAATGCTTCACTTCCTCAATTTCTTTTCATGAATGATTTTCATAAACCAAATTTTTCTTAATTCAAACATTACAGTTACAAACTAATACAAAGTCTCAAAATTATAATCACTAAAAAAAGGATACACAGATCATAGAATACAAGTTCTGAATTTTTCCACAGTCTTTGCAAAGAAATTTTGCACTAAAAAAAACAGTATATTTTATTAACATGTATAAAATGAACATTTACATATGAATTCACTTTCTTATTGGGAGTGAAAAATAAATATTATAGATATATTCAAATATACACAAATTTTACTAGAAAGAGGTCCATTATATTAACTATACATTAATTCATATTTAGATTGTTTTAATATTAATATTGCATAGGAAATATGATTATTCATGAAAATTTTACATTCATGATATGAAAAATTTATAAATAAAAAGACTATTGAGAGATTACTCAAGTTAAGGGACCAGGTAAAAATCTTATCAATCTCTTTTGTAATCAAATTATATTTCAATAAATGTGAAATATGGAAACACTTCAAATTTTTTTATACCAGGTATAAAATACAAATATTGAGGTATGTGTCTATAAATTCACAGTTTTATATCCAAAAATTTTATCATAATCTCTTTTCCCCACCTCTCTTTGTAACATACAAAATTATTTGAAATGTTTTTTCACAATATGTTTAGTTTTTACTTTCACTAAATTTAAAATTTCAACTATAAAATGGCATCAAATTTGCTTATTTGTATGAAAACAGATATAAAATTGATTGAAACTTTCAACTGCGTAACACCGAGTTAAATAGTTAATTAATAGAAAAAATTTTAGTGATCCTTGCACTAACCATTCTATTGAGCACTAACCGCATTAGGATTGCTGCCCACTTTGTTTGAAACAACAAACAATTTAAAATTTTATAAAAGAACTGCAGTTAACTACATTCATAATTTTTTTGTTTCAATACCAATTCAAGGGATTACTTTATGTCATAAAAAATATTTTATTTACTATGATATACATCGTCATTATCATAAATATAGCGATGCAATATTAAAAAAACTTATATTATACACAACATTAAAAAAAAAAAAAAAAAAAAAAAAAAAAAAAAAAAAAAAAAAAAACAGTAACGTTTTTATTTTAATCAGAACATCTTAAGTTGGTAGACTGAAAGTCATTTCTCCTGTTCCTTTTATTTTATCTCAAGATCCATTATTTCCTTCATTTTCCCTTTCCTCTCCTTAAGCATTTTTGATCACCAAGAATCTATAAATGTATGATTCATGTCATTACATATTTTTGTTTCTCAAGTATTAATTTCGATATCCTTTCATATTAAAGAGTTATACAGATTTTCATAGTCTGCTGCTTTTTTTTTTTTTATATTATTATTTGCTAAATTTCTATCTTTAGAGGGGTAATATGGCTACTTCGACAGAGCTGTGTTTACTTTAGGTCTCTAACATGCTCTTTTCTTCTTTCTGCTATTTTCCTTTTTGTCATTCCTACATAATCAATTTTTTCCCTTTTTCCTATTTATGCAAGTTATTCTATGTACCTGTAGTCTGTATTTCTTCATACTTTTCCACTTCATTCCTTGTTTTCTTGAAAAAGGACGGATGGGGAGTTATTGGAACATGTTTACCTATTTTTTTTTTAGTTTTCTTTTAATCTTTTATGCTATCCCATTCATATGTAGAACTGGGAGGGGTATATCTGATATTTTCTTTTACGGATTGGATTCGGTCTGTCCTTTCGGTAGCTTTTCGGATAAGTTTATTAATAGTTTTTTTGGGGTGTCAAGCATTTAAACCCATGTTTTTAATTATTTTTAATTCTTCTTCTAGGGATTCTTAAGTTGAACAGACATATAAAGCTCTATTTATATATGATTTCAGGGCTGCTAATCTATATGGTAATAGAGTTTGTCTCTGTATAAAATTATATTTATGCTTGCTTCTTCTTTTTTTTTTAATCATATGAATTAACTTTATTGAGAAGGTTTCCTAGGTTAATGTGTGTGGTTGCTACAATGAAAAAATCATCTACATATCTAAGCCATAGATGGTTTTCTGCTTTGTGTTCATTTATAATAATTTTTTAAAGGTCTCTTTCTTAAAGGCTTCTATTCAGCTATTATATTAGAGATTGGCAATCCCATAAGGACAACTTTCTTTTGTGTCAGTTGAATTGAAAATAGCTTTCATTAGGGATAAGATTTGTTGCACTTTGTAAATTTGTATTTATTTTTGCTTCTGTATAATAGATTTTGAGAGCAGTATTAATTACATTTGACATCTCTTTTAAATATAAATAAAAGAAATGACAAATGTAATTAATGCTATTAAAATCCATATAAACCCTCTAAAGATATAAACTTTGTATATACAAAAAATAGCAAACTATGAAAATATGCGTAACTTTTAAATATGAGAGGCTACCGAAATCAACACTTCAGAAACAAAACCATGTAATGACATGAATTATACACTTATAGACTCTCAGTGGTCAAAAATGCTTTAGGAGAGGAAAGGGAAGAGGATGGAAAAATGAAGGAATTACTGGATCTTG
Organism: Maratus speculifer; assembly: GCA_964019185.1. Lineage (NCBI taxonomy): Eukaryota > Metazoa > Arthropoda > Arachnida > Araneae > Salticidae > Maratus > Maratus speculifer. The sequence goes on from OZ025296.1 coordinate 290,771,631, forward strand.
AGATAAAATAGAAGGAGGAAGAGAAATGATTTTCAGCCTACCAACTAAAGACGTTCCAGTTGGAAAGAAAATGTTATTTGGATTGATCTTTTAAATGTTGCATATAGTATATTTGATTTTTTGATATTGCATCTCTATATTTATGATAATGATGACTTATATCACAGTAAATAAAAAAAAAAATATGATATAAAGTAATGCCATAAATTTGTATAGAGAAAAAAATAAATAATTTTGTTAAGGACATTAAGAAAATGACAATCAATTCTTTAAAGAGCATCTTAAATTTTAAATTGTTTCTTGTTTCAAAATAATCCTAACTAGGCAACAATCCTAATACGGCGAATACTCACTAAAACAGTTGAATAAAAAACTCCTGACATTACATATAACCCTCCTGCAAAAAATTTTTTAAATAGCTGTCACCGTTTGCAAGTTATTGAATTTTAAAATCCATCAGTCATTTTTTGGGACACACGGTACATATATTACAATTTTTAAATAATGAATTACACCTGAGAAATAGTAAACCTGAAATTTTATTCAGATTGCTAACAAGGCATAGAACCAAAAGAGAAGGAAAATAAAACTTTTCATTCTGTTAATTCAATGCCTTGTTAGTAATGTGAATTAAAATTTCGGTTTTTCTTTACATTTGATTATAATGATTCTGAAACATTATACCACAATGTTTTTTCCTTACAAATAATATTATATCCACCTGCTCCCTTCAAACTAAGATTTTTCCCCCCATCATTTACTTATGTATTTTTGCAGTGTATAAATGATTATTTTTATATATTCTTTTATAATTCAGAACTCAAAATACACTTTTTTTCCCCTAAGGGTTTGCCCAAAACATTTATATAAATTAAAAGTGTTTTATGTATCATAGCAAGTACAGTAGACTCCCTCAAATCCGCACAGCTTGGGACCAGAGATTGTGCAGATTTTAGAATTTTGCAGATTTCTGGTCATAGTTTTGTTTATATTTTTTATAAAGTAATTTGAATGCAATTAAAAATGAAATCAAAAGTATAATGAATGCTTACAATAAAATATTAAAATATGTAATAAACTAAAATATGAATCACAAATTTCTCACTTTCTCAATATTAAAATAGCAAAACCAGTCTTAAGTTTTTATGTATGTAAATTATACATAACAAATTACGAATAACATTTTAAGATTTTCATAGAATAGAGACATATTTAATAGAAAAAAAGTTAAAGTAACCAATTTTTTAGAAAAGTGCTTAAAATTCTAATAAAGAAAGCTACAAAAGCTGCAACCCACTATTTTCAATGAAATAATGATAACTCTTAGTTTATGAGTTCAAGCATGATTAAAAATACAGATTTGAGGGGGAAATTGCTTCAGTAACAATAATAGTTGACAAAACCAAGTAGAATAATTAATATCAATTGGCATTTTATATTCTAAAAGAAAAATAAAAACTATAGACAACTCAGAAAATTCATACAGATTCTATAAAATACAAATGCCAAAAAACAGTATTTAATGAGTGAAATATTTTCCACTATAAAATCAAGATAATGTGAAACTGATAAAGAATCAAAATTCCATGTAATTAACTATGTATATATATGAAAGCACAATGAATGGAAAACTTACAGATTTTTGCAACTGAGTGCCATACGTAAATGCTATATCATCTTCGACATCAGATTCTGGGCATAACTAAATAAAAGTTGCAGAATAAAAAATTAGCTTTTAAAAATTTAATAAATATTGCATAATACTATTTAGATGTAACAACTTAAACAGTTAAACAAAAAATTTAATGATAAAATTTTAGAATTTGGTGAAATATAAACTCTGCTAGCATTTACTGTACTGGTATTTTCAATTCAAAAACTGCTTAATTCTGATATGACCCCTCATCCACCCCACAGAATTCAAGATAATTGCTCTTGAAGTCATAAATATATATATATTTCTACACTATGAAGAGGAAAGAAAAAAAAACTACATATAAATAAGATAAGATTTATATATGTATAGTGGAAAGTACCCAAAATTATGTTGAGAATGAACAGGATACATTGATTTTTAACACACATGTTGTATAATTTTCATTATTTCACTTAAACTATCAAGCATTATTCCAATACATGCACATATAAGACAGAGACATATAACAAATAGTGCATTATTCCTTTTGTAATTTAATCAACAGCAATCAGGATATGAGATTTCTATTCCATTTGCAGTGGAGGAAACTTTTGTAACCAAGCAGCATCGTCACAAGCATCATTTACCCTAATGGCTGTTGAAATAACACCCAATTTAATTTTCATTCTTATTTATTAGAGTTAAGACAACAAATTACTTTTTTATTTCCAAATCATTGTTTGTTAGGTACTTAGAAGCTTATTAATAAAGTCATAGATTGTGCAGCTATTAGTAGAAGGCAATCTAGAAATTATCTTTAAAGATAATTTTAGTAAGATACCAATATAAGTAAATAATTATGTGTTGGAGTCCCATCAGAATCAGGACTAATATTTTATGCATTTTATGTGGGTTAGTTACAAAACTGCCAACTTTTAGCCAGGCCAAAATAAGGCAATCAGCTTTTTTTTTTTTTTTTTTTTTTTTTTTGCCATTGTTTTAACCGCTTAAAAAAAAGCCAGGTTTAACTGAAAAAACAGTTTTTATTTTTTTAAATTAATTTACAACTAATTCATTTAAATCTGAATTAATTTATTGTTACTACTCTTATAAATATTTTCTATTAAATTTGTCGAATAAATAAGCAGGGTTTTTACGTTTAAAACATTTTTGTTTAAAATAGCTGTATACTGTTTATAACATAACAATGTGGCAATTCACAAAATAAAATTTACCAATTAAAATTCAAGTGAAATTTTCTAATTAGCTCTATATACAAAAAAAAATGTTCAAATTTTGTTATAAATACCTACTTTTGCTTAAAAAAAAAAAAAAAAATCAACCAACTTCAAAAAAAGTGCTAAAAAAATTAAATAATTCTTTAAAATTCTCGAATGACAAAACGTTATCCAATAAGCACACATCGGATATCAGGTACTGGCATAAAAACAGTTAAATTTAATACATATAATTTAATATCCACCAAACAGATTTGAGAGAGAATATTTTTTACAGGAGATGAATTTACATATTTATGATTTAATTTATGAATATATACATATAAAAAGTAATGAATTACTTTTTGAAGTTGGTGCCAAACAGTCACAATTAATAATGATCATCACCATTTTGGTTATGGTACTAGGCACAATTTATTCACAATTCTTATTATATTTAAGACAGTTTGGCACCAACTTCAGCAAGTAATTCATTACTTTTTATATGTATATATTCATAAATTAAATCATAAATATGTAAATTCATCTCTGGTAAAAAATATTCTCTCTAAAATCTATTTTTAGTGGATATTAAATTTAACTGTTTTTATGCTAGTACCTGATATCCGATGTGTGCTTATTTGATAATGTTTCGTCATCAGAGAATTTTATAGAATTATTTAATTCTTTTTAGTGCTTTTTTTGAAGTCGGTTGATATATTTTTTTAAAGCTTATTTTATTTCCTACTTTTTAGTTATTCATACTATAATACTCAACTATGTGTACTGGCATATGGTGTCTCTTTGCAATGCATTGACTAATTGATGAATTTTCTTGGGCTTTGATGTATTCAATTTTCTGGTCAATTTCCTACTTCATTTTCAGCTATTTGAGAGCAATTTACAATGTCTTCTAGTATTGTTGTGGACCTTTAGGGTTTTAGGATGTGGTAACTCATTTAGATAAGATCTCCCTCTTCAAAAAGTTACTGCATTCATTGAACTTTAAAGTCCACATCGATTCTTACGGACCTTGGAAATGGGTATGGAAAATGTGACAATCCATCATGTAAAGTGATCTTAAGCATAACAGAGCGGGAAAGGGCTTTCTTACATATATAAGCACAGTAAAATGACTCTATATATCAATGCATAGTAAAGTGCTTTTCTAATATAGTCAAAATTACTCACCCTTCAGTCAGAAATAGCAAAAAGAAATGTTTTATGAAAAATTGCACTATTCTTCGTCTGACAAACAGTACATTCTAATTCCCATTATGGCATGGGAAAGAAACATGGAAATCATGGGAAGTGATGATTGTATGAAGAATCAGAAACTGATAACCTAAACTTAACTGTCTCTATGTGAGAATGACAACATTCAATGCCCAGACACTTTTTCGACAGATGTTTTTGTCCAATGTATAGTAATGCTGGGCATTTTCTATTACAGATCATAATCATAATTGCCTGAAAGAATTCGATTGTACGTGTTTTATTAGTTATCAAGATTGATGATAATGGTCAACTCAACAAGATGCTTGGTGACTCGATTTTGTCCAGAATAATTTCACTTATACACTATATCCCATGTATCATCATTTGCATACCAAGGAATCCTACCTGAACACAATTTAAAATCATTCTGATATATATCTAATCAGGTAACCAAATTTGAATCTAAAGACAATGTTGCTACACATAGCAATGTGCATTATTGTGCGTTTACTTATGGAGATATTTTTTCATCCGGAATAACACATATAGTAGTGGATTTTTATATTTTAAGCAGCTACTTCCGATGTGGGTTTCCAATTTATTGGATGTGAGAACTTGTCCAGTTAAGATTTAATACTTTGGAATGATCACTCGCTTCAGAAATTTACTACATACAACAAATCTTAAGGTCCACATTGAAATCTACAAACATCGAAGGAGAGCATCAAAAAGCTGAAAATCTGTCAGTAAAGTGCCCTTACACAACCAGAGTACGTCAAAAAGCTTCCATGAGTTAATGCAAAGCAAAGTATTTCCATATGTTGATACATATCAAAATACTCTCCTTTGAGTCATAAAAACTAAAAATTAAAATGTTACCGAAAACCCACTATGATTTAATAAATAATCTGCAGTCATCTATTTCATCAATAACAACATCAGAAATGAGCACTGGTGCTTGTATGTTGTTTTCGAATCTGATAACAGGAACTTGGCTGCCTCCATATGAGAGTGGCAACATTCTACACTGTTAAAAATTTGAAGCTTTTGCTGCATCGTCACTCCATAGTTTTTATAAAATATATATATTTTGACCAATGAGAATGCTCCATAATATAGTAAAGTAATCGTTCTTTATAAAAGTAGTGGAGTGACGATGCAGTAAAAGTTTCAAATTTTTACAGTGTAAGTTCAGACTGTGATTTGACAGACACTGTTTCCAAACTCCACAAAATATGGAAATTTTCTATTTCAAAACTAGACAATAGTCGCCTGAACGAGTTCTAGTATATGAATGCAAGAAGTTAATTAGCTTCACTTTAAAGGAAAGCGCATCAAAATATTTTGCCATTTTCTTTTCTCTAGACTCGTCTTAATCTATGAAATATCCCCACATATTACCACTTTGATATCGAGGAATTCCGTCAGAAGAAAACCTGAAAGCATTCCGATATTTAACTCAATGACTGAGTCTGAATCTCAAGACAGTATCGATAACCATAGCAATGCACTTTAATTTCTTTGTGCATCCGGCATAGAAAGGACCCTGATACACAGGCACTTATGCTCTGGCATATAAGGGTACATTAAATGTGGATTTTCAGCTTTTTGCCACCCATTTTTGATGTCGGTAAGCATTAATGTAGATTTTCCATTTTGGTGTATAGAAGAATTGATCCAGTTAAGATTTCGCATTTTGGAAAGAACTTGCATCTCTGTAACAGTGGCTATGATCCATATTTTTTTTTCACTATTTAGCGAAACGAGATTGACCGATCAGAAACCTACATTTTTGCAAATTTTTCACTGTTTGAAGTAAACAGCGAAAAGTTTGCAAAAATGCAGGCTTCTAATTGGCTAATAACATTTCGTTAACAGCGAAAGAGAACTTGGGCAGGATCCAGTAGATTTTGTGCTATTGACGAAAACAGATTCACCAATTAGAAGGCTGCATTTTTTGTGAAATTGGCATTGCTTAAAGTAAGTAAATTTTCTTATTGGTCAATCTTATTTCGCAATAGCGCAAAATCTATGTGAATCCAGTCCAGTCAAAATTTCCCAAGATCATGTATCTGTGTAAGAGTAATAACATGAAAAATGAACGTTTCTAATTGAACGACTGCTTGGGAAATAAATTTGAATTTTAAAGTTTTTATTTTTAAAAAGTTCTAATCAACAGATGGATGGAGCATTGTCATTGATCAAAATAGAGATCTATACAAATGGTGGAGTGATTATGTAGCTACAGCTGCAGATTTCTAACAGTGTAAATTTTCATATTGATCAACCTCCTTTTGTTAATAGCACAAAATCTATCTGGATACAGATCGTTGTCTAGTCAAAATTTTGCACTTTGAAGTAAAAAGATCGTGCATCAGTATAAGAGTAATAGCCTGAAAAATGAACACTTCTAATTGAACGACTGCTTCAAAAAGAATTTGAGTTTTTAATGTTTTTGTTTTTTAAAAGTTCTAATCACCAGAATTAGAAGAAATTAAAATGAGACCAGAAGGGCATCTTACACTTTTAAATAAAAAAATAATTATCAAAATTGGTTTATATTTAGGGAAGTTATGAGTGAACAAGAAATACATAAAGGTCGAAATCATAACCTCCTCCTTGAAGTCGATAAAAAATTATAAGCCGGGTATTTAAGTATTTAAAATAAATTTATTTCCTCTAAAATTAAAAATATGTCATTTTTTTTTTAAATATCTGAATTATGATGACTTTTTATGCAATAACAAAATAAAAGTTCTATAACATTTAATATTAATAATATCAATAAAAACATTTAATACTAATAATATCAAAAAAACCTTTAATATTAATAATATTCAAAAATAGTATTTCAGTGATGTTAATATTTTTATAAAGATAGAATTATCTAGAAACATGCATTTCCTGTTTCTCTATTATCTCATTTTTGTACGATGTGCCATCTTTAACTTTTGTAGTTTTCCTGTCTAAAAGCAAGAAGTCAGCAATCATCTTTTTTGTAATTGTGTTGCTCAACTTTGTGTAATTCCACAATTGCATAATATCTCTATTGTGCAATCTCGGTTATTGCTTTTTTTAAGTGAGCAGAAATTAAGAACAATTAGTGTTCAGTTAACTAGTGGTAGTTTTTTTTTTTTTAATTAAAAGTTTTATTTAACTTTTTTTTCCCCTTAAACCATATTGTGCTACCCCAATAAGGAAAAATAGTAACGAGAAACTTTTAATACATAATTTGTCTCCCTATTTCTTTTGTATCATCAAAAAATGTGCATAAACTACAAAAATAAATAAATAATAAAATTAGAGATTAAAAGTTGATATTAATAGCATGCATGCTTTATGGATACCCTTTATCTTAATTATTTGATGTTTAAGCTTTAGAATTTTGTTAATTAATGTTTAGTGTTTATAATAATTTTTTTTTCTTCCTAACTATTTTCTGAAAATATTTCCATTCTTTATATTTAATTTATTAACTTTTGTTCACTTTAATCAAAATTGTGCTGTTGAATGAGGAAAAAACATTTAAAACATGTTTTAAACTTTTTTTTACTTTTTAATATGTATTTTTTTTTCTAACCCTGTAAATAAGTCTTTATAACTAATGGAAAGCGACTGTAAAGACATTAAATCTAAGAAAAAGATTGGTGGGGGGATAATATTTGGTGAGAGTTTAGTAAGTTTGAAACAAATTAATTTATGAAAGGGTGTCAGTTTTACATACTCTATATAAAAATTTTAAATGAAAAAAAAAAAAAAAAAAAAAAAAAAAAAAAAAAAACATTAAATAAAAACTTACATTAAGCATGTCACTAGTTACTTTGAATAAACCAAGGAATGTGCCATTCATAGCATATTTCATTGCATATATGTGAAGTTGTGACTAAAAAAATAAAAATAACAATAAATATACTAAGTTCAAGAAGAAGATATACTTAAGTAACATATTAAAATAAACAGACAAAGAGAAAAGGAGAAAAATGTTTGCAGAATAAAGCCACTGTTTGAGGTAATCTAGGAAAATATAAATCCAATATTTTAATGAAAAGATCTCATAAACTTTAAAATATTTAACAATGATATTCCTCAATAAGCAAACTGTTTAAAAAGGCACTTTTATTTATTAAAAATGGGCAAAAATCCTAGTTAACTCAGCAAAAATGACAAATATATAATTTCTAAACTATATTAAGCAACAGAATTTTGTTTAAATATTTAAAACAATTTATTTTTTTTTCTGTGAATATTTTAAAAGTAAAGCACAAAAGTGTTTTTTTATTGGGTGGAAAAAAGGGGGGGGAGTCCAAAATTAATATTTAGTAAAATATATTGATTTACTTTTTCAAGTATATGTATTTCTTTTATAAGATCAAACAAAAAAAAAAAAAAAAAAAAAAAAAGGAAATGAAGATTGTTGTTAAAAAATAATAATAAACATTTTTATACTGCTCTGTTCTTCATAGAATAAATCTAGCTATTAGCTTTATATTATTTAAACTCTAAGAATACATCAAAATGATTTTGTTTACGAAAAAATGCATAAAAAATTAAGGCAGCATATAAAAAATGTTTTAATTGTTAGATTTTTTTTCTTTTTTTACTATAAATACAAGGCAATCTTACAAGACAGATATTAAAATTGACAGGCTCAGTAGTAAATAATGGTAAGCATCAAAATTATAAAAATTAAGTTTTTTTTTCTAATAACTACAGAAATTAGTAAAAAGTTCCATATTCTTTCAAAAGATGTCAATACTATCTCAGATTACTTGTAATGCCATTTGTATACAAAGGCATAGAAATAAAAGCTTTTTTCCTTAACACTTCCAAAAGTGACAAATGTTGCTTACTACTATTTACTGCCGCGCCCCTAAATAGTTCTAAATAAAATATGTTTTCATTCAATAAAAAATATACCAAAATGTGATAGTTCTTAAGTTCTAAATTTTGTAAATAAAATAAATATCAATAAATACAAAAACAGTTGGAATACAATGATAAATTTAATTAAAAAAAATTTCTGATCACAAATGCATAGGATGAAAGTAAAAATTGTAACATTGCATGCAAAACTTTAAAGCAGAGACAAGATTATTTTAAAAATCCAATTGACATCTAATTATTTACAATTAGTTTTATTTTGTAAGTACAGTAGACTCCCTCAAATCTGCACTCCTAAAATCCACAACTCTCTAAAATCTGCACATAATTTACGGATGAAAACAATGAAACATTCAGTTCAGATGTAGGTGCAAAATTTGCCTTTTTTAGTTTTATATATATTCCATATATTTTTTAATTTGTAATTTTTGTTAGGGTTATTGAATTCATGTTTTTTCATGAAGAAAGAATAATTTATTTCTGAAAAAATCAAGATATTGCTGATATCAATGGTAATCACAATCTTACCAAATATATGTATTAGTCAAGTTTTTTTAGTTATTAAATCTGATTAAACCTGAAATAAAGCATCGTTATTTTATGATCCTGGTGTGAATTTGTAATGTATCTTTATGAGTCAAGTTTCATTGAATATGTTAGGAAAAACACATTTCATCTTTATAATGAATATTTAGTTGTACTTTACTGATTATTAACTAGACCTTTGCTTTTAGTATTTTAATCATTTTAAAAATTATCTAAATTTTTATTATTTTAGTTTATTACTTATTTTAATATTTTAGTATATTGTAAGCACTCATTAAATTTTTGATTTCATTTTTAATTACAATGAAATTACTTTTTAAAAAATATAAACAAAGCAATGACCAGAAATCTGCAAAATTCTAAAATCCGCACAGCCTCTGGTCCCAAGCTGTGCAGATTTGAGAGAGTCTACTGTATTTGATAACAATTAAATAAAGAGGGAATGAAAGTAATACAATAAAACACCAATAACTTTTTTAATTTCCTTATTCTCATCTTCTTCTACTAGGGTCTTCTTCTGTGACTAGGTATTGCGTCTTAAGAGCCCACATTAGTCACGCAAAAAGACCTGGATGATAATGTTAAGTCTATGGGGGTGTTATTTTTAAATATCTCGCTTAAATTTTAAATTTTTACATGATTTTTTTTTTGCATAGGACAGCTGAGGACAATCTACAACCTGGCTAGTTTTTACTTTTTTGATTTTTGTTTCAGATTTTTCTTTAAAAGTTACTTTAAATTTCAGGATTGGTTTGAACCGGTTCTGAAATTTAAACTATCATTAAAAAAAAAAAAAAAAAAAAAAAAAAAAAAAAAAAAATCAAAATTGAAAAGTTAAAAACTAGCCCAGTTGTAGATTTTCCTGATTTATCCTATGTAAAAAAACAAGTAAAAGTATTAAAATTTATGTGAGATATTTGAAAATAAAGCTCCTAAAGAGAGACTTAACATTATCATCCGTATCTTTCTGAATGACATCTGAACTACATTAGTGATCTTTTCAGAAAAAGAAACCTTTAGATGCTAATGATTTAACATTCCATGAAAAATGTTTTACTTAAAGAGAGAAAAAAGAACTTCAATTAAAAATATAATCTCTGTGTGTTTGAATTAATAATGGGCTATAAAAAGGTTCTTTCCTATTGTAAGAAAATGTTAAGAAATTTTTTATTCATTCAATTGCTGCAACAACTGTTATAATCCATAATAAATCACAATTGATTCCTCAATATTAACACACTATCAGGCCTGCCTGGAATTCAATATATAGAGTAAGAAATTAAATGTGAATGAGATTTATTGCTGGTGAACTTGAAAGTTGTAAGAAATATGTAAATATTTTGTTGTTCAATATAAAATAACAAAACATCTAATTAAAAAAATGAAAATCTGAGGGCAAATGCATTCAGACTTGTCTTTGACTATCCATAACCAAATTTACAGTGTAACAGATTCCCCTAGCCATCATTAACATACACACCAAGACAAATATCTTTCTTTTATTAAGGGCTCTTCTCACTCATCTTCTGAATTCCTCACCACAGTTTTAAATCTAAGGGCATTTTATGCATTCGTATATTTAAAATAGCTCTTCAATATATTAATATTTTTAATTCTTTTTTACTGTGTACTTTTTTTAAAGAATGTCTCTTTAGTTCTCAAAATGTTTCTAAAATCTATGCTTAATTTCATATGCAATGTTAAAATCTTACGCACAATTCATCAGCTTAAAAAAATGAACTATTACCTTAAGCATACATTTTAGAAATATTTTGAGAACTAAAAAAAAAGAAGCATACTTTAAAATGATTTGAATACACAATAAAAAGTAGAAAAGTAGTTGAAAATATTAATTTCTTGAGGAGATATTTTAAATATAGGAATGCATCAAACACCCATAGACTTAACATACAGAGAGGAATTCGGAAGTTGAGTAACAGGACACTTAATATAGATGACGAGTAAAAATCCATTAATTGAATTTTATGAGTAAAACTTTCACTGTTTTATTATTATTATTCATACAATTATTTTATTAATAAGTCTTTTAACAGGAGTGCCACCAAGAAAGTAACGGAAAAGAGGAAATTATGTGTAACGGGCTGTCCATAAATAATTTCACACGTTTTTTCATTATTTTTTACCCCCCTCTCCCCTTTGTCACAAAGTGTCACACTTCACCTTATCCCCCTGCCCTTTGTCACAAAGTATCACACTTCACCTTACCTCCCACCTCATCATCTTGTCACTGTCACAGTATATTACATAAACATATGCTTGTAATTCTGAAACAAAGCATTATGTTATAGATCTATTTCAAACTTTAACAATGTGTTTTAATGACATTTGTTTGTAAGCATAACAATAAAAGTGATTAATGTACTTATTTTGTACGAAATTATGTTAAGAGTTACAACAAAAAACATAAGTAATATACAATAGTAATACAACATTAATATGAAAGAGCAATTGAAAACAGTAGTATTTTGGAATTTGAAATAGAATTTAATATATTGGGCTTTTTAAATCTTATCTTTACTTTATGAACACAAAATAATCCTTTTTTTTAAACGAAACTTCCTGCTGTATTTGGTAATGATTCACCAAAAATTGTTTTATTTCCTAATCGCTTAACGAAAATTGCAGATTCTTAAAAATTAAAAAAAGCAGAAATCTGTCATTTGTAAGGCTGAGTTTCTGCTAAGCCAGTGGTAGAAAGTAGTTTTAACCAGCAGAAACTGGCAACAACTGGCATAAACTCATTTCATGACATAATTTTGAGACATTTAGTAGCATGAAATTGTATATTCAGTTAATACAGTATATTATATTCAGTATAAATAACAAATAAAATATTGTGAATAAAATATTGTTAAATAAATTTTTAAATCTATTGCTGTTGCTTAAAATAAAAGTAAAAAATGTGACTCTTCTATTGCAGCTACTCATAAAAATTGCTTAACTTTATTTAAAGATGGAAATATCATGGAAACTTACAAATGCAAGATTAAAATCTCATTTAATGCATTGTCAGCTTTTATGCTAGCTTATTTACTTAATCCTAAGTATATGGAATGAAAATTGACATTTGAGCAGAAAGAAAGGGCAAGGAAATTGCCTTTTAATATTACCTAAATTTTGTGCAATATATATAATGACTACTTGTAGCAAAATCAACTCCTTTCCCAGAAACATATTTCCCCAATTAAGTCCTAGAAAATGTCTTGCTTTCTGTTGGTGGTTGCTTTTAAAAAGAAATATATAAAGTTTGAAAATGAGAATTTTTCAAACTTTACATCCTCAATAATGACATTATCAGCAAGTAATGCTGGTTGAAAGAATATTTTTCAACTTTTCTTTCATTCAGAACAAATTAAAAAGCAGTCTAAGTTAAGAAAGATTAGCAAAATTAATCTTATATTTTGGGATGCTCTTAGTATATTATTACTTTTTCCACAAAAATAAATTTATTCTTTCAATATTGTAAAATAATTGTACAAGATATCTCATTGATTTTTTTTTTCTGTTATTTCTGTGCTACAATTATTTATTTCTATATTTTCACAAGGACCATTTCTCTTTGTATGATAATAGTAGATAATTTTTAAGTTATTGCAGTGTATTATATATTTAAAAATACCCCGAAAAGTGATTTTAAAATACCATAGAATTTTTTGTATATTTTTTTTTAACTTTTACATATAAATTCAACTGTAAACAATAATAATATCAATAGTTAAACTTGTAAAGCATCAGATTACCATTATAAAAATTATTATATAAATAAAGTATATTTATATGATAAGTTTGAAACTTTTTGCTACTTTGAATAACATTCATAATCTTTATTTTAATTTTTCAACTAAATTCTTTATAATTAAATACTTGTGTGAATTATGAATCATTGCAGGTTAAAGTTCTTATTAGTATTTCTTCTTAGCCGCTTTACAGGCAGAAACTAGTTTTTACATGCCGGTTTTAACTAAATTCTTTATAATTAAATACTTGTGTGAATTATGAATCATTGTAGGTTAAAATTCTTATTAATATTTCTTCTTAGTTTTTGCTGCTCTACTGGCAGAAATTAGTGTTTATATGCCGGTTTCGACTACTTTGACAGAAACTTTATCATTTGGCGGGAAAATGACATCCCTGTTTTAATAAAAAAGTTAAAGCAAATTAAAAAAAAAAAAAAAAAAAAAAAAAAAAAAAAAAATTATCAGCTTAATTTTAATCAAATAAAAGTTCATCATTACAACTTTATTAAGGTTTATTTAAAAAAACCTGTATAATTAATACAGCAATACATTTCACATGTATCACTTTTTATTAAAATTAAATTGTCAAAATTACTTTAAAACTTGAATAATAACTTATCAAGTAAGTATGTTAAAATCTACATTACTTTTTGAGCAGGATATGGAGCAAAAACATTTGGAACATTATCCCTATGGAGATCTGTCCAAGCATCCCTTTGATCATCTTCAATATAAAACAACCATAACTGCTTTCTGTAATTAAAACAGATAACATAGATGCAGAAATATTACACTATTTTCTTTTTACAGAAAACAATAACAAACAGAAAAAACATATCGCTATTGTTTAAGATATTATTTGACTCTAATCAAATGCAATCAACATACTCATAAAGTAGTAATTTTCATAGTTTATAAATTTCATAAGCAATATATATATATATATATATATATAAAGGGAGAGGATAATTTTTTTCTTTAATATATAAAAAAGCAACAAGATAAATTAATGTAGTTACTTTTGCACTGTAATATACAATTATATATATATATATATATATATATATATATATATATATACAATACATATATTAGCCAAATCAAACTGTACCATACATGAAGGGTTCACAACCACAGTAGACAAAAATCATTTTGGAGAAAAAAAAATGAGGGTCTAGAAAATGCATAAAATTTGTTTTATCCACTTTCACAGTAAACCAAGTGTGTAAACCAATGAGATATATGAGAAAATATGGAAACAGATTTGGTTCAGTATGGGAAGGGATAAAATAGATTTTATGTACCTTCTAAATGAACTATCTCTTTTTTACAAAATGGATTTGATCTATTATGTTTATGAACTCTTCATATTTGCAATGAAAGAGATAAAAATAAAATCTTCCATAGTATGTAAACAAAGAAAACAAATTTCTTCGAATGTATCCTAGTATCAATATCCAAGTTCTGCCTATTCCAGTATATCCCAAAAACGCTTTTCTTTCTTTGCGCTGCAACATCAAACCATGAAAAAAAGTGCAAATTAATCTGCACCAATATCACAATACCTTCTCATAGCCTTACTTAAAGTTGTTCTGAACTGCTCCATTCAATAAGCGCAAAATGTTTTGACACATTTAAAAATTCATTTTTTAACAGAAAGATATAAAATTGGAAGGCCTGACTATGGAACTGATTTCAAATCAAACTTATCTTTCCATTTTATGATAATTAAATTACTTATTCGTTTATAAGCTATTTTGATCACATGATTACCTGTTTTTTGACCGTTTTTTCAGCTTTCGTTGGGAAATATGTTCAAAAACGTCATCTTTGAAGACTTGTTATGAAAGATCTATTGCATTTGCAAAAAAAACAAAAAACTGAGTGCAATTAGACAGTTTCTGAATAACAACACCTGCTAGTTTCATGCATTTCTGAACAAAAATAAATTAAAAATTATGTCACAAAATTGCTCTTTTTGATTTAAGAACACCTTTAAGCATGTGCAATCATTCATTGTTCCGCTGTATTCAAATCTCAATATCCTCTGCCTTCGAATATTTCTGCTGCATCTGCCATAAATTGTAACCTGTCTAGTTACAAATACATTAACATGATATCAATAAATCAATTTCAGTTCTTGCTTTTGTGTTTCACTTTTTTTTTTTTTTTAAACATGTTGAAATCAACAATGTCCTAAATTTAAGAGCATTTATTTTATTTTTTATGATATGCTCAATTATATATAAGAAAAAACTACTTAGTTAAAAGGTTATTGATAAATAATGCATGATATAAGAAGAATAACCTACATTTTTAAAGAAAAACTTATGATATAAAAACAACTAGATATCAAAGTTTTTTTTTAATTTTTTTTTAAAAGAACACAATTTTGTATGTATAGATAAATAAACATATTTTAAATATTTTAAAAGAATTAAAAAAAAATTAGATTTTTTCTATTTTAGTTGTACTTTATAATTTTATCAGTTAGCAAAAATAATTAAATAGTTAAAATATTACTGATAAATAATGCATAGAGAATAAATAGGAAACATGCTATTTTAAGGAAAATTCTTTGCAACTAAAAGTGTAAGTGCAAAAGAACATCAAACATTTGTTTATTTTCTAAAACAATTTTTGCATAAATTTTTCTACTTATTTTAATGATGCTATATGAACATATAGGAATAAGAGATTGATCAATTGCTCTCAACATCTGTTTATACTTAAATTGCTGTTACAATACTGTTTACATTCAAAATTAGCAAAATTTCTATTCTTGAACAATTTAAAGTAGTTATCACGATATATTACAAATACCAATATTAATTTGTTGATATATTGAGATTTAAAATTTTTGATATTGTCCAGCCCTATCATGTGAGATATTCAATGCGTCATTTGCACATTTTTTTGTTGTTATTTCTTTGATGGCAATAATAAAAGACATTTTTGTTTATTATTATCAAATCATATCTATTTATTTTTATTTTTTTCACAGAAAGCCTAGAATAACCAAAAAAAGCTTCTTTTTATACAAGGTAGAACCTGTCTAATTTTGACGAAAGAAAATATTCATGAATTATCTATTTCATTGACTTATAATAAACATACAAAACTAGTTACAATAAAAAAGACATCTAATATGGTTAGTCTAATTCTCAAACACACATTATTTTAACCTAACGTTAACAAAATACTATTTCTATAAAACTAAGTAGTCCAAATAATTAAAATTAAGTTGTAATGTAATCAGTAAAATATAATAAAGATAAATTACTATGACAAAGTTATCAATTAAGACTCTTATGCTTGGTATTCTAAAATGAAAAACAGCAAAATTTATTCCATTTTGATTTAATCATAGAATTTTTTTCCCCAGAAATCTAACCCTGACATCATTTTCATCATTTCAAAACTTACATATGCACCTTATATCCATAATCACCTTAAAGAAGAAAATGGTATAATTTGATCATTTTTAAATCATTTAAATTCAAAGCTAGTCTTGATTGCTATTAGCTGAAAATAAGATACTTAACTATTTATATTCTTTTAAATATAAATAAACAGGGGTGGGAAAATACATCATTTTGCTTGTCAGCGGCGTGTGGAATTTCTGGCATGGCAAGTGAATTTTTAATTTTTGAAAAACTGTAAGCAATAGAATCAAATATCAAAAACACTTTTTTAGCCTAGACATTTTAAATTTCCAAATTATTACAGTGTAAATATGATGCTAAGTTTTATCTTACATTTAGCTTATGTCTTTTGTACATATTTTTAATATTATAGAAAAAAGGATTACGAAAATGTATTGTTGTAATAGTAATTTCTTCTATAATTGCGTGCAATTTTTTCATAACTATTTTCAACTGCGTGTGTGTTACATTTTGTGGGCTGGTGAAATAAATCTTTGGCTGTTAAGATTTTTGAAAAATTCCCCATCCCTGTAAATAAAAATCTCTGAAATAATCTGCATGCAATAAATACAATAAACAATATTCTTGTGACATATGTCGTCATTCAAGCAACAAATTGAGTATCTAATGATTCTTATGCATTCATTTGTATGTTTATAATAGCTAAATGTTTTATTGGAAATCATTCATTGATATTTCTTCAAAATCTAGAAAATGGTTTTACACGCAGATTAATAAATTTCCATTCTTTTAGCTATTTGATATGAATTAAATTAAACCAGCAAAAATACTCACCCATCTATTCTTTAAAATAATTTTTTTTTAGAAAGAAAGTGATGTATCAAGTGTAAAGTAAGTTTGTAATAAATTAAAAATTATTTAATTGATAAATGAAAATGAAATAAAACCAAAGTTCACCGCAATTTATAACAGACAATATTCTTGAAATAACATGCATTTTAATTTCAAATTTTTTCACACTTTATAGAAAATGGCAAAGAAAAGATCTCGTTAAAAAGCATGTGACTGATGACAGAACATTCTGTTTTTTTATTTAATATTTTCATTGTATGTGAGCAGATACATCACATATTTGCTAGAATTTTTATATATGAAGATATTTGAACAGAAAACATGCTCTATATGCCATCTTAATTTTTTCTACTAAAAATCTTTTGCATACCTTTATTTAAATGCATTCAAAATTTTATGTTTTCTGATGAATAATTTAAAGATAGCTTTGAGAAGGGGAAATTTAATTACTATAGACACACTGTATTATTTTATAATAATAGCTAATCTTCAATTTAGAGTCATTTTAATTAAAGTTTGGTGTTTCTACAATTGGAAAATGCAAGTGATAATGTCCCCCCCCCCCTTATTATCAAGATTTTGCTACTTTCTGCCATACACACCTAGCTCTGTAACAGTTATTTGGGAATCGTCTATAAGTTTATTCAAATTACATAGAAATAGAGAATCTTTTTATGATTATTCAATATAGTGTTACCTTAGTAATAATAATTATAAATAATTTAACTAATAGCAATAAAAGATTTTTGAAAATAGGTAAGTGGGCAGATTAACACATTTGAGAACCTCAGTGACTGATACTAAACTTTCCATTCAGACCGTGTCAATCACCTGTGATTGGCAGTGTAAAATACAATATAAATTTTAAATAAATTTTCAGTAATTACTTAAAAGAATAAAAATATTTCAGTTTTATAACATATTTTAGACAGTCGGTTACAGATAATTGATGTAGCCAAAAATGGAAAGTTCAGTGACTGACATGGCACTCAACATGTTAAATTTTAATTTTTCTTATAATACAAATTACTATATAGAATACTATTAAAAAATACAAAAAATAACTATTATACATTACCTGGGTTTACATTCATCTAATCGTTTCTTAGACAATTTTCTAAATTCAGCACAAATGTTATTTTCAATACTGATTTTGTACATTGTCATCACACACATATTAGCAAGGACTTGGCAGAAAGTGTCATCTTCCTAGAAAAATCAGATCAAAATTATTCAGATTTTTAAAAAAAAGTATTATACTGAATAAACTATTAATTTCATAATTATTGGATTAGTCAAATTTCAGAATTTTACAATTTTAACTCGTACTTCATGATAAATAAATATACATATATTCTTGTGTGTGCATTAAAAATGCACGCACACAAGAATGTGTGACACAGACATGTGAATGCCAAACACATAGTCTACATATAATAAAATGCGACTGGAGAAAATTGTACGGAACGATTCCGGGACGAACCATTCTAATCTGCGAATAGACCGGAACTGAACACCATGTTAGGCTTAATTAAAAACAGATGCTAAAATGACAACTAAATAATAATTTCTTCAACTTAAAAATAATGTTTGTTCAGCATATTTTCATATAAAATATGCATATCATCATACATATTAAAACAGTAGTATCCAATAATAATGCATAATGATAACAGCAGAATAATATAATTATAGATATATTAATATGAAATAAAGGCAGTTGACGCAACTACAAAAAAATTTAAAAAACTTTTGTAATATTCACTATAAAAGCATAAAATCAAGAAAGCAAAGAGTGAATTTTGTCAATCATGAAAAAGTTCAAAAAGATAGAAATTAAAACTATGTTGATGAAATAGTCCTGCCATTATTTTTTTTAACTACAGCTTTTTTTAAATTTCAAAATGGTCCTCGGATATTATAAGTTACATTTTGAAAAAATATCTGTGCTCTAGCAAGTAAAGCAATAAAAATTACACTCTTCCTTGATCAAAATTAACTGAGTTATCATGCTTTGATTAATGACATTTTGATATTTTCCAGCACTAAAGATGAGCAGATAAATTTTTAGTGCCAGAAAGCTCTAAAATTTCATAAAATTCATAACTTGATGAGATTTAATGATAGAAGAATAGTATTTTTACTGTTGGAATAGATATAAAATTTTTCTAAATATAATTTACATGACTCACGTACCACAAGCATTTTAAGATGCAAGATTTGAAAAATAAATGGCAACACTGTTTCATCAATGTAATCTTAATTCATGCCTCATTTTGAACACTTTTGCAACTTACATTTGTCTCTATCTTTTTGGTGCACATTATATATTCACCTTACATAATTAAACACTTAATTTTTAAGACTTACTTTGCATTTTTCAAGAGCTGCAGCATGGTAGTTGATGAAAAAACTTGATAAAACACTGATGCCATTCTGAAAAAAAAAAAAAAAAAAAATGGATGTTTTAGAAATATTCATGCAAGAGTATTGTTAGGAGTAGGCAGTGAAAACAGTTCTAGAGTCATTTTTAACAGGGTGACATTCAATCATTACAAATTTAAAAACCTTTCAAAATTCCAGTCAAACCTCAATTTTGTGTCCCCGTAGAATAATTCCAAACTCATTTAACTGTTGCAATTTGATTTCCAACAACTTTACTATATTAAAGAATTTATCAGAATTTATTATTATTATTTTTTTAAATTATTATCAACAGGTAACAACTGAAGAATAGAGGAATAATTTTTCATTTTTCTTGCTTATCTATGTGATTGTTTGCTACATACAAAAAAGAGCCGACAAAAGGAACTGAAAGTTAACATAAGAAAGAATGAAGCTTTATTTTCTGTAGAACTAAAACCCCTAAAGGCTATGATAAAACTAGATGAAAAAATAAGAAGAATGCTTATATACAAAACACAATTACAATTTAAATGACTATGCAAAAGATAATTTTTTTCCTCGCACTGCATTGGTGGCAAAATCTTAATTTTTACACAAGTTAATAATTTAATGATTTCTGTGTCAATATTTATATCTATTGCACCATCAAAATATTTTATTGCTTTTGCATGTGTTTTAGTAACACAGTTTAAAATTAGCATCACCACATTATTAATCGATCAGGGGTCTGTTCAGACTTTTTCACATGTTCCTAATCTTGCGAAGTTGTGAACAGCTTTATATATGTCTGAAAATTATAGTCAGAATTCTATAAATTTGAAATTATTGTTAGGTTCAGATTCTTGTATATCAATTCTTTATGTATAAAAAGGTTAATAGGCTGAACTTGACAAAGGTCAAGTTCAGCTGTTATGTGATAGGTTAGATTTTATTCTTATATAAAAAAATGTACAAAAAATTCAGCTTAAAAGTTTTTTTTTTTTTTTTTTGAAAAGTTCTACTTTTAAGACAACTACTGTAACTTCTGGCCTATAATCTGCAGTGGTGTTTAATCCGCAGCCGCAATTTTTTGCCTTTATTAAATAATTTTATCAGATATACACACCGGCATACAATCCGCGGTTTATAGGCCAGACTATACGAGGATTACTCATTGTTTTCTAAGTTTGAAAGTAGTATTAATAAATTACCTTATTTATTTAGTTGCTGTATTTAAACGATAATTGTAGTAAATAATTTTAAAAATAATTAGAAAATAATAGCAATTTTAAAAATACAATTTTTTTTTTTTAATTGTATCTTGCATTTAAAATGTTGAATATTTTGTGAATACAAATAATTCTATAACAATTGCTGTTTTTGAATCATTTTCAACATCATTCTTTTTTTGTTAATAACATTCAATTTAAATTCTGCAGCATTAAATAATGTGTTTTCTATTAGGCATTATGATTTTTGTATCCCTGCAAGTTATGACATTGGTTTGACAGGTGATTGCTTTGGGGCCTATAGCAACTATAGATTTTGCCTCGAATGATCCGTAATTTACACACAGAAACGACAAGTCAGTAAATTTTTATTTCTTATATCATTACATATCTGCAAGTTATGAAATGAATTTGCGATCTACATCAGTTTTACTGATTAGGATGATCAATATGTAATCAAAATCATTATTGTATCACAGTTGCAGCGTAATATAACTTTCAATGGCTATTTGGTAGTGTTCGAAATTGCATGGCATGATAATTTTTGCTGTATAAAATTATTTAATAGTTTTTTGCTTGAGCTAAATGATTGAGATTGCAATTTTTGAACAAGAGAATGTCTTGTGAATAGAATTGATTCAATGACAATTGCTGTTTTTAAATCATATTCATCTTCCTTTTTTTTTTAACAACATTCAATTTAAATTCTGCACTATTATACCCTGTTCGCACTGGAATACTTAAGATAACCACTCACTCTCGTTGGCTAAAAAACATCTTTTTTACTGATTGGCCATCTTTATTTTAAGTGTATGTGCACACGTTACATTTGTTCAAATCTCGGATACAGTCTACAGTGCCATTTGCTGAGATATCTCTGGTAAATTTTTCAATGTGAACAGGCATCCAATTCTGGGAGAGTACCACTTTGAACATAGCGATCTAAGATACCTTACGTTTCTAATTCGAACAGGGTATTAAATAATACGTTTTCTCTTACAAGGAGAGGGCCAACTTTGATAATCTCAGATCTTGAAAATTTTAATATATGTTGTAGGGCAAATACCCCTTAGCTTCAGGTACAATGGATTTTATACAACGTCCCTTAATTCTTGAGAAACGGAAGGGGGGGGGGGGGAGGTCTAATATAATGACACAACTGAAATACTTACTTTGAAAAGAAAGGAAGCAAGGGAACAAGGCTCAATTGGATGAACAATAGACAGTCACCCGGCGGGCCCTGGTTCGATGACCGGCCGCACTGCATTTGTTTTTTGCATTTTTTGTTTCATAATTTATAATTTTATAATCTTAATTAGAAATCTTGATATTGTGCTTTCGTCAGGGTTCGATTCCCAGATGCAAGACAGCTATTTTCCTTATTTTTTGTTTTTTAAATATCCTTGTAATTATAATTTAATAATTTCACTGTCAATTAAAAAATATAATGTATATCTATTCTAATTTCAACCTATTTACTTTTCTATTTGCAACCAAATAGTTGTATAAAACACAATAAATATATGCAAAACTATTAATTTTTTAAAAATCATTTTTACAATGTATTTCATACATTGTTTATAATGCATTGATATTGAACAATTGTGTCAATTCGGGATTTTAAAGGAACATCAATTATGTATTGCTTTAACAAGGGGAGTCAAACATATTTATGTTAAAAATAAGCATACAAATTAATTTCAATATGCTTTTTGCATATTAAAGATTTTTAAATTTTGAAAAACATATGTTTGCTTTTTCAATTATTTTGCTGCTTTTTATTTTGCTTGCAATTATTTTGCTTGGGATTGCAATTTTTGAATGAAATGAGTTGAGAAATGCTTTGTTGTTCATAGAAACATGTTGCCAAAAAAAAAAAAAAAAAAAAAAAGGCTATGAAAAAATAACTTAAAAATCAGAAGCCACTCCTACTAGTATGTATACATCATATGCGAACCAATAATGAGCACCTCCATAAACAGTCGATAACAGACTGTGATAGCTATTAACTGTCAGTAGAAACTGGATATCTTTGGTAAAATTCTGCTTAAAAAATCAGCAGATAGTCTATGCACAAAATATTTGAGGTTTTTTAACAGATAATCCACAGATTATAGGCAATGTTACATTTGTTTATTTATTTATTTTTTCCAAAATAAATTACAAAAATTGTGAATACCCTTGTAGTTACACATGCTGAAAGGTACTTCTAAAATGCAATTACTTCAGTAATGTAGTAAAACTATTATTGTACCAAATTAAAGCTTTTTCTTAATCTTACAAAATGTAAAAAACAATTCTGTTATTTCTCATTTTAGTAATCTCTTCAGATTTCCAACACATGATATTTTATGCATTGATAAGAATTCAGTTACCATTTTTTAAAGACAGAAAAAAAAAAAAAAAACTCAAAAGGTTTAACAATACAGAAACATATAAATGAATAAAAATTAAAAAAGGTAAGAAAAAAAAAAGAAAACAAGATAATAGTAAATATAATCAATCTTTAAAAAAATGTTCATGAAGAATACAGTAATATAAAATAATAGTTATGCAATTCAGAAAGTGGAAGGACGCACGGTAGAGAAGGAGAGAAATTTGCTGAAAAATTAAAATTTATAACATGCATGTATATCCATACCTCAAATTTAACTGTCAAATGAGAAGGCTCATTAGAAGCAGATGAAACACAAATACCATCTAAAAAAACCTGGGGGGAAAAAAAGAATAAGTGAATTTTAAAAACTCCAAATTTTAATATTTTTTACTAAAGAATAACAATAAAAAACTCACTTTATTGTTAAGTGCACAGGATTGTGGGCTCGGAGATGATGATAAACATGAAGAACACCTACTAACAAATACAACTTTCACTAATTTATATAAGAAAAATAAATTTAAAACACATTAAATTCATTTGTATTTGTGTACCATAACGTTAAAATATGAATTGTAAATTAATGTCTTTTATGCAGAAAATACAGAATTCTGAAAAATTACAAATCAGAAACTTTTTTATTGTATAAATTATTTAAAATAGCAAATAAAAAAAGGAGAAAATAAAAGTAATGTCTAGTGCTCATTTTTAATTCATGTACAGTACATCTCACCTATATGACCCTTTTTGTTATGTACTTGGTCTTTGTACAAAGGGATTACAAATACATCTTTATTTGGTAATTCAAAATTTTCAATATCACCTCTTCCTTGAATATAGTCTAGATCAGGAATACACAAACTTCTTTAATTCTTGACCTCTATTTTGTATAGAATTTTATCACGACAGTGGACTTTTTATTTAATCAATGTAAGTTAATTTTTCGAGATTAAATCTTTGTGCGATTTGCGTTTATATATCTCCCTTCTTAAAAGTTTGTATAAAACATATAATCTTATGAAGCAATATTTTTATTTATGCACATGGGTGAAAATACTTTTTAATGAAAAATACTTTTAAAAACTTTACTTTATAAGAATTTAATGTGAAGTATGTGCATGCAAAACTGTTCGAATCTGCATTGAAAATCAATTTGTAAGTCATCTTCAAGATGCAGTTTAGATTGATATTTTATTTTAAAAGCAACTCATTTTGAAAAATAGTTTTCACATAAATGACTGAATCAAAATATTAATTATCCTTTTCCTCAAAATGGCAGGGCAAATGTTAGGCATTATTTTTATTGTTCACTTGCTGGTTTGTTCTTGCCACTTTTATTATTGCTTACAATCACAAATGTTTTGTTTTACTCCTGAGTGGTAAATTTATTTTATGGTAGCAATGCTAAAATCAGCATCACTTAAAAGAAATTCCTTGCTCAACATTGCTGATAAAGTGCAGTGATTACAGAAATTAGCAGCACTAAATTAAAAAATATATCTAATGAGAATAACATAGAAAGATCAACCAATTGAGATTTGAAAAGGCAACAAGAGAAAATTCTTGAAACTTTTGTGGAAAGTGATGTTCCTGAAATAGTGGTACATTGGAAAATTTTGGATAATTCAAAAAGCATTGATATTCACAGAGTTCTAATGCAGTGGATTCAGCAACAACTATAATAAAACTCTCATGACTTATGGACAAAAATCTCTATTTTTTTCTGGCCACATATTGACAAAATTCATGGGTCACAAGATTACCATTCATGAGCCACAGGTTGTGCATCCACAGATTAGATTTACAGGGAGCTAACTCTGTATGACTTTATAAAAAATAAAACCACATATTTCATTAAAGCACAATCTTTTGACATCTTAATTGGTATTCTATTTTTCTATTTTTTTTTTTGAATCTGTATTTTCTTAAAATATTCTCTTACTTTCACTATTATATAAGTTTAATTTTATACCTCAAGCTAATGTGCTGCACATCATCAGTTATGATCATTGATTATTAATATACTCCAGAAATATTTGGACCATGTTTAGAATGTATGTTTGATTATATTTGAAATCATCTATATAATGCAAACCAACCAGAGGTTGTCCTTATTATAGGCTTCTATAATAAGGACAACCTCTGGTCTTGAGGTAAGTGTTATAAATATCTTTTAATGTTTTAATATTTTCTATTTTAGCAAAGTAACTTAAATATTCAAATATTCCATGAAAAATCTTAAAAATATAAATAAAACAAACTTTTTCCCATTTATAAATGATGGACATTATTTCACATAGAAATGCTGGAAAACTTAAAAAACAGACATATTTAACACATTTTAAAAGTGATTATGAAAATCCTTACTTTGTATATACCGAATCCAACTCATTTTGGCATGGCAAACATACAAACTCTTTTCCATCTTCAACTAAATAAATATACGTAAACCATCAGAATTGTATAGGAAAATGAAAAGTTATTTGCAAGTGGAGTGCAACTAAGCAACACCACTACAAGAAAAATATTAATTTACAAGCATTATTAAAACTCAGTTAAGAAATGTTGTATTGCATGGTAAACTTAAAACAGGCAACTAATGAAGAAAAGAAAAACTAATGAAAAATTAAAAAATGTATATTTATTAAAATGTGAACTTTTTTAATAATTAACTTATATAAAGATATCAGTTTGTGATTGCTCAACAAAACTGTTATTTTTATAAAATAACTGAAACATGAATAGATGAATGTTAAAGTTATTAGTCCATGACAGGAAGAGATGAACTTTTATTCATCAGTTTATCTACTGTTTTTGACACAAACCATTCCTTAATATTGTGACTCTTTTTTAAAACATGACAGCCACTTTGCTTAACAAGTAATTGGTTCAAAGCATTATTGAAAAGAGGATAATATTTACGAAGATAATAAAACCGAATTCCCATTTTTAGGGTAAGAAAATCTCTGCAAATCATGAGAAAACGCTAAATAAACACATAGACATTCACAAAAATTTCTAACCAAATAAACTTTATTTAAAAAAGATCAACATTTAACACTTATTTTTTAAAGTAAAATTTATTTTTATTTTGTTAAATTAATTGGCAAAGCCTAAAAAAATACACAACACCTACTTCACATCCTCGGAATGAGAGTGTTCTGCATTGCAGTATTACGTTCTTATATTGACTTTATTTAACACAATGCATAAGTGTCAGATGTGTAACATATGAGTGTCAGAGATAAAATTTTGTGTTGCATTTCAACTGATAACATGAGTATATCATGAATAGACAGGATAATTATATGAAATATTCTGATAACATTTCCCTCATAAAATAAATGTTGAACAATTATTTATGTGGAGCATAAAACAACTTATGTCGTAGCTCATAATGTTATACTAAAATCATGGTGGCTTTTTAATGAGGAGAATGCTCTGTTTTTGTGAATTTTCTATTTAGAATAGCAAGCTTTTTTCTGTGATGGATCACAGCCCCCGAGTTCATTTCTGAAAAATACCAATTATTTAATCAACTGCTATATTTTTACATTGGCCAATGAAACCCAGTTAATATGCTACTAGTAAAAAATCCACTAAGAGATGTTTTATTTACAAGTATCTACTAGCTTACAGATCTAAATATGAAAATGATATTGTTAATTACTTGGCATAGAATGATAAATTGATATGAGTAGAGTCTTTACCATGGAGAACAAGAATGGAATTTTTTTTTTGTTTTTGATAACAGAGTAGTGAAATCATGTCGAAACCGGATGAGATCAGAGGAATCATGACATACATAAACAGTTTTATAGTAAAGAAATATATAGCAGGATGTCCAAGGCTATCTTACGTATTTCATCATACTTCAGTAAATTCTAAGCATGTCATAACAGTTTCAAATATTTAAATTTATACTTCAAGAAAAAAAATTAAGAGAATCATAATTATTTTTTTCTATTTTAAAATTAACATAAGAGTTGATTTAAGATATAAACAGATCATTTTCAATACTATTAAACTCATATAATCAAGAGGCAATTGACAAATTTACATTGATATTTGAAATGTATAATTACCTAGTACTCCATTCGTACAAGGTTCACAATTTCCTGTTGTCTCATTATATGGGTTGCTACTGCTACATGACAGACAACTTTTACCATTAGAAGAAACAAGCTAAGAAAAAAAAAAGTATATTGTATAAGCATAAATACAGCAAACACAAAAATTTAAAAATAAATTAATGCTATCATAGTTCTAAGCATTTTATAAATTAAAGATAAATAAAATTACTTTTCCAGTAGGACAGGGTTCACAGTTAACACTATGAGGTCCATTTCTTGTTTCTTTATATTCTGATTTACATGTACAGGAACCTAAAAAAAAAAAAAAAAATCTAAAATATGCCTATACATTATGTTCGGTCTATGTAAAGCAAAAAGTAATGTAATTAGCGTTGACTCTAGGCCAGTTTGGCAAAAGACAGCTTTTATCGGCTCTTTTCAACTACAGTAGAACCCTGCTAATTCTGACCCCGTAAATCCAGATCGGTTTTGTCTTTTTTTTTTTCCCCAAGTTTGAGAAGTGATTGACTAATTTCCATAACATTAACATGTTTCATCGTTGTATTCTGAATTTAAAAAAACTTTTTCTGAAATCTTTTCGGAAGAATTAAGCAAAGTAAACATTTTTACTGTCTATAAATATTCAATAAGTTTCACATAAAGGGGTTTTTCTGTAAGTATGTTTTATGTCATTTCATTTTTTTCTAATCCTCCGGATAATCCGTATTGGGTCCGGCCCCAATTAATCCGAATTATCAGGGTTTTACTGTACTTTTTTATGCACCCTTTTTAAAAAATTATTAGTCCATTAAAATAAGTCTATTGATTACAGGAAATAAACTTTAAATTTCATCATCTGGTCATGGGAAAATATTGTGAAATTTGTCAAAAGATCGTTTGAAAAAAAAAATTGCCAGTTGGTTATGGAAAATAATCATGAAATTCTTTAGTCAGTTGTGAGAAAAAAATCATGAAATTCATTCATTGATTGCATGAAAAATAGCTTGCAAATTTCTCCAATAAGTCATGGGGTAAAATCTGGAAAATGATAAACTACTTCAGAGGAAAAAAAATCTTTAAATTTTCAATCAACAAATATGGAAAATCCACGAAACTCCCGCATTGGTTGCAAGGGGGAAAAAAATCCTGTGAGTTTTGCCAATAGGTCACAAGAAAAAACAAAAATAAATAAATCTCAAAATTCACCAATTTTTAGCTCACAGGCTATCATAGCCTGAGAGCTTATGTGCCCGTCCGTTCTGTATGTACGTTCGTATGTTCGTGCGTAACGCGATAACTCATGATAAAAATATCGGATCCACTTGAAATTTTGTATATAGGTATATCCTGATGAGGCGCTTCCCTGATTAGTTTTTGGAGTTCATTCGATATGTATAAGAGGGGGAACGGGGGGCTCATGCCCCTCCCTCCCCCTTAATTGATATAAACGGGATTTTCATGCAGAATTAACAGTTTTCGTTCAAAATTTAGATATAGGATCTTTCGGATGAGGCGATACCGTGGCTGTTATTAGGTGTTCATTGAATAAGTATAAACAGGGAGAACGGGGGGCTCATGCCCCTCCCCTTAATGGATATAAATGGGTTTTTCATACAGAATTAACAGTTTTTGTCCAAAATTTAGATATAGGATCATTCTGATGAGGCGATTCCGTGACTGCTATTATGTATTCATTGAATAAGTATAAACAGGGGGAACGGGGGGCTCATGCCCCCCCCCCCACGTAATTGATATAAACGGGATTTTCATGCAGAATTAACAGTTTTCGTTCAAAATTTAGATATAGGATCATTCGGTTGAGGCAATACCGTGGCTGTTATTAGGTGTTCATTGAATAAGTATAAATGGGGGGAACGGGGGTTTTAATGCCCTTCCCCTTAACTTGCATAAATGGATTTTTCAAACAGAATTGTCAGATTTCGTTCAAATCTCTCAATAGTTTTGGAAGTTTAATGGTTAAGTATAAAAGAGGGGAATAACTCCTCTTAAATTATATAAATGCTAAATGGGTTTTTATTAAGAATTATCCGATTTGCTCTGAATTTTGGATATAGATTTTTTTAATATGATAAAGCATGTACTTGATAGTTTAGGAAGTTCAATGATTAAGTATAAAAAAGGAGAAAGGGGAGAGCTGTTTCCCCTTCTTAATTTTTTTTTCGAATGGAATTAACGAAAATACAAGGCTGTAATGTACAATTAGTATGCGTTGCCTGTGAGCTCAATGCCATCAGTTTAACTGGGCAATATTTTTTTATTAGAAATAAAATTAAACTTGTCAGTCGGGTATTGAAAAAAATTGAAAAAACTGTCATTCAGCCATTGGAAAGAAATCATGAAATTTGCCAGTCGACTACCAAAAAGAAAATAAATAAATAAAATATTGTAAAATCCAGATTGTAAGTCCCCAATTTAAAAAAAAACATTACCCTTTTGCAAGGAGAGGGGGGGGGGGGGTAAACATACTTTCAAATTCAGATACTCATTTTTTGCAAAACTATTTGGAATGAATTCTGAAATTTAAAGCATAATCATATTGAAAAAAATTCAATCAAAATTAAAAGAGCAGAAACACACGACACTGGTCATGTAGCATGAAAAATAAATAAATAATAAAATAAATGTAAAAATTCAAGCGAAAATTCTGAAAAGAATGCTTTAATGAACCAGGTGGGGAATGTCCCTCCAGGCCACAACCTGAAATCAACACTGCTCATATTATGTTATATCCCTACTTCCCCTCCTCTCCTTAGATTTTGTTTACAGGCAATAATGTTTCACATTGAAACTATGAAATATATATATAAATACGTTACTCATTGTATTATACATTATCTTTTGTTTCAATATTTCTGAAATTTTTGTGTTACTTAGAATGTTTTGAATGAAATTTGAAGCTTTATTTTATAAAAACTAATTTGTAAATTGTTCTTTAAAACTATATAAATGTATTAATAAAACTAAATAAATTATTTGTCTTCCATTTGGATAAGATAAAAGAAAAAAGGATATTCAGGTGTTAAAAAAGCTAGAAAATTAAATGATAATTAAAAAACAACGCTATCTGTCGATTTTGAATGGGGACAGAAAAGATTTATAAGCAATTTAATTTAAAAAATTTCCTGTTAAATGAATACTAATTAGATATTTCTTGACCTTATAGATCACTGTCACTTGTTGTTTTTATAAATTACTTAATTAGAGAACAATAAATTAGGATAAAAATAAAGAGATTTCTGCTATATCTAACATTGAATTGTTTTTGCCCCTCTTGCCTATTTTACTCCTTTCGAGTGTATTTTGAATTCCAAGCGATTGACTGTAGAGTACAACCTCCTGTTGTATGTTGAGCTCAGTGATATTGAATCAACATCTGTTTCTAGTCTGGTTGGTAATGATTCTTTTGTACACGGGCAGTGAAAAAAGCAGACACCCAATGATACTTTAGCATCCAGTAGGTGTTGAAAAAATATGCCTTCATTGTAATAAATTACTGCAATTTGATAGTCAAGAAAGTTTTTTCATTCTGATTGGATACAAAATTTTTTTGAACGCACTGCCGTTTCTGACAATCACAGCTTGAACTAATTTTCCAATATACTGAGTCTAAAATTCCAGCTCGCAAGGACAGGCCCCTTAGGCATTCTATTTCAAGATTTTCTTGGAGGGATCTAAGCAAAATTTTATTTAGGGTTAGAGACATGCAGAAAAGGGTAATTCTAAGGGTTTTTTTTTTTTTTTTTGTAAGTCACAGCAAATTTTCTGAGAGGTTACAACAGAAAGGGAAGGGAAGGGGGTGTAATCCACTCTAAAACTGTGTTTTTTTTTTTTTTTTTTTTTTTTTTTTTTTTTTTTTTTTAACCTTTTGCTGTTTAATTCACAATTTTTTCACAAATTTTGCAATTTTTACACAGTTTTTTTTTTTTTTTTTTTTGATGAAATTTGTGTTGATTTGTAGAAACACTGTATTACTTATTTTCAAAAATGTTTAATTTAATAATAGCCAGGGATGGAAAAATATTTTATTGTACTTGCCAGTGGCAAGTGAATTTTTAGGTAGTTTTTTAAAAAACTGTAGGCTATAAAGAAATTAAAAAAAAAATTAAACCAATATAGAGAAATTTTCCAAATTATTGCAATGTACACATGATACTAAATTCTATCCTATATTAGCCATCTCCTGTTTATGTATTTATTAATTTTGTAGAAAAAATATACAATGAAAATTAGGGATGGGACGAATAGTGATTTAGCCGAATAGCCGAATACTGAATATTCGGCCAAATTTCAGGCCGAATATCGAATATTCGGCGGCCGAATAACCAACTTTTTTTCCAATAAAGAAAATAAATTTTGATTATATATAATTTAAAAAATAGGAATTCTTTAATAATTATTACTCTTAAATGTACTTTTAAATGTATTTTTAAATTTGAAAAACTTATTTTAACATAAAAAAATTATGAAATTGCATTATATTCTTTTATCCTAATGTACATCAAATTGATTTTCAGTAAGTCAGGATGAAGGTATTTGAATTAAATTATGAAGAATGTACTCCACTTTTACTATCAAATGACCACTTTTACTCTTTCTTCATCCAAAATCAATAATATTCTTAACCTCTCTCTCTCTCTCCAGAGCTCACGAGACGGTATTTTCTGAAATAACCTTTATGAAGTAAATTTTGATCATTTAGAGTTTGTGTCCCAAATGATAAGCAAATTCGTAAGAAAGAGACAGTTCTGAAATCAGTTGTTAAGTTTTAAATTACAAATTATATTAAAGCAAAAGGTTATGCTTAAAGTAGAATGCATGTGTTAACAAAATCTTTGACATTTGAATTGTCGTATACAATATTCAACTTCAATGTTCCACTTATTCAACAAGCATTAAAAGGATAAACAGAAATTGATAACAACATGAATGAAGGAAGATGTAAATTAAAAATATATACATAATAATGTTACATATTTAAGTCAATAATTATGTAAATAATTATTTAAAAGTTAAAATTATAGAATAAAAAAAATTATTTTGTTCAGTATTTAGAATTTATGTTAACTAAATATTTCTAAAACTTATATATCTTCATAAAGCTAGTTGTACCTTTTAATGGTATCTAGTTTGGCACCAGTTCTGTTTTCAGATGTACCATTGTATTTGGAATAGTGATATTTAATTTTGAAAACGAATCTTCGTTAATACACCTAGTGAATGATTTTTTCCATTTCTTACTTTATAGAAAATAAGTAATGAATTTCATAAATCATAAAGGCCTTTTTTATAAGTGCATGGAATTTGCAGAGACATTAATAAATATTTTGAGTGTTTTAGAATAACTTGGGCAGCAATTTCTAAAACATCACTAACTTTTATAGGAAATACAGAAAAGCTATATATATTTTTTAGTATCTCAATAACTGTATATTTTGTAAGTGAGAATAAAGACTTCATAAATGAAGTAGCAAATTTGGATTAGAGAAAAAAAATTGTAAGAAATGAAAATCTTTAAATCCTAAATTTATTTGGCAAGCTATCTTTCACTATTCGGTGAAATTTTAGCAGTATTCGGCAAGATATCTCTAAATATTTGGCTACAGGTATTCGGCCGAAGTATTCGGTCAACAAGCCTTCAATATTCGGCCAACCGAATATTCGGCAAAAGGGCCGAATAGGCCGAATACCGAATAGTGGCCGAATATTCGTCCCATCCCTAATGAAAATACATTGTAGTAATAATAATTATTTGTGCAGACATGTATGCTTTTGTCATAACTATTTGCAACTGTATGTTGCATCTTGCTCCCTTCAAAGATTTTCTGAAAATTTCCCACACCTGATAATAGTAAATATTTTTACTAAAAAATGGAGAACAGTGATGAAGATTAATGCCAGAATATTAGTCTCCTAGATGGTAAAAATATTTCTACAATGTGGATTGTGAGCACTTTTTAAAACAAAATTTCATATTTACATCTGAAAAGTTATATGTTATATCAAAAATTGCATTATGTAGAATTGTGTTTTAAAAATCTTCTACTGCAACAATAGACACATTATACAAAAATAGTATATTTTTTATACAGTAGACTCCTTCAAATCTGCACAGCTTGGGACCAGAGGTTGTGCAGATTTTAGAATTTTGCAGATTTCTGGTCATTGCTTTGTTTACATTGTTTTAAACAGTAATTGAATGTAATTAAAAATGCAATTGAAACAATAATGAATGTTTACAAGTTAATATAATATTAAAATAAGTAATAAACTAAAATAATAAAAATCTAGATAATTTTTAAAATGATTAAAATATTAAAAGCAAAGGTCAAGTTAATAATCACTAATGTATTATTCATTAAATGTTTATTATAAAGATGAAATGTATTTTTCCTTCAATTATTCAATGAAACTTGCCTTATAAAGGTACAATACTAATTCACATCAAAATCATAAAATAAAAAAGTTTCATTTCAGGTTTAGCCAGACTTAATAATCAAAAAAGAAAGAAAAAAAAACTTATCTTTATAAGTATCAATGTATCAAAATCACAAACAGTTTGTTTATATTTACACCATTTAATACATGCATTGAGAAGTAATTTGTTTAATTTATACATAAATAAACCATGTAACAATGCAATACAAAATATAACATAAATAAACTGTATAAAGAATTTTTTTTTTTCAATGGACACCATTTTATTTCAGGGTTGGGTTTTTGACATCGAAAACTGATTTTTGACATACAGTGGTAAAAACCGTATTTCTACCAGTTTATTCCGTCAAAAACCTATATATATTTTTTTTTTTTCTCTGATTTATAATGCAAGTCCAGCATACAATTTATTTCTAAATTCATTTTTCCTTGTTGTTCTTGTTATTAATATTATTTTTAATTACATTTGTTAAATTTATTTAAAAAAAAAAAGATTTCCTAAGTGCGAAAAATTTAAAAATACAAGAGTGAAAGGAAAGAACAATATTTGTCATAATCTTCATTAATATGATGAACATTAATATTAAATGATAATAAAAGGCTATTATAATTATTAAATAACATTCTATATACATTTTTAATAAAAAAATACATTAAAATCATTATAGAAATGCAAAAATGCTGTTATATGGTATGACAATAGATGGATTATAAGGACTGGTCATTTAATAAATTTGAATATTGTTTGATATAGTATTTCAAAATGCTTATCTTATGCATTTCATAAATGCAATTAAATGGTGACTTTTCTTTTCACTAAGCAGAATCTTAAAAATTTTTATATTAATAAAATTTTGATACAATTCTGTAAGACTCGCTTTCAATTAAAAGTTCTTAGACTTAAAATTTAACATATATAAAACTATATTTAAGAAAAGTCAGAATACAATAATAATTTATATATTTATATACCATTGTTTTTATTTGTTAACTTTAGAGCAAATATAAGTGAATCTTATAGACCATTCTAGCACCTATATTTTTAGATATAAATTCAGAGTTTCCCCCAGAGGGTTTCAGGGGGGCGCTCCGCCCCTCCTGCCCTTTAGTTTAAAAAAATAGCGCCCCTCCTGCCCCTCATCCAAAAACTAGCGCCCCTCTTGTCGCTCATTAAAAAAAATAGCGCCCTTCTTGCCCCATATTTGAAAAAACGCAGCCCTTCAGCAATGATGCGGATGCGCTATAAAGCGTAAATTACGTAAATAATCGGCGACAGAACGCAAAAAATAGCTCTTACGCGTCCCACAAGACGTGTAATTTTGTCAAAAAGTTGCAAAAAAAAAGTCAAATTTCACTAAAAAAAAATTGCAAAATAACGACTAATTTCCGGCAAAATTCGCGAAAAAATGGCTAATTTTGTTACCAACTCCCGAAAAACGGCAGATTTCCTTAAAAGATCATAAAAAATGACAAATTTCGTCCAAAAATCGCGATAAAACGGAACATTTTGTCAAATAATTCACGAAAAACGGCAATTTCCGTCCAAAAATCGCGATCAAGTGGCAGATTTCGTCAAAAGATTTGCGGAAACACGGCAAATTTTGTCGAAAATCGTAATAAAACGGAAAATTCTATCAAAAGATTTGCGAAAAATGGCAGATTTCGTCAAAAGATCGCGAAAAGAAGCAAATTTCGTCTAAGAGACACACACACACTAAACAAGTTAATGCCAGAAGTGATTTTCTTTCAGTTCTAAAAACTAATTTTCTTGTTTCAAAATTGTGTTTTTAATGCTCAAAATGCGGTTTTTCTTGCTTCACAATCAAGGTGTGTAAAGACAAAATTGCACCCAGGGCATAATTAGAATTTGAGGCTTCCCCTCCCTCCCAACATTTTCTTGTGACAGCCCAAAAATGACGTTTGTAGTATAAATTTGGCACTCCTAAATTTCCCCGCCTGTTCACAATCCTCTTTTGACTGTCCAAAACTTTCTAATTGTGAATCTTGAAAGCATCCGTTTATGAAACAAAAAGAATCCTTTATTCAAGAAAAGTATTCTTTTTTTTTCAATAAATCAGAACAATCTTTTAGCAAAATCGGCCATTTTTTCACGATCTTTTAACAAAATTTGTCGATCTTTCACGAAATTTGTCATTTTTTCATGATTTTTTTAAAGCAAAATCTGCCATTTTTTCTGATCTTTTAACAAAATCTGCTGGTTTTTGCTATCTTTTAACAAAATCAACCGTTTTTTCGTGATTTTTTTTTTACAATTTTTTTTTTTTTTGGCAAATTTTTGTGTTTTCTCGATTTTTTGATGAAATTTCTGTTTTTACGATTTTTTTGAACCACTAGATTCTAGATTCAACTGTAAAAAAGTGCCCTGAAAGAATGTAAAAAGTGCCCTTTTCAGAACAGTAGCACCCTGCCCCTTTTTAAATCTGGGGGAAACTCTAAAATTTTTACCTGAATAGTCATGAAATATTTTTTTTTAATTGAAATTTATTAAAACTAACATAAAGTCAGACTATTTATGTCCTGTTTACATTTTATTTAAAATTAGGTATTATTTAAAGTGAATTGAAATAAATAACACATTACATATTTTTATTACATACCTATGATTGTACATGTGAAAATTCTTAAATTTTAAATTATTCTTAAATATTATTACATTTACAGAGATTCTTAATTGCTTTATTTTTTATTGCAGTTTTCTTTTTATGAATGAATATATTTTAATTTTTCTGATACTGAATATTTCTTGTAAAATGACTTAATACTAAAGATAGAACAAAAAAAAAAATATTATAATGTAAAAACAAACTGCTAAAAAATAGGTTTTTGACATGACGGTAAAAACCATGGTAAAATCCGGTAATCATGCGCCAAAAACTTGCCAACTCTGTTTTATTTGTTCATAGAATAAAAAGTGTGTTTTTCAGGGAAGTAGTGGAGAGTATACAGCATATACCTTCTGGATTCTTTTAAGGAACACTGAATATTCTCTGTTTCTCAAGAAAGTTAATAGTATTTACCAGTGGCGTAGCTAGGATGGGTGACACCCACGGCAGATATAAATGGTGTCACCCCTACCCCTTCTGACCCGTCATATTTTTCCAATCACAATTCTACATTATTATAACAAATGAAAATATCATTCTTTATTTACCTTTTGTCCTCCTGTATAAAAGAACCACAGGTATAGGGCAAAATTGGGAAATTTCTTTAGCGGCCACTGGCCAGTAAGACTAATTTTTCAAATGACCATGATGTTTAAACTAGTGGCCACTTTTTTATTTAAAAGTACTAAACAGTTAAAATTTCTATAAGTATTAATGTAAGACTGAATAGCACAAATAAATATGTTAATATAAATATACTGGAACCCAAAAAAGTAGAATTGTTAATAAAATGTAAGTAAAATATATTATCTCCTTGTAAAAAAGTGGCCGCTGATAGACAATTTTTCACTGGCCACTATTTATCATTTACTGGCCCTGTGGCCGGTGGCTAGTGCTAATTTTGCCCTTTAACCACAGGAGTGACTCATGACTCAACCAATAGTCCACATAAGTCAATATGCTGTCTATTAGAGAAAATAGAAGAAAGAAGAAGAAAATTCTTTCTTTTAAAATTTTCTTTTGCTACCCACTCGTTAGATAGGTAGGTTTTTGTTCCCTGGTGCATGTCTTATTTAGATATACACCGTTCTGTATCAAATTTCACGTTCTTAAAGAAACGAAAACTAACTCTATTGCATATTGTGCTAAAAATTTTGTTTTATTTCAGAATTCTTTTCCAAAATCTTTTAAGACTACATATATATATTTGCAAATAAAGATTGGGTGTCACCCCTTAGAGGTTGACACCCGAAACGGACTGCCCCCTCCACCCCCCGCTTGCTACGCTACTGGTATTTACACTCCAGGGTATACCTTCTGTTTTTTTTTTAAGACGACACCACTGGTGTTTTTGTTCTTAATATTATTAAGTTGTGCCAAGGTCTCTATAACAAAATGGGCAAATTAATGTAACATTGTTTTCTGTTTATTTCTTTTCAGAAACTATGAAACAGTTTTGATAAACTCAATAACAGACAAATCTACATTAAAATCTACCTTTGGAGGGAGGGGGTGAGGGGGCAAAGAATTACCTTACTATACAAAGAATTATCTTTCATTTCTACTATTTTTGAGTTACTATAGGTTCATAACTATTATTTAAATAACATCTTTAAATGATAGAGTAGAATGAAATTTTTGAGTTGTTTATATAAATAATCATGCAATTTATAAATGTGTACTCTGAAGTTTACAGTATAAATTAGACTTCTGGAAGCCTTGTAAGTTTTAAAAGTGGCATTTTTAATATTATTATGCCAATAAACTTATGTTAAAAGGTAAATCTTTACTAAAAAAAAAGTTAATACATTTCAAAATTCTTCAAAGACGCGACTCTTAATTTTATTATTCAAAATGCCGGAAAAAGATAGTTATAGCTCTAAACTCTAAAGTGATTCAAATACATTAAATCAAACTTTTAAAAAGCATTAAGATGTAAAATTTGACTCGAGTTGTCAATGAACATCATGTAAATGTACAAAGCATTAAAAGGTTAAATGTAAAATGATTCTTTTGTTAGATATTGGTGTTTATACATCTTTAAAATAAACTGCATTTAATGTATTTTAAGTGTAAAGTATTATGTATTAAACTAAATTTGAATGATTTCAAAGATAAATTTTTTTTTATGTTTGTAAAAAAGGAAAAAAGAATGAAACTGGAGATCATGTAGTAGGCTACCAACTCTTTGTATACATACCAAGTTAATGTCAGTTTAACTTAACACATGAAACTACATTTTGTGATAAAATACACATGATTTGTAACATTATTTCGATTCTTTTTCAAGCATAATCCGAAAATGCTTGTCTTTTGTAAAAGATTCGTTACATTTCACATTACACTTACCATCCGGGCCCCGATGCTGTAGATTGGCTTGTGTCTCATCTTTACCGCCACATCTTTTACATCTCACACAAATAGGGTCGTAAAACTCGGTGGCGTTACAATATTCGGGTGTTATGGCAGGCAACGGAAAGTTTCCATTAATTACATTAACAATATTTATCACAAAAAGGAAAAATGCCAGCCTCTTCGTCATCATAAACTATCAAGATACCTCCATTATAAATTGATACTAGCGCCATCTGATCTCATGTTTTGTAAACAATCGCACGTGGAAATGTCGAAATGAATCAAAATCACCTTTAATTTTGAAATACAAAAGAATTCAAATAAAATTTTTATTGAAAATCATTTATAATTCTCAAAAATGTCATATAAATGTATCTGAAGTCACTCGCCACTTTAACTGATCTCTTAACTGTCATTACAAATAGCACAGTCAGTTGCTATGGCAACGTTACTAACCTGTCCTTTTAATTTTTTTATTCCAAAATTCCAAAAGCAAACGACAAGGTGAATGAACTTTACAAAGTTTGAAATAACTTCGTTTCAAGTATAGAAATAATTATAACATATTTTTAAAGCTTAAAAAAAGTAAATTCTTCTCAGTTTAACCTTTTTGCAAACCATTAAGCCATTTTTTTTTATTTTTTTAGAGATCGACTGAAAATTTTTTTCGTTTTCGTCCCACAAATCTGAGTTTGGCCGAAAATTTTTTTATCGGCAAAAATGCTGCTGAAAATTTGGCCGGATCGAAACTCGGCCTGAAACTATTCGTATTCCAAAAATGTCTCTTCCTTCAGAATTTTTTACCATTACGTTCGTTGATTTGAGCTGTATCGGCTCAAATGAGAAACTCTATTTATTTCTTATGAATTTCACTGTTTATCAGGCCCGTAGCCAGAATTTTCTTTCGGGAGGGGCTCAATTTTGGAATTTTTCTGTTCTTAAAAAAGTAATTTGAATAATATTCAGTAAAAACTTTTAAAAAAATCTAGGCTTATCCTAATGTGTGCTTCTACATAGAATACTTGTTAACTATGTCAAAAAATATTTATTCATATTTAATTTTTTCAATTTCTGTTGCAATTTTTAACTTTTAAGAGCACTTCCAGTTTCCAAAACGGTTCAAAAACTGGAGAGTTTTTAGGAAAAATTTTCTACGAAACTTAAAAATCACAAACTAATGATGTTTGAGAGGAGCCTCAAGTAGGGAAAAAGGGGGGCACGTTTGAACTGGGAGCAACTTTGAACACGCTAAATATTTTCCTTCAAATAAATTATTTTCTAAAAAGTCTATAGCAATACATTACTACTGCTTCAGTGCAATAAGTATACAAAGCTGATCCATTTTCTATGCACAAAACTGTCTAAACAAGATGTATTTTTCTCCCTCTTGAATTGAAATTTAACAAAATAACGTTGTAAGATTTTTGTTCAAAATTTTGTATCCCTAAAGTTTTGGTGTATTGTTAAACACTTAAATAAAGATATAATCTTTAGTTTATAAGCTTTGTTTTATTCAAATTCTTCAGCCAAATTGAGTAAACAGTTGTAATGTTGAATTCCATGTGATGGGGCATCATTGAACACAAAAGCTGGAGCACCATTGAACATCTAAAACTATGAAGTAAAGAGTTGTTGATGCATCTAAATTTTTGGACTTTTTTCTGTATGAAAAGAGGTTAATAATATCAAAGATCATGAACTTATACTGTTAACAATCCTTCCTTATTGCACACATGTATTACAATCTCTAGATGTATCAGCAATTTGAAATTTCAAACTTAAATTGATGATGGCATTCATTTATTTGATATTTGCAAAATCTGGATACACAATAATGATTCATGGTTTAGTAGGTTTGTCTAACAAAGCCTATGCTCTTTCATTTACTCTTTCCCAACTACGGAATTACTAGTACTTTCGTACTAGTTAAAACGGAATTTAAATCGAGTTTTTTCATAAAAAGTGTGAATGAAAATTTTTTATTTTCCAGAAGCATCAGATATTATATTAGTGTATTACAAGAATATTTAAAAAAGGTTTCTCAAACAAACATAACTGGAGAGACATTCTGTGTTGTTTTAACAATGATTTTTGATATCAACTTTGATGGATTTAAGTCTGGTTAAATAATAGGAAAATTATTATTTGCAATAAAATATAGTTATTAAATTTTATTCATGTTACTTTATACTCTTGAAACATATGCAGCATTTTA
Organism: Maratus speculifer; assembly: GCA_964019185.1. Classification (NCBI taxonomy): domain Eukaryota; kingdom Metazoa; phylum Arthropoda; class Arachnida; order Araneae; family Salticidae; genus Maratus; species Maratus speculifer. Next base: position 290,812,839 of record OZ025296.1, read on the forward strand.
TGAAAACTCTCATTATTTTCATATTTTATTCATTTGTTCAAAGGTGTCCCTTATTTGTTTAAAGGTACCCCTACATGGGGCAGGTTTGAACAGGCATATTTAAGCTTTTTAAAGCCTGACAATTTTTTAAAATTTATATGGAAAACTTTTAATTTCTGGTTCATATGATGAAGAAATGCGCTGTTTTTATTATGTAATACTTAAAACGCAAAAAATATAATTCAATTAAGAAATGTACTGATTTTTTGAAAAATTGTCCAAACGTGCCCCCCTCTCTCTCCTACCCTATGAAAAAAAACGTTGTAAAATATTGAAATGCAAACAAATAGTATGTATTGATTTAAAACACGGGATTAATGTTAACGTGCGAGAATCTGACATTATGAGTGCGAGGTCTTGAAACTATTGATCCATAATAAAAAAAATTACACGCATTATTAAAAAAAAAAATTAATTGCTACAGTCATATGTAATCATAAAAATTATGCTTGTACTTCACATTCTCTGATTGTAATAATTATAAATGATACTCTTGGTAAAATAAATTTACTAGCAGTGTTGAAATCAGGAACTTTTCTCCGGGAGGGATTTTTGGAGCTCCGGGGGAGGGGGAATGTCCCCCTCCCGGGCCAACCCCTGAATTCAACAATGTTTACTAGTGCAACAGAAGCAATCATCATAATTTCTTCTTAGTCATGATTCTGATTGACTTATCAAGATCTTCTGTAATTTCCCAAAGAATGGAAATCATGGAGATATCTTTCAGCACTGACTGTTGTTACTCGGCTTTCAACCAAAACTGCCAGCAAGTATTTGATTTTATCGTAATACGTCACATTACAGTTCAAAAAGTTTTAAAACCTCTGTGTTGCTCTCAACATTTGCAATTTGTTTGCACCCTAATTCACTTTCAACTTTCAATTGCTACACTGACACTATATCCTGAAAATATTGCATTCGGTTCTCTAATTTGCTTGCTTTTTCCAGTGAAGCACATCCTGGAAATTGTATGGGAATCTCTTAGAATATCTTCATTCGAAATGAATCGATAATTGAAATTTTGAGTAAGACATTCTACTTGGGGAAATAAGACCGTGATATTGTAATACTTGTCAGTGGATGTAATTTGAGGGTTTGTACCTGTTGCATGTCTAAATGCTAGACTTAAGATCTTTATTTCAGTTTGGAAGATGTCTTTCCGAAGTTTTGATGTACGATTAAATCTCACAAAAGATTTCTACTTCATATTTCTGCATATTTATGTAAAGCAATTAGGCATCTTTAGCATAATTACAACCAATATTATATCGCGCGATTTTTTTTTTTTTTTTTTTTTTTTTTTTTTCTGGAAGAACTCACTACGATTGTCAGACAGAAAACCTTCTGACAAACAGACAAGCTTATGAGAAAATGATTCTTCTCCCTGACTGCCAAAAAAGCTCCTGCTGTTGAAGAAATCTTCCATGTGTTTTTCGAAATATTTTCTGAGCTAAAACAAATGTATTTAAGCAACTCAACAAAAGTCAATATGCTTTCATGCCTCTCGATAAAATTTGTATCACAAATGCGAAGAAGTTATTTTTTCTAGGATATATGACGCAATTGCTTCTTGAAGCGCTAAATTTGCCTTCGGGTGATTTTTAAAAACTTTTGCCGCTGTTTTAACAAGTCCATGATAGTTTCGAATAAGGGAATCAGTATGCTGTTGAACAAGGCAAGATTTAATCAATGGCTCTCACAGAGGACGTATCTAATTTTTAGATACTCTGAGGAATTCTAGAATAAATCCCGCTATCATGACCCAGCTTATTGGCTACTTTGTCATACGCCTATGTGACACATTTATACATGACAAGACATAGTTCATCACAATGTTGTAAAATTACTTTTCTTGAATTTTTGGAAGAGAAGACATTTATTGGAATAATACATAAAAAAATTCCGAATTATTGGGTTTTGTGAACTTTTTATTAGTTCACTTGTCTAACACAAATGGAAAGCTGTTCTGCGCTTGAAATGTCCATAGTTTTATTAGCAATCAAGCTAAAACATATCACAATATTTATTTTGCTAATTAATACTTCGGTAAACTGTATCCCAGAATATTTGAATGATTTCTTTCTAAGTTTCTGAAGTGAAGTAAATAGCATTTCTAAGGATATTTATAATATCTCGTTTCAATTCATTCGCTCCAGACTTTGCTCAAAACTTAAAAGAACTCTTAGTTAACAGTCTTTTATGTCAATTTCTCTTAAGTTAGAGGGTCATCATCGTGGTCAGTTACTATTTTGTTCTACACAAAATAAATTTGTTTCAAGTATTAGCCCAAGAAGTGCTCTAATTTCTTCTCTTTGAAAACTCAACAGTGAAATAATTCTATTTCTATTTTCCTGAAGAAATCTAAAGTTTGTTTGTTAAAATAACATACGGTTTGAGATAATCTAATTGTAATGTTTTAACAAAAACATTTAGCCTTTATCCAATGACTGAAACATGTAGAAATTAGTCTTCCTAATTTTTCGTGACCTTTCTTATATCGTATGCGTATTATACTTAATTTTTCTTAGTCAAATTAATGATAAGAAATTACATTCGATCGAATTTTACTGCACATAAAGGTAGCAAAAATTACTTTTTAAAAAGAATTTATATTTTTTAGTGGTATATAACTATTAAAAAACAATATATCCAAATAACTGATATAATGAAGGATTACCGTAACTGTAATTCAATATGGATATTTTTACAGCTAAAAATGCAATTGATTTTAATGTAATGGAAGATAAAAACAAACAAAACTTATTTTTTTTATCATACAGATAATTTTGTATTTTCGAACTTTCGGGAGGGGCTTCAGCCCCCTTAGCCCCCTCCCTGGCTACGTGCCTGCTGTTTATAATTCTGAATCATGACTGTTTCAAGACGTGAATATAAATTATGAAGCAAGAAATGCATATATGACTAAACTTTGGGGATGTTTTCTACGTGCTCATTAAAAGCTATGCAGATTTAACCGTAATAGGAAATTTTTAGTCGCGATCATTTGATGAAAGTCGGGCTTTGATTTCAAGATCATTTGACGAAAATTGTTGCTTTATTTCGCGACCATTTGACGAAGATCGCTGTTTGATTTTATGATCATTTGACGAAGATCGGTTTTTTGAATCGGTTTTATTTCAAAATCGATTGACGAAAGTTGCAGTTTTATTTGAAGATTGTTTGGAGAAATTGCGACTTTATTTCGCGATCGCTAGACGAAAATCGCGGTTTTGTTTCGCGAACGTTTGTCGAAAATTGCGGTTTTGTTTCGGTATAATTTGGCGAAAATAGCAGTATTGTTTTGCGATCATTTGCAGAAAATTGATGTTTAATTTTATGATCGTTTGATTAAAATCGCTATTTTATTACGCAATCGTTTGACAAAAATCGCGGCTTTTTTTTCGCGATCTTTCGGCGAAAATCGCGGTTTTGTTTTGCGATCGTTTGACGAAATTCGCTGTTTGATTTCACGATCATTTGACGAAGATCCCGGTTTTATTCCATGATCATTTGACGAAAATCGCGGTTTTGTTTCAAAACTGTCCGACAAACATCGCGACTTTATTTCGCGATCGTTAGACAAAAATCGAGGATTTGTTTAACCAGTTCTGTAATTGGAAAAAAAATATTTCTGGGATCTCACCTTTTCATAAAGTAGATGGTGACGCTACCAGATTTACGTTTTGTTTCGACATAGGTTATCGAAAATTGCGATATTGTTTTGCGATCGTTTGGAGAAAATTGGTGTTTAATTTTATGATCATTTGCTTAAAATCACTATTTTGTTACGCAATCGTTTGACGAAAATCACAGCTTTTTTTCGCGTTCGTTTGGCTAAAATAGGGGTTTTTTGTGTGATCATTTGTCGAAATTGTGGTTTTGTTTCGAGATAGTTTTGCAAAAAACGCGATGTTTTTCAGGATAGTTTGGCGAAAATCGTGATTTTTTTTGGGATCGTTTGCAAAAACTAAGTTTTGATTTCACGATCGTTTGATGAAAATAGCTGTTCCGTTTCGCGATCGTTTGAGGATGATCGCTTTTTAGCTCACAGGCTATCATAGCCTGAGAGCTTATGTGCCCGTCCGTTCTGTATGTATGTGCGTATGTGCGTAACGCGATAACTCATGATAAAAATATCGGATCCACTTGAAATTTTGTATATAGGTATATCCTGATAAGGCGCTTCCCTGATTAGTTTTTGGAGTTCATTCGATATGTATAAGAGGGGGAACGGGGGGCTCATGCCCCCCGTTAGTTGATATAAATGGGATTTTCATGCAGAATTAAGTTTTCAAAATTTAGATTAGGATCATTCTGATGAGGCGATTCCGTGACTGTTATTAGGTGTTCATTGAATAAGTATAAATAGGGGGAACAGGGGTTCTAATCCCCCCCCCCCGTTAGTTGATATAAATGGGATTTTCATGCAGAATTAAGTTTTCGTTCAAAATTTAGATTAGGATCATTCTGATGAGGCGATTCCGTGGCTGTTATTAGGTGTTCATTGAATAAGTATAAATAGGGGGAACAGGGGTTCTAATGCCCCCCCCCCGTTAGTTGATATAAATGGGATTTTCATGCAGAATTAAGTTTTCGTTCAAAATTTAGATTAGGATCATTCTGATGAGGCGATTCCGTGACTGCTATTAGGTGTTCATTGAATAAGTATAAATAGGGGCAACAGGGGTTCTAATGCCTCCCCCCCCCCTCTTAATTTATATAAATAGGTTTTTCAAGCAGAATTTTCAGATTTCGTTCAAATCTCTGAATCGTTTTGGAAGTTTAATGGTTAAGTATAAAAGAAGGGGATAACTCCTTTTAAATTATATAAATGCTAAATGGGTTTTTATTAAGAATTATCTAATTTGCTCTGAATTTTGGATATAGATTTTTTATATGATAAAGCATGTCTTTGATAGTATAGGAGGTTCAATGATTAAGCATAAAAAAAGAGGAAAGGGGAGAGCTGTTTCCCCTTCTTAATTTTTTTTTCGAACGGAATTAACCCTTGAAAATATAAGGCTTTAATGTACAATTAGTATTTGTAGCCTGTGAGCTCAATGCCATCAGTTTAACTGGGCAGTATTCTTTATTGGTTTCATGATAATTTGACAAAGATAGCGGCCTTATTTCGGGAAAAGAAAATGCGGTTCTCTTTAGCGATCGTTTGGCGAAAATCTCGATTATATTTCGGAATCATTTGGGGAAAATCGCAGTTTTATTTCGGGATCGTTATGCGAAAACCACGGCTTGATTTCGTGATTGTTTGACGAAAATCATCTTCGCGGTTATTTAACGAAAGTCATGTTTTTTTTCTCGTTGATCAATTGATGGAAATCCCAGTTTCGCCCATGATTATTTGACGAAAATCTCTGATTCTTAAAAATGAAAAAACGCGGTAATCCGCCCTTCGCGAAAGAGTGGTCTCCCTGTATATAACAATCGAAAGAAAGGATTTTGAGATTTTTCCTTTCAACCCACTGACAAATTTCTCGGTTGGTTTTTAAAAAAACAGCTGGCAAAATTTTTGATATGTTTCTGTCGCCGATTCACGAATTATATTCGTTATTTCCCGCGCGAAAATGACAAAAGCGTGATATTTTTCCCACGACCGAATGGCGAAATTTACAGGGTTGCAAAAAAGCCGGCTAAAATTAAAAAAAAAAGCCAGGCCGGTGGCTTTTATTGGTTTTAACCGGCTTTTTTTGGCCAAAATTGGCCTTTTTTGGCCATAATTGGCTTTTATACAGTGAAGCATTTTAATTATAAGCTACACATTTTTAGGTGTCTTTTAACTAGTTTTAATGATGTTTAATTTACTTTTAGTTTAATAAATTTATTTATTTAAATAAAAAAAATAGGATTTTAATTATGATTCAATATGAGAAATTGGGTTATAACCCAATTTTTCAAGAATGAAGACATTAATACTAGAATAACACATTGATGGAGTTGCTAGTGTTTTATAGTCAGAATTGCAAATATGTCTTTTAATTATAAAATAGCCTTACCAAGTGCTTTTTCTGATTTACATTGACCTTTAATTCTACCCTTGTTTTCCATTTTTATTGCTTTATAAAATTAAAGGGGAGAATGGTTACGTAGTTACATGTTTTATTACTTGACTAATTTTAAGAGATATTAAAATGTCATGTTTTATTCCCTATAATACATTTAAAATCATACATATAAAAAAACACAATTTCTCGCTATTGAAAATAGTATTATGAATTATGCATATTTCATAATATATAATATTTCACAATTTATTTCAATATTCTCAATTAGCATTTTGCATGAATATATTCATGCAAAAGGGCATATAAGTACTTTTAAATAACAAAGAGCTATTCAAAATTTTAATTCAACAAGTTTTTTTAGAACATTTTTTGTTGCTTAATTTTATATATAATTATGTATTAAACTCTCCTCAAATGCTGAATCCTTCTTAATTTCTCTTTCAACATTATTCATTCTATGAATTAATCTTTACATATTGACCTGCAAGAATGGTTCCATGAATGCTTTGATGTTGTTTAATTTTATGTATAATTATATATTACACTCTCCTCAAATACCGAATCCTTTTCTCCGACTACTGTTAGGTTTACTTTACTTTATTTCGTTTATTTACATCAGAAAGTTTCCCAGGCTCTAGAGTCGGATGTTTTAGAAGACATAAGAGTCTAAACATAAAGATAAATAACGACACTTTATTTATAGTTAAATCATGATAAATACACTGTTATTCTTCCAATACATTTATTGGGATACTGATAAATAATGTAACACAGGATTTTAAGGATGCCTAACTTCACAGATATATAATTTAATTCGCACACGAAAAGGTTGCTCAAATACTTAAGAAGAACCCGCTCACCTCTTAGATATACTAGGAACGTCATCGTCGGGCGTCAGGCACATCCCCATACCGGTGCTCATATCCAAACCATCAACTTATTCTCTCATCCCAGGGAGAGCACAAAACAACCACAGTCATGGAAAACTATTCTAATCTATCCTTTTTTTTTCTTATTTTCCTAGGCACCGTATTTTACTAACTTCTCCCTGCCTGAAAATCCCTCCTAAAAATCTTATCCTCCTATAAAATTCCTCTCTCTTGCATATCATTATAATTTTTCAAGTAACGCGCAAATTCATATGCAGGTGGTCTGAAAACAAATCCTAGTAAACAGCTAAAACCCCTTTTACGATGTAATGTGAGAATCGTGTTACCGAATGCGACATTTTTTTAGCTAACATGTTAATCCCACTACTAAATTTGCAGACATTCAAATACCACAGTGGACATATTTATTACTTTGAACTCCCATATGCGCGAAGATTCTTACTCTTGTTTACAGGAAATTCAATCTTTTCCAGTCTAACTTATAAACAATCTTGACAAATTTATTGGCTAACTGACTGTTTAGCCAGAATTCACTAACCCCTTACCAAACATCCCGGTTAGACAAGTGTCGTTAAATCGTGGAAATTCTATCCTTTTGACGATTTCCCGCATGTTGACAATGATAATTGTCCCGGCAATGATAATTGTCGGGATAAACCCGACACATTTACGCGGCCCGCTGGAGTAATAAGTACAGTAAAAAAATAAAAGAATATTATATAGGAATGCAGGATGTAGACCACACCAGATAGTTTGAGGTTCACGTGCATGCGGGAAATCGTCAAAAGGATAGAATTTCCACGATTTAACGACACTTGTCTAACCGGAATGTTTGGTAAGGGGTTAGTGAATTCTGGCTAAACAGTCAGTTAGCCAATAAATTTGTCAAGATTGTTTATAAGTTAGACTGGAAAAGATTGAATTTCCTGTAAACAAGAGTAAGAATCTTCGCGCATATGGGAGTTCAAAGTAATAAATATGTCCACTGTGGTATTTGAATGTCTGCAAATTTAGTAGTGGGATTAACATGTTAACTAAAAAATGTCGCATTCGGTAACACGATTCTCACATTACATCGTAAAAGGGGTTTTAGTTGTTTACTAGGATTTGTTTTCAGACCACCTGCATATGAATTTGCGCGTTACTTGAAAAATTATAATGATATGCAAGAGAGAGAAATTTTATAGGAGGATAAGATTTTTAGGAGGGATTTTCAGGCAGGGAGAAGTTAGTAAAATGCGGTGCCTAGGAAAATAAGAAAAAAAAAGGATAGATTAGAATAATTTTCCATGACTGTGGTTGTTTTGTGCTCTCCCTGGGATGAGAGAATAAGTTGATGGTTTGGATATGAGCACCGGTATGGGGATGTGCCTGACGCCCGACGATGACGTTCCTAGTATATCTAAGAGGTGAGCGGGTTCTTCTTAAGTATTTGAGCAACCTTTTTGTATGCGAATTAAATTATATATCTGTGAAGTTAGGCATCCTTAAAATCCTGTGTTACATTATTTATCAGTATCCCAATAAATGTATTGGAAGAATAACAGTGTATTTATCATGATTTAACTATAAATAAAACGTCGTTATTTATCTTTATGTTTAGACTCTTATGTCTTCTAAAACATCCGACTCTAGAGCCTGGGAAACTTTCTGATGTAAATAAACAAAATAAAGTAAAGTAAACCTAACAGTAGTCGGACAATGATTCACTAACCCCTTACCAAACACCCCGTTTCACAAAAGTCGTTAAATCGTGGAAATTCTATACTTTTGACGATTTCCCGCATGCACGTGAACCTCAAACTATCTGGTGTGGTCTACATCCTGCATTCCTATATAATATTCTTTTATTTTTTTTACTGTACTTATTACTCCAGCGGGCCGCGTAAATGTGTCGGGTTTATCCCGACACTTTTTAATTTCTCTTGCAACATTGTTCATTCTATGAATTAATCTTTGCATATTGACCTGTAAGAATGTTTCCATGAATGCTTTGATGTGTTACATTTTGTCCTAATTCAATTAAATATAATTCTTAAGAATGTGCAATATAAGTAGAACTATTAAATATAGAAGTTTAAAATACATTTTTTGAGTGTATTTTCTTTTTTCCAAGCCTTATATATTTTTTCAGACATATTGCCTTCACTTCGCAGTTGATTTTTAGCAGTTATAAAGACTTATTTATTTGAAAAATTAAATAGAAATTTATAACTTTTTTAGTAGTAAATAATTAAAAATGTATTAAAAATAAATCAATCCAAATTTAATATGAATTCAATAAAAATTAACACTTTAAAAATGAAAGCCGGCTTTTTTCAATTTTAGCCGGCTTTTTTTAAGTGGATAAAACCAAAAAAAGCCAGCCGGCTTTTTTTGGCCTGGCTAAAAGCCGGCAACCCTGGAAATTTATGACTCTCGCGTGATTTTTACAACTGTGAATGAATATTAAATTTTGCATTTTTATCTTGCCATAAATTGACTAAATTCATGTTTTGAGTCTGACAGAAAAATTTTGCGATTCTTGCCCGCGAACGGTTGCCGGATTTCGTGATCTTTTCCCTATGATAGAATGACAAAATCAAAAATCCCTGTCGGCTTGGCCTATAGGCGGATCTTATTGCGGTTACCGCGAACAGAGGAGGGATGTACTGCAGACAGAAATTCTTATAAACAAAAGAAGTGGCAACATTCTTTCCCTTTTATTTTGAAGTAAACACAAGCTTCATTTCAAATATACATCACATATGATTTTCTCGAATCATGATTATATATACATTCACAAATGAAAAAGAATAGGGATCTCAAACGTTGGAGTATCCCATATTTTAGAATTAAATAATTTTATAATAATTCAGTGCTTTGTATTTTCACAAAAATAGATAACAGACTGAAAAAAGATAACTAACTATTTTGAAATAAAAACCGTGTTAGATATAAAAAGAAAATTTTTTGGTTGGATCAAAAATGATATCGATATCATAAGATAACCCCTTTCCCCTTTGAAATATCTTACGATACAGTAAAAATTGCAAATTTGATCGATTAGTCGCCGAAAAATCTCAAATTTCGTCAATTACGCGCTGAAAATTACAAATTTCATCGATCGGGCACAAGAAAATTGCGAATTTCGTCGATCGGGCTCCGAAAAACGCGAATTTTGTCGACATTCGACAGGCATAGAAAAATTGTTAGGTTTGTTGTAAATTGTGCGGAAAAATTGTAAAATTTCATTGGCTGCTAAAAGGTTTTTTTTTTTTTTTTTTTTTTTTTTTTTTTTTTTACAGAGAAACATCATGCAACCTGCTTTTTAATGAAATTAATGTCATCTTGATTGAGAAAGATTGCTACAAATTCAGTGAAACATCTATAATCTGTAATTCGATATGAGTTGGAACGAAGTGGCACTTAACTAAGAGTTTCTCATAAAACAAAATCATGTTGTGGTTAACTGGGATAAATCTTTCGGCCATTTTCGGATGGTTAGTTTTATTAATAGTTTTTATCTTTGTTGAATTTTCTAAAACGTTCAAGTTTAAAGGCAATTAATTCATTTTAAGTATGTCGAAAGCTGCGTTCTGAGCAAAATTACAGTCGAGTCTCTATATAACGAAATCCACCGTTCCAGTAAAAAATTCGTTATATAGAGAAATTCGATGTATAGAGAATGATGTTAAAAATCGTATTTAATGTGTGAAATTTGAACAAATATTATTTTTGATCTTTTGAATTAAGAATTTGAAATGTTTAAAAGTAAATATTAACCTAACATTTTGTTTCTTAATTATTTAAGCCGTTTCAAAAAAGAGAATAGACATTTATTTGAAAGCTTAGTGAAAATCAAATAAGGAAGACTTGCATTAATTTCAGACGAAGAAATCTGTAATTTTTTGTTGTTTTAATTTTAAATTGTTAAGCTCTCAAAAAAATGTTAAAATTTTACCAAGGAATGAAAAATTGTAGTTAACATTTTCCTCCATTTGAAGGCCTCTCTTATGTGCCTCTCATTGATTCCTCTCTTACATGTGTATCAATCCAATTGACACTGTTTTGAGAAAGATGTGGATAGGTGTGTGTGGGAGGTGGGATGAATTCGTTGGATTTAAAGAACATTGAGAGAAGTAATATATATATAAAAAAAAAACTCAGCACTGACGATAAATCAAAAATAAGTAATGGAAAATTGATTCCATATGATATCGAAGCTTTTTAAAACTGTTTTTATGACCAATTTCTGAAAAAATTCGTTATATGGAGATAGATATTTCGCTATATAGAGACTGTTTTTAATGTAATTATGCGAAAACGGGACCGTTCCTACTAAAAAATCGTTATATAGAGAAGTTCGATGTATGGAGTTTCGTTGTAGAGAGACTCGACTGTATTATGCAAAATTAGCAAAATGACCAATGAATATTAAATGAGTTTAGCTTCAGGTGCTTTTCGAATCAAAAAACATTTCTGAAATAAGAATATCTGCTTATTAAAATGTAACATTAATTTATCTTGTTTCTATGTGCTACTTATTCAATTACATAAATTAAAATATCTGGTTTAAAGCACAAAGTATTTCATTCATTCAGAAAATTTAAACAATAATAAACAGTCCTTTTTGTTCAGTTCTAAGAATAAGGGCACAGAGCTCTTTTTTTTTTGTGTATATATAAGGTATTTCAAAATTATACGACAGAAATGTAAAATCAAGAGAGGGGGCCTTATTAAATAGATTTTGTATAGGAATGTGGGTGCGGAAATGCAGCATTTCGACGGCAGAAGGCACTGTGAGGTTCAATGGATAAAAGCATTTCGATGTCTTGAATCGTCATTTTCAGCAACATATCGAGCAACATGCGTCATTACACCAATGAGGAGATTGTCGACATGCACTTCGTGCATGAGGCCACGCAAGAAGATGGAGCAGCTTTTTAAAGTATTTGTCCAACAGCTGACAGCTCAAAAACCTAAGATATCAAGCACAAGAAAAAAAAATCTTTATTTTATGGAAGAGTAAGAGAATCTAATAATCCATGTCTGCCGGAATAGCCCAGTCATTTTAGCAAAAATAGGGGAAAAAATTAGAACAAAGCTGGATTTTTGCGTAGGTACTAGTTAGGTTGTGTAGTTAAACATACTAAAAGTCCCCATCGATCCGATGTGAGCTTTTGCCGCCAGGGGGCGCTAAAGAGCTTGAAAATCGGTTTTTTGTGAATATCTCGCGAACAATGGCATTTAGAAAAAAATGTTCAATTACAAAGTTGTAGATAATTGAATTTCCTATAAAAAGTGTCATTAACATTTGTTTGTCACACCAACGCTTTCCTGTCAAAAATGTAAACAAGTGAACATATTTGAAAGTAAAATTATAAGAATTCGAAAAATCTGCTGCAATTAAAAAAAAAAACAAAAAACAAAAAAAATGCAAACAGATATAAAATTCTCACCTTTGAATGAAGAAACTGTATAGATTATATACATTTATGCTTATTTTACCATTACTCTTGAGGAAAAGCATTTAGCGCGTTTTCTTTATTGTGGTTTTCCCCGTAGGTATATTCCACTAATACTGCCTGCTTAATCCGATTTCAGTCGTTTGACTGCTTTAGTGGTTCTTTGCACAACTTCAATTTCTACACACGATTCAGATTCGTGACTATCTGTATTTCTTTCTTTCGTTTTTGTGCTGCTTTCAGTGTTTTTTGTTTGTCTTTCGATATCATCACTGAATTTAGAAGTAGCGCTTCCCTCCTCCCTTGCAATGGGCAGGATACATGACAATATCTTCCTGGTCTTCGAATTCAATTTTACTTGCATTATGACATGAAACTCCGCAGCACTTTATGCAAATATCAGAACATTTCAATCCAAATTATCGGCATCCACATTAGGGTGGAGCGAAAAAAAATTTTTTTTGAATATCAAAAACGGGTAGGTGCCCAAAGTTGCCTTTATACTAGTACATCAACTGCGTGAAATTTTACCGCTGAAAAAAAATGGCTTGAGTCTGCGCTTTTGCTCCAAAAATCGAAATTTTGGGTAAAATTTGTCATTTTTTGACATTTTTTCAAAAAAATTAAAAACTTCCTTCAGAGCTGGTTAGTATTTAAAAGTGTTGCTTAGACCTTTATATTTATCTGCTTAACATATTTAAACTATGAAACATTATCTGTAGTCTGTATAATTGGAGCAAATCTGACAACTTTTTGTGAAAAATCAGCGTTAACCTCTCTATTGGAGCATTCAACGAAATGTTGTTTTGAATACATTTCTTACCTAGCTGCTTTCAAAACTACTGTGTATATAACTCATAGAGGTGGTTGCATTATCCCACCCGTCTCAATCACCCAATCATCTAGGCCCAGTTTTTTATTTATGTATTGAATTGTTATTTTTTTCCCCAAAGACGAGTATAAGTTTTCTATATATCAAAGTAATTTACCTCTTCTTTGTATTCACTGACTTTGGATGATTTGGATCATGCTGGTGTGACCTGCTGCACGTATATTTTTATACCATGTATAACAGAAGAGAAGCTGAGTAATGTATTGGGTATGTTCTTAATTGAGCCTATTCAGCAGTCTATTATCTTCATTAAAATTTCATGCAATTAGTACATTATGATTGGAAGTTCTGTTATCACAACATTCTTTCAATCAATTACAATTTATATGCAATGATTTGCCTAATAATTGATTGTATGAATTCAATTTCTAGTATGTCATCATTTATTGAACCTATTACATTGAATATATGCTGAGAAGCTAGCTGTTTAATATTATGACGATCGTCACAGAGGATTGCAAACAAAATTTGCGTGTAAAACAACAATATTTCTAAAGAAGTTTTAGCATGTTTTATGTCGTTTCCTGTGTTGTTCCGTAGTCTAGTAATTTCTAATAAGATTTTAGATCTATTATTCAGGTGTGTTGTACATTTGGTATAAAACATCCCGCGGTATAAACTTGGATTATACATTTTGTGAGTGAACATATAGACGCTGATTGCCAATCTGTGCTTATATAAAGCGGAAAATTTTATTAACTTTATGAGCTGTCTTTTGTGTGAGATGTTTTCTAAATTCCTATTCCCCATTCTTTGTGAGAAATAGCTTTACTGAATTAGCTTTGCAATCTCCGACAGAAATTTCTAGTCTGTTCTGAGTATCTTTTTCTCAATTTGAGAAAATAATTTTTCAAAATTATTCTCTATTTTATTAAAAAAAAAATTGCAATAGGAAGTGAATAGTACGTAGACAGAGATTTTCCTTATTGATCCAGTGAATCCATGTAGCTTAGAACGTTTTATATCAACTTCTCTAATAATTGACGCAGAGGAAATTCATTGGAGTTGAAGTAGCGAATGATTCAATATTATACACAATTCTAAGCTTACCTTATGCAAAACTGTTCACAGTGACAAATAAAATTCTCCTAATTTTAAATGAGTATTTATAGTCGATTAGATTCCGTACATTCCCTCATAAAGTACTATGCATTATAAGTTTATGCCCAGGACATTTCACCATCAAATGTTGTCCATTCATAAAAAGGGGGATCTAAAAGTTAATAGGAAATTACCTGGATACGAAAACACTTAGAAAATGGCATAAAACTAATGCAAAAAAAAGGTTATTTATAACAGCGGTTGCTTTACCCATGGAGAACAAATTTTCATTGCAATTCTCTCTGACGATCACCATCACATTAAACAGCTCTCTTCTCAACATATAAAAAATGCAAAAGTAGAATAAATGATGGCATACTTATAATTGAAATCTCTGAAATCATCTTTGAAGCAAATCATTACGTAAAAAAAATACAATTGACTGAAAAAATGTTGTGGTAACAGAACTTCCAATCACTATTCATCAACTGAATGTAAGTTTGATAAATATAATGGATGGCCGAATAGATCCCTTTAATAATATTCCCGTACATTACTCTGCTTGTCTTTTTTTTTTGTATAAACTGTAAAAATATGCATGAAGATAGTTACAGCAGCATGTGGATGCAAAGAACAGATGAACAAGGTGGAAGCATCGAAAACATGCCAAATTTTTCTAAAGAAAATCACAAATCAATGTATAAATAAAACACTGTATTAAGATGATCGAATAGTTGGGCCGGGTGGTGTAGGAAATATAGCCACCTCCACGGCGCATGTCCAAGGTAGTTTTGAAAACAAGAGCTGTATTAAAAACAACAATTCGTTGTATGACCCAACAGAGTGGTAATACTGTTTCTTACTAAAAGTTGTCTGTTTTGCTCCAGCTATAGGGAATAAACATATTGTTTTATAGTTTAAATATGTTAAGCAGATAAATATAAAGGTCTAAGCAACACTTTTAAATAATAACCAGCTCTGTAGGATTTTTTTAATTTTTTTGAAAAAATGTCAAAAAATGACAAATTGTACCCAAAATTTCGATTTTTGGAGCAAAAGCGCAGACTCAAGCCATTTTTTTTCAGCGGTAAAATTTCACGCAGTTGATGTACTAGTATAAAGGCAACTTTTGGTACCTACCCGTTTTTGATTAAAAAAAAAAATTTTTTTTCGCTCCACCCTAATCCACATGCTTTTCCACATCCTTTGGAGCAAGTACAAAAAATTGATTCAATAATATTTTTTGGTGCGGGCTGTAAATGTAATGTTTTTGGTGCGGGCTGTAATTCAGTTGCTGGAATGGGAGACAAATTAGGTTCATTTTGCCAGCAGCAGTTCTCAGGACGTAGTTTATTGACCAAATAGTATTGTACGAATGTGATACTTGTGTTTATTATCTACTATTATGATAAACACGTAAACTGTGCAATCTAGCTGCATCTTCGGTAGGAAGCAAAGATGAAAGCCTTTTTTTACCAACAGCAACTTCTTTCTTGAAACATACATAACGGTGCTAGTTCAGAGAAATTTCTGCTTTACCACCGTATAAAGCAAGAAAAATAGTTTTTCCTGCCTCTTAAACTTCAAATTGGGATACTTGATTACTTTTTAAAATGCTGACAGGTGACAGCTTGTATGTTATGATATTCTTCCTTTTTCAAAAAATTTGCTAACGACATTTTACATTTCCCAAACATTGCTGATGTCGAGTCACAACCTGAAAAAGCGTGAAGGAAAATATATGATCTTTCAGAACAGCATCATTGTTAAGAATGTGCGATGAATACAGGGTGGTTGCAATTCGTCCTCTTCCTGATTTAATAAAAAATATCTCTATCGCTGGAAGTGCTAAAGCAATCAACAATACGAGCAATTCAACATCATCGCCAACAAAAGCAGTAAGCGCATCAGACTTTGCTATTTCAATAGCTGTTTTAACAATTAGTGTGTATGTATCATCTTCTGCTTGTTTTCTCTTCAAAACCATTCTCTATAAATTTCTCCATAAGCAAAGATATGAGACGTGTTTTATTTGAAAGATTAGATTAAAAAAAATTCTTTTTTGCGATACATTAGAGCTTTTTTTCTTTTTCCATATAAAAGCTTCGTCTAATGTATCAGAACACAACAAACATTTTTCCTTAAATTCAAACAATGGACTGTCTTTTCTCAATTTTTCCTTCAATGGAGTAATTTGTGCGGACATTGATGATTTTTGTGCAATAGATTTATTGTATGATTTAATAGAATTCTTTCCTGTATAATTTTTCTACACTTTGGATGAACTGTACATTCATTATTGTTTTTAGTCATTTCTTCAAATATTTTCTACTTATGGTCACCTTTTTCCGAACTTGCTGTCACAAGGAACTTCAGTCTTGTTTTTCTTATTTTTACTTAATATTTCGAAACTGAATCCTCACCGCATACAAGACATACTATTCTGTCAATCTCCGTTTTTCGCTCACAATCAGCAATTAAGAAAGAGTCATTTTAAACTGTCATAACTATTTAAAAATTTCTATAACATGCGTTGAAAATAAAATTATTCCCTTCCTAAAATCTCACACAGGGGCGTGCGAAGAGAAAACTGCGCCCGGGGCAAACCTTCAATTTGGCGCCCCCAACTTTATGTGGCAAGCCATATATTAGTTGGTAGTATAAATTTGGCGCTTCCTAAATATCCGCGTCGGTGGCGACCGCCCCCTTCGCCCCCTCTTTCGTAAGTTGCTGATTCATAAAGAATACTTCGTTCAGTAAATTAGGATGATTTCATACTGGCGAAATGAGCACCAAATGAAAATTAAATATTGGAAAGGTACCTGCACGTGGTATATTTCCACAAATGCAAAGAGAGATAGGGTATTGGGCAATTACTATTGCACAAGCGCGCAAAAACGGCATACAGACAATGGGGGAGGAGGATCCAAAGTTGTTCCGTATTTGTTCTGCCTCTTCGCCGCATCAGGGCTGTGCTTCCGCATTTTTTCCAATAACGTTTAGTTTATTTTAATTTTTAGCAGGGAAGGGTTGGTCTGACAAAAACATGCTAATGACACTTTTTGTAGGAAATTAAAGTATTTAGATCTTTGTAATTGAACTTTTTTTTCTAAATGCCATTGTTCGCGAGATATTCGCAAAAAACCGATTTTCAAGCTCTTTAGCGCCCCCTGGCGGCGAAAGCTCACATCGGATCGATGGGGACTTTTAGTATGTTAAACTACATACCCTAACTTACACCTATGCAAAAATCCAGCTTTGTTCTAATTTTTTCCGCTATTTGTGAAAAAAGGTGCTAAAATGACTGGACTAGAAGTAAAGTGGTGCATAAATCAAAAATTAGTACCACTAGTGATTGATTCGTAGGTTTATTATTGTGTTTTCCTGCTACCAGTCTTCCATGTTTTCATACCTTTGGTTGTCGGACAAACACAATGATTAACCTATGAGTCAACCGCTGGTAGTATTAATTTTTGTCTGATGCACCACTCTTCTTCCTTGAGACATGGACTACTACGATATTCTACTTTTTTTTTTTAAAATAAAGGTTCTTTTCTTGAGCTCGATACCTTAGATGTTTGTGTTGTCGGCTTTTGGACTAAGAGGAAAATTCTTTGATAAGCTCGAGAATTGTTGGACGTGCGCTGAATGTGAGACATTTGATTGTGGACCCACACAAATTAAATGCATATCGGCAAATTCCACATTTGTGTAATGATCCATGTTGTGCGGGGAAATCCGTGCGGGGAATAACAACTCAAGTCAGCGAAACATTTTCATCCGTCGAACTGAACACAGCCATCTACTGCCTCAACGCTACATTTCCGCACCCACATTTCTGTACGAAATCTGCTTACCAAAGTCCCCTCTACCTGCCCTTATATTTCTGATACATGATTTTGAAACACCATGTATATGTTTAATTTAACGTACATAAGTCATATTTAACACAAATATAACAACGTACACAAGTGCTTGGAAATCGAAGAAGAGAGACTCCAGATTTTGTGTAAGTGTATGGCTATGGCTAGTTGGTTCTCCCTGAATTTGGAAAAAATCCGTTGGAAGGGGGCGCTGCAATAGCGATTTTTGTGCCATTTTCAATATTGCACTGACTAAAAGTGTATGAAGTTATGCATCGAATTGAACGAAATTTTTTGTGTAAGCGTTTTGCTATGACTAGTTTGTCCTCCCTGAGTTTGAAAAAAATCCCGCAATAACGATTTTTGAGCCATTTTCAATATTTTACCACAGAAAAGTGCATGAAGTTATGCATAGAATTGAATGAAAATTTTTGTATAAGTGTTTGAGTATGGTCAGCAGACCCTCCCTGAATTTGAAAAAAATCCGCCGGAAGGAGGCTCTATAATCCCGATGTCTGTGTCATTTTTATTATTTTACCATTAAAAAGTGTTTGAAGTTATGCATAGAACCGAACTAAACTTTTTGTGCATGACTTGTTTGAAGTATGGCGAGTAGATCCTTCCTGAATTTGAAAAATATCTGGGTATCGTTCTACTGTTCATCGGCTCGTGCAGATACGGAAACTCGTTTTTACTCTGATTAATTGACAGAAGCAGAAATTTAAGAAAGAAATCATAGTTGGTATGGTACTGAATTCATAAGATAACGCACTAACATGTGTAACTAAATTTTGAAACATTAAAATGTACGTATGAGATAGAAGAAAGTTTTGGGATTGGCACATCCAACTAGTTTTTTCTCAATAAAACAAATGCAGTAGATTCCAACTACCTGGCGAATTTTAAAGAAGAAAACAGAAACATATCATTAGATTTATTTCTGATAATTGAATCAGCTACATTATTGGGACAGATCGTAACAAAACTGACGAGTCCGCAGCAATCTACTCTATACGCAGTTTTAGCGTTTTCCTTTGCTTCTTATATAAAAACACATATCGCGATAAATACAAAATTTGGGCAACATTGAAGTGTCGCAGGAAAGTTCAGAAAGTTATAAAAGACATCTGATTATAACAAACAGAAAGTGGTGATTAGATCAGCGGTTCCCAAACTTTAGGGGTACGCGACCCACCTTTGAGGTAAAAAAAAATTTCCGCGACTCACTTTTTAAATAAATTTATTTTTTGTTGCCCATGTTTTATTAGGGTGTGTATAGTTATGAAAAATTTTGTACGACCTCTAAAAACTACTAACTATATACTATTCTACGGAAAAGGCAAATTTTTATATGAAGCATAACATTTTCAACAAAATCACGAATTGGTAATATCAAATTATGTAAATTTAATAATAATTAAAACAACAGACAAACTACAAAGATAATTTAAAATATCGTACTTTTAATTAATTATCAAAATAATGCTTTATATTCAGTAATATTTCTGGTACGGTGTTTGCCGGTGAAGCATTTATATAACGGTTAAAACTTGTTCGCAGTTTTTTTTCGGTTCTGTATCTGTTTTTCAAAAACAGCAAAGTAGAAAAAGCATGTCATCTTGAACCTCACCAAGAACCTCAAAGCTGATTTAGATATTTCTGGATATTCTGCTTGTATATTCATCCAGAAGAAAATTAAGCATTTAAGCAATTAAGCAATTAAGGTTTTCCTTTTGAAAAATTATTTATCGTTGAAATTGTTGTACTTTTCAAATATATGAAATAAAATATAGTTTTAGTGACAAATCTCTATTGCATTGCGACCCACTAAAACATTTGCTGGTGGTCGCAGGTATGCACTAGTGGGTACCGCAGACTCACTAGTGGGTCGCGATCCATAGATTAACCCTTTGAGCTCTGATGGTTGAATTTTCTACCACTTAATTTTAATTACAAAATGTCACAACTGCACCGGAATATTCGACCAAATTGTAAACGTAATACATTGTACCTTGTAACAATACATTGTAAACGAAATTTTTTTCTTTGCAAAATACTGGTGTTAATGTGACATTTGGAATTTTAAAGAAATCTACCCACCAGAGCTCAAAGGGTTAAGAACCGCTGGATTAGATAATTCTTTTCCTCGATAACTGCAGAAACGATTTCAGTACTAATAATTTTGATAGTAGACGTAACTATAAATTGAATGCTCGGAAAAAAAAAAGAAAAAAAAAATGCAATAGTCTGTTAACCTAAAAATACAAACAACAAGGTATTGTTTGTTTCTGCAAAGGTGTATAACTATTTTTCCTTTTTTTTTTTATATATATTGCCTGTTATGTAGAACGATCAATAAATAGTTTATCTACTTCCAAAATGATTTTTTTGAACAGTGCTGAAATCGCTTCAATAGTTCGTTAGATTACATCAATGTCCGCTATTTTATGTAATATTTTTTGTTGTTGTTTTTAAAGTCGCGTAACTGTTGTAATTTATATTTTTATTTTTTGAAACGATCCACTTTCAACTTAGGTACTGCCAAATAAAACAAAAAACAAAAAACAAGAAACAAAAAACAAAAAACAAAAAAAACAAAAAAATTTGAAATCGACTCATAGTTTCCGAGGAAAAAATAACTAAAGACTTTGAAGATGAGTTTTTTTTAAACTACAGTAAAACCTCCATAACGGACACTCCCAAATAGCGGACACCTCTATTTAACGGACAGTTTTCCAATCCCCACTCCCAAAACCTTAATTTTTATATGTTTAACCTCTGAATAACGGACATTCCAAATAGCGGACACTAATTTTGACGATGAAGGCTGAGAATTTTATTTTTAATGTGGAAAAAAAAGTAAAAAATCTCTAAATTTATCGGGACAATGTGTCATAATTTTTCTGACCACTGACAAATTTAGGGTTAGGCTGGAGAAAATCCCCTTCCCGTGCCCTGTATTGAATTCAAGGGTGAGTTGGGAGAAAATGCCCCTTCCAGAGCATTGGTATGCCTCCTCTCTCGTCGAAAATTTGAGATTTTATGCTTTTAAGAAGCGGCAAAATATGGTGAGCAGTTATGCAAATTTTTTATAAGGAAAAAAAAGATGATCCAAAAGTATTAAAACTACCAACTTGACTAGAACTTGACACTGAAAAGCTAATTACATGTAATCGCAAGCAAATGTGTGCACAATTTCGTTTCAGTTTTATTGCTTAAAAAAATTTAATTTCTGATTAATTATATAATAGACGGTGGTACATTTTTACGGTCATATATTTAGAACATATATGAATCAAATAAACATATGCATTTCTTATCAAATATTGAATCGCCGAGGTTTTCCCAATAGCGGACACCTCCGAATAGCGGACAGTTTCAGCGCTCCCGAGCTGTCCGTTATTTAGAGGTTTTACTGTATTTGGAAAATAATTGTTGTCCTCGATGGAGAACTGGGAAATCTGAAGTATATCTGAATCTTTTTATTGGTTGAGTTCCGCAACTTATTTTTCGTTCTCTGATTGTTGCCACGATCACAAAAAAAGTAATAAAAACTTTTAAAGAAAATAAAAATTTGAAAACAAATTGTGATAAAAAAGATTTTAAACAAATTTAATTTAAAAGTGTATTCTTTTTTCTCTATGCAAAGGTGCAAAAATTTAAAATGTGCGATGTTTAGAAGTTTAAAAATTTGCAGTCCCGAAAACAGTAAAACTGAAATTTCACTTAAAATTTGTTTATGATGGTCCAGGAATATTGCTGTTTAATCCATGTCGTACGTAATATGAAGCGTTCAGAAGCCAGTCTGATTAACTTCATCAAATAAAAATGCACATTTTAAACAGTTAAAGTTACATATCTTTAAACTACTGTTTTTTTTTTCCCACAATATTTTGAACATACTCATTAATTGTCTTATAATTAAGGGTGATTCATGAGCTCTGTATAGATATATAGGAAAATTTCAACACAATTATGTCATTACCAGAGTTTCTAAAAATTGGAGTTAGACTTTGGAGGATTGGAGGATTGACTTCTGAACGCGTCATCTATAACTCTGCAAAACACGTTTTTAATCATACCTTTTTTTTTCTTATCTTTTTTTTTTTTTTTTTTTTTTTTTTTTTTTTGCAATTTTTCCGAACAACGTTTAAAAAAAATGTAGTTAAAATGCATGTTATTTTATTAGCATCCGATGCTATTTCTTTCAGACAAGCTAAAAATGTCGTGTCATCAGCCCTGAATTTTCTAGTCAATCGATTTTGATAATTATTTTTTTTAAATGAAAGCTATTTATTTGTAGTTGTACCCATTTTAAATATTTTTTAATTATTTCCATTTTTATATTTTATTTTTAATTTTAAAAGCTTTTTCATGACATTTCTTCAAAATGGTGGCAACACAGTTTAGCTTTTCTCTCGATAATAAAAATTTATTTTCTAAAATGATTGCGTATAATTATGCACTAATTGAGTTAAAAAAATATGTATTTACTGAGAAATAATATTAATAACGTAAATAAAATGACAGAAAATAATTTATGATAAAAATTAATGTATAAATCAAAATAAGAGAAATTTCAAATGAGGAAAATTATGTCATTTAGCAATCAGATAAAAGGGAATTACAATAATATTATCGATGCCTTTTTCATAAACAGTAACTTTTAAAGAACATTTGAAGAGAAAATGACGTCACTATTTAAAACATCGTATTTTTACTCATAACGATATTAGGTACTACTCTGTTATCCCGTCGACCAATTTCGCCAAATTATACAAATCGCCACATTAATAGCCAAATTATACTTATTGACATAATTTGTATTTTAAATAACGAAAAAATTAATAATTAGTAGAATATTAATAAAAATATTAATAAAAAGTCGAAATAAAAATCACTTAATGACATTTTAAACACATGAATCGTATTTAATGTCATTGAATGTGACATTCACGATCATCCATTATTGGCATTTAATCTTATAGTTTGGCGATAATTTTTTGGTCGATGGGATAACCTAGTAGTACCCGATATTTTTTTTTCTTTTTTTTAAATAAAGCTATTTTTCTGTAAGTGCATATAAAATAAAATTTCTGGATTTCGCCGGCACTCATATTACAATTTTAACTGTAGATGTGTGAATATTTGAATGCAAAATTGTAACTGGCAAATTTGACATTTATTTTGTAAATATATTTATTATATATTGATTCAATAAATTAATTACTTTTGCTTTTTTTAAAACCAAATCGATCGGGTCTTTTAAACATTTCATTCGTCGAATTCGACGGGATTCCATTCGTTTTATTGTTAAATTGCATTTCCTTTTACTCAGAGTCTATAAAAAAGCGTTTAAACTAAAGAAAAAGTTCGTTTTTGATGAATCTAGTCAATGAAGAAGTAGCACGTCAAATTGTATCTCTTTATTATTCCGCAATTCCAATGTCTCAGAGAGAAATTGCTATTCATTTGGGTATTTCACGCCGTTCTGTTTGCTATTATATTGATAAACACAAGAAAAATGAAGTTAGTTCATTGCAATCTAAACGGGGTCGCCCTTCTAGAAAACTTCTATCGATTTTTTTTTCTAATCGGAGGCGAAATTGAATTCTGCAATGGTAGAATCTACATTCATCTTGTTATTATTATTTTTTTAAATACAGAATTAATTTATAAGTCTCAAATTTTAATCTTTATCTTTTTTTTTTTTTTTTTTTTTTTTTGGTAAGAGGTTTTATTACGAAAGGGTATCATTTTCACTATTATTCTATCATTAGAGTAATTACTTTTGATTATACTTCTATAGAGGCTCCATGATCATAATTTTATTTTCATGCAGCAGGTGACCACGAGCAATGATGAAGTAGAATTTTCTGGAATGAAATATTTCGTTAATTTTTTAAAGCACTCTCATAGACAATCTAAATTCAACTCGTATTAATATATCAGAAATTTTTTATTTTTTGTAAAAAAAATTATTGCGTTACTGTTAATTTATTAAACTTAATACGGAAGAAATTGAAAATATGTCACAAGCAAGAAAAACATCGACAGACATGGAAAAAGTAGTTTGAAAGCCATCCGCCATCTTGGTGACTCTAGAGGTTTTTCCTCAGACGGTATTCCACGATATTTGCCGACCAAGAAACTCCTGAATATGGTGGATTCGGAAAAAATCGTTCAAAATCTTGATAATGCTGTTGATAAAGGACTTTTGAAGAAGTTAACTAATGGAAAGTACAAAGTCAATGAAACTGCAAGACGCAGGAGTAGAAGCCGTTCCAGAGCGAAGCCTAAACGCAGGTCCAGATCCAGAAAACGATCAGGAAGTAAGAGACGTCGGCGTTCTAGCAGTGGCAGAAGACGCAAGCGTTCGAGCAGCGGAAGAAGACGCAAGCGTTCGAGCAGCGGAAGAAGACGCAAGCGTTCCACTTCAGGACGGCGACGACGATCGAGACGACGTACAAAAGCACCTGAAGAACAGGAATAACTTCTTCAAGATGGCGACTTTAAAATTTGCAGAAGCTAATTTATCATAAATGATTAATTTGTGTAAAAGTTCAGATCAGTCAGATCATCGTGATGAAGTAATAAAAATAATGAAATTTATCTTGCCTGCTTTTTTTAATGCTTTTATAACATTGTAATTGGTAATTACCTTTTATTATTTAACTTCTAACATTAATTATCTTTTAATTTTGCTGGAATTTTAGTATTTTCCAGAGTTAAAATACAATAGTTGAAAGTTATTTAGGTAAAATTCTCTTTAGTTTACAAACAATTTCATTTTCTAAAAATATTAATGAAATTGTTTTTAAAGTTTTTAATTTTTTAAACTTTTGACTTGCTATAATAAATTATTATTTTTGTTTTGAAGCTATTTATAAAAATCTCCAACGGTAGTAAAGTTTAAATATAAATTTTAAGTGTTCTTTTTTCCGTTAAGGGAGTCCGGGACACAGAAAACTTCAAATTTTCAAAAATAATTTTATTGCACTAAAATTTCTCTGTTTTTGTCTTCTTAAAATGACGTTTAAATCATATTTCGGCACAGATGTTACATACACTGGTAGAAATTTTATGTGACGTCAAATTGGCGAAAACTTTGCTTTCAAATATCAGTTATATTTATGTATATATGTATATATTATTTTGGATTAATTTAAAAAGTAAATAATAAATAAAAAAATAATTAATAATTATAGAATAAAACAATGTATATCATTTTAAAAAATAAAATAAAAGTTAATAAACAGTTTTATTAATAAATAAACACTCGCCGAATTACCATGTGAAGCATAAAATCGCCATTTTATTGCAATTGCGCCAATATAGTGCGTATATGACATATGTGCCTAAAAGGGTGATTTTATGCCCACATGGTAACTCGGCTATTGTTTTTTTTAGCTCACAGGCTATCAAAGCCTAAGAGCTTATGTGCCTGCCCTTTCTGTATGTATGTATGTACGTGCGTATGTACGTAACGCGATAACTCATGATAAAAATATCCGATTTACATGAAATTTTGGATATAGGCTTATTATGATAAGACGCTTCCCTGATTAGTTTTGAGAATTCATTAGATAAGTATAAGAAGGGGACCGGGGGCTATTACCCCTCCCCTTAATTTATGTAAATGGATTTTCCATGCAGAATTAGTAAATTTCGTTCACATCTTAGATGTAGGATCATTCTAATGAGGTGCCTCCGTGATTAGTATTGGATGATCATTGGATAAGTTTAAAGAGAAAGAAGGGGGTAGGGATAATTCCCCAATCTTAATTTAGGTTTTTTAAGCAAAATTTACCGATTTGCTTCAAATTTTGTACCTAGGTTTATTCTGAAAAGGCGCTTCCCTGATTTGTTTTTGGAATTGACTGGATAAGTATAAAGAGAGTATAGGGAAAACTACCCCTCATAATTTATGTAAATGGTTTTTTATGCAGAATTAACCGATTTGTTTCAATTTTTGGGTACAGGTTCATAGTAATAAAAAGCTTCGCTCACTTGTTGTAGTGTTCTTTGGTCAATTATAAAGAGGGGTACGGGCGATTACCTCCCCCTTAAGTTAGCTAACTAGAGTTTTATGCAGGGCTATCCAATTTGCTTTAAATTTTGAAGTAGGTTCTTTCTGATAAGTTGAATTTCTGAACAGTTTTGGAGGTTTAATGGTTAATTATAAAGGAGGGAACGAGGTACAACGTTTCTTAAATTACATAAATAGGTTTTTATGCAGAATTATTCGACTTGCTTCTAATTTTGGATACAGGTTTATTATATGATAAGGCGTATTCCTGATTAGTTTTGGGGTTTCAATGATTAAGTATAAAGAAATGAAATGGGGGCGGTAGGGAGACCGGGGCACGTTGGCACAGTTTATTTATTTTTTTTTTCCAATACCTAAATTGTGTTTATTTTCAGATGTAGTATTTTTTTTACAATACCTAGTACATTTAACTAGTGAGGAAAACGCTTACTTTTAGTTAATATGAAATTTTAAGAACTTTATAAATTTAGTTATGGTGTGATGTCATGTGGGCCAACCTATCCCGTGCATAAGGCTGTAATATACAATTAGTCTACATAGCCTGTGATCTCTATGCCATCAATTTAACTGGACATCATTCTTTTTAGCTCACAGGCTATAATAGCCTGAAAGCTTATGTTCCTGCCCGTTCTGTATGTACGTTCGTACGTGCGTAACGCAATAACTCATGATAAAAAAAATCCGATCCACTTGAAATTTTCTATATAGGTATATCCTGACAAGGCGCTTTCCTGATTAGTTTTTGGAGAGAGGGGGAATGGGGGGGGGGCTCCTGCTCCTCCCCTTAATTGATATAAATGGGTTTTTCATGCAGAATTAAGTTTTCGTTCAAAATTTAGATATAGGATCATTCTGATGAGGCGATTCCGTGACTGTTATTAAGTGTTCATTGAATAAGTACAAACAGGGGGAACGGGGGTTCTAATGCCCCTCCCCTTAATTTATTTAAATGGGTTTTTCAAGCAGAATTGTCAGATTTCGTTCAAATCTCTGAATAGTTTTGGAAGTTTAATGGTTAAGTATAAAAGAGGGAGGTAACTCCTCTTAAATTATATAAATGCTAAATGGGTTTTTTATTAAGAATTATCTGAGTTGCTCCGAATTTTGGATATAGATTTTTTATATGATAAAGCATGTTTTTGATGGTTTAGGAGGTTGAATGATTCAGTATAAAAAAGAGGAAAAGGGAGGGCTGTTTCCCCTTCTTATTTTTTTTTTTTTTTTTTTTTTTTTTCGAACGGAATCAACCCTTGAAAATATAAGGCTGTAATGTACAGTTAGTATGCGTAGCCTGTGAGCTCAATGCCATCATTTTAACTGGGCACTATTCTTTTTATTACTTTTTTATTAATAAACTTTTCATTTGTTTTTATTTGCTTTTTTAAAATGATACAAATTGTTTTGCTCTAAAATTATTAAATAAACTTATTTTTATTTATTATTATTTCTTTTTAAAATAATAGAAAAGAATTAAAAAATATATTTGTAACTGGTATTTGAAAACGAAGTTTTCTCGAAACTTGTTTGAGAAAAAAAATACGTGCAGATACTCAACATTTGTGCCAACTTGCAGCTGACCATCCCTACTATTAACCACTCTCGATGCTGCTTGGCTTCTGTAATCGGATCTTCATCTTCAACGCATGCCATGACTATTGCTGGAGGGGTTTTCTTATTAGATAATTTTAAGTTCGTTTTGTTTGTGATTTGTGTTCCCAGTCTTTAAACTTGTATAGAAATCATATATGTTTTATTAGCTGATTCTTAGACCTGTGAATTATGAAAACTGAAATCTTAGACAGTCCGATTTACAGTTTAAAATGAGCTTCACAGCTTAAATCCTGTTCAGATATCCATTTCAGATGTCTGTTAAAATTCATTAATCTAAAGCCGTCGGATGCGGGGAAACTCCATTTCAATATAGTCCTTATCCTTATATATATATATATATTAATTTTAAATTTTAAATTCTTTTGCCAAAATTAAACTTTATGCTATATTAATTTCCTTATAACAATATTCCATACTTACTTCAACTTATTAAATTAAAATCTTGTTTCCAGATCTAATCTATTAATATTTATGGAGACGATATAAATTCTTAATTCGCCTTAAAAAAAACATTTATTCCAATACGCGTAAATTTAAAAGATGGCTCTAAATTAAAAATATTCTTAATTAAACTTTATTTCTTAATATTCCAAATAAAACTAATTTTTTCTGTGTTTTTATCAACCCTTTTTAAGAAAGATTTATTAAATTTATTCCAAAACCATACCTTTCAAAAAATATCATTATTTTTATTTATCTATTATAGACCGGGCGGCGGCGACACGAATGACTACGTCATCGAGTTACGGCATGAAATCATGATGTAGGACAAGATTATTGGGTGTAGATTAAGGAATGACTGGTCTGCCTCGTCATTTCTTGGTACGATATGAGTAACAGCGGGCGCCAACTCACCATTTTGGCGTCACTTTCACGTCATCGAGTTACGGGATGAAATTGGTGCCAAATTTAAGCTAAAATAAAGTATTTAAAGAATATTTCGGTCTGCTTGCGCATATCCTGGAACAAACCCCCGGCAGACTGAAATTTATAACAAAAAATGACGTTATAGTGTAAAATTCAATATGACTACGTCATCGAGTTACGGGATGAAATCATGATGTAGGACAAGATTATTGGGTGTAGATTAAGGAATGACTGGTCTGCCTCGTCATTTCTTGGTACGATATGAGTAACAGCGGGCGCCAACTCGCCATTTTGGCGTCACTTTCACGTCATCGAGTTACGGGATGAAATTGGTGCCAAATTTAAGCTAAAATAAAGTATTTTAAGAATATTTCGGTCTGCCTGCGCATATCCTGGTACAAACCCTCGGCAGACTGAAATTTATAACAAAAAATGACGTTATAGTGTAAAATTCAATATGACTACGTCATCGAGTTACGGGATGAAATCATGATGTAGGACAAGATTATTGGGTGTAGATAAAGGAATGACTGGTCTGCCTTGTCATTTCTTGGTTCCAAATGAGTAGCAACGGGCGCCAACTCGGCATTTTGGCATCACTTTCACGTCATCGAGTTACGGGATGAAATTGGTGCCAATAAATAAAAAAATGAATAAAAAAATAAATGATGATGAAAAAAATGAATTTTATATATTTTGTGGACAAACCATGATATTGTATCTCATGAAAAAATATCATCAGAAAATCAAAAATGTTTGTAATCTCTAAATATGTCACATTTTCAGTTGCAAGTTGGCGCCGACAGTTACTCATATCGTACCAAGAAATGACAAGGTAGACCAGTCATTCCTTAATCTACACCTAAAAATCTTGTCCTAGATCATGATTTCATCCCGTAACTCGATGACGTAGTCATATTGAATTTTACATTATAAAGTCATTTTTTGTTATAAATTTCAGTCTGCCGAGGGTTTGTACCAGGATATGCGCAGGCAGACCGAAATATTCTTAAAATACTTTATTTTAGCTTTAATTTGGCACCAATTTCATCCCGTAACTCGATGACGTGAAAGTGACGCCAAAATGGCGAGTTTGCGCCCGCTGTTACTCATATCGTACCAAGAAATGACGAGGCAGACCAGTCATTCCTTAATCTACACCCAATAATCTTGTCCTACATCATGATTTCATCCCGTAATTCGATGACGTAGTCATATTGAATTTTACATTATAACGTCATTTTTTGTTATAAATTTCAGTCTGCCGAGGATTTGTACCAGGATATGCGCAGGCAGACCGAAATATTCTTAAAATACTTTATTTTAGCTTTAATTTGGCACCAATTTCATCCCGTAACTCGATGACGTGAAAGTGACGCCAAAATGGCGAGTTGGCGCCCACTGTTACTCCTATCGTACCAAAAAATGACGAGGCAGACCAGTCATTCCTTAATCTACACCCAATAATCTTGTCCTACATCATGATTTCATCCCGTAATTGAATGACGTAGTCATATTGAATTTTACATTATAACGTCATTTTTTGTTATAAATTTCAGTCTGCCGAGGGTTTGTACCAGGATATGCGCAGGCAGACCGAAATATTCTTAAAATACTTTATTTGAGCTTTAATTTGGCACCAATTTCATCCCGTAACTCGATGACGTGAAAGTGACGCCAAAATGGTGAGTTGGCGCCCGCTGTTACTCATATCGTACCAAGAAATGACGAGGCAGACCAGTCATTCCTTAATCTACACCCAATAATCTTGTCCTACATCATGATCTCATCCCGTAACTCGATGACGTAGTCATTTGTGTCGCCGCCGCCCGCTCTATTAATTTATTTTCCCTCCTTCAACATTCGATATGTGTGCATAACAATAAATTCGTTTCTTTTCTTTTTCTCTTAAAATTCTGCAAAAAGATCGTTTGCACAGGATATTTGAAATTCTGAGTCAATTATAAATTAGTTAAATAATATTTTTTTAAATAAAATTATCGTCTGTGGAATACAATCTCGAATCTGGGCATGAGTTATGGTTACATGGAAAACTGATGGTTCGAGAGTAGAGAATTTTCTAGAATTTTCTTTTTAGATTTAAGAAAAAAAGCTTAGAGGTGAGAAGAAAGATTCTTGGTTTTTTCTTCGATGAGTACGACTTACGGCTTGTTGAAGTAAATGATGGAATATTCTTTTGCATATTTCGGTTAAAGATAGTTTGCAAAAAGAGCCTTTCCCTCTCTCATGGTTGCAGTTTAATAAAGTAACTTGCAGCAGCCAATGAGTTATATTTATTGGATCCTCTACATTTATTTACTTATTACTTACCCATCATACGTAGTATAGGGTAAGTCTTGCAATCGTTTTGAAAATCGAAAAAAAATTTTTGACGGATTTACACGTTTTAGATAATGGAGATTCCAAAAAACATATTTTTAGAAAAAAAATTTTGCCGTCCGTCTGTCTGTCTGTCTGTCTGTAAACGCTCTATCTCCCGAACAAATTGAGATAGAGACTTGAAATTTTGTATGTAGTTAGTATGTAAGAATGGGACGAACCCTATTTAATATCAGCAACCTCGATTATCCGGAACTATTTTTTTCGGACTCTCGAAAAATTCGTTCTGATGAAAGGTATATAAAAATTTTCGAATTTTTTTGTTCTAAGGAATGGACGTAAAAGGTAATAAAATAACACACATTTTGCATATAGAACGAAGTCGATCGGATTATTAGTTGCCGAGATATTTGTAATCTTGTTTTCCACATTCTTCGATTTTTCATGACCCTGTATTTCATTCAAATTTCAATTCAGAAGTATATTTTAATTGGAAATGAGACGCTTAATCCGACGCAGTTAATTGTTAGTTAATAGAATTATTATTTTTGGAGTTATAAGAATGTTTCTTTTACGCAGTTCGGTACTACTTGAGTAGTTTGGCGTTTTATATAATTTGTCGAAATTGGTACATCAGCAGTTCTTTAATATAGCATTATTATGTATATTAACAATATTTAAATTTTGTTTATGAATTGCCATGCATTGTATAAATAGTTTCACATGTTTTATTTTCATATACATATCCATGATGGGTAAGTATTACGGTGGCCCCCCCCAACGACTAGTTTTTTTTCTTGCTTGCCATGACTTCTGTGCGGTAGAACGGGGACCCCGGCAATGATGTTTCTGGCTCCTAACTTTAAAATGTCACGTATATATATTAACGATTTGGAAAAGGACCAGAGAAAATATGTGTCGATATCGCAAGGGGCAAGGTCCGGTTCTGTCGCCAAATGTCGCCAACCTGGCAATATATCACCAAATTTGGCGACCAGAATGAGTAGTCAAAAGTGACGCCAACTTGGTGATTTCTCTAATATTTCGCCAAGTTCCCGCAGACATTCAATGAAAACCAACAGATTTGCTTTTGCTTGCAGAAAATCAACAAATTGTGACATTTTAATGTAACAAAATCTAATATTAGATTATGAATGGAGCTTAATAGGATTATTTGCATTCTTTTTTTAGTACAAATACTATTTACAAAATTCGTAACTCTCTATTTATGTAAAATACATTTATGCGAACTTCTCAGACAAACAAATCCATATGCTAAAACTTCTAGAATGTATCATGAAATAACTAGAATCAATGGACAATAAATGTTTTAAATTTTATAACTTATAACTTGATGACAAACGGGGATAAAACAAACAGAGAATTTCGGAAGTTGCTTTCATAATTGAATCTAAAGATAATTGTTTGTATTCCATGTATAAATTTTAAAATTTATTCAAGACAAGAAGATAGCCGTAAGACCACTATTATCATTCAAACATCGCAACATGCAGATCCCATGACATTTCTAATTTTATTTCCTCAATGTGGTCTAGGAAAATACAACAGACATACAATATGTGTCAAAAAGGGTAAGAATTTACCTTTTCACCTTTACAGTACTTTGAAGATCATTTAGCACTGCGGAAAAAAATATTTTAACCTTTTATTTAATTCTGTTTACTTAATTCATTTTACATTGGCTAATTTAAAAATGTTAATTTTTTTTTAAATCAAATACTAAAACAAACGTTGTATCTCTTAAACAGGGCTGATTTGGCCTTTAAAATCCCTAGTTATCAGATTACTAATATGCACACCGGCATTCAAGGTTCTTTGCTTTATTGAGAGTTCAATAATACTTCCTATTTAATAAACGTAAAAAGAGATATCTCCATTCAAATTGAAGGCACAGATGTCATATACGCACCACATTTGCACGTGCTTTTTTTCCCGCCAGTTTGGCGAAAATTTTGATTTTTAACGTATCTTGAAAATTGCACGCAATAACAGCACATGATTTTTTATTGCAATATAAAAATAAAATAACGTGAAATTTTAAAAATGCAAATAAAAATAAATGAATTTGATATAAATAATTATTGATATAGTATACAATAAAAAATATTTTAAAGAATTAAAATAAAAAATAAGAGTAAATAAATATGAATGTAATAAATAAGGAAACAGTAAACAAACAGGTATAAATAATAAACTTAATAAGTAAGAAAACAATAAATATAATTTTCATAATAAATTGTAAATATTAATACTTATAGCCATATTAAATGCATACAGTTGTATCATTTAATCAGCACATTTCACTGAAATGTTTAATTTTTCCCATTTTATTTCCTAAACAATTGTTGTAAACTTATATATAATTAAATAGACCTTGGCACAGATGTGCAATGCCAAATTGGCGGGGGAAAACACGAGCAAATGTGGTGCGTATATGACATCTGTGCCAAAAATCCTTTGGCTTTTCTTCTAATACTAGCCGCCCTGACGACCAATTTGGTCTCCAGGTCTTATGATTTGATCATTGACTTTTTTTTGTAAAAGGCCTTTAATGATGCCTATCCTTACATTAAACCAAAATATCGTTCATTTAATGCCAGTCATTTAATTGTATATTAAATATTATGTGAGTTGGCTTATTTACATTTCACTTTGTCAAGAAAACGTTTTGAAAGTTGAGTTGTATAGTATTTCACCAAGCAAAATGAAACTGAAGTTTGATTGGATTACATGCTCAAATTACTTTTGCATGGGAAGATTGATGGTTGGAGAACTTGCTATATGAATTATTACCTCCATAAATTATTTTTTTTTTCAATCATTGGAGAATGGATCTTTTTTTGTTTACTTTGGTGAAAACAGATCTTGGGAAGTTAATTTAAATTTCACTGATGTAATCTCAAAATCAAGGCTAACTTATCATAATATAAAGGCTTGTCATTCACCAAGTTTCCTTTGACCGCAGTACAGGGGGCGCTGAACTACATGATTTTCACGTTGGTAGGGCCATCTAATGTTAGAAACTGAAATGTTTTCTATTATTTCCTATGGGATTATTAGCAGTAGTATGCACCAGGTGGCGTTACATACGAGACAAAGTCATATAATAAGTTGGCAATTATAGGGACAATTTCAACAATAGATTTTCTCCTGAATGCGAGGCCTTGATATTATGATAAGGGGGCCTTGCTCAAAATATACATGTACTTCAATGTAATTCATCTCTCAAATATTTTTTTTTTCAAGCTATCTCTATAAAAGTATAACTTTTATACATCTTTATCCGGAAAAATAATTTTGATTAAAACTTGCCGCTTGGCTTATGAAAAGCAAAGTGATCATCACGACAAACTGTTGATGACAGCCAAATGCGTTTATAATAGCAATAATCTGTACAATAATTGGCGACTTATCACCTGCGCTGGCTAACATGAAATTGGCTGCATAGCATACAAAGAGTGAAGTGGGTAAGCCCGTGTTGCAAATTCCCCTCGGACTAAAGGATTAGTCCGGTAGCGTATGAGAAGAAATTTACCCGCTGAATCAATTTAAGTGATTAAATAATATTTATTTACAAAAAGTCTTATTTAAATTATAAAATTATTCAGTCGTGCATTTTTTCAGGGGTGAGTTCTGAGTCTTGTGCGAATGTTCCCGGAACACAGGAAGTTTCAAATTGTAGTCTTACGGTCTTTAGATTCACCAATTTCACGTGGTCATATGCACAAAGGTCTCCGTGGACAGTAGCGGATAGCGACAGCTTAATGCAATAATGTTAAAACTTAGACTGAATAATGGAATGGGGAAAAAATCAAAAAATCCCTACATGGTTTCGGCCAGTTGTTTTCTTGGTATTTATGTTAAAGTGATATTATACTTATAAACTTAGACAAAGGTTATAATAAAAGTTTTTTTTTTTTTTTGCTATTTTATAGAAATGTACAATGGAAGCATATTATAATCTTTTTAATATTAGAATATTAATAATTATAACGCATTCTTTTCAAATAGTAATGACATAATCCTAAACCAAACCAGACGCTGGATTTTGGCGATTTTAGTGACAAGCACTCTCGAACGAACTGGATTTTCAGAAAGCTAAAAAATATCACGAATCAAAACACGGAATTTTCGGCAGACAATTAACGACGTAAACAGTTCCAAAGATGATTCCTAAACGCTGCGCGCCTATTAAAACGAAACAACAACAACAACAACAAAAAAAACATCATTGGGCACAAGAAACTGACTGTGCAGCAGGCTCTAAAATCGGTGAAACTCGTCAATGCAGCGGTCACTAACGTACGTATGAGCGCTGCGCGCCCACTTAAACAAAAGAAAAAAACACCACTGGATATACGAAACTCGTTGTGTAGCAATCTCTAAAGTGCACGAAACCTGTCAATGCCGCGGTCACTAACGTACGTATGAGCGCTGCGAGTCCATTTAAACAAAAAAAAACATTACTGGATGCACGAAACTCGCTGTGCAGCAATCTCTAGAGTGCACGAAACTCGACAATGCCGCAGTCACTAACGTACGTATGAGCGCTGTGCGCCCATTTAAACAAAAAAAATCACTGGATGCATGAAACTCGCTGTGCAGCAATCTCTAAAATACATGAAACTCGCTGTGTAGCAATCTCTAAAGTGCACGAAACTCGCTGTGCAGCAATCTCTAAAGTGCACGAAACTCGTCAATGCCGCAGTCCCTAACGTACGTATGAGCTCTGCGCGCGCATTTAAACAAAAAAACATCACTGGATGCACGAAACTCGCTGTGTAGCAATCTCTAAAGTACACGAAACTCGCTGTGCAGCAATTTCTAAAGTGCACGAAACTCGTCAATGCCGCGGTCACTAACGTACGTATGAGCGCTGCGCGCCCATTTAAACCAAAAAAACATCACTGGATGCACGAAACTCGCTGTGTAGCAATGTCTAAAGTGCACAAAACTCGCTATGCAGCAATCTCTAAAGTGCACGAAACTCGTCAATACCGCAGTCACTAACGTACGTTGCTGCGCGCCCATTTAAACAAAAAAAATCACTGGATTCATGAAACTCGCTGTGCTGCAGTCTCTAAAGTACATGAAACTCGTCAGTGCCGCGGTCAACGCTCTTATGAGCTCTGCGCGCCCATTTAAACAACAACAAAAAAAAATTACTGGATGCACGCAACTAGTTGTGCCACAACGAAACTCGTCTAAGCTGCTGTCTCTAACGGCTCTAAAACCCAAAGAAACATCTCTGGATGCACGAAAATCGCATTGAAAAAATTTGTAAAATAGACAAAACTGGTTAAAGCCGAGGTTACTAACGCCGGAATCAAACTATTAAAATATGCATGCGTTTGTTCAAAAATACGCGATAAAATTTTGAAACATTTTTCTAATATTTATAAGGCAATATTTATATATTTAAATTATATTTATTTATATATAAGGCAATATTTATATAATTTATATATTTAAAATATTATGTTAATTTTTAAATAAGAAAAAAGTACTTTTGATATAGGAATGCGCTATCGTATTAACATTTCACGTTATAATATTAAGAGTAATAAAATTATGAGAAAAAGAAAATAAAAATGCACAATACAATGTGCAGGGAAAAGTAATCGAAACGAACATCAATACCAAGAAAACAACTTGCCAGAACCGAGTAGGGATTTTTTTATTTTTTCCCCATTTCGTTATGCAGTCTAAGTTTTAATATTGTTGCATTAAGCTGTCGCTATCCGCTACTTCCGTGGACCTCGACGAATTTTCATTCCTTCCCTCCTCACTGTACGAGGAAATTCTTTCTCCAGAATCTCACTGGACTGCCTGTTTGGTCCCAGGCTTTTCCACAACACACAACAAAAATTCTCTTTTCTCTCGTGTTCTCCCTTGAAAAGCAACCTGAATAGGGAGGGACCCTATACTCTAGAACCTATTAGAGCACCTCCACATGATGTCAGCCTTAACGTCTTGTATAATTGGTCACCTGAAAATGCTGAAGTCAGATACAAACTACCGTGAGAAAAACTAACACCTGTCGGGTTTCAACATGAAAGCATTCCGCGGCACCTTTAGACAAATTCTGAGAAAGATATTTGCTGTCTAAACCAAAGTGCTCTCTTGTCAACGAAAAAACTTCAACTTGGGCGGCCTAATATATCTAAGAAACAACACAATGACAAGCTCCCATTTAGGCAATTCAACCTGTAAAGTTCAATTCTTTACAACACCCCCTTCTAAAGATGATTCTTCGGGCTTGCATGAAGAATCTGATAATCACTAAAATGGGTTAGCAAATTCCAGTATCTCAGAATGGCATTTACAGACAACCTCTAATACATTTCTAAAAAAATACAGATATATAAGCATATACACATGATCAATAATATTCATTGATTAAAAAAACTGAACAAATTACATTTCCTGAGTTACAAAATATTAAATAAATCAAATTAACTTTCAAAAAGTATAAAAAAACAACTCTGGATGAATTTATTCTACACGACTAAGATAATCCACGTGGGCAATATCTCGTCCCGGTCGATGCTTTTTTGCGCAATGATAAGGTTGCAGTATGAGCGCCCATCTTAATAATCTCGGATTGTTGCCAGAATTACGTTTTAGAAAAACCAAAGGATTGTGATCGGTCTCTATCGAAAAGAGTTGGCCGTCAATATAATGACGCAATTTCTTAATTGCAAAGATGATAGCCGCACATTCCTTCTCTGTCGCGCAGAAACTTTTTTCGGTTTCCGTAAATTTGAGACTTAAGTAAATTATGGGATGCTCCTCTAATCCGTCACGTTGCGCTAAAACGACCCCGATACCCTTTCCTACCTAAGCGTCAGTTTGTATTATAAACTCCTTCGAATAGTTGGGAGCATATAATATAGGTTCCTCCGTCAGTTTCATTTTCAACTGTTGAAACGCCTTTTCCATTTCGTCGCTCCACCTTATTTTGTCCCTTTTATTTTTCCCTTTAAGTGCGCGAGTTAAAGGTTCTACAATAACTGCATAATCTTTTATGTAGCGGGAGTAGTAACCCGCCATACCCAAACATCGACGTATTTCGGTTTTATTTTTAGGGGTGGGCAAATCTAAAATCGCCCGAATTTTTGCTTCGGCTGGGGTGCGCCTTCCGTCACCTGCTACATGTCCTAAGTATTTAACAGACTTCTGTGCAAATTTGCACTTGGCTAATTTAATCTTCACTTTAGCTTCTTCGACTCTCATAAGCACTTTTTCCAAATTTAACATATGATCCTCCCACGTTTCCGAAAATATGGCCATATCATCAAGATAAGGTAAGCAGAATTCTTAAAATCCTCTTAACATCTTATCCATAAATTTCGAAAATCTAAAGGACGCATTTAACATTCCAAACGGCATGACCAGAGGTAACTAGGAACCAAAACTGGTTACAAAAGCGGCTAGCCTTTGAGCTCTAGCGGTTAACGGAATTTGCCAATACCCTTTTGTGAGGTCTAACACCGTAATGTACTTTGCACTGGCAACTTTCTCTACCAGGTCCTCGATGTTCGGTAAAGGAAAAAATTCTGCCCTGGTGATCTCATTCAATTTCCTATAATCTATACAGGGTCTAGGGTCTTTCCCAGGTGCCTCTCCTAGAATCATAGGGGAGGTAAAAGCCGATTCCCCTTCAACAATGATATTCAGTTCCAGCATTCTTTTAATTTCTTTCCTCAAAATTTCCGTTTGTCTAGGCGAAGATCTGTAAGGTTTCATTTCAACAGGTTTATACTCTAACAATTCGATATCGTGCTCCATTAAATCAGTGCGTCCCGGATCATTTGAAAAAAAAAGAACTAAACTTATCTAATAATTCTCTCAGCTGCTCAATTTGCACCGAGGTAGATCTAGAATCCAAATTGCTATCTTTTATAACATTTTCAAAGTTATAAGGCTCAGTGCCAGCTTCCGGAAATGCTATATCCAAGTCTATATTGTCCTCGACCCCATCTATCTCATGCGCTACGAAATTGACTAACTCAATTCTTCTTAAATACGGTTTTAAGAGATTAACATGAAATATTTGAGATTTCTCACGCCTCTCAGGAACATTTACGATATAATTTGTCTCAGAGATTTTAGATAGAATTTTCCCAGGACCTATCCACGATACCGAAAGTTTGTTCTTTTTGTTGGTATTCAAAACTAACACCTCATCACCTACGTTAAACTTCCTCTCAAACCGCCGTTTTGTCATACCACAACTTTCTCTTTTCTCGCGCTTCGGTCATATTTTCAACTGCTAATTCCTGACAATGTTTTAGCCTATTGACCAAATTAAACACATACTCAGTAATTAATTCATTCTCTTCTTCTCCCCCCGTTTATTTTTCAAAGAGTAAAGCTTCGGGAGTTCGTAAATTCTTCCCATGTACTAACTCAGCCGGAGAAAATCCCGTAGTATCATGAGTTACCTTTCCTAAGGCTAACAACGCATGCGGCAAATTTGCCTCCCAACTTGCACCATTTTCTGTGCAAAGTACTTTCAATAATCTTTTCACAGAACGATGCCATCGCTCGATACCACCATTCGACTGGGGTCTACACACTGAGGAATGAGTTAATTTAATTCCAAATTTCTTCAAGAATGTACTTGTTAACTCGCTTATAAAGTAACGCCCAAGATCCGTTTGTAATTCTCTAGGATAACCTAATCTACTGAATACCCACATTAATGCTTCAATAATAGTTTCCGATCTTACATTAGGTAACGGCAAAGCTTCGGGATATCTACTCGCCATACAAATTACCGTTAAAATAAAACTATTTCCTTTTTCCGACTTAGGCAAAGGGCCTACGGCATCAACGGATAGCTTTGAAAAAATTTCTCCAATAATAGGTACACGCCTGAGAGGAACTTTCCCTATCTCTTTAGGCTTACCAACGCACTGACAACTATCGCACGTCTTAACATAATCTTCTATATCTTTGATAATATTTGGCCAAAAGTAATGACGCAACACCTTATCTTTTGTCTTCATTTCTCCGAAATGCGAAGAAATACTCTCATGACAGGCTCTTAGCACATCTAATCTGAATTTTGAAGGTATTACCAATTGTAATCTCTCCCCTCCTTTGTTATCAAGTGTCTTCCTAAACACTAAGTCATTCATAATTTCAAAGTGAGACTTCTTATGTTTCGCTTTTTCCCTAATTTCTTTTAACAAAGGATCTGTTTCCAGTTCGGTCTTGAATTCCTGACGACTAACCCGTGCTAAATTCCCGAACATGTCATTTAACTCCTTAGGTAACAATTCACAATTCAAAATTTCATCTTTGTCTAAAAGTTCCAAGCCCCTTTCACGCCTTACAATAGCATCGTCTGATTCATCTTCCGAACACCCCACTTGTATCCCTTCTGTCTTTACACATTCCATATTTTCCCTAGCCTCATCCATCAAACTTCCTGGCTTGTGATCTGGTAATCACTGCATTCACCTCACTTACGTGCTGTCTGGCAGAATCAATAAGCTTTTGCGTTTTATTTCCCAAGAGGTAATAACGCAAGTCCGATTCTTTATTGACAACCCCTGCCTCCGTCTTAAGAAGCCCCACTCCATCAAAAGCTATTTCTATTTGTGCCACAGGCAAGCACCGTATGTTAGAATCCAAAGGTTGTTTCACAAAGACATAATCCCCTGTCAATTGATTCTTTGTTACATGTTCCTCACTTAACAAGTCTAAATTCGTTACCGTGTCACGGAGGGCGACAACTTCACGCCCATTCATTTTTGCCCGATTCAAATAACGTTTAAATCCTGTTTCAAAATCTGAAGGTTTACTCATATGATTCATTTTAACAGTATCTTTTTCTCTTTTCTTTAATTCTGGACATTCGGCCTTAAAACTGCTTGAAGAGTTACAAAGGAAACATCTGTTTACCCGCCTCTTTTCAAAAACCCTTTCTCTTTCCGAATCCCTATCTCTCCAATTGAAATTCTTTTCAACGCTTTTGTTCTCTACACGCGGGCTATTTTTTTCGAATTTTTTTCCACAAAGCATTTCACTTGAAAGGTTTTTCTTTGAGATTTTTTTACAACTTCTAATTCATCTAAGCGTTTTACTAAAATTTCTGGGTCAGTGAAATTTGACCAAACATCTATTAGATGATCTTTCAACTCTTGCGGCTCTCTTTTTACTTACCCATCCTACGTAGTATAGGGTAAGTCTTGCAATCGTTTTGAAAATCGAAAAAAATTTTTGACGGATTTACACGTTTTAGACACTGGAGATTTCGAAAAACATATTTTTAGAAAAAAAATTTGCCGTCCGTCTGTCTGTCTGTCTGTCTGTAAACGCTCTATCTCACGAACAAATTGAGATAGAGACTAGAAATTTTGTATGTACTTAGTATGTAAGAATGGGACGAAGCCTATTGAATATCAGCAACCTCGATTATCCGGAACTATTTTTTCCGGATTCTCGAAAAATTCGTTCTGATGAAAGGTATATAAAAATTTTCGATTTTTTTTATTTTAAAGAATGCATGTAAAAGGCAATAAAGAAACACAAATTTTGCATAAAGAACGAAGTCGATCGGATTATTAGTTGTTGAGATATTTGTAATCCTGTTTTCCACATTCTTCGATTTTTCATGATCCTGTATTTCCTTCAAATTTCAATTCAGAGGTATATTTTAATTAAAAATGAGACGCTTAATCCGACGCAGCAAACTGTTAGTTAATATGATTATTATTTTTGGAGTTATAAGTATGTTTCTTTTACGTAGTTTGGTACTTCTTGAGTAGTTTGGCGTTTTATATAATTTGTTGAAATTGGTGCATCAGCAATTCATTAATAGAGTATTACTATGTGTATTAACAACATTTAAATTTAGTTTTGGAATTGAAATACATTGTATAAATAGTTTTCACATATTTTATTTTCATATGCATATAAATGATGGGTAAGTATTACGGTGGCCTCCAACGATTAGTTTTAATCTGATCGGTAATTAATAGATTCTTTAATTCCTGAAAAGTTGTGATTTTTAAAGAGTTTAACAAACCTTCCAAATAGCTATTTAATTCAAAAATTAAATCTCTCCAAGGATTATTTGGATTTCTCTGATGTTGATTGAATTTTATTCTATACGATTCTGCATTTAATTTGTACCGTTCTAATAATTTACCTTTCACATACTCATAATTATCTGTTAAGTGTACGGGTTCTCTAAGAATTAATTCCGCCACATTTATAGGTAGAAGCGCCAATAAATTAGTTACTAATTCATCATCTTCTAAATTACATTTTTTTGCCTGTCTCTCAAACAAATTTAAGAATAAAGATATTTCTGAGCGACTCTCATCAAAACGATGTATTAAGGATTTTAAAGGCAATTTTTTAATTCTCTCCGCCCCATTATTTGATGCCACACTACGCGTCTCTGCCTCTTGCGGTAATTTTAATTTTTCCAATTCACATGCCCTGTCTCTGTCTTTAACTTCCCCCTCCATTTTTTTCTTTCCTTTTCCTCAACTAACAAAGTTTCTCGATCATGTAATATATTTTTGGCTTGTGCCAACGCAAAATCTTTATCAAAATCTTCAGCCGATTCTATTTTTTTTTATTATTTTCGCAATCGTGTCATTTTCGTCAATCTGAATATCCAATTCCCCTGCTAACACTTGCAAATCAACCTTTTTGAAACTTTTCCAATCTGACATTTTGAAAACTTAGCCTCACAAATTACACAAATACCAAAAAATACAATAACAGAAAAAATATATAAGCATGCACAAAATATATCATTCAGTTATAAATTTACACATTAATTAGAAGTACACTATTCCCCGTTTAAAATTTCATTGAAAACAACAAAATGCCTCTCATCTGCAACCATCATTATACCACATTATTACACCTTAAAATATTTTGCTAAACCCTCAGAAATAATTTCCTTAAAAGCAGATTATAACATTAAATTATTAAAATCTAGAAACTGTTCAAGTAAATTTTTCTTAACACTCTTTTTCACTAGCAAAATAATATGCTGAAAATTTTCTTAACTGTAAAAATAATTGATATTCTTAAAGTACTTTTTTTTACATGGACACAGAAAGATTTTACATAAAAATAATCTAATAGAAAAAAATTCTTATTGCAACCAACTGTTAAATGCAATCTTTCATCGATCTCTAGTGAGACATTTTACGTGTCAAAATCCAATACCTGAACTAGCTACGGTAAAAATAAAAACATATACCAGGCAATAACAATTCCTAAACTTTGTAAACAATGCCATCTGAGATAAAAGAATTCACTTACCCCGATCGATGCTGTCAATCACCTCAAATCAACAATGGACTCCTTTCAGATAACTCGCTTTGTCCAGAACTATGTAATCAGGGATTGTTTTCCTCTCCAATACTGTTCGTAAAGAATGTCTCTTTTCAGCAATTCAGATCACTAAGTTTCTTATCACCACACACCACATTCTTAATTAATCGTATCCTTAAGGTACACAACACCGAAAATCTTGTCACTTTTCAGACTTCTTTTCGAATTCCAGTTCGCCTTTTGTATTCCAGTTCGCCTTGACACAAAATCACACCGCTTGCCACCGGCTGTTGCAAATTCCCCTCGGACTAAAGGATTAGTCCGGTAGCGTATGAGAAGAAATTTACCCACTGAATCAATTTAAGTGATTAAATAATATTTATTTACAAAAAGTCGTATTTAAATTATAAAATTATTCAGTCGTGCATTTTTTGCAGGGGTGAGTTCTGAGTCTTGTGCGAATGTTCCCGGAACACAGAAAGTTTCAAATTGTAATCTTACGGTCTTTAGATTCACCAATTTCACGTGGTCATCTGCACAAAGGTCTCCGTGGACCTCGACGAATTTTCATTCCTTCCCTCCTCACTGTACGAGGAAATTCTTTCTCCAGAATCTCACTGGACTGCCTGTTTGGTCCCAGGCTTTTCCACAACACACAACAAAAATTCTCTTTTCTCTCGTGTCCTCCCTTGAAAAGCAACCTGAATAGGGAGGGACCCTATACTCTAGAACCTATTAGAGCACCTCCACATGATGTCAGCCTTAACGTCTTGTATAATTGGTCACCTGAAAATGCTGAAGTCAGATACAAACTACCGTGAGAAAGCTAACACCTGTCGGGTTTCAACATGAAAGCATTCCGCGGCACCTTTAGACAAATTCTGAGAAAGATATTTGCTGTCTAAACCAAAGTGCTCTCTTGTCAACGAAAAAACTTCAACTTGGGCGGCCCAATATATCTAAGAAACAACACAATGACAAGCTCCCACGTAGGCAATTCAATCTGTAAAGTTCAA
Source organism: Maratus speculifer (assembly GCA_964019185.1). Lineage (NCBI taxonomy): Eukaryota > Metazoa > Arthropoda > Arachnida > Araneae > Salticidae > Maratus > Maratus speculifer. The sequence goes on from OZ025296.1 coordinate 290,857,248, forward strand.
TTCTTTACACTCGGAAGTGTTGATGACAGTCACATGACTTAGGCTTTTATTATATAGATGATGATGATTTATTACTCACAAGCTACATCTTTGAAACACACACACAAACAGTTATATCTAAATATAAAACTATTGTTGCCAACAACATCAAAATAGCACAAGAAAAAATAATTAAATAAGGAAAACAAATTTAATCACATTTGATAAAGTTTTTGAAAATCAGTGAGTTCGGCTTATTACGTGACATTCTCCCATCTTGAGTAAGTGAAAGGCACCTCAAGAGGTCAGAAAAGGTTCTTTTAATACAAGTCTAGTTTTACAGACACTTCGATTATCCGCCCACATCGTGTACGCTTTACACGCTCGTCTTTAGACATTGTCTGAATAGACGAAGATGAAAAGAGCTACTTTCGCTCCTCAGACCACGTTGAAGATGCTTATAAGTGACAAATTCTCTGTATCGGCTGTAAAACTTTTGATGTTGATGTTTGTAGATGAACTAATCTAGTAACACCATCTTTTCCGGTGATAAGTTCTATGATGCGTTCTAAAAGTCAATTAATGCACTTGATATTATCGTTGCCAATTAAAATGATGTCACCAAGTTGAATTTCTTCTTGACATTTTTTTTATTTTGAGGACGTTGGATTAATAATCCCAAATATTCAGAACGAAATCTGTTTCGAAGATATGTTATTAGCTTTAGTCGGTATTCCAGTTTCCTATTCAACATGTTTTCATCCAAAACATCAAAATCCGGTGTACCCATTTACTTAACATCTTGTATGAATAAGACAAGATACAATAGGGCAAGTTAACCATTACTCTCAGAAATATAAATTAGAAGTCGGGAATTAATTACTGATTTTGTATCACAAAGAATGGTTGGCATTTCTTCATAAGAAATACTGGACTTTCCCAAGACTCGTCTAAGAATAGATTTCATAACACTCATTAATCTTTCCCACAATCCACCCCACCATGAGGCTATCTGCGGATTGAAAAACCACTCTATTTTCCTGGTAGAACTATATTGAAAAACTTTCTCCCAGTCAATTTCTTTAAGTGCATTTGAAGCTCTAACGAAGTTAAAACCGTTATCACAATAAACAGTAGATGATCTTCCTCTACTTGCTACAAATCTCCAAAAACTCTGTAAAAATACTTCTGTCGACATAGATGACAAAAGTTCAAGATACACAGTTCGGTATATCGCACAAGTGTACAAACAAATCCATGCTTTCGAACCTCCTTTAACATACAAAGGCCCAGCCTCTCGATGCTCTGTCATGATAAGTCTTCTGATAACAGGATGATCTGAAGGTAGAATCATTGGACGTCATTTTTTCTGTACACAATTTTGGTCTTCAATCTGAGATCTTGTTCGTCTTTATAAATATCTAAAGTGTCTAATTTACTTTTGTTTTCTGAAGTGAAAGATTCTTCCTGAATAAATTTCACAATTACTTTCTCAGCTTCATTTATTTCTTCGAGGGATAGTTCCCCTTTCAACCTTGAGATTTTAGTTATCTTAGAATTATTAAATGAACCTGTGAATCCAAACCACCAGACGAACAAATTGATCATAATTTGAGAAATACCTAAAATATCACTCGAATCCATGGTAACTTACAAAGACTATCCTTCTCATATTTAGGTGAATTGCACCACTTACAGAATGTTATTTGATTCGTTAAACATTGTACTTATTTTTCATCAACAGACATCTTTGACATTCTTTTTTCTTGGGCAATGGCGTTTTCATCAGTCTGTAGATTAGACGAGGGTCATTTATCTTCAGGTTCCTTGAGCCAGATTGGACTCTCCCACTATTTTATTTTCAATAGATATTTCGCAGAACAGCCTCGATGGAAGATCAGCAGGGTTTTTAGTTCCAGGTACGTATTTCCATGAGTTTAGATCTGTTATTTTTCTAATTTCTCTTACTCTATTGCTTACAAAAACTGTCCATAATTCTTCTCTCTGAATCCAATTCAATACAGCGATGGAGTCTGTCCAAAAATATAATTTTATGTTTTTTTACTTTAGTCCTTTCATCAATAATGCACATAGTCTAGCTCCCACCGTAACAGCTATTAGTTCCAAACGCGGGATAGTAATTATTTTGACAGGCACAACTCGGGATTTTTCAGCTAACATATGTACTTCGACTCTGTCAGCAGTACTTATTCTAACGAATGTTGAGGCGGCGTATTATGTGTATACTAAGGTTGTCACAGTTACGTCAACAGAAAACCATCTTCTTACAAATATTTGTCTCAGTTAAGATCACTAAACCAGCTGGTGAATTCCTCTCTTATATTACCGTCAACCTCTTCGTGTCAAGACATTTCATCTTTCCACGTCCTCAATTAAAAGCTTCGGCAACAAGAAAACTGGACTTACCAATCCAATTGGATCAAACACTTTCTGTGCAATGGATAGAATGGTCCTTTTTGTGATTTTACCTAGCTCTAAATTATGTAGCCATGTACGTTAAGAACTAAAGTATCTTTTTGTCGGTCTCATAATAGACCCAGGACAATTGAAACTGTAGGCTCGACATTATGCAGAATATTGCCAACCCCTGAAACTGAATTTACTTTCCTCCATTACATTTCTAGCTTCCTGTAAAAATTGTGTCTATCTATCCGTATCAGAAAAACTCGTAACAACATTGTCAACATAAAAACTGTGAAGAAGTTTTGCTATCATCTCTTTGTCATAACAAGGATTTTCAATGTATTTCAATAAATGAAATTGAATAATTGTTGCCAAAATGAAAGGACTGCACTTTAAGCCAAAAAAACTAATCATGCATGACAAAGTATTTTTAATTTTCTTTCATCTTCATCACTCTACCTAAAAAATCTTAATAAATCCCTGCATTTGGACTGGTCTGACTATGATGCCTATTTGTAAAAAGGCTTTTTCTATGTCCGCTATGATGCCGTATTTTCTCGCGGAATCTAAGGCGAATATCAGGTATAAGCTTCATTAAGTTCGGTACACATTCCAGACACTGATTCAGCAACGGGAATGATTTTTCTCTCGAAAAACAGGACAACATTTCATCGTGCTGTTTTCTTTGACCACTGGTCTATGAGGAAAGTAATGCACATAGATTCTACCTTTGACTTCATAGAAACTTCTTCAATTATGCCCAAAGCCGACCACTCATTAAAAACTTCATTATAGGATGTAAACAAATTATCGAAATCAAGTCTTCAAGTCATTGTTTCTAATTTTTTTATTGCTAACTTTTCATTATTAGAAATAGGAAGATGTTCTTCAGCTTATGGAAGCGAGATTTCATAACGTCGTTCGTTATTTACAGTAACCGAGTTCAATAAATTTACTTTTGATTCAAGTTCCTTCTCTTCTTGGGACTTCTGAATTACAGGATCAGTTATGTCTATTGCATCTAGACTCTATAGGTCAGTGATGGTAAATTCTTTCACAAGTAACGATGTTAAAGCCATTGCATTAGACTTTTCGTGGACTTCACTGAACGAAATTTTACTCATCAGTGTCCAGCCAAGGTATGATTCAATCATAACTAAATTGGAAATAATTTTCTTTTGTGTCCAGTTAATAATCTTCCGGCGACATCGGCACCGACTAAAAAGTTGATTGGTCGTGGTTCTTCATCAATATCACTTATGGAAATTTTCACAACTTTTAATTCATCTATCCAAGGACCTTTTTGTACCGAAGGAATACAGGAAGGAATACAGGACCTTTCTGTACCGAAAATAATAGGTTCATCTAGAGCATAAAAATTACAAAGAAATTTACCATCTAAACTTTCTAATTGTATTTTGTAGCACACGTGTTTGACTCTACCACTTTTCTTTCCCCCAAACAAAGAATGGGTTACTAGTTCTTCTCTCACATAATCAGTGGCGTAGATAGCGGGGCGCGGAGGAGCCGGTTCGCCCCAGGTGGCACCCAATCTTTATTTGCAAATATACATAATCTCATAAAATTTTGAAAAAGAATACTGAAATAAAAGGAAATTTCTAGCACATCACGCAACAGAGTTAATTTTCTTTTATTTGACACTAAAATTTTATTACAAAATGGGATGTCTAAATAAGATATACACCAGGAACAAAAACCTATCTATCCAACGAATGGGTAACAAAACCAAACTTTTTAGTATTTTGTATTTAAATTACAATTTTGTAATAATTTCTTTGAATTATCTATAAAATCATACCAGACATGCAAACACTGTTGAAATTTTATTTGCAATAGCGTTAATATTGTGATGAAAAAAATATGGCGGATTTGGGGGGGGGGGGGTTAGTGACACCATTTATATCCGCCCCGGGAGTCACCCACCCAAGCTACGCCACTGTATAGGTACGTATTACTTCAGTACGTACTACCAGGCAATTTACATAATAGAAAAATATGTATACTTTTTCTGAATATTTGAAATATCTCTTTCAGATAAATATGACAGGACGGGGTGGAGAGAGAGAGTGAGCAGTCTTTAGGAGTAGATGTTCAATGCATATAAAGTGAAAACGGATTATCTGGGAAGTATTTTCATTTACAGGTACGTATTACTTCAGTAAGTACTATCAGGCAATTTACATATTAGAAATAATAGGTATACCTTGTCTGAATATTTGCAATATTTTTTTCAGGTCCTTCTGTATATGACCGGACAAGTACTTCAAACAGGAAGCATTCATTCTGTGTATATGTTGATTTAATATATTATTTGTTGATTTCACTCTAAAGAGATCATGTAACAACGGATAATTGTGGATTAAAAAAAAAGAACATTTTAATAATTAACAATTGTTACACAAATATATTTTCAACAATGAATTTTTATGTCTTTCATAATATAAAAACAAGTTAAATATATAAATTCATAATATAAAAACAAGTTTGTTGCCTTCTTTTGTTGTTGCGTATCAACCAGAATACAAATGGAATGCTTAAAAATTAGAATAAAAATGTCTAAATACCATTGGAACCTCTCATATTGCTGCCATCTCATCTGAAAATTTAACTTTAGTTATTTCAAGAAGTATGTTTAGTGATATGTGTACAAATACCAGGATAGTATTGACAGAGCTCACGCCTCAGTATTCAGAAAACTGAAATCATAATTTGCATGATAAACCATACAAGCGGTCGCGAAAAATTTCGGATTGCTGCCTTTTATTTTTTATAGTTGTCCTAATTTTATTCAGTTACAGAATTTATAGAATTAACAAGGTGAAGAATACTATTAAAAGTTAGCGGTGAAAATAAGTTCTCTGCGGCGCAGCGCTCGAAACCAGGTAAATCTGTAGTTATTCACTGATTTAAACTGTTTTTTTTCTGATTTTAAAATAAAAGTTTTTGATTAGTTCAATATATGAGTATTTTGCTTAGTATTAAATATTTCAAAAAAAATATATTAGGACTAAAAAATAATTTTTTACTCAATTTCTGTGCGGATTATATTTTTTTCATACTCCATAAACACTTATTCCTTAGTTTCTATTAATACCATTGCAATTTCTACTTATTTTAGTATCTGCTTTAGAAGAGCAAAAAAATATTATAAAACGAAAAATGTTTGTTTTTATTTCATATGTCATGGGCATTGTACAAATCCGATACAGTTAAACAAACGAAAAAGTGGAGTGTTTTATTTTTCCTTAATAATTGAAATACGCGGTGAATCAATGAAAATTTAAATATATAAGACAATTTACACTGAAAAAAATTTTTGCATGAAAGCTCTGACAACTCTGCAATTTTGTCGGCTATGCCATTTTCAATGCGCCCGTAAACTAGGTGTATTTGGGAAGTCTTGTTCATTTGCAGGAACGTATTACTTAAATACGTACTATAAAAAAAAGTTATGTATTACAAAAATATGTATACCTTGCATGAATATTTGAAATATCTCTTTCAGGTATTTACGGGATGGAGAGAGAGTGAGCAGTCGATAGGAGTAGATGTTTAATAGAGATCATGTGAAAATGGATTATCTGGGAAGTCTTTTGATTTACAGGTACGAATTACTTCAGTACGTACTATCAGGCAATTTACATATTAGGAAAATAATTACTTTGTCTGAATATTTGAAATATCTCTTTCAGGTAAGTATGACCGGACGGGGTGGAGAGAGAGATTGAGCAGTCGTTAGGAGTAGATGCTCAATGCATATCAAGTGAAAATGGGAATTATCTGGAAAGTGTTTTCATTTACAGGTACGTATTACATACATAAATATGTAGTATCAAGCAATTTACATATTAAAAAATATGTATACTTTGCTTGAATATTTGCTATATCTTTCTCAGGTCCTTCTGTTTATGACCGGCCGCATTTTTGCCTATCCCACCTAAGCTAGCACAGAAAAGAAAATACGGGTTTCTGATTGGTTGAATAATTTAAAGAGCAGTTTGCTTTGGTTCATTTTTGAGTTATGTCTTTTTAATCATCAATTCCTGTTTGGAAACCTTTTAAAAGACTGATTTTGATAAATTTCCTTAAGATTTTACATATTTATTAACAGATAAAGAAATATTTTCCTGATTTTATAATTAAAGAAGTTAAATATGATGTTTCTCAATTGTTCTGTATTACTTTTAGAAAGTAATAAAAATAAAATCTTTTTTTTTATTATTATTTTACATGATATGCACATATATGCTTCTAATATGTGCATCCAGATTCAGAACAATTTATTTACAAACAATAACCATATTTCATTTTTATGGCTTTAATTACGCGATATTTACAAACCCAATTATTCTATATTACTTATAAAAAATAGCCGTTTCTTATTATTATTATTTTAACACATGATGTACTCATATATGTTAATAATATGTACATCCGCATTCAGAACGATTTATTTACAAACAACAATTGCTCTTTAAATTATTCAACCAATCAGAAGCACGTATTTTCTCACCTATGCTAGCTTCGGTGGGATCGGCAAAAATGCTGACCGGCCAGGTATTTCAAACAGTATATGTTGATTTAATATCTTATTTGTTGATTTCATTCTAAAGAGATCATGTAACAATGGATAATTGTTAATTTAAAAAAAAGGACATTTTAATATTTAACAATTGTTATACAAATATATTTTCAACAATGATTTTTTATGCCTTTCATATTATAAAAACAAGTTGATTTGTTTGTTACCTTCTTTTGTTGTTGCATATCAGCCAGAATACAAATGGAATGATAAAAAATTAGAATAAAAATGTCTAAATTCTATTGGAACCTCTCATAAGGCTGTCATTTCATCTGAAAATTTCATTTTAGTTATTTCAAGAAGTATGTTTAGTGGATTGTGTACAAATTTCGGGACAGTTATGTCAGAGCTCACGCCTCAGTATCCAGAAAACTGAAATCATAATTTGCATGATAAACCATACAAGCGGTAGCGAAAAATTTCGGATTGCTGCCTTTTATTTTTTATGGTTGTCCTAAATTTATTCAGTTACAGAATTTTAGAGATTTAACAAGTTCACGGATTTAACCTGTTTTTTCTCTGATTTTAAAATGTAAATTTCTGATTAGTCTGATATATGAGCATTTTGTTTAACATTAAATATTTCAAAAAACATAAATGAGCACTAAAAATTAAATTTTTACTCAATTTCTGTGCGGATTATATTTTTTTTAGCAATGAACACATATTCCTTAATTTTTTAGACTACCATTGCAATTTCTAATTATTTTAGTATCTGCTTTAGAAGAGCAAAAAAAACATTATAAAGCGAAAAATGTTTGTTTTTATATTATATGTGTTTTGTACAAATGCATTACATCTAAACAAACGAAAAAGTTATTTTCAAAGTCGATTTTAATTTCGTTCAAAAATGAATAATATAAAAATTATTTGCTGGAGTGTTTTATTTTTCCTTAATAATTTAAATACGTAATGAATAAATGAAAATTGAAATATATAAGAACACTCTGAAAAATTTTCCACGAAAGCTCTGGCAATTCTACAATTTTAATCGGCTATGCCATTTTAAGTGCGCCCGTAAACTAGATGTATTTGGGAAGTCTTTTTCATTTGCAGGTACGTATTACTTAAACACGAACTATCAAAAAAATTACACATTAAAAAATGTGTATGCCTTGCTTCAATATTTGAAATATCTCTTTCAGATATTTACCGGATGGAGAGAGAGTGAGCAGTCGATAGGAGCAGTTTGTAAATGCAAATCAAGTGAAAATGTATTATCTCGGAAGTCTTTTCATTTACGAGTACGTATTACTTCAGTATGTACTATCAGGCAATTTTCATATTAGAAAAATATGTATACATTGTCTGAATATTTGAAATATGTCTTTCTGGTAAATATGACCGGACGGGGTGGAGAGAGAGAGTGAGCAGTCGTTAGGAGTAGATGTTCAATAGATATCAAATGAAAATGGATTATCTGGGAAGTATTTTCATTTACGGGTACGTATTACTTCAGTACGTACTATCAGGCAATTTTCATATTAGAAAAATATGTATACCTATTCCGAATATTTGAAATGTGTCTTTTAGGTAAATATGACCAGACGGGGTTAGAATGAGCAGTCGATATGAGTAGATGTTCAATGAATATCACGTGAAAATGGATCAGCTGGGAAGTCTCTTCATTTTCAGGTACGTATTACTTCAGTACGTACTATTAGGAAATTTACATATTAGAAAAATATGTATACCTTGTCTGAATATTTGAAATATGTATTTCAGGTAAATATGACCGGATGGGGTGGGGAGAGAGAGTGAGCAGACGTTAGGAGTAGATGTTCAATGCATATATATGGGAAATTTCCTCCACTATTAGATCTGCATATTATTTTCTACGCATCGCAACTCTGATGAAAAGGCTCTCAGTGAGGCAGACGATTTTGAAGCAGCTATTAATTCCTAAGAAGCCAGACGATTTAAGCGGTAGAAAAACTGAACGGAAGAAAGGAGAATGGAATGTTTTTAGTTTTAAGTTGATGTAAAAAGAACGTAAGATGAAGATGATTTCCCGTATAAGATGTAATTGATTAATTAGAATTATGATTGTTTGTTTTGTAAATAGTCTTATGTAAATATTTTCTCTGTAAATAATTTAAGTTAATATAAGTATTTAAAAGTTAAACGGTGTCAGATATGAATCAATTATGAGTTAATTATAATTCCGCAAGAACTTTTAGGAAGAAGAATTCCATAAAATTGGTGTCAGAAGTGGGATATACGAACGCCCACAGAGATGGAAATAATTTCTGAAGAATGTCTTTGAAGCCGAAAAATTATATGATGAAACTGCTGTCACAGTGTATACGGCTGAACATCTGATTATGAAGTGAGTTTATTATTTTATTTTTCTTTTCAAAAATGGCGAAATTAGTAGATTTAAAGGAATTAGAACTTTCATTGAAAACAGAAAAATCATCCAGTATTAAGACATTGCATAAATTAATTTTTGGAGAAATCGGTGATAGAAATAATCGACGTAGAATTCGGAATTTTATTGGGTTTGCGTTTGAAGTAGATTCCGATGAATATGAATCAAAATTGAAAGAAATTAAAGATAATTTTTCTGTCAACGATTTGATAACCATTTGCAATGTTTTGTGTATAAATAATTCCGGAACTTTTGATGAAATTGCTGCCAGAATAATTTCTAGTTTATGTGATTTTAGTATTTTGAAAATTAATATGATACCCGATGAAGGTACTCTTAGTGATGACGAGAGTGCCGATGAATTTAATGATGATTTACATGATAAAACTAAAAATATTTCAAATGTTTTTGAGAATAATGTGAGAAATGATTCTGGTAGTTCTAATTGTGAAAGTAATGAAAATCAGAAAATTCTAATTCCTGATTATGTTATTAAACCTAGTATTTCTATAAATGACATAGAAACAATGATAATGTTGTTTGAAGGTACTGAAGTGCAAAATATTAATAAGTGGCTTGCCGATTTTGAAGATATTGTTTCATTGTTTAATGTTAGTGATTTGCACAAATTGATTTTGGCTAAACGCCGTATGACAGGCAAAGCTAAATTATTTATTGAAAGTGAATCAAAGATTAATTCGTGGTCTAAATTGAAGGCCTTACTTATTTCCGAGTTTGGTCAAACGTGCAATTCAGCTGAATTACATGAATTGCTATCCAAAAGAAAAATTAGACCACATGAATCATTGGACGAATATTTTTTAAATATGAAACAATTATTCTCAAAAAGCAATATTAAAGATTCTGCTCTTATCCAGTATGTAATAAATGGAATTAATGACCCTATTTCTAAGAAATCTTTTTTGTACGGTTGCCGCAATATTGCTGAATTTAAACAAAAATTAAAGGTTTATGAAAAAATAAGGTCGGAGTATGAAAATGCAAAATCTCATAAATATGAAGGAGCTAAGCCTAAAATTAAATCCGAAGTTGACGTTAAGAACAAATTTAAGCCTCTAAAGCCAAATATGCGTTGTTTTAATTGTGGCAGGAATAATCATAAGTGTAAATAAAGATAACTGTGTAAATAAAGATAAAGGGCCGCTTTGTTTTGCTTGTAACGCTTATGGTCATAAATCATTTCAGTGTAATAAATCTAAAGATACAAATGTTAAAAATGCTCAGTCACAAGTAAACACTATTACATCCCAAGATTTAATTTTGAAAGAGATAAAGCTTTATTCTTTGCGTTTAATCTCTTTAACAGATACTGGTAGCCAAAAGACTTTGTTGAAGAAAAGTATTTATGATAATTTGAAGAACTTTGTAGAGTTAAAACCTAGGAGTATCACTTTGACTGGTCTAGGAAAAGCTTCAATTAAACCAGAAGGTTATTTCAATTCAGAAATCGAAGTAGATGATTCAAAATTTAAAGTTACCATTTTTGTCGTTAATGACAATTGCATTAATTTTGATTTAATTATTGGCACTGATGTTATTCATCAAGGTACATTAACTATTTCTGAGAATGAAGTGAAACTGTTTAAAGCTGAAGTTCAGTCTAATGACTTTTTAGTTAATATTGTAAATGTTTTGGATGAGCCTAAAATTGATTTAAGTCACATTGCTGACAAAAAATTACGTTCAGAGTTATACTATTTAATTAAAAATTATGTACCAATTAAAGCTAAAACAGTAGATGTTAAAATGAAAATTAATTTAACTGATAAAATTCCTGTTTGTTCTTCTCCTCGAATATTACCGCCATGCGAGAAAAAAATAGTTGAAGACCAAATTGAGGAGTGGCTAGCTCAGGGAATCATTCGAAAAAGTTCTAATTTTTCTTCACCGGTTGTGTTAGTCAAGAAAAAAGATAATACAATGAGACTTTGTGTTGATTACAGACGTCTTAACAAAAAGACAGTGCGTGAGCATTTCCCCTTGCCAGTTATCGATGATGTAATAGACCAATTACATTCTGCCGAAGTATTTACCACCATAGATTTGAAAAACGTAAAAAAACTTTCATGTAGATGTTGAAGAAGACTCGCGGAAATACACATCTTTGGTCACTCATGAAGGACAATACGAATGTTTAAAATGTCCATTCGGGTTGACCTATAGCCCTAGTGTTTTTCAAAAGTATATTTATAATGTATTTCGGAACCTATTAAAAGATCACACTGTAGTTATCTATATGGATGACCTAATAATTCCTGCTAAAAACGAAGCTGAAGGTCTGGAAAAATTAAAACTTGTTCTCGAAACTGCATCGGAATATGGGTTAGAATTAAATCTTAAAAAATGTAATTTTTTGAAGCGTGAAATTGATTTCTTGGGGTATAGAATCATAAATGGTAAATTGTATCCCTCCCCACTGAAGACTAAAGCAGTAATAAATTTTCCTAAACCAAAGTGTACCAAAGATGTTCAAAGTTATTTAGGATTGACAGGATACTTTCGAAAATTTATAAGAAATTATTCGGTTATGGCTAAACCGTTAAGTGACCTCTTAAGAAAAGATTCCAAATTTAAATTTGAAATAGAAGAACAAAAAGCTTTTAATGAACTCAAACGTATTTTGTCGTCAGAACCAGACGTTTTTGTTTTGATTTACAATCCCAAAAGTGCGACCGAAATCCATTGAGATGCCAGTATTGATGGCTATAGAGCTGTTTTAATGCAACAATCTCCAGTAGATAATCAGTTTCATCCAGTTTATTTCGCCAGTAAAAAAAACCCACAGAAGCTGAACGAAAGTACACTAGCTACGAATTAGAAGTTTTAGCTGTAATTGAAGCCCTGAAAAAGTTTAGAGTATATGTGCTAGGTATTCCATTTAAAATTGTAACCGATTGTAATGCATTTAAAATGACTATGGATAAAAAAAGAAATGAGTACAAAAATAGCTAGATGGGCAATAATGTTATCCGATTTTGATTATGTTATTGAACATAGACACGGTAGTAGTATGAAGCATGTCGATGCATTAAGCAGATATCCTATTTGTATGGTAATCCAAGATAGTTTAACTTTAAAAATTATCCAAGCTCAAGAAACCGATGAGCATATTAAAACAATAAAAGAAATCCTAAAAGTAAAATCTTATGATTCTACATATGATTCTAAAAGTAAAATCTTATGATTCTACATATGATACATATTCTTCTATATTATGATTGATTATTATCTAGTTAAAAATGATGTTCTTTATAAATGTGTTAATGGTAATGATTTATTAGTTGTACCGGAAGACATGCAAATGAATATAACCAAGGTCGCTCACGAAAAAGGTCATTACGCAGTTGCAAGAACACAGAAAAATTTAGAAAATGATTTTTACATAAGTTAAACAAAAAATTGAGAAATGTATAGAAAATTGTGTTCCCCGTATTTTAATTAATAGAAAATGTGGTAAACAAGAAGGTTTACTTCACCCAATAGAAAAATAAGAAACTCCGTTACATACGTACCATGTTGATCACTTAGGTCCATTGGAAAGCACGAATAAAAATTATAAACATATCCTTTCGGTCATTGACGCATTCACAAAATTTGTTTGGTTGTATCCCACAAAATCTACCGATGCTGCCGAAGTAATTTCTAAATTAGAAATCCAAAAGTCTGTCTTTGGAAATCCAGTTCGCATAATATCAGATAAAGGTCCTGCATTTTCCTCTAAAGCTTTTGAAGAATATTGCATCAATGAAAATATTAAACATATCCCGATTACCACTGGATTACCCAGGTCCAACGGCCACGTCGAGCGTCTAAATTCTGTTATAATATCTGTTCTAAGTTATCTGTCGATAATCTTAAAAAATGGTACACACATGTAAGCGACGTCCAACAGGTGATAAATTCGACTTTTCAGAGAAGTATAAGCACAACCCCTTTTGAATTGATGTTTGGTACTAAAATGAAACTAAAAAATAACATTGAGATTACTAGTCTTCTGAATGTTGAAATACAATCTGATTTTACAAATAATCGCGAAGATATGAGAAAAAAATGCTAAAAAACAAATTTTAAAAGTCCAAGAAGAAAACCGCAAAACTTACAACCTCAGACGAAAGACAGCTAACAAATTCAAGCTTAATGACGTGGTTGCTATAAAACGAACACAACCAGGTTCAGGTTTGAAATTAAAATCAAAATATTTAGGTCCATATAAAGTCATAAAAGTAAAAAATAATGACACCTACGATGTAAAGAAACCTGGATTTAATGAAGGTCCCATTGTCACCAGTACGTGCGCAGAATACATGAAGCCGTGGACGGACGAAGCTTGACAAATAAAAAAAAAGAGAATTTCACCGATTGTGACACTATACCGAAAATGACAAACCACTAAACTGACAACTAAAAGAATTTTAACTTTATTCTCGAAAAGACGTAAGAAAGAAAAAGACGAAAGAAAGAAAAAGACGAAAAGACGTAAGAAAGAAAAAGACGAAAAGACGTAAGGTAAAAGAAGATGAAAAGACGCAAGAAAGAAGAAGACGAAAAGACGTAAGATAAAAGAAGACGAAAAGACGTAAGAAAAAGAAGACGAAAGGATGTAAGTAAAAAGAAGACGAAAAGACTTGAAGAGAGAAAAAAAAAAGAATACGAATTTATTTTGAAAGAAATTATTTAAATTTTCATCATGATCACTTCTTTTTTTCAATTTAGACTTTGGATGCTGCTGTGTTTTATTTTCTTTATCTTTCCAGATGATCCAGCTGCTGTTTCCAGCCAACAAGAATACATTCGAGGACGAATTCCTGATCAGTATGGCCGAAATATGGGAAATCTCCTTCACTATTAGATCTGCATATTATTTTCTACGCATCGCAACTCTGATGAAAAGGCTCTCAGTGAGGCAGACGATTTTGAAGCAGCTATTAATTCCTAAGAAGCCAGACGATTTAAGCGGTAGAAAAAAGAACTGAACGGAAGAAAGGGGAATGGAATGTTTTTAGTTTTAAGTTGATGTAAAAAGAACGTAAGATGAAGATGATTTCCCGTATAAGATGTAATTGATTAATTAGAGTTATGATTGTTTATTTTGTAAATAGTCTAATGTAAATGTTTTCTCTGTAAATAATTTAAGTTAATATAAGTATTTAAAAGTTAAACGGTTTCAGATATGAATCAATTATGAGTTAATTATAATTCCGCAAGAACTTTTAGGAAGAAGAATTCCATATATAAGTGAAAATGGATTATCTTGGAAGTTTTTTCATTTACAAGTACGTATTACTTCAGTACGTACTATCAGGCAATTTACATATTAGAAAAATATGTATACCTCGCCTGAATATTTGAAATGTCTCTCTCAGGTAAATATGACCGGATGAGGTGGAGAGAGAGAGAGTAAGGAGACGTTAGGAGTAGATATTTAATGCACATCAAATGAAAATGGATTATCCGGGAAGTATTTTCATTTACGGATACGTATTACTTCAGTACGTACTATCAGGCAATTTGCATATTAGAAAAATATGTATACCTATTCCGAATATTTGAAATGTGTCTTTTAGGTAAATATGACCAGACGGGGTTAGAATGAGCAGTCGATATGAGTAGATGTTCAATGAATATCACGTGAAAATGGATCAGCTGGGAAGTCTCTTCATTTTCAGGTACGTATTACTTCAATACGTACTATTAGGAAATTTACATATTAGAAAAATATGTATACCTTGTCTGAATATTTGAAATATGTATTTCAGGTAAATATGACCGGATGAGGTGTAGAGAGAGAGTGAGGAGACGTTAGGAGTAGATATTCAATGCACATCAAGTGAAAATGGATTATCCGGGAAGTCTCTTCATTTTCAGTTACGTATTACTTCAGTACGTACTATTAGGCAATTTACACATTAGAAAAATATGTATACCTTGCCTGAATGTTAGAAATATCTCTTTCAGGTAAATATGATTGGATGGGGTGGAGAGAGAGAGTGAGCAGTCGCTAGGAGTAGATGTTCAATGCACTAATGCATATCAAGTGAAAATGGATTATCAGGGAAGTCTCTTCATTTACAGGTACGTATTACTACAGTACGTACTAGTGATGGGCGATTTCGATTTTTTAAATCGATTTAATCGATACTACGGCCAACTCGATTTAATCGATACTTTAAAATTTTTAATCGATTTCTCTAAAGGTAATATAATTTTCATTTTCCTTCAAAAGTCGAAGATAAAATAGTCGGATGTGCCAATTTCCAAATTTCAGTGTATTAGTTTCTAAGATAGAAAAATTAAAGAAACCTCAGAACCCCCCCCCCCCGTGCAAAATAGCGTTTTTTGTTGAGTGATGTACACCAAAAATTGATCAAGATCAATTTTTATCAGATACCCGCTGAATCTGAATTTTGATGAAAAGCAATGAAAGCGCGAAATACAGCTATTGCGAAATCATAAAAAATGCAGCATATCAGCGCCACCTGTAGGGCAATTTACACCAAGAATTAAATAACACTAACCTATGTCAGGGATTTACTGAATCTGAATTTTGATGAAAATTCGTTCTTGAGATAGCGCTATTGCGTTAATTATGAATAATGCAGTATAGCAGCGCCATCTCTTAAGCGATTTCCACCAAAATGTAATTAGAATCAAATAATATCAAGGACTAATTGAATCTAAATTTTTATGAAAGTCCGTGCATTAGTTCTTGAGATAAAGCTAAAATGGAAACAGGGGCGTGAGAAAAGAGAACTGCGCTCGGTTCAAAGTTCTAATTTAGTCCCCCCTATTAACTTTTTCTTGTGATAGGCTAGAAGTGATGTTAGAAGTAAAAATTTAGCGCCCTTTAAATTTCCGTGCTCGGAACGACCGCCTCCTTTCACCCCCCCCCTTTCACATGGCGCTGACTGGAAATTGTAAAAAATTCAGCATAGTAGCACCATCTGAGAAGCGATATACATCAAAATGCAAAAAAACATCAATTCATGTCAAGGACTAACTGGATCTGAAATTTGATGAAAATCCGTGCATTTGTTATTCAGATATAGCTGTTGCGCAAATCGCAAAAAATGCAGCATAGCAGCGCCACCTGTTAGACTATATACACCAAAAATTAATTAGATTCAGTTTATATCAAGGTCAAACTAAATCTAAAGTTTTGTGGAATTCCGTACATTTATTCTTGAGATAGAACGGTCAAAAATTTTTGTCATATACAGACTCACAGAGTGACAGACACACACACAGACAGATATTTCTTAAAAACCATAAAATCGTCTTAAAGACCTTCTAAAATCGTGTTAAAGACCTTCTAAAATATATAAATCCATCGAAAACGGGAAGTCAAAATTTTTCACGAATCTAATACTCTCTTCTTGTAAAGTTACAAAAGAAAGTAAAAATGTAAAATCGATTTTGCACGTAAAATCGGTCTTCAGATTCGATTTCGATCTTTAAATTCGATGTCGATCTTTAGATTCGATGTCGATCTTTAGATTCAATTTCGATTTTTTTTTCTTTTTTCTAGGCTAAATCAGTGTTGAATGCAGGTATTTTTTCCGACTCCGGAGGAAGGCATCATGTTTTACAGCTCTGTAAGAGAGGGGGAATCATCGCAATTTGTGCATTAGAAAGCATAAAATCTCATAACTTCTTGGGGGGGGGTATCCCCTGCGGGCCACCCCATTAATTCGATACTAGGTTAAATCGTTATATTTTTGTCTAGAAGTCCAGTTATTTGAAGTATTAGTATATTATGTTTTATTTTTCACGCTCGTCTCTTCTAATTCCCCCCTTCCGCGTCAGCTTTAACTTACAGGGCCGTTCGAAATATGCATACAGTTTTTAAAATGTCCAATTCTCGGTCTATTTTATTTTAGATCCACATTTAAAATATTTGACAAAAAATAATAAGGGATAATAAAGGATAATAAGGGAATAAAAAGGAAATAAAGGATCGCCCTTCCGCTCGTTTGAGGTTTATCGGTGCCCCGCCGGGGGCATATTTTTTTGTTTCTTCAAAAGAAACAAAAAAAATGTTGAGGGGAGGCTTGCACCCTCTCCCAATATACACTTTAAAATTTCGCTCATTTAATTCTCTACCATTTTTAACTTAAAATTTAAGCTACGTGGTAACCCCTAGAGCTGTGGACCCCTCCCCCCCTTGTCGGTCACTCACCTAATTTTGCTTATTTCTTCACTTCATTTCTATCTTTAAAAGACTATTACTGCTTCTATAGGAGTTACAGTGGGGAGAAAAATTCTAGTATAGCTAACCATTTCTCGCCGTTCTTTTTGCTACTCCAGTTTCCCGATTTTCCCTATAGGACCTTTTTTTTGGGGGGGGGGCAGAGGGTTTTTTTCCTCATTTCTTGATACAATTTGTCTATTGAAAGCTTATGTTTCATACATTACAAATCTAGCATAAGAAATTTTCTCCCATCATTTCAAGTCACTTTACGGACCTATAATGTGTTAAAATTTTAAGTTTTCAAACTTCTTCGAAAAAAAAATTGTAACATATCAGCGAAACTGGGGTTCGAACCCGCAATCTTTTGATTGCACACGTAATCCCTAAGCTTATTGACTACCGAGTACTCAGCAGCGCTATTATTTCTTTAGATTGTCATCTTTAAATTCGTAATATCTTTTGAATGGAATGTTCGATTTGAATAATTCAAAAAGTAATCTACAGATATTGTAACAGGCATTAATACAAAATGATTTATTTGGATAAGGATTAAGGTATCGATAGTATGGTCTAATTTTGGTTGGTGTATTTATCGAGTTTTAAAATGTAAAAAAGTAGTTATAGTGAGTTAACTACAATAGCTAGAGATATGGTATCGCGCGTTTTCTTCATAGATATTGATATGTTCTTTAATATTATCGAACATTTTTTTAAATTCTTTTAAAAGTATTTCCTGACGATTCGACAATATATATCCTAACGATTCAAAAAATACACACGTAATTGTTCAAGGTTTCACTTCTGTCGGCACCCTCTGAGTGCCACTATTTTTTTTTTCCATGTTCGCCCGTCCTAACCGCCCCCCCCCTTCCTCACCAATCTTAACTTACAGGATCGTTCAAATTATGACTGCGATTTTAAAAAAGTCTAATCTTCGTTCTATTTTATTATAAATCCATATTTTGAAACCTCAACAAAAGATACATTTGGGTCGGGTTCGCCCTTCTGTCCGTTTGGGATTTACCTTGCCCCCCTCGGTGGGGGCATATTTTTTGTTTCTTCCACACCATCTCATGTAACATATCGTTATAAAGCTTTTATCTCCTCGTTTTTTTTCTGTTACTACCCCTCTCTTCACCTAGTTACATGCTCTTTTCACTTTTTATACTTTCAAAGAGTGTATGTTCCCCGCGGGCCACCCCATGAATTCAACACTAAGTTATACACTATATTTTTGTTTAGAAGCTCAGTTATTTGGGTTATTAGTTTATTAAGTTTTTTTTTCCAAGTTCGTCCGTTTTAATCCCTCCCCCCTCCCCTTCCGCGCCAATCTTTACTAAATGGGCCGTTCAAAGTATGCATGCAATTTTTAAAATATCCAATTCTCGTTCTCTTTTATTGTAAATCCTCATTTTGAAACTTCAACAAAAGATACATTTGGGCTATGGTCGCCCTTCCGTCAAGAGTGGGGTTTATCTGCCCCCTTGGGTATGGGGCATAGTTTTTGTTTTTCCAAACTATCTCGTGTAACATTTCGTTGGCATTAGAAAAAAAAAAGTTTTTTTTTGTCTATACTCCTTGATCCCCATCCTAGTCACACGCTCATGGCACTCTTTATTCTGGGTTTAATGCCAAGTTACTCAGTGTTGTTGTTAGTTGAGTTATGTCTCTCAAATTTGTCAAAGTTTTTGTATGAGTGACAATCATAAGTGACAATCATTTTAAATTTTAAAATTCTTATTATACGACTCTGCAATAGCTTAATTCTATGCCTCCCTAAATGGGAATGGGGAGGTGGGAGCAGGGCCGTAGCTAAGGGGGCGCTATGGGCGGCTCAGCCCCCCCCTAAAATATTTTGAGCCCCCCCCTGGAAAAGATTCCAAGGTCACTAAATAAATTTGTGTTCCGAAAACTCAAATGAAATTTTGTTCAAAAATCTAATTTAATTTTGAGACTGTTTCACAGTTTTGCGGAATTACTAAATTGTATGTGTTTCTACACTCCTTCATCCTATTTGTGCGTATGAAGGTAACATATTTAATTTTGCACCAGTTATACACTCAGAATTTTCATCAACCTATATTTTTCTTAACATAAAATGAACTTATTACAACAGTTTAATAAAAAGCATAGTACTTACAATGTGAATATGCACTCATTTATCTTTCTGCGTCAGAGAGAGCGAGGAAAAAAAATATGAGCCCCTCCTACATTCTCTTGAGCCCCTCCTACATTCTCTTGAGCCCCCCCCTGCATTCTCTTGAGCCCCTCCCCCCTATTGTTCACTTCTAGCTACGGCCGTGGGTGGGAGGCGGTAATTACGGTCCTGCTGATTGTCTAAGTTTTGAAATTTGTAATTTGGATCTTCTCTGTGTGAATCTGAATATCGAAATATCGATTCTAGTATCGATTCTAGAACTGAGAAATCGATTATTATTATGATCGATTTTGTTTTATAGGATATCGATTTTAATCGGTTCTCAAAATTTCCAGAATCGCCCATCACTAGTACGTACTATCAGACAATTTACATATTAAAAAAGCATGTATGCCTTGTCTGAATATTTTAAATATCTCTTTCAGGTAAATATGACCGGACGGTCATATTTACGTAAAAGTTAATGCTAGATTCGGTGGGATCGGCAAAAATGCTGACCGGGCATGTATTTCAAACAAGAAGCATTCATTGTGTGTATATGTTGATTTAATTACTTAATTCTTGGTTTCACCCTGAAGAGATTATGTAACAATGAATAGTTGTTGATAAAAAAAGAACATTTTAATAATTAAGAATTGTTATATAAATATACTTTCAACAATGAATTTTTATGCCTTTCATAATATAAAAACAAGTTAATTTGTTTGTTGCCTTCTTTTGTTGTTGCGTATCAGCCAGAATACAAATGAAATGATTAAAAATTAGAATTAAAATGCCTAAATTCAATTGGAACCTGTTATAAGGCTGTCAGTTCATCTAAAAATTTAATTTTAGTTATTTCAAGTAGTATGTTTAGTGGTATGTGTATGAATTTCGGGATAGTTATGTCAGAACTCGTGCCTCAGTATTAAGAAAACTGAAATCAAAATTTGCATGATAAACGATACAAGCGGTAGCGAAAAATTTCGGATTGCTGCCTTTTATTTTTTATAGTTTTCCAAATTTTATTCAGTTACAGAATTTCGGAGAATTAACAAGGCGAAGATTACTATTAAAAGTTAGCTGTGAAAATAAGTCCTCTGCTGTGCAGCGCTCATATGTAGTTATTTACTGATTTAAACTTTTTTTTTTCTCTCATTTTTCAGTAAACGATTCTGATTAGTCCGATATATGAGCATTTTGTTTAACATTAAATATTTCAAAATACATAAATGAACACTAAAAAATAATTTTTTACTCAATTATTGTGCGGATTATATTTTTTTTCATACGCCATGAACAATTATTCCTTAATTTCTAATAATACCATAGCAATTTCTAATTATTTTAGTATCTGCTTTAAAAAAGCAAAAAAAAAAAAAAAAAAAAAAAAAAAAATTATAAAATAATTTATATATATATATATATATATATGGGCATTGTAAAAATGTATTACAGTTGAACAAACGAAAAAGTTATTTCCAAAGTCAAATTTAATTTCGTTCAAAAATAAATCCATAAAAATTATTTGTTAGAGTTTTGTTTTTTCCATAATAATTTCAATACGCAATAAATAAATGAAAATTGAAATATACAGGTTGAGTCATAAATATCGAAATAATAGGCTATCCTCTTAAATATTGTCCTTAGACCCATACTTCCAATTGCAAAAATTTATAAAAAGAGGTGAAATTTTTGATAAGATATGTTGAAACTCCATGTGGGGGTCTATTTGAAAAAGCACGAAAATTAACTTTTTATACGGCTCCCGTAGGATAAAAATTCTAATTAGGAAAACCTTCCTTATCCAGTCCTGAATAATACACAAAAAGTTGCATCTTCATATCTTCAAAACTTGTAGAGTTATAGCCGTTTGAATAATTCATCAAGTTTTAAGGGATTAGACACAAATTGAAATGCGCGCAATTGAAAAGACAATGTTACTTTAACAGTTCTAGGAGACGTGTAAAAAATCTATCTTTTGAGTTAGAATTTTTATTTTATTTTTCTCCTTTTTTGTTAGCTTTAGCCATGTAATTTGCTAAGAAAATAACATCCAAAAATTTATCATAAAATTTATAAAAATTTCATATGATTAGTACTGGTTTAAATGGAATATTTAAAAATCGTTATAAATCCAAACATTATTTATTGGACTTCAATTTCTTTCCATTTGTGAGGGAGTGACCTTTGCATAAAGGCACTCTAGTATTTCTGAGATCGTGACGTCAGTAATTTAACATGTGTAAGCGTAAAAGCGACATCTATCCTCTCTTTTACTTTAACTTTCTAGAGTGTGTGTGCTCTTTCGGGTTCTGCAGTTAGCTCGCGGTTATTAGTAATATGTTAATATGAAGTATCTCAGTTTGCAGCATATAAAAGCTTGGGTTTGAGTGAATGGGGAGTGTCTCTGGCACTAGCCAGCGAGAGTGTGTCTCTAGCATAAGCCAGCGAGAGAGCATCTGTGGCGGTAGCCAGCGAGCGAGGATCTCTGGCATTAGATATCGAAGTGAATTATTGTTCAGCGAAGTGCTAGCAAATTGAAAAGTAACAGCGAGCCTCCAGTGAAGTGTAAAGGAGTTTTGATAGTTGACTTGAGAGTTGGCCGGGGTAAGAAACTTTATAGTAGTTTCATTTTGATTATTTGTGAATAAAGAAATACATACAGCCACGGGCTGTCTAATTAAGCTTTATCTAGCAGCTCAGCCAAGAGATAGGGAGAAGTA
Organism: Maratus speculifer; assembly: GCA_964019185.1. Lineage (NCBI taxonomy): Eukaryota > Metazoa > Arthropoda > Arachnida > Araneae > Salticidae > Maratus > Maratus speculifer. Next base: position 290,879,697 of record OZ025296.1, read on the forward strand.
TTAGAAGGTGCCACGATTGAGCTAGGCCGAAGCTTGTGAGTATGTGTTTAGCCTTTTCATAGTATTCTCAGTTGTGTAAAATTAAGACTTGCTCCACTTCCCTTCAGCCCTCATCATTTTAATAAACTTTGTTGTTTTATCTTAATTACTGAGTATGTCTACATTTAACCTCCACCACGACCAACCAAACGTTACAAATGACACCCAGCATGCATGTAACGTTACAAATGGCGCCCAACAAAACATCGGACATTGTGAGATTGTGCCACGGGTGTATTTCACAGGTGAGGGTGATATTAGTGAATTTTTAGTTAAATTAGATGATTATATTTTGTTCAATAATATACCTGAGAAAAGTTGATACGTAGTGCTTAAATGCTCATTGAAGGGCGAAGCACTTTTGTGGTTGGAAAATATAGGAAAGTTTTTGATTACTGATGAAGCGAAAAGATTTGAACAAACTGTGATTGAGTTAAAGAAGGCATTTCCTCCCGTTAAAGATAAGAGTATTTTGAGAAAAGAGTTCTATTGCAACAGGCAGAATATTTATGAGTCGGCGTCAAAATTTTATCTTCGTAAGCTGGAACTAAAAAATAAATTAGATTTAGATATCACATTTGAGGAATTGTTGGACATTGTTTTTCCTCTTTTTAATCCAAATATACAGGACTTTATTGAAGTTAGAGCACCGAAGAATTTTGCAGAAATGCATCAGATATTATCGAAGTATGAGACTCGGCATAGCTCGGATCAACGGGATTTGCTTAGCCCTCGTCAGAGACCTGTCGCGGATAGTAATTTGAGAAATGAGGGGGAACGTAATTTTGTGAGAGGTGGATAGCGATTTCCGAATAATAATTTGCGTAATAAAAATGATGGATTTGGTCGTAATATGTCAAATACGAATAATGGTAATAGGAATTGTGGTGGTGCTAATAGTTTTAGAAGTGGTGAGAGAAATATGTATGGAAATAGACAGAATAGTGGTTATGATCGGAGAGGGGGAATACGGGACAGGAATGTTTCTTCGCAAGTAAGGAGATTAACTTCGGATGAGAATTTGGAAAATAGGTCAATGCAAAAGAGATGCGTTCAGAGGTCGGGTCAGTTAAACTGGTAGGTGACTGTATTTCGGAAGGTATGCAGTCACAGATTAAATCGGAAAAGCCTTCTGTGAGTTTGAATAAAATTACTATTAATCCGGTTGAGTTACCTGAAGTGTTAATTGTGTTAGATGGTATTGTCGTTAAAAGTGTCTTCGATACAGGGGCAGATAAGTCGTTCATTTCTTTTGATTGTTATCGGAAATATTTTTCGTATAAGAAGTTGAAGAGGTTAAGTCTGGTGGTTCAGTCGGCACAGGGAGTAGCTTGCGATAATAAAGGTTCAGTAGAATTGAAAGTTGAAATTCGTTCGGTTAAGACATGTTGGGAGTTTTGTGTGTTAGATGGATTAACAGTGCATTGTATAGTTGGTGTGGATTATATGAAGGATAGAGGAATTAGTTTGGATTTCTTTAAAAAGTCGTTAATCGTGAATAATGATGAGAATGTGAGTAAGAAAGAGCATGTTTCAGTGTCAGTTAATTTGGAGGAGTCGGGGTTAAGTGAAATCGAGAAGGAGGAATTTAATAAGTTTTTGAATGAATTTGGAGAGGTTTTTTCTGATAAACCGGGTTTAACGCATGTTGCGTGGCATGAGATTGATACTGGTTTAAAAGCACCTGTTGCTAGTAAACCATATCGTTATGATAAAGTTAAACAAGGTATAATTGATTATCACATTCAAAAAATGCTAGCGGACGATATTATAATGCCGATTGAGTCTCCTTTTGCATCGCCAGTAGTGTTATGTCGTAAAAATAATGGGAAAAGTTTAGATAATCCAGAGGCATATAGGTTTGCAGTAGATTATAGAAAGTTAAATGCGATAACGCAATACCCTCAGTATCCTATTCCAGTTATTGATGACATTTTGGCTAATATAACGAGTACGAATTATATGTCAACGTTAGATCTTACGTCAGGTTATTTTCAGATTGCAATGAAGCCGGAGGACATACCTAAGACTGCGTTTATTACTCGGGACGGTTGTTTTGCTTTTAAAAGAATGAGTTTTGGTTTATCGGGAGCGCCGGCAACGTTCCAGAAGGCCATGAATAATATCCTTAAACCTTTGATTGGTAAGGGTGTCCTGGTCTACCTGGACGACATAATTATAATGGCAGCTACTTTTGAAGAGCATTTAAGATTATTGAGGGAAGTATTTACGTTGTTAAGAGATGCTGGGTTAACAGTTAAGTTAGAAAAATGTAAATTTTTGAGAAAAGAGATAAAGTATTTAGGAGTTAAAATTACGCGTGATGGTATTAATATAGATAATGAGAAAATTGAGGCAATTACGTCAATGAGTTCCCCCAAAAATAGTAAGGAAGTGGCGACATTTTTAGGGATGGTGGCTTGGTTTGCCAAGTTCATTCCACGTTTTTCGGAGTTATGTGAACCGTTGTATAATTTAAAAAGAAAAAGGGGTGAAGTTTGTATGGTCATCAGCGGCTCAGAGATCGTTTGAATTATTAAAAGAGGCAGTAGTTTCCCCTCCTGTTTTGGCTCACCCCGATTATTCGTCTCAGTTTGAAATGTATTGCGATGCGAGTGCAGTGGGGGTTGGAGCGATGTTAGCACAGAAAGGTCGACCTATAGCTTTTGCGTCGAGAATTTTAAATGCAGCCGAAAGGAACTATTCGATTACGGAAAGGGAGTGTCTTGCAGTAATTTGGGCTTTGAATAAATTTCGTTGTTTTTTCACTAATATACCGGTTAAAGTCATTACGGATCATTCAGCTTTGACAAAGTTAACTAATGGAAAGGGTTTGTCGTCTCGTATGGTCAGATGGTGTTTGAAGTTAGCAGAGTATAATGTGGTTATAGAACATAGGGCTGGCAAGGAGAATGCGGTAGCGGACGCTTTGTCACGAAACCCGCATGGTGGTTTAGAGGTTACGGAGGAAGTTAAGTGTTGTGCATTGTCATCGTTGGTGTTAAGGTCACGAGAGCAGTTAATAAGGGAACAGAAACAAGATGAGGAGTTTGGTAGTTTGTATCGTTATTTGGAAAATCCTGATGATGTCCCGAGCGCAGATGTGCCTATGTTTGAGAAATGGTCCCAATCTTTTAAGCTTATCGATGGTCTTCTTTTTTATTCTAAAATTGTAAATTCACGTGGTGAATCAAGAGTTTTTATTCCGGCTAGTCTTCGTAAGGCCATCTTGAAAGAATTTTATGATAATCCATTAGCAGGTCACTTAGGAATCAGGAAAACTTATGCTCGAATTTGTGAATCCTGCTACTTCCCTAAAATGCGGGAAGCAGTGCGCGCTTATGTCTCCAGCTGTAACACATGCCAACGTTATAATTATAAAAATGTAAGTCCAGCTGGCAAATTAATTCCTATTAAAGTAAATTTTCCTAATGAATGTGTAGGTGTAGATTTAATCGGTCCTTATCCATTGTCTAATCCTAAAAGATATAGATTTGTACTAGTTATAGTTGATTATTTTAGTAAATGGGTAGAGTTAGTCCCCCTCAGGAAGGCTTCTGCACCTGCAGTTGCCGATGCATTTTTCGATAATTATATTTCTAAATATGGTGCACCAATTAGGGTAGTGAGCGATCATGGCCCTTGTTTTATTTCTGATATATATAAGGCCCTGTGTGAGAAGCTGGAGATCGATCATTCTTTTACTGTTCCGTATCGTCCGCAGTCTAATATGGCTGAACGTGTAAATCGTATATTAATTCAAATGATTTCTTCGTATGTTGGTTCTCATCACGCAAATTGGGTCCAGTTTCTTCAGCATTTTGCGTATGCACTTCGTACAGCAGTTCACGAGTCGACGGGGAAAACGCCAGCTGAATTGTTTTTGGGTAGAAAAGTCATTACTCCATTCCAAAGGCTAGTTATGGTGTCAGATGCAGAAAGTCAGTACATGTGTCAGGATATTGAGAGGTTGGTTAAGGAAGCTCAAGTTCAGATGGGAAAAGCGCAAGAAAAGCAGGCTCAGTATTATAATATGCGTAGGAGGGAGTTAGAAGTGAAAGTTGGAGATTTTGTGTTAGTAGAAAAGCATTGGTTAAGTTCAAGTCGCCAAAAGAGAGTAGCTAAGTTTGGTCCGAAGTTTGTAGGTCCGTTCGAGGTTTTAGAAGTTCGAAATAATAATTTGGTTGTTGATGTCAATGGTGAAAGAATGACGGTTAATTTGGATCAAGTTAGAGTTTATAAGTTTAGAGAAAATGGTAGTGAAGGTTCTCATGTGTCGAGTGGTGTTTCGCGAAATTCCCGATCCAATGAGTGTCCCGAGTCCAGCACTTCTTCATCTAATTCTTTTCATCAATATTCAAGAAGAAAATTTGGTCAAACAGCTCCAAAAACTGTTGTTGAAAGTAGAAAGCCTATCAATCCGAGAGCACAGTATGATAATAAAAATAAGAGAGCTGTGTCCAATACATCAGATTCTGTGTGCCATAAAAGGAAAAAGATTATAAACTGTCCCGTTCCTCCACTTATTAGACAGCAACCTCAGAAACACAAATTATCTAATAGTTCACCATCTTCGGTACTTAATCCCCGGAAAAGATTTCAGATGGACACTCGCCAAACTGTTAAAAGGACTTTAAAGTCGGAATTTTTGCCCAATAAGAAACAGCATAGGTCCGGAAAGAAACGTGGTCTAGGATCTTCAGTAACTTCGGGTGCATCTAGAAAGAGGAGACAACGCTCAGATTACCGGCATCAACAGTGTGAATCTCGCCATGGAGTGACCCCAGCGAACCGGCCAGAGCAGAGTCGTCGAGCGGAACCTACAAGTATCCCACGGCATCCATTCAGAACCAAGCTGCAGGCACGACAGTCAACTGTGGCGTCACCGTACAGTTCCGATGACGAAAGATCCTTCGTACAAGGTTTCTGGGACAAGAGGAGAAAGCCATCCTGTAGTATGAAGCCTGCCAGCAGCGAATCATCTCTATGATTGGGTGATAATGTTCTTTATTAAATTTCTATTAGAGTGCATATATGTGGTAGCAATGTGAAAGAATAGAAAGCAGAAAGACTGTTTGGTACTTTTGGCCATTTTTGGAATTTTTTGACGGACTCACGATTAGTGCTTAATTGTGTTCAAAATTTGTTTGCAAAATTGTTAGTTTTATGTATGTTTGAGATTTTGGTCTTAACTGCTTTTAAAAATTCTGGATCTATTGTTAAATTGTTGTGTTATTTGTTAAAAATGTTACTATATTGTTATATTGTTCATGTGTTATAAAATGTATGTTAATGTATGTTTAAATTTTCAGAAAGTACAGATAGTAATTTGGGTTATTTTGTACACGCGCCGCGGTTCAGGCGCGCACGTGTTTTGCGGTCAAGAAGTCCTTGACACGCGTTTCTATCTCTTATACTAACATTTAATGAATTAACTTTCTCCTTATCGTTCGTGTTTTATGTGTTGCGTTTGTACTTTAGTTGGGAATGGTTTCCGCAAGTTGCGAATTTTTAAGCTGCGTTTGAATTTGAAATTGTATTGTATTAAAATTGAATGTTAATGTGATTTTCTTGCAGGGAAGTATACCTGTGTTATGTATTGATTCTGCTATTTTTCTTTTAGTTAATACAGATGAAGAGCATGATGACGTCATTTTGTAAATTTTTGATTGTTGCATAAGCACAGCGATGTGACGCTGTACGTATGTGCCCCGATTACTGTTAAAGTGGAGTTAAGTTCTGAAGAATTTTGGGAGTTAGTTCATTGGCTAATGGGTATGTAGGTATTACGTAGTAGCAGGGTTATTTTAGTATGAAGTAAATTTAATTTTAGATGAGTTCGGAATTTGGATGAGGAAAATTTTTGCGCATTGGGTTTTTTTGGACTTGGTGCGAATTCTAGTTTTAGGAAAGTTATGGAGAAATTTTTGGTAACATTATAGTTGTATTGCAATATTGAGGAAAATTTCGGAAGTTTAGTGTTTTGAGACATTTTAGCACTCCTAGTGGAGTGGGCTGTTTTGAAAGAAGAAGTAATTAGTTTTGAAAGTTTTACGAGTTTTTGGAAGTTTTACGGAGGCTATTTGTAAGATAGAAGAATGATTGGATTGAATATGTGAATTTTTGAGGCAAACTGAGGTTTTTTGGTTGTGATGGGTTAAAGTTAATATTTTGAAAGTTATGTTTGGTTCTAAATTTCGCCCATCACTGTGTTTTTTACGGTTCGAAATTTATAACAAGAAAAAGTCCTGGGCATGCATTTGGCCCAGTCCTTTTTCTCTGCGGAATCCGAGGGGGGGTTGTGAGGGAGTGACCTTTGCATAAAGGCACTCTAGTATTTCTGAGATCGTGACGTCAATAATTTAACATGTGTAAGCGTAAAAGCGACATCTATCCTCTCTTTTACTTTAACTTTCTAGAGTGTGTGTGCTCTTTCGGGTTCTGCAGTTAGCTCGCGGTTATTAGTAATATGTTAATGTGAAGTATCTCAGTTTGCAGCATATAAAAGCTTGGGTTTGAGTGAATGGGGAGTGTCTCTGGCACTAGCCAGCGAGAGTGTGTCTCTGGCATTAGCCAGCGAGAGAGCATCTGTGGCGGTAGCCAGCGAGCGAGGATCTCTGGCATTATATATCGAAGTGAATTATTGTTCAGCGAAGTGCTAGCAAATTGAAAAGTAGCAGCGAGCCTCCAGTGAAGTGTAAAGGAGTTTTGATAGTTGACTTGAGAGTTGGCCGGGGTAAGAAACTTTATAGTAGTTTCATTTTGATTATTTGTGAATAAAGAAATACATACAGCCACGGGCTGTCTAATTAAGCTTTATCTAGCAGCTCAGCCAAGAGATAGGGAGAAGTATTAGAAGGTGCCACGATTGAGCTAGGCCGAAGCTTGTGAGTATGTGTTTAGCCTTTTCATAGTATTCTCAGTTGTGTAAAATTAAGACTTGCTCCACTTCCCTTCAGCCCTCATCATTTTAATAAACTTTGTTGTTTTATCTTAATTACTGAGTATGTCTACATTTAACCTCCACCACGACCAACCAAACGTTACAAATGACACTCAGCATGCATGTAACGTTACACATTTAATTAAAATTGAAAATATGATTTTAGTTTTCTTTCGGGGTTTTTGTTTTTCAATATTAATTTTAGAACTATTAACAATAATTAATGAAAAAATAATATAACTTAGAAAAAAAATCATATTTTCAAACTTAAATAATTTTTCAATTTTGCTCGAAACAAAACTAATGAAAAAAAAATTAAAAATGGCATATTTCAAGTTTGTACTTTTTTTCCTTTAACAATTTTTAACTTTTAATAATTTAAAGACAAGAAATAGTCGGGAAAAAACTCGTTATGCAGAAAACTGAAATGTACTGTTTTACTGCACGTCAGTTATTTAAAAGAATGATTTTCTAAGATTCAGATTAAGTCTTTTTTAAAAATTTAGCTCTCACAACTTCAAGCTTTTTATAGTCCTGGAGTGGCTGTTAAAAAATCTGTATTCTGGGCCCAGTCCGGGTCAGGGCCGAGACGTTACTTTTTTCTGAAGACTCGCCTATCCGGGTCTAATGTATTTTTCATATCGGAGGGGGACTGCTTCCTTCTTCCTAGGTCTGCACTGGACGAAATTTTCAATCCCGGTCTCGACACAACCCGTATTAAAATCATTGTCTCTGACTAACCTAATCCGTGCATGAAAAAAGTAAAATTTGGTTCAATCAAAATTTTTACGAAAACCACATAGATTTTTGAAATCACTTTTATTTTACAAAAAAAAAAAAACTTTTTTTTAAAGAAAAGCATATTTAAATGCTAAAAAATTAAACACAATAAACCAGATAAAACAAATCTGCCTATGACGGAATTCTGTCTTAATCAGAAAATGTGTTGACCCATGCAAAATAAATACAATAATTCCTGAGAAAAAAAAAATTAACTCCATTAACCCTCCTAGGAAGGGCATTTGTCTATTACGTATTTTTTCTTTCCTATGTGATTCCGTCTTGAAAGGTTTTACTGTATAGCATTTTTCGAAGTCTCCAATGCAATGGATATGGATTAGCGATATTAAAATGTAAGTGAAACATTTACATATAAACTGAGAGTCATTGATAAAGTAAATATATCACAGCGTTTGGCGCTTCTTTAATAATAAAAAGTAAATATAATTTTAATATACAAAACGAAAAGCTATAATAAGTATTTTTGGGTTGAACCCTCCACGCGAAACAAATTTTAAGTACACTGAAGGCAAAATATACGTAGAAATTCACGGCTGAACCGGACTACGATTTAAACCTTTTTCCAGCCTGGTCCGGATTATGATTTTAACATTTTTCCATGCCGGGCAGAACTTTTTTTTCCTATGGGTTGGTTTGGGATCGGACCTAGATATTTCGATCCATGCAGAACTCTAGTGTTAACGATCAAAATATTTTGAAAACAAGTTTTGATTTATATCAATACGCTGCTTTATTCTCTCCAAATAAGAGGCACAGTCTTAAATCGACATTTAATGACGGATAATTTGTGGGCGATCCCTCATTTCCTTTGAAGATGATACAAAAACTCTTCGTTTACAGGCATGGTAAAATGGTGTAAGTCACGAATTTTAGAGAATTTTGGATCTTAATATCCCTGTCAGATTTTCAGATATGGAGATGAAACATTTTTTGTTCAATTTAGGAATGGATAAGGAAAAATTTCCTAACTGGGAATTTTTTTTATGTGGGCCGTATAAAAATTTATTTTTTGTATTTTTTTAAATTGACCCCAATGGAGTTGCAATTTATCTTATCAGAAATTTCACCTTATTTTATGATTTTTTGCAATAGGAAGTAATGCTCTAGAGGTAATATTTAAGGAGATAGCCTATTATTTCGAAATTTATGACTCACCCTGTATAAGAACACTCTCAAAAAATTTCCATGAAAGCTCTGACAACTCTGCAATTTCATCGGCTATGCCATTTTAAGTGCGCCCGTAAACTAGGCATTTTTGCGAAGTCTTTCTCATTTTTAGGTAAGTATTACTTAAATACATACTATGAAAAAAATTACATACTAGAAAAATATGTATACCTTGTCTGAATATTTGAAATATCTGTTTCAGGTAAATGTGACCGAAGGGGGTGGAGAGAGAGAGTGAGCAGTCGTTAGGAGTAGATGTTCAATGCATATCAAGGGAAAATGGATTATCTGGGAGGTCTATTCATTTACAGGTACGTATTATTTCAGTACGTACTATCACGCAATTTACATATTAGAAAAATATGTATACTTTGTCTGAATGTTTGAAATATCTGTTTCAGGTAAATATGACCGTAAGGGGTGGAGAGAGAGAGTGAGCAGTCGTTAGGAGTAGATGTTCAATGCATATCAAGGGAAAATGGATTATCTCGGATGTCTTTTCATTTACAGGTACGTATTACTTCAGTACGTACTATCAGGTAATTTACATATTAGAAAGATATGTATACCTCGACTGAATATTTGAAATTTCTCTTTCATGTAAATATGACCGGACGGTCATATTTACCTGAAAGTTAATGCTAGCTTCGGTGGGATCGGCAAAAATGCTGACCGGGCATGTATTTCAAACAGGAAACATTCATTGTGTGTATATGTTGATTTAATAACTTAATTCTTGATTTCACCCTGAAGAGATTATGTAACAATGGATAACTGTTGATAAAAAAGAACTTTTTAATAATTAAGAAGTGTTATGCAAATATACTTTCAACAATGAATTTTTATGCCTTTCATAATATAAAAACAAGTTAATTTGTTTGTTGCCTTCTTTTGTTGTTGCGTATCAGCCAGAATACAAATGAAATGATTAAAAATTAGAATTAAAATGTCTAAATTCAATTGGAACCTGTCATAAGGCTGTCAGTTCATCTGAAAATTTAATTTTGGTTATTTCAATAAGTATGCTTAGTGGTATCTGTATGACTTTCGGGATAGTTATGTCAGATCTCGCACCTCAGTATTAAGAAAACTGAAATCAAAATTTGCATGATAAACGATACAAGCGGTCGCGAATAATTTCGGATTGTAGCCTTTTATTTTTTATAGTTGTCCTAAATTTATTCAGTTACAGAATTTCGGAGAATTAACAAGGCGAAGATTACTATTAAAAGTTAGCTGTGAAAATAAGTCCTCTGCTGTGCAGCGCTCATATGTAGTTATTTACTGATTTAAACTTTTTTTTTTCTCTCATTTTTCAGTAAACGATTCTGATTAGTCCGATATATGAGCATTTTGTTTAACATTAAATATTTCAAAATACATAAATGAACACTAAAAAATAATTTTTTACTCAATTATTGTGCGGATTATATTTTTTTTCATACGCCATGAACAATTATTCCTTAATTTCTAATAATACCATAGCAATTTCTAATTATTTTAGTATCTGCTTTAAAAAAGCAAAAAAAAAAAAAAAAAAAAAAAAAAAAATTATAAAATAATTTATATATATATATATATATATATGGGCATTGTAAAAATGTATTACAGTTGAACAAACGAAAAAGTTATTTCCAAAGTCAAATTTAATTTCGTTCAAAAATAAATCCATAAAAATTATTTGTTAGAGTTTTGTTTTTTCCATAATAATTTCAATACGCAATAAATAAATGAAAATTGAAATATACAGGTTGAGTCATAAATATCGAAATAATAGGCTATCCTCTTAAATATTGTCCTTAGACCCATACTTCCAATTGCAAAAATTTATAAAAAGAGGTGAAATTTTTGATAAGATATGTTGAAACTCCATGTGGGGGTCTATTTGAAAAAGCACGAAAATTAACTTTTTATACGGCTCCCGTAGGATAAAAATTCTAATTAGGAAAACCTTCCTTATCCAGTCCTGAATAATACACAAAAAGTTGCATCTTCATATCTTCAAAACTTGTAGAGTTATAGCCGTTTGAATAATTCATCAAGTTTTAAGGGATTAGACACAAATTGAAATGCGCGCAATTGAAAAGACAATGTTACTTTAACAGTTCTAGGAGACGTGTAAAAAATCTATCTTTTGAGTTAGAATTTTTATTTTATTTTTCTCCTTTTTTGTTAGCTTTAGCCATGTAATTTGCTAAGAAAATAACATCCAAAAATTTATCATAAAATTTATAAAAATTTCATATGATTAGTACTGGTTTAAATGGAATATTTAAAAATCGTTATAAATCCAAACATTATTTATTGGACTTCAATTTCTTTCCATTTGTGAGGGAGTGACCTTTGCATAAAGGCACTCTAGTATTTCTGAGATCGTGACGTCAGTAATTTAACATGTGTAAGCGTAAAAGCGACATCTATCCTCTCTTTTACTTTAACTTTCTAGAGTGTGTGTGCTCTTTCGGGTTCTGCAGTTAGCTCGCGGTTATTAGTAATATGTTAATATGAAGTATCTCAGTTTGCAGCATATAAAAGCTTGGGTTTGAGTGAATGGGGAGTGTCTCTGGCACTAGCCAGCGAGAGTGTGTCTCTAGCATAAGCCAGCGAGAGAGCATCTGTGGCGGTAGCCAGCGAGCGAGGATCTCTGGCATTAGATATCGAAGTGAATTATTGTTCAGCGAAGTGCTAGCAAATTGAAAAGTAACAGCGAGCCTCCAGTGAAGTGTAAAGGAGTTTTGATAGTTGACTTGAGAGTTGGCCGGGGTAAGAAACTTTATAGTAGTTTCATTTTGATTATTTGTGAATAAAGAAATACATACAGCCACGGGCTGTCTAATTAAGCTTTATCTAGCAGCTCAGCCAAGAGATAGGGAGAAGTATTAGAAGGTGCCACGATTGAGCTAGGCCGAAGCTTGTGAGTATGTGTTTAGCCTTTTCATAGTATTCTCAGTTGTGTAAAATTAAGACTTGCTCCACTTCCCTTCAGCCCTCATCATTTTAATAAACTTTGTTGTTTTATCTTAATTACTGAGTATGTCTACATTTAACCTCCACCACGACCAACCAAACGTTACAAATGACACCCAGCATGCATGTAACGTTACAAATGGCGCCCAACAAAACATCGGACATTGTGAGATTGTGCCACGGGTGTATTTCACAGGTGAGGGTGATATTAGTGAATTTTTAGTTAAATTAGATGATTATATTTTGTTCAATAATATACCTGAGAAAAGTAGATACGTAGTGCTTAAATGCTCATTGAAGGGCGAAGCACTTTTGTGGTTGGAAAATATAGGAAAGTTTTTGATTACTGATGAAGCGAAAAGATTTGAACAAACTGTGATTGAGTTAAAGAAGGCATTTCCTCCCGTTAAAGATAAGAGTATTTTGAGAAAAGAGTTCTATTGCAACAGGCAGAATATTTATGAGTCGGCGTCAAAATTTTATCTTCGTAAGCTGGAACTAAAAAATAAATTAGATTTAGATATCACATTTGAGGAATTGTTGGACATTGTTTTTCCTCTTTTTAATCCAAATATACAGGACTTTATTGAAGTTAGAGCACCGAAGAATTTTGCAGAAATGCATCAGATATTATCGAAGTATGAGACTCGGCATAGCTCGGATCAACGGGATTTGCTTAGCCCTCGTCAGAGACCTGTCGCGGATAGTAATTTGAGAAATGAGGGGGAACGTAATTTTGTGAGAGGTGGATAGCGATTTCCGAATAATAATTTGCGTAATAAAAATGATGGATTTGGTCGTAATATGTCAAATACGAATAATGGTAATAGGAATTGTGGTGGTGCTAATAGTTTTAGAAGTGGTGAGAGAAATATGTATGGAAATAGACAGAATAGTGGTTATGATCGGAGAGGGGGAATACGGGACAGGAATGTTTCTTCGCAAGTAAGGAGATTAACTTCGGATGAGAATTTGGAAAATAGGTCAATGCAAAAGAGATGCGTTCAGAGGTCGGGTCAGTTAAACTGGTAGGTGACTGTATTTCGGAAGGTATGCAGTCACAGATTAAATCGGAAAAGCCTTCTGTGAGTTTGAATAAAATTACTATTAATCCGGTTGAGTTACCTGAAGTGTTAATTGTGTTAGATGGTATTGTCGTTAAAAGTGTCTTCGATACAGGGGCAGATAAGTCGTTCATTTCTTTTGATTGTTATCGGAAATATTTTTCGTATAAGAAGTTGAAGAGGTTAAGTCTGGTGGTTCAGTCGGCACAGGGAGTAGCTTGCGATAATAAAGGTTCAGTAGAATTGAAAGTTGAAATTCGTTCGGTTAAGACATGTTGGGAGTTTTGTGTGTTAGATGGATTAACAGTGCATTGTATAGTTGGTGTGGATTATATGAAGGATAGAGGAATTAGTTTGGATTTCTTTAAAAAGTCGTTAATCGTGAATAATGATGAGAATGTGAGTAAGAAAGAGCATGTTTCAGTGTCAGTTAATTTGGAGGAGTCGGGGTTAAGTGAAATCGAGAAGGAGGAATTTAATAAGTTTTTGAATGAATTTGGAGAGGTTTTTTCTGATAAACCGGGTTTAACGCATGTTGCGTGGCATGAGATTGATACTGGTTTAAAAGCACCTGTTGCTAGTAAACCATATCGTTATGATAAAGTTAAACAAGGTATAATTGATTATCACATTCAAAAAATGCTAGCGGACGATATTATAATGCCGATTGAGTCTCCTTTTGCATCGCCAGTAGTGTTATGTCGTAAAAATAATGGGAAAAGTTTAGATAATCCAGAGGCATATAGGTTTGCAGTAGATTATAGAAAGTTAAATGCGATAACGCAATACCCTCAGTATCCTATTCCAGTTATTGATGACATTTTGGCTAATATAACGAGTACGAATTATATGTCAACGTTAGATCTTACGTCAGGTTATTTTCAGATTGCAATGAAGCCGGAGGACATACCTAAGACTGCGTTTATTACTCGGGACGGTTGTTTTGCTTTTAAAAGAATGAGTTTTGGTTTATCGGGAGCGCCGGCAACGTTCCAGAAGGCCATGAATAATATCCTTAAACCTTTGATTGGTAAGGGTGTCCTGGTCTACCTGGACGACATAATTATAATGGCAGCTACTTTTGAAGAGCATTTAAGATTATTGAGGGAAGTATTTACGTTGTTAAGAGATGCTGGGTTAACAGTTAAGTTAGAAAAATGTAAATTTTTGAGAAAAGAGATAAAGTATTTAGGAGTTAAAATTACGCGTGATGGTATTAATATAGATAATGAGAAAATTGAGGCAATTACGTCAATGAGTTCCCCCAAAAATAGTAAGGAAGTGGCGACATTTTTAGGGATGGTGGCTTGGTTTGCCAAGTTCATTCCACGTTTTTCGGAGTTATGTGAACCGTTGTATAATTTAAAAAGAAAAAGGGGTGAAGTTTGTATGGTCATCAGCGGCTCAGAGATCGTTTGAATTATTAAAAGAGGCAGTAGTTTCCCCTCCTGTTTTGGCTCACCCCGATTATTCGTCTCAGTTTGAAATGTATTGCGATGCGAGTGCAGTGGGGGTTGGAGCGATGTTAGCACAGAAAGGTCGACCTATAGCTTTTGCGTCGAGAATTTTAAATGCAGCCGAAAGGAACTATTCGATTACGGAAAGGGAGTGTCTTGCAGTAATTTGGGCTTTGAATAAATTTCGTTGTTTTTTCACTAATATACCGGTTAAAGTCATTACGGATCATTCAGCTTTGACAAAGTTAACTAATGGAAAGGGTTTGTCGTCTCGTATGGTCAGATGGTGTTTGAAGTTAGCAGAGTATAATGTGGTTATAGAACATAGGGCTGGCAAGGAGAATGCGGTAGCGGACGCTTTGTCACGAAACCCGCATGGTGGTTTAGAGGTTACGGAGGAAGTTAAGTGTTGTGCATTGTCATCGTTGGTGTTAAGGTCACGAGAGCAGTTAATAAGGGAACAGAAACAAGATGAGGAGTTTGGTAGTTTGTATCGTTATTTGGAAAATCCTGATGATGTCCCGAGCGCAGATGTGCCTATGTTTGAGAAATGGTCCCAATCTTTTAAGCTTATCGATGGTCTTCTTTTTTATTCTAAAATTGTAAATTCACGTGGTGAATCAAGAGTTTTTATTCCGGCTAGTCTTCGTAAGGCCATCTTGAAAGAATTTTATGATAATCCATTAGCAGGTCACTTAGGAATCAGGAAAACTTATGCTCGAATTTGTGAATCCTGCTACTTCCCTAAAATGCGGGAAGCAGTGCGCGCTTATGTCTCCAGCTGTAACACATGCCAACGTTATAATTATAAAAATGTAAGTCCAGCTGGCAAATTAATTCCTATTAAAGTAAATTTTCCTAATGAATGTGTAGGTGTAGATTTAATCGGTCCTTATCCATTGTCTAATCCTAAAAGATATAGATTTGTACTAGTTATAGTTGATTATTTTAGTAAATGGGTAGAGTTAGTCCCCCTCAGGAAGGCTTCTGCACCTGCAGTTGCCGATGCATTTTTCGATAATTATATTTCTAAATATGGTGCACCAATTAGGGTAGTGAGCGATCATGGCCCTTGTTTTATTTCTGATATATATAAGGCCCTGTGTGAGAAGCTGGAGATCGATCATTCTTTTACTGTTCCGTATCGTCCGCAGTCTAATATGGCTGAACGTGTAAATCGTATATTAATTCAAATGATTTCTTCGTATGTTGGTTCTCATCACGCAAATTGGGTCCAGTTTCTTCAGCATTTTGCGTATGCACTTCGTACAGCAGTTCACGAGTCGACGGGGAAAACGCCAGCTGAATTGTTTTTGGGTAGAAAAGTCATTACTCCATTCCAAAGGCTAGTTATGGTGTCAGATGCAGAAAGTCAGTACATGTGTCAGGATATTGAGAGGTTGGTTAAGGAAGCTCAAGTTCAGATGGGAAAAGCGCAAGAAAAGCAGGCTCAGTATTATAATATGCGTAGGAGGGAGTTAGAAGTGAAAGTTGGAGATTTTGTGTTAGTAGAAAAGCATTGGTTAAGTTCAAGTCGCCAAAAGAGAGTAGCTAAGTTTGGTCCGAAGTTTGTAGGTCCGTTCGAGGTTTTAGAAGTTCGAAATAATAATTTGGTTGTTGATGTCAATGGTGAAAGAATGACGGTTAATTTGGATCAAGTTAGAGTTTATAAGTTTAGAGAAAATGGTAGTGAAGGTTCTCATGTGTCGAGTGGTGTTTCGCGAAATTCCCGATCCAATGAGTGTCCCGAGTCCAGCACTTCTTCATCTAATTCTTTTCATCAATATTCAAGAAGAAAATTTGGTCAAACAGCTCCAAAAACTGTTGTTGAAAGTAGAAAGCCTATCAATCCGAGAGCACAGTATGATAATAAAAATAAGAGAGCTGTGTCCAATACATCAGATTCTGTGTGCCATAAAAGGAAAAAGATTATAAACTGTCCCGTTCCTCCACTTATTAGACAGCAACCTCAGAAACACAAATTATCTAATAGTTCACCATCTTCGGTACTTAATCCCCGGAAAAGATTTCAGATGGACACTCGCCAAACTGTTAAAAGGACTTTAAAGTCGGAATTTTTGCCCAATAAGAAACAGCATAGGTCCGGAAAGAAACGTGGTCTAGGATCTTCAGTAACTTCGGGTGCATCTAGAAAGAGGAGACAACGCTCAGATTACCGGCATCAACAGTGTGAATCTCGCCATGGAGTGACCCCAGCGAACCGGCCAGAGCAGAGTCGTCGAGCGGAACCTACAAGTATCCCACGGCATCCATTCAGAACCAAGCTGCAGGCACGACAGTCAACTGTGGCGTCACCGTACAGTTCCGATGACGAAAGATCCTTCGTACAAGGTTTCTGGGACAAGAGGAGAAAGCCATCCTGTAGTATGAAGCCTGCCAGCAGCGAATCATCTCTATGATTGGGTGATAATGTTCTTTATTAAATTTCTATTAGAGTGCATATATGTGGTAGCAATGTGAAAGAATAGAAAGCAGAAAGACTGTTTGGTACTTTTGGCCATTTTTGGAATTTTTTGACGGACTCACGATTAGTGCTTAATTGTGTTCAAAATTTGTTTGCAAAATTGTTAGTTTTATGTATGTTTGAGATTTTGGTCTTAACTGCTTTTAAAAATTCTGGATCTATTGTTAAATTGTTGTGTTATTTGTTAAAAATGTTACTATATTGTTATATTGTTCATGTGTTATAAAATGTATGTTAATGTATGTTTAAATTTTCAGAAAGTACAGATAGTAATTTGGGTTATTTTGTACACGCGCCGCGGTTCAGGCGCGCACGTGTTTTGCGGTCAAGAAGTCCTTGACACGCGTTTCTATCTCTTATACTAACATTTAATGAATTAACTTTCTCCTTATCGTTCGTGTTTTATGTGTTGCGTTTGTACTTTAGTTGGGAATGGTTTCCGCAAGTTGCGAATTTTTAAGCTGCGTTTGAATTTGAAATTGTATTGTATTAAAATTGAATGTTAATGTGATTTTCTTGCAGGGAAGTATACCTGTGTTATGTATTGATTCTGCTATTTTTCTTTTAGTTAATACAGATGAAGAGCATGATGACGTCATTTTGTAAATTTTTGATTGTTGCATAAGCACAGCGATGTGACGCTGTACGTATGTGCCCCGATTACTGTTAAAGTGGAGTTAAGTTCTGAAGAATTTTGGGAGTTAGTTCATTGGCTAATGGGTATGTAGGTATTACGTAGTAGCAGGGTTATTTTAGTATGAAGTAAATTTAATTTTAGATGAGTTCGGAATTTGGATGAGGAAAATTTTTGCGCATTGGGTTTTTTTGGACTTGGTGCGAATTCTAGTTTTAGGAAAGTTATGGAGAAATTTTTGGTAACATTATAGTTGTATTGCAATATTGAGGAAAATTTCGGAAGTTTAGTGTTTTGAGACATTTTAGCACTCCTAGTGGAGTGGGCTGTTTTGAAAGAAGAAGTAATTAGTTTTGAAAGTTTTACGAGTTTTTGGAAGTTTTACGGAGGCTATTTGTAAGATAGAAGAATGATTGGATTGAATATGTGAATTTTTGAGGCAAACTGAGGTTTTTTGGTTGTGATGGGTTAAAGTTAATATTTTGAAAGTTATGTTTGGTTCTAAATTTCGCCCATCACTGTGTTTTTTACGGTTCGAAATTTATAACAAGAAAAAGTCCTGGGCATGCATTTGGCCCAGTCCTTTTTCTCTGCGGAATCCGAGGGGGGGTTGTGAGGGAGTGACCTTTGCATAAAGGCACTCTAGTATTTCTGAGATCGTGACGTCAATAATTTAACATGTGTAAGCGTAAAAGCGACATCTATCCTCTCTTTTACTTTAACTTTCTAGAGTGTGTGTGCTCTTTCGGGTTCTGCAGTTAGCTCGCGGTTATTAGTAATATGTTAATGTGAAGTATCTCAGTTTGCAGCATATAAAAGCTTGGGTTTGAGTGAATGGGGAGTGTCTCTGGCACTAGCCAGCGAGAGTGTGTCTCTGGCATTAGCCAGCGAGAGAGCATCTGTGGCGGTAGCCAGCGAGCGAGGATCTCTGGCATTATATATCGAAGTGAATTATTGTTCAGCGAAGTGCTAGCAAATTGAAAAGTAGCAGCGAGCCTCCAGTGAAGTGTAAAGGAGTTTTGATAGTTGACTTGAGAGTTGGCCGGGGTAAGAAACTTTATAGTAGTTTCATTTTGATTATTTGTGAATAAAGAAATACATACAGCCACGGGCTGTCTAATTAAGCTTTATCTAGCAGCTCAGCCAAGAGATAGGGAGAAGTATTAGAAGGTGCCACGATTGAGCTAGGCCGAAGCTTGTGAGTATGTGTTTAGCCTTTTCATAGTATTCTCAGTTGTGTAAAATTAAGACTTGCTCCACTTCCCTTCAGCCCTCATCATTTTAATAAACTTTGTTGTTTTATCTTAATTACTGAGTATGTCTACATTTAACCTCCACCACGACCAACCAAACGTTACAAATGACACTCAGCATGCATGTAACGTTACACATTTAATTAAAATTGAAAATATGATTTTAGTTTTCTTTCGGGGTTTTTGTTTTTCAATATTAATTTTAGAACTATTAACAATAATTAATGAAAAAATAATATAAGTTAGAAAAAAAATCATATTTTCAAACTTAAATAATTTTTCAATTTTGCTCGAAACAAAACTAATGAAAAAAAAATTAAAAATGGCATATTTCAAGTTTGTACTTTTTTTCCTTTAACAATTTTTAACTTTTAATAATTTAAAGACAAGAAATAGTCGGGAAAAAACTCGTTATGCAGAAAACTGAAATGTACTGTTTTACTGCACGTCAGTTATTTAAAAGAATGATTTTCTAAGATTCAGATTAAGTCTTTTTTAAAAATTTAGCTCTCACAACTTCAAGCTTTTTATAGTCCTGGAGTGGCTGTTAAAAAATCTGTATTCTGGGCCCAGTCCGGGTCAGGGCCGAGACGTTACTTTTTTCTGAAGACTCGCCTATCCGGGTCTAATGTATTTTTCATATCGGAGGGGGACTGCTTCCTTCTTCCTAGGTCTGCACTGGACGAAATTTTCAATCCCGGTCTCGACACAACCCGTATTAAAATCATTGTCTCTGACTAACCTAATCCGTGCATGAAAAAAGTAAAATTTGGTTCAATCAAAATTTTTACGAAAACCACATAGATTTTTGAAATCACTTTTATTTTACAAAAAAAAAAAAACTTTTTTTTAAAGAAAAGCATATTTAAATGCTAAAAAATTAAACACAATAAACCAGATAAAACAAATCTGCCTATGACGGAATTCTGTCTTAATCAGAAAATGTGTTGACCCATGCAAAATAAATACAATAATTCCTGAGAAAAAAAAAATTAACTCCATTAACCCTCCTAGGAAGGGCATTTGTCTATTACGTATTTTTTCTTTCCTATGTGATTCCGTCTTGAAAGGTTTTACTGTATAGCATTTTTCGAAGTCTCCAATGCAATGGATATGGATTAGCGATATTAAAATGTAAGTGAAACATTTACATATAAACTGAGAGTCATTGATAAAGTAAATATATCACAGCGTTTGGCGCTTCTTTAATAATAAAAAGTAAATATAATTTTAATATACAAAACGAAAAGCTATAATAAGTATTTTTGGGTTGAACCCTCCACGCGAAACAAATTTTAAGTACACTGAAGGCAAAATATACGTAGAAATTCACGGCTGAACCGGACTACGATTTAAACCTTTTTCCAGCCTGGTCCGGATTATGATTTTAACATTTTTCCATGCCGGGCAGAACTTTTTTTTCCTATGGGTTGGTTTGGGATCGGACCTAGATATTTCGATCCATGCAGAACTCTAGTGTTAACGATCAAAATATTTTGAAAACAAGTTTTGATTTATATCAATACGCTGCTTTATTCTCTCCAAATAAGAGGCACAGTCTTAAATCGACATTTAATGACGGATAATTTGTGGGCGATCCCTCATTTCCTTTGAAGATGATACAAAAACTCTTCGTTTACAGGCATGGTAAAATGGTGTAAGTCACGAATTTTAGAGAATTTTGGATCTTAATATCCCTGTCAGATTTTCAGATATGGAGATGAAACATTTTTTGTTCAATTTAGGAATGGATAAGGAAAAATTTCCTAACTGGGAATTTTTTTTATGGGGGCCGTATAAAAATTTATTTTTTGTATTTTTTTAAATTGACCCCAATGGAGTTGCAATTTATCTTATCAGAAATTTCACCTTATTTTATGATTTTTTGCAATAGGAAGTAATGCTCTAGAGGTAATATTTAAGGAGATAGCCTATTATTTCGAAATTTATGACTCACCCTGTATAAGAACACTCTCAAAAAATTTCCATGAAAGCTCTGACAACTCTGCAATTTCATCGGCTATGCCATTTTAAGTGCGCCCGTAAACTAGGCATTTTTGCGAAGTCTTTCTCATTTTTAGGTAAGTATTACTTAAATACATACTATGAAAAAAATTACATACTAGAAAAATATGTATACCTTGTCTGAATATTTGAAATATCTGTTTCAGGTAAATGTGACCGAAGGGGGTGGAGAGAGAGAGTGAGCAGTCGTTAGGAGTAGATGTTCAATGCATATCAAGGGAAAATGGATTATCTGGGAGGTCTATTCATTTACAGGTACGTATTATTTCAGTACGTACTATCACGCAATTTACATATTAGAAAAATATGTATACTTTGTCTGAATGTTTGAAATATCTGTTTCAGGTAAATATGACCGTAAGGGGTGGAGAGAGAGAGTGAGCAGTCGTTAGGAGTAGATGTTCAATGCATATCAAGGGAAAATGGATTATCTCGGATGTCTTTTCATTTACAGGTACGTATTACTTCAGTACGTACTATCAGGTAATTTACATATTAGAAAGATATGTATACCTCGACTGAATATTTGAAATTTCTCTTTCATGTAAATATGACCGGACGGTCATATTTACCTGAAAGTTAATGCTAGCTTCGGTGGGATCGGCAAAAATGCTGACCGGGCATGTATTTCAAACAGGAAACATTCATTGTGTGTATATGTTGATTTAATAACTTAATTCTTGATTTCACCCTGAAGAGATTATGTAACAATGGATAACTGTTGATAAAAAAGAACTTTTTAATAATTAAGAAGTGTTATGCAAATATACTTTCAACAATGAATTTTTATGCCTTTCATAATATAAAAACAAGTTAATTTGTTTGTTGCCTTCTTTTGTTGTTGCGTATCAGCCAGAATACAAATGAAATGATTAAAAATTAGAATTAAAATGTCTAAATTCAATTGGAACCTGTCATAAGGCTGTCAGTTCATCTGAAAATTTAATTTTGGTTATTTCAATAAGTATGCTTAGTGGTATCTGTATGACTTTCGGGATAGTTATGTCAGATCTCGCACCTCAGTATTAAGAAAACTGAAATCAAAATTTGCATGATAAACGATACAAGCGGTCGCGAATAATTTCGGATTGTAGCCTTTTATTTTTTATAGTTGTCCTAAATTTATTCAGTTACAGAATTTCGGAGAATTAACAAAGCGAAGATTACTATTAAAAGTTAGCGGTGAAAATAAGTCCTCTGCCGCGGAGCGCTCATATCCATGTAAATGTGTAGTTATTCACTGATTTAAACTGGTTTTTTTTCTCTTACTTTTCAGTAAACGATTCTGATTAGTCCGATATATGAGCATTTTGTTTAACGTTAGATATTTCAAAAAACATAAATGAACACTAAAAAATATTTTTTTACCCAATTTCTGTGCGGATTATATTTTTTTTCATACGCCATGAACAATTATTCCCTAATTTCTAATAATACCATTGCAATTTCTAATTATTTTAGTATCTGCTTTAAAAAAGCAAAAAAAAATAAAAAAAAAATGAAAAAAAAAATAAAAAGAATTTATAAAACAATTTTTTTTTATATATGTGCATTGTAAAAATGCATTACAGTTAAGCAAACGAAAAAGTTATTTCCAAAGTCAAATTGAATTTCGTTCAAAAATAAATACCATAAAAATTATTTGTTAGAGTTTTGTTTTTTCCTTAATAATTTCAATACGCAATGAATAAATGAAAATTGAAATATACAGGGTGAGTTATAAATATCGAAATAATAGGCTATCTTCTTAAATATTGTCCTTAGACCCATAATTCCATTTGCAAAAATTCATAAAAAAGGCGAAATTTTTAATAAGATATGTTGAAACTCCACGTGGGGTCTATTTGAAAAAGCACGAAAATTAATTTTTTATACGGCCCCCGTAGGATAAAAATTCCAATTAGGAAAAAATTCTTTATCCAGTCCTGAATAATACACAAAAAGTTGCATCTTCATATTTTTAAAACTTGTTATCTTTTGAGTTAGTATTTTTATTTTTATTTTTCTACTTTTTTGTGTTTTTTAGCCATGTAATTTGCTAAGAAAATAACATTTAAAAATTTATCATAAAATGTACAAAAATTTCATATGGTTAGTACTTGTTTAAATGGGATATTTAAAAATCGTTATAAATCCAAACATTATTTATTGGATTTCAATTTCTTTCCATTTAATTAAAATTGAAAATATGATTTTAGTTTTCTTTCGGGGTTTTTGCTTTTCAATATTAATTTTAGAACTATTAACGATATTTAATGAAAAAATAATATAAATTAGAAGAAAAATCATATTTTCAAAATTTAAAAATTTTTCAATTTTGCTCGAAACAAAACTAATGAAAAAATATATAAAAATTGAAGGTTTCAAGTTTGTACTTTTTTTTTCTTTAACAATTTTTAACTTTTAATAATTTAAAGACAAGAAAGAGTCGGGAAAAATTCATTATGCAGAAAAATGAAATGTACTGTTTTACTGCCCGTCAGTTATTTAAAAGAATGATTTTCTAAGATTCAGATTAAGTGTTTTTTTAAAATTTAGCTCTCACAACTTCAAGCTTTTTATAGTCCTGGAGAGGCTGTTAAAAAATCTGTATTCTGGGCCCAGTCCCGGTCAGGGCCAAGTCGTTACTTTTTCTGAAGACTCCCTCATCCGGGTCTAATGTATTTTTCATACCGGAGGGGGACTGCTTCCTTCTTCCTGCAATGGACGAAATTTTCAATCCCGGTCTCGACACAACTCGTATTAAAATCACTGTCTCTGACTAACCTAATCCGTGCATGAAAAAAGTAAAATTTGGTTCAATCACAATTTTTACGAAAACTACATAGATTTTTGAAATCACTTTTATTTTACAAAAAAACCTTTGCATTCTTTTTAAGAATAGCATATTTAAATGCTAAAAAATTAAACACAATAAAACCAGAGAAAAAAAAAATGTGCCTATGACGGATTTCTGTCTTAAACAGAAAATGTGTTGATCTATGCAAAATAAATACAGTAATACCTGAGAAAAAAATAAACTCCATTAACCCTCCTAGGAAGGGCATTTGTCCATTGCGTATTTTTTCTTTCTTATGTGATTCCGTCTTGAAAAGTTTTACTGTATATCATTTTTCGAAGTCTCCAACGCAATGGATATGGATTAGCGATATTAAAACGTAAGTGAAACATTTACATATAAACTGAGAGACATTGATAAAATAAATATATCACAGCCTTTGGCGCTTCTTTAATAATAAAAAGTAAATATAATTTTAATATAGAAAATGAAAAGCTATAATATGTATTTTTGTTCAGAACCCTCCACGCGAAACAATTTTTAACTCCACTGAAGGCAAAAGATACGTAGAAATTTACGGCTGAACCGGACTATGATTTAAACCTTTTTCCAACCTGGTCCGGATTATGATTTTAACGTTTTTCCATGCCGGGCAGAATTTTTTTCTTATGAGTCCGTTTGGATAGGACCTAGATATTTCGATCCATGCAGACCTCTAGTGTTAACGATCAACATATTTTGAAAACAAGTTTTGATTTATATCAATACGCTGCTTTATTCTGTCCAAATAAGAGGCATAGTCTTAAATCGACATTTAATGACGGATAATTTGTGGTCGATCTCTCATTCCCTTTGAAAATGAGACAAAAACTCTTCGTTTACAGGCATGGTAAAATGGTGTAAGTCACGAATTTTGGAGAAATTTGGATCTTAATATCTCTGTCAGATTTTCAGATATGGAGATGGAACTTTTTTTGTTCAATTTAGGAATGGATAAGGAATAATATCCTAACTGGGAATTTTTTTTTATGGGGGCCGTATAAAAATTTATTTTTCGTATTTTTTCAAATTGACCCCAATGGAGTTGCAATTTATCTTATCAGAAACTTCACCTTATTTTATGATTTTTTGCAAAATGAAGTATTGCTTTAGATGCAATATTTAAGCAGATATCCTATTATTTCGAAATTTATGACTCATCCTGTATAAGAACACCCTGAAAATTTTTCCATGAAAGCTCTGACAACTCTGCAATTTTATCGGCTATGCCATTTTAAGTGCGCCCGTAAACTAGGCATATTTGGGAAGTCTTTTTCATTTTTAGGTACGTATTACTTAAGGGAGACCCTTAAGAAAAAACCCAAAATTTTTGTTATTGATTTTAAAGTATTGAATTTTGGTGTACTACTTAAGAATCTTTTTGTAAGAAATAATTAGCAAAAAAAATTCCCTTTTTATTAAAAAGTATATTTTTTATGGGGATTTTTATGATATTTTTTTGTCGAAAAATACACTTTTTAAAATTACTACTCCTCATTCAATTTTCAATATTTTGGTATTACTAAAATTTCTTAAATAGTGTTATATTATATAGAAAAGAACTAAGGAGAGATATTTTTAATTTTCTATTTTAATCGGCTAATATATATATATATATATATAAAAATACGCAAGGTAAATTTCCTTAAATTCGTTATAATTTTCATGTTTACCAATTTATGTAAAATTTTCAGAAATAGTTAAAAAAAAATATCTCTCCTTACTTTTCTTGCAAATTTTTTTAAGATTCTAAAAACATAAACACTTTGTTTCTAAATCATTTTACCACTGAGCCTTAGTACTTTGAACTTTGGCAAAATATGAAAAAAGTCATTTTCAGGAAAACACGTTTTAAATGGCCGCTAGTCCTTTAACCTCTTCAGACTTGACACATTTTAAGCCATCGTAAAAATTATTTCACAGTTTGTTCTATCTGTTTATACGTATAGAAACATAATTTTGTAATAAAAAGTAAAATAATTATTATTATTTTATATTTACTAGCAGGTACACATATGTGCACCTCGGGTTCATACTGCAAAAAAACACTTCATTTTTCAAAAAATTATTTAAACGAGGAATTTGGTGGACCATTGATATTAAGCTTATTTTACGTGCTATTTTCGAAAAAAATATTTTTTTTATGTATATAGATATATATATATTGCATTTTGTACAAATAACTCTTGTTCTTGATTTGCAACCTTCATACTTGCATTTTGAGCAAAGTTATCATTTGTTGAACAAAGAAACTGTCAATTTTGTCGTATCTAATACAGTAAATTGGCTTCTAAATACCCTTACGTTGTTTTCGCTGTGGTTTATTTGCGGAATCGTCTTCAGAATCATTTTCAGATGAATAAATTTTGCGTGGTCTCCATGGTCGTCCTTCTTCACTTACTTTGCTCTTATATTTCATCAGTACTTATGCAATCTCTAAAAATACCGCAAGAGAGAAAATCTGTCTTTTCGAGGAACTTCACCTGTTTCGCAATTTCTGATATAGATTATCCAACAAATGGAAATAACCAAATCTATAAAATGTATATGAAACTCTTGTTGACTACTTTTTGTGTGACTTGAATAACGGTAAAAAGCCAAACACCTATCATTTAAATTTGTACCACCCGTACAAGTTTTGTATTCACAATTGCAGGTTGTGTTACATTAATTTTACAGTTTTGATCTTTACACCACCTAACACAACTGCTCTTGGGATCGCTATCTATGCAGATCGAAAGCAAAGTTACACATTTGTTATCTTTCCAGTTTAGTATACACATATCCTTCCCTTATCCCACTCTAACGTATTGCAAATCTTGATGATTCTTGATTTTTTTATCTGCTCCTCCTAGTATTTTGTTCATAATCATTGCAGTTTGGTAGATATTGTTCCTCAATAAAAAATCGACACATTTTACTCTAGTAAAAAACTGTCCTAGTAAATCACCCGTGTGTTGTTTTTTGGTATAAATTTGAAAACCAATTTGACAATGCCTCCACCTAGACCCAATCATAATTATTTTGAATCATAAGCTGGTGCAATTCCTTTTCCATGATATATTTGGCAGTCAAGGCTATGACCATCCCTGGCGGATAAAATAAAATTTTTTAATCCCCACGGATTAGGTTTTAACGGCACATATTGTCTAGATCCACAACGTCCAGCAAATGGGATCTAGTGATCTCTGTTCATCTAGTGATAAAGGTTTTGGCCGGGGCAGGGATAAACATTTTATTCTTACTGCATTGAAGATTAGATTTATTTTCCATAATTTGCCATCTGCATAAAGATCATTTGATTTATCTGCAAAATGAAGAAATTTTCTAATCTCAAAAAATCGACCACGTGACATAGTAGCTGCAATTCTAAGTACTGATAAGTCTTTTTGCCAGTAGAACCTTGCTTGGAGATATTTTAAAGCTCCCACGAGTATGTGTACGGCTGCAACTTTTATAATTTCATATTTAGATGCATTTATTGAGCGACGGTTTCGTGTTTGAACGGAATATAATGGAATTGGAATTGTTTGAACGGAATTTCTTTCATATGAAACTTTTTCCAAAAATTTTCATTTAACTAATCTAGAAATGATTAAAAAGGATTTACGATGCTGTAAAATCTGCTTATAGATAATCCTCATCAATCAATGATCCTCGAAACACTATTAGAAGAAAAAAGATTAAATAAATATTTGCGAAAATATAATATTTTATTATTCTAGTGTGCTGTAACACAAGTTTTAAAAATCTACTTATTTTCAGCTTTCCATAACAAAGGCCTTTTAGGTTAAATTTTATTATTACATGGATTCGGGATAGGTACTGGAGCAATATACTCAATAGTTATATCTGTGTCATCTAAATTTTCATTGCCAGAAGACTCACTATCATTTTTGGCTTCATCAGTTTATTAACTCTACAAAGATATACTAATTATGATTTTTAAAAATTAATTTTTAATTTAAAACATCAAGAAAATGAATTCTTATTTATAATTAAGCATATTTTTTTAATAATTCAACAACCTTAGCACTGCACTAACTAGATACCATTCAGTACAAATTTTTTGCGTGAGATGACTTCTTTCCAAAAACACAGAATTGAAACCGGAGGTGCACACACGTGTACCTTACAAATTACATCTAATTTAAACAGATATTATGACCTAGCTAAAAAATTTAAATGATTTATGCAATACTGAAGAGTTTATAAGCATTCTTAAAAAATATTATGAATGAATATTAATTTTCTAATTATAAAAATGTACTTACATTTTCGAAGTTTTATATTTTTCGCCATTGCTCATTTATTTTCTCCAAAATCATATGAATTAAAACTGCTAGCGCCATTTCTTGCTAAAACTAGAAAAGGGTAACGTACACAAATAACATCCTCTCGTCTCAATAAAAAATTTTCAAATATTAAGTGAGATACGCAGTTGAAATCAGAGGTACACAAATGTGCATGTCGGGTCTGAAGAGGTTAAACTCTATAGTGAGTACAATTAAAAAAGCTCATTTTCTACCCGTTCCGAATGTCCCGGAGTTCTGAAATTTTGCATGGATATTCGCAATTATGTATTTTATCGTTTTCTGAGATAAAATTTTTTTTGAACTTTTGATGATTTTTGGCCGAAAATGGGGTACGGGTCTCCCTTAAATACATACTATAAAAAAAATTACATATTAGAGAAATAGTATGTATACATTGTCTAAATATTTGAAATATCTCTTTCAGTTAAATGTGACCGCAGGGGGTGGAAAGAGGGAGTAAGCTGTCGTTAGGAATAGATGTTCAATGCATATCAAGGGAAAATGGATTATCTGGGAGGTCTTTTCATTTACAGGTACGTATTACTTCAGTAAGTACTATCAGGCAATTTACATATTCGAAAAATATGTATACCTTGTCTGAATATTTGAAATATCTCTTTCAGGTAAATATGACCACATGGGGTGGAGAGAGAGAGTGAGCAGTTGTTAGGAGTAGATGTTCAATGCATATCAAGGGAAAATGGATTATCTGGGAGGTCTTTTCATTTACAGGTACGTATTACTTCAGTACGTACAATCAGGCAATTTACATATTAGAAAGATATGTATACTTTGTTTCAATATTTGAAATATCTGTTTCAGGTAAATATAACCGCAAGGGGTGGAGAGAGAGAGTGAGCAGTCGTTAGGAGTAGATGTTCAATGCATATCAAG
Source organism: Maratus speculifer (assembly GCA_964019185.1). Taxonomy (NCBI): domain Eukaryota; kingdom Metazoa; phylum Arthropoda; class Arachnida; order Araneae; family Salticidae; genus Maratus; species Maratus speculifer. The sequence goes on from OZ025296.1 coordinate 290,908,560, forward strand.
GGAAAATGGATTATCTGAGAGGTCTTTTCATTTACAGGTACGTAATACTTCAGTACGTACTATCAGATAATTTACATATTAGAAAGATATGTATACCTCGTCTGAATATTTGAAATATCTCTTTCAGGTAAATATGACCGCACGGGGGGGGGGGGGGGAGGGGAGTGAGCAGTCGTTAGGCGTAGATGTTCAATGCATATCAAGTGAAAATGGATTATCAAAGAAGTCTTTTCATTTACAGGTACGTATTACTTCAGTACGTACTATCAGGCAATTTACATACTAGAAAAATACGTATACCTTGTCTGAATATTTGAAATATCTCTTTCAGGTAAATATAACCGGACGGTCATACTTACCTGAAAGTTAATGGTGGGATTTCGGTGGGATCGGTAAATACTGACCGGGCATGTATTTCAAACAGGTAGCATTCATTGTGGGTACATGTTGATTTAATAACTCAATTCTTGATTTCACCCTGAAGAGATTATGTAACAATGGATAACTGTTCATAAAATAGAACATTTTAATAATTAAGAATTGTTATAGAAATATGCTTTCAACAATGAATTTTTATGCCTTTCATAATATAAAAACAAATTAATTTGTTTGTTGCCTTCTTTTGTTGTTGCGTATCAGCCAGAATACAAATGAAATGATTAAAAATTAGAATTAAAATGTCTAAATTCAATTGGAACCTGTCATAAGGCTGTCAGTTCATCTGAAAATTTAATTTTAGTTATTTCAAGAAGTATGCTTAGTGGTATGTGTATGACTTTCGGGATAGTTATGTCAGAGCTCGCGCCACAGGATTAAGAAAACTGAAATCAAAATTTTCATGATAAACGATACAAGCGGTCGCGAAAAATTTCGGATTGCTGCGTTTTATATTTTAAAGTTTTCCTAATTTTATTCAGTTACAGAATTTCGGAGAATTAACAAGGCGAAGAATACTAATAAAAATTAGTGGTGAAAATAAGTCCTCTGCGGCGCAGCGCTCATATCCATGTAAATATGTAGTTATTCACTGATTCTCTGTTTTTTTTCTCTTATTTTTCAGTAAACGATTCTGATTAGTCCGATATATGAGAATTTTGTTTAGAAAAGCCAAAAAAAAAAAAAAAAAAAAATTATAAAACGAATATATTTTTTTTTTTAAATATGTGCATTGTAAAAATGCATTACAGTTAAAAAAAAACGAAAAAGTTATTTCCAAAGTCAAATTTAATTTCGTTCAAAAATAAATACCATAAAAATTATTTGTTGGAGTTTTGCTTTTTCCTTAATAATTTCAATACGCAATGAATAAATGAAAATTGAAATATACAGGGTGAGTTATAAATATCGAAATAATAGGCTATCTCCTTAAATATTGTCCTTAGACCCATTCTTCCAATTGCAAAAATTCATAAAAAAGGTGAAATTTTTTATAAGATATGTTGAAACTCCATATGGGGTCTATTTGAAAAAGCACGAAAATTAACTTTTTATACGGCCCCCGTAGGATAAAAATTCCAATTAGGAAAAAATTCCTTATCCAGTCCTGAATAATACACAAAAAGTTGCATCTTCATATCTTTAAAACTTGTTATCTTTTGAGTTAGAATTTTTATTTTTTTTTCTACTTTTTTGTGATCTTTAGCCATGTAATTTGCTAAGAAAATAACATTTAAAAATTTATCATAAAATTTATAAAAATTTCATGTGGTTAGTACTGGTTTAAATAAGATATTTAAAAATCGTTATAAATCCAAACATTATTTATTGGATTTCAATTTCTTTCCATTTAATTAAAATTGAAAATATGATTTTAGTTTTCTTTCGGGGTTTTTGTTTTTCAATATTAATTTTAGAACTATTAACGATATTTAATGAAAAAATAATGTAACTTAAAAAAAATCATATTTTCAAAATTAAATAATTTTTCAATTTTGCTCGAAACAAAACTAATGAAAAAAAAAATTAAAAATGGAAGGTTTCAAGTTTGCACTTTTTTTTTCTTTAACAATTTTTACTTTTAATAATTTAAAGACAAGAAATAGTCGGGAAAAAATTCATTATGCAGAAAAAAGAAATGTACTGTTTTACTGCCCGTCAGTTATTTAAAAGAATGTTTTTCTAAGATTCAGATTAAATCTTTTTTAAAAATTTAGCTCTCACAACTTCAAGCTTTTTATAGTCCTGGAGAGGCTGTTAAAAAATCTGTATTCTGGGCCCAGTCCGGGTCAGGGCCCAGACGTTACTTTTTTCCGAAGACTCTCCTATCCGGGTCTAATGTATTTTTCATATCGGAGGGGGACTGCTTCCTTCTTCCTAAGTCTGCACTGGATGAAATTTTCAATCCCGGTCTCGACACAACCCGTATTAATATCACTGTCTCTGACTAACCTAATCCGTGCATGAAAAAAGTAAAATTTGGTTCAATCAAAATTTTACGAAAACCACATAGATTTTTGAAATCACTTTTATTTTACAAAAAAACCTTTGCATTTTTTTTTTTTTTAAGAATAGCATATTTAAATGCTAAAAAAATTAAACACAATAAAACAAGAGAAAAAAAATGTGCCTATGACGGAATTCTGTCTTAAACAGAAAATGTGTTGATCCATGCAAAATAAATACAGTAATACCTGAGAAAAAAAAAATAAACTCCATTAAACCCTCCTAGGAAGGGCATTTGTCCATTACGTATTTTTTCTTTCCTATGAGATTCCGTCTTGAAAGCTTTTACTGTATAGCATTTTTCGAAGTCTCCAACGCAATGGATATGGATTAGCGATATTAAAATGTAAGTGAAACATTTACATATAAACTCAGAGTCATTGATAAAATAAATATATCACAGCCTTTGGCGCTTCTTTAATAATAAAAAGTAAATATAATTTTAATATACAAAACGAAAAGCTATAATAAGTATTTTTGGTCAGAACCCTCCACGCGAAATTATTTTTAACTCCACTGAAGGCAAAAGATACGTAGAAATTCACGGCTGAACCGGACTATGATTTAAACCTTTTCCCAGCCTGGTCCGGATTATGATTTTAACATTTTTCCATGCCGGGCAGAATTTTTTTTTTCCTATGGGTCCGTTTGGGATCGGACCTAGATATTTCGATCCATGCAGACCTCTAGTGTTAACGATCAACATATTTTGAAAACAAGTTTTGATTTATATCAATACTCTGCTTTATTCTGTCCAAATAAGAGGCACAGTCTTAAATCGACAGTTAATGACGGATAATTTGTGGGCGATCCCTCATTTCCTTTGAAAATGAGACAAAAACTCTTCGTTTACAGGCATGGTAAAATGGTGCGTCACGAATTTTGGAGAAATTTGGATCTTAATATCTCTGTCAGATTTTCAGATATGGAGATGAAATTTTTTTTGTTCAATTTAGGAATGGATAAGGAATAATATCCTAACTGGGAATTTTTTTATGGGGGCCGTATAAAAATTTATTTTTCGTATTTTTTCAAATTGACAACAATGGAGTTGCAATTTATCTTATCAGAAATTTCACGTTATGTTATGATTTTTTGCAATAGGAAATATTGCTCTAGAAGCAATATTTAAGGAGATAGCCTATTATTTCGAAATTTATGACTCGCCCTGTATAAAAACACACTGAAAATTTTTCCATGAAAGCCCTGACAACTCTGCAATTTTATCAGCTATGCCATTTTAAGTGCGCCCGTAAACTAGGCATATTTGGGAAGTCTTTTTCATTTTTAAGTACGTATTACTTAAATACGTACTATCAAAAAAATTACATATTAGAAAAATATGTATACATTGTCTAAATATTTGAAATATCTCTTTCAGTTAAATGTGGCCGCAGGGGGTGGGGAGAGAGAGTGAGCAGTCGTTAGGAATAGATGTTCAATGCATATCAAGGAAAAATGGATTATTAAAGAAGTCTTTTCTTTTACAGGTACGTATTACTTCGGTACGTACTATCAGGCAATTTACATATTAGAAAAATATGTATAACTTGTCTGAATATTTGAAATATCTCTTTCAGGTAAATGTGACCGCAGGGGGTGGAGATAGAGAGAGTGAGCAGTCGTTAGGAGTAGATGTTCAATGCATATCAAGGAAAAATGGATTACCAGAGAGGTCTTTTCATTTACAGGTACGTATTACTTCAGTACGTACTATCAGGCAATTTACATATTAGAAAAATATGTATACCTTGTCTGAATATTTGAAATATCTCTTTCAGGTAAATGTGACCGCAGGGGTGGAGAGAGAGAGTGAACAGTCGTTAGGAGTAGATGTTCAATGCATATCAACTGAAAATGGATTATCTGGGAGGTCTTTTCATTTACATTTACGCATTATTTCAGTACGTACTATCAGGCAATTTACATATTAGAAAATTATATACCTTTTCTGAATATTTGAAATATCTCTTTGAGGTGAATATGACCGGATGGGGTGGAGAGAGAGTAAGCAGTTTTTAGGAGTAGATGTTCAAAGCATATCAAGTGATAATGGATTATCTGGGAAGTCTTTTCATTTACGGGTACAGTGGCGTAGCTAGCGGGGAGCGGAGGGGGGGGGGGGTGACACCCAATCTCTATTTGGAAATATACATAATCTTATAAAATTTTGGAAAAGAATATTGAAATAAAAGGAAATTTCTATCACATCACGCAACAGAGTTAATTTTCTTTTCTCGGAGTCTCTAAAATTTTATTACAAAATGGGGTGTCTAAATAAGATATACACCAGGAACAGAAACCTATTTATTCAACGAATGGCTAACAAAAGCAAACTTTTTAATTTTGTATTTAAATTATAATTTTGTAATAATTTTTTTGAATTATCTATAAAATCACACCAGACATTCAAAAAATGTTCAAATTTTATTTGCAATAACGTTAGAATTGTGATTTAAAAAAATAAGGCTGATTTGGGGGGGAGGCACTGACACCATTTACATCCGCCCCGGGTGTCACCCATCCTAGCTACGCCACTGCACATAATTAATATTTTCAGCAGTATGTTTCAAAATATAAGACTTCTATGAACCTGTATCAATCAACATTTCAACATATAAACTTGAATCTGGTCCTTTTAATTTTACTACCAAAGTTTGCAAAATTACCTTTGGAGATTGGATAAATTAGATAAATTAACAGCTTTCTCTTCAGATGTTTTCTTTGACGATGGTTTTGTTTTCCCTTCTTCTTATTTCTATAATCTATATGATATTTCAAACTTTTTTATTTGAGAATATTTCTAGACACATCAATGTGGCATGTTCTTTATTACAAACTAGACATCTTATGAATGCATTACACTTATTTGAGCAGTGTTCTCGTTTGAAACATTTAAAGCAACAGTTTTTCTGTTTAAAATTTTCTGTTTATTAACCACATTTATTTTTGCGCGTTAATCAGTTAAGAGTTTCACGCTGCCCGTTACAAAACACTCAACTTTTAGAAATCGCTGGACTGGTGGATAACAGACCAGAAGCGGTAAAAAATTTTTCTTCTACTGAAACACCCTGCTTTTTAATTTTCGGTTTCAGTTTAAATCCAGATAAGGCCAAATTAATTCTTTCTTCCGACTTTAAGAAAGCTTACAGATTTTTAGGTTCCGCCCATCTATAAAATTAGAACTTCTTTACCATGCTCTTAAAGGTTCAGTGGTCTCTCAAAACTAATTTTTTTAATTTTCAATGATTTTTTTTTTTTTTTAATTTCTGGAAATAGTCATAGTATATATATATCTAATATTTCACAATTTGGTTAAAAATATATTCAATAATTTTTTAGATACAGATTTTTTTTTTTTAATTAACGAAAAATGGCAATATTTCAAAATGCTCCCGGCGCAATCAGTTTTCACATACTAATTCAAAAATTTTCCATAACTCTTTCATACATACAAATAAATGTTACTAAGCATTTTTAGCATATTACTTGTAAAACACTTAAAAAAATGATTTTAACTCATTTTTTTTTTGTATTTTTCGTTAAAAAAACATTAAAAATTCCATATAACTGAAATTAAAAAAATTTAAATGCGTCTAATAAAGTTTATTTATAGTAACATTTGTTAACACATATATAGAGAGAATTTTAAAAAAATTAGAAAAATTGGGCATAAAGAATGTCGTCTCGAACTTTTTTAAATCATGAAAACGACGAAAATATTCATTCTGAGAAATACAGGTTTTAGTAACTACAATGATTATAATTGCTTAATATTTTCCTACTGACACAGTTTCAGTTATATATAAGGGATATAATATCATTTCTAGCTTATATGTAAGTGTTTTATGTTTTTATGGTAAATTCACATAAAATCTGTGACCTCGACAGTAATTCACGCAAAGGACGTAAAGTATCTGAATTTTAAAAAAATATTCTCAAAACTAACTTTTTTATTTTCTGATATATATTTTTTAAATTTATCTGGAAATATTCATGGTATAAATACCACTTATTGTATAAATTTTTGTTAAATATATTAAATAATTGTTGAAATTTTTTTTTTTTTTTTTTTTCGTTAAAAAGGTTGGGGACAAAAACCTCTAAATACATTATAAAGAAACGCTAAAAGGAACAGTTAAAAGTTACAGTTAAAGTATTGTTTTACGAAATCACAAAATTAATAAGTATTCAGTGCAAAATAATAACATTGAGTAAGATAAAACGAAAAACTAAGCTAAATTTTAAGGCTGCGAATCGGCTAAAAAGTAAACAAAGGGACGTGGCAGAATCATTTGATTGGACAAAAATGCTTGTAACTCCAGTAAAAATAGTCTAAATTGAAAAATTATTTTTGCGTTCATTAGCAGGGAGTTCATGTAATGTTATTATGCTAAAAATGAAAATTCGACAATTTGATTATTTTTTTGCGATTTTGAAAGTCCACTGTACCCTTAAAAACTCCTGTGGCATGCAAGATTCTACTAAGGGGCATAACATAGCAACAAACTTTTCTGTAGTGACTTTAAATGTTTCGAGAGCTCTAATATGTGACTCTAGACTATCATAAGTGTACACATGGAACTAGGTTTATTTCGTGAAGATGAATTCTTCGAAACTAATTTTAATAACTCTCGGATATATACTTCTACTAACAGATCTTCCCTACCAAATCTAGTTTTCAAACTATCAATTACTTTGCCGTAGTTATCTCCGGTTGGCAGAAATTTTTCTGGCCCTAGATTCATTTACTGTAGCCTGAATAAGAATCTGAAATTTATCAGAGGGGACTATATCTGGGTCATCATGTATTTTTTCGAAATGCCAGCAGAATTGTGACCAGTTTTTTATTTCACCATCAAATTTATAAAGTTCAAGTTTTGGGAGCTTAAACTTTCTTTTAATATTAGCTTCACTAATATTAGAACTATTATTTATATCATTAGAAAATACATTAATAAATTCATAAACACTAACCTGTGTGTCAAGAAATTGTTATATGTAATCATTTGCTATTTCAGATTCTGCATCCAAATCGCCTACTTTATTTTCTATTTTCAGAAGAAGAATCTTATAGTTAAGTTCGATCAGTTGTCTCTGTTTATTTTTTATTTTTATTCTTTTTAGGCGTTCAAACATACTAACAAGTACTAATCCTAGTTACAACGATTCCTCCTGACAACGATTCCTGATTTTCACGCCCCTAAAAATCTGCTTAATGGGCTTCAATCAAATGAAAAGATCCGTTCGCTAATGCTAATTTTACGGAAGAAATTTATAAAGATATCTCGATTGGATTTCAATATATATATATATATATATATATATATTTATAGCTAAGATTGATCTGAATGCAGACTGTTTTTTACTTTTTGGATTTTAGTTGCAGATATTTTTTATGAGAGCGCGTTTCGCTTTCCAAACCGGTTCCAGAAATGAAAGCGTCCTCATAAAAAATATCTGTAAATAAAATCAAAAAAGTTAAAAAAAAAAAAAAAAAAAAAAAAAAAAAAGGCTGCACACAGATTGATCTCAGCTATCCAATGCAGAAAAAACAAGTTGGAAATTGCACGTGAACGTAGCAAATGAGGTGCGTCCGTACGATAACGAAGTTTTAAAAATATTCAGATAGTGCTGATATAGTAGAGCGTACTTCGGATACAGTATAGTAGTCGAAATCTTTGTGTTTCTGTAAATATGCAGGAAGTAATTTTTATTACACCTCAGCAACGTATATCTTATTCATAAAATGTGAAATAGTTGAATATAATTAAAACACGCAACAAACAATGTTTCCCCGTATAGTATTATGTAGTGGAATACTTTTGTGTGGCCCTGTAATTTAATAATAAAAATTCTTTGCATCACCGATTGTACAGAATGCATATTTTAGTATATATTTCATAGATTCATGCCAATTCTATTATGTTCGAATGAGTGTAACATCATTAAAATGCATTTGAAACTTTTTTCCCATTGACCGTAATGTAATGGAATACTTTTGATTGTCCTTGTAAATGATCTATGCATCCGACTTTCATAACATTTGAAATGACTCGACAAAATTACGTAATAATTATATGTTTTAAATTTCAAACGATTAAAATGCATTTGAAACTTTTTCTCCATCGACCGTAATGTAACGGAATCCTTTTGATTGTCCCTGTAATTGATCTATGCATCCGATTTTCATAACATTTGAAATGACTCGACAAAATTATGTTATAATTATGTATTTTAAATTTCAAACGATTCGGTTGGGTAGTTTTTGCGTTGTTATATGCGGACAGACAGATGGACAGACAGACAGACGGACGGACTGAGCGACAATAATAGGTGCTACGTATTTACATAATTACGAACGCACCTAAAAAAATCTTTTAAAAATATTAGAATGCAACCTAGATAGCTTTATAAATTTCTTCCATAGGATTAGTATTAGCGAATGTGTATTTTCATTTAAATGCAGCAGCTTTTTACAGTAGAAATTTGTTATTTTTATCCAACCATCGGTAGATATCTGTGACTATCACCATTCAAAATATCAAATGTTTTTTATTTATTTATTTAGTATATACAGGGTGTCCGAAAAGTCTGGAAACGGCCGAATAACTCGAGAAATACATATGAGATTGAAAAACGTAAATATACGTGTTAAATATTTTTAAATAAGCTACTCTGTGATACCAAATTTGACTTTCGAAACCTACCCCCTGGGGGTCAGAGGGGGTCCAACTTTGAAATCTTAAATTATAACCCCCATTTTTTATTGCAGATTCGGATTCTACGGACAAAAATACCTAACTTTTGTATTTGATGTTTATTTCAAATCTTCGTTTATCACGGTGTAATCGAGCATATTAAATCGATACATATTCCCGCTTTTCCAACGGGATTTTCCCTAATCGAAACTGATTGGGCAGAATTTTTGACGTCAAATTCCTCGTCTTTTGTAGGAATAGCGTTTCCTGAAAATCACCCGTGGCGATTATTTCAATAGTGCTACACTGTTAAAAATTTGACCCATTTGCTGCAGCGTCACTCCACAGCTATTATAGAATATCTCTTTTGTGACCAATGAGAATGCTCCATAACACAGTAAAGTAATCGTTTTCTATGAAAGCGGTGGAGTGACGATGCAGCAAAAGGGTCAATTTTTTTACAGTGTACTTTTCTGTGTTATGGAACATTCTCATTGGTCATGAAAGAGATATTCTATAAAAGCTGTAGAGTGACGCTACAGCAAATGGATCAAATTTTTAACTGTGTAGCACTACCGAAATAATCGGCACGGGTGATTTTCAGGAAACGCTATTATTGCAAAAGACGAGGAATTTGATGTCATAAATTCTCCCCAATTAGTTTTGATTAGGGAAAATCCCGTTGGAAAAGCCGAAATATGTATCGATTTAATATGCTTAATTACACCGTGATAAACGAGGATTCGAAATAAACATCAAATACAAAAGTTACGTATTTTTGTCCGTAGAATCCGAATCTGCAACAAAAAATGGGGGTTATAATTTAAGATTTCAAAGTTGGACCCCCCTCTGACCCCCAGGGGTTCGGTTACGAAGGTCAAATTTGGTATCACTGAGTAGCTTATTTAAAAATATTTAACACGTATATTTACGTTTTTCAATCTCATATGTATTTCTCGAGTTATTCGACCGTTTCCAGACTTTTCGGACACCCTGTATATGGGAGCGATCGTCTCACTCCTACAGCATGGCAGCTATGTGTCTCATTTCCAAACGTTGACGATAAAGACAAGGTCATGCAGCACGGCAGCTATATATCCCACGCAACTAGATGAAAGCCGTTGCTAAGGGCTGGCATTAAAGAACTGAAGTGAGAGAAGCGTTGGTAGAACGATGGTTGTTTTTTGGCGAGTACGACGCGGGATGACGAATTCAGATATAATGGAATGTTGAACTGCGATGTTTGAGATGTCTGTAATTTATTGTAAATAGAATTATGTAAAAATTCTTCTTTTTTTTGTAAATATTTAATAATAATAGAAGTTCTAAAATTTTAACGGTATCAGAATCAACTTTATGTCTCTTAGTTTAGCTGTGAATTCAAGAACATTTAAGTTTCTATATTTATCATTGTATTACAGTGACAGTAAGGCATGAGTTCTGTTTTCTAGTCATTCTGAAACTAGTCGGATTGGCAGCAACTTTAAATTATTATGTTGGGGTTGGGACTGGGACTGGGTCAGGTCTTCACACTTTCAGAACCGGGTCGAGTCGGGGCTTATTTTTTTCTGCAGAGCTGGAGCGAGCCACACCGTTTTTTCCAGGCCGGGTCTGGCGTGGACTTCTTTCCTACTAGAGGCATAGCCGACTATATCTATAAAGCCCGTTTATTTGAGTTTAATATATGAAGTCTCCCGCCAGAGGACGCTGATACTTTGCCCAAGTTATTCAGACCAATCATGTATACCCTGAACCAAAACAACGACACGTGTGCAAACATGTGCGCAGAACAGAAAGCAGCTTATTCACTCAGCTAATTTGGGCAGGGTTTGCGTCACGTGGACTCACACGTGGTCCAATGAAATGGTTCAGGGTTTGAAGCTGAATCCAGCTTCACTTTTTCGGCGGTTTTTCGCGAAATGGCTCGGCTAGTAGTATTATAGTCGGCTATGCTAGAGGTATACACGTTCCAAAAATTTCAAGCCCAGGTTCCGTCCGGTATAAAGGCTAAACGCTCGATCTGGGATCGACAAAGCTCGTATGCTATGGCGGTTCTAAGGGGCGGAGGAGGGGGCGAGCCCCTTCCCCCTTTGGGCTAATTGCCCCCTACTAGAGGCATAGCCGACTATATCTATAAAGCCCGTTTATTTGAGTTTAATATATGAAGTCTCCCGCCAGAGGACGCTGATACTTTGCCCAAGTTATTCAGACCAATCATGTATACCCTGAACCAAAACAACGACACGTGTGCAAACATGTGCGCAGAACAGAAAGCAGCTTATTCACTCAGCTAATTTGGGCAGGGTTTGCGTCACGTGGACTCACACGTGGTCCAATGAAATGGTTCAGGGTTTGAAGCTGAATCCAGCTTCACTTTTTCGGCGGTTTTTCGCGAAATGGCTCGGCTAGTAGTATTATAGTCGGCTATGCTAGAGGTATACACGTTCCAAAAATTTCAAGCCCAGGTTCCGTCCGGTATAAAGGCTAAACGCTCGATCTGGGATCGACAAAGCTCGTATGCTATGGCGGTTCTAAGGGGCGGAGGAGGGGGCGAGCCCCTTCCCCCTTTGGGCTAATTGCCCCCCCCCACCCTTGGGCTTATAAAAGATTTCCAAAGTGGCATTATGCATCCTTACGAGAAATAACTTGAGACGAAGCTCGAGCCCGTCACTGCCGGGCACGGGTCGCGCCATTTTAAGTCCACGAGGCTAGGACTGGGTAAGGTTTTCTCTCATTTTGGAGCGAGTCGTGTCCTGATCTTGCTTTTTTCGCAGATTCGGGTGGGGACCGGGTTCTTTTTATTCCAGACCGAGCCTGGTCTGGATTTCATATTTCCTAGAAGTTTGCATTGAACAAAATTTTCAGGTCGTGGCTCGGCCCGTAATAAAAGCTAAACATTCGGTCCGTCTCTGATCTAGATAGTATGATAAACAATATTGGCAGACCATGATCCTTGCAGCTAAACGTTCGGTACAACGGTACATCTTGTGATCTAGATAGTATGATAAACATTACTGGCTTGACCGCGATCCGTGCACTCATCTAAATTCTTTCCCACGAGCCCAAGTTGGGTTGAAAACTTTCTTACTTGTTAATCGTAAAAATTATTAAACAGAGAAAAGCGAATTTCATCACATATCCGCAAATAAGGCAAACTTCATTAAAGAAACGCGAATTTCGTCAGAGGGTTGCGAAAGAAACACGAATTTCATTAAAAGGTCGCAAAAAACCCTCAAATTTTGTGAAAGGATCACGGAGAAAATATGAATTTCTTCAAAGGATCACATTCACGGATAAAAGCAAATTTCGTAAATGGATCGCGATCGAAACTGGGTCAACTATTCTCACAAGAGTAAAAATTGAATCTGTAACTGACTCAAATCCGAAATGTATAACAATCTGCCTTGATATGCTAAGCGCAGCTAAAAAGTAAAAGTCAACCCGACCAATCGCAAATTATACTTGTTAACCGGACCCAGACCCGACCCGAAAGGGAAAATCCGAAATTAAGTTAACCTGCAGCAAACAGTAGAAGTTAATCGGATCCAAACGCGACCCACAACAAAAAGCAAAAAACCCGATCTGCCGCATAAAATAGAAGCCAACCGGACATCAAATTTTGTGAAATGATCGCGGAGAAAACACGAATTTCTTCAAAGAATCTGTGAAACAGATGCACATTTTGTACAAAGATTGCGAAAAAGAACGAACATTTTATCAAAGGACTCACCCCAATCAAAATCAGATCAACCCGAACCCTTCTCCCAAAAGTAAAAACCAAATCCTAAACTGCCCCAACCAGAATTGTATGTCCAACGGCCCCAAATGCTCTAAGCTAAAAAGTAAAAGTCAACCCGACCAACAACAAAATGTAGTAGTCAACCGGATCCAAACCAGACCCAAAAGCAAAAAATCAGAAATTAACTCGAACCTAGCAAAGAGTAGAAGTCAATTGGACCCAATCACAACCCAAATAGAAATTAACCCGACTAGAAGCAAAAAATGGAAGCTAACCGGACCCAAACACGACCCAAGTAGATATCTGTAATGGAATGTCTTGGGTAATTACGGTATCTTGCAGATTTAATATCGACTATTACAAGTTATCATCAATGCCGTGAAAAGTAGATCGATAAAAAGATAAATATGCAGCCAGGTTCTTTAAAGTAAAGATTTATTTTCACCCTTTCGAGAGAGTAGGACGCTCAGCGTAAATTACTGGTGGTTACAGCAGAGCCGGGGCAAGAGAAAAAGTGAAAGTGTCCGTTCTTTTAGTCAGAACCAAGATAACATCAGTTGTCAGATATCGCCAAAGGTTACAATGTTTGGCATGTATATGATATTTGGCCAAAATATACGTGCAATATTTTTCTTCTGAGAGAGAGATTTTTGCACTTAGCATATTAACAAGATAATCGCTAATTGGCGAAAAAAGAGTTTAAACCTTGATATTGGAATTTGAAAAAGCAAAGGAATTTTGTGGGATAGGCTTTGGGGCTCATGAAGCGGTCTAACATTTGCGAATGTATACCATATAAGGAGCGGTATCATGAGAAGGAGATATATTGGAATATGTACGACGCGCAAAACATCTTATGCAGCATTTTTATTGTAGAGCAGCTGGAATAAGAAAACCACATTCGGTTTTCTATGACCATATAAGGTATGGACAAAGTGAAATACATGTGCTGGGATTTCGGTGACCGTTACATTAAGGGATTGGTTTAAGTATTACTAAAATGAGAAAAGGGGCGATATATTTATAACTTCAACTGTAATGTAGATCCTGTTGTGATTATAATTTTAGTTACTTTAAAAGAAAGGATTTTTTTTTCTTTCTTTCTTTTTTTTTTAACTGGAGAACCAGATAAGTTTATCAATTTGTTACCTAACATCGTCATATTCAATGATATATGATATATTGATATCATATATCTCCCCCGCTGGTTTGGGTTTGAAAAAATTTTGGACCCGGTACGAAAATGTCTCTCTCAGAATTACATACAAAAGTGTAAGATTATGCTGGTTAAATATAATGAATTGATTACATATATTTGAATTTATGCAGTTATACATTATGTCGACATATGCTTATCTATCTTCAGTCACTCTTTCTTTTTTTTTTTTTTAAATGTTCATTTATTTTGATGTTGTTGTTGTTCCGGAACACATTGGCCTTTTATTGCTTAGAGTTCAGGCCTTATTTGTGCTTTTTCTAGCACTTTGCACACAACAAGACATTCTTCCTGTTTTTTTTTTTTAGGTATACCATATATTGTTCCTTTATAAAGGTTATCTTTTTTTTTAATCAAAGATAAGGCGCCAAATGCAAGGAAGATGTTTAATATGTAAAATAGTCATGAAGTTCGTACCATCAATTGTTTATAATATATATGTTTATGAAGAATGTTATCTATAGGTCACGAATAATATAAAAACATAGGTTACGGATAAAATGAAATCTTGAATAAAATATGAAGAATATGAAGTATATAATAAAAGTATGAATTATGTGGTACAAATATGAAAATCTATACTAAAAGAATACGAAATGGATAGTAAAAATATGAAGTGTAGGTTAAAAATATGAAATGGAGGTTAAAAATATGAAATGGAGGTTAAAAATATGAAATGGAGGTTAAAATATGAAATGGAGGTTAAAAATATGAAATGGAGGTTAAAAATATGAAATGGAGGTTAAAAATATGAAATGGAGGTTGCAACCATGTAAGTGTATCATAATAATATAAAAAATAATGAAATGTTATGGATGAAGTGTATTTTGTGACAAATGAGTATGTTTAAAAAAAATAAGAAAAAAAAAACAAAAATTCGTGTATCCACACAGGACAAGCAAAAAAAAAGGAAAGCGACACGCGATCCATAAAAAGGTGCTGCCCTAAATCTTGTCAAATGACAAGGTGATGGCATCGGCTTATGGCCTAGCCCTATGGGAAGTGGGAATATTGGCGAGAGCCCACATTACATGGACCCTCTGCTCCTCCCGAAATCTTTTGCTTTCTCAGAGGAGCGCACGTCGCATTACATAGAAAAACAGGGAGTTTAGGTAAAATTGGTGTGAACTGCACCAATCCGAAATTTCGTTTCTCACCACAATGAAGTTACAGGTCCTTTGGGCGACTTTTGAACGGGCCTTCACTTCGAAGGGGCATAATTAAAAATAAAAAAAATAAAACTCTGATACATATGGTATATATATATATCTGAAAGGGAATGTCAATCCTAGAGTAGTGAGAAACAGCTTTGTCATAATCGGTTAGAGATTTATTGTGCATCATGATTATGTTTGATATGACTAAAATTTAATGTATGTGCAATGTGATATGTTATTTTTATTATTACTATTATTATTATTATTATTACGTATGAACAACAAAACTACTGAAAGGGAAAAGTAAAAATCTTGGCGACAACCCAGCAAATAAGAGACAACTGTTATGTGGAAGCCCCCTGTGATGGAGAACCTGGACCAGCCATGAACTCCCTCAAAGGAAACTCGAACACAACATGCATATCATTGTGATGTACTGCATTTACTGTAAATCTATGTTAACCTAATATTGTGATGGGCTGTGTTAAAAACGAGATCTTAGGTTGTATTTTATGGAGCTATTTCCTGGGTGACTTATATTTTCCTCATGACGCACAAATAAATGATCATTTCTAGGGGGGGCTATAATTAGCCTGTCAATGTGTACTCTGAATGCCGATTCATCGGGTGAGTGTAAACGCTTAATGGAAACAGAAACTGGCGAATATTTATGTACCACAATAAAAGGTCCGGTGTATTTTGGTTTAAACTTATCAACGGATTTGAGGTACACTATATCCTTTTCTAAGATTACTCTTAGTTTCGCTCGTTTCTGGAAGTATTGATTTCTCTTTTCTTGTGAATTTTTGATGTTAGTGTATGCTTTTTTGTAAATTGAATTCAAATCATTTAGCAACTGGTAAGTTTCTATCCCCTTATCAAGGATTGGCTGATTAATAGTTTGATCAAAAGTATCAAATAATAAAGATAGTTCTCTTCCAAAGTGTAATAAGTTGGGGGAATATTTAGTGGAAGAATGTGTGGAACCATTGTATAGTGATTTATGTATACGTAGTGCATTTTCAAAAGAATGGCCTTCTTCAAGTAAAGTGGTAATTGAATATTTTATTGATTTATTTACTCTCTCTGAAATTGCATTACTTTGGGGGTGACCTACTGAGGAATGGAGTATTTTTATGCCCAATGTATCGTTGAATCTGTTGTACATGTCAGAAGTCAGTTGCTTACCTAAATCGCTGAGAAGAGTGGCAGGTCTGCCAAAGGTAGTTATGTAATCAAATAAACATTTAGCAATTTTGTCAGTTGTTGTTGTATGCAAAGCAAATAGTTCGAGGTGCCGTGAAAAATGATCTGTTACCGTTAAAACTGATTGTCCGTTTTTAAATGGTCCTAGTAAGTCAATCCCAATGGTATGTCCTGGGTGGGTTGGTGTGTAAGTGGGCTGAAGTGGAGCAGGTGGTGTTATGTGATGTTTTGTTTGAATACACTTAGTACAAGATGCTACAAAATTTAACGTGTCGGTATACATTCCTTTCCAAAAATATCTAGCTATTACAAATGCATATGTTTTAGTTAACCCAAAGTGTGACAGATGACAAATTGTTAAAACTTTAGCCTTAAGTGAGTCTGGTACAATAATATGGTACGAAAATGTGTTATTATATACGTTTTCTTTTTTTGTCATGAGAACCTTACTGTCAGGATGTATGAAGTACATCGGAAATTTTTTTGATGATCCATTTCTTAAAATCTCATTGTAAACTTCGGCCAAATTTGGGTCCTTTCTTTGCTCACTGACAAATGTGTCGTTTGATATTTCAAGTAATGGATCCTTGTTTGCATCTCTGCCTGAAATTAAATAATTTACTGAGTTGGGTTTGTTTTTATTGGATTCTTCGATATTGTCCGAAATATCATTATCTACAATTGGTAAAGCATGAGGGTCATTAAGGAGTTCAGGATTTGATTTAAGATCTTGGGTATTGTTTTCAAATGTACACCTTGATAGATAATCAGCAAGTACATTGGATGATCCCGGTACATGTTCGAAGGAAAAGGTGTATTCAGAAAGTTCAGTTAGCCAACGTGTAGTTAAATCCGCAGGGTTACATGTATTCTTGTATTTTTTTAAGGGAGCACTATCTGACAAAATTACAAATTTCCTGTTGTATAAATAGTACTTAAATGCGATTACTGATTTATAAATGGCCATTAATTCAAGTTTTAAAGCTGGGTAACGTTTTTCTGCATGTTTAAGAGATTTAGAAAAATATGCAATAGGAAGTAATTGTCCTTCATGTTCCTGTAATAATGCACCAGCTATCGCTATCTTAGATGCGTCAGTGTTAACGTAAAAGGTTTTTGACCAATCTGGTAAGCGAACCATAGGTGAACTAAAGAACACTTGTTGCATTTTTTTGAATAATTCTTGGTGTTTTTGTGTCCATTTAAATGTAGCTTTAGGAGTAGTCAAATCAATGAGAGGTTGAATAATTTCCGAAAATGATGGCACCAATGATTTATAAAATGTTACTAAACCAATAAATTTTTTTAATTGTCTCTTAGTTTTTGGTGTGGGAAACGAGTTAATTTTAACAATGTTTGCCTGAATCGGTGCAATAGAGTGGTTTTCAATATGGAACCCTAAGTAGTCAACTGCTGATGTATGAAATGTACATTTGTTTGGAGTCAATGTTAAATTATACTTAGTTAAGATTTTAAGTATTTTATCTAACTTTGAACAAGTTTCCTCAAATGAGTTTGACCCAAATATTAGATCATCTTGATATGAATATACTCCATCAATTTGCAATTCATCAATTAAAGAATCCATTAAATGTTGGAAGAATCCACTTGATGACTTTAGACCAAATACTAGGCGTTTATATTTAAAAGTCCCATAGATACATGTAAAGGTTAGTGGGTCTTGAAATTGTTCCGGAAGGTCTATTTGATGATACGCCATTTTGAAGTCTAATGAAGTGAAAAATTTGTATGCGGATAAATTTGAAATTATGGTTTGTATTTTTGGTAGGGGGTATGATGAGCCTTGTAACACGGAATTTAACATACGTAAGTCTAGAGCGAGTCTGTATTTCTGTTTTCCAGACTGATCAGTCTTCTTTTTTACAAGCAAAATGGGACATGCCCACTCAGAACAATTTCGTTCTATAATATCTGCTTCAAGAAGTTGATGAATTTGCTCTTTCATTTCGTTATGTAATGATTGTGGGAGGGGAAATGGTAATGTTTTTATGGGATAGTCATTTATAAACTTTAAATTTGGGACTACCTTGTCTGTGTGGCCTAGTGTTTTTATGGATTTGGAAAATGATGCATAATTATCAAGCAATAATTTTCCTAACCTTTTTGCATTCTCTTCCTGTAAATGATTTAAATTAAAGTCACTAATTTTTAGTTCTTCTTTACGTTGATTTAATGTTTCATTTGATGCCTGAATATAATTACAAATGTAATCCTTTAAGTTATCCTGAGATTTAAGATTAAAATTCGAAACATTTTCACATGAATTCATAATTTGATGAAAATTTGTGTTTTGTGACGGGTCCATAATGTCCATTGTTTCAAATAAAGTTCCTATTCGTGCATTTTTGTTTATGTGTACAGGTTTAGTAGATGAATTTTGTATAAAAACATAAAACTGGAATTTTTGTGGGGATCTAGTTGTGTTTTGAGTTCCTTCCATGTCTGATTCATAATTCTGACCACCTACAATACTATCGTAAGAAATTATATTCTTTTTTGTTTCACATTGAAAATAGTAATGTTTTCTTGGGTCAATTGAATCAGTTTTTATGGAGATCCACCTCTTTTCCTGTGGTTCTAGTTTAAGTTTATTCTCCAATCGAATTTCTTTTGTGAATTTTTCCGATTGATGTATTTCATGTGTTTCAAGATGATGTGTTTCATTCTCACATAAGGCAGAATCAAGTAGTGGTATGCTAAATTCATTTGTTGACATTTTATTCTTATGAATATCTATCACAATTCTATTTTTGTGAATAAAATCAAAGCCTAAAATTCCCTGGAAGTTAGCGGAATTCGATATGTCAACAATGTAGAAATTATGCGAGAATGACTTTTGGTGTATGCGAATAGAAGTTTTAATGCATGCAGTGAACTGAACATCTGAATTAACTGTTTTAATAGTGACGCCTGTTCCTAATCTTTTATATTTTAGTTTGTCTTTAATTTTTTCAAACAAATCTTGTGATATAATTGAAATGGATGAACCAGTATCGAGCAAAAAGTTAGTTTTATGTCTTGCAATGGAGGCCTTTATGAGGGGGAGTGTTGGGGATGAATTATTTACATTGCAAATAACTGCAACTTTGTCATCACATATGTTAACAGTTTGTGAAGCTACTTCATTATTGTTTTCGACTGTTTGTGATGCAGAATTTTTGGACAATTTAACTTCACATTTTGTTTGCGAAGCAACGGATTTAACCCTTCTGTCTGGACAGAGTGTAGGCAGTGTTGGGTCATGAGTCCATGGAAATTCGTCTGAAGTTGCTGATGTGTTAGACTTCTTTTGAGATGTAAAGCCATCAGCTGAAGTACATCTCATTAGTAGTTTAAATTACCATTTCTGTTATCATTTCTTCTATAGTTATTGTCGTATTTATAACTATGTTTATTTCTATTTGAATTTGCTCTACGCCATTTAAAACAATGTTTTGCTGTGGGGCCACGCTTCGCACATAGCTGGCAAGCGGGTGGTGATGTAGATTTATTTTTACGTGTGTTATGTTTAGGTGAAACCGTATGCTTCCTTTTAAAGTCCTTGTTCGCATATTGTTCACGCTGTTTTGAATTTTGTGGGGTTATACTGTGAATTGCGTCTATGTTTTGTTCATTTGGAATGCTTGTTAGTGTTAATGCATTGACTCTTTCAGTTAAAATTTTTAACTGATTAGCAATAGAGTCTGCTACAGGATTTGTTGTGTTACATGTTTGTAGCACATTCTCATTTTGCATTATATCCTGCAACATTTGTGCCCTGTCAACAGCAGTGTCATAATCGAGAATGTTTTCCTCTTGCAATTTAATTCTCAGTGGGGGTGGAATGCACGAGATTAGTTTTGTGTATTTAATATTGTCTAAGGCTTCTTTATCTTTTATGTTATCATGTACTCGAGTAGTTAGAATATTTATTCTGTGTGCAAGGTTTCTAATCGTTTCTTGAGGCAGCATTATTAAATTGTTAAATTCCACGAGCGCTGTTGTTTTACTAGGGGGGGCAAAGAATTTTTTGAATTCTTTTTCTACAAATTTTAATTTGTCAGCTTTATAAATAGATGGGTTCTGAGTAAAGAAAGTAAGCGCAGGTCCGGATAACTTACTACCTAGAAACTGGATGGTGTCCTGATCCTTCCATCCGTGTGCTTTGGCTAATGTTTTGATTTGGTTGAAGAAAAAGTCAACCAAATTAGCATCGCCATCAAAAGTGATGGTTTTGAAAGTAATCTTAGAATTAGCCATATCAGTTAAATATGTAGCTGATCTAATGCAACAAATACTAAAAAAAAGGTTTAAAACTATTTGTAAATGTTAATTGGTAGGTGTAGGGCTACTATTTAATTGCACACGTATTCCTTTGACTAAATTCTAAAGATTTCAAAGGTACTCACAATCATTTAAAGTCAAATAAAATAATAATAAAAACACAAAATATCACTTAAATAATAAAAATAGATACCATAATAAAAATTGTTAAAGCACTTAGTTAAAAATATCTAGCTCGTAAATGAGATAGTATTAGAAATGTCTTACTCTTATATTTTTTTTATCTATTACTGAAAACATCTATTTGTTCTCTCATGACTCTGAACAAAATATCACATTGAAAATTACTTACTTTGTATCAAAAAAAATTTTATGAAAAAAAATCACCTTTTTTTTTAGATTAAAGAGTAAGAAAATATATATATAAGTATGCATAATAAAAATATAAAGGGTATCTTATTAATGCTTGGATACAGGATTATAATTGAGATGTTTTAATACCGTAAGCTAAAGTTTAATCAAATAAGTATTAAAAAGCATTATTACTATTTTTTTTTTTGAAATGCTCTGAACAAAAAAATGTTATTTAAATAATCATGTATCCAAATAAAACAATAACAATAATAATAACAAAACATAAATCTAAGTGTTGTGGCATTATTGATGTAATAAAATTTCGCTTGAGCACAAATTCAAAATTTTGATTTTTTTGTGTGTGTGTATGTTTTAGCACCCCTGTCAACAGGGATCAGACGCATATTTCACATTCAAAACTTGTGTGCGTACCATTGATAGATAATTGGCACACACTTTTTTTTTAATATTTTGCGTATTTCTCAATGAAAAATTCTGTATGAGAGATTGATGACTTATTTATCACAAACACTTGATTGCATATTTCACTCTTTTTGTGCTCGACTTGTTGCCACATTAATCGCCACTACTTTTTTTTGGATTTGTTATTTTTTTGTGTATGTTGAAAATTCTGCTGAGACAATAACAATAAAAATACTTTCGTTTTTATCACATATTTGGATGTCTTCACACATTTATAACACGCATTGCAGCTGATACACGCCACTGAAAGCACGGAGATGAACGGAGCATATATCACACATGATGAATTCGCAAACAATTATGACGAGCACTGCAGTCGAAATTGAAAAGAAAAAAAAACTGCCGAAGACACTGAGTTGACCGCAGCACGTCGAGATACGAACGCGATGATGAATGTTGACAGCGGACGGAGCCACGCAGGTCGATCAATCAGGGTCGAAGAAAAAAAAACTTTTGATTTGACATCACTTTTCCAGCTGGCTAAGGCTTGAGTAACTGTCATACTGGGAGGGACGAGCCTCTTTTGCCGCATCCAACACCCTGCGACCCATAGAAGAAGGAATACGTCTCGAATCGTGTGATGCACAGACGGAGCAATAAATCTTGAGTTGTTCGAAAACACCGCATGCCATGCAGAGAAGATGCGAAACCGCTATAGACAGCAGCGATTTCTCCGGATTCTATGAGCGCCCATACTCCTCTAGTCGGGCTAAGTACGGTCTTATAGCACCAAAGTTTGTAATGGAATGTCTTGGGTAATTACGGTATCTTGCAGATTTAATATCGACTATTACAAGTTATCATCAATGCCGTGAAAAGTAGATCGATAAAAAGATAAATATGCAGCCAGGTTCTTTAAAGTAAAGATTTATTTTCACCCTTTCGAGAGAGTAGGACGCTCAGCGTAAATTACTGGTGGTTACAGCAGAGCCGGGGCAAGAGAAAAAGTGAAAGTGTCCGTTCTTTTAGTCAGAACCAAGATAACATCAGTTGTCAGATATCGCCAAAGGTTACAATGTTTGGCATGTATATGATATTTGGCCAAAATATACGTGCAATATTTTTCTTCTGAGAGAGAGATTTTTGTACTTAGCATATTAACAAGATAATCGCTAATTGGCGAAAAAAGAGTTTAAACCTTGATATTGGAATTTGAAAAAGCAAAGGAATTTTGTGGGATAGGCTTTGGGGCTCATGAAGCGGTCTAACATTTGCGAATGTATACCATATAAGGAGCGGTATCATGAGAAGGAGATATATTGGAATATGTACGACGCGCAAAACATCTTATGCAGCATTTTTATTGTAGAGCAGCTGGAATAAGAAAACCACATTCGGTTTTCTATGACCATATAAGGTATGGACAAAGTGAAATACATGTGCTGGGATTTCGGTGACCGTTACATTAAGGGATTGGTTTAAGTATTACTAAAATGAGAAAAGGGGCGATATATTTATAACTTCAACTGTAATGTAGATCCTGTTGTGATTATAATTTTAGTTACTTTAAAAGAAAGGATTTTTTTTTCTTTCTTTCTTTTTTTTTTAACTGGAGAACCTGATAAGTTTATCAATTTGTTACCTAACATCGTCATATTCAATGATATATGATATATTGATATCATAATATCAACCGGACCAGGGGCAAAAAATGAAAGCTAACCGAAATAACCGGACCCAAACCCGACCCACAACAAAAAAATAGTTGAAACATGAGCCGCATTAAAAAAAAAAAATCGCTCCGACCCGTGCATTAGACTTGATTTTACAAATTTCTAAAATCGTCCCCCCCCCTTGTGGACTCTCCAGATTCGCCCTTGGATATAGCTGAATCTCAAGTTTGATGAAAGTTTGTGCATTAGTTCTCGAGATAAAGCTATTGCGAAAATTGGGGAAAAATCAACATAGCACTGCCCCCAAAACATAAACATAACCAGTTTTCATATCAAGGTTCAACTGTATCTGAAATTTGATAAAACTCCGTGCATTAATTTCTGAGATAGAGCTATTGTGTAAATTGTGAAAAATTCAGCATAGCAGTGCCACCTAATGAGCAATTTACACCAAAATGAAACAGCATTCATTCGTATTAAGGACTAACCGAATCTGAAGTTTGATAGAAATTCATACACTAGTTTTTGAAATATACCTATTGCGTAAATCGTAAAAAAACAGCATAGCCAGAACCCGATTAAGATTGTATGAAGCCCAAGACCCACAATTTTTCCAGACCCCCTCACACCAAAATTGTAGCTAGTTTTTTTTTTTTTTTTTTTTTTTTTTTTTTTTTTTTTTTTTTTTTTACATCCAGGGGGTATTTAAGCAGGATCGGATTTAAACTTTAAACCACTCCGTGCAAAAGTTAAAGATTGCGCCCTTGCATCTAAAAAAAGCTAGCATTTTTACATTTTTAAGCAAACGTCTAAAAAAGAAAAAAAAAGTGTACTCGCATTTAGTAATTTCTTTAGCCTCATCCTCTTCTTCTTTTTGTTGCTCAACAAGATCAGGCACTGCATTGCATTTACAAAGTAGTCGTAAGAACTCAGTTTTTTTTCTCATTTTGCTTTAGCAATTTTGCGCCCCTCAATTTTTTTACTCCGCGTTGAGGCACGGACTGACGGAGTGTTAGTCCGACCCTGATTTAAGGAATTATAAGTAGATTATCATACCGCTGCCATGTTAACCAAAATTACTTTTGGCTTTTCAGAAAATACAGTCGAGTCTCTCTAAAACGAAACTCCATACATCGAATTTCTCTATATAACGAATATTTAGTAGTTTCGGTCCCCTTTTCGCATGATTACATTAAAAACAGTCTCTATATAGCGAAATATCTATCTCCATATAACGAATTTTTTCATAAATTGGTCTTAATTTATTCAGTTTTAAAAAGCTTCAAAATCATATGGAATCAATTTTCCATCACTTATTTTTGATTTATCGTCAGTGCTGAGTTTTTTTTTTTTTTTTTTTTTTTTTTTTTAATATTACTTCTCTCCTTGTTCTTTAAATCCAACGAATTCATCCCACCTCCCACACACCTTTCCACATCCTTCTCAAAACAGAGTCAATTGGATTAATACACATGTAAGAGAGGAATCAATGAGAGGCACATAAAAGACGCCTTCAAATGGGGGAAAATGTTAACTGCAATTTTTCATTCCTTGCTAAAATTCGAGCATTTTTTTTGAGAGCGTAACAATTTTAAAATCAAACCAACAACAACAACAACAAAAAAAAAAAAAAAAAAAAAAAAAAAAAAAAAAAAAAAAAAAAACAGATTTCTTTGTCTGATATTAATGCAAGTCTTCCTTATTTGATTTTCATTAAGCTTTCAAATAAATGTCTGTTCTCTTTTTTGAAACAGCTTAAATAATTAAGAAATAAAACGTTAAGTTAATATTTACTTTTAAACATTTCAAATTCTTAATTCAAAAGATCAAAAATAATATTTGTTCAAATTTCACACATTAAATACGATTTTTAACATCATTCTCTATACATCGAATTTCTCTATATAACGAATTTTTTACAGGAACGGTGGATTTCGTTATATAGAGACTCGACTGTAATTGCAGGAATTGCAATTTTAAGAAATATTTTTAAAATCATTTTGCTAAATTTGGGCCCTTCTCAGCAGTGAACCCAAGGTAATGGCCTAGTTGGCCTATGCGGTGATCAGACCCTGATTATAGCAGCGCCACCTGTTGAGTGATTTTCACTAAAAACTAATCAGCTCAACTTATATAAAGGACTACTAGAATATTATTTTTTAATGAAATCCGTGCATTAGTTCTTTAGATACAGCTATTGAGTAAATAGTAATAAATGCCGCATAGCAGCGCCACTTGTTGAGAATTTTACACCAAAAACTCATGAGCATCAAATTATATCAGGGACTACCTGAATATAAATTTTTATTAAATTCCGTAAATTAGTTCTTGAGATAAAGCATCCACAAAATTCATATAGATAGACATTTTATAAAAACATGTTTTTCGTGTTCTCTGACCCCTAAAATGTCTAAATCTGTCGAAAACTAGAATTTGAAAATTTTCACGAAAAGAAACTAAAAATGGGGTAAATAATGATAGCAGATGATAGGTTAGTAGTACCATCATCATACCACCGTTCGGGTTGCGTAGCTTTTAAAAGCATGGTAATGTGCCCTGTCTTACAAATATTCTTAGATTACGGAAGATTGAATGATATTAGTATTAGGAAAGGTGAATTTCTGCTGCAATCGGCTTTCCATGCTTTTGAGTTTAAATCTTTCCGGCACGGGCAAATTCTGTTAGTAAAATGAGAAATAATCGACTATCACCGGAATTTACAAACAACTTTTTTAGGCATTAATAATTCCTTAATTTAAGCTTGCATTGTAAAAGCAAAATTTCTGTAAAATATTATTTGGTGCTGTTTGCAAATTTGGAATTAAAATAAGGTACCCCGGACCGGGCAGAGTGTGCCGGAAAGGGTAAATAGGGCAATTTTCGTTTACTATGCTGACACACATCCACTCGCATACAGAGCGAAACTTTCTTTCGCTAGTATAAGTATTTGGCTCTAATATTAACCAAATTTAAACTAGCAAAAGCCATGCTTTGTTTGGATTCGCGAAGCATTATTTTATAAAACAGATATTTGAAAGTAACAATATTTTTTTTTTATTATTATTTTTGCATCTTTATTAAACAAAAACGTTATTTTATGTTTTGGCGCATTTTAATTTTTTACTTATGATGTAAAACTGGCATAAGATATTTTCGAAGCAAACTTTTACAAATTTTTTTTTAATTTTCAACTAAAAGCTCTTTTAAAGATGTTTTTACAATTTCAAGTAGCCACTGGTGTTTTTTAATTGTTTGAAATATGCATGTTTCCAATCTTTGTAATCAACATCCGATAATCTTTGATAGCTATTTTAGAATAATATATTTGAAGAAATCTTGAAGAAAGTTACTTCTTCAAAATCCTATTTTCTGGAAAAAACATTTGAAATCTGCTTTCGTTGATACTATGAATTTTCAACTGTAAAACATTTTATTTTAATTTCTTCATTTTTATACATGTTAGCGTATGAGAATTGCTGTAATTCTCTCCGCGTGGGAGAACTGTTTACTTTCTGCGAATGGCAACTCAATTAATGGAATTACCTTTTAACGAAGCGCTCTCTCATTCTCGCAGTGACGTTTTCACGAATAATTATTGTTGTGTTTGCGAACTTATTAAAGTCTTATTTTTCTATAAAATCCTTCTGATTAATGAGTCGATATTATTTAGCCACAATACGACCTTCGCAAAAATATTTATAAAGAGCTTGAACCAACAACTTCACGCAGATCTTTTAATTTTTCATTTATATAACAAATTTAAGAATTAATTTTATTTGTTTACAATTATTTTGTTGCCAGTTTACAAAAAAAAAAAAAAAAAAAAAAAAAAAAAAAAAAATCCATAATACAATTCTTTTAAAATGTTTAAGTGCCATCTGTGCAAACGATTTTGCGGGATAATGAAAACATGTTTTATTTAATAAATTAATCATGATTCTATCTATAATTATTTACTCCATGATTTAAACTTTTTTTTCTGAAAATATACGCGTTTCATTTTTTATTTATTTGCTAAAATGCTTCCGTATTGGAAATGCATGTAAAATAAATTAATTAAAATAATAATTTTTTTAACGTTTTACTGTAAAAAAAAAATTATATTCTGCAAATCTACAGATCATAATTTATTTTTGTGTTTAATTTGAAGTTAAAATATTGAATAGTTTTTTTGTAAAGCGTACGACAAATTGTAATTTGAGTGGACTAGTAGAGGATTCGCTTCGCTCATCCTAATGAAAGTTTTTATGTTTCACCATATGAAGGCCATACTTAAGATTAACTAGTCAGATGTTGCAACCCCAAAACTTTCTTCTATCTCATTCATGATAATACTGCTTGAAAAATGCAGGATAGCAGTGCCACCTGTTAGGTGATTTACACCAAAACCTAGAGAGCAAAAAATTATGCCAACTTCTAACCGAATCTGAAGTTTGATGAAAAACAGTATATTAGTTTCTGAAATAGAGCTATTGCGGAAATCTTGAAAACTCTGCATAACAGCGCCACCTTTTGGGTGATGAACAACAAAAACTAATCGCAGAACCCGATCAAGCTAAAGTTGGGCCCAGGGCCTGTTAAAAAGTTGGGCCCCCCTACCTACCCATTTTCGGAGGCACTTTCAGGAAAAAAAAAGGTTTATTTGATGTTGACAAAGTTGTTTGGGTGAAAAGTGCCTAGTTTCTATAAAATTTATTGAGTCAGTCAGAACATTTAAATTTTACGTTTCATATCTTATAAAATAATATTTTTGAAAAGTATTTGATTAAGGAAAAAAAATCAGCCACATAATTTGTAGGCCCCTGAAATTGGTGGGCCCAGGGCCAAGGCCCCGGAGGCCCGTGCATTAATCAGGTCTGCTAATCAGAATCAATTTTCAAGATGTACTACCTGAATCTGACGATTAATGAAAATTCGTGCATTAGTTCTTTTTACATCTTTTAAAATTTTTACATCGGTCAGGTCGGTCCAAGATAACTATCGCTCGGACCGGGCCCGCACCGAAATTCCAGAACGTACCGAAATTACGGCTCTAGTACAGGAAAATACAACGATAAACCTTACCGATAAAACACTAAATTCAGGTCTGCAAGTTTGTTTCCACGAAGTATGACTTTGCCAGACGAGTTGCATTTTAACGTGCGAATCCTGAAATTTCAGCCGTCAACTCGATGGATGATGGTCTGTGCAGCTGATTCCTGGTCTGATGGTATAATCGTCATTCAATCTGTCCGTCTGTCCGCATATTACAAATCAAAAACTACCCAACCGAATTATTTGAAATTTAAAATATACAATTGTTGCATAAATTTGTCGATTCATTTTAAATTTTATGAAAATCGCATGCATAGTTTAACTACACGAACAGTCAAAAGCATTCCGTTCCATTACGGTAAATGAAAAAAAAAAAGGTTCATGTGCATTTTAATTATGTTATACTCTTTCAAACATAATAGAATTGATATGGATCTATGAAGTATATGCTAAAAAATACATTCAACACATTCTGTGGTGTAAAAAAAATTTTTTTTATTAATTTACAGGGCCACATAAAAGTATTCCATTTCATAATGGTATAGGGGGAAACACTATTTTGGGCGCATTTTAAAAATATTAAACTATTTCACATTTATGAAATTGATGTACGCTGCTGAGGTTTACTTCAAGTTGCTTCCTGTATAATAGTAAGCAGATAGAATTTACCGGGACATATAAAAGATTTCGGCCACTATACTGTATCCGATGTATTGTATACTATTACACCAAAATCTGAATATTTATAAAACTTTGCTAGTACGAACGCACCTCATTTCGTACGCTTAACGTGCAATTTCCAACTTGTTTTTTTAGATACTCGCAGCTGATGTGACGTAGGTAATGTTCAATGAAATGGGCTGAACAACTGAATCATTTAGTCGATTGTTTACGACTAAAGATGAATTTTAAAAAATTGACCCAATTAAGACGAATAAAGTGTTTTCCTGTTTCTTTTAGAGACTAGAGATCCGCACGATCCGAAATTTTCAGGCCCGACTCGGCCTAGTTGAATTTTTACAAAACATTGATTTTTACCTGTACGGAGAAGTTTTGATTTAAAAAAAACTTAAGAGTTTTTTTAATGTTTATAATCTTCATTTATATAGGTTGCGTTTTTAATGAGTTTCTGTTAGTTGTATTATGTTACAGGCCAAACCCGATTTTAGGCCAAACTAGATTGGCCTAGGCCAGACTAGTTTATTCTATCGCCCGTCGGATAGACTAGTTTTTCCTATGCCAAACCGGTCTATCCTAACGCCCATCGGATAAACTAGTTTTTCCTAGGCCAAACCGGTCTATCCTAACGCCCATCGGATGAACTAGTTTTTCCTAGGCCAAACTAGTCTATCCTAAGGCCCGTAGGACAATCTATTTTTTCCTAGGCCAAACTAGTTTGGCCTGACTCTTATAGGATAAACTAGTTTACCCTGCTGTTTATTGGTCTGAACTAGTTTCTCCTCTGCCGATCTACTTTATCCTAGGCCAATTCAATTTGGCGTGATTTTATTGAACTCAATGACCGCCACAGTGCCAACATTCTAGTTTGTCCTAGGTTGATCTAGTTTATCCTTTGCCAATTTAATTTTACGTGTTTTTAGCTCACAGGCGTCAAAGCCTGAGAAATAATGGGCTCGCAGTTTCTATATGTATGAATGTACGAATGTACGTACGTATGTACGTGCGTATATACGTAACGCGATAACTCGTGATAGAAATATCCGATTTGCTTCAAATTTTGGGTGTAGGTTCATTCCGATAAGGTACTTTTCTGATTAGTTTTGGGAATTAGTTTGATAAGAATAAAGGGGGACGAACGGAAGGCAAATCCCTCACCGTTAATTTAGAAAAATGGATTTTTCATGCAGAATTATCAGTTTTCATTTAAAATTTTAGATATAGGATCATTTTGACAAGGCGCCTTCGTGATTAGTTGTGGATGTTTATTGTTTAAGTGTAAAGGATAGGGCAATGTAGGTAACCCCCCATAAATTAGATAAATGGTTTTTGATCAAGAATTTACGGATTTGCTTCAAATTTTGTATTTAGGTTCCTTCTACTAAGGCGATTCCCTGAATAGTTTTAGGGTTTTAATAGTTAAGTATGAAGGGAAAAATGAACGATTACCCTCTTATCTAGAAAAAACTAGTTTATCGTATGGACATTTAGATAATCAAGTTTGGTGTAAAAAAAAAAATAGTTTATCCAATTGGCATTAGGATAAAATAGTTTGGCCGAGACTAATCTAATTTGGCTCGAAAACGGGTTTGGCCGGTAGAAAACATATCTTTCTTGTGATAGATATGTTTTTGACCGGACAAACCCGATTTCGAGCCAAATTAGATTAGCCTATGCCAATTTTATCCTAACGCCAATTGGATAAACTAGTGTTTCCTATGCCAAACTAGTTTATCTAAATGCCCATAGGATAAACATGTTTTTTCTAGCTAAGAGGGCATCCTTCATTTTTCCTTTCATACTCAACCATTAAACCCCCAAAACTATTTAGGGAATCCACTTATCAGAAAGAATCTATATACAAATTTGCAGAAAATCCGTAAATTCTGCGTCAAAAATCATTTATCTAAATTATGGGGGGGGGGGGTAACTTTCATTGCCCTTTTTTTACACTTAAAAATAAACATCCACAACTAATCATGGAGGCACCTTGACAGAATGATCCTATATCTAAAATTTTAAATGAAAACTGATAATTCTGCATGAAAAATCCCTTTCTCTAAATTAAACGTGGGGGATTAGCCTCCCGTTTGCTCCCCTTTATTCTTACCCAATGAATTCCCAAAATTAATCAGAAAAGTACCTTATATCAATGAACGTACAGTACATCCAAAATTTAAAGCAAATCGGATATTTCTATCACGAGTTATCGCGTTACGTACGTATGCACGTACATACATACGTACATTCATACATACAGAACTTGCGAGTTCCATTATTTCTCAGGCTTTGACTCCTGTGAGCTAAAAACACGTAAAATTACATTGGCCTAGGATGAACTAGATCAGCCTAGGACAAACTAGAATGTTGGCGCTGTGGCGGACATTGAATTCAATAAAATCACGCCAAATTGAATTGGCCTAGGATAAAGTAGATCGGCCTAGGAGAAACTAGTTCAGACCAATAAACAGCAGGCTAAACTAGTTTATCCTATAAGAGTTAGGCCAAACTAGTTTGGCCTAGGAAAAACTAGATTGTCCTACGGGCCTTAGGATAGACTAGTTTGGCCTAGGAAAAACTAGTTTATCCGATAGGCGATAGGATAGACCGGTTTGGCCTAGGAAAAACTAGTTTATCCGATGGGCGTTAGGATAGACCGGTTTGACCTAGGAAAAACTAGTCTATCCGATGGGCGATAGGATAAACTAGTCTGTCCTAGGCCAATCTAGTTTGGCCTAAAATCGGATTTGGCCTGTAACATATACAAATGTTTCAGTTATGAGTTATCCTTAATATTATTATGGATATCAATTTTGGAACATGGATTTTGGAACATGATTTGATGTTTTAAAGAAAATGTCTGTTACTCTATGTCTGTATGTGACAAAAATTTTATGGGTGCTCTATTTCAAAGACTAATGCATGGAATTTGACAAAACTTTAGATTCAGTTAAGCTTTGATATAAACTGGAGATGATTAGTTTTTGGCGAATATTGCTCAACTAGTGGCACTGTTATGCAGCATTATTCACAATTTCCACAATAGCTCTATCCCAAGAACTAATGCAAAGAATTTAACTTTAAATTAGGCTAATCCTTAATATAATTTGATGCTAATTGCCTTTTGCTGCAAATAGTTCAAAATTGGTGCTGCTAGGCTGCATTATTCATGGTTATTGCAATAGCCCTACCCAGAGCCCGCTTAAAGTTGTTTTGGGACCAAACACTTTTTCCAGGCCCCTTGCATCAAAATAGTAGATAGATTTTTTAAACAAGGTGTATTTGAGGAGTTATAAGTAGATTATCATACGGTTGACAAGTTAACTGAAATCATTTTTGGTTTTTGGGAAAATAATTGCACGAAACTGCGATTTTCAGAAATATTTTTAAAAACATTTTATTAAATTTGGGAACTTTTCAGTAGTAGGCCCCACAGCCTAGTTGGCCTGTGAGGTAAACAGGCCCTGGCCCTACCTCAAGATTTGACGCACGAATTTTCATCAAACTTCAGATTCAATTAATCCTTGATATAAATTAGTGTTTTTAGTCCTTGGTGCAAAAAAATAAAAATAAAACATTGTTGTAAAAAATGAGTTCAAAATTTTCAATAAAAAAATCCACTGAATATTTTTATTTATAACTTAAAATAGTTAAAAAATAATAGGTATTATGGATTGGTCTAAAATAAATTAAAAACCTTTACAAATTTTCTAATGAATGTATTTTAAGCAAAATCTTTCAAAAGCATTAAGTATAATAGATCCCCCCCCCTCCCCGCTGAATCATAAAAGAGATCTTTGTACCATACAACAACAGGTTCTATAGCTCAGTCAGGAATATGTTCTCTCACCATCAAGTGATCTTAAGTTTCAATCCCAGAAGAGCTACAGATAAATTGTGTAAAAATTAAATGATACAGCAATTCAAATCTACTCGAAAAATTCAAATTCTTCGAGATCACTGAAGGTTGGAGGATTTATTAAATTTGAAAACTAAATTAAATTACTATCATTAAAAATAAATTTACAGAATCTTGTGTATTTTTAACAACGTTATTTTACAGAGTCTATGCTAAATTTACCAAATAACTTCGGTATTATTTAACAAAATCTTATTTTTTCTAGTCTCTGTAATTTTACATAAGACATAATATAATGGATTATTCGTAAATTCTCTGTAATTTCACAGAAAATTTTTTGACAGAGTGAGAAGAAACCAAGCACTTGTTCAATAACTAATATACAGAACAAATAGAAAACATAATATTTTAAAGACAACATTTATTTAGCAGAAAAATATTAGGATCATATTACAATTAAATATATAAAAACAAAACAATTTCAGTATTTGACCAGATTGGTTTTCACTAAAAAATAACATTTGATCTCATATGTTCTCAAAGTATACCAATATTAATTTATACATAGGCTTCAAAATAATTCAACAAATAACACAAAAACAAAAAAAAGCTAGCACATAAAATTCAATTGGACGGTAATTCTTCAACAATATTTTTTGCACTTTTGCTTTTGATTAAGTCACATTAATAACGAGGGATTAAGTAAACAATTTACATAACTTTTTTGCTGAAAAAATATTTTGTTAACTGTAGTATCTTTCAAGCAGCACATATACATAAATAGGCTCCATGCAAATCAAAGGCAAACTATGTAAATTGAGCTAATCATCATGGGCGCCAACAAGCAGAGGGGAAGACATTATTCATTCTTGGATTTTTATATTTAAATAACTAATTTTTCTTCATATCTGATGATTTTATAAAAAAGTGTTAAATTTTATTCTTCACTACTGATTAAAAATAAACATCAAAAGAAAATGAACTGAACTTTTTCTATAGGAAGATTCATATAGAAGACAAATGCTTCCATACTTCATTTCAAATTTATGTGTTTAAAAATGGTTTATATATAGGGGAGATAAAAAAGGGGTGTCATGGAAAAAGTTTAATTTTTTTATTTTAAAAAAAGACTACAGAACTTTATTTTTTTAAATTTTAAATATTCCTTATTGTTTTGCATTTCTGTATTGATTTTATCCTTATATGATGGGGGAATGATCACTAACTCCCTCACCAAAGAAAGAAAAAACAATAAACACATTTCCTCTATTTCTCTGTTAATGCTTTTAGTTCTGAAAAATGGCAGAACAAACTTTACTTTTTATTTTTTCAAATCTTCTAATTGTTAAATTTCTACATTCCTTTTTATGTTGATATCATTTTAAAAAAGTGTCTTGCACTGGAGTTCTGTCAATAAATTAATACAGATTATTTTATGCTTATATTCTCCACTTTTAAAAGCTAGGTTATGGCCACACTGACATATCTTTTCTAAAATCTTGGCCTAACCTAGATTTCATTCTGCTGGCACCCATGTAATTCATACATATATTTGATATTTAATGAATATTAAATACGCAGAATTGCATCACCTAACAGGTGCACTTACAGAAATATTAAGATTAAAATGTTTACAAACAATAATCATACTGAATATCACTCAATCTTCCATGCCATTTTACTGTAAAATTTATAAACTGTAAAGTTAGTAAAAGTATAAAATTTCATTTCTAAAAGATATTAAACATTATTTTTGCATCCTACAACAAGAATCATTTGCTTTAAAACTGCAGAATTAAACTAAGGCCCAGATGTGAATGACCTCTCTTTCCAGTTTCTTAATTTTAATGTTTTCTTTTTAGACTTTTTTTTCTGTATAGATTCTCTATGTCATTTAATTTCAGTTATAAACTATCATTGATTCACTTTTCTCACAAGCATGCACATTGTGTCTTTCAGTCCCAAAGACTACAAAATAGGGTAACATCCTCAGTAATTGGCAGGCACCAGTGATTGGCATATCCTACAAAAATGTCCTAAAATAAGATTTATATCCAGTCTTTTAAAAATGCAAGACCATTTAAATATGCTCATTTACTTTAAAGATTATTACTTTCATTTATACTACTAGATGACAGTTGTACCTGGGAAAGAGAAACAATTATGACTTGTATCAAATTAGCCATTTTTGTTGCAAATGCTTCTTCTCTGGCTTAAGAAAGGCATGCATTTCAATTTATTATTATCTGATTTATAATTTATTTTAAACTTTAACTGACAACAGCTTTGTATAATTGAAAAAGGTTACTTTAATTGTGTAGAAGTCTAGATGGTGATTACACAATTTTTTATAAATATATTTTTATAAAAATACTTTTTCAAATATTTTTGTTTTTAGTGGGCAAAATAGATGCACAGATATGCACTCTTTGATTTAAAAATATTTGCAAGTAAATATTTTATTTCTTGGTAATGAAAACAAAAGTAAATTTAAAGACAAATTCTTAAGGTGTCAATTACTGGGGATGTTACCCTATATGTTGAAGTTTGCAGTAATCCAGTAATTCACCCTTTAAATTTAAATTCTACAGTTCATTAATCTGCATGAGAGCTTAGGAGCTGTGCAAATATAATGTTATCAACTTTATCGTAATTTTGAACCCCCTCCCCCCTTTTAATATAATACGTTATCATCCACTGAATCTCTCTCCCCCCCTCCCCCATATTGATATCGTTATGAAAGTGTATATATATATTTTTTACTTTTATAATTTATTTCTTTTGTTTGGAGTGATATACAAAACTGGTTATATTTATTTTTCGCATGCGTCATTGATTCAAATGAAGGGAAGTCAATGAAATATTACTTTATATCAAAATAAAATTTAAAAGTATTTTATAATAGCTTTTGTTACATAATAGCATTTATCAGTAATAAAGTCTTGTTGCACTTGCTTTGAGCAGATGAGGGTGAAACTTAGATAGAAATTCTTATCAAGGAAACAAGTGGATGACATTTTTTCTCTTTCGGTTTTATTTATAGCAAACACAAGTATCCATTCAAATATACTTCACATATGATTTCTCAACTGTGATTACATATATATACACACATAAAAAGGAATAGAATGTCAAATGTTGGGGTATTCTATATTTTAGAATGAAATAATTTTATAATAATTTAGTGACTTTAATAACTTTGTTTTTTCATAAAAATAGACGACAGACTAAAAAAGTTAATATACTATTTTGAACCAAAGACCATTTTGCAAATAAAAAGAGATAATTTTGATTGGATCAAAAATGAAATTGTTAACTAAAAATAACCCTCTCCCCTCCCCCTAGGGATATCTTACAATATCATGTGCCATACCCTCTCTCCTGAAATGATAACATTATATAAGCACAGCCCCTTATCTGCATGTCAACAATAGGCAATTCCTTTGTTTCTATGAAAGAAAATAAACATTTAGTTACAATTCATATTAGACTGAATTCATCACATGCTCTTGTTTTTATTTAAAATTGAATACATTATTTGAAAATGCAAAATGAAGTGATTATGGGCCAAACTAGTTGAAATGTAAACTGACAAGAAATATCTTAATGAAGAAGATCATAAAAAAAAAATGATGAATCATTCCGAAAGAGAGTTATATTAAAATGATAAGTCAGACATCTGTGAATTTCCTTATTATTTTAGCAGCAATTAAATTGTTAAATATAGTAAATAAGATACCGAGAATTAATGTGAAAACTCTCATACAGCATAATTTATATAATGCATAATTTCCTGTATATTTCATGGAAAAAATAAGCTCCAACCCTTGAAGACACAATGCACACTTCCATATAATGTATAGAGCAACACATCTTCTAGTGCTAAAAATATTTTTTTAGTAGCAGAAAATTAGTGAGCCAGTTAATGTTTTATTGGCTACATCATTGAAATATTGGTATATAATTGTCGCAACATTGGTATGTAACCATGCTACAACCATATTGGCAAGAACTATTCTATATTTTCTTTTAAAATATTTCCAATGTAAAATCAATATTTCTGCAATAATGAAAATTCTTTACAAATATTTTCAATGTAAAGCCAGTATTTCTGTAATAGTGATGAGTCATTGCAAATATTTCCAATTTAAACACAATATTTATTTAATATTGATATTTTATTCCAAATATTTACAATGAACACAATATTGGCAGTATTTGGAGGTCCAATATATCAATTATTTGTTTGCTGATAGAATTGAAATAGGCATTCTTATATAACATTCATTTAACTGTTTTAAATTTTATAAGTTCTAATCTTAAAGGAAAAAAAATTACAGAAAAAAAAAACATTTGAAATATCAAGGCCAATTTTCTTTTTTACTTTCAAAAAGCACTTGTAAATTTAAAATTATAAACTTCTGGGACCGAATTGTAACTAATTTGTATAGTGCATACAAATAAATTACAATGTAATATGGCATAACTCTGAATATAAATAAAATGTGATGCTTTGTTACTAAAAGCTTATTTAAAAAAATGTTCTATCACTCTAAACTATAAACAGTGGCCTAATTATACTAATAGAAGCTTGTGGCAAAATTGTATTCTGGGCTCAGAACTTATTATTGTAGGATAAAACAAGGTAGCCTTCCTCAAAGACAAAAATATGTTTATTTCTTAAAAACAGAGTAAATAAAAGCAACAAAAGCATTATCCAAAGGCTCCCTAAATCATTTTTGTCCCAAAACCTCAAGAAAGTTTAGTTGGTCCTTGCTTGAGACCATACTAATTTCAACAATGATTGCATCAGGGATCTATCTGTTCAGACTTTTCTATTACAGTACAGTTTTTCTGAAACTGTGACCAGCTTTTTACATTTGTAAAATATCTAATCGTAATTATATGAATATGACCCAATATATCATTACTTTTACATTCTTATTTATACATTTTAAAGAAGATATATGTATATAAAATACACACAGTTTCTTTATACATATAGTTTTAGTTTAAATGGAGGACCCTAAGTACAGTATGGAACAATTTATCTGGAAACCAGTTAACTGGAAAACCAGTTATCCAGAATGATATTTTTAATCGACTGATGTTAAAATCTTTGTAGAAAAAAAGTGTCATACAGTGCTAGTTTGACATATACATCGCTTGAAATAATTATATAGTTTGATAACAGCATTTAGTATTTGAAATAAAAGCATATATAGTTATATTATAGATGTTTTCATTTTTATGCAGAGAAAACAGAAGAAATTTTATTCCCAAGGAATTCCCATAAATTATTTTCTTTAAAACTCTAACATTTGATCTTATTTGGATCTGATTCTTAGTTCAAGTAATCTAATAATTAATTTTAAATTAGAAGTAATGGCACAACCACATTTATTCCATAAAACTTATCAAATGGATGCTGCTTTAATGCCCAACCAGTTAACCGGAAAAACCAGTTATCCAGAATACATCTGACCTCAACCATTCTGGATACATGGTTCTGTACTGTACTTCTTTCCTAGGCTC
The DNA here is from genome assembly GCA_964019185.1 of Maratus speculifer. Taxonomy (NCBI): domain Eukaryota; kingdom Metazoa; phylum Arthropoda; class Arachnida; order Araneae; family Salticidae; genus Maratus; species Maratus speculifer. The sequence goes on from OZ025296.1 coordinate 290,946,861, forward strand.
CTATATGTACCCTTCTGAGCCACTGGGCACATAAAATTTGCCAACCAAGTCAATCTATAGTTAAGTCACTGATTATAGACAGTGAGGAAATTTATATGTATGTTTAATTATATCAGATAAATACAGAAATTTTTATATAAAGAAACAACAACAATAATAATAATAAATAAATAAAAATTCTATTTTGAATAAAGCATTAAATTTGGTTGGTCCCTTTTTTGACAAATTAAAAAATGTATGCTATTACAGTACAAATTCTAAGCAATACTAAAAGTTGAAATTGAATTAACTGTAGTGAATGTTATAAATGCTTTTACATCAAATTATATATATATAGTGGTGCCGCTTTAAATTTTCATCAATACTTTAACAAACTTTCTCACTTTTTATGTAAAATAAAATCAATTTCTATTCTACATCACATACAATATCAAAATATCTTCTACCTGTTTCAGAAAAATATTTCATTTCTTGTGTTGAAATTAATTAATTTTTTAAGCAGGAGAAATGAAGCATTCATTTTTAAAGATAGAATATTTTTTTTTCTTTTGTTTATAAAGCTGGAATATTATATAAATTACATTTTTCCACAAACTTTTTTTTATTATTACAAATATTTCTGCTTAAAACTGAATGATTTGCATTTGGCACCTCTGTATATATATATGTGTGTGCGAGTATATATTAATATATATGTAATTTTTTATTGACATATTACAGCAGAAAATCCTGACTTGAGAAGTGTACTTTATAAATAGTACAAAAACTTATGCAACAAAAATATCTTTTAATAATACTATACAAAAAACATAATTAAATACTATGTAACAATACAGATAGAGATAAAAAGTGATAGACATAACATAAATGTATGTTCTAAAAAGAAAGGGGGAGGGTGAGGTATTATAAAAGCCTGAAAGTTAATATTTTAAAACCGCGAGAGTTAAAAAGAACTGAGGGGGGGGGGGGATCAGTAATAAATACCTCTTAAAAAAATCTGGTGATTGTTTTAAAAGAAATATTTTTAAAATATTTTAAATCTATTAACTACATCGATTTATAAATAAATATAAAGAATATGACATTATTGTTAAGAAAGTAGTAAATTTAGGGAAGAAATAGATATGCAAGATGTTTTTTCTTTTCTTTTTTTAAAAAGCATAAAATTTATATAATTTATAAAAATATATTTAACTACACTATATCCAGAAAAAAAAACCTTTTTAAAGAAAACTTAATAGCAAATTAATCATACAAACATAAAAAAGCATAAAGAATATATTTGAAGTTTATATTACTAAAATTGAGTTACATCATTTCTCATATAGTTTTCTAGAGCTTCATAAAAACTTTTTATTATAAAAATATTAACATCTTTATTTTACATTTTGTCATAGAATTATACTTTAAAAATTATATTTTCATTTTACAAAATAGATTTTAGACATAATATGGAACTTTGAATATTACATGTTGGTATTGTCTTAATATTTGAAAATTTTGATTTAAGCATTAAATAAGTTTCTTTTATTTTCGACACAAATTTTTGATTTCTTCACTTAAAAAAAAAAAAAAAAAAAAAAAAAAAGGTAAAATGGAATGTTTGTTTTAGCTCATAAAAGCCATTATTTTTATACTAAATCTAATTTCAAGATTGCCAGGATTCTGCTGCAACATGTACTGGATTAAGAACAAATATATGTATGTAAGTATATAAACTATTTATTTACATTACAATGCAACACTTTCTCTTCTTCTTACGCTCGCCAACAACTTCCAAAGGATCTCCATGGTATTTCCTTGGAACCATGGAAGGTGATGGAGGGTTGTCATAGGAACCCGCTCCAAAATGTCCATTTGATAAAATTGATTTACCATTTGTCTCTTGAACAGAACTGTTTGATGTAATACTATTTCTTTGTCCACATCTCTGTTTCTTTAAGTCTGCAAGTCCTGAACCATAGGAAGGACTTGTATTGACAGTCACGTGAATCTCGACATTGACTGATTGGCCAGGCTTTTGAATGACAGTCGATTCTGAAGTCTTTGTATGAGAAGCTTTATCAGTAGTGGATAACGCACCACTGCTAGAAGGTAAAGATTCTGGCACCTTATTGGATTCTTTTTCTGTCGCTTCGTTTGGCATGCTGGAATCACCAGTATTAGAGAAAAGAGAGGCAGTCCTTTTTGCAGCATCACATAACTCGTCACTTGTAGACTTGCCCTTGAATCTCTGTAAGGTATCTTTACCATCTATTGGTAGGAAGGCTAAATTGATATCACTGGGATCTAATTCATAGTCAGGAGGGGTTATTCTTTGATTGGAATCTAATGAAGTTTTCAGTTCTTCATCCTAAAAGAAAATTTCAATTAAAACAGAGCATTACTTAACAATATAAGGTTTTTATAAATAGAATGATAATGCAAAATTATCCAATAACATGTTATTTTCTGTAAGATAAATAAAATAAATTTAGTAATAGAAATTTCAATCATTATAGATCATCATATATTATTATTATACCTAATTCTGTTTATACATGACTACAGGTTTAAAAAGATAAATGTATACCATGTTTAACTGCAATCCTACATTAATGTGTTTGAATAAGGAGAAGATCACTATTAAAAAAAATAATGCTACTCAATGTCTGTAAATCATTAAACCTATAGCCATATATAAGCAGAATTAGGTCATAATAATAAATATCAACTTTTAGATTTTATTGTTATGTCTAGTATATTGATTGTTAAATTATTCATATACAAACATGTATATGAATACTATCTGCTAAAACTTTAGAAACATTTTTTAAGTTATAAATTTGATATAAAGTCCTTACCCCCCCCCCCCATAATTGGCTAAGTATATGAATACTATCTGCTAAAACTTCAGAAACAATTTTTAAGTTATAAATTTGATATAAAGTCCTTTTTTTTTCTCTCCATAATTGGCTAAGTAAAAATGAATCATAGATCAGTCAACAAACTCAAATGATGAAAAACTGGTAAAATAATGTATTGTCATGAAGATAGTCCATGAATTTAAAGCAATTATTACGAATGAGAATTACCTGAGCAAAATATGCTCATTAGTTATTAGACCATGTAGCTCAAAGGGTATAGTATTGGCAAGGATCTGGGTTTGAGTCTCGCCTTGAGCTCAATTGGAAAAAATTCAATTCATACAATTAATAAAATTTAAGTATGCAATGTTTGAAAACAGTTGGCTCAATGAAGTAAGTGAAAGATTAATTGCAACATATGAAGATAGTGGGGATACCTAGTAACATAAAATTTACACAATAAGTAGATTTATGGGTTTTTTTTCATGAAAAATAGTTAATAAAAGCACATTTTTCTTTTTAAAAAACTAATTATACTTACTCTTAACATTTTATGCAGTGAAGGGGTTTTCAATTCCCATGTAAGAAAGTTTAAATATGTTACAGGCCAAACCTGATTTTAGGCCAAACTAGATTGGCCTAGGCCAAACTAGTCTATCCTAATGCCCATCGGATAAACTAGTTTTTCCTAGGCCAAACTGGTCTATCCTAACGCCCATCAGTTAAACTAGTTTTTCCTAGGCCAAACCGGTTTATCCTAACGCCCATCGGATAAACTAGTTTTTCCTAGGTCAAACTAGTCTATCCTAAGGCCCATAGGACAAACTAGTTTTTCCTAGGCCAAACTAGTTTGGCCTAACTCTTATAGGATAAACTAGTTTAGCCTGCTATTTATTGGTCTGAACTAGTTTTTCCTAGGTCGATCTAATTTATCCTAGGCCAATTCAATTTGGCGTGATTTTATTTGATTCAATGACCGCCTCAGCGCCAAAATTCTAGTTTGTCCTAGGCTGATCTAGTTTATCCTAGGCCAGTGTAATTTTACGTGTTTTTAGCTCATGGGCGTCAAAGCCAAAGAAAAAATGGGCTCACAGGTTCTGTATGTATGTATGTGCGTACGTATGTACGTAACGCGATAACTCTTGATAGAAATAATGTAATTTGACATGTTTTTATCTCGTCAGCTACCCAAGACTGAGAACTAATGTGCCCATGGGTTCTGTATCTATGTATGTACGTAAGTACGTAACTCAATAATTTTTTATAGAAATACTCGATTTGCATCAAACTTTCAATATAGGTTTATTCTTATGAGGAGCTTTTCTGATTAATTTTGGGAGGTCATTGGAGAAGAATAAGGGGGGAGGGGACGAGAGACTGATTCGCCCCTTCCCTTAATTCAAATAAATGGATTTTTATGGATTATTAGCATATTTTATTCAAATTTTAGATATAGGAGTATTCTGTTGAAGCGCCTTCATTAGTTGTGGGTGTCAATTGTTTAAGTACAAAGGGAGGGGAGAATAGGGGTAACGCTCCATAATTTATGTAAATGCTTTTTTTCACGCAGAATTTACTGATTTACTTCAAATTTTAGAAATAGATTCATTCTGGTAAGGCGTTCCCCTAATTGGTTTTGGGGATTAATTGAATAAGAACAAAGGGAAAAACGGGGGAATCCCGCCTAATTTTGTTAAATGGGTTTTTCATGCAGAATTAACCGATTTCCTGCAAATCTTAGATTTGTTTATTTTTTAAAATATATAAATTTGTTATAATACAGAATTATCCAATTTGCTTAAAATTTTGGACATGAATTCATTTGATCAGGTGCTTCTTTAATTAATTTGGGTCTTTTCTTATGGTTATGTATAACGGGTTAGTGGACGATTTATCGCCTTCCTTAAATCAGATAAATGGGTTTTTATGCAGTATTATCCGATTTGCCACAAATTTTGAATATAGCTTATAGTTTTTTCTTTAAAAGGCGAATCCCTGAATTGTTTTGGGGGTTTAATGATTAAGTATAAAGGAAAAAATGTGGAATTACCCTCTCTAAATCAGATGAATGGTTTTTTGAGCAGAATTATCTGATTTGTTTCAAATTTTGGATAATTGTTTAATTTTACAAAGCATATCTGTGATTAGTTTTGGGGGTTCAATGGTTAAATATAAGTGGGGGAAATGGGAAAAAGTAATTCAACTTACTTTATTTTTCGAGGGTGTTATTCTATAAAAAAAATAAGGCTGAAATACACAATGAATGTAAACAGCCTGTGAATGCAAAGCCATCAGTTTACTTGGGCAATATTTTCTTTAATATTGATCCCGACTACTGCTCCATTGCTAACCTTGTGCAAAGTGGTTTTGTCATCACCATTATAATGTATTTTATTCGATGCGTTGTAGAATACTGTGAGAGGTTTGCACGGGCCAGAATTTTGAGTTCCGGGCCCCGCCTTTCCCGAAGGAAAGTTTTTTTGCCGTGACCCTGTGTAAAAATTAAAAGTTTAGCCCGAGCCCTGCCTCTACAAAAATATGTGAAAAAAGACTCAGTCCCACTCAATCTGGCCCTAATCAATTTCTGCCAAAAATTCAGATTTTACTTAACATAGCATCATAAGTAAACTGTTCAGTAAAAAGTAAATTTGTGAATATGTTTCTCTGTCATTCCTTAAGACTTTTCTCAAATCCAAAAGAGCTACATCCTAATTAAGAATTAATTCATCTTCGGAAAGGCATAAGATTAACAAGCATTCTCACTCAGAAAATATGTAATCGAATGGCGTTAACCATTTTTTCCATAAAAGCGATGTACCTTTAGGAAAATACTATTAAAGGTACGTTTTGAATCGAATTTTTGGTAAAGACTTCACGGAAAAGAAAAACTTGATGCCGTGACAAGAATAGCTTATATGTCGACAAGAAATTAATTTCTAAAAAATGGAAAACGCTGTTCGATTCCAAATTATGTTCACCTCCAATCTGGCTTGAATATGCAATAATAATAATAATAATAAATGCAAGCCTGATCTCAGTTGGCACGAGTCTGCACAAAAAAAAAACCCATGTAAAATGCATTATGTCTTTAAGGTGGACATGTGAGATTCTTGTATTGATGTTATAAGCAATTACTCTTGACACACATTTATACTTATTCTAGTGAAACACACATTTTTTACCGGCCAAACCCGATTTCGAGCCAAATTAGATTAGCCTAGGCCAAACTATTTTATCCTAACGCTAATTATATAAACTAGATTTCCTACGCCAAACTTGTTTATCTATATGCCCGTAGGAAAAACTAGTTTTTACTAGGTAAGAGGGAAATCCGTCCTTTTACCTTTATACTTTACCATTAAACCCTCAAAACTATTCAGGGAATTGCCTTATCAGAAAGAACCTATAAGCAAAATTTGAAGCAAACCCGTAATTTCTGCGTTAAAAACCATTTATCTAAACTATGGGAGAGTACCTACATTGCCCTTTCTTTAACACTTAAACAATAAACATCCACAACTAATCCCGGAGGCGCCTTGTCAGAATAATTCTATATCTAACATTTTAAATGAAAACTGATAATTCTGCATGATAAATGCATTTCTCTAAATTAATGGTGCGGGATTAGATTTCCATTCGCTCCCTTTATTCTTATTCAGTGATTTTCCAAAACTAATCAGAAAAGTATCTAATCAGAAGGAACCTAAATCCAAAATTTGAAGCTAATCGGATATTTATATCAAGAGTTATAGCGTTACATACATACGTACATACATGCGTATGTACATACATACAGAACCTGTGAGCCCTTTATTTCGCTAGCTTTGACGCCCGTGAGCTAAAAACACGGATAATTACATTGGCCTAGGACAAACTACATCAGCCTAGGAGAAACTAGAATGTTGGCGCTGAGGCAGTCATTGAATTCAATAAAACCATGCCAAATTGAATTGGCCTAGGATAAACTAGATCGGCCTAGGATAAATTAGTTCAGACCAATAAACAGCAGGCTGAACCAGTTTATCCTATAAGAGTTAGGCCAAACTAGTTTGGCCTAGGAAAAACTAGTTTGTCCTATGGGCCTTAGGATAGACTAGTTTGGCCTAGGAAAAACTAGTCTATCCGATGAGCATTAGGATAAACCGGTTTGGCCTAGGAAAAACTAGTTTATCCGATGGGTGTTAGGATAGACCGGTTTGGCCTAGGAAAAACTAGTTTATCCGATGGGCGCTAGGATAGACTAGTTTGGCCTAGGCCAATCTAGTTTGGCCTAAAATCGGGTTTGGCCTGTAACATATAAAATTTATTTATAAATGCCTTTTCATAATAGTCAATTTTAAATTTAAGCCTTTTTTATGCAACTATATGTGTAGATATATTGCATGCACACATACATGCATGCATACATATATTTTTAATTATTTTATTTTTGCAACTATGAATAGCTTTTATGGTATTTAAAGATGCGTATTAGAAAATTTTACATTAAAAATTACCATTTACCATTTACAGATAAAAATATAACAGTATTTACTTTTAAAGTATTAAGAGATTTCTTAATGCTAATTAAAATAGATGTTGTTGTAACTATTGATTTAAAAGTATATTTTAATGAGCAAATCCTTTCTAAATTTCCTATTATTGTTACATACATTTTTAAAATCAATCTTTAGATATAAACAAGATACATTATTGGGAAAGAATTTTTCTAAAATCATAAATTTTGACAAAAAATGTTAAAAATCATATTGACATAAAATATGTATTAGTATTTTTATTAGCATAAAAATAATCATGTTGTAAAATTATAGGAAACTACACTTTAATTATGTAAGAAAATTAAAATATTTAAAGTTAAGGCTAATCTACATGGGGAGAAAAAGTGCAACACTAATTATTAATGAGCAGATTTTATACAGTTTCATAAATTAAACAAATGATGAATTAAAATTAACTCTGCTTTTATGAAAATTATCAAAGAGCTAAAATGAGGTATGCAACATACATCTAAGAGTTTTGCTCTCTCTTCTGTTTCTTGTCTCATTCTTGCTTCTTCTCTTGCTTCACGCCTTGAAATCTGAGCCTTTTCCCTTATGCTGGTTCTCCTTATAGACTGGCTGAAAATGCAATCATTTAAAGTATTAAACTTTCAAAACTTATGTGTCATACTGTAGGTGTACAAAGAAAATTTACAGAACACAAAAATGTCAACACAATAAGAAATATACTAAACAATTAAGGTCAAAAGTTTCAATCAGCGTAGATTTAGACTGTCATTTTCTCTAAAACAAATTTTAGTTCTGTCTAAATAACAAATTAGAATGTCAAAATAAAGTTTTCTTAAGTTTCATGTTTCATATCCAGTCACAGTGAAATTCACACACTGAGGGACCAAGGGTTTTGTGGATACACTTAGATGAGAAATTGAGTAGATAATGAACCTCTTTGTTCAATCAGTCAATTCTAGAAGCATCCATCTCCAAAATTTCATCGCCAAAAAGGCGATTTTTTTTTTTCAATTTTTTGTAATAAAAGAAACATAACACAGACAAAATAGGTCTTAGTGGTGGTGGGGGTGGCAGAAGAAATTGGTCTGGCGTGCGGTTTCTCCAACATCACATGGTGGTAGGGAGGATGATGAATTTTTCAAGAAAAGATTACTATTTCTGAGTCCAGTTATATGAGAAGGCTATGGTTATATATTTTTGCAGATTATAGATCATCTCTTTGTTAACATTTTATTTTTTTAAGTCTGACTGTAAATTAAGAACTGCACAAAAATTACAATGGAACAGAAAAACATAATGTAATGTTCGTTTGATGTATTTAACAATTAATTTAAAGGAAAATTAAAGTATATACAAAACATTTTACTGATTATTCCTTGATTTTAACATTAAGTAGTTTAAGTTTTGGTTTCTTGTTGATAATTTTTTTCCGTAACCTATGAATTCATTACTTTTTGTTCTGAGATAACATTTTGTTACTCAAGAAAATTTAAATATTTATATACAATTTAAATATTTATTCATCAAAAAATTTGATAGCTGAAAAAAAAAAAAAAAAAAAAAAATTAATTTAATTTTATGAGTTTAATTGTCAATGAACAGTTTTCATTGTTTACATTGTAAAATTACAGGTAAATTTACAGAGTTGATTGTGTTTTCTCTCCAGATTTCAAAGTTTCCTTTAATTTAACATTTAAAAAAAATTTAGTCTTAAAATATATACAGTCGAGCCTCTATATAACGAAATCCATCGTTCCAGTAAAAAATTCGTTATATAGAGAAATTCGATGTATAGAGTATGATGTTAAAAATAGTATTTAATGTGCAAATTTTGAACAAATATTATTTTTGATCTTTTTAATTAAGTATTTGAAATGTTTAAAAGTATATATTAACCTAACATTTTATTTCTTACTTATTTAAGCAGTTTCAAAAAAGAGAAAAGACATTTATTTGAAAGCTTAATGAAAATCAAATAAGGATGACTTTCATAAATTTCAGAGGAAGAAATCTGTAATTTTTTGTTGTTCTGATTTTAAAATTGTTACGCTCTCAGAAAAAAAGGCTTAATTTTTAGCAAGGAATGAAAATTTGTCGTTAACATTTTCCTCCATTTGAAGGTCTCTCTTACGTGCTCTCATTGATTCCTCTCTTATATGTGTAACAATTCAATTGACTGTGTTTTGAGAAGGATGTTGAAAGGTGTGTGGGAGGTGGGATGAACTTGTTAGATTTAAAGAATAAGGAGAGAAGTAATATTTATAAAAAAATAACCTCTCCACTGAACGATAAATCAAAAATAATTGATGGAAAATTGATTCCATATGATTTCGAAGCTTTTTTAAAACTGAATAAATTAAGATCAATTTATGAAAAAATTCATTATATGGAGATAGATATTTCGCTATATAGAGTCTGTTTTAAATGTAATCATGCGAAAAGGGGACCGTTTTTACTAAAAATTCGTTATATGGAGAAATTCGATGTATGGAGTTTCGTTATATAGAGGTTCGACTGTATATATATATATGTAAGGAGCCTGAAGAGTTGATGTAACTTATGGCTAAGAATTTGATTTGGGAACCTCTTGTTGGATAAAACTCATTTATTTTACCGCTGCATCTTACAGCTGGATCCACATGTCTGGTCGGAGATCCCTGAAGCCATTTACATTGATTTTTAAGAGTTACATGGCCGTAGGTTTTACACGCATCTCAAAATATACAAAATCTCTCATTCTTTGCAAATGTTCTTGATAATGTTGTGGGACTTGTCATATTTTCTTGCAGAGGGCACAAATGTAAATTTGGGAGGAACATTTCTTTAATTGGTTAGTTTGTTTTTGATTGATATGTGGTCAAAGTCTGCACAAGTCTCGGTTTCAGTGACATATTCACATATCAAGCCTAATCATAAATGCCTGCAAATAACACTTAGATCACCAATTTTAATCTAAAAAATTCGCTTTCACCTAAAATAAAGTGTGAAAGTAATAAATGTTAGGCTGGGAAAGAAAGTTATCAGGGGCAAAGTAGCTTTAAGTAAAAAAAAATATTAGTTTTAACTTTAAAATTTTAAATTTGAGTTTTAAAAAGAGTTTAGTCTTTAACCTTTCATGATAAAACTAATATTTTTAATTTTAATTCTGAAGCTTAAAGATTGATAAGAATTATTAGATTTATAAGAGTTTATCTTTACCCTTTCATATATATACAATCAAACTCATTTAATATGATCAAAACTAAAACAAGAACATGGTTAAAATAAACAATTTAAACGTTAAGAATGATTCATCAGCAAACCCATTGTATCACTGCATTGCATATCTGCAACATACCCCTAAATGAATGTTGCTTATACAGTGGGCTTTAAGAGATAACTTTATTTATTGCTGCTATCTCCCAACATAGAAGTTAACAGATGATGATACTGACTTAAATTTTTAAAATCAAAGTTTTGTTTATCATTTGAGCAGTTTCCCATCATTATTGCTAAAAGGAACTTTGTGAGTTTTATAAAATTAAAAGAGTTTTAAATGTTCAAAAATATTTTTTTACAAAAAAAACTTAGTATATGTTACCATTATATATTAGAAAATAGACAATATTTATGAGAAATATGCTATTTCTATTGATTGCTGATGTAAACAAAGTACCTTCCAGTTGATAATTTTTTAGTTTTATGTTATAAATTTTTTTAAATTATTTTTTGCATGTTTTAAATGATGTATTTTAACATCAGAGAAAATATTATTCAAATCAATTATTCAAGTTGCTGAGTCACAAAGGGTTAAGCTGTAGTAAAACTTCCATGTTTTTCACAAGCAACAAAACATCATCATAGCTAATATGAGCATTTCAATATGATTTTCAGCAAAAAGTAAGATACAGTTAGAAAAAATTTAAATGATTTTTTTTTCTTTGCATTAATTAGCTGAGACTGATCTGTACAAAAGGTGATTTTTAATTTTTAAATTTTTTTTACAAATGTTTTTAAGGAGGATACTTTCAGTTTCAGAACCCGTTCCGCAGTAAAAATGGTCTTCATTGAAAATATCTGTAAGGAAAATCAAAAATGTAAAAAACAGCCTTTGTACAGATCAATCTCAGCTAGTCTGCGAGCCAATGTAATGCTAGTCATATCTTTATAAATTTTTTCCCTAGAATTAACATTAGTGAACAGATCTTTTTGTTTGACTGAAGTAGCCTTTTAACTTTATGCCATTAAGTTCTAGCACTGAAAAAATATAGCAACTGATAGTAGTAATTAGTTTAATAATGGGTGTGTCTTTTGATATTTTAATTATTTTCATGAATATTATGAGTAACAATTATTACGAGGATTTTTATAATTCTCTTGCTTCTAGTACAGTTTGACTGTATATATGTAATTATATACACACACACACATACAGTCATGTATAGTTATAGCACAGTAAGAAAGAGAGAAAAACTAGGAATTTTTAATCAATAAAGTAGTAAGCGATTTAAATTATTGGAAATATGTGCATTTTAAATAAATAACCACAAAAACTTAACATAATTCTCCTAATGGAATAGAAGAAATTTTAAAAGAAGTTCATAACTTTAAAGAGAAGTTCTACACATAATTAATCTGAATTTAATATTTAAAAAACTTTGAATAGTCAAATAGTCATTCTTACACTGAAGTTTAAAAAAAAAAAAAAAAAAGTCTTCAAAAATGTATCATCTTTTCCTTTAAATTCTATACTTTACAAATATGCCAATACAATTTCAAATATACTACAATGTAAAAATATAATCCAAATGAAATACAGTAATATACAAAAGATAATAAGTAATTAAATATTAAAATATGCAAATTCCTCAACTATGAATCAAATATAGATCATTAAAATGTGATTATCATTCTAATAACAAAAATAATAAAAAATATCGCACATGTAACAGCATAATACAATTACTATATATAATACAAAACTGGCTAAATCATATTTTTGTTATGCTTGAAAGACAACAAGAATTAAGAATAGAAAACAGCCAGCAATTATTTTCATCAAATTATTGAAGATAAATTTGCCAAATTAAATACACAAGCACAGATCAATTTATTACAGTAAAATCTCCATAACGGACACTCCCGAAGAGCGGACACCTCTATTTAACGGACAGTTTTCCAATCCCCACTCCCAAAACCTAATTTTTTGTATGCTTAACCTCTGAATAACGGACATTCCAAATAGCGGGCACTTTATTCGGCGATAAAGGATAAAAAAATATGTTTTAAAGAGAAAAAAAAATGAAAAAAGTGCAAAAAGGACTCTGAATTTATCAGGACAACATGTCACAAATTTTGTGATTACAGATAAATGTAGATAAAGAGTTGGGGAAAATCCCCCCCCCCCCTCCACGTTCAGTGCTAAATTCAGGGTGTTGGCCGGGAGGAATATCTCCCAGACCATTGAGATGTCACCCAGGGAACATTTTGAGATTTTATGCTTTTAAAGGTCGAAAAGTGCAATCTTTCCCTTCCCGCCCGGAACTCTACAATGTCCAATAACGTCACATAGAAAAAAAATCACATATAATCGCAAGCAAAAGTAAACTTTTGTAACAGATTATTTCACGAGAATATAATTAACAGTGGATAAAAGTACGTAAGGCACAAATTTATTTCGATTTTATTGATTAAAAAAAAAATTTTATTTTCTGATTAATTATATAATAGAGGTTTTAGGACATATGAAAGTAAACTAATGAAACATTAAGCATTTCTTAGCGATCTTTGAATCCCTGAGGTTTTCCCAATAGTGGACACCTCCGAATAGCGGACAATTTCTGCGTTCCCGAGGTGTCCGTTATTTAGAGGTTTTACTGTATTTAGAACAGCTGTTACCATCCTGGGGAAATGTGATAGACATGATGGGGGTACATGAAAATAATACTGGTAGAGGCAGAAAACACAAAAGTGGTTAGTCGAGTCACAAAAATATTAGAAATGACAATGTATTTTGTATTGATTTATTATATGGTTGTGATAAAAAAGATTACTAATGATAAATAAGTGGGTAAGTGTGATCGCAGAGAGGATTTTGTTTAATATTTCTTTCAAAAGAACTTATCCTTTAGTTAATAAACCCAAGTTGATAATTTATAATTATTAAATTCATAAGAGATGGTAGCACCATAAATATAATTCTAAAACAATTATAAAAGGAAGTTATTTAATTAATTAATTTTTTTATTGTAATAATTTTAAATCTAGATAAAAATTATATTCATTCTCTTTCACTTGTATTAAGTAAATTATTAATGTCGTATTGTAAAATAATTTGAAAATTTCTATATCTTTGTTCCATGAGAATTTGTACAAATTTGATTTTTCAAGATATTAATTATTCAAGAAGAGGCACTTTCTGGCTGTCAAAAATCTACTGTAGTTAAAAAAAAAAAAAAAAAAGAATGAGAAAATCACAGTTGAGATTTTTTTTTCCTCTGTGATAACCAGATAACCTTTATATCAACAAAAAGAGCATTTAAAAGGTATTTTAAGTTTACATTATTCCCACAAAGGAAATATTTTAAAATAGTACAGAAATAGTACAATAGTTAGAAATAGTGCATATATGTTATTAGCAAATACACAGGTTTAAATCTTCAATTAAAAATCAGCAGCTGTAGCTGTAAAACTAATCATATGTATGTACTACAATCAATAGACATACCTTCTAGTATTTTGACTGTGAGAACGTCTCAACCTGTTATTCTGAGATCCTTTTTTGGTTTCCATTTCAAATTTTAATTGCATAATTCTCTCTCTTACTTCAATATCTTCAGATATTTCTACAAATTAGAAAAACAGAATTGATAATTATGAAATTAAGATCTTTTTTCATTTAAAAATTTTTAAATAGGTATCATATTTATAAATTAAACTAAAATAAAAAAAAGTAGACCTTTTTTTAGTTTCAAAAGAAGATATATATATCATAGATGCATATAAGTTTTATTATGTTTGAGAGAGTGTAGCATCATTAAAAGGCACTTGAAACTATTTTTTTCCATTGACCATAATGTAACGAATACTTTTGATTGTCCCTGTAATTAAATTATACATCCAATTTTTATGAAATTTGAAATGACATAGCAAAACTGTGCAACAATTACATATTTTAAATTTCAAACCATTTGGTTGGGTAATTTTTGCTCTTGTAAAAGTCTTAGCCTAATTAGACTTAATCAGGGAACTTTTAAATTAGTGTCAGTTTAAGTCAGACCAGTTCAGCGGACAAATTTCCCACGGAAAGTGACCATGGAACTCAGTATTGAGGCGTCAATCATCTGGAAGTATCTTTTGTTCTTGACGTTAGCATATTGTTACGGCCCAATCCTGATGGATTCCCAAAATCTCCGGAACGACCTCAAGGAGTAAAAGTTTCAGCCTCAACAGACAATCTGTTGGCAATGCGTGGCACCTAAGAGAGAAGCAAGGCTTCCAATGGGAATGTTGGAGGAAGCTGAATGCACCTCTACAGTGCTTGGAGAGGAAAGGACAGTCTGTATTGAAACATCGAGAAAGTAGGAACTTTAAAGATGAGAGAAAACATTGTAGACAGTGAGGGTAGTTGGCAACACCTCCCCGTTGAGTGGACTTGGATCTACTAGTGACAATTTAGTAAAGAAGTGGGGTCATCCACAGAAATATTTTATAGCATGGGAATTTAGCAGGGACTTTTTACAAATAATCCATAAGGACCCCAGAAATAATAAATATTTTGTAAATATTGTACAGAAGTTCAATTAAAATTAATTAGAAAACCAAGCAAGGATTTCTTGTGTCCCAAGCTACCAACTTCCTTAATAACAGACTGAGAAATTCCTCACACTGCAAGGGTGCCCAAAGAGGGGTTTTGTGACACAAGATGCGTCATACAATTTAGTTTTTTTTTTTTGGGGGGGGGGGAGGGATTTGAGAAAAAGTACATTTTTTGAGGGGGGGGGGGATTTTTAAATTCTTAATATTTCCTTTTTTTTAACTGTTAAAAAAATCTTGATTTTTTTAATATCACTTTAAATTTTTTCAACATTTATTTTCCAGAAATGTTCCTGTGTTTTCTTTTTCTAAATTCTAATATGGGCAATAAGAACTCTATTCGCTATGCTCAACTCGCTATCCTTTGAATGTGCAGTAGATTATAAGTAGAATATATTTTACAATTGATATTCTGTTTAGAAGGGTGTGTCGATGTTAAAGTATGATTTTTTTTAGGTGGGGGGGGGGGGGGATTTGCGTCATCGGGTTTGGGGGGGGGATGGTCACCACTGTCACACTGTGTTACATGTGGATAAACAGATTGAATGATGATTATAAGGTGCTACATATTTACATACGAATGTACCTAAAAAATGTCAAATGTAGGCCTTTTTTACGGGTAGTGTTGCATTCTCCACAGTTTTCATTAGAAAAAATATCAAAGTTAATTTACCACATAATACAGCTCTAGAAAAAATGTTTTTTGAAATTGTAAATATTTTTTTTTAATTGAAAGACACTGTTATAAAGGGAAAAGTAAGCATTTTTTTTTTGTTTTCTTTTTATAACTTCAAGGGTGATCTAAAAAACTCAATTTCAAAATGCTGATAAAATGGAATTAGTATTCTTCATCTGTTTGAACAACGGATGAGAGCTTGCACAAGTGCAAATGCAAACACAATCAGTAGCAGGAAGGAAGTTCACCATTTTGCAATGTTCATTAGAACTTACTTTGAGGTGCATAAATTCAGCTATACAAGTTCCTTTCCACCACATTTTGTACTTCTGCATGCAGCAATCTCTTCAAAACATACCACACACATAAAGACAGACAAAGTTCCATCTTTATTATTATAGAAGAATTTGAGTTTTTTTTTTTTTTTTTTTTTCAAGAATAATTTTTTTATTTAAAAATATTCTTACATAGAACTAAGTATTAATCTTAAACCCCATGATAGTATTTTATAATTTTCATATCTTTGAAAATCTGTTTGAAATAGCAAATTTGTTATTAGTCAATCTATTTAAAATAGGAAATTTATATCTAATAATTTGCGGAAATCTGCAAAAGTCACAATTCTCAAACTTTTAAAACATCATCGTACAACTATGACAGAAAAAAATGAGTTCTGTTTTCCAGTAAATCAAAAGAATAACGTCAGATAGAAATTAAGGATAAACAAGGGATATCACACATTTTCCTTTTAATATCTTTTGTTCATAATATAAATCATTCAAAGGTAGAATTAAATAGAACTTTATATATCTTCTTGTATCCCACCAAACCCAATTCAATTCCCTTTGAAGCTGTGTTTTAAAAGATAGCGAAACAAATTTAGAATACATTTGTGTTTCTTAAATAGTAAGTTTTTTTTTCTGCTTTCAAATTGTGAATAGGTAAAATTTCTCAAAAATTGATCTAAAAATCGAGCTTGAGAAGGTTCTGGACATATATATTTAACCACTTGAGGGTTGGTGATATTGATTACATCCCACTTTTTAAAAATTTAATTTCAGTCAAAACAAATTTAATGGAATTTTTTAACTGTTGCTGGCAACATCATTTTGTAGGTAAAGAATTTTTGCTCTGACGGTGACCTTTTTTTAACCATTATATATATTTTCCAAGTTTTATGTTTGAAGTTGAGTAGAGCCAGCAATTATGTGGGACTACAATTATTTAGAAAAGGCATTGAAAGATAAATTGTCTAATTTGGAGAATAAATCATTTACAGTTTCATTAGAAATAATCTTTTCTGTTTTGTTTTTTATTCAGTTTAAACTGTACAGGAGATTAAGGAATGAAAAAGCAAACAAGCTTATACAGATGTTCAAATTTTGCAGAAAAAATAAGTTACTTTGTATTTAAATTTTTATCATATAAAGCAAAATGCTCTTGACAGTGGATGCTAAATCCTAATTTTTCTTGTGAGTATAAAAAAACAAACTGCATCTATTTTTAAAAAGTTTATCTTTTATTTCGTTATACAAATGAGAAAAGAAAAAGATATTTAGAAAAATATTTTACTAAGTTTTAATGCTAAATTCAATATTTTTTAGTTTCTAATTTATGTTAATACAGAAAATATTTATAATCATTAATAAATTAACTAGTTGTAAAACTTCAGATACATACAAAATATCATATTTATAAGTGCTGTCACTTTTTTTTTTCTTTTAATGCATACAGAAATATGTCATGTTAATGTTTTTCACAAGGTAATAGAATAAAATCTTAAAACATATATATATATATATATATCTTATGATTACATATTATAATAATGCTGAACATAGCAGAAACATTTAAAGAAATAAAACAGTCAAACAATAAAAATGTAACAGACAACTGATTCACAGTAAAGAAAAATTCTCGAAAACAAAGAAAAGACAAAATTCTTATTCAGCAGTTAAGTCAAAACAAACTTTTTAATTGTAGAAATTGGGGATAAAATGAAGGAAGAAAAAGAAGTTTAAAAAAAAAAAAATTAAAAAAAAAAGTTATAAGAATGAAAAGAAAATTTTAAAAACAAAATAAAGTGCTGATACGACTTAAAGTTCAGGTTTGCATTTTACTTAAGTATGTGATATAAGAGGCTTCACAGGGACACAAAGGAAAATTATGCAAGACCAAAGATTTTGAGATATGTTATGTAATACACATTTATTATTTTATACTATTATTTATTAAACAAAGTAAACTAAAAAAAATATCAAAAATTTTTATAAGGATAACTGAAACAAGTTTATTTAGTTTTTCATAATTTAAAAAACATTTAATCTCACAAAAGTGATTATATATGTTTTTAATGAACATGAATAAATTTTAATATTACAATGAAATATATATTAAAGTAAAATTATTTTTTACAGCTCAAAAGTAATGTAACATAACAACTTAAAAAAAAGGAAACAAAACAAAAACAAATAATCTACATAAAACTAAATAAATTTATAAATTCTCATGGCAGTTTGCATCTGGTTATAATTTCTAATATATATATATATATATATATATATATATATATATATATACATACATACATATGTACATACTGTCCTACACTTGTTAAAAAATGTTAAATAAAAACATTAGCATAAAATGTTAAATTTAAAAAAAAAAACTTTCAATGAAATCAAAATATTTTACTTTAAAATATATATATTTAAAAGTTATTAAATTTATTAAATAAAGCCCTACCATAAGGAGTTTCACCATTTTTTGTTTTGGCATTGATATCCGCTCCTGCCTGTACCAACATCTCAATTGCATCTGGCTAAATATTTAAAAACAAAACAATATTAATATATTAATAGCAAGACATACATTTCAAAAATTGAAAAATTACCAAGTTTCATGTACTAAATTAATGCACTTGAAAATATTAATTTGACTGATATCATTAGGAACTGGAATTATGATACACTATACAGAAGCATGAGAAAAAATTTAAAATTACTACAATATGGAACCATTTATCCAGAAACCAGTTATCCGGAATGATATTTCTAATACTGGTGTTAAAATCTTTGTACAGGGCTGCCACAGGCAACTATTTTTATATTTTTTTCGCACCAATATTTTTTTAATAAAAAATTGTTGTTTATTTTTCTTGCAAATGTTGTCAAAGTGTGTGTCAAGGTTTTCTGTTTAGAAAAACTGGTGCCAGTCAGAATTATAAAATAGTCACCTGTGGCAGCCCTGTTTGTAGAAAAAAAAGTGTCCTACACAGCCAGTTTGACATATACATTACTCGAAACAATTTGTATAGTTTGATAGCAGCATCTAGAATTTGAAATAGAAACATATATAGTTATGTTATAGATGTTTTCATTTTTATGCAGGTAAAACAGAAGAATTTTTGTTCCCAACGAATTACCATAAATTACCTTCTTTCAAACTCTAACACTTGATCTTACTTGCATCTGATTCTTAGTTCAAATAATCTAATAATTAATTTAAAAATAGAAGTAATACCACAACAACATATATTCCATACAACTTACCAAATGGATGCAGCTTTAATGCACAACCAGTTAACCAGAAAAACCAGTTATTCAGAATACATCTGACCCCCCAATCATTCTGGATAAATGGTTCTGTACTGTATTTACAAAGAAAATAATAAAAATAAAAGTAAAAATAGTTAAATAAGCTATTAATATTTATCTTGAAAATTGTGTCTCATTTCATGGCTACAATTCATAAATTTTCTAAAAAAATGAGATTTGTCTTTTATAATGATTTTTATAAATAACTAGAACTTAAGATATATATACATTTTAACGCCTGAATTTAAAATATTCAATTAGGAAACACTAGACAGACTTTAATACAATTATATACAAAACAATTAAAATGAGAACTAATTTAATAAACGTTTCACTATGCACCGCATAGCCTCATCAGTATTTGAATCAACTCACAACAAAAACAATGTGCATATACCAGACTCAGTCAAAGTTAAAGTTAATGATTCAGGAAAACAAAATATTCATTAGTAACAGGACTTGATTCGTTCAAGGTTAAATGATGTAATTTAGTAAACCACGCCTCCATAAAAATTCTGTAGTGTTCCCTGGAAATACGGCTTAAAGAACATATCAGTGCCTTTAAAAAAGGTAGATTAAATTCCAGGTTAGTACAACATGCACTTGACATGGACCACACCCCATCTTTCACTGATTCTACTATTTTAAAAAATAACTGCATAGACTATCACTACAGAATTTTTATGGAGGCGTGGTTTACTAAATTACATCATTTAACCTTGAATGAATCAAGTACTGTTCCAAGTCCTGTTCGCTATGCAGTGCACAGTGAAACGTTTATTAAATTTGTTCTCATTTTAATTGTTTTGTATATAATTGTATTAAAGTCTGTCTAGTGATTCCTAATTGAACTAGAACTTTCTCAAAGAACATTCGAAACGCTTTTGAGGTTTGAAATAAAGAATTTTCCATTACAGTTAAGTCTGTAGCTTTTAATGAGCACATGAAAAGGGTTTTCAAAGTTTTATCATATATGCACTGTTGCTTTATAATTTGCACTCACGTCTTTAATCAGGTTTTCTGATAATTAGAAATAGTGAAGTTCATATCAATACATAAAGATTGTCTCATTTGAGCTGATACAGCTGAAATCAATGAGTTGTGTTGAAAATTTTCAAAGAAAGAAATGAGTTTTTATAAAACAGATAGTTCTGAATTTTCAACAGAAATTTCTCTGAAAATGAACTTTCAGTCAATCCCTACTTTAATATAAGCTTAGCTTTGATTTGAAGGCTCAAACAAGCTCCAAAGATTTAAATAGTCTTTGTAAAATGTCTTATTATTAAATTTTGCAGGACTCTTCTCACCCGCCCCCTGCAATTCTTATATGCTTCCAATATTTTCTTACAAGGAATTTCTCCATACTGGACATTCTTTAAAATGTTCTTGAAAAAGAAAAAATAATAATAAAATTACTTATGTACGTAATAAAGGATCAGACAAATTTAGCGTCGGAATTACAATAGAAAGTCTGTAAAAAAATTAAATGCTTTCAATTATTTGACATGAAAAGCATCATGCAATTTGATGAGCAGCACTTTTCTTCACCAAAAGCAAACGATTTTAATGTAACTGAAAATTAGTTGTTAATGGATTTTTAGAATGCTTGTAAATGATGTTTAATGAATTTAAACTTAAACAATGAGAGAGTTTAATATATGTGTATATCATATTACATACATATATATTGCATTACATATATAATATTACTTGTTGCTACAGTAATGTAATTTACCATTGAAAAAAAAAAATCAAATGTAAGAAAAGTTTCATTTGAAAAAAAAAAAATATTTTGATAAATTTTAGCACATTCAAAAAATCAAATAAACCATATAAATAGTAACAAAATTCAATGTACAATGCTTAATTGGATTTCATTTTGAGCTTGAAAAAAATTTTAATTGAAAATTTGAATTTGATTTTAAATCGTAATATTTTATATTTAAATTTCAATATACATAAATAACATAACACATAAATATTGATAGGACAAAATTATACTTAAAACAAATTAAAACTGATAAAACTAAAGTTATTTAAATTAAATCTATTTAACAAGTTCGACATGAAACAGTTTTTTTTCTTTAAAGGGTATTTCACATACAAAAGTATTTTTAGAAATTGTATTCCATCACCAAATAAAGAAAATTTTATTATTTTTTTGTGGACGCTCTACCAAGGTTCCACAAAAAAAAAAAAAAAAAAAAAAAAAAAAAAAAAAAAATATATATATATATATATATATATATATATATATACATTCAAGAGTATTGTGATGTATGTATCACCTTACATCATTAAGGTGTCATATTATGAGTGAGTATATTATGAATCATATTATAATGATTCATAATATCTGAATTACTTTGGTTATATTTATAAAAGTATTTATATATATACATATATATGGGTGATTCTCAAAATAGGGGACAATTTATGTCTTTCAGCATACAAAAAAAATTGAGAGGTTTTCTGTCATGTTTTTATACTTAGATATGTTTGTCTTAATATTATTCATTATTTGCACTCAAGAATTACTCACTTTTTAGTTAAAAACACCTTAAAATAACAGAATAAATGTTCAAAATGTCATTAGCATGGATGTCCACAGCAGCTGTGCCTTGTATATACTAGCTTTTTCAAGAGTTAATATCATATTTATAAAATAAAACAAATGTTATTCTTTCTTTAAATTAATCAAGGAGAGGATTTATCCAATAAATTTCTTTTTAAAAATAAAATTATAGTATATAAAAAGAGAATTAAAGTTTGTCCTCCATATTCTGTTTTCAAAACAAGGTCATACTATAACAGCTGTTTATTAATCAAAATTTCATTTTCACATATGACAATACTTTGAAAATATAAAGTTTCTTCATGGCAACAAGTAGTCATTTTATTCCAGCCTGAAAATAGAAGCATGTATTGTATTTTAAGAATAGAAGTTGAATATTAGGCGAGTACATCAATTGTATGTCATTGGAATGGATAATAATTTTCATGTTTATTTTATAGTTAAAATTTTTATTTTACTTATTTGCATAGAACTTTTGTGTTTTAAAAAGCCCCAGAAAGAACTATTGCATTGTGATTATATTATGGCTCATAATCTTATTTAAATTAAAATTTGTCATTAGCATGGACAAATATCAGTATCATTAGCATGGTTTTTCTGTCCATGCTAAAGACTCCTATGTGCATAAATGTAATTATTGCTTATATTGTATCTTTTATAAAGTTTAATTTTACATATAAATTTCGGTATTACATTTATTATCCCTAAAATATGCATTAAATCTGTCAGAAAATCACTAAGACAGCTTCTTACATTGTTAGTGTCAGAATGTTGCTCATGTAAACAAAGTTTGCTCTTTGGTAATGTTTTTGTTCTCCTTATATGTATATATGTAAAAATGGAAATCATTTGCTGAAAAGGAAGGCGAATAAATATAGAAAAAAATATTTAAACAGAAAGAAAATAAAAATTTCTTAATATATTTATTCCATGCAATTTGTTTTGTCATTAGCATGGCTCAAATATACTAATTATTTTTTTAAAAGTTAATTTTTAAATATTTAGCTCTGCTGACTACATGTAAAGTATACCTAATACTATATTAACAACACCTATTTTTTTCAGAAATTTTGCTAACAGTAATTTTTTTAAGATTTCATTTTTGAAATCGTCCCCTATTTTGAGAATCACCTATATATGTAAGACGCCAGTGTGATTATAGAACATCTGTTGAAATGACGGAAGGAACATATTTTAGCACAATACTACTGGCCAATTTAAATTTTTTATATTCTCCTTCAAAAATAATTAACGTATATCCTTGTTGTGGCTGGCATCAAAAGGCAGATGGAGGAGTTTAATTGAAGGTTTCTCCAATAATGAAACATATAAAAACATAAGGAGGCAACAAAATCTTTATTTTTGAGAGCTTTCACTGGCTAATGCACACAACTTCAGTCTCCATAAATTTATAATAAATAAAAAATGTTCTTAATTTCATCATGTCCATTAAAGAGAATGCACGAAAACAAATAAGCCATTTGTTGTAAGTCCGTATCACCACAAAAAGAATAAAAAAAACACAAAGTGGATTTTAAAAAGAGACCGCTGGAAATACATTGCACTCCACAAACATTCAAAATTATTCTGATAAGACACGTGAGTCTTAACAATTGGAAGGTCAAAAGCATTTTACTCACTCCGAAAAACCAAAATGACTCTCTCAAAAATTCTAAGCTAACCTTGCCCCTCCCCTTTTGACGTAAGGTTTTTAAAAATCCACTAGAATTGTTTTCAATGTAAAGGTAATCCACCTTGCGCTCTACTATTGGCTGATGGGCGGGACTAGATGCAAGGACTATTTAACAAATGGCGTAAACCATAGAGTAATACACCCCATTAAGAGTGGATGAATTTCACTAGCAGATGATTATTTAATAAATAAAACAAAATCAAAGTTTCGATAAATGTTTTTTAATTCTAAAAAGGAAAATGGATTTGTGTAATGAATTTAAGATTTTGCAATAAGATATTGACATTCAAGATAGATTCTAGCTCTTTTTAAGAAAATTAATTAATAGATTATGCTGAGTTAAATAAAATAAAATAAAATAAACTTTAGCCGTTAAAAATATTAATACATTACGGAAACTGAGAATAAAAGTATGTTCCTCTAAACTTTAGAACAAACTCAAAGTGGGAAAATGGCGAAATTTTTTTAATTTATTACATATATATATGTATATTATATATGTAAACATATGTATCCTTTTGAGAAGAACGTTCTGTAATTTTTCCTATATTTTTTGGAGTATGCCCATATGGAGACCTTCCTTGTTAGCATTTTTGCAAAAATTGAGAGAAAGTTTAAACTGCTTAAAAAAAAAGGTGGAATTCCTCTGCAATGAGAAACTCTTTCTTGCCTGGTAAAATGCCGAGGTTTTCATCACAGTATATATTTAAAATTAAATATTTAAATATTGCAGTGAAATTTCATAATTTTTATTTAATTAGAGGAATGTAGGATAAACTGAAATATAAAGCAAAAAATCATACATGTCCCCAGCATGCAGCAGCATGAATAGGTTGCCACTGGTCATCATCACAGACATCAATTGTAACATGCTGATCAAGCAAAAATTCCAACACAGACAAATAGCCATTGGCAGCAGCTATATGCAACTGCATAAAAAAGAAAAAAAGATTCAATGAGATGTACAAATTATTAAAAATTTTTTTTTTTAAATTTCATATACAGCTCATATTCAAAATATTAGAATAATTGAGAAAAAGTAATAAGAAAAAAAATATTTGTCATTTATTTATTTTTTATACTAAGTAAATGCAATTAAATTTTTTATAAATTAAATCTGGAATGTTTAGATAAGATTTTAACATTTATAAAATATAAAATACAGCACAATAAATTAGGTATACAGCTTCCTTAAACACACCAGAATATTAGAATAAAATATAGATTGGTTCAAAATATTAGAATATTTTATTTTACGCAACAATATTACCTTATGAATATGAAGTAAATGGTAGTTAATATTTTGTAGCATCCCCTTTAGCTTTCATAACAGCATACAATCGATCTTGCATACTATATACAAGGTGTTTCCAAACATTTCTATCAATATTAGCCCAAATAGACTTTATACGTGCCACTAACTCAGTTTTACTTGAAGGAGGATTTTCTTGAAGTTTTTTCTTCATTATACACCATAAGTTTTTGATGGGATTAAGATCTGGTGAATTTGGTGGCCAAGGAAGTACCTTAATGTTGCGTTGGCGGAACCAATTCTTAGTTGACACGGAGGTATGCGGGGACGCTAAATCTTGTTGAAAGATGAAATCATCTTCAAATAAATCTTCTGATGATGGAATCATGTAATATTCTAAAATTTATTGATATATCAGAGAGTTAACCTTTTCGTAGACGATGCATAACTTTCCAGGTCCTTCTGCACTCATACAACCCCAAACCATGACACTAGCAGCAAATTTTACGGAACGCTTAAGGCATTCTTTATCAAATGCTTCTTGCTTCATTCTCCAAACTCGAATACCTTGATTACCATATGAAACACAAAACATACTTTCATCACTAAATAATATATTTTTCCAATCTTCATTGCTCCATAAACGTCTTGATTTACACCAATTCAATCTTATACGCTTTTGTCTTGCAGTCATGAGAGGTTTTGTTTTCGGTACACGAGATTCAAATTTAAATTTATGGAGACGTCTTAATGTTGTCGATGTAGAAACTTCAACTCCTTCTTCTTTCCATTTTCGGTGCAAGAATCGCACACTTTTAAAACGGTTTTTCTTAACTATACGCTTCACTTTCCTGTCATCTCTAGCAGATGTTTTTGGTTTTCGGCCACCATTTCGGCGATTATTTTGAAATTTTCCAATTTTTAAATATTGTGTTAGTATTTTACTAACGCTCGATTGCGAACAATGTAAATAATTCGCTATAAAACATTGATTTTTACCATGCCGATACAAATCAACCATACGAAGTTCAGTAGATTCAGGAATATCACTCACACGGCCCATTTTAAGACGAAAAAGAAACAAACTGCAAAAAAGAGTACTGATTTTAAATAAAATAGTCTGAATTTAATCAATGATGCCACCAATTAAGAATTGGTAATAATTAAAGGAGAATTAATGTGAAATATTCTAATATTTTGAACCACTTGAATAAATATTCTAATATTTTGAACCACTTGAATAAATATTCTAATATTTTGACTTTTCAAAATAATTTTTTTGCAATTAATCTTTTCAAAAATGATATTAAATTTAAGATAACAAGTAAGTTTAATCAACAATAAGTTCTTAATAAAAATATCGTTTGCATATTTTCATTAAAAGACATTAAATTACCAAACGATATTTTCAATTTCTAAAAAAAAGGTAATTATTCTAATATTTTGAATATGAGCTGTAACACAAGCTACAGAAAAAAATATCTTTTATCCTAGTTAATTAACTATCAGAGTAAATTTTCTACATCTTTGCTAAATCTAATATTTGTGTATATTATATATACACTGGAAAAAATGACAGATGTTTCTTAATTATGAAAATGTACAACAATCACGAACATAAATCTTCATAATCTGTTCCAAGTTACCCAAGATTCTGAATAGTATTCTATTATCTTTAGAAACCCCAGAATACAATTTATTTTTGAAATTTAAAGAAGAATTTTCAAAAAAATTTACTAGCTACCTGTAGTTTTCATAAACATTTCCTAGTAGCTTTTACAGTGCATTAATCAATTCTCTGCACTTAGCTGAAAAATTAATTTTTCAGATTCTATTCATTCTCTCAAGTAAACATTTTCAATTGCATAACTGAATCAGTGCATGCAGTAGGGGAGAGTGGGGTACAATGGGCCACCCCCTATTTTTGATATTAATTCTGTTTTTGAAAGCTTCATATTTTAGTATATAGATGGCAGTCATGAAGTAGTAAAAAGAAGTTTGAAACCATGTGCATAGCTGACATTTTAGCTATTTTATGCTTGATAATTGATTTGACACAGGGGGAGTAAGGCAAAAGTAAATATTTTCAGTGAAACATATCTTCATTTATTTATTACAGATTTGTAATTTGAAAGACATTGTGTGGCAAAATAAAAAGGTAAGACAATACATTATGCTATTCATTCTAGCTAAAATAATAGAATTCTAAATTTCTTTTTTTATCATCAAGTTTTTGTCGAACTTCCATATGGGGTACAATGGACCATCAGAAACTGGGGGAAACAGAAAATGGACCATGGTCCATTACGCCAGTTTTGTACCCCATGTTTTTAAAAGTTAAATATTATATGTGAAATTCAGAATTAGTAAATTAATTTACTTCTGTGTGTAGATTAATTAATGATTCATGTTGTGTAATGCATTTTTGAAATATTTATCTGTATAATATATGCTTTCAAACATAAAAATTAGCCCATATTAAGAATTAATAAATTATCTTATTTCTGTGTGTGAATTAATTAATGATTCATGTTGTGAAATGCATTTTTGAAATATTTATCTATATATATAATATATTATAATATAAACTTTCAAATTTAAAAATTAATCCAAATTGAACACCAAAAATTAGTAAACAAAATATTTTGTGCATTTGAGGGTTTTTTTTTATATTTCATATAATTTGTTAATTCAATATTCCTGAACTTATGCATACATGCATCCATAATAAGTTAGATTTAAATAAAATAGTAGAATGAGAAAAACAAAAATTATAGCTACCTATTAGTTTGTATCTGGATATAATAATTAAATAAGGTAAAATTCATTAAAAAATACAGATGAAGTAAAGTAGACAGGAAAAACTTATTATATTTTCCTTAGCCATATATTTAGATATAT
Source organism: Maratus speculifer (assembly GCA_964019185.1). NCBI lineage: Eukaryota > Metazoa > Arthropoda > Arachnida > Araneae > Salticidae > Maratus > Maratus speculifer. The sequence goes on from OZ025296.1 coordinate 290,974,702, forward strand.
ATATTTCTTATTATAAAGGTTTATATTTAACTTTAAGTGGCATCATTGTACAAAAAAGATACATATTATTTTTCATATTTCTTTTAGCAATGTCAAGAAACAAGCCTTAGGAAAACCAATAGAAGTTCTGTGCTACATGAAGTTATGGAACAGGCTGTAAAATGTATTGTGGGTGATAATAAACCTAATTGTTCAATCTGCGACTGGTATAATAACTTAATGATAAAAAAAAATGTTACTTTAGTTAGAGCTAAAAGAGTGAACAAACAAATAAAAATGAATAATAAAATGTGAATAAACAAATAAAAATGAGTAATAAAATGTGAATAAACAAATTATGATATAGTTTATCTTTCTTATTGTTAAAAAATGAACTACACTGATATATTTTTATTCAAATTACAAGTGGTCCATAGAGCGATAGAGCCCTATGCTGTGGACCATTGTACCCCAGTCTCCCCTATAACAGAAATAATATTAATTTTCCTATTAATGCTAATGCTGTTAATAGTGTACATTTGTCTGTTCAACTTGTTATGTGAATATCAAAGTATTTACCTGAAAATTGATAGCATCGGAAAAACCCAGTGGCAGACAGTTTTGTAAATGTCTGTGAGAATCTTTTTGTCAGCAAATTTTGTATGTAATTTTAAGAAATAAATAATATATGAAATTAATCATTAAAAAACATGGTAAGCATGATGCATTCTCATTAATTTTGTTTATAACTTCTCATTCTCTAACTTCTTGTAGAATTTCTAAAAACAGCTGATTTGTTCTTTCTTGGAGTTAGGCATGTACCACTTTTTTAAATGTGTTTTCCAAATTTTCTGACCAAGAAATTTTCCAATTAATTTTTTGGCCAGAGTGGCACCCATGAAAAAAACTACAAGTTTTTTTTTTCCTTTCACTGTTTTACAATTACGGGGGGTTACATTCACTCAAGAAAAATTTCAAACAAAAAAAAAAAAAAAAAAAAAAAAAAAAAGAAAAAGAAAAAAAAATGGAGAAGGAAAATTGTTTTTGGAAAAGAAAAGAAAAATCCACTCCGGGAAAAAACGATTTTTTTCGCGTTTCTTTGACGGAACTTGTCGCTGTTTCGTGATCTTTTCACGAAACTTGCCGTTGTTTCGGGATCTTTCGACGAAACTTGTTGTTTTGCGACCTTTTGACAAAACTTGCCGTAGTTTCGGGTTTTTTTGGCGAAACTTGCCGTTGTTTCGCGATTTTTAAAGAAACTTGTCATTTTAGGCGATCTTTTGATGACACTTGCTGTCTTTTAGTGATCTTTTGACGAAATTTGCTGTTTTTGGCGGTTCTTTGATAAAATTCGCGTTTTTTTGGCGATTATTTGCCTAAATTGGCGTTTTTTTCACCCATCCTATAACGAAATTCGCGTTTGTTTCACGATCCTTTGACTAAATTTGCGGGTGGTTTTCACGATGTTTTGACTAATTCGCATTTTTCCGCAACTTTTTTACGAAAATCTTTTTCCCTTTTTTTTTTAATTTCTTTCTGTTTCGCGGGAAAAAAGTCCGAAAATCGCGGACAGTTTTTAATCCATTTCATTAGTGCAGACAAAAACTGTCCGCGAGATATTTTCTTTGCGACTACTTCGCCGTGTCGCGATGTTTCTGTCACTGGGCCGAGAAAGTGATATTTCGATTTGAGAAACTGATATTGCACTGACTCAGAAACGCTTCCGAAAATGATAGGCAGCTGAAAAAAATTTATTTTTTTGAATTCTTTCTTAAATTTCGAAAATAAGTAATTTTTCTAAAATTTTTAAATGTTAAAGAAAAAAAAAAAGCTTTTTTGAAATTTTTGGTGATTTGTAAAAGGTTATTGTATATTTTTTCTTGATTAAAGTCAAATTTAATTGAATGTAAAGAAATTACTATTAAATCAAAAACATTCACAACAATTATCATTTATTCATACTAAATATAAAATAATTATGATAAAAATCTACACAATTATAAATTTAATTCAAAACAATCTTAAGAGTTATCATTTACATAAACTAAATATAAGACAGCAATTTTTTTAATTCAAATTCACCAACAAATGCAACATAATATAAAAAATTTACTAAATATTTTAAAACTTATTAATTGTTATCATTTATCATATTAAATATTAGTTTTTAATGCATTAAAATCAACCAATTAATAAATTTAATTGAATGCAAAGAAATTAGCAATTAAAAAAGTTATTGATAATTAGAAGAATTACAATAAAAAGATATTGATAATTATATGTTCTGTATCTTAATCTGCAAAAACAGACAATATTGACAGTTAAAGGATAGCTCAATAATAAAAATTTCTTCAAAAATAAAAATAAATTCACGTACAGGACTAGTTCCATTCTGATCAACAAAATCAACACTTTCCCCTTTTGCAACCATGTCTTTTAAATCACTCAGCATTTTATTTTCAGCGGCAGCTCGAGTTTGATCTATCATTTCTTGAGTAATACCTAGAACATAAAAATTGCAAAAAATAAGTAAATTTCAGGAATAATAATAATAATAATACAGCTGCTCGAGAATATATAAAAATACAACCTGGTAACACAAACTAAAACTATGCAAATATTGTTGAGACGAGAAAATAATTTAGAATAGGACATGTATTTTAAAAGAAATCTACTGAAAATTAGGGTGACCCAACATAATTTGGTAGAAGATGTAAAAATTGTTGTTGATATACGTATACGTTAATTTAATAACTGTTAGACTGTTATTTGATAAAATTAATACTTTAAAAAAGTATTTTAAACTTTTTAGTGTTTATAATATTTCCTAGTTGTAATCTTACAACTAAATAGCATATTTTATAAAGCGTGGTTTGTTGCATAATTAACTAAAGTATGTTTGACGATCTATCACCTGCACTTGGCTAACGGAAAACTAGCCGTATGTGGCAATCCAAAAAACTTTCTTCTATTTCATAAATGTTAATACTTCAAAATCAATGTTAATACTTCAAAATTCGCTATCACAGTGCCAAAATTAAATGACAATCCGTGCCTATCGTGAAAATTCTAAAGTTATGAAAGTCCGTGCATTAGTTCTTGAAATAAGACTATTGGGATATCAGCAAAAATAAAGCATAAAAAAACCACACCAACTGGGCGATTTACACCAAAACATAATTAACTTTAAGAGACGTAAATTATCCATAATTTACGTCGCTTATAATTAATTTACCGATTGAAAAATCGTGTCATAAATTAATCCAGTATAATTAGCAATAATTTTTATCAAGGTATACATGAATCTGAACTTTGATGAAAATTCGTACATTAGTACTTGAGAGAGAAGTAATGCAGGGATCAGGAAAAATTCAGCATAGCAGCGCCATATATTGAGTGATTAAAGACAAAACGAAGAAAAAACAATTCATACCAAGAATTATCTTAATCTGAAATTCGATGAAAATCCGATCATTAATTCTTGAGACAGAGTTATTGCATAATCGTTAAAAATGTAGCATAGTTGCGTCACCTGTTGAGTGATTTATATTAAAATGTAAACGGCATCAATTCATGTCAGGGGCTAAATACAATAAAGAATACTGCCCAGTTAAACTGATGGCATTGAGCTCACAGGCTACAAATACTAATTGTACATTAAAGCCTTATATTTTCAAGGGTTAATTCCGTTCGAAAAAAAATTAAGAAGGGGAAACAGCTCTCCCCTTTCCTCTTTTTTTATACTTAATCATTGAAACTCCTATACTATCAAAGACATGCTTTATCATATAAAAAATCTATATCCAAAATTCAGAGCAAATGAGATAATTCTTAATAAAAACCCATTTAGCATTTATATAATTTAAAAGGAGTTATCCCCCTCTTTTATACTTAACCATTAAACTTCCAAAACTATTCAGAGATTTGAACGAAATCTGACAATTCTGCTTGAAAAACCCATTTATATAAATTAAGGGGGGGGGGGCATTAGAACCCCTGTTCCCCTTATTTATACTTATTCAATGAACACCTAATAACAGTCACGGAATCGCCTCATCAGAATGATCCTAATCTAAATTTTGAACGAAAATTAATTCTGCATGAAAATCCCATTTATATCAACTAACGGGGGGGGGGCATTAGAGCCCCTGTTCCCCCTATTTATACTTATTCAATGAACACCTAATAACAGTCACGGAATCGCCTCATCAGAATGATCCTAATCTAAATTTTGAACGAAAACTTAATTCTGCATGAAAATCCCATTTATATCAACTAACGGAGGGGGGGGCATTAGAACCCCTGTTCCCCCTATTTATACTTATTCAATGAACACCTAATAACAGTCACGGAATCGCTTCATCAGAATGATCCTAATCTAAATTTTGAACGAAAACTTAATTCTGCATTAAAATCCCATTTATATCAACTAACGGGGGGGGGGCATTAGAACCCCTGTTCCCCCTATTTATACTTATTCAATGAACAACTAATAACAGTCACTGAATCGCCTCATCAGAATGATCCTAATCTAAATTTTGAACGAAAACTTAATTCTGCATGAAAATCCCATTTATATCAACTAACGGGGGGGGGGCATTAGAACCCCTGTTCCCCCTATTTATACTTATTCAATGAACACCTAATAACAGTCACGGAATCGCCTCATCAGAATGATCCTAATCTAAATTTTGAAAACTTAATTCTGCATGAAAATCCCATTTATATCAACTAACGGGGGGGGGGCATTAGAACCCCTGTTCCCCCTATTTATACTTAATCAATGAACACCTAATAACAGTCACGGAATCGCCTCATCAGAATGATCCTAATCTAAATTTTGAAAACTTAATTCTGCATGAAAATCCCATCTATATTAACTAACGGGGGGCATGAGCCCCCCGTTCCCCCTCTTATACATATCGAATGAACTCCAAAAACTAATCAGGGAAGCGCCTTGTCAGGATATACCTACATACAAAATTTCAAGTGGATCGGATATTTTTATCATGAGTTATCGCGTTACGTACATACGAACATACATACAGAACGGACGGGCACATAAGCTCTCAGGCTATGATAGCCTGTGAGCTAAATAAAAAGAATACTGCCCAGTTAAACTGATGGCATTGAGCTCACAGGCTACAAATACTAATTGTACATTAAAGCCTTATATTTTCAAAGGTTAATTCCGTTCGAAAAAAAAATTAAGAAGGGGAAACAGCTGTCCCCTTTCCTCTTTTTTTTATACTTAATCATTGAACCTCCTATACTATCAAAGACATGCTTCATATAAAAAATCTATATCCAAAATTCAGAGCAAATTAGATAATTCTTAATAAAAACCCATTTAGCATTTATATAATTTAAAAGGAGTTATCCCCTTCTTTTATACTTAACCATTAAACTTCCAAAACGATTCAGAGATTTGAACGAAATCTGAAAATTCTGCTTGAAAAACCTATTTATATAAATTAAGAGGGGGGGGAGGCATTAGAACCCCTGTTGCCCCTATTTATACTTATTCAATGAACACCTAATAGCAGTCACGGAATCGCCTCATCAGAATGATCCTAATCTAAATTTTGAACGAAAACTTAATTCTGCATGAAAATCCCATTTATATCAACTAACGGGGGGGGGGGCATTAGAACCCCTGTTCCCCCTATTTATACTTATTCAATGAACACCTAATAACAGCCACGGAATCGCCTCATCAGAATGATCCTAATCTAAATTTTGAACGAAAACTTAATTCTGCATGAAAATCCCATTTATATCAACTAACGGGGGGGGGGATTAGAACCCCTGTTCCCCCTATTTATACTTATTCAATGAACACCTAATAACAGTCACGGAATCGCCTCATCAGAATGATCCTAATCTAAATTTTGAAAACTTAATTCTGCATGAAAATCCCATTTATATCAACTAACGGGGGGCATGAGCCCCCCGTTCCCCCTCTTATACATATCGAATGAACTCCAAAAACTAATCAGGGAAGCGCCTTATCAGGATATACCTATATACAAAATTTCAAGTGGATCCGATATTTTTATCATGAGTTATCGCGTTACGCACATACGCACATACATACAGAACGGACGGGCACATAAGCTCTCAGGCTATGATAGCCTGTGAGCTAAAAACTAATGAGCATCAATTCATATCAGGGACTACCTGAATAATTTTTTTTTATTAAATTCAATGCACTAATTAATGAGAGTGTCTACAAAAATTTATGTCACATACATACAGATAGACAGTCACAGACTTACAAACAGACATTTTGTAAAAACATGTATTTTGGAATCTCTGACTCCTAAAGCGTGTAAATTCGTCAAAAACCGGAATTCAAAAATTTTTGCGAATTCAATTCTTTTTTCTTGTCAAGATAAAAGAAAAAATAATAAAAATTACTTTATTAATTTATTATTAATTTAAAAATATATAAATCAGAATTGTAAAACTTATGTACATATGTGTACTATGTCGTACATAATTTTACAAATCTACCATATCAGGAAGCGGGTAAAAAATCGATTACAAAATGATATCTTTATATACATGCACCAAGTTAAGTCAAATAAGAGGTAAACACATAAATAAAAATTACAGAAATGTATTTTTCATTTTTCTGCATTCTTTGGATAATTATAAGAAAATATATATGGGTATATTTAGTTCTTTAAAAAAGATATTTTTTACGAGACTAATCGATAATAAAGTAATGAACTTGCTCTCCAGAGCGAAAAAGTAAAAGAAAAGCATCTACCTTTTTTGGCCATTTCATTTTCAATATAATCTAGAGTAGCATCATCATCACAGATATCATATGGCATATTTCCATCAGCATTAACTGCCAATAAATCAGCTCCTCTGAAAATAGCAAATAAGAATTCGTAAGTGAATCTTAAAGTCAGAAAGAACAAAAACTTGAAAATAGGAATTCTGCTTTTTCAGAATTTAGAGTAGCTGCCGAAGTACAAAACATATTTCAGTTTAATGCATGTTTAAAGTGTATTTAGGTTTCATTCATTAAAAAATACCGTTGGTTGTTTATCAGTTACAACTAAAAAGAAACTCTTGAAGCTTTTCATTTTCCTTTTAAAAAATCTTTTAAAAAGTTTTTTTTAACTTATTTGAGATAATTTTCAGAAAGGTTTTTTGTGCGTGCGATTAATGCATGGTGTTGCAATTTGGCACCCCCCCCCCCCAAAAAAAAAGGAAAAAAATCCAAAATATATAAAAATATAAGAATGATAATTTTTTTAGTATTTTTTTCTTCAATGTATGCCCATTAAAGAATCAAATATATTTTTTAAAGCAAAAATAAAAATTCATGCATTAGAGGGTTATAAATAAGCACAGTGTTGAATTCAGACACTTTTTTCCGGGAGGGATATTTGTTGCTCCGGGGGGGGGCATTATGGAGTTCCGGGGAGAAAATTTCTCTTTTTTACCATTGAAAACAAATAATTTCAAAATTTCCGGGGGGAGGGGGGCATTTGATTGCTCCGGAATGTCCCCCCCCCCGGGCCACCCCCTGAATTCAACACTGAACAAGCAGCATTATAAACAGAACAAAATGGTGTTGCTTATCTTCTATCAGCAGAAAAAAAAAAAAATCTTACACCGATTCCTAGTGGAATGGAAGAATGAGTAAGAATGCTGGAATACATTGCATGTTTCTAAAAGAATCAGTAAAACTAGTTAAATGAATTTGTACAGACAAAATGAAGCTACTCTATTTGTAGAAAGTTACATTTAAAGGTATTAAATCAGGATTATGAAAAATTTATAATTATAGAGACTGTGACCGCTATTATTTTCATTTGTTCAAAAAAGTGTTGTAATATGAAATATATGTATGATATGTTGTATGTATATGTGAAATATGCATGTCTTTAAGATGCATCGATGCAAGATGAAACTATTGAAAAAGACATGTTCCAAGTTTCAACCATTTATATTTAACGGTCCTTGACTTATAAGAGTTTAAACAGGAAAAATGGTAATAAATCCCATCATGATGAAAAACGCATTTTCACAAGTCATTTCCATGACAACCATTGTTTAACAGTTAGACTTTGAAAACAAACCAAAACGAAAAAATTAATATTCCTTGTTCCAGTTAAGATAGAAACAGAATTAGATGTCATTTGAAGCAGAAAAAACTAAATAATTTGTATTTTTTTTTTTTAAATTAAAAAAATTTTGTGTCTGTATCCCTTAACAAATTCAAGAGTTTAATTAATCAATATACTCTATCATATGAAAAGCAAAAGGCATAACACAAGGACTCTGAAGAAATCACAAGATATGAGGCGATATTCTCACGTAGGAAAGAATTAAAAACAAAACTACCAAGAGAGGTTTGTTTGTGTTCCACAATTTTTAACTCAACATGAAAGTTGGAGATCCGCTGAAGGCCAAATAAAAGATTTATGTAAGAATTCTAGGTGAATTGAAATTTACGAATGTATTATATTATTGATTTGGTTGAATTGCCGTGATCTATGAGGTTCGTGTAAATAATAAATGTGGCATAAAATTTAAAAGCTAACAGAAACCTTCATTCATAATTATAATAGTCCAAGAGCCGACAGCTTAAAACTCTAAAGGTATCAAATACAAAACCTTTATTTTATGGAAAAGTAGAAACAGGGGAATTTAATGATCTATGTCTGCCGGAAGTGAAGTGGTGTAGGAGTTAAAAATTAATACCACTAGTAATTGATTCGTAGGTTTATTATTGTATTTTCCTGCTTCCACTCCTCCATATTTTCATACCTTTCATTGAAGGACAAACACAATGTAAACCTACAAGTGAACCATTGGTGGTATTCATTTTTAGCTTATGCACCACTTCCCCTCCGTCAGACATGGATTATTAGATTCCCCTGTTTCTACTCTTCCATAAAATAAAGGTTTATTTATTTATTTCTTCGTGTGATTGTTATCTTAGGGTTTTTGGGCTGTCGGATCTTCAAATATAAGGCAAGTGAATTAATTTAATTAATTTATTTAATTAGGTAAAATAGAAAATCACACATATCTGTATCTATGGGTCATTCCAAAAATAAAGGTCCCTTTTGAGAAATTTTTTTTCATTTAAAATGAAATAAAAATATCTTTGAGAGGGTGGTATACATATTCAAGAGTTGAAATTGAATATCAGCAGCACACTTTTTTAAAAATATTTATCACTACACTTAGAAACACAGACACATTGGCTGAAAGATGTCCCCTGTGTTACCATATTTTAAATATTATTCTCATTTTTTCTTATTAAAATAGAGAATTGCTTTTTCAACATTAACACTTTGATATAAATGTTCTTTTTCAGTGCCATATAGATTTTTGTTTATGTATACATTTTTTCATGATATAGGCATATTGTGTCCCCTGTGTTACCCTTTTTTGTATTCTCCTGTATAAAACTTTATATAACTGTAAAAATTACTCTAATATAAGAAAATTACAGTAAAACTTATTTATACATATTAGCTAGATAGTACATATTATAAAACTGATTCATAAGAAAGTTTTTTCTTTTGTTCTGATAAAAGAAATGCCAGTAACACAGGGGACAATAAAGTAACAAAGGGGACATCCTAATTGAACATAAAAAATTTAATAATCTTAAAAGTGTACTTATGTATTAATTAAAAATGTATTTCTGATACAGACCAACAAATGCATTAAAAAACAGGATATTCTGTTGCATTTCATTTTTAAACTTGGGTTTTTTGTTCCTTAACAACATGGTTACCAATATCATGGTAACACAGGGGACAAGTAACACAGGAGACAAAATGAAATAAATTATCACCCATGTATTACTATTTTCATAGAAACAATATAAAGTTAGATGGAATATTTTCTTTTAACTAAAACTTACAATTTAAATGCCAATAAACTAGAAAATTAATAGTTAATCAATATAAATCAATAGTAACACAGGGAACACACAAAAAACAAACCCACCTTCAAAAATCACTTTTACTTAGAAATATTCTCCAAAATTTAACAAATGAGGAAAATGATTTCCTAGGATGAATGCTAACTCTAAAAGTACATGAATGACAACTGTTAACAGCATTTAGGTTGCAAATTCTTATTTTAATATTAAGAAAAAGGTGGCGGTAACACAGGGGACAAAAATTAAGGTACACATGAATTTTCCTTATAAAATGAAAAAAAAATTTACAAAAAAAATTTAAAGTATATAGGGATAATATAAAGACTACAAAGACATAAAAAGCATCCTGAAAGATAACTTAAACAATACATATAGTAAAAAAAAATAGGGTTTTAAAACCAAAAATTGTTCTTGGGACATGGCTTTTTACAGGACACATTTATTAAGAAAGTTTTTTGAATAACAATAAATGGAATTTATCTCAAATTTAAAAATTGCATTAAAGAAAAATATCTTTAAAATATATTTTCCAATATTTAAATTTAATTTTGAAGCAAAATTTTAGAAAATATAACAATACAAAGTGTCGGGACACCAAAGGGTGCTTTATTTTTGGAATGACCCCTATATAATTAAGGATACCGAAGGAACGAACCCGGGCTTCCCGAATGACGGAACATACTGCCCGGTGTACAAAACATTGATAAAAATCATTTTTTTAATGGAAATCCTAATAAATTTTTACATTTAATATATATTTTTAAGATCTCGCATTAAAATCATTAAAAGTTATTTATATATAAAAAACATTAATTATGTATTCAAATTGAGGTAGCAGTAAAAAGCAATTAAATTGTATTGCTATCAAATTGTAGTTTAGAAAATTTGTTAAAAAGTGTTAAAACATTAACCATTCCACCCCCTTTGCGCTCAGAAACGTATAGATAATATTTTTTTCCAGTCACTGGAAAAAGCGTTCAAAATAAAGAATGTTTCGGAGGAATTTAAAGCAGAAATTCTTTTAAATATCTTAGGTGAAAAAGCCGCTAATTTAATGGTATATTTGAGTGAGGATGATTTAAGTAAATATGAAAAACTTAAAGAAGTTGTGTTAAAAGAATTTCAATCCCCTGCACACGAAGTGTTAAACACAAATAAAAGTTTCAAATTTATTAAAAGGGATATTTTCGTATTATTCACAGGCCGGAGGTTAATAACCGAAGTAATCACAAAAGATTTTGTTACTTACAGCAGCCTTTTTGAATTTGATTATTTCAGTGTTAAAGTTAGACAACATACTTGTTAAATATGTGTTTTATTTATTTTAGTTATTTATTGATGAAGTGTTAATTTCGTAAAGGAATATAATTCAGAAGCAAACCTTAAACATCTTAATATTGTTAAGTAATAAATCTTCCTCAATCGAGCTGCACGGGACAGATTTAAAAAAATCATGATAATTTTTTTTTACTCTATATCGCACTTTTTTGATTCGCGTGAGATTCCAGATAGACTCGACTATATTTAAAATTTTTAATTTCCTGCGTTATTCAGTAGATATTAGTTATTGGATGTAATTTTTTATAACTTTTTATATTTTTTGTTCATTATAAACAGCAGCTATCTCTTTTCTTTTTTGACACCGGAAAAAAAAATTGACTAAGTGTGATATTGATGCTTGTCATCAGAATTCCTGGAGTCCAACACAGGTATTAAGTAAGCAGACAAAAAGTATTTACAGTATAAAGGTAATTAAAGAATTACAAAAAACATTTATTGGTAATAAGTCACTCTGGCGCGTAACTAAATTCCATCAATAAAAGAGATTAAAAAATCATTAAATATTTTTTTTAAGAAAGGAAAAGGCACTCACTTAACAATAAGATATTTGACAATGTGTAGATGTCCACAGGTGGCAGCGGCATGTAAAGGCGTCCACTGCTCGCTATCTTTGGCATTGACATTGGCTCCGAACTCCAGCAGAAGCTTCATCATCTCTTCGCTGTCGTCGATACAGCACTGGAAATGTAAAAGACAGAGTCATTAAAAGCAGGGGCCTCGCTAAGGGAGGGGGGGGGATGGGGGGCCCCAAACATTCGTGAATGTTGTTACACTTGGCAAATTCACAAACTTAATTGGCAAATTTTCTTTAAAATTTTAATAAAAATTATAATATATTTTCAATTTTTGATAGAATTGGCAAAAATTACAAAACTAATTGGGAATATTATTAACCTTTTAACAAATAAGGGCTATATTACATTTTCTAATTATGGTAAGTTGGCAAAATTGTAAAATGAGTTGGAAAGTATTGAAATTTGACTTGGCAATTTTAGGTCCTCTCCCCCACCAATAAAAAGTCTTAGCGATGGCCCTGAAAAAATAAAATAGTATGTAATTACTATTTTCATTTATAATAAAACTCTAAAGTATTTGTGAGCCTGGGGACTCTGCTTTGGTTCTACAAATTTCGATGACAGTGGACTCCTTCAAATCCGCAAAGCTTAAGACCAGGGGCTGTGCGGATTTTAGAATTTTTCGGATTTCTGGTCATTGATTTATTTACATTTTTGAAACATTAATTTGATTGGTAGTTAAGTATTGTAATCAATGCATACAATAAATTGAAACATTGAAATAATTAAGCAAAATAATTAAATAATTAAAAAGCAAGTTATTATTACAAAAAAAAATGAAGTAAAATAAAATTTTAGAAAAATATTAAAATAAAATAAACAATTAAGATGCAATACTAAATATAAATAATGATGAGGAAAAATCAATCTTTTTTTTATAAAGAAATATATTTGCATTTGTTAATAAACAAAAAAAGCTTGATTAATTAAAAAATATTCATTTTATACAGTAAAAATTATCCTGCCCCTCGAATTATTATAGCACTACCAAATGGTCATTGTAAGTTATATTACGCTGCAACTAAGATACGATAGTGATTATTTCGATTAAATATCGATCATCGTAATTAGTGAACCGGATGTAGATTCCAAATTCGTTTCGTAACTAGCAGGGAAACGAAAATAGCAATAGAACTATTAAAATAATCTATATATATAAAAGAAAGTCGGGATATCGTATTAATCACAGCACAAAAAAATCTGCAGAACCAAAAATTTTGAAAATTGGTGTAAAAATACTTCTTATAACATCGAGTGCCACTAAGAAGGGATTTTCGAAAATTCCACCCCTAAAAGGGTTAAAAGAACGAATTTTTAAAAAATTCCTTAAAAATCGGCTTTTGTAGTTATTTTTCAACCGATAACATATTTTAGTGTATTTTTTCATGCTGCATCGAATAGTACCAAATAAATTCTTTAAGTTCAGTAGATCGCGAGATACTTCACATTTTCCTGATTTGGCGGTGTCTTCGGCGCAAAAACCTGAAATTTTCAATCCTTATCTATATATATAAAAGAAAGTCGGGATTTCATATTAATCACAGCACAAAAAAAAAAAAAAAAAAAAAAAAAAAAAATCTGCCAAACCTAAAATTTTGAAAATTTTGGTAAAAATACTTCTGATAACATCGAGTGGCGCTAAGAGGGGTTTTTTGAAAATTCCACCCCGAAAGGGGTTAAAAAAAGAACGAACTTTAAAAAAATTCCTTAAAATCGGCTTTTGTAGTTAATTTTCAACTGATAACATATTTTAGTGTATTTTTTCATGCACAATCGAATGGTACCAGTAAATTCTTTTAAGTTCAGAAGTTCGCGAGATACTTCACATTTTCCTGATTTGGCGTTGTCTTCGGCGCAAAAACCTGAAATTTTCAATCCTTATCTATATATATAAAAGAAAGTCGGGATTCCGTATTAATCGCAGCACGAAAAATCTGCAGAACCAAAAATCTTGAAAATTAGTGTAAAAATACTTCGTATAATATCGAGTGCCGCTAAGAACGGATTTTCGAAAATTCCACCCCTAAGGGGGTTAAAAAAAAAGAACGAACTTTTAAAAAATTCTTTAAAAATCGGCTTTTGTAGTTATTTTTCAACTGATAACATATTTTAGTGTTTTTTTTTCATGCACAATCGAATGGTACCAAGTAAATTCTTTTAAGTTCAGAAGTTCGCGAGATACTTCCCATTTTCCTGATTTGGCGTTGTCTTCGGCGCAAAAACCTGAAATTTTCAATCCTTATCTATATATATAAAAGAAAGTCGGGATTTCGTATTAATCACAGCACAAAAAAAATCTGCCGAACCAAAAATCTTGAAAATTGGTGTAAAAATACTTCTTATAACATCGAGTGCCGCTAAGAAGGGCTTTTCGAAATTTCCACCCCTATGGGGGTTAAAAAAAACGAACTTTTAAAAAATTCCTTAAAAATCGGCTTTTGTAGTTATTTTTCAATTGTTAACATATTTTAGTATATTTTTTCATGCTGAATCGAATGGTACCAAATAAATTCTTTTAAGTTCAGTAGATCGCGAGATACTTCACATTTTCCTGATTTGGCGGTGTCTTCGGCGCAAAAACCTGAAATTTTGAATCCTTATCTATATATATATAAAAGAAAGTCGGGATTTCGTATTAATCACAGCACAAAAAAAAAAAAAAAAAAAAAAAAAAAAAAAAAAAAAAAATCTGCCAAACCTAAAATTTTGAAAATTTTGGTAAAAATACTTCTGATAACATCGAGTGCCGCTAAGAGGGGTTTTTTGAAAATTCCACCCCGAAAGGGGTTAAAAAAAGAACGAACTTTTAAAAAATTCCTTAAAATTGGCTTTTGTAGTTAATTTTCAACTGATAACATATTTTAGTGTATTTTTTCATGCACAATCGAATGGTACCAAGTAAATTCTTTTAAGTTCAGAAGTTCGCGAGATACTTCACATTTTCCTGATTTGGCGTTGTCTTCGGCGCAAAAACGTGAAATTTTCAATCCTTATCTATATATATAAAAGAAAGTCGGGATTCCGTATTAATCGCAGCACGAAAAATCTGCAGAACCAAAAATCTTGAAAATTAGTGTAAAAATACTTCGTATAATATCGAGTGCCGCTAAGAACGGATTTTCGAAAATTCCACCCCTAAGGGGGTTAAAAAAAAGAACGAACTTTTAAAAAATTCTTTAAAAATCGGCTTTTGTAGTTATTTTTCAACTGATAACATATTTTAGTGTTTTTTTTTCATGCACAATCGAATGGTACCAAGTAAATTCTTTTAAGTTCAGAAGTTCGCGAGATACTTCACATTTTCCTGATTTGGCGTTGTCTTCGGCGCAAAAACCTGAAATTTTCAATCCTTATCTATATATATAAAAGAAAGTCGGGATTTCGTATTAATCGCAGCACGAAAAATCTACAGAACCAAAAATCTTGAAAATTAGTGTAAAAATACTTCGTATAATATCGAGTGCCGCTAAGAACGGATTTTCGAAAATTCCACCCCTAAGGGGGTTAAAAAAAAGAACGAACTTTTAAAAAATTCTTTAAAAATCGGCTTTTGTAGTTATTTTTCAACTGATAACATATTTTAGTGTTTTTTTTTCATGCACAATCGAATGGTACCAAGTAAATTCTTTTAAGTTCAGTAGTTCGCGAGATACTTCACATTTTCCTGATTTGGCGGTGTCTTCGGCGCAAAAACCTGAAATTTTCAATCCTTATCTATATATATAAAAGAAAGTCGGGATTTCGTATTAATCACAGCACAAAAAAATCTGCAGAACCAAAAATTTTGAAAGAGAGTTAGTTCTATAAGCAGGTTAACATGATTATGTAACTATATTTAAATATCTCAATATATATAAAACGTAAAGTGAAATTTCATTGCGGCCGCTTATAACTTAAGTTCTACAAGATAGATTTTAATGAATTTTACATTGTTAGTTGGATAAAATTTCAGAAATTTTGTAACTAATGAAATATTGCATTCTACGTTGTTTAATTGAATACTTAGGAAATGTTTTTATCAGATGAACCCAATTACAAAAGTTGGGCTTTATTTTAAAAGTTCCGCTGAATGAATTTTTATGTGATTAAAATTGTTAACATGTTGAGCGCTACGTCATTCATTGGTGACTAACATTGAACTTTCCGTTTAGGTGATTGATTTTTCACGGAGGACAGACAGTCTAAAGTACGATATAAAACTAAAAATTACTATGATATAAAAATTTCGTTTAATTGAAAGTTTCTTAAAAAACTGCCCAGAGTAGTGGGCGAAGGCTGCTAGTAATTTTATATAGCAAAAATTATCCTGCCACGCGAATTGCAAACACTACTAAACGGCCACTGAAAGTTATATTACGCTGAATCTACGATACGATAATAATTAATTTGATTAAATATCGATCATCGTACGCCTAAGAAACATATTATTTAACACTTCAGAATTTAAATTGAAAGACATTAAAAAAAGGAAGAAGTTGAAAAGGATTAAATATATATATATATACATATATTTAAAGAATTATTTGTATTGCGTTAGCCGCTGACTTGAGCGCCATCTTTGATTTCATTGTTTACATCTGAAAAAATGCGCGGATTCCTGGCGTTCGCGGATTTTACGGACGCGGATTTCAGGGAGTCTACGGTGTATTCATTTTAATTTATTTAAAAAAACATATCTATTTATGTAGATTAAATACCTGATGAAGAGCTGTTAATCCATCTTCATTCGTAGAATCTGGAGAAACACCCAGCATCAGTAGCCTTTTTACTGAAAGAGAAAAACAATGTATAAGCAATGAGACAAATAACAAATCTAAACTCTAAATAATAATGATAATAAATACTTTCACTTAATTTCGTAACTATAAAAAGAGAGTGGGAGGAAATCGTACACTATTTACACATGACATTTTAAAATAAAAGCAATGCAACCACAATTTATTTTACTTTATATGTAGCCCTTCTCCTTTGTATTAATACTGTAGAAATAAAATATCATGCATTAAACCTGATATCCAAAATCAATAAATTGTGTATTATGAATTAAAAACGATTCTGTACGTCGGACATTTGGATTATATACAGAGGTAACGAAAAAATTCTTGAAATACACAAGCTAAAAGAAAAATCAAGCGTTAAATAAAAAATATATTTCTTTAAAAGTTCTTAAGACTGCTCTCAATTGCTTTACTTAACAAGCGCAAATGTTTTGACACATTTACAAATTCATTTTTTAACGGAAAGATATAAAATTGCAACATCTGACCATGGAAGCGATTTGGTATCTTTTTTATTTTTCCATTTTTTGATGAATAAATTACCTATTGAGATATAAGCTTTTTTGTTCATGTGACAACGTCTTTTATATCCCGGTTTGACTGGTTTTTCACTCTCACGCGTAAATGTCGATTCAAAACGCCCGCTTTGACACTTTTTTCTGAAAATCCAATGTGCTAGCAAAAAACGAAAAATGAGTGCGATTAGATAGTTTCTGAGCAACAACACCTGCTAGTTTCATGTATTTCCGAGCAAAAATAAATGAAAATTTATGTCATAAAGTTGCCTTTTTTTATTTGAGAACACCCGTAACAAGATTTATCGATGATTAGTCTTTTGTTCAGTGATATGATATGATATGATATTCAATTTATATCCACGCTACATAATTTTGCGCCTAATAACCCGACGTTACAAAAACCTAGCATCTAACAAAAATTGGTTTTACAAGTGTAGTTTACATCATGTAGTTCCGTTTTTAACAATCACCATTTTATATACCTTCTCCCACCTGTTTTGCATTCTGTGGGTCTGGTGTTTTATTCTGGCATTATTTCTTTGCATTAAACGTCCATCTTATTCTATTGTTCAAACATACGTCTTTTCTTATTTCTTACTTCAGCATCTCTTGTTATGTAGTATTTCGTGTACTCATATGTATGCATATATAGTTTCTACGGGAGAAAATAATACTGTTTTACGCTTATCCATAATGCATAGCGCATAGGAAACGGTAACACCTGCCTGACTTTTGCTGAATCGAATTTTTTTGCTGATAGGTTTTTGTTTCTGTATGGATGAGGCTCTCTATCAAACGGGTTTGAAGAAATATATCTATGCATGTCGGCATATAGATTATTACATTGATGCTTTTTTTAAGGTATAAGCCTATCCGCATTTACTATATGACTTCATTTATGTTTAAGCATTTGGTAATAATAATTATTATAATTACTTGCTTAATTCTCGTCGCGCCGCTTGCGATTCCTTTATTTTAAACATACATTTCACTCTTTAAAATATAAGACACTTCCTTGAAAGAATAATGAGTAATAAGTCTGAAAAGTATTAGAAAGTTGTAATATAAGTAAAATCTTGTTGTAATATAATATTTTCTAAACTTTTCAAAAAATTCCCCATTAGTCTAATGTGATGTGAATATAAATTGAATAGTACGCAAAACAACAACATTCGTTATCTTTCAGACAATGAAATAGTCGTTAAACATTAATTAATCTATTTGAATAGCTAGTTATTAACGTAAAAGTATTTTTTTTTTATCAAAACTGGGAAAAAAAAAAAGAAAAAAAAAATCAGACCCCGAAATGGTTAAGGGGGTTCAGGCACACTTAAAAATAATTTTTAATTATTAAGTTAAAATTTGGAATTTTTTTGTGATGATTAACCATATTTTTTTGTAAACAAAATCACATGATAAAACTTCTCGTAATATATATATATATTTACATATATATATATATATATATATATATATATATATATATATATATATATATATATATGTAAGTACATTTTTTATGTAAGTACATTTTTTTATGTAAGTACATTTTTTTATATATGTAGTACATTTTTTTTACATTTAAATAAACAGAAATATCTAAATTTTAATTTTGATTCAGCATTTTAAAAAATATTAATAAAAAAATAAGAATATTTAAAGTAAAAATTGATGTAAATTGATGTTAAAAATGATGTAACATTTATTTGAAAAATATAATTTTTAAAAGTAATTTTTTGTTTTCAAATTTGCTGAGTCAAAATTAAAATAATAATAATAATAATAATAATAATAAAAAGACTTGTTCCAATAAACAGAAATATCTAAATTTTAATTTTGATTCAGCATTTTTAAAAATATTAATAAAAATATAAGAATATTTAAAGTAAAAATTGATGTAAATTGATGTAAAAATGATGTAGCATTTATTTAAAAAAATATATAAATTAAGTAAATATATTTTTTTCAAATTTGCTGAGTCAAAATTAAAATAAAACAATAAAAAAAGACATGTTCCAATAAACAGAAATATCTAAATTTTAATTTTGATTCAGCATTTTTAAAAATATTAATAAAAAAAATATTTAAAGTAAAAATTGATGTAAAAAAATGATGTAACTTTTATTTAAAAAATATATAATTTTTAAAAGTAAATATTTTTTTTTTCAAATTTGCTGAGTCAAAATTAAAATTAAATAATAAAAAAAAGACATGTTCCATGTTTGAAGCATTTATTTTTAACGGTTTTTGAGTTATAACAAAATAAATTCGAGAAATTGTAACGCATTTTCACATTTAGTCATTTCATGGCAATCATTTTTTGAAAGCTAACCAAAACGAAAAAATTAATATTTCCTCATCTAATCTAATTAAGATATAAACTAGATTTAAACGTTATTAAGCATAGAAAACAGAAAATTTTTTAACGCCGTAAATTTTTTTTTTTTAGAAAATTTGAAGATTTTTGTGTTTTGGACCCCTTTTTAAAGTTCAGACACTTAGGATTCCAAAAATGTCTTACTTTTGATTCAGCGATCATTATAAGCAAAGTTATAACCCAAAATAGAAATGTGTGATACATTTTTGTGATACAATTTTTGTGATACATTAAAATCCTAATTTGCGTTTTCTGGAAAACTGCGATTTTCATTGTGTACGTGAATCGAGTTTTGCCGTGAATTAAAAGAAATATCACATCTTGAAAAGTTTTTAAGATATTGAAATAAAATTTGGCCACAAATTTCTGCTCATCTATTGGTATGTTATGAGGCATAATACAGCTTTTAAGTCGAAAATATTAATTTAAGATAGGTTTTTATTGAAAAATGTACTTTTTTTTACAAAAAGAAATTGTGCTGTATACAAAATTTGGTATATGTTTGTAAATTTAAGAGGTACTGCAAATCTTTTGCTTCATGACACAGGTACTAAGTGGTTTGCTAATATATTGTTGAAAAAAAAGGTCAAATATATTGAATAAATTTCGAAATAGAAGATTTGGCATAAAAACGCATTTTTTTTAAACCAAAATTTGACTAAATATTGCCTAAATTTAAAAATTTAATTAAAAATCCATTTTTTAAAAAAATTCGTAGTTTTACAAACAGTTTTTTAAAAAAGAGTAAAGAACTGTCAAAACTGCGTATTGCTATCTAAAAAATTGTTTTTTTTTTTTTTTTTTTTTTTTTTTTTTTTTTTTTTTTACCATGTAGATGGCCCCCTAAGTAAATTTTATATACATAATTTAAAAGAAGACTTAATTTCCAATCGATTGGTAACGATCAGTAACTTTCTTCTACGACAACTTTTTGAGTTAGTAGGAGGTGTTTACTTTTTCTCCTATTACTGTACGTAACGCGATAACACATGATAGAAATACCCGATTTGCTTCAAAATTCAGATGCCGTTTATTCTGATAAGAGCCCACAATAGTCACAGAAAAATTACTCAAAAAGACCCGGATGACCATGTAAAGTCTATGGGAGCGTTCTTTTCTAATATCTCGCTCCAATTTTAATAGTTTTGCATGATTTTTTTGCACAAGATAGCTGAGGGCAATCCACAACCGGGCTAGTTTTTACTTTTTCAATTTTTGTTTCAGATTTTCTTTAAAAAATTACTTTAACTTTCGAAACCGGTTCTGAAACTGAAACTATCGTAATATAAAAAATATATAACCAAAATCGAAAAAGTAAAAACTAGCCCGGTTGTGGATTGCCCTCGGCTATCTTGTGCAAAAAAATCATACAAAAATATTAAAATTTGAGCGAGATATTAGAAAAGAACGCTCCCATAGACTTTACATGGTCATCCGGGTCTTTTTGAGTAATTTTTCTGTGACTATTGTGGGCTCATAAGGGACTTCTCTGATTAGATTTGAAGGTTCATTGGTTAAGTATAAGGGAGGACTGGGGGAGCTAATCTCTCCTTAATTCAAATAAATGGATTTTTTTGCCGTTTTCTTTATTTTTCAAAGGGCATTATTATTATTATTATTTTTTAAGAGTATAATATACAATTAGTGTAATCAGACCGTGAGCTCAGTGCCAACACTTTATCTGTGCACTTTTTATTAACTCCAATAGGTTAGTAATTTAAGAGCGCAGTTTGATTATATGCCTAATAAATTGTGTTTTATTTATGTACATGTTTTTTATGAAGCTTCTGATTTCATTGTGGAATATTAGCTCGAAATAAACGCTTAATTTTTTTATTGTTTGAAGTGGAAGCTTTTTAATCTTTTGTAACTGAACTGCACGCAAAGTATATACATATATATTTTAACTCATGCTTGAAAATTATTTTTAAAACCATAGGACTCAGTAAATTCAGGTACAATTTTTTAACATATTAAATTTGAAAGCACGTTCGACAATGCAAAATTTAACATTTTACAAATGTGTTTAGAAGTTCAAAAATCGCAGTAAAAGATAGATTAACTAGGCACTTTTCTTTTTATTGTTTATTATTAAAGGAGTTAAATATTTTATTTAAGTAAAAACTGCATGAACAATTAATTTCTTGCTCATTGAAGAATAAGAAGAGGAGAATAATTCAACAGTTTTTTTTTAAATAGTGTAATTCTTCAATTCACAAAGAAAAAAAAAAATATAAGAAAAAACTTTTAATATTAGAATGAGAACAGGAAGTCTTCCTACATACACACACAGACACACAGAAAAAATAAAGTGTGCGAGCAAGGTTAGTTTCGTTTCAAACTAACCGTCGATAACCTAGAAAACGGAGAATAAAGAAACAAAAAAAGAAAAATATAGAGACTCTATATGTAACATAAAAGGTATCCAGGGTCATGAGACGCCTTGAAGAAGTCTATGAGAGCCAGAATCGGATGAGCAGAAAAACCGAGAAAGAGAATCCTGGAAGAACTTGCCAAACGCCTTCATTTTCATACGTCTGGAGTGACCATCGCACTGGGTCAATCGGCGAAGGATGAAGGCCAATTTTGCGTAACGGGTCAGCTGAACAATCGGAGAAGGCCGAATATTTTGGGTATCAGTGATTTCAGATAATCGTGAATGCGCTCATTGAAGTAAAGGGAAATGTCGATTACAAAGAGAGAAAAGCGAGAAAGATCAGGAAGAGGTTACGTTTTCATCAGATGTGTTGCAGGGAAGGAAGGATGATGAGAACTGGGAAAAGGTTAATAAAAGCAGCAATAAATCAACAATGACAAGCACGAAAATAAAGAGTCGAGTGAATTCCGTGTATTAAATGAAAGGCGTTATCAATGTAATGTTAAATTGTACGAAAAAAATATTGTGTTAAAATTAGTAACATAACTGAATTCTCTAAGAAATTATTGCAGTATTTGTACATATTTTAATTCTGAGTGTGTGTGTGTGTGTTGGGGGGGGGGGGGGGATAAATAATACGATAAAGTTTAGTAATAAATTTATTCATACAAACACGTTATAGTTTTTAAAAGACCCTCCTTCTGCCTTTTTTTTGCATTTTCATTTTCATTTAAATATATATATATATATATATATATATATATATATATACAGGGGTTGGACAAAAATATGGAAACACCTTAAAAAAACACGTTTCCTTGCCTAGTATTGTGTACGGCACCCATTGTTATTCAAAACAGCTTGCAGTCTTCTCGGAATGGATAAATACAGTTTCTGTATGTTTGCCAAGGGAATATTGTACCATTATTCCTGCAAAACGGTGGCAAGTTCAGATAACGATGGTGGCGGTGGATAGCGAGAACGCACTTTCCGCTCCAATGTAGACCACAAAGGTTCGATAATATTCAAGTCTGATGACTTTGGTGGCCTGGGGAGATGCGAAAATTCATCCTCGTGCTCAGAAAACCAGTCCTGGACAATGTGAGTTGTGTGAAAGGGGACGTTGTCGTCTTGGAAGATACCATCATCATTGGGGAACAAAGCTTGTACCATTGTATGGACTTGATCGGCCAAAATGTTCACATAAGTCTGAGCAGTAATACGCCCTTACAGAGTTATCATGGGGCCAGAAGAGAACCACGATATGGCTGCCCAAACCATCACCGAACCCCCGCCATGTTTCACTCTTGGCAACAAGCAGTCTGTATTATAAGGCTTGAGATGGTGTTCTCCAGACGTAAACTCGGCCAGAAGTAGGGAACAATGTGAAAGAAGACTCATCAGACCATATTACGCTCTTCCACTGCTCTATAGTTCAAACTTTATGACTTAAACACCACTTTTTCCTGTTACAGACATTAGCATTACTGATGGATGGCTTTTCAATTGCAACACGGCCAGCAATTCCCTATTTATGAAGCTCCCTTCTAATTGTTTTGGTACTCACAGGATTTGGTAACACGACATTCATTTCAGCAGTAACTTTTGCAGCTGTGGACTGCTTATTTTTCGCGATAATCCTCCTTAATGATCGTCTGTCACGATCATTCAGCACACAATTTCGACCGCGCTGTGATTTAGCGGATGGTGTTTTTTCCGCATTTCAAATATGCGGAATAAATCTTTGACACAGTTCCTCTTGAAACACTAAAAACCTCGGCTACCTTGCTTACGGAAACACCCACCATACGCGCGCCAACAATTTTTCCACGTTCGAAGTCTGTTAACTCTGACATAATGCAATGATAATCTCACATAACAGTGCTCCAACAACGACTGAACGGTGCAGCGATTTTACGAAGTTGTATAGGTGGCGTTAGTAGGCGAAAACTCCAGGGCCATCAATATAGTTCATTATAATCAATCTTTCTTTTCAAACATGCATTTCAAAAGGTGTTTCCATATTTTTGTCCAACCCCTGTATATATATATATATATATATATATATATATATACACATAATAAAAGTGATGTATGAAATATAAAAAAATTATTAAAAAATTGCCGCAATGTTTTTTTTTCTAAAGAAAAGAAAAAAAAAATCTGAAATATACCAAAAAGTCATAAGAGATGACTAAAATGATTTTTTTTTCTTACTTGTATTTTTCTCTAAAATAAGTTAAAGATGTTTTCGCACATACAAGAAAAAACGCCTCGACTTTGCATATACGTATACTTTTATTTTACAAAGAAGAACTATTAGTAATGGAATCGCCTCAAGAAAAAAATTTGTACAGCTGAATTTATACCAACTAAACATTACTGTAGATCAGTGCTTCTCACTTGACATTTGGAACGGCGAAAAATGCATGACACACAAACTATTTTAATAAAAAGAATATTGCCCAGTTAAACTGATGGCATTGAGCTCACAGGCTACGCATACTAATTGTACATTACAGCCTTGTATTTTCGTTAATTCCGTTCGAAAAAAAAAAAAAAAAAAAAATTAAGAAGGGAAAACAGCTCTCCCCTTTCTCCTTTTTTATACTTAATCATTGAACCTCCCAAATGATCAAGGACATGCTTCATCATATAAAAAATCTATATCCAAAATTCAGAGCAAATCGGATAATTCTTAATAAAAACCCATTTAGCATTTATATAATTTAAGAGGAGTCATTCCGCTCTTTTATACTTAACCATTAAACTTCCAAAACTATTCAGAGATTTGAACGAAATCTGACATTTCTGCTTGAAAAATCCATTTATACAAATTAAGGGGAAGGGCATTAGAACCCCCGTTTCCCCTGTTTATACTTATTCAATGAACACCTAATAACAGCCACAGACTCGTCTCATCAGAATGATCCTATATCTAAATTTTGAACGAAAACTGTTAATTCTGCATGAAAATCCCTTTATATCAATTAAGGGGAGGGGCATGAGCCCCCCGTTCCCCCTGTTTATACTTATTCAATGAAAACCTAATAACAGTCACGGAATCGCCACATCAGAATGATCCTATATCTAAATTTTGAAGGAAAAATTAATTCTGCATGAAAATCCCGTTTCTATCAATTAAGGGGAGGGGCATGAGCCCCCGTTCCCCCTCTTATACATATCGAATGAACTCCAAAAACTAATCAGGGAAGCGCCTTATCAGGATATACCTATATACAAAATTTCAAGTGGATCCGATATTTTTATCATGAGTTATCGCGTTACGCACGTACGAACGTACATACAGAACGGACGGGCACATAAGCTCTCAGGCTATGATAGCCTGTGAGCTAATAAAAATGAAATCAGCAGAAAGTATAGTTATTAAGAGCAAAAATATAAAAATGGTTAATACCAATCATTCCAATAGCAAAAATTACGTAAAAGTTGATTCCTAAACGGATATTTAAACCTGTTTGTATCGTCTTTCGTCAAATATTTGATTTGTGTGGAAATCTGGAAATGTAAAGCAAATAAACTCCCAGTTCTTCTTTCACGAAACGTATTCTCCATGTTTTCTGTTTTTATTTGATCGTGCATCTGGCAGAGGCAAATTTGCAATGATCTTACCTCTAAGAAGCTGCTAAGGGAATTGAAGTAAAACGTCAGATCTATGTATGGGGACACTTTTTTATATTTGCTAAATCAAAATGATAGCTATTAGAGAAAAAATATAAAAATGATTAACAATACAGATAATTCTAATAATAGAAATTACATAAAAGTTATTAATTCCTAAACTGACATTTAAGACTGTTTGTATCGTTTTCATCAAATGTTTGATTTGGGTGCAAATATAAGACAAATAAATTCTCAGTTCTTCTTTCACGAAAAAATATTCTAAATGTTTTCTGTTTTTATTTGATCGTACATCTGTCAGAGGCAGGTTTGTGATGATCTTGCCTCAAAGAAGTTGCTAAGGGAATTGCAATGAAACGTCAGATCTATGTACGCGGATACTTTTTATAACTGCTAGATTAAAATGATGTTTTGGTTGATTTCTTTAATTAATATCTCAATTATCACAAATGGAATATGAAGAACTCCCGCCCCTCCTAAATTTTAAAGCGAAATTATCGTTGATTGAAAATATATTAAAAAGAAACTGAGAAAACAGATATTATTAATCTTTAATCAGCTTAATCAAAGCTTAAAGAAGTTCATAAAGTTCATATCAAGAAGTTCATAAACATAAAAAAACAGAAAAGCAAAAAATTCACAGAACATTCTTCATGTTTAAAATCAACGTAAATATAAAATACGATTCTCCCTTCTCTTATCTTTTTTATTTTGAAAAAATCGTTAAATACATTAACTCATGTTTTGAACAGGGGTTGTTTCATTATTTGCTAGATCAAAATGATGCGTTGATAACTTTATTTAATGAACGATCAATTCTCACAGATGAAATATCAAAAAACTAAATTTTAAAGCTAAATTTAAGTTGACTGAAAGTAAAAGGTCCAAAGGAAAATAAAGCCGGGGATCGAACTCGAATGCGATAATTCACTTATTAAATATTCTATAATTTCAAGCGTAATTTCACTGCTGATAATTATATTATATATGTGTTTACCGATGCTGGGTTTATTTGTGTTTCATGTTAAGTCGCATGTTTGTGAGCTCATGAAGACGTTTCCTTCTTGTGCTGAAGTTGCAGCCTTACCAATATGTATGAGAGTGACGGATGCCAAGATGGACATCGTTCTCGTAGCTCAAATGATCGAGCACTTGGAGCGCTATTCCAGGGGTTCCAGGTTCGATACCCGGCTTGGACATTTTCCACTCTTTTGGTTCTACGATCAGCTAGCAATGTTGTAATTCATTTATTAAATATTCAATAATTTCAAGCATAATTTCACAACAGATAATTAATTGTACATTTAATTAAATTATATATGATCTATTTTGTTTGTTTATTTGTTTTTTAATTTATTTGAAGATTATAATTTAAATTAAGCGCTTCGTACAACTAATACAAGGTTCAATTTTAAACGGTAATAATCTTCTTGTGTATATATTATTTATTTACTTTTTGAAAAGGAATAAAATGGCTGGATTTAGCTAAATTCTGTATGACACTATAACTTTTGGCTCTTTGTTTACTTTAGTAAATATTTCTGTATGTATTTCATAATAAAATTAGTAAAAGGGCACTTCAGTATTTTTATTTATTTATTTATTTATTTTTAAAATAAACATTTGGTATTTTAGGATATTGGGAAGCTAATTTTTTTATTTTCTAAACACATTATGAAAAAGAATTGGAATGTACGGATGCAAAATCCTAATTTATAAAGTTTTCAACTTGCTTTAAAGTTTAGTGTTAGAGACTGATTTTTGTGCTGCAGAGCCTGATAACAGTTGTCCTGTATTTACTGAACACAAATTCGATTTTGATGAATATTATTTCTTTGAACATATTAATTTATTTAAATATTTAAAAAAATAAAACATTACCGGGTGAAATTTTTTGCTTTAAATAAGTTTAAGAATGCGTTAAAATGAGTGCAATTTTTCCATATGCATTACTAAATACATATTTATCCAAATTAACAATTAAGTTCATTTTCATATTAAGAGGAAATGAGGGAATCACATTATTAAATGATAGATAGTAAAAGAACATTTCATCAAAAATTAAAAATAATGATATAATTCCAATCAATATAACTTTACTAGAATGGTTATTTAAAAATTACAATAATAAAACAACAATACCCCATACACACACACATAATTTTATCTATCTGACTTGTTTTATTTGATACGTTACTAATACAGTCAAACCTCGTTAACGTGAACACGCTTAGCGTGAATTACTTTTCACATGAACGGTTTTCGCAGTCCGCTATAAAAACAAATACAAAGATTTGATATTGATAACATGAATTACTCTTAACATGAACAAAAATTTGATTTCCCTTGAGGTTCATGTTAACGAGGTTCGACTGTATAGAAAATATACCACCCCCCCCCCCCCCACCAGAAAAAAAAAAAAAAAAAAAAAAAAAAAAAAAAACTCGAGGACATTATTGTTATGAGCATAGCATCCATCTAGTGTTAAAATGCAATTTTTATAAAATACCTCTTACGATCTGGAAAATATTGAGATGTGGTAGATAAGACCAAGCCATTATAAAGCCATCTTCTTTTGCTCTTTGGTTAGAAAAATATTTAGCACTATAAATTGGTATACATACAAATATATTTTTGGGAGGGAAGGATGATTTTAAAACGTTGTTGCAGACGCATACTTTTAAATTAGGGCAACTTTCTACCAAACAGGTTATTTTTTATCGATCATTGAATTAACTAATGCATTAAGTCTTCTTTATTTACTGTTATATGAAACCCGATAGCATTTAGGGAAATGAAATCTTAACGTAAACATTGCATTAGTGCCTTCAATTAAAACAAGGGATTTTCTGGGTAAAGCTTTCAATTTCCAGACGGAAAATCCATGTCATACAAAGTAACTCACCTTTGAGAAACAACAGCACTCCAGATAATGTATCAAGTTTTCTATTCAGATGGCTTTAATTACTCTGTTGCAAAGTTTTAATGGCTTAAAGTCTAACGAAGACGGTTTTAAAGCCGTCTTTATAGAAAAATAAATCGAGCAATAGAAACAGAATGCCGAAACTTTCGCAATCACATAGTTTTTTTCCGTAATCGCCATAACTTTTTTTTATATTCACCAATTTTACAAGTAAAAAAAAAAAAAAAATAATAATGCTAATGAACTTTAATTTATTGCAGAATTTTTTCTCCCTGTAATACAAAGAAAAAGAAATGCACATAAATAAGCCAGTTTCTTCTCAACATGTCAAAACAGACATTCGGCTGTTTTCTACGAAGCTATAGATACACAATACACTGTTATAAAATCACTTAAGGCCCCACACTAGTCACTGAAAAAGATCCGGCTAATAATGTTAAGCCTATGGGGGCGTTCTTTTCAAATATCTCGCTCAAATTTTAATATTTTTACATGATTTTTTCTGCAAAGGATAACTGAGGACGATAACCGGGCTAGTTTTTACTTTTTCAATTTTGGTTTCAGATTAATAATAATAATAAAAAAGTTACTTTAACTTTCGAAATCGGTTAAAACCGGTTTTGAAATTGAATCTATCATAATATAAAAAATATATAACCAAAATCGAAAAAGTAAAAACTAGCCCGGTTATAAATCATCCTCAGCTATCCTATTAAGAAAAAAAAAATCGCGTAAAAATATTAAAATTTGAGCGAGATATTTGAAAAGAACGCCTCCAAAGACTTAACATTATCATCCGGGTCTTTTTCAGTGACTAGTGTTGTGTCTTAAGAACAAACATAAAAAAATATAAAAAATAGTTTTCTACTGGAGCTTCAGAAGGGGATAGACTTCCGAATGACGAATTCTTAAGGCTCCTGTCACTACTAGCGAATACATTCACGAGCCAATGCTAATACTACGGAGAGGCTATTTTCTAATATATCGTTTGCATTTCGACATTTTTATTTATACATATTTTTATTTTTGCATTGGATAGCTGAGGTCTATCTCAACATCACTTCTTTTTACCCTTTTTTTTTAAATTTTGGTTGTGGATTTTTTTAGTATGATACTTTCACTTTAGAAACCAGTTCCAAAAATGAAAATGTCATTCTAAAAAAAAAAATATCGGCAACCAGAATCAAACAAGTAAAAAAGGAGTAATGTAGAGATGGACTTAGGCTATCCAATGCAAAATAATAAATAAAATAAAAATAAATGAATAAAAATGTCGAAATATAAACGAGATATTAGAAAATAAACTGCTCGTAGGATTTGCTTAAGCTCGCAAGTGTCTTAGCCAGCAGGGACGCAGGAGCCTTAAGTTGTTTGGCCAGTCACGTATCCTATTCCCTCTTCAATGTCAAACTTATGAGCAGAAAGCATATTCGTATTTTTCAAATGGCTCATCAGAAAATTAATATTTTAACTTAAAAGATGCCTCTTTCTTTTTTCAGAAGACAAAATAGTTCTAAAATATATGCATAAATTAATATTTTGCGTTTTAAAATTGTAATGAAGCTGAAGAACTGCAAAAAAAAAGCTTTTAATACTTAAAATAAAAATTAACTACATATTTTATAAATATACTGCCGATTAAAACAGCTAGAGGCATCCTTTAAAAACTGCTTACAAAAAAAAAAAAAAAAAAAAAAAAAAAAAGGGGGGGGGGTCAAAAATATTAATTTCCTGTTGAAATAGTTTAAAAATAGTTCATTTCATGTCCATAAGTCTAACATTGGCGAATGGAATTGGAGATATGGCTGAATATTTTTAATATCTTAACACTACCAACACACGTAATTCCTTTTTATCTAAGCGTTTTATTTTAAGTCAATAAAGAAAAATGCATTTTACATAATTCCACTCCCCCCTCCAGAGAAGGAGAAAAAAATCGCAAGAGAAGAAGAAAATGTTAATTAAATTTCAAACTCCAGCGAGGGGCAATTGCCCCCACATCTTCCTTTCTGGAGCTAATGCTGGAGAGCATGTAATAAGGGACATCACGAGACGAGAATGATCCTATCATTTCAAAGGGCATTTTAGTGTGAGCAATGTCTAGGAAAGTAATTAGGTTTTGATGAAGACCTCCCAAAATCTGTAATTCATATACACATACACACAAAATAAAATAAAATGAAAAATACTACTCCAGCTTTGGAAGAGAATCACTAAAGATTGAGAAAGTGAATTAATTTCTGTTTGTCAATAATCTTAAATTAATTTTTCTAATCTTATATAATAACTGCTGTGATTTTCTACATCAACGTAATAATAATTCAAAAGATTGCTTTTTGTAAAAGAATTAGATTCAAGTTCAAAGAATCTAGTCAAGTAAAGAAACAACGGATTAAAGATTTTTGACTTAATCAACTGGCTTCAGTTTTAACCCTTTCCGGCGTGGACAAATTTTATTAGTAAAAAAACAAATTATCGACTGATAGTGGAATTTACATACGAGTTTTTTAGAAATTAAGAACTCTATAATTTAAGCTTACATAAGGAAAGGGCAACTGACGTCACTGTGGGCTCTTATTAGTGTGGGCAAGCTGTTTTCGCCCGTGCTTCGTTATAGCACCCACTCTACATATGAATTCAGGCATTCTGATTGGTCTACAAATTTTATTATGGTTGTCTGCTTGCTATGATTAGGCTACGTCGTCAAGATGATTCCTACAATGATCGCTATGACAAAAATGTAGCGGTAGATTGATTGACAGAAATGTTTGTTTGTAAACATACCCTTTCCTTATTGCAAAAGCAAAATTTTATTAAAATATTATAGATGTCATTTGCCAGTTTGAAATTCAAATTAGGCGCGTTCGGACTGGACACATAGTGCGGAAAGGGTTAAACTATATGCGTGTTTTTCAATGATATAGTATGCATTCAAAAGTATGAAAACATGGACGACTGGAAGCAGGAAAATACAATGATAAATCTAAGGCCGTCACACACTAGGGAGACATGCGTGAAAAATCGTGCAACATGACGCAGTCAAACCGGTTTTTTCTTTGTTATCAGGGTGAAATTGTCGCATGTCTCTTTTCGCTCAATGTCTCATAGGTGTGTGGCGGGCCTATGAGTCAACCGCTAAAATTGGATTTTTAGGTTTTTTCCACCAAACTATAATTTGGCAGAGCGATTGTGTTTTAATAAGTGAATCGAGTTTCTGAAATTCAGCCGTGAATTTGATCAGGTGATTATCTGTGCTTTCGCCTTTCGATCTATTATTATACAGTAAAAGGAAAATGAAGAAAAGTTACCATCGGAAACTTTTCTATTATGCTAGAAACCATTTGAAGAAGCCTCGGAAACATAGAAAACAGTAGGTTTCTGGAACGTAGGTTGCGGAAACGTTTCTGATATAAAAATGGCCTTTTTCTACTGTTAAATTTTGAAAAGAAATTTCTACTGAAAAACGTGCCCCACCTTCCTATACTACGCGGTTAACTGAATTTATTGCACATTATGTAGTATGTATACAGATCTGTAGAAAAAAAAAATAGTATATTTTCTCGCCTATTCATGGTAATGCCTTATAGTTATGCGTTTTCCGAATTGATCATTTAGACATCATCTTTTGCCCCAGTAAACTCTGAACTTTTGTTATAGTACTAATAATGTGTTGGAAAGTGTTTAAAGTCTATGCTGTAGTTACGATTTTTTGTTTATGTTTTTACTTTAATAGAAAACTAATAGCTTTATTACATGTAATATATATATATATTTTAGATTGCAAAGTAAAAGCGCCAAAAAGGATTTCATACGACAAATTTGAATTATGTTTCCAAATAAGGTTTTCATTTTATTAAATTGGATACTTTTCGGTTATGCCAGAGTTTAATAGCTGAAAATCGCCAAATATTTTGTTTCTTACAGCAAATTTTATGATGTGATAGTTTTAATGATTTAAGCGCGTAATTTGATTAATGTTTGTTAAATTTGTGTTTTACTTATATAAATTTATTTATTAGTGAAGTTTTAATTTTGTTATGGAATATTACCCAGAAACAAACATTGAATTATTTATATTAAGTGGAAACGGATAAATCTTTCATAATCGGATTGCATGCGATAGTGATAAATTAATAAAAGATATCATGCTTGAAATATGTTTAAAAATTAACTAAATTTAGATACAGTTCTAAAACAAATTGCATTTGAAAAAAAAAAAAAAATGTTTTCCCTATTTGACGGTATACAATTTGAAATTGAGGGTAATTCAGAGGCTAAAAAACTGCAGTAAAATAAATTCATTGGTCAGGTATTGCCATCATGAATATAGTGTCAGAGTTACACGACTTGTTTTTTACTTTATAATATAGATTTCTTTATTCATTGTTCAATCAAAAGAAAAGAAAAGAAAAGAAAAACTCTGATACCCCTCTTTCCTTCCCATCCCCCTTTTTTGGACTTTTAGCAACAGCAACTAAGATTGTTATCATAGTAATTATCCATTCATTTATAAAGTTAAAAAAAAAAAAAAAAAAACTTCAACGAAGACTTTTTTTTATTTTATCGAAAAAGTTTAGTGCGAATAAAATTATCTTAAAACATCAATATGAAACATTTTAAACGTAAAATATCCATAAAAGTTGTTTTTTTTTTGTATTATTTTATAAAAATATAATAAAATGCTGGGCAGTACGAAAAATTCGTGCTGATCTGCAGTATGACATGTCTGAGCATATCAGGATGACTGAAAAGAAATGACGCGTTCGCATATTTTAAAAAGGTGACATTTCAGACGTATTTAGTTTAGAAGGCATGACCACATTGCTAAGAAATAATAAAAAAAGTAGGTTTTTGTCGCGTTGCTGCACATATTTTCGGTAAAAAAGTGATTAGAGGAGAGAGAGAGAGAGGGCGGGGGGGGGGGGAGGGAAGAACATGCGAAATTTTTTTACAATTTTGACTATTTTTCCAAATAGTTATGCGCTATTGAAACAAAAGTTGATTTAGAAGAATATTTACACTTTGTTTTTAATTTGATAAAACTTTTGAATGCATTTCATAGGCGTAACCAGCCTTTTGAACATGCTGGGTACAAACAATATCTTACATAGTAAAACCTCCTAAAACAGAAGCCTATAAAACAATTTTAATTTCCGTTTTAGACAGGTTTTTATTTTAGAGTGTATAATTGTGTGATATTTCTTTTAAAAAGGGTCCAAACGGAATTTTAAAAAAATAATTGTGAATGGGATTGCGGAAGCGGGGGGTGCCCGGGAACCCAGGGCACCCCCCCCCCCCTGGTTACGCGCATGCATTTATATTTGTATACATTCATAAAGTGGACCAGTGTGCTCCAGAGGCGGGGAATAGAGGTCCACTATTAAATATTATTCGAAATACAATAAAATTATTTTTTTTATTAATTTAAATCCTTTTTAATTTCCCTTTATCTCAAAAATGACATAATAATGAAAATTTGCAAATAATATTTTCGAACAAAATATACACAAAACTAAACAGAATTTTTTTTTTTTTTTTTTTTTAAGTCATTTTTTTAAAAATAATAGATTAAAATGCAGGAACAACTGCAAATAAAGTGAAATTAAATAAAAGTCATCGTCATGAAAATTTGGAAATGAAACTCCAAAATACTTATGAACTTGAAAATTTCCCGAAATTCTTTTAGATCTGAGGGCGATTTTACGGTAACATCGATATAAACAACAGATTAATAGCCATAAAGTTTTGATTCCAAATTTGTTAATCTAAACGAGTAATAAAATTTCAGAACCTGCCAGAAATTGTTTTAATAGGCTACAGTCATTAGGATACATGTATTGTTTTTAAAAGCATGAATACAAACCAAAATATTTCTTATGTTAAATAAATTGACATTTTTCTTTGTTTATTTCATTTTACAACTGAATAATTATTTTAAAACAGCATTTCTTTGAAGCGAAAAGGCAATTATTAAATATCTTAAAAATTCTTGTTTACAGTAACAGAGTGGATTGTGGACCACTGAACCCCATGCTGAAGTTCAATACATCACTCATAAAATTGTTATTTAAAACTTTGTTTTAAGCATATTAACCTTACCATAAAAAACACGTTTCTTATCTTTACAAAAAGCTGTTTTTTTTTCTTATTTATCTATAACCATCTTTAATAATAAAGAAAAGTATGATTATGAAAAGTTTTAATATTAGGAGCTAAAAAATAGCAATCAAGGTAAAATGGATTCTCAGCTTACGATGTGTTTTGAAGGTTATAAGTAATCAATTCAACGCAGCAATCAATTAGCCTAAAAGAAAAACTTTAAAAATAAATAAAATATAGCGGGAGGTCCCCTGTATCCCACTCTCCCCTACATATATGTATTTTAAGGCCCTGGAATTGCCTAATTATTTGGGGCAGTATATAAAATATACACTAAGAAAGAATACCCACAGTCATCACCATAATTTTAACGGGCCTTTTTGTAACAATATGCAATCTTTGAATTTTATTTAAAAATTGAGCATCAATTTTCCAAAAAAAAAAAAAAAATAAAAAAAATAAAAATAAAAATAAAAATAAAAAAAAATAAAATAAAATAAATAAATAAATAAAAAAATACAATGCACTGAACTGCATTTTTCATTAACATAGATGGTTCAAGCGGATAGATAAATAAAAAAGGAAACAGAAACATAGGAGAAAATGAGATACTAAAGAATTCAAAATATTTTAAGGACACACTATATTATGGTGCTTGTTATAAATCAATATAGATTTTAGGATATATCACTACTTTTTTTTTGTGAATGCTATATTGTATTTGTTTCAGAGAAATCTTACCTGATCATTATTGAAAATAAAATGCCTATGAAGAGCTAAACAAGAATCTTCTTTTCTGGCGAGATGTTCTTTTATAACTGAAAATCTGCCGTATCGACTTTTCGTTCTTTTTTTCCTCCAATAAATAGTTAGGGAGTAGTATTTTTCCCAATATTTCAGGGTGTTTTTATCTCATACGACGGCTCAGAATAGATTAAAAAAAAAAAAAAAAAAAAAAAAAAAAAAAGAAAGAAAGAAAAGACTTTTTTGAGGTCTCTTGAAGCTTAGAAAGAATCTTTCATACATTTAGGTTATTCAATATATAACGATTATTTAAGAATGCTAAAAAATAATCCATACGAAATTCACTTACGTTTGTAGAAATTACTATTAAATAAAAATTCTAAAAATTTTTGAACGTGTTATAAATGGAATAAATAAGATTTCTTCAACAAATAAACGGAAAAAATAATAAAGTATAAAGGTTAACAACGAATATTATGGTGATGAAATATTTAAAAACACATGTTCACATATGCAAGATAGTTAGAGCTTAAATATCAGCACACATTACTAAAACTGAACTATTATCAATATTCCATTTTGAGATGGCTTAAAAGCTTAATAGTCCAGTGGAAATAGACAAATAAAAGACCTCACCTGCAAAAATTTGGGTATCTGATTTTAACTCCTCTAACGAAAACCCTTTGGTTTTTTTTTTCTGGTTGACCCTCTAATGAAAAAAAAAAAACAAGTTTTTGACCTTCTAGACCTTGTGCGTTTTTTACTGTAGCCGAAAAACCGAAAATTTTTGGCACTTTTTTCGATTTTTCTTAAATAATTCGGTTCCAGTGCAATTTACAAAAAAAAAAAAAAAAAAAAAAAAAAAAAAAATTGCAGATACAATTTTGTAGAAAATAAAATTTCCTACAGCATCCACTATTCATATTTCTAGATTGCTCAAACATTCCTCAATAAGGTAAAATTTGGAAAAAGTGGAAAAATAAATGGTGTTAGTTTTTCCGTCTACTTAATGTTTTTGCATTTTAAAGACAAAAGTGTCACAATAATCTTTGGAAAGCATGATATCGTCTAAAAGTTTCATCCATAAGATAATTATTTATTTATAATGAACTTTGAAAATAACAGCAACAAGATTAGAAGGTCAACCTACACAGTAAAAAAAAAAAAAAAAAAAAAAAAAAAAAAAAAAAAAAAAATCAGAGTTACTTAAATTTTTGCAAGGTAAAATGCTATTTCTACTGAACTATAAATAGATTTCATTAAAGCATTTAATATTTTATCTCCCAATTGAATTCTGTTCAAGAAGAAATGCAAAATTGAACGAATAGATTGAAAGCCTTGATCGATTTGTAAAAATTGATGGTGTCAGCCTTTGCTCTAATATAGACTATTTTGTGCCGGTGTCACTGAAACCTAGGGGTTACAAAAGCAAAAAAAACTTCTAAATTTTATTTATTTATTTATTTATTAATACGGCAAGGTCTAGAAACATGAAATTTGGCATGGTAGTTATTTATTAGATATAATGATCTCTAAAAACATAAAATAAATAAAAATAATAATAATCAAAATTTAAAAGTGATGAAAATTGGCCGAAAGTGCTCTGAAAACGCTCTAAACAGCGATTTCTGCACAATCTATTGAACTACCAATTCAATTTCAAAAGTAATGGTTGGAACTGATGGTGACACTAGAGATCTTCACGGGCCGGGCTCGGGCCTTGCTTCTGAAGACTCGGG
The DNA here is from genome assembly GCA_964019185.1 of Maratus speculifer. Classification (NCBI taxonomy): domain Eukaryota; kingdom Metazoa; phylum Arthropoda; class Arachnida; order Araneae; family Salticidae; genus Maratus; species Maratus speculifer. The sequence continues at coordinate 291,011,719 of OZ025296.1, forward strand.
CCGGGGCGGACGGGCCTAGTCACTAATCTTTTCAGGCCGGGCCGGGTTCGGAGCCTTAATTTTTTTTCCTGGAGTATTGGGATAGGCCGAGCCTAACTTATTTTTTCCGTACGAAGCCGAGACTGATTTCGTTCTTCCTAGTCTTCACGGAGCAAAACAATCAGTTCCTGTTGAAACTTCCCGTATGAAAATCCTTTTCTCGACGTGGAAAAGTCTGTTCATAAATCAGTAGAGTTTGGCTTGATCCAAAAATTTTTGCAAAAAAGGCATATACTTTTAAGTCGTTATTATTCTACAATTAAAAGTGAGAATTTAGTCTTTTAAAATAATCGTAGATCACTAGGCGTCTTAAAATAGAATTAAACAAATAATCATGATTATGATGGTATTTTCGTTTAAACTGAAAACTTCAAATTTCTTTTAAACTGTTCATTCATGCAAAATGGATACAACAATACGCGAGAAAAAAATATATTAAGCATTTACATCTGCTAAGAAGGAAACGTATTTTTTCCTTTCCAATGTCTTAGAAGATTTTACTACTACCATATACCATTTCTTAGATTTTTTTTTTATGTATTAATAATACTAATGATAACTGAAACATTTACATACAACAAACAAAAGTTCATTAAAAGCGTAAATATCGCAGCCTATGGCACTTCTGCATAAATAGAGATTATAAACATGAAAGAAAAAAAAAAGACTAAGATAAGATTTTTGGTCTGAACTCTTCCGTTAGAGTAAAGATCAATGTCCTGTAGATATTCACCCGAGCAGAGCAAGGCTCGGGCCAAAATTTTAACTTCCGGGCCGGACCGGGCCAATATTTCTTTCGTTCGGGCCGGGCCTGGAAATTTCGGCCCGTGCAGACCTCTAGGTGACACTCCCTGCTCCAATATAGGCTATATTTCAAAGTCACTACCACTTGAAGGTTGGGAGCAAACTGTTCTAAATTGTGATTTTTGTTAGACTAAAGGGGCAAGCATCTTGAAATTTGGCATAGCAATTACTTATGAGATGCCAATGATCTCCAAAAACAGTTAAGAGAAAAAAAAAATCGAAATTTATAGAAGGGTGGTGTGTTCGAAAAATGTTTTAAATTGCGATCTCAAGAAATATTAAAACTATTTCAAAAATAGTGGTTGCAAATTGATAGCAACAGCCCCTACACCAATACAGGCTATATTTTATGTTGTTGTCACTAGCACCTGGGATTGCAAGAGCAAAAAATGTTCTAAATTGCATTTTTTTATAATAATTCAGGGGTATAACATTTTGAAATCTGGCATGGTAATTACTTAAATGACGCAATGATTTCTAAGAACCGTCGTTGGAAAAAAAAATTCTAAATTTAAAAGGATGAAGTTAGCATAAATTGTTTTAAAAACGTTCTAAATTACGATTTTTATGTATTCTTGGGATGTATTAAATCGTTTTAAAAAATAATGGTTACAAATTAGTGGTGATAAAACTTGTTACAACATAAGCTATATTTTATGTTGGTGCCTTTACCACCAGATGGTTGCAAGAGCAAAAAACATTCTAAACTGCGTTTGCTGTAACACTAAAGAGGATAGAAACTTTAAATATGGCAAGGTAATTACTTATATGACATAAATGTCCTTTTAGAACAGTTAAAAGTAAATTCGAAATTAAAAAGTTGTGAAGTAAAGGAAAGGAGCAAAAAGCGTTCTAAAGAAATCTCTAAATTACGATTTCTTTGCAATCTCAAAAAATAATAAACTGATTATAAAGGTAATGGTTGTGAATCAATTGTGACAATCTCTGATCCTACACAGGCTATATTTAATGCTGGTGCTACTATCATCTGTGGTTTGCCTAAATAACAAACGGTCTAAAATAGCCTTAAAAAACTTTTTTAATTACGTTTCTGCGGAATATTAGGAAACACCAAATCGATTTCAAAATTAATATTGACAAAATAATGATGTCAGTCTTTGTTCCAACATAGGTACCAATATTGGTACCACTACCCCTAGAGAGATGGTAGACCGTTAGATAAGAAGCTTGGAATTTGACATGATAGTTAAGTTTTAGATGTAAATGCGTACTAAGAAGACAGTTTCTAAAAAAATCTAAACTTCTTATGAATACTGTAAAAAACATATGAATTGAGTAAAAAGTTGCAAAATATTTTTTTTAATTATCATTTATTTAGAATTAACTTCAGTTCTTCTTATTTATTTAAGCTTTATTTCTGCCTAATTCAGTGCAATTATGAAATTTAGTCAAACAATGGCTTAAATGTTAATTTTTGAATTATTCTCAAAAGTAAATTTTTTATAATAAAATTAGACTAGGGATGCACAACTTGTGGCCCGCGGGCCAAAAGTGGCCCGCCATGGGCCCGCGAGTTTCATCAATTTACAACTGAAAAAAATTGCAATTTTTGTGCATATGTCGCAGTTTCGTCAATTTACCGCAGGAAAATATAAAATTTCGTCACTTAAGAATCGCAAATTTCGTTGATCGGCACGGAAAAATCGCGAATATTATTGATAAAGTACGGAAAAAAACGAACTTTGTCGATGAGCTTTGGAAAAAATTGCAAATTTCCCTATCGGACACAGAAAATTCGCGAGTTTTGTCGATCATGCACGGAAAAATCGCGAATTTTTTCTGTAGGACGCAAAAAATTGCACATTTCGTTGATCAAGCAAGATAAAATCGACAGATTTTGGTGATGCTCAAAAAAATTGCAAAATAAATTCATCGGTCTAAGAAAAAGCATGTTTTCTCGGTTTATTGCGTAAAAAAAACGCGAATTTCATTCATCGGGCACGACAAAAATGGCAAATTTCGTTGATAAAGCACGGAAAATTGCGAATTTAATGACGATGATGCGCGGAAAAATTGAAAATTTCGTTGATCGGCTGCAAAACAATCGTGAATTTCGTCAGTTTATCAAGAGAAAAAAAATCGCGAGTTTTATCTTGTCGCGTAAAAAATGCAAATTTCGTCAGATTTAGTACAAAATCTCGAATTTTATTCATCGGATGCGGATTGAAAAAAGTGCACGTTTCATCAATCGGACACCGAAAAATTGCGTGTTTTATTGATCGGATTCTGAAATATCACAAAACTTCTTTGGTTGGAGACGGGAATGCTGCGAATTTTGTTGATCACACGCGAAAAAATTGCTAATTACGGCGATATCACTCTAATAAAATTGCGAATTTCGTCTATCGAAAACTGAAAAATCACGAAATTTGTCGATAATGCGAAAAAAATCGAGAATTTCGTCGATAAGGAGCTGAAAAATCTCGGATTTCGTCGATCGGTTTCGTAAAAATAGCGAATATTGTTGGTCAGGTCCGAAAAAAGTCGATAATTTCGTGGATCAAGCGCAGGGAAATATCGAATTTTCTCAATCATTTGAAGAAAAATCATGAATTTCATTGATTGGCTTTTTAAAAATCGTGAATTTTGCAAATTGGATTCGTAAAATCGCGACTTTTATTGATCAGAAGAGGAAAGATTTTTTTATTCGGTTTCATAAAAATCGCAAATTTCGTCGATCATCTGAAGGAAAATCGCGAATTTCGTCGGTCATGCGAAAAAAAATCGCGAATTTCGTTGATGAGGAACTGAAAAATTACGAATTTCGCCGACTAGCTTCATAAAAGTCGCGAATTATGTTGATCAGGTGCGAAAAAAAATCGAAAATTTCGTCGATCAGGCTTGGAGAAATCTCGAATTTTCTTGATCATGTGAGGACAAATCGCGAAATTTGTCGATCGGCTTCGTAAAAATCGGGAAATTTATCGATCGACTTCTTCAAAATCACGAATTTCATCGATCGGCATTATAAAAATCGTGAATTTGGCGATCGGCTTCGCACAAATCGCGAATTTTGTTGATTAGAAGTGAGAAGATTGTGAATTTTCCCGTTCGGTTTCATAAAAATCGCGAATTTCGTCGATCATGTGAAGGAAAGTTGCAAACTTCGTTCATCATGCAAACAAATAGCGAATTTCGTTGATTGTCTTTGTAAAAATCACGAATTTCGTCGATCAGCTTCCTAAAAATCGTAAATTTCGTCGATCGGCTTCATAAAAATTGTAAATTTCATCGATTGGCTTCGTAAAAATCGCGAATTTCAACGATCAATCCCGAAAAAATCGTCAATTAAGCGCCGAAAAATCGCAAATTTCAAGAAATGTGTTCCATCTTGAAAATGATCCTTGCTATACCTGTTATGTATAAAAACGTAAAAACTGTTGATATATCTTTACCAACTGAATTAGATATTTTGACTGGGTAAGTGAACTTAAAGTAGTACCCACCCCCCTTTCCATGTGAAGCCTTTTTTATGATTATAGGCCACACACCATTTCCTCTAAATCCAATGCTTTCCGTGTTATCAATGTGGCCCTCGAGCACCAAGATATATTTGTAAGTGGCCCTTCCCTTGAAAAGGTTGTGCACCCCTAATATTAGACCTATAAATATCTTGGCATATTTCAACTATTTACGTGAGCAAAGCCGCGGGGTTTGATAATAATGGTATAAAAGTATATAAAAGTAAATTAAATTTGAATAATAGAGCTTAAATATTCTTTTAGCGGCTAATTATCTTCCACAAATTTTATAATTGCTACAGTTTTTTGACGGAATTAAAACAGTTCTATGTTTGTTCTTCAGAAATGCTCGCTTTCGGTACGAAAGATATGTTAAAATAGTAAGTATTATTACATCTTTCGTATATACACAGGGAAAATAGGGATTTTACAAAAAATAACGGAATGCTAATAAAATATGTTCTAAAAGCATTAAATTAAAGCTATTTCTTAAAGAACAGATTTTTCTAGAATATAACAGAAATTTCTAGAAAGCTCGATTGGTATATTGTTTTTGTAACCTTTGATCAAGAACATTTCAAAATAGAAAGCTACAATTTTTTGAAGGTAGACAACCAGCAGTTCATTATTTTCGTGGAATGTCCCTGGATTTTTGTTTGCGGTGCAATCGATCATTACATCACCCGTAACCAGCATATGGATCAAATTTGAAATATCTTGAAAACTCTTAAAAAAATAAAATGCGACTATTAGCGATTTTTTTGCATTTTTTCGTTTATGATTGTAGTTTAAACTATTTTCTCCCCCTCAATTTAATGATATTAAATAAAATCTAACTATTACAGTGTTTAAAATATTTTATTAATGACTTTTCAGTTTATTTCTACTATAAAAATTGAAGTAAGAAACTTAAAAGACATCACACATGCACATACACGTATATATAACAAAAGTTATAAAAAATTAAACGAAAAAAAATCACTCTTTATATATATATATATATATATATATATATATATATATATATATATATATATATATATATATATATATATTGGTGGAATTGAAACATCGACTTTAAAAATGTCCTTTCAAAGATTAAAAAAAAAAAAAAAAAAAAAAAAAAAAAAAAAATCTTTAAATAGATTTTTACGATAATAAATCCACTGTGTAAATACGCTGTAAGAAAAACACTTCAAATGTGGAAAAAAAGAAAATTGAAAATTTCTTAATTGCAAGTATTTTTCCCTGAGCAGTTTGAATAATTAAATTTCTTTGACAAATGCAATTGCAAGAAAGGGAAAAGTAGAGGTGGCAGAAGAAACAATCAGTTTTATGCAAATAATTTTCTACTTTGAATTTACATTTTTTCTTTTTTATTGTTTAAGTTAATGCTTTAGAATAGCAGTGTTTTTTAAAACCATTAAAAGCTTTAACAAAAATGTCACGGCGAATGAAAAAGGAATGGGAGGAAGATCGCACGTTAAAATGAAACAAATAAAGAAAGAGAAATATTACTTCAGACATTGATTATAGAACACTTTTCAATATTACGAGGATAGAATTTTAGTTACATACCTTAACCCGGGAGAACTCGCTATGAGAATTTCTCTCACGGTGCCCAATTCTTTTCTTTTACTTTATAGTCACTTAATATCAAATTTTTTGTTTGGCTTAGTACTTTTATTCCAAAAAGAGGTAAAGTAAACGAAATCACATTTTGAAATCTATATTATAAAGGCCAAACGTATCTGTGCGTAACGCATACGTCATTTTGAGAATGGCAACACTTTAAAATTTGAAATGAAATTTAAGTTTGACATTTTTTCTTTTGCAAATTTTTAAGCTCCTAAATACCGCATATTTTCAATTTTTATACCATCGTATAGGAAGAAAAATTTACTTTTTAATGCAATTTGTTTGAAAGCTGTATCTTTATTTGTTTTTATGTTATTAATTTTTTCATAGTTTTTTATACCGTTTTTGAATTGTGGCAACAGACTTACTACATTTTTATTTAAATGAAAATGAAAAAAGCCGCAAAAAAGCAAATTAATGTATCTTTTTGTTGCCATTTTTTTTAAAGTGGAAAAAATTAGTTTTAGTTCGTTTTTATTTATTACTTAAAGGTTAAAGGTTAATAGCAATCGAGATTTCAAGTTTTGAATTAAAATGATTTTGAAATGATCAAATTAAAATACCATTTTTTTAAACATGAACACGGATAATAGATCTGCATATGTACATTTTGAAGTGGTAAAAATAATGTCGGATTTAGATTTCATGGGGCAAAAAATTCTATGATTTGAGTCAAAGTGGAGTACATTTTGCTATTTTACATTTAGGAATATCATGCATAAGAGCCGTAATTGATGACTTTATAATAATACAAGATCTTCATTATATTTTATAGTTTACATATCTATTAAGTTTAATTTTAATAATTTCTACAACTGGGTGAGTTTTATAGAAATAGTATTTTGTTAACTTTAGGTTGAATATCATTTGTGTTTAAGAGTTAAACTTACGAATGTAAGATGTATTTTTTATTGTTACTAATTAAGTAGATTTATTATAAATCAATGAAACAGTTTCTTCTTAAACATTTTTTTCGTCGAAATTCGACGGGTTCTACCTTGTTTTATTAAAATGAAAAATAGTCTTAAAAAGGGTAGTACGATGGAAAAAGAAAATCTCATGCGCGAGTTCTCGCGGGTTAAAACAGATAAGTATTTGTCACATAGCTTACAGTGAATAAGTATTAGTTACATAAGCTACGTTAATATGGGCCATAGATAAACATACAAAATGGGATACTTCCACAAAGCGTAATGGTAATGCGATCGCAGCACTTTTAGTGACAATGGGGAAGAAATTTTCCATCATTGAAATTTTTTTTTGTTATTGAGCATCTGCCTTATTACGATCTTCCTTTCTTTAATGTAGCATGTTTACGTTTTCAACAGAATTTTACACCGATACGTGAACATAGAATAGATGTTCTATTTTATATATTTAACCCCTTGGGAACGAGGGGGTTAATCAATGATTATAATTATTTAAAATCAATGGTTTTCGGTTATTCTGTTGTACATAAGTACTTTGCGAATAGCCTGAAGTTTCCGACACTGCCTCAAATTATACCAGCAGAAATACCAACCGAAGAACAATAGAACTATGAAAAATCGAGAAAATTTTACAAAAACAGTATTACAATTAGGGCAGCGGAGTCTGAGTCAGGCTCATTTTTGAACAAAAGAGTCGGAGTCGCTAAAAAAAAGCCGATTCCGACTCAGAGTCCGGATTTTTTATTTGTTAGACAGTTTTGAAGTGAAATTAAACCAATTATATATATTTTTAAATATATAAAAGGAATTATTATTGTTATTTTTGGATTACATCGGACTAACCAAGTTAAAGATTTCTAACATACTGCCCGACGTACATAGTAGATGAAAATTGTCTTTAATTAAAAACTTTAGTAGATCCCGAATTATTTCCAAACTAGTAAAATTTTCATCTTTATTCTTATTATTAATATTATTATTTTCCTTTCCATAGAAATTTTTCTGTTCTGGAGGACACAAATTAATATAAAAATTGTAAAGATTTCCCCTTTTCAAGTCCACGAATCTGAAATAGTAAAATTTGTTTTACATTTCGACACTTGGATTTTTCGGGTTTGTGGGGCACGAAATTAAAAAAATTGGTAAAACGGAAAGTACATTTCATCCCCTTTTTTCTTTCAAAGCTTTAAGAACTGAATTAATACCGAAACTTTTTTGTTTGCGTTCCCTCATAATTTTAACCAACAGCAACACTAACATATTAGCCAGCATAGAGTCAGAGTCGTTAAAATTTCCGGATCAAATTCCGTTCAAATTCCGGAGTCGGAGTCTGTCATTTTCCCCATCGACTCTGCAAGCCTGATTACAGCAGCCTCCAGCGTAATATTTCAAAATTCAAGCAGGAGCCATAGCCAAAATATACTAAAAAATATTGGTTCAATTTTATGCATAACTTAATAAACTTTTGTATGTTACAGCGGCGATATACATACACACCGGACAAATAGATGTTTTGTATAAACATGTTTTTTGGAATCTCTGGCCCTTAAAATGTGTAAATCCGTTGAAAATTACAACTCGAAAAAAATTTCGATCATAATATTTTATTTTATAGAAGATCAAATAAAGTAATAACGAGGCAAACTCTGTCTTCTCATAAAAATAATAAAATAACAGTGAAGCCTTTAAGTATTTTTCAGGTGCATTTTAAATTATTATTAATATGTATTATTGACTGTGAGCCTGAGGACCAAGGTGCATATAAAAGATCTGTAGGCACGGCTATGACTGTTCTAAATTCCCAATCAATGAAGGAAAAAAATTACTTTTTTGATTTAAATAATTTAAATTATCAAAAATATAATTTTCCTTTTCAAATTCATGATAAATTCTGTTACTTTAAAGTATTTTATAGACAAAACGGTGAAGACTGCATAAAAAATTATTTACATATTTATTTTTCATCTTTAAAATTTTACAAAAACATTATTCTTTCTTTTCTTTTATATCACTTAGTAATCAGAAATTACATAAGTTTATTTGAAAATTTATTTATTTATTTACAATTTAATTAAAAAATATAATATACATATATTCCTCAGGATTGCATTCTAAGATGCAATATTGACAAGACATATTTCACTATTCCAATATTACTTTTTCCAATTTATTTAACTGGTATAATACCAGTTAAATATGGCTTTGTGGTATTGGTATTTCTTTAGACATATTTCAGATCAGATCAACGCAACAGTAGTGCAATTATGGATTCCAATTTAATCAACACGGCTGTACACACTTATTTGCCAATGGGTATATTAATAATAATAATATTTTGTTCTAGAAAATAATAGTCCTAATTTTATTATTATTGTTTAATTTTGAATTTTTCTATTGTTCAATTTATTTGTACTATTTTATTCTAATAAATCATCTTCCCACATGTAAATTTAAAATGTTAAATTTATAACTTAAAAAAAATCTTTAATTTGCGAATTTGGCTATTTAAAGATATATTATATATTCCAAATGAACAGGAATGTTGAACTGCAAAATAAAAATGCACTTTTAAAATATAAATTTCTTTTATTGATATTTATTTAAAATTCGACATTTTCGAAAATAAAATATCTTTTATAATGAGATATGCACATAATTGATAGAACATTGAAGTAATAAATTATAAAACAAAAATTATAATTAGATCATTTTTAAATTTTCAAGTTTCTTGATAAGTGCTTTATTAAATTTGAATCTTTCTTTTCTATGAAAAGAGTTCAATTTTTGATAAGAATTCAAAACAAAAAAATTCAAAAGAACTATTATATTGCAAATGTTTTCATTTTATTTTTCCATTCATAGATTAAGTTCCATGTTAAATAATTTCTTCTTTTTGTTAACAAAATTCCGCTAAGAAAATTTAATTACTCTTAAGTATATTTGTTACAAGTTTTATCTTTTAAATCCTATTTAATATAGAGGGGCAAATTTTAAAGTGTAGACATTTTTTTTTCTTTTTTTAATTTATTTATTGTTTTTGGTGTTCAGCATATTAAATACCAGAGTTATTCTCTTTTAAGGATGATTTAAATAATTAAATATTAACCTCTTGAACCCCTAGGCCACATAGGTGGGCGTTAGGTTTTTAAGATCACAAGCTATAAAAGCATGGGAGCTTATGTGCCCGCCAGTTCTGTATATACGTACACGTATGTATCTTTCTAACGCGATAACTCATGATAAAAATATCCCATTTGCTTCAAATTTTGGATATAGATTTATTGTGATAAGGGGCTTCCTTGATTAGTTTTGGGAGTTCAATGGGTAAGTATAAGGGGGGACTGGGGGCTAATCCCCCCTTACTTTAAATAAATATGTTTTTCAAACAGAGTTATCATATTTCATTCAAATTTTAGATATAATGATGAGGTACCTCCATGATTAGTTTTGGGTTTTCATTGGTTAAGTACAAAGAGGGGGAATAATCCCCCTCTCTATTAAGGGGGATGATCCACCCCCCTTAGTTTAGGTAAATGGGTTTTTTTACGCAGAATTTACCGATTTTCTTCAAATTTTCGATGTAGGTTCATTCTGATAAGGCGTTTCTCTGATTTTTTTTGGAGACTCATTAGTTAAGTATAATAGGGGGATCAGGGGGCTACCCCTCTTAATTTAAGTAAGTGCGTTTTTCATATAGAATTAACAGATTTGCTACAATTTTCGGATATAGGTTTATACTGATAAGACGCTTCCCTGATTAATTTTGGAGTTCTTTTGTTGAGTGTAAACGGGGAAACGGGCGATTACCCCCATTAAATTAAAGAAATGGGTTTTTAAGCAAAAGACGAATCTCTGAATAACTTTGAAGGTTTAATGGTTAAATATAAATGGGAGAACAGGGGTTAACACCTCTTAAATTAAATAAATGTGTTTTTATACAAACTGATCCAAATTACTTCGAATTTTGGATATAGGTTCATTATGATGACGCGCATCCCTGATTAGTTTTGGGGTAGTTAGTAATTAAGTATAAAGGGGGGTGGGAGGTAATGGGAGAGCTAATCCCTCCCCGCCATTAATTTGTTTTTCGAGGGGCGTTACTCCGTGAAAAAGTAAGGTTATAATATACAATTAATGTGAATAGTCTGCGAACTCAATGCCACCAGTTTAACTGTTCGATACCGTTTTTATTTATAATTACTGTCAATAACAAAAATAATAAAAATTTATAATAACTTATTCATTAGGGGATGTACAAATATAATGTTATCAATTTTTTGGAAATTTTGGACACCCTCCCTCCCAACCTTTCGATGTCATACGTTATCATTTGTCGACAGCCCCCCCCCCCCCTCCTCGGTAAAAATATCGTTATGAAAGTGGTTTTTTTTTTTTAGATTTTTAATGTTTGGAGTTATAAACAAAACTAGTTGCATTTATTCAACACTAATGCATTCAACAGTTATAAAGCCTTGTTGCACTTGCAGCGCTGTGCGAAAGGGGGGGGGGGGGGCGAAGGGAGGCAGTTGCCCCGGTAGCGGAAATTTTGGGGGCACCAAATCAGTCATTTTTGGTCTGTCACCAGGGTTGGGTTTCTGACGTCAGAAACTGGTTTTTGACATGACAAGTGTCAAAAACTGGTTTAAACCGTCAAAAACTGGTTTAAACCGTCAAAAACTGGCTTAAACCGTCAAAAACGTGTAATGCGCTTTAAACATTTTAAGAAAGAGAGAGAAACATTGAGTAATTTTTTATTTAAAATTAAATATACTGTAATTTAACAATTACAAATACATTAAATTACTTTAATTGCAATGAAACATTGTTTTTTAGAATGTTCAAACAGAGGAAAATGATTTTGTACAGTTAATAATCTGGATCAATTTCACCCCACAGCATCCTATAGCACTTAACCAATTCAGCACATTTATTTACACCCAAATGGTTTATGAGTTTAGAGTGTATGAAGCCAAAGTTACAAAATACTCTCTGAATTGGTGCTGAGCTAGCAGGGCTTGATAGCAGAAGCATTGCTAGTTGAGCAAGTTTGGAGGCAGACCAAATTTTCAGATTTATGACAAAAAAAAATTTCTTTTTTTTCCGGAAATGATAATATACAATACAGTAAAAGTGAATTTTTAATATTACATCTAATATTGTATATATTTGTGACAGATGTTTAATGTGAAATTTTACAGATCAGTGTGGTATTTGAGGTTTCTGACGAGGTTTTTGACAAGAGGTTTTAGCCATGACGGTTTAAACCACGGTTTTAACCGGATAAAACCGCACACTGTCAAAAACTTGCCAACCCTGTCTGTCACAATAAAAAGTTGGGGGGGGGGGTCAAATTAAAATTTTGCCCCGGGCGCAATTTTCTCTTCGCACGCCCCTGTGCACTTGCCTCGGACGGAGAAAGGATTCGGGGGCAAACAGAAATTTTTGTCAACAAAACTAGTGAACAACATTCTTTCTCTTTCTCTTTCATTTATTAGCAAACATTTATTTCATTTCATATATACTTCACATTCACATAATGGTTTTTTGCACCGTGATTATATATATGCATACACATATGAAGAAAAATAGGAATGTCAAACATTTGGTTATTACATATTTTAGAATTAAATACTTTTGTAATAATTTAGTGATTCTAAAAATTTAGTGAACTTTGTATTTTCATAAAAATAGATAAACCTAATAAAAAAGAATATTGCCCAGTTAAACTGATGGCATTGAGCTCACAGGCTACGCATACTAATTGTACATTACAGCCCTGTATTTTCGTTAATTCCGTTCGAAAAAAAAAAAAAAAATTAAGAAGGGGAAACAGCTCTCCCCTTTCTCCTTTTTTATACTTAATCATTGAACCTCCTAAACTATCAAGCACATGCTTTATCATATTAAAAAACCTATAGTCAAAATTCAGAGCAAATCGGATAATTCTTAATAAAAACCCATTTAGCATTTATATAATTTAAGAGGAGTTATTCTCCTCTTTTATACTTAACCATTAAACTTCCAAAACTATTCAGAGATTTGAACGAAATCTGACAATTCTGATTGAAAAATCCATTTATACAAATTAAGGGGAGGGACATTAGAACCCCCGTTCCCCCTGTTTATACTTATTCAATGAATACCTAATAACAGCCACGGACTCGCCTCATCAGAATGATCCTATATCTAAATTTTGAACGAAAACTGTTAATTCTGCATGAAAATCCCGTTTATATCAATTAAGGGGAGGGGCATGAGCCCCCCCGTTCCCCCTGTTTATAGTATTCAATGAACACCTAATAACAGTCACGGAATCGCCTCATCAGAATGATCCTATATCTAAATTTTGAACGAAAACTGTTAATTCTGCATGAAAATCCCGTTTATATCAATTAAGGGGGGGCATGAGCCCCCCGTTCCCCCTGTTTATACTTATTCAATGAACATCTAATAACAGTCACGGAATCGCCTCATCAGAATGATCCTATATCTAAATTTTGAACGAAAACTGTTAATTCTGCATGAAAATCCCGTTTATATTAATCAAGGGGGGGGGGGCATGAGCCCCCCGTTCCCCCTGTTTACACTTATTCAATGAACACCTAATGACAGTCACGGAATCGCCTCATCAGAATGATCCTATATCTAAATTTTGGACAAAAACTGTTAATTCTGCATGAAAATCCAGTTTATATCAATTAAGGGGAGGGGCATGAGCCCCCCGTTCCCCCTCTTATACACATCGAATGAACTCCAAAAACTAATCAGGGAAGCGCCTTATCAGGATATACCTATATACAAAATTTCAAGTGGATCCGATATTTTTATCATGAGTTATCGCGTTACGCACGAACGAACATACGAACGTACATACAGAACGGACGGGCACATAAGCTCTCAGGCTATGATAGCCTGTGAGCTAATAAAAAATGATAACATACCATTTTGAACCAAAAAGCATGTTAATAATAAAACAAGAAAATTTTAATTGGATCAAAAATTATATCAATATCAAAAGAAACCCCCCTCTCCCCCTAGGGATACCTTACGATATCAAGTGCCAACCCCCCCTCACCCCTAAAATGCTAACGTTATATATGCACAGCTCCTCACAGAATCCCTCAATAAGAGAAGTGAATAGTTTAATGTTTCGAAGCACTGATATTCGCAACTAGAGATATAAAAAAGGTGTGACGTAATTTTTCGGCAGTCACTGTTGTTGGATTATTTGAACAAACAGTGTTCAATTCAGGGGGTGGCCCGGGGGGACATTCCCCCCAGAGCAATGAAATTTCCTCCCGGAAATGTGAAATTTGAAATGGTCAAAAAGTACAGTTCCACCCTTCCCCAGAACTCCATAATGTCCTCCAAGAGCCATTGAAGTCCCTTCCGGAGAAAAGTGTCTGAATTCAACACTTTTAACAAATCTTTAATATTTCATTAAAAAAAATAGTATCAGTTAGTGTGACCAAACTATTAGTTGATCAAATTTTTGAAATATTGTGCCATTTCAGGAGGAAATGAGTTTCACACGTGACACTAGACATAATATTTTTGTTTTAATGTCGGAGCACCTGTCGCCACATTATTGTCAGCTAAGTGAAGCAATTTTATGATTTTTTTTTTTTCCAATTAGAAAATATAAAAATGTTATTTTTGATTAGTTAAAAACAATTACGGTAAGTTAAAATAATTCATTTCCATCTTGCTTATTTCAGCTAGTACTTTTATAAAAATTGTTAATCACAACAGCATGATCTTTAAAAGATTAATTTTGGAATTTTTGATCGATTTCTTTGATTGATCAACTACTGGGAAAATAGCAATTAAAGAAAACTATTTACTTATAATTTTGCTGCTATTAAATTTCAGCAGATTTAATTTTTGCCCATCACAGGTCATCCATTGAAGGCCCAGGGTTGTAGCAATCATACTAGCTTGCTTCTGAAACTTAAAAGGAAGTAAATATAATAAAACTCCATAGCACCGAGTTTATTTGAACAACTACTGGCTCGGTCATCTTATATTAAATAAGTTAATTTTTAATAATTTATAAAAATATGAGAAATCTACTGTTATTTTTTTTAATTTTATAAGAAATCATTTTTCTAAATTTTGCCGACACTCCTTCCTCATGTGACATATCGTTGGAAAAGCATGTAACCACAGATGTTATGCACTTATGGTGTCCTCCCCCCCACTTTGCTCCAGAGGTACATTTCTAAATTTAACATTTTTTCTTCTCGTAATAATACATTGTTGGAAAGACCTGAGACCACTTACTTATATTATGCACTTTCCGCGCCCTCCTCCCTTCTTTGCCCCATGGACATTTCACTTTTATAAATTTAGATCTATATTTCTCATGTGACATAGGGTTGGATAAGCTTGAGACCATTTATTGATGTTAAACACCTCCGATGACTTCTACTCATTGCCTTCCCGGGGATACCTTTCTAATTTTTCCCGATAATTCTCATGGGATACATCTTTGGAAAGTCCTGTGATCACTCGTTCATATTATGCTTTAGTGGCCCTCACCCTGCAGTAAACTCTCAAACAAAAATAGGGTCCGAGGTTAGAGATTATTATTTTTCTTTTGTTTGTTTATTAGATTTTGCACTGCGTGCACACTGCTGTGCAGTGCGGTATGGTGCGGAGACCTAGTTCGAGATTTCATATTACAAGATTACCTATAAATTAGAGGCTCTGATTAAAGGAAGGTACCGCTAGCGGGCGAAGCCACCTAGTCCTTATTAAAGTCGACTCATTTCAGTTCACCCGCAGATGGTTCTTGATAAAATCGAATCGGATATGGTATAAAACAAGTGGCAAATTAGAGACATCGAGAAAAATTTTATACAATCGAAAAATATCAAAATTTCTATACAACTGGGAAAATTGAAAAAAAAAATCTCGTTATCGACCATCACTACAAGATTGGCATTAAACACCAGCAATGTTGGAAACAATGTAATTTAATATCTATGAGAGAAGTTACATCGCAGCCAAGAAAGACACAGCCTGCGATACTTGCAGCTTTCTTGGTGTCATGCGATCAAGGCAGGCTGGTTTCTAATAGTTGTCGAGCCGCCGCACAGTGGGGCAAAATCCCGAAAAGCTGGCCAAAATATGAAAATGTTAATCAAATTGTACGAAAATTCATATACAGGTGTTTTTGAAGATGCTAAGTAAAAATACAAAATTAAAATTGAAAAAAAAATGGCGGAATAAAAATTAAAATGTCTCGAAAGTTATTCAATTTGTATAAAATTTCATAAACTTTTCAGGATGCTAATTAGGATTCAAAAGTTAAATTTTAAAAATAAATAAATAAATAAAAATACAGATTAAGAGTAAAAACAATAAGATTTAAATTAAACTTAAAATTTCGAGGTAAACTTAAAAGGGAATTTTCAAAAAACCAAGACATATTTAAACGAAATTTAAGTATGTTAATGGAAAGTAAAACATTAGACTATTTAATTTTTATATTATAAAATAAAAACGAAAATATATTCCAGAAATTAACCTTTAGAATCAACTGTAGTATAATAAAAAGATTCTTCAGAGGTCAAGGTGTCGAAATAGTTAGCAGAACTTGTTGGCCGTATTGGAAGATCCTGTGACTCTTAGGATCAATAATTTTAATTTCTTCTACGATTAATTACCTAAACTGGAAAGGAAAGAATCTGATGACATTAAAAGACGTAAAAATAGCTTTTTTTCTCCCTACTGCATCTTTGCGATAAATCTTCTCGATGCCTTTTGATCAGTTTGTTGCATGATTCTTGAGTATCTTATGGCATTTGACAAATTGGCAGTAATGAAGATAATGTTATTTCTTTGTCATTAATAAGTAGTTTGTGTACTGAAGTAAGCATATAGAACCAGGGGTGCTGCTCAAATCTACGAGCTATTTGTAAGGGAAATTTTTCGAAGTTTATCAAATAAATAACATGGCTACAAGAAATTACTTATGGCATAGAAGCGTTTAATCAAATCTTCGTATATGCTCGTTTAGAAACAAATAGTTGCTTTTTCAAAGAATCGTTGAATTGTATTTCCATCATTTCTACTTCCAAATCTGGGATTTAGTTTCTCGATGAGAAGTCTTGATTGTAAACGAAATATTTTTTGCATATTTTATTTTGCAATTTCAGTGTTCTTCTTTTCATGCAGAGTACGAGCTTTTCATTTTTTCTATCCAGTTGTCTGCCAGGTGTAAGGCCTCTCTAAACATCTTTGCATGTAACTTAGATATTCTGAATTCTAAAATATCTCAATCCACTTTTAATAAAAAATGTCAGATCGATAAGATGCTGTTTTGATGCTGTCTGACATAGGTAGCAACGTTGAGTATTACACTAATTCGTTTTTAACGGCTTTTTCTTCTGTATCAATGATTGTATTAAACGAAATAAGTTGATTCTGCTAGTATTTAATGCAATCCCATTCTTTGACAGTTGCTTCCGTATTTCTTGAAAAAGAAAAATGGATCTTGATTGGCCCGAAAAATCAGTAAAATGAAGATCTCGATATTTTCAAATTGACGATTCATGAATTATTCGCAATATTTATGTATTCTAGAAGCACGGAAGAAAAGAAAAATATATTAGATTTCCTGCTGTCTTCATAGGTAAATATTTGTTTAAATGTACTCAGAATAGATGTGCCATCACATCCTCACTTGCAAATCAAATCCAAATTACTAATATAAGCGAAAGTGATATTCATAATGATTTTTACTCGCATTAATGAAATACGTTCAGTAGTTTGATCTAGCAAATATAGCCATTGACAAATTAATTCTTCTAATTATAATCGAACAAACAAAATTTCTACCTATAAAGATAAGAAAACGTTATTCTTACCGGATCAGTAATAGAGAATTATTTTCATTTTTTCATTACTAAGCTTACTTATCAAATTAATGTAATCTTATGATTATACTACTTATTTGCAATATAATAGGAAATAAACTATTATAAAATTGAATAATTC
Organism: Maratus speculifer; assembly: GCA_964019185.1. Lineage (NCBI taxonomy): Eukaryota > Metazoa > Arthropoda > Arachnida > Araneae > Salticidae > Maratus > Maratus speculifer. Next base: position 291,029,615 of record OZ025296.1, read on the forward strand.
AAAAATTTGAAAAATATTTATCAGTTAAATTATGTAAAAAGTAGTCAATTTCAAAATTTTTGAGGCGGCCGAAAAAGTGGCATTTTTACTTGCGGTTACTAAAATATGCGTGAAATACAGAAAGGCAGTTTTAGGCAGCTGGTTTTTTATGAATCACTAGACAATAGCCCAAGTTATTATTTCCATTAAATTTCGTTGCGGAACACTGTGGAACATTTAAACTTTTTGATGTTAAAAAAAACAAAAACAAAAAAAATTCTAAAATTTTTTATTAAAAATGACAATGAATTTATTAAATTTTACGTGCTTAATATAAATTTTGTAATGCATGCAAATAAAGTACATACTATCATAGTGTGAATCCATTTCAAATCATTAAAATCGGATAATATTATAAAATATAGCACGCGTTTAGAGAAACTGTTGTTTTGCTGTTTTTGTTTGCTCTAAATGATACTCCTCCAAGCATCATTTTTGAAATGATGCTGCTTGTAAGGGCAAAGCAAAAATCTTTTTTTAAATACAGATTCTGACCCTCCAAACATTATTCTAGCCAACTGTACAATCGAAATTCCCTAAATCGTAACTTCATTTTTCGACTTTTGGCCAGCTTTTTGGGTTTTTGCCCCACTGTGCGCCGCGCCGCCGTGTGATCGAGGTATACTAAAAAGTAGACAAATTGATGCAGTGAAGAGTAACATACTTGATTAATGAAATCATTCAAGATACTTGTAAGAGCAATACATTGATCTGGTTAGGTTATAATTAGTTCAGTATTTTGGACATTATTGTGATGACAAATGTTTCGTGTTTTTGCTTCCGTTTGTCCATAAAAACAAATTACAATAGCTACACACATGTTTATCGGGCTTGTCCACGAAACTGGCAAGATCAATACATTATCCAGTTATACTTCAAATCGTTTCAATATTTCGGATATCATCGTAATATAATTACATGAATCGTATTATATATAACATATATGTATATGCATATACATATATAAACAAAATGGCGGCAACTGGTGATTCCTAAAGAAATCGAATAAATCGATTTTTAAAGAAACCGACCAATAGAGATAAAATAACCGACAACAACAACAAAAAAAAAAAAAAAAAAAAAAAAAAAGTTCTAAAAACATAATCGCCCCAAAACTACTGAGCTGATTAAAAAAATTCTTTCGAAAATCTTAAATTAAAAGAAATGTATGATTTGTCTCGTCAAAACGAAAAAGAAACAAGATTTAATTAAGACGAGTTGTAGGCGAATTACAATAAATTTTTGGATAACGTTTCAACAATAGAATATATATTTTTTAATTTTAAATTTTTATAAAGCCTCAAGGTTATCTGGGGGTAGAATTTTTGTCCAACATCAAACACTGGAACTCGCTTTTCCGTTGTCTTTTCAAATTAGCCGTCTCAAGAGGGTTGCGTTAATTACAGCTAATTCAAAACAGGCGAACTGTATTCTAAAAAGTGTGATTAAGTCATGTATTTTTAAAGCGTCATGCGATGAGAATTATGGAAGCCAATTAATTCATTTCTAATCACTGTCCTTTGAGAGAAGACTAATAATAAAGAAAATGTGAAAGCGCTTGGATAATTAATTTTATATTTTTATAGAGTTATTTTACGCATAAGTGAAGCAAATTTAAGCTTGCACTTGAGGTATACCCATTACGTAAAAACAAATATTAATTACAGGTATTATTTTCTCCACTGTAAGTACTTAATTTTCTTAAGAAGAGCCGAAGTTTGGTTATGAATTATACGAGTCTGATAATTTAAGGTACATGTTACATAGCAGCAGATAAAGGACAAATTTTAATGAATAGTAATTTTTGAGCTTGTGACCTAGAGAATATCATAATTTAATCCCTTTAATAACACAAGCGATGTCTTATTTGAAAATAATAGTTCAGCCATAAGTTTTTAAATTTAATAGCAAATATTTAACTGATTTTATATTTTAAGTGTTAAAAACTAAAGGAAGCAGACAAATTGTAAATCAGATTTTAATGTTGAAATAAAACTATGTATTTTAGAAAGATTTTATTCTATAAAACATTGAAAGAAGCATCTTTCAAAAAGAGCATGCAGAAACAAGAGGGTAACTGTAATCGCAGTGTTTGGTGTATTTTGTGACGGCCGATTATCTACGCTAGGGATATAGGCCCAGGGGGAGGGATGCCCTTCGTGGGGGTCTTTCTAAGGGAACCTAACCCGTATTTACGCAAGGTTCGAAGAAAACCACGAAAACTCCGAACGGTTAGGCCGACGGCCGCGATTGGGTTCGAACCCAGCACCTGCCGTCTACCAGTTGAGAGGTCAGACCCTCTCGGCCACTGGTGGGGCAACTGTAATCGCAGATCGCACAGAGGGTTTCGCTTATTTTTTTTTTTTTATTTTTTTTTTCTTTTCAAAACAACTTATCTTTCAATTAATAAATCGAAATTGTTAATTTACAGTTATAAATTTTTACATAAATGGTAAAATCAATAAATTTAATTTTAAAATAATTATAAAAGGAAGTTGTTTATTTTAATTAGATTAAAAATCTTCAAACTATTTAAATAAAACCCAGAATTCTAAATTTTTTTGAAAATCCGAAATAAAAAGAATGTAGCGGAGATATAAATAAAATTTTAAATTCTCTAAAAAGGAGAAAAATGTATAAACGAAATTTAAAATGCTGAATCACTAATAAATCGCAATAGTTTTCAAAATGGAAAGAAAATTCAATTAAAAAATTATGAATGTCAGTGATAATATAAACCCTTAAATTGACAAAAAAAAAAAAAAAAAAAAAAAAAAAAAAACGAAATTTTTAAAAATTAAAACTACTTATGAAAATTACAAATTCCAGAACTGAGAATCGAACTAAGAACCCTCTGTTTACTAGTGAGTTGCTTTATCTCCAAGCTATGATGTCGACATGAAAAACATTGAAATTAAAGTTCTCATTTAAAATTTAAATTGTTAAAATGAAAAGATAACATTGATGATATTTTAATTTAACTAAAATAATAGATTTTTTCAAAATTTTATGATATGTTGTGTGAAACGAGGTATTCAGCTGAAAGTATACAAAATTTGAAGTCTCTGACCTTACACAGTTTTTATGTACGGACTTTATGACGGACGGACAGACAGAGGACAAAAATGAACAGATGAACGCAACCCTAAAAAGATCATACAAGTTTTAATTTTCCGATGAAAAATACTGAAGCATTTCAAGACAATAGATTTAATATTAGAGAATGCGATTTGCGATCTGACTGATCTGGAACCTTAATATGGAAGCTAGATTAACCCTTTGGAGGACAGTGGAATATATTATATCCAATACTTTGAAACAATGAACCTGGGAAAAGCACAAAATTTTTGTGCTTTGGTGGGATTTATTATATCCCACCTAATTTTAATTAAGATTTGCATTTGAAACTTTTACTTATTTATCTTTTTAACTTGTTTGGTGAAAAAAAATTGTAAGGTTGCTTTTCCTTTATTTTGAAATAAAAATTTCCGGTGTGAATTTAAAATTTTAGAAATAAAATTACTTGCCCCTAAAAGAGTTAAAAGTCTTGCAACTGCGTTAGCAAATAATATATCGAGAGAAATACATCGCAAACCCTTACTCCCTTCCTACTCGCTTCTACCCTACACATATTTAATAATTATATGAAAAATTCATTTTTTTTGGTAATTATTTCACTGTAAATTACGACTTTTAATTCAGCATTATGAGGTCAAAGATTCCAATAGATAATCGAGGAAACAAATAAATAAACAAATGAAAAATATTATTAAAGCTTCTTCTGACAATAAATAATTGAACAATGCAGTCAATATACAGGACAATAAATTTATTGTTATTAATTAGACAAATAAAACATAGTTTTCTGATACAATAGAAAAATTAAAAAGATTTTAAAGATTTCAATAAAATTTACTCGAACATAAGTAAATACGAATACAAAACTTTTCTTGTCAATAAATAACAGAATGATGTAATCAATAAACAAGAAAACAAACGTCTAACAAAACAAAAAAGAAATCAAATAACTCACATACGTAAGTAGACAGGTTGGATAAAACTAAATGAGAAGAACCAGTACTAGTATAATAAGTTAGAACCAGAATTAAATAATTTTCTTTTCTATGTCGAGTGTCAGGAGGATAATAAGGAATAATTACACAACTCATATGTAACTTTTTATACAGAACTTAATCTCGAACATACTACTTGTACCTGATGAGCAATATTTCTTTTTAGCTTATTCTTAATGATCCAAATAACGATAATAAAAAACAAGTTGGAAATTGCACGTGAAGCGTAGCAAATAATGTGCGTTCGTACTATAACGAAATTTTTAAAAATATTCAGATCTTGCTGTTATAGTATACAGTACTTCGGATACAGTATAGAGGTCAAAATCTTTGTGTGCTCTTGTAAATACTATCTGCTTATTAACTTGTATTAAACCTCAGCAATGCATATCAATTTCATAAAAATATGAAATAGTTTAATACAATTAAAACACGTACTAAACAACATTTCCCCGTATACCATTATGTATTGGAATAGTTTTGTCAGGTCCTTTAAAATAATAATAAATATTTTTTGCACCACAACAGAAAAACGCAATGGTAAACCTACGAGTCAACCGCTAAAATTGGGTTTTTAGGTGTTTTCTACCAAGATAGAACTTAGGAGACCAATTTTATTTTATCATGCACGTCATGTTTTATCTTATTCTAAAATTTCAGCCATGAACTCGATGAGGTAATTGTCTGTATTGCCGCCTACCGGTCTTTAACGTCACATAAAAAATATATCGTACATTTAAAGCGATAATAATAATAATAATTCATAGAAAAAGTTTGTTTTAAAATTAAAAAAAAAAAAATATATATATAATAATTAAATAACATATTTTTCGCATGAATATCATAGCTTCAGATAAGATTATTTTAAAAGAAATAAATCTATAAATTAAAGGAAAAAAAACAGAATGTAAGTTCAGAGATAAAAACAGCACTCGTAGCTATAGTTATAGCGAAACAAAAAGAAACAAGTTGGAAAATGCACGTGGACGTAGCAAATGAGGTGCGTTCGTACGATAACGAAGTTTTAAAAATATTCAGATATTGCTGATATAGTAGAGCGTACTTTGGATACAGAATAGTAGTCGAAATCTTTGTGTTTCTGTAAATATGCAGGAAGTAATTTTTATTACACCTCAGAAACCTATATCTTATTCATAAAATGTGAAATAGTTGAATATAATTAAAACATGCCCCAAACAATGTTTCCCCGTGTAGCATTATGCAGGGGAATACTTTTGTGTGGCCCTGTAATTTAATACTAAATATTCTTTGCATCACAGATTGTACAGAATGTATATTTTCGTACATACTTTATAGATTCATGTCAATTATGTTATGTTCAAATGAGTGTAACACCATTAAAATGCATTTGAAACTTTTTTCCCATTAATCGTAATGTAACAAAATATTTTTGATTGTCCCTGTAATTGTTCTATTCATCCGATTTTCATAACATTTGAAATGACTCGACAAAATTATGTAATAATTATAAGTTTTCAATTTCAAACGATTAAAATGCATATGAAACTTTTTTTCCCATTGACCGTAATGTAACGGAATCCTTTTGGTTGTCCCTGTAATTGATATATCCATCGGATTTTCATAAAATTCTTTGCATCACAGATTGTACAGAATGCATATTTTAGTATATATTTCATAGATTCATGCCAATTCTATTATGTTCGAATGAGTGTAACATCATAAAAATGCATTTGAATCTTTTTTCCCATTAACCGTAATGTAATGGAATACCTTTGATTGTCCCTGTAAATGATCTATGCGTCCGACTTTCATAACATTTGAAATGACTCGATAAAATTACGTAATAATTATATGTTTTAACGTTCAAACGATTAAAATGCATTTGAAATTCATTTCCCATTGACCATAATGTAACGGAATCCTTTTGATTGTCCCTGTAATTGATCTATCCATCCGATTTTCATAACATTTGAAATGACTCGACAAAATTACCCAATAATTATATGTTTTAAATTTCAAGCGATTAAAATGCATTTGAAAATTTTTTCCCCATTGACCGTAATGTAACGGAATCCTTTTGATTGTCCCTGTAATTGATCTATCCATCCGATTTTCATAAAATTTGAAATGACTCGACAAAATTATGTTATAATTATGTATTTTAAATTTCAAACGATTCGGTTGGGTAGTTTTTGCGTTGTTATATGCGGACAGACAGACGGACAGACAGACGGACAGACAGACGGACAGACAGACGGACAGACAGACGGACTGAGCGACAACAATAGGTGCTACGTATTTACATAATTACGAACGCACCTAAAAAAAACTCGATAGACTGACGAATAAAAGAGCGTACAAAAATAATGAAACAGCAATATTTCTGAAGGAAATGAAAGTCTGGACGTATTAACTATACCAAGATGAGATTTAACGTAGCGTCTACTTCCCCTTTTAATCCGAAAAATTTAATAAATTTTTTTAAATCTTTTTTAGTGGTTGTATTTGAGAAAAATCTCTTGCAATATTATAAAAATCTAAATTCTGGCAATGATGTTTAAACAAGTATAAGATAATAATAAGTTCTAAAGGAAAAATGTTTTAAATAGAGAAATAATACAAAATGGATAAAACTACTTTTAAACGTATGAGGTTATATATTTTATGTGTATTCACATATGACTTTTGAATGGATAAATATATTATCATCTGAGATCAATACCTGTAAATGAATAGTAAACGTAATTTTTGACACATCAAACCGTCCACCGTAACACTCAGTGGCGGATCCAAGAGGTAGGTCATGGGGGTTATGACCAGGGATGCAGTAGAGGGTATACGGGTATACGGGGGTATACGCCGTATATACTCTGTTTCTGAAGTAAGCTATAATATACCCACTTTAGGGTATACCCTCTGCCTTCAGCGCATACCTTCTGCTTAGAGCGTCTATCCCCTGTTATTTTTAAGACTACACCCCTGGTTATGACCCCAACCCCCCGCTTAATGAAAATTTCTTCCAAATTCACCCTTTGCTGAGCAATGAGAATCTTTGCGACTCTTTAGAGTTCGTCTTAAATGCAAAATAGGTCATTTCTGACATATTTATGAAGTAATTTTTAATCCCAGATGCAAGACATTTGAAAATTCACTTATTCAGAACAAATGTGATTGACTGATTTTCCATTTTTTTGGAGAAAGGCAAAGAATATTTTTGGGAAAACTCTTCAAAATGTTGAGTTTTAAATTGGATATCGAGATGCGACAGGCAATTGCTTTCTCATGACGGCATTTTTATAACTGTCAAGTGCTAAAAATCGACTTAAAATGCTCAACTTCAAAATGATTCTTTGTCGTTAGAAGAAAATAGAAAATTCTTGAATTTCTTGGTATCTGAATAAAATATGTAAATTTTATATTTTTACGATTATTAATGTAATCATTTCTGCGTTTAAGAATGAAAATGCCTTCTTAAAAGTATCAGAAAAAAAGCTATTTTTGATAAGGGAACAGCCTTCAATATAAAAATTGTTTTTTAACAGATGTGACCCCCTCTGCAAAAAGGTGCCATGAACTCCCCCTCCCTAAAAAAAGGTGCTAATCCCCCCCCCCTTCTCTGCCTCAAAATAGATGGTTGGATCCGCCTTTAGTAACGCTAATATTGGGGATATTTATGTATACCATAAGGACATAGTTTTCAGCTGAACTGGGCCTTCTTAATTTTCGATGTAAAATGCAAATTAATAAATATATATTACATAAATGCAGTAATAAAAACTTGCGACTGATCAATAATATTCTTAAAATAGATTCACCATGGTTAGAATATATTGATTAAAAGAAATATTTACAGTGATTTACTTTGAACTTCTTGGGATATAAGTTTTCAGTAAGAGGAAGGTGTGCATAGAAGTTGTAATTTGGAGGAAAGAAAATCAATCAATCAATCACTCTCTCTCTCCCCTCCCCCCCTCTCTCTCTTCCTCTCCCTCATATATATATATATAGAGAGAGAGAGAGAGATTATATATGAATATAATTTTGAAATAATCTTATTGGATTTCACAAAATTGGATTTTCACAAACTTTAATGTACACATACATATGGAGTCAATTTTAAAAATAGCTAAAACGAATTCGGGTGGTCTCATGTTAAAATAGACCAATATTTCCCAAACTGAGTTTTTATCATAATTACAATATTATCCTTACGCAGTACATGTAAGCAAAATAAAAATGCAATTAGCTTTTTCAGGGGCAGAAAAATTATGTCCGAAAAATGATAAAAAATTGACTAGAATTTAGATTAGAATAACTTACCAGAATTTCCAGAAGAGGCTTTTAGAAAATAAAAATCTGCTTTTCTAGTCTTTTATAATAAAAACAAAACGCTATCAAAATATTTTTGGTGCCATTAGTGAGTTTTGAAATTAAAATTAGGTGGTCGCGCCAGCTAACAACCGATCTTGAAAGGGTTAAATTACAGCTTATTTTCCCGAGTGGCACGAAAATAGAACTATATATATATGATCGAGCGATATATTGAGGAGATATAACAAATTTATGTACAGTCGTGGGAAAAAAAGTAAACATCCTACACTAACTCCTCAACAGATTATCGTAGAAGAAAATTACCGGAAACGAACGATTGAAAATGAAATCTAATTTTAAATGAATTATGTAAAATTTGTTTATCGGGCCATCTACATATTAACACGAACCCAAATTTCATTTTTATCAATAGCAATACCCAATTTTAACAAGATACTAGCATATAGCCGCCGTCAAAAATTACGGAATTTTGATCTGCGTTTCATTTTCATAAGCTTCCATACAAACGGAATAAAGATTTTATTATTCAAAGGTTTGTATAGTAGAAAAGCACATTCATTTTAAAAATAAACATAGATTTCTACAAATACAAATTATGAGGTTTTTTTTCTGTAATATGACTTATGAAATAAAATAAGCTTTTTTCAAAAAAATATCAACCGACTTCAAAAAAGCGCTTAAAAGCAGTAAATAATTCTTTAAAATTCTCTAATGACAAAACGTTATCCAAAAATCAGTCATCGGATATCAGGTACTGGCATAAAAACCGTTAAATTTAATATATATAATTTAGTATCCACCAAACATGGATTTTAGAGAGAATATTTTTTACAAGAGATGAATTTGCACATTTATGATTTAATTTATGAATATATACATATAAAAAGTAATGAAATACTTTTTGAAGTCGGTGCCAAACAATAGCAATCGATAATGATCATCACCATTTTATTTTTTGGTACTATTCACAATATATTGACAATTCTCATTATATTTAAGATAGTTTGGCACCAACTTCAAAAAGTAATTCATTACTTTTTATATGTATATATTCATAAATTAAATCATAAATATGCAAATTCATCTCTTGTAAAAAATATTCTCTCTAAAATCCATGTTTGGTGGATATTAAATTATATATATTAAATTAAACGGTTTTTATGCCAGTACCTGATATCCGATGACTGATTTTTGGAAAACGTTTTGTCATTAGAGAATTTTAAAGAATTATTTACTGCTTTTAAGCGCTTTTTTGAAGTCGGTTGATATTTTTTTGAAAAAAGCTTATTTTATTTAATACTTTTTAGTTATTCATACAGTAATACTCAGTTTTGTATACTAACATATGACGTCTCTTTGCAATGCATTGACTAATTGATGTACTTTGCTGGATTTTGAAATATTCAATTTGCTGGTCAATTTCCTATTTCATTTTCAGCTATTCGAAAGCAACTTACAATCACGGTTAGTATCGTTGTGTATCTTTAGGTTTTTCGAATGTGGTAACTTATTTGGATATCTCACTCTTTGAAAGTTACCGCAAACTTCAAGGTCCACATCGATTCTTACGGACCTCAGTAATGGGTATCGACAGACGCAATTTTCCAAAATACACAACATATAGGAATTTTCTATTCCAAAACTTGGGGATAATCTTGTCAACAAGAACGATTATACGAGTGCAAGAACAATACACTCTCATACATCTGATTTGTGCGCTCGACACGAAACCCTGCTTATATGTTATCGTCAATATGCGCTATATCGTCAGGGACGAAATAGCGCAGGGAAATTTTTATAACACGAAGGAAATACAGCCGGGAGTGGCGGTGAAATGGGACCAGTGGGATTCGAACCCACGACCTCCTACGTTTGCAAGCGATTAGTGCTTGGTTTCCTGACCCCTTAGGCGTCGGAGGCCCCGAGTACAAGATGTTACTAGCTTCACTTTGATGGCAAGCTCATCAATATGTTTCCCCATTTTATTTTGTCTAGATTCGTCTCAACTTTTCAAATATCCCCGTATAATAACATTTTGATATCGAAAAATTCTGTCAGAAGAAAATCTGAAAGCATTCTGATATTTAACTGAATCTGAACCTCAAGACACTATTGATACACATAACAATTTAATTTAATTAATTTGTGCATCCGCCATAAAAAGCACCCTGACAAACAGGCTTTTTGTGCTCTGACATATAAAGGTACTTTAAAAGTGGATTTTCAGCTTTTTGCACCTATTTTCGATATCGGTAAGCATCGATGAAGACCCTCCATTTCGGTGAATACGAGAATTGATCCAGTTAAGATTTCGAACTTTGGAAGGAACTCGCATCTCTGCAACAATGACTACGATCCATATATACATATTTTTTTCACTATTTAGCGTAACGAGATTGACCAATGAGAAGCCTGCATTTTTCAAATCTTTTCACAGTTTGAAATACGCAGCAAAAATGCAAAGTTCGCAAAAATGCGGGCTTCTGATTGGCCAATCTGATTTTGCTAACAGCAAAAGAGAATTTGGCCGCAATCCGGTAGATTTTGCGCTATTAACGAAACGAGATTGACCAATTAGTAGTCTGCTTTTTTTTACGAAATTGTCGCTGCTTAAAGTAAGTAAATTTTCTTATTTGTCTTATTTCACAAGAGCACAAAATCTACCTGAATCCGGTGCAGTCAAAATTTTACAAGCTCATACACACTGCTAAAAATTTAACCCTTTTGCTGCATCATCACTCCATCGCTTTTATAGAAAACGATTACTTCACCCTATTGATCCAGCTCATATTGATCATGGAGCATTCTCATGGGTCAAAAAAGAGATATTCTATAAAAGCAAGGAAGTGAGGATGCAGGAAAAGGTTCATATTTTTTACAGTGTATCTGCGTAAGAGTAACAGCAACAGCATGAAAAATGAACGCTTCCAATTGAATGACTGCTTGTAAAAGAATCTGATTTTTTTTTTAAGTTCTAATCAACAGATGGATGGAGTTTTTTTATTGGTCAAAATAGAGATATATACAAACAGTTGAGTCATTATGCAGCAACAGCTTCAGATTTCTAACAACGTAAAACTTCACGTTGATAAATCTTTTTTCGCTAACAGTGCAAAATCTATCTACAATGTTAAAAATTTTACCCATTTTGCTGCAGCGTCACTCCACCACTTTTATAGAAACCGGTTACTTTGCTGTATTATGGAGCATTCTCATTGGTCATAAAAGAGATATTCTATAAAAGATGTGGAATGACGCTGCAGTACATAAGTCAAGCTTTTAACAGTGTAGAGCCCAGCCGTTGTCCAGTAAAAACTTCGCGCTTTGAAGAAAAAAGATCTCGTATCGATGTAAGAGTAAAGTCTGAAGAATGAACGCTAATTGGACGATTGGTTTAAAAAGATTTTGAATGTTTAATGTTTTTATTTTAAAAAAGTTCTAATCACTAGAATTTAATGAAATTTAAATGGGACCACACGAGCATCTTATACTTTCAAACAAACAAACAAAAAGAATTATCAAAATCGGTTCACATTTACGGAAGTTATGGCTGAACAAGAAATACATACAGGTCGAATTCATAACCTCCTTCTTGAAGTCGGTTAAAAATCTGAAATCATTCCTATATCTAATCTGATAACGGAATTTAATCTGAAGACAGTGTACATACACATAGCAATGCACTTTAATCATTTTGTGAATCCGGCATAACAAACAGCCTGATACTCTGGTGCTTTGACGTATAAGGTTCTTTAAAGATGAATTTTCAGCTTTTCGATTCTTATTTCTCATGTCGGTGGGTATAGATGTGGATCTTTCATTTTGGCAGATACAAAAATTGTTCCAATTGAGATTTCGTCATATTTTTTACAGTGTACACACTGTAAAAAATATGATTATTTTGCTGCATCGTCACTCCACCGCTTTTATAGAAAACGACTCCTTCAGGCTATCACGGAGCATTTTCATTGGCCGAAAGAGTGAAATTCTATAAAAGCGGGGGAGTGCGATGCAGGAAAATAATCATATTTTTTACAGTGCAGAATCCAGAATACACTGTAAAAATATGACTATTTTGCTGCATTGTCACTCCCCCACTTTTATAGAATATCACTCTTTTGGCCAGAGAATGCTCCGTGATAGCCTGACGTAGTTGTTTTCTATAAAAGCGGTGGAATGACGATGCAGCACAGTAGTGATATTTTTTATAGTGTACGTGGTGTAGAAATCTGCTATCGAAATAGTGCTAAAAATTCGTATCCTTTATATGTGTAACAATGCTACTGAATTCCAAAGTGTCGATCACAGCGACATCTGCGGGATGTTTGTATTACAATGTATAAACTAGTTTATACAATGTATAAACTAGCAATAATTCTTGTAATTGTCCTGCAGAAAATGTCCTGCAGATTTCGCTGCTATCTTTAGATTTCTTCAGCGTTGTTGCACATTTAAGGGATAAAACATTTGAGCGCTTTTTTAAGCATTCCTAAGACAGCCGATTTCCACACTGCACTGTAAAAAATTTTACCCTTTTGCTGCATCGTCACTCCTCCGCTTTTATAGAATATCTCTCTTTTGACACATGAGAATGATCCATAATAGGGTGAAGTAATCGTTTTCTATAAAACCGGTGGAGTGACGATCCAGCAAAAAGGGTAAATTTTTTTACATTGTATATAGTCTAGATGCCATACTTCTGGTTTGGTGGATAAGATAACTTCGCCGAAATCCAGGTAGAATTGCGCTATTAGCGAAACCACATTAACCAAACAGAAGCCTCAATTTTTGCAAAATTTTCACTGTTTTAAGTAGTCGGTTAAGAATTTTAAACTTTTGCTGCATCGTCACTTCATCACTTTTATAGCATATCTCTATTTTCACCAATGAGAATCCTTCATAATACATTGAAGTAACCATTTTCTATATAAGTGGTGGAGTGACGATGCAGCGAAAGTCTCAAACTTTTAACATCACTGTTAAAAATTTGATCCATTTGCTGCAGCATCACTCCAACGCTTTTATAGAATACGGTTACTTACAGTGTTATGGAACATTCTCATTGGTCATAAAAGATATATTCTATGAAAGCGGTGGAGTGACGCTGCAGCAAATGGGTCAAATTTTTAACAGTGCGTGTAAATTTTCTTATTAGTTTCGCAAACAGCGAAAAAATTTATGTGAATCCCGGCCCTTCTCCAGTTAGATTTTCACACTTTGAAAAGATCATGTGTCTGTGAAAGCGTAACATGCAAGCATGAAAAATGAACGCTTCTAATTGGTCGATTGCTTCATAAAGAATTTAAATTTAGAAATTTTCATTTTTTAAAAAAGTTCTAATTATCAGATTTCTATGAAATTCGAATGGGACCACATGGGCCCCATACGCTTTCAAACAAAAAAAGAATTATCAAAATCGGTTCATATTTAAATAAGTTATGCGTGAACGACAAATACATACAGGTCGAAATCATAACCTCCTCTTTGAAGTCGGTTAAAAAAAATAATCGAAAAAATTATGAATTGCAACCAACACAAATTTTGCTCAGAAAAATCAAGATGCGGTTTTCACATGATTTTTAGAATGACATTTCCCAATCCCCATCTAACACCCCTGAAGTAGCAAATAATCAATTTAAGGGAGCTCAGTGATTGATCGATACGGAAAAACATGAAAACAGAACTCTCGCTTCGAGTCCATATAAAAACAGAAGTATTCAATGTAATTAATTTAAACTTTCTGATATTTTAAAAGGTATGTTTGTAGTCTTATCAAATTACAAAATGAAGTTCTTCAATGTAATATAATAAAAAATATAGCAAAATTTATGTAACACAATTTTCGAAAAAAAAAATTATGTGTTATATCACAAACACCAAGATATCTTAACGTTCTATTCACATAAGAACCTAATTTTTGCTTTAAAATGATCCGGAAACTTTACTCTATAGAATGAATTAAGGATATAACTATCACTCAAAAACAACATTATTGAAAAACTCTCAAAGTTGAAAATTTAAAAAACTCCTAAAAAATAAAACTTTTTTTCATTAAAAATACACAAAATATTAAACTATCTAAACTATATTAATTCATTCTATAGATAATGATGTTATATGCTAAAAAGCCATTCCATCAAATAGTTTTCTTAAAATCTTGGTGTTAGTCATCAAAAATCAAGTTTTGAGAAAACGCGACTTAAAGTTGAAATTATATGGGTGCGGCTATGAAAGTGTTGATACATAAATGTTTATAACTCCGTTAAAAATGCAAATATTTTTATGCGGTTCTTTTGGCTGAGTTCAGAATTAATTGTATAATAAAACTAGATCATAAAAAAAATCGATTTTTTTAATCGATTTTTTTAAGTTTTCAATCTCTGAGCCCCCTCTTAAGGCTGTTAATAGCTCATTTTCCGAATCCCGATGCATTTTTATATTCAAAATATCTCCTCAGGAAATTTATATTTTTAACTTCTTTTGTCTGTATTCTCTTCTTAAAGGATGTCTTTTTAGCTCACAGGGTCACAGGCTATCATAGCCTGAGAGCTTATGTGCCCGTCCGTTCTGTATGTACGTTCGTATGTTCGTGCGTAACGCGATAACTCATGATAAAAATATCGGATCCACTTGAAATTTTGTATATAGGTATATCCTAATAAGGCGCTTCCCTGATTAGTTTTTGGAGTTCATTAGATATGTGTAAGAGGGGGAACGGGGGGCTCATGCCCCCCCCTTTATTGATATAAACGGGATTTTCATGCAGAATTAACAGTTTTCGTTCAAAATTTAGATATAGGATCATTCTGATGAGGCGATTCCGTGACTGTCATTAGGTGTTCATTGAATAAGTATAAACAGGGGGGGACGGGGGCTCATGCCCCCCCCCCCCCTTAATTGATATAAACGAGATTTTCATGCAGAATTAACAGTTTTCGTTCAAAATTTAGATATAGGATCATTCTGATGAGGCGATTCCGTGACTGTTATTAGGTGTTCATTGAATAAGTATAAACAGGGGGAACGGGGGGCTCATGCCCCTCCCCTTAATTGATATAAACGAGATTTTCATGCAGAATTAACAGTTTTCGTTCAAAATTTAGATATAGGATCATTCTGATGAGGCGATTCCGTGACTGTCATTAGGTGTTCATTGAATAAGTATAAACAGGGGGAACGGGGGGCTCATGCCCCCCCCTTAATTGATATAAACGGGATTTTCATGCAGAATTAACAATTTTCGTTCAAAATTTAAATATAGGATCATTCTGATGACGCGAGTCCGTGGCTGTTATTAGGTGTTCATAGAATAAGTATAAACAGGGGGAACGGGGGCTCATGCCCCTCCCCTTAATTGATATAAACGGGATTTTCATGCAGAATTAACAATTTTCGTTCAAAATTTAGATATAGGATCATTCTGATGAGGCGAGTCCGTGGCTGTTATTAGGTGTTCATTGAATAAGCATAAACAGGGGGAACGGGGGTTCTAATGCCCCTCCCCTTAACTTGTATAAATGGATTTATCAATCAGAATTGTCGAATTTCGTTCAAATCTCGGAATAGTTTTGGAAGTTTAATGGTTAAGTATAAAAGAGGAGAATAACTCCTCTTAAATTATATAAATGCTAAATGGGTTTTTATTAAGAATTATCCGATTTGCTCTGAATTTTGGATATAGGTTTTTTAATATGATAAAGCATGTACTTGATAGTTTAGGAGGTTCAATGATTAAGTACAAAAAAAGGAGAAAGGGGAGAGCTGTTTCCCCTTCTTAATTTTTTTTTTCGAACGGAATTAACGAAAATACAAGGCTGTAAAGTACAATTAGTATGTGTAGCCTGTGAGCTCAATGCCATCATTTTAACTGGGCAATATTCTTTTTTATTTTTTTCTCTCTTAGTTCTCAAAATATTTCTATTTGCTTAATTTAATATTTTATTCTTTAAAAACTGACAAAGTTGGAGTAAAATAAAATTTTAATACTTCATATAAAGTTAAGCGTAGCTTTTAGACATATTTTGAAAACTAAAACAGACATGTTTAAAAATGAAACACTAAGGAAAGAAGTTAAAAATATTAATTTCCCAAGGCGATATTTTGAATACGGGAATTCTCAGATTAAAAAAAAAAATTGCCTTTGAAAAAAAATTTTTTTTTTCTATTTTTTTTTTTTTTTTTTTTTTTTTTTTTCAATAATGGAATGTTTGCATGTCTGACATGAGAAAAATAATAGCAGAAATCGTTAGCTTTATTTATGGCCTTAATTTATAGAAACCCAAATTAATAATTGGAAGATCAAACTAATTACTTTATAATTCGGTTTAATAAAATATAAATACATTCGGATATTTTAAACAGTAAGTCAGTAAGTTTAAATCTTTATAGTAACTCAAAATTATGTTATTGATGATAGTTTTTGTGAAATAATATTAGAAAATACAAAAAGTCTTGAAATTTCTCATTTCCATGGCCTGTCGGCCATTACCATATTTGCAAAAAGATATGGTAATGATTACCATGGTAATGACATTTTTAATGTTTAACCTCATTTTAGGCTAAATAACTAAATTATAGCAATTAAAGGCTTACAGTACATTTACTTTCAAAATAGTCCTAAAGATCTATATAATTCAATTAATACAGTTAATAATTTGTATTATTATATTTTAGAAAATGAAACATGGTAATGACACACACACACACACACAAAAAAAAAAAAAAAAAAAAAAAAAAAAAAAAACACATTCTTCTCAATTTTTGAATAAAAGTATCAAAATGAAATAGTGCATACCTATTTCAAAAAAAGTTAGACACCACTGCTTGTAAGAACATGTGCTACTCTACAATACAGCACTTAAAAGTATACACTGGGCGCCCACAAGTGATGAGCTATGAAAGAAAACACTTTACACCATGGTAATGACCATTAACTCCAGGGGTAAAGTTTAATTAATTAAAATTAAAAGAAAAATGTTTTGAAGCTAAAATGTTAATTATATGATAAAAATTTCTTACATTGTTGTTGTTTTTGCTCAAAGGCTTTCCAACACTTCAAACTGTAATTTTGAATTATTAATATTGGAAGTTAGAGACATGCCATGATAATGACATTTGCAACTTTTTAATTTTTTTTAATATTAAAATTATTATTTTTTCTATGTTTAAAATGTTGCACAATGTAGTTCTTTATCTATTTTTAAAAATAATATTAAAACATTCATGATAGACTCATTAATTTTTATTTTTTTGGTCAAGGACATAAAATTTCCCTTTATTTGAAAATGCCTTATATAAAAATACTTCAAACGTCCATTGACTTAACATTACGGAGGAGAATTCGGAAAATCAGTAACCGACAGAATCAAAAGTACCAACGATTTCTCGCTGTAATGTTTTTTATTTTTTATATCGCGCTACTTGCTATACTACATTGTTCAAAGTATAGCACGCTACACTACAAATTACTGTAGCTTCGCTATTTGTAGAGCGCTACTTCCGACGCCTGAGTACAGATATTTAAATTTTAAGGGCTTCGCTATTCTCAATTATAATCCAGATATACTATAGCTTCAATTTCCTGTTCCTGAAACGCAAATCGTGTCGTAGATCGTTGAACGATATTTTATGATGATGAAGAAATGAATATAGCGGCTTGGTAATACTTTATTTAAAACAAATCTTGATTACTTTTCAAAAAAGGTAACGAGATGCGAAATAAATTGTAAAAGCGTTTCAAAGAAGAAAGGAATTATATTGAAAAATAAAATTTTCAATTTCTCTTTTTCTCTCTCTTTGCTTTCTCACTGCCTTTCAAGGAGTATTCTAAACTGAGAATTTTCCGATTTACTAAGTATAATTCTTAAATATATATTTCAATGGGGTTTTCAGAAATTGATTTTAATTTCTTATTACCAATAAAAATTTCTTATTTTAGTGCTTTATCACGTGATAAATACTGTTTTATTTTAAAACTTCAAGGAATAGTTTGATTAAAAAGTAAACAAACAACAATAACAAAAAACAGTAACTTCTACTAAGACGAAATCTTAAATGACCGGTGAAAAATTCCATTTAAGACAGATTTTCGAGTTAGCAAGTGCATCATCTGTTATAAGTTTGCGGTATTTTCGAAGAGATCGTGGACTTTTTCCATTTAAGGAAGAATTCCGGTGTAGATTTTCTTACTTACAGTTTACTAAATATTTAACAAAATTGTGTGCATGAACGCCATTACTTTCAACATCATTCGTGTCAAAAAGCATATTTCATTTCGAAATCTCGTATTTTTTAAAAATTCTGAGACGTAAAAATCTTCAAATTTTCAGAAAAAAAAAAAAGATATTGCATTGTTATTATTTATTTATTTATTTATTTATTTGCTTAAAATCAAGTTTAAATCATGTTTCTATCTTAACTGGAACTGGAAATATTTTTTTTTTTCGTTTTAAATCGAATTCAAAGTCTATTTTTAAAACAATGATTGTTATGAAAATGACTTAGTGGGAAAATGCGTTTTTCTTCAGGATAGGTTTTTTTCCACCATTTCTTATATTTAAATTGTTATGTCAAGAACCGTTAAATATAAAGGGGTCAAACTTCGAACACCTCTTTTTCAATTATTTTATTCTCAGTTTGATTCAGCAAATTTGAAATACATACATACATATATAATATACATACATCCTTACTAATATTATAAATCGGAAAGTGAGTTTGTTTGTTTGTTTGTTTGTTCCGCTTTCACGCCGTAACTACTGAACTTATTGCTTTGAAATTTTGCAGACGTAAAGTTAGAAGTCCGGATTAAATAATAGGGTAATTTTTATTTATTTTATTCAAATATTTTCCTTAATAATTCAAAATTTAATAATTTTTCATACAAAATCAATAGGCATTTTTCAGATAAAATTTAACCATTTTCCTTTCCTGTTGCCAAGAAAATGAAAAATTGGAATAATAATTTTTCAGCGGCAATGAATTTTTAATAGAAAACTTCCACGCGAAAAACTATAATAAAATAATTTAAAAGAAAATAAATATGACGTCATGTTTGAAATAAAAATAAAAGGTGCATTTTTTATAATACATTTAACAAGGATATTTGTTTAGTTAATGGGAATTTTTGTGTAAAATATGGCGACATAAATTAAAAGTAAAAAGAATGAAAAATAATTATATTTTTCATAAAATGGTTCACTCATGAAAATGTGACGTCATAGTTGAAATAAAACAGGTACTTTATAGCAGTCGTTAAAAATACAAGGGGTATGAATATCAGTAGCTAACGAAGCGAGATAAATAATGACGTCATATTTAAAATGAATCAGAAATATTTTTTACTTATACTAATTAATAAGTTATAAGTTACATACAAAAGAATATTTTTATTCAAAACTCATAATTATCAATGGAAGAAATTTTTTGTGGGGAAAAGGTGGAAAATAAAATCACTGATTAATATATTTTTGGCTCGATTTTTTAACACTTTCGAACAAAGTTGAAAAGTTATTATGCTTTCGGTTTGTCTCTCTGTCTGGTCGCTTTCCAACTTTCGTAAATATACTCCGATTTCCATGAAATTTTTAGACATTATTAACATTTACCTAGCACGAATACCTATTGAAAATGAAGTTTCTACCATGATTAGTTTATTTACAGGGATAGTCAAAAAATTTCCTTATATTACGGCATTATGGGGAAAAATCGTTTTAATTAAATTTAACGATGTTACAGCCTGTAGAATATATTCAAATTTATATGCATTTACAAAGTGCACTAAAATATGCATTTTGTAAAGTATGTAGTGAAAAGGGCACTTACTATTCATTTACAGGGTCAGACAGAAGAATTCCGTTGCATAGCAATAAAGGGAGGAGCAGTTTCCGACATATTTTAATTATGGTAAACGATTTCATGTATAATCAAATTGATATATGTTGCTGAGGCTTAATGTAAGTTATTTCATGCATAATACGAAGTGCATAGCATTTACAGGGACACACAAAAGATTTCAAATATTATATATTCTATCCGAAGTACTGTATATCATGGATGATGACTGTTGCATGGATGAAAATGAATAAATATACTCCGATTTCATGGAAATCGGAGTATATTTACGAAAGTTGGAAAGCGACCAGACAGACAGACAAACCGAAAGCATAATAACTTTTCAACTTTGTTCGAAAGTGTTAAAAAATCGAGCCAAAAATATATTAATCAGTGATTTTATTTTCCACCTTTTCCCCATGGATGAAATGCATTTTGAATTATGATATATGCTTTTAAGTTTCGCTAAATGTATGCATATTAAATGGAGAGTATAAATGGTAATAGTATAAATAGTTAAATTTAGATATACAGGGTTACACAAAAGATCTCGGAAAGGTTACTGAATATGAGCGTAATTTACTTAAAGGTGGTTTTTAAATAAAATATGCATTTTTATTTTGAACTGCATTTAGTAAACTAAGAAATGTTTGTAGTATATATGTAAAATGATAAACAGGGTCCCGCAAAGAACTGGATACAAGGTTGTCTTCGGATGATAATTTCTGAAAATGTAATTTAGGTAGTAATAAGAAATATTTTTGTTTGAAATAAATTTTAGAAAGATACTTTCGTGTATTAAAGGCACTTGGAAAACTACAGGGCTGAACAAAATAATTCAAGAATGTTTCTATCTATTAGTATTAATCGCTGAAAGGAAAATTTTGACCAGCAAACAAATTAGCAACTAGGAATTATCAGAAGTTTTTTTACCATAAATTCGCGATAAAAAGTTAATTACACATGCTTTTCATCATCGAAATTTTTTGCTTGATTGATCAATTATTTCTACTTTAAATGTTACGTGAACGAAGTCACGGGTAACTGCTAGTATATATATACATATTTACTTTTGAAAATAAGATTTAAAGTAATATAATTTTTTCATAAGTTTTTACATTAAACATTTTTAATTTTTATTTAAATTACTATGTTTTCAATAATTTTCAAAATGCCGAATCAAAATTAAAATATATATATATTTGTTTATTTCAATAATAAAAAATTGAAATTAAAAAAAAATAATATTTCGAGTTATAAAGATTTTAAATTACATAACTTTTTTCATAAATTTTAAATTACAAATATTTATTAAAAATTCTGAGAAGTTAATGGTGCGATTTTGTTTTCAAGTGATATCTTTAACCAATACAAATATTTCAAATTTTTAACTCAATAAATGTGTCCCCGAATTCCCTTAAGGCACTGATGATAAAAATATAAAAGAGATAAGTATCTAAAGAATAGATCGTCTTCTATAACTTCTTTCAAAAATATCTTACATTCTAAAATAAATTGTGGTGTTACTTTAAATCTGGCTCAAATTTTAAACAAATCAAAAGATAAATGAAAATTTACCCTATTCGGTAGGGTAACTCGTACATAACAAATGTCCGAATCTCTGAGGGACACGGTAAAACATTATTTTTGCAAGCGTCATAAGTTCTGGAAACAAAGAACTTAGGAAACACGTTAGCGGAAAATCAGAAGAGACTAATGGCTGTTATCATATTATACGTTTCAAGGAAACGTACGTCAAATCAATTGTTTTTGAAATATAACTCTGAATTTCTTTTTCACAACGCCGGACAATAGAAATACAGAATATGACGGTAAGTTAATATAACCTGAAATGAAAAATATAAAAATAACAGGAGGAAAAATATAGATTATCGCGTGGTATTTTTTTCCTGAAGCAATTACTCTTTTTTGGTTATTGCTCTTTTACCAAAATAAAAGTCACTTTGCGAATGTAACATGTTTAAAACAAAATAAATAAACTCAGAGATTAAAAACAGGAGGCAAAAACAATGTAAATCCTCCATGTATGCGTCATGTAAACAACTAGGACTAAAACTTAAAAAAAAAAGTAATTTAATGTTTCCTTTTATCAAACGAAGCATTCACTTAAATAATAAAACGTAATGAAATATACTTTCTTTCTTTCTAACCGATGACCAGGCCCCTACCTGCAGAGTTACCTCAGCTTAACGGGTTAGATAGGGAAGAGTCGTTCAAAACGGGGACGGCGGGTCAAATGGGGACATTCGGTTTCTCACTGATAAGTGCTGACATCTGGTGATCCAATGTACTACTATTATTCCTTTACATCAGATTGCCATTTTGAAAAGATTTGTTGACGCAATTTGCTGTTATTCTTTCTGCTACGAAGTTTTGAATTTTTAGCAAGAAAAAAGTTCGATTTTGCCCCTGCACTATATTGAGCTGTATGAATTTACATTTGAAGATTCAATTTTGGTAAGTAAATCATTTTTTTCGCTCTAGTTTTAAGTTATATTCTGATATGTTTCTTCATTTTCTATCTTAAATGTGTGTGAAGAGATGCCATGTTTTCTAGCGTTCGTCATGGTCGGCTCAAATGGGGACAATAGAGGGTAGTCCAAAATGGGGACGTCCCCGTTTTGAACGTCTCACAACAATTTTGAAATATGTTTTAATTTGCTTTAATTCTGAGATATTATGTTGTGAATTAAGTGCTTAAATTGAGTGTAAGAGATTATTTGTGTGCATAACGAATGTAGATTAAACAAAATTAGTTTTATAACGATTTAATAAAATTAATTTTATAATGATTAAATGTAATTATTTTTACAAAGATTAAATATAATTAATTTAATATAGATTAAATACAATTAATTTAATATTGATTAACTAAATTAAATAAATATTTAAGTTACAAAAATAAAATTTAATGTATAATTTTTTTTTAATGTCAAAATGATAATTTGTTCTGTTATTTACAGAACTATCATTTTATTTGAAGACGAGATGGGGCGCTATCAAAGGAAAACTGATCGACAGAGCTGGTCGACAGAGAGCATGGCTGGTGCAATCCAAGAAGTTTTAGAAGGGAAAATGGGTTACAGGAGAGCATCTGAAGCGTACAACGTTCCACAGACAACTCTGGAGAGGAAGGTGAAAGAGGCTAGACAGAAGGAGCTCTCTTCACAAGCGGCTGCTGCTAAATGCTTAGGAAGATATAAAACAGTTTTTTCGGAAGCCCAAGAGAAGGAATTGGTGGACCATCTGTTACATTTGGAAGAGAGGTTGTTTGGCGTTACGATATCAGATTTGAGAACTCTCGCGTTTGAGCTAGCAGAGAAAAACAAAATTGCGCATGTTTTTAACATGGAACGGAGAATGGCTGGAAAGGACTGGCTTTATGGATTTCTAAAACGTCATCCAATATTAGCTCTACGTAATCCTGAAAAAACCTCAATGGCGCGTGCAAAAGGTTTTAATCGCGTCGCTCTCAAAATGTTCTTTGATTTATTAGAGTCATTGTATCTAAAATATCAATTCTCACCCAATGATATTTACAATGTAGATGAGACAGGCATCTTGACAGTGCCCAATAAGACATCTAAAGTTCTTGCTTTGCGTGAAAAAAAACAAGTTGGCAGTTTGGCGTCAGCCGAGCGAGGGGTACTTGTGACAACAGAAATCTGTGTCAATGCCGCGGGAAATGTCGTTCCAACAATGTTTGTCTTTCCTAGAAAGCGAGAAAATGCTCTCTTGATGGATGATGCCCCTCCTGGATCATTTGCGGTATATCACGAGAGTGAGAGTGGTTGGATTAACAAGGAGACTTTCCTTGTTTGGTTCAAGAAGTTTGTGGAACATTCAAATCCAGGACCTACAAAGCCAGTGTTGTTAATACTTGATGGCCACAATTCCCATACAAAAAGCTTGGAACTGGTGAACTTTGCTCGGGAAAATAACGTGGTGTTGATATGCTTTCCCCCTCACACCACACATCGGTTGCAGCCACTCGACGTCTCTTTCATGGCACCACTTAGTGCCTTTTATGAGCAAGAGACAAGGAAATGGCTCATACATCACCCTGGACGCTACGTGACAATTTACCAGGTCGGAAACCTTTTCAAAAATGCATTTTCAAGAGCAGTTACTGTGCAAAATGCTATGAATGGGTTAAAAAAAACAGGGATATATCCCTTTAACAGAGATGTGTTCCCTGAACATTTATTTGCGCCTTCAGAAACAACTGAAAAACCTGCTAACAACCCTTTAGAACGTCATTTAGCATCGAGTGATGGAATCGTCAAACCCCAACCTTCCACTTCATCGTTTGGAATATCTCCAGCTATAGAACCCCAAACATGTTCAGCGTATAACATTTCACCGAAAATAATAATGCCTCCACCACAAGAAATTGAACGCATGAAAAAAAAAGTGAATGACAGAGGAGAGGTAAAACTGCCATACTCACTTCATCGCCTTATAAAGCAGAATTGGAAGCTATGGAACAGGAGAAAAATGAAAAGCAAAATAAACTGAAAAGAAAATTGGTCAAGAAACCCACCGAACCCAATCCTAAATATCCAAAAGCTAAAAATGAGAAGAAAATAAAAAAAAATCAAGATCCGTTATCATCTGATGAGGAAGAGAATAACGATGACGCTTGCATTTTTTGCAATGAGCTTTACATTGACTCGAAACACAAAGAGGGGTGGATTCAATGTAGCAGCTGTCGAGGTTGGGCCCATGAAGCATGTTCATGTGTTGACGAAAGCGATGTCAATTTCATATGTGACTTTTGTATTTGATTACTTTTTGTGACATTCTAGTAGCTGTTAAAAAAGGTAAAATTCCTTATCTGCATTTTGATTTTGCATTAAAGTCAATCTTTCTTTGTAAAACAAGTTTTTCTAATAAAATTTCGCAGTAGAACTTGAATTTATATGCTATTTCATATGAGTACCCCATTTTACCCAACCGGTTGTCCAAAACGGGGACTTCGAACATTTTTCAGAAAAATGGTTTTTTTGCCTATACTAAGGATTTTTTTTTTTTTTAAATCCCCTTGCCATCTCATAGTCTAAGACATGCTCTAAACGGGAAATGCTTTGCCACATTTTTCTTATTTATAGATTTTTTTTTTTGCAGACAGAAATATGTTAGCGTCCCCATTTTGGACAACTTTCCCCTACTTGGGATCGGGGCAAGTGACCGCCTAATCGCCGCGTAGCGGCAATAAACCCGATAATTTTGCTTCTCACATTATAATATCTGCAGTTGTTGCTTCTCATTTGAGCATTCATTGTTTTCTCGGTTGCTTAGCGTCACATCCTGTTGTTTGTACTGCAAATGGCTACTCAAGTTGGTCTCGTAATTTAGAGCCTTGATCAGATGACGAGAGCTTTACCTGGCAAGGCGCCTCCAGAGGTATAATTCACAGGTAACTTGGAGGACTTTGCACCCACGACGGATTTTACGTGCACCAGGCGCCATTAGCGTACATGACGGAATTTTAGCCGGCAGATAGCCTGAGTCCTGCAACCAAAAGCTATGAGATAAATGTTCTGCCAACTTGGACACCGTTGCCCAACCTACTTGGGACAGTCTGGAGCCTAATTGTTGATGCGTACTTGTCAAATGAAAATGGTAATTTAGTGGGGAGGGAGGGGGAGAAAAAAAAGAGGGGACTCCGCAAATAGACAAGTTGCACCGTAATTAATTTTTAGCCGAACTGAAAGGCAAATTTAATGTTGCAAGGGGGAATGAGACTCCGCCATTCTACCGTACCCCACCGGGTAAAAAAAAAAAAAAAGAAAAGAAGAAGAAACTGGCTCCGTGGGATTTCCCAATGGAGCGGGTCTGGTAACTCGTACAGAAAGCACATATATAAAGAGAGGCAGTTGTGAAAGAGGAGGTATAAGATAAATGAACCTAATAAAAATGTTTATAAGAAAAAGAGAAATAATAATTAGAAATAAAAAGACATAACATTAATTAACAATACATTATTAACTGGTAAACTTAGGACAAAAACATTTTTTTAAAATTGGCTAATGAAATACACTTAAAAATAACTCAATTTCCGAAGCCTTCATTTAATAATTCCTTTTACCAAGGACAGTATCCGTGTGAACTTCAAAATGTAGAATGGTATTCTTAAAAATAAAGGGTTTCGAAACGCCGCAAAATGTAGAATGATACATTTAAAAGATATTACTACCAAAAGCAAAAGTTTAATAGTTAATTTAATAGCCCCTCATAATATAAGGGCGCATGATCTCCAAAAAGTAGGATGAAAAAGTTGAATAACAAATAGTTTTGAGAGCAAAGAAATTACCTTTCTTTGTTGAACAAGGCAATTTTTAAGCATAATTTCCCTTCTCTATCCCCTCTCTTTTTTATTCTTACACTATTCATTTTGTCTTTATGTTTTCATTTCCAGTCAACATTCTGCTATATCCAGATTTGTGTAATATAGACGCACGCGCGCACGTTGTGCGCAGAAAATTTTGTGAACTTTGCAGAAAATTTTAGGAAATAAACAACTTTTATTTTAGAACTTTTTTTTAGTACCAAAAAATTAAAAATAATCTTCCAATTTTATGTACGAATTATTTACTGTTAGCGCACAATTAAAAACAGTGCCGATTTTAGAATATTCCGAAAATTTAAGCCATTTGATTCCGAAAACTTTAAAAATTCATCAGTCCAAAATTTCAGGCACCAAAAATTGCGAATTTTGACAGACGGTTGTCATAAAAAATCAATATTATCTATCGTTCGAAGAAAAAAATCTCCAATTTCGTCAAATTATCATGGAAAAAAACACGAATTTAGTCAAAGTTTCACAGAAAAAGTGCGAAATATTGTTGATAAGTCACAAAGAAAAGCAATTTTTTTTTTTCAAAAGACAGCAAAAAAAAAAAAAAAAAAAAAAAAAAAAAAATCAGAAGATTTTGAGAAAATGTAAATTTTGTCAAAAGATATAAAAAAAATCACAAATTTCAACAAAGAATCGCTTTAAAAACGTGAATTTCGTCCATGAATCACATAAAAAAAATCCGAATTTCATCCATGTCTTAAGAATGTAACACATAATTTTATTAAACATTAAATTAATCTGCAGAAAGTTTTTGACCAAATATTTTATGTGCGCAGAAAATTTTTGGTTTTATACAAGTCTGGTTATATCGTACTCGATTCTTCAGCTTTCACCCCATCCCGCTTCATGGCCATCAACATAACCAAATACAGAAAGGGGCAATATTTTTTAAAAGAAAATTTTTGGAAAAAAAAAAAAAAACGCGCTGTATCATAATAAATAAAACAACTTATACTCTGAATCGTACTATTATTTTCTTATGTTTAATTACCTCAAGTCACTTGAGGAAAATAAATTTTAACTTTTTTTTTTCTTTCAAAAAAATTATCATAGACAAAGAAATGTTAGTTAAAATTAAAAAATCCAGTAAGAGTTCTTCACATTCACATTTCTTATTTTGGGATGAGAGTATTATTTGACATCTTAATTTGCCTGCTCTTTGATCACTCTCTTCATTTTTACTGGATTTTATACTAGTGTCCAAAAGCTAAGCAATACGCATAAAATGCTAATTCTCAAAGCTTTTATGATTATTCAATAGAAAACTACATAAATTGCAAGTGCTGGAAATAGCTGTTACTCTAAGAGCAGAAACGGTCGATCTAACGACTTCATTACAAATGGTCACAATAAATCACTATTGTAAAATGTAATGTAATATCTTTCATTTGTGTCATTGTTATACTGAAGCGGACCGACATTTTGCGATTCCCCTGAGATGTAACTGTGATTGTTGTTTTATGATAAGTCACCAGGTGACTTTCATGTGACTGTCATTTAGGGACTCCATTGTAAAGTCACCGTGATATGAAAGTTGTTTTATGATGTGTCCACGTTGGACAAATAAAATAAGATTCTCTGGTGACTTAAGATTGTGGTGACGTCACAGTAGTCTCCGAATGTCAGTCACTTGGTGTCACTATGCGACGTCATTTAAGGAATTCATCACGAAGCAACGGTCATCATGACTTCATAACAGAGCTTTAAAATGGCGGTCAGATGAGAATTAAAAGATAATTTTATTGTAACTTCCCCTAGTGGCTCGTCACAAAATAACAGTCACGGTGATTTTCCAGGGAAGTCACCAAATGACGATCGCTTAAAAGAAATAACGAGACGAATGTAATATATATTACATTTTGGTTTACTATAATGAATGTGACATCACATCACCTGGCTGTGTTATTAGGGAGCATCTATTTGCTAAGCTCGCCATTTATATAATTTTCTTTTGAATAGTCATAATAATTAATATTTTTGTTCGAAAATTAGAATTTCCTATTAGTTGCTTAATTTTTTGACACCAGATGGTTTTTTATTTATTATAAGAAACGTATAAAAATAAATTATAAAAAATGCTTTGCAGTATGTTATACAAAATGTGTATTTGAACTTTAGGAAATTATACCTTATTTAGACTTTATACCTTATTTATGCTCATGCTTATTTATGCTTATACTTTTTCACCTACCATTTTAATAACATCATCTATTGACTAATATCGGATTTCTCGATTTTCTGCCATATCACTTCGCAACCAATAGTAATGGCGCATGATATCAGTATAAGTTGGCAATTGCAAGTCTATCAATAAGCATGGTGCCCCCAAAAGGATATTTTTCATGCTGTCGCGTGTCTTTTACATTGCCATGGACCTTTACAAGCCATTTCTTAGCTCGTCGTAATAAAACGCACAAAACACTGTAATGGTATGTCAAATGATCCAAAAAGTACCGAATCTCTCTAGGAAAAGGTTTCACGTCCACATTGAACATATGTCGCAGGTTTTGAGCATAGTAAAATAATAACAATCTCTTATCGCAATTTTCTCTTCTCTTTTATTTCCTCCTTCACCCCTCAACATTACGATAAGGCATTGCGCACTCTTAGAGTCCTGCTTCACCCCCTTCTCACCTTCCAGATTTGTTTTTGAGTTATACTGTTGTCCGTTGCCCAAATATATGACCTTTGACGCATAGAAAAAATTTAAAGACCAAGGAACATAAATAAGAGAGAAATTAACGAACGATTCAAACCAATACAATTTTTGCCTGTTATACGTGAAAAAGCTATGAAAATCAGTTTATTTAAAATACACTTAGCAATTAAATAATGCAGTATCAGAACTTATTTAAGCATTTGGTACATTAAAGATGCCTTTTCAAGTAAATACAGCCAAAATAAATTTAATTTAACATTTTTAACTTTTTAGCTAAAAAAGTTCAAAAACAGCATTTTTGCAAATTTTCAAGCCATTTGTGGCAGGGTAAGGAAAAGTCCAAAACATCTCAAATTTTTTGTGTGAACTGAGTGCCACCAGTAGCCACTTTTTCGCACCCGCCATAATCGAAAATCGAAAAGAAGTTTTTTTCGGCCCACCCTAAATATGGACATCTTCAAGCGAGAGTTCATATTATCTACAACCTGTTATGATATAGAATACAAGTCTATTTTACATTATATTTTCAGACCACATTCAATAATTTCTAGTTCCTAACTGGCAATGATTACAAGAGGAAATTAGGAGATGAGGTTTACTCCCTATCTCTACAAGTACTGTTTGCCAACATATTGTATTGAGTTTCACCTAAAGGCATTTTGCCAGTTCCTTAACACATCTCTTCCTCACACACGCAACTATAAAAAATCTAACAGAGAAAGAAATTCGGCTCAAGTTCATCGTATAACCACCTCATTCAAAATTCAGACATAGTCTGCAAATTCTGTAAAGCAGTTTTCAGAAATGATTGCTGATGTCAACCGCGAATCAATTTATATAATGCATCTGGTATGGTCACACTTTGTGGTTTGGTGCACAGATGGATATTTACGCTTGTCGCTAAAGTTCTTATGACCTCTCTTTATAAAAATTATTCTAACATATGTTGATTCGAAGTCTCTTGATAGTTATGTACACATAACTATCAATGGGTTCTTATAAATAGTCCTTTTAACTATTTTTAAATGCCTAATGTTGAAGTGTCTACATTATTATTATTGTGCACGATTACACATTATTTTTTTAGAACTCTGAAAGGATTTACATTAACTGCTTGTTTTAATGGAGG
Source organism: Maratus speculifer (assembly GCA_964019185.1). Taxonomy (NCBI): domain Eukaryota; kingdom Metazoa; phylum Arthropoda; class Arachnida; order Araneae; family Salticidae; genus Maratus; species Maratus speculifer. Next base: position 291,060,043 of record OZ025296.1, read on the forward strand.
GATTTTTCCTTTTTCCTTATACTTACACAAGTAACTTCAAATAATCAATTTGGGCATTATAAAAGGTATGCTTATTGAATGCATCCGCATGGACAGAATGAAAGACAAATGTAGTAGCTTTGATGGGTCCATATTACTACCATTCCTTTTTTTATATGCAGAATGAAATTAAAATATCACTTGTCATTTTGCAAAATAGCAATTATAAATCCTGCTAAGTCTGAAACACTATAATGTTAGTAAAATATTAATAAAAGCATAATAATTATCAGAAATCACCCAAAAAAGATAGTAATGAGCATACTATAATTTTGTTACATAAAAGTAAATTGCAGTAGTAAATTTTATAAAGATTAGATAATTATTTTTTAAGGATTTCTAAATAAACCTGAATAGCAAAAAGCAAAATATCTTTAAAAATATAAAGATGTCACCAAATTTCATATCTCACAGCTACACACTGTAAACTAAATAATCGATTACATTTGGCGAGATGAAATCCATTTTTGCCTCCTTTCAACTCTGATAAAATCCCCTGATGTATGAAGTCTATGTGGATTGTTGTCATTTTGACAGTTGGAGAGAAACAAGAGAACGGATGAGTATAGAAAAAGGAAATATATCAGAAAGGAACGAAAACACAACGAATTTTTCCAAAATGAAGAAAAAACACATTTTTGTCTACAGGATGAAAAATACTAATGCTGTTTCACGGATTATAAAGAATTTATTGAAATAGAACGTGATAACGATAACAGATGGGATTACTTATCAAAGTTTATGGAATTCAAAATTATAGAGTATACTATTCCAAAAAGATGGGATGAACTTTAAAACGTAGCTGTTATGCCTCCCTGTTAGACCGCTACAGCAGACATTTTTAGGTGCGTTCGTAATTATGTAAATACGTAGCACCTATATATATACGTAACAGCTATTGATATAAATGTTGAGGTTTACTACAAGTTATTTCCTGTATAATAGAAAGCAGATAGTATTTACAGGGATGCACATACGATTTCGGCGACTATGTATATATATCCGATGAATAGCATATTATTACATCAAGATTTAAATACTTTTAAAACTCTGTTATAGTACGACCTACCTCATTTGCTACCGTTTATGTGCAATTTCCAACTTGTTTGTATAGGAAACAGAGTCGCCATCTACTTATCCAGTTAAAAATACAGGGTGTAACACTCTTGCCTAAACCTGGATTTTCAATCTGAGCTTTAACAATGATGACAAAAATACTGTAAAGGTGTGGTTTACTTTGTCGTTTGTAAAATGATATTGTTGTGAAGAATTCCCAACAATTTATAACAATTCAAAACTGTGTACTTTCATTTTAAAGTTTTGATGTGTTATTTGGTATTAATAGACCCTATATTGAATCACAAAATGATACACAATCAGTGCACAGCTATTAATAAAGTAATACAAGTTTTATATATTTTTAGTTTTTAAGCATACAGGTAATTTCCAATGGACACCTGGCCGCAACAGTTGAAACGACAAAATTCGCGTGACAAACATGGTTGCTCCACTTTAAAAAACCAACATGAAGACGAATTTGTGACTACTCAGCCAGATTTAAGAGAGATTCAAACAAAATTTATTGATTTGGAAATTTTAGACACCTTCACGAGTCTTGAATAATAACAATAATAAAAGCGCACTATAGCCTGAAAAAACTATTGAAAATCCCACATCCAATGAAAAAAAAAATAATTATAATAAATAGAAGACACCTCTCATGCAGTGACAACCAATCTGGATCGATTTATCCAAAATCCAATGTTTAGGAGCTTAGTAAGTAAGAAAGTTTTTTAAAGAGAAATGATGAGATAACTTGTAATCAAGATATAGTCTTTTCTCAAACCTTCAAGATTATTATTATTTATTTGTTTGTGCCCAAACTGCAACAGAAGTAAGGCTGTACCACTGCATGAACATGTTGAATGGAGGGATCAGATAAATATTCGGGAAACAATCACATAGTGCCTCGACACAGTTACCTTGATGAAAATTCGTATATCCTTTGTGCCAATCATCTTTCTTTTCTTTCTTTCATCTTAGACCTACCACTACCATTTAAGTATTTATAAGGAGATTTTTAAATTTTGTATCTTGTGCAAAATGCATATGTAATGTATATACGCATTTTAGCAATTAAATCTTAGCATATTTGTCCCTTCGCCATTTACTCAGAATTGCTGTGATAACAAAATTAAGAATTTCTATATTATTTGTATCATTATAGAACCAAAACTGGTATGTTAAAAAAAATAATAAATTAAGAGACGGTAGTAAAAATTAAATCGGAGTCTAACATTATTCGAATTCACAATGCTACGAAAAAAGAGTTGATAGATTAATTTTTAGTATTAGCCACATTATACAATTACTTATCGGTGTATGCGAAAAAAAAACTCGCACAATAACTGTGACATATGAGAAGCTATGGAAACCCATAGGTTTCCATAGGACTACAGTTTTCCTGGACCTATGTTCACTATTCGTATCCAAACAGTAGTGAGGTTCATGTTCTATAAATTGTAATGTATAAGTTGGCTGTATATATGTTTAGCAGTCAGCGTGACTAGTAGAATTAAACAAGAACTATCTAGAAATGAAATCAATAACTTTAATAATTTAAAAAGAAAAAAGTTTAGCCCTTTTTACCACGCTTTTATTAACTTCACCTGTATGTTTGTGAGTTTGTGAGTGTGAGTTTGTAACTTTCCTTATTTTATATATGTTCACCAATTACTCCGAAACCATGCAACCGATTAACTTGGTTTTGGTGTTAAATGAAAGACGATGCTCTCGAATTGGTACCACTTCAGTTTCATCGAAATTGGTTCAGTACTTTTTTAGTAATTAGGCAAAAACTAATAAAATTAGTGATTTTTCGCTAATTAAAAGTGTTGAATACGTTCACTGAATGGAGTGTAGACAGCATGGCCGAGCGGTCTAAGGCGCCGGATTGAAGCTCTGTTTTTCGAAAGAGATTGCGGGTTTGAACCCCACTCCTGACATTATTTACATCTATGTAAAATTAAAAAAAAATTCCGTATTACAATTTTTATTTTTAACCGGCTTCAGAAAAGGAAGAGGAAGTTATCAGTTCGACGCGTATGTATTTTTTTTCTATGTATGTTCACCAATTACTCTGAAACTATCTAACCGATTAATTTGGTTTTTGTATTAAATATAAATATAGTTAAAAAAAACTAAAAACCACGCTTTTTAAGTATATCAAACTAAAAAAGTGAAAAATAAATATAGTTTAAAAAGAACTAAAAAACACGCTTTTTAAGTATATCAAACTAAAAAGTGAAAAATAATTCGTACTATAAGCTGAAAACGAAAATAGATGAAAAGTACTATATTACTATAAAATCATTGTTATAATAGAAATAAATTAATAAGCAATAAATAAAATTATCGTGGAAAAAAAGCGTGGGGTACTTCTGAAGAACTGATAAATGGAGCATGGTAGATGGAGCACCCCACGCTTTTTTTCCACGATAATTTTATTTATTGCTTATTAACTGATTTCTATAATAACAATGATTTTAAAGTAATATAGTATTTTTCATCTATTTTCGTTTTCAGCTTATAGTACGAATTATTTTTCACTTTTTAGTTTGATATACTTAAAAAGCGTGTTTTTTAATTTTTTTAAACTATATTTATTTTACAATTTATGCATAGTGTAAAAGTTTTCTACATTTAAGATATTAATTTGATTAACTTTATCCAATTCGCGAAATTTGCATCAAACTCTATCCTATCAACGGTAGGGGCGAGATCTTTACAACCAATATTAGCTGCGAATTATTATGAGATTAGCCTATACTTGGTCCAACAATAACATAAGTAGGTTGCAAGATATGCAATTAAATATCAATGTCGCACTTAAAAATAACAGCAAAAATTTCTCACAAGCATATATGTGGCTTCATCACAATCACAAGAAACTAAAAATTTCATTCATCATTCTTTCACAAACAACTCAAAGTATTAAATTTCCGAAAACGCCTTAGCAAAATCCTTTATTTAGCAGGACAATCGATATTCTTAAAACATATTCTTAATCGATAGTCTTAAAACTATTTTCCCTTCGAGGTACATTTGAACTTGATACGATAAAACTTGGTATATGAAAAGGAAGAAAAAAAGAAATCATAACTTATTTTCAACGGTGAAAGAAAGAAAAAAAGGAGACAGCGAGAAATAAAATATGAGTTGTTCGAGACAGACAGCAAAAAGTTCGTTCAATGCCGTATCTCTGTATTGATAGTTAAAAGCTTGAATAATCTCATAAGAAGTTAAGTGCTCCGGATTCACAAGCAGAAACAAAAGGATTATCAGTCAGCAAATTCAGTAAGAGGCGCATTACAATGGAACTCTTCTGATCAATAGCAAACATTTTTCAGGCAGTTCAAATTACACAGCGAACACTTAAAAAAGTTTTTTGACAACGAAAGAAACTGACCAGTCGGCATTAAAAATTCATAATTGTTAAATTACAGACGAGTCCTGGTAAGTCATAAATTAAAGAAGCATCACATAGAAATAGCAGTAACATAGTTAAAAGGATTCATGGAGTCTTAATTGCTCTGAAATAACTATTATTACAAATAAGGAAGAAAATTCAACTAAAAAAAAAATCACAAAGTGTTACATGTCAACGTTATAGCTAATTTCTGAGCTGTAAGCTTTAGAGGTATCAGATACACAACATGGCCAAAGATGACCGTCCACTTGCGGTTTTTAATATTTAGTTAAATATCCTAGAAAAATATTGAGGAATTATCCCGAAACCTTAAGTATGTAAACTTAATAGTATAGGTCATATACTTAGTATTTCCGTGAACATTTTCACCCGAAACTTTATAGGGGACCGTCAACGAATTGAAAAAGAACGAAAATCTTTTGGATAACCCTGTCAAAACTAATGAAGCAAAAGCGTTTAAACTGTAGATTATGATTAAGTAGCTCATTGTAATAAATTGTTTTCATTTGTATGCGGATAACATGGATACTCGTAGATATATTGAGGTTTTTATCAAAATAGTCCCAAATTTTTTTAAGTTTTTTGCTTTTAATTTGCAGAGTTCTTAATATAAAATAATATTCTTTTCCGAAAATATCGCAAAAAACATTGTACACAATACCCTCTAACCAAAATTACAAAATAATAAAAATTGTATGAAAAATGAGCATTTTTACTAAATATTTTTTCATTGCGCAGGCGTCAGCGTTATCAAAATTTCATCTGCATATTGTGTTAGCTAAATGTATAGAGCAACTTTTGTAAAAGACTCAAAAACATAGTTTGAAATATCTGAGAGTGTTCGTTGATAGAATAAGCACCAAATCCGTTGTTCCCAAAATGAAGCAAAAAAATGAGAGGTTGTATCCAAATATAGTTGTACGTGCCATATTGTGTATTATATATTGGCACTTAATCAATGGAGAAATGAATACAATAGGAAGTCTTATAGGACGTGTTGATTCAATGCGGTATCTCTGTACTGATAGTTAACCCCTTGAGGATGAGCGAAGGCTTAAGAATCGTTGTTAATATCCACCAGTAAAATTTTACTGTAAAATTTGCCTTATTTAATCGGAGCATTTTCTCGATTTAATAAACCACAAATTTTTGTTTTTAAAATCCGGCGACAAAACATTAAACATTTCGTAAAAGGTTCCTGTCGCGAAGGGGTTAAAAGCTTGAATAATCTTATAAGAAGTTAAATACTCCGGATTCGCAAGCGGAAACTAAAGTATTATCAGTCAGCAAATTCAGCAAGAGGCGCAATTATAATGGAATCTCTCTCTGATCAATAGAAAACAGTTTTCAGCCAGCTCAAAATACACAATGAACAATTTAAAAAGTTTTTTGGCAACGAAAGAAACTGACCAGTCGGCATTAAAAATTCATACTTGTTAAATTACAGACGAGTCCTACGGGGGTCCGATAACAAAGTCCTGTCAAGTCATTTTAGATTAAAGAAGTATTAAACAGAAATAACAGGGATATAGTTAAAAGGATCCATGTAGTCTTAAACAGCTCTAAAATAACCATTATTATTTAATAATAATAATAATAATAATAATAATAATAATAAGGAAAAAATGCGATTTAAAAAAAAGTAAATTAATTAGTTTTTAAATGAATGGATACAAAGTGTTCCATTTTATCGTTACAGCTAATTTCTGAACTGCAAACTTTAGTGGTTCTGATTTTTTAATAATAATAATAATAATAATGTTCCATATGTTGTTTTTTATCATATAAAACGTTATTTAAATCAAAAAGTGTTTTTTTAACTGCAAAAATTAAATTTTAAACTCTTCATTTTCAACTTCCAAATTTTGTTTAAAATTCTACGACTCTTACACAAATACATACGATATTTATATCTTACATTTAAATATACTGTAGACACTGTTTAAAAAACAAATGTAACAATAAATCAAACATATATTAATTATCTTATCGAGAAAACGGTAACGCTATGTATCGACAAAACATTAAAAAGAAAAAAGAAAATCTTAAAAGAAGCCGCAATCTAACTATGAAGCCCCTGAACTGAATGCTTCTTTAGTTAAGAACTGTTTCGAGAAAGGGAAGATTCTCGGTCAATGTTCTGTCTCCATAAACAATACACGTGCTACGGAACTGGACCTCAGATTAGAAACAAAAGGATTAGAAGCCAAGCTTTAATTAGACTGTCAATAAATCGATGTGTGGCGAAGGCACTGGATGGTGAGTAAAACGAATGGCTTTCATTAGGTCGCAAAATTCGAAAGTGACTAAATAAACTGCATTCTATGTATCTTTAAAAGATTGAGAAGAGAATAGGGCCGATACGACCCCTTTTAAATCAATAGGTGTTTGTTATTACATGTCACGGGTATTGTTAAAACTGTTTTGCTTAATAGATTACGTTTACTTATAACTAACAAGTGTATTTCGAATTCTGGAAAAGACAAAACTAATTAAACATTATATATGCAAGCAAGGGTGCAAAAATCTAGGCGCCAGCGTGCAATTTCTCATCACTAATTTCCCCACTTCTTTGTCTAATATTTTGTGTAAAAGTTTTGATGGAATACTATTAAATTTTTACAGAAGTAAAGTTTTAAATTTTAGTGGTGCGAGCCTACCCGCTGGCGCCTAGATTTTTACTTCCCTGTAAACGTTCCCCTGTTAATTCCCATGTAAAAAATAAAAACGCATTCATTACTAGACACCATAAAAAATATTTCCCATATTATACGTGATACAATTTCTGAAAAAATCATTTTCTGAAAATCATAACATATCTACTTCTAATTTAAAACCGAAATATACACAAATATATATTTTTTTTATTTAATTTTAGCACAAAATAAAAAAGAATTCAAAATTAAAAAAAAATTAAGTAATTTTTTTTTATAATTTATTTATTTATTTATTTTATTTATTTTTGTTGTTTTGTTTTTTAGATGCGTTCGTAATTATGTAAATACCTAACATCTATTTCTATAGCTATCGTTCAGTCCGTCCATCTGTCCGCATACAACACAGCAAAACTACAAAACCAAATCATTTGAAATTTAAAATATATAATTGTTGCATAATTTTGAAGAGTCATTTCAAATTTAATGAAAATTGGATGCATAGTTTAATTTAAGGGGCAATCAAAAGTATTCCGTTACATTACGACCAATGTAAAAAAAAAAAAAAAAAAAAAAAAAAAATAGTTTCAAGTGCATTTTAATAGTTTTACACTCTTTCGAATCTTAAAAAATTGATATGAATCTATGAAAGTATACGCTAAATATACATTCTATACAATCTGTGGTGCAAAGAATATTTGTTAATAATTTATAGGGCTTCACAAAAGTAATCCATTAAATAATGGTTATAGGGGGAAACATTGTTTCGGGCGTGCTTTAATAATATTAAACTATTTCACATTTTATGAAACTGATATACGTTACTGAGGTTTACTAAATATTACTTCTTGTATAATAGAAAGCAGATAGTATTTACAGGGACACACAAAAGAATTCGGATACTTATACAGTTTTCGAAGTACTGTATACTATTACACCAAGATCTGAATATTTTTAAAACTTCGTTATAGTACGACTGCACTTCATCTGTTGAGTTTGATATACAATTTCCGACTTGTTTAAGCAGTATCTTATGTAGTTTTAAAATAACAGTGCGCGCAATCTTTAAATTTACTAATCTGAAGAACCGCTTTTTAAAGTTTCAATATCTACGGGCCTTCTATTACAATCACCGTTTATAAATCTGCAGGCGATGTGTCCAGGCAGGGATCGAACCGGAGAAACCACGGTCAGAAAGCGAGATCTTACGTGCCGAGCAAAAGGCTAGCTCGATCACTTCCTGTGAGTAACTCGTTTTACTGACCGCGCAAGATGGCGTCGCCACAAATCATTATAACTAATGAACGACCGAAATAAATTTTTAAGGTCGAAACCGAATTTCGGTGATCTTTCTATTTCCAGACGAAAACGAAAATGCCCGATTTTTTGTTAAAACTGATACGTATATAAATATGCATAATTATTAATTATTTACACTCATCCAATAAATACGCATGATTAATAAATTATATTTCATTAGTAAAAAAATGCACATATAGTTTCAAATCCAAAGAGGAAGTGTATATCCAAATATGTATATATTTAATTATGAAAATTTAAAAACAAAATAAATATAAAACACAGGCAATAAGGAAGTCTGTTCTTCTGCAGAAGGAGTATAGACTAATCTAACTTTTAAATTAGTCTATCTACGATGATGATGAGATAGAAGCAAAGTGTCACTAGGAAAATACAAATTTAACTGGAGAATTGATATTTGGTTTAGAGAAACAAGACTGTATTTCCGAAATAGACATTCGTCATTTGTATAAAATACGAACATTTTTTAATGAACGTCCACAAAAAATTGAAGCAAACAAAGTTGACATCAATGTTTCCAAAATTACAAGATAAAAAAGTTATAATTTCACCCTTTATTAGATTTTTTTTCTGTAACAGAAAATATAAATTAAAGCTAGTTTTTTTATATTTAATTTTCTCTTTTTCACACATAATTATCACATAATAATGAACTAAATTGTGGCTAAAGGCACCATTAAGAAAATAGTACTATTTTTTTATATTCCCAGTTACTACTTTTATTATTCCTTTAAAAATACTGAATTTTTAAAAATCCAGCATAGTTTCAGTCCTGATGATGTCAGATTTTTGAAGTTATACTGTATATATATAATTAATTTATTATTTTATTTATTCTTTTTTTTTTTTTTTTTTTTTTTTTTTTTGACTAAATTTTAACATAAGATTTTACTTTCAGCTAAAAATAATAATAATGAAAAAATATCTCAATATCAAATAAATTATAGATTTAAATAAATATGAAAGTACAGCAGAAGAATTATAACATTTATTTCGCGTGACTGATATATAGCACTATATACAGTATCATGCGGCCAAAACATAATTAGAAAATGCATGGAATTAAACTATAGATTTGTATTTCAAGAGATAATTTTGTTTATTTTACTTATGTACATATATAAATGCCTTAATGAATTATTCTTAGGCTCTTATTAGTCAGATTAATTTGATACATATGACATATGAGTATTACAAACTTAATTTATAACTGAAACAATTCGAATGAAACTAGTCGTTGGGGGCCACCGTAATACTTACCCATCATGGATATGTATATGAAAATAAAACATGTGAAACTATTTATACAATGCATTGCAATTCATAAAAAAATTTTAAATATTGTTAATATACATAATAATGCTATATTAAAGAACTGCTGATGTACCAATTTCGTCAAATTATATAAAACGCCAAACTACTCAAATAGTACCGAACTGCGTAAAAGAAACATCCTTATAACTCAAAAAATAATAATTCTATTAACTAACAATTAATTGCGTCGGATTAAGCGTCTCATTTCCAATTAAAATATACTTCTGAATTGAAATTTGAATGAAATACAGGGTCATGAAAAATCGAAGAATGTGGAAAACATGATTACAAATATCTCGGCAACTAATAATCCGATCGACTTCGTTTTATATGCAAAATGTGTGTTATTTTATTGCCTTTTACGTCCATTCCTTAGAACAAAAAAATTCGAAAATGTTTATATACCTTTCATCACAACGAATTTTTCGAGAGTCCGAAAAAAATAGTTTCGGATAATCGAGGCTGCTGATATTAAATAGGGATCGTCCCATTCTTACACACTAATTACATACAAAATTTCAAGTCTCTATCTCAATTTGTTCGGGAGATAGAGCGTTTACAGACAGACAGACTGACAGACAGACAGACAGACAGAGACAGACAGACAGACGGACGGCAAAATTTTTTTTCTAAAAATATGTTTTTCGGAATCGCCACTATCTAAAACGTGTAAATCCGTCAAAATTTTTTTTTCGTTTTTCAAAACGATTGCAAGACTTACCCTATACTACGTATGATGGGTAAGTAAAAAGTAAAACAAAATTGTATACTGTTTTTGATTTTGTTAAACTTTTCCCAACAAGTAGATTACGACAAAGATATAGAAATATTTAAATATCGCAGAAAATGCAAATAACTCCACTCCAAATTACAAAACATCTTTCTTCTTTGAACCACATGTTGAGTATCTATGTTTAAAGCATTTAAACTCAAGAAACGTGCTACAAATCTCTGTCAGCTGGAAATGTTGATGATGAAGTAATCCACTGTTTACAGTTTCCGTAACATTTTTAGTCAGTAACTTAAAATAGTTCTTGGCAGCCTTGTATTATGCAATTGCTATCCAAAGTAAAGGCTATTTTATGCTTAAAAGATGGTTATTTTTTAAGGGTTTTACCTTTTTTAAGGAAAGTAAATTTAAAAACAATACTTTTTTTGGGTATTTTAAAATAAATATTCAAAATAAAATCGTAAAATTATGAAAATTACAGGAACTGTTATTGAGATATAAAATAAAGAGAAATTCTATTCTTTTCGTTGGTAGATTTCAACTTAATGGAAAAGTATTGTTAAAAGATTTTCTTTAAAAAATAAATAAATTTCAAAAAATAAAATGAATAAATATCATTGATAAAAATTTTCTGTCTCGGGCTACTTTAAGGCCACGTTACTTTGTAGATAAAGAAAATAAAACCGTATAACCTCTTTCGAACCCAGGGTTTATTTATGTATTTTTTTTATTCCAGCTATGAATTTATTAAATATTTAATGTGTGATTTATCACTTGCTAACTAAGCGTACAAACCAACAGGGTGAAAAATGTCTAAGCCGGGGATCGAACCCGGAATCCCTGGAATAGCGCTCCAAGTGCCCTTCCATTTAAGCTACCACATATGTCTTGGCATTTTTACAACCGTATGTTGTTGGTAAGCTGCACTGCAGCACAAGATAGAATAGTATTATTTGAGCACACAATCTTGAGGCGCCAGTGCACAAACAAACAAAATCACACAAACAAACCCAGCATCGGTGAATACAATGTAATTAATTTTCCAATTAATTTTCAGCAATGAAGTTACGCTTGAAATTATATAATTTCAAGCGTAATTTCATTGCTGAAAGTTAACTGAAAAAATAATTACATTTTTTATGAATTTATATTAACAAACTGACAACTAAGAAAGATTGAAAAACGAAAAAAATATTTGTTTTTTTGCACAGAAAATTTGATGATATATGGGAACTCAGTAAATATATTTTTTGACAATTTCTTAGGATTTTTGCATTACAAAACATAAAATAAATATATATTCAATAGTTTTTTATTGCTATTGGACTTCACAAATGGTATCTCAATGCACAGAAAAATTATTTACATTTCTATGCTTTGTACATTTTGTACATTTCTGCTGAAAACCATTTTTGTGTAACACATTGCTCGCTAAAATCGCTATATAAAACAAACTGCTATTTTCTTTTGTGCTGCTTAGAGATGTAAATTTTCCGGAAAAATATAAGTGGCGGAAAAAAACCGGTTTTTTACCGGGTTTTTTTCGAAAAAAAACGGAAAAATTGGAAAAATGATTTTTCATGACTGTTTCTCCCAAATAAATTATATTTTTTTAGAGAATATTAAATAATAAACATTTTTTCCCATTTATATATATTAAATGAAAATTATTTTCACTTTATATTACAAAATAAAGAGAAAGTAGCAAAGCCTGCTTTTAAAAGTTTAGTTTTTTTTTTTTTTTTTTTTTTTTAGCAGCCTAAGAATTTTTATTAAATGCTATTGTTTGTTATATCATATCTCTGTTGAAATGATTTTTCAGTTACATGTTTAATTACCAATTGACTTAATGTAAAAACCTGAGCCAATATGTCTGCAGTTTGGAATGAAATATATTATGCATTCCATTTACATAAGTATAGTTTTTAAGTAAATGATACTAGTTTAAAGAAATTATTGCAATTTTGTCATGATTATGAATATCAGTATTCAAAAAGTCCATTGTTTGTTTAAAAAATGTATATTTTTACATTATTACTTTTTTTCTTAGAATTATAATTTTATTTCCTTTATAAAATATGTTTAGTTTTGGTATAGCTTTCCAATCTCAACTCAAAAAAGTTTTGATTTAGTTTTATAATCTAAATTCAAACAAAACTAAGTTTTACTTTGGCTTACTCAGGTCTGCAACTAAAAAATAGCGTAGGATTTATTGACTGTTAGATTTTTACTCACTAAAACCAGAAAAAAAAAAAAAAAAAAAAAAATATATATATATATATATATATTTAGTTTAATTAAATGTAATTTTTTTTCTTTTTACCCTGAAATCTGGTGTTCTATTCTTGAGTAAGAAAAACCATATTCAAATAATGTTTCCACATGGTAGTTTTATATTTCTAAGAGTGGAACTCAAAAGTTATGAAAACAGAACACTACAAATAGAAAATGCTCACTATTTGAGGAATTAACAAAAGCAATCACATACAGAGATAAACTTCTACTGTGCTTTAGAAAACTACAAAAATTCAAAGTTTAATCAAGAGGGAAAGTATAATTTGGAACATAGTTACGAATTTGTTTTTTTTTTTTGTTTGTTTTTTTTTTGTTTTTTTTTTCATTGCAGTTGTACTTTTCTAATGCAAACTGCCCATGTTTTTGCAACATTGCTGTACATTATGAAGGTAAAATGGAGGTCAATTTTAGATTCAACACCTTGAAAAAAACATTCAATTAATCAGCTATAATGAAATCTTGAAAAATGCAGCATAGTAGTGCCACCTATAGGGCAATTTACACCAAAAACTAAACAGCATTAATATATATTAGAAACTGTCAGAAGCTGTAGTTTTATTTAAAAAAAAAATCGTCCTTGATGTAAAGCTGTTGCAATAATCATGAATAATGCAGCATAGCAGCGTCATCTGTTGAGCAATTTACACCAAAAAGTAATGAGCACGAAGTTCTGTCAAAGATTAACTTAATCTGAAATTTTATAAAAATACATATATTAGTTTGAGATAGAACTATTGTGGAAATTATGAATAATGCAGCATAGCAACGCCATTGGTTTGGCGATATACACTAATAAACTAAACATCTCGAGTTTATATCAAGGTGTAACTGAATCTAAAGTTTTGTGAAATTATACGCATCAGTACTTGAGAGAGAATGCCCATAAAATTTGTCACATACAGACTCACAGAGTGGCAGATATTTTCCAAAAACCATTAAAACGTGTTCAGGACCTTCTAAAACGTTTAAATACACCAAAAACTGAAAGTCAAATTTTTCACGAATTCAATACTTACTTCTTGAAAAGATAGATTAAAGTAATAAAAGTAGTAAAAAACTTCAAAACTTTATGTTGATCTTTTAATCTTATCATTTCCATTAATCTGCATATTATTGCAATAGTTTTACACATGAATTAATTTTTAAAAAGAGAAGTTGCATTTAATTACATATCTAGATTTTTTTCATGTAATCAAGTTTTTGTGAAATTGTGAACTTTTTGTATATACTTGTACAAAATATATTCAGAATTTGTGAATAAGAAATTACTATACTTAGTTTCCTATTTAGAAATTTTTAATAAGGTTATTTACTTACATATATGCAACTTAATAAGATTCAGCTGCTGTATGGCATGAGATTTTTTTTTCTTCAATCACTGCACTTGCGAAAGATTCAATTTGTTGATTAAACATTTTCTGAAATGTCTATTTTCAAGAGAAATTTTGCAAAGGGTCTTGTGTTTCAAACAAGAAAAAAATGTGAAGGATTCTTTCAACTCTTCTCAAACAGATTTCTGCTCAGAGATCAGATTACCCACATTTAAATTTTCATGTGAGACACTCAACACAAAAATAAATAAAATAAAAAGTATGAGAATGTAGCTATTACAAAATTTTCACTACATTATTTCATAAATGAAATTTCAATTTTTCCAGTTCGGAAAAATTGAAAAATAAGCCTCCGGAAAACCCCCGAAAAAAACCGGTTTTTTTTCCAATTTTTCCGACCATTCCCATCTCTAGTCCTGCTGTCTTTTTTTTTTAACACTATTTACATAAGTGAAAAAAAAAATTGTAAAGGTATGTATCTTATAGGATACATCAGGTCTGAAGAGGATATATATCCAAAAGTTTCCCCCAAATAGTGATGAATATGACTTTGTAATTGCGAAACATTTCATAAACTGCGTTTTAAAGTGAAAGAAAATGAAAGTTTTGAGAAAAGACTCAATTTTGTGAAGAATTCTAAGTACATTCAATTGATATATAAACTAGGAAGAAAGAAAGAACCCATGAAATAAGGAGTTCTTTCCCTTTAATGTGCATTCCAAGGGGGGAAAAAATACCATTTTAGAAAGCTACCAAAACTAACATTACATAATTTTCTTTTGTCATGAATAATATCTCGGGAAGCGAAAAACTCCACTAAAGAGTTAAAAGAGGAATAAATTAAAGCAATGGGGGGTTTTTCAGAAGAGGAAATTGGCGTTCCTGCTTGGACGAATCGATACGAAGTAGTAATTTTTATCGAAAGGAATTTTTGAGTTTTAATCTCTCTGCATCACAAAAGAAATTACTAAGAATTTTCTGTTATTTGATATACTTCAAAAGAAAGAGAGAGAGATGCAGTTGACCCTCATTTGTAGCGAAACAGTTTGATTTTCTTTGAAGTAATCATTAGAAGAAAGTTAATACTTTTTTTTAACAACCAAGTAATAAATGTGGATACTTGCTCAGTTTAAACATTGTCAGTAGAAAGAGAAATCATGTTTATACATATATAGTATAAAAATCACACAATTTCTAAATGTAATCACACTTGAACTCTTTATGGCCAACTATAGTGGTGGCCAAAAGTGTGGACATTTTTTGAAAGTTTCATGTTTTTCAACTTTGTGTGCTGGTAGAATATATTAATTTTGACTTAAATACAAATGTTTATATATCAAATTGAAGGCAATTTAATGTAGAATTTAATAACAAAAACAGTATTACAATATCTGTATTACAAAAAAAGTTATGCTCATTTAAGTAGAACAAACAAACACAAATCGTTTTGAATAATGACGGTTTTTCTAATAAAAGCGTACTGGCCAATCACAAACACTGTTCTGAGGACCAATCAAATGTCTGTAACTATAGTTTAGGTTATTTGGATAGTAAAGGAGTTATTATTGTGGAAATATTTTATGGAATGACGCATACTAGTGCAATTAAATAGAGTATTGCTGTTTTTGAATAGTTTAAGTGCTTTTTTTTAATTAAACTAATTTTAAACAATGTCACCAACAAGAAGAACTGACTGGACACTTACAAAAAGAAGCCGAATTGTCATATTGAGAGAAAATGGCCTCTGTTATGCTGAAATTGCAAGACAAGTTGGCGGTTCAGTGACTTGTTCTGGTGTACGAAAGTTCTGTTTACGTTATGAAAAAACGAAATCAGTGGAAAATAAGGCCAAATCAGGCAGAAAAAAATGCACAAATGCTACTGCCGATAGAAAAATTAAACGGCTATGCCTTCAAGATAGAAAAAAATCATCAGACGCCATTAGATGTGAAATGAATGCAGCAGGTATTGCAGTAAGTTCAAGAACGATAAGAAGAAGATCATCAGGATTTGGACTTCAAGCTAGAATTCCAAGGAAAAAACCATATTTAAATCAAAAGCAACGCGAAAAACGAGTTAAGTGGGCAAAAAAATACATTAAATGGTCAGAAAATCAATGGAGGCAAGTAATCTGGAGCGATGAGACTAAAATATCGCTCTTTGGTAGTGATGGTAGAAAATACGTGAGACGTAGAGTAGGTGAAGCACTTCATCCTGATTGCATTGAAGCAACTACAAAAAACCCGACAAGTGTCATGATTTGGGCATGTATGTCTGCAGATGGTGTAGGCCGAATTCAAGTGATTGATGGCATCCTGAATGGCAAAAAATACATAGAAACTGTCCTGGAACCAAAATTGATACCTTCCATCAGGGATCTCTTCCCCAACAAAGCACCATTTATTTTTCAGCAGGATTCAGCTCCATGCCACACAGCAAAAGTATGCAAAGCATGGTTTCAAAATAAAGGCATAGATATATTACCATGGCCAGGAAACAGCCCTGATCTCAATCCAATTGAAAATTTGTGGCGACGTTTGAAAATTCTTGTACGAGAAAAACGTCCATCCAATAAAAGACAACTTATTGAATCTATAATTGATTCTTGGCACCATGTGATTACGAAACATGAATTGCAAACACTCGTTTACTCGATGAAAAGACGTTGTGAAGCTGTCTTAAAAAATAAGGGTTATCCTACGAAGTATTGATTGTGTAAGTATCACTTTAAAAAAATGCAAATCTAAGATAGATCTTACTATTAGTTGCATAACTTTTTTTGTAATACAGATATTGTAATACTGTTTTTGTTATTAAATTCTACATTAAATTGCCTTCAATTTGATATATAAACATTTGTATTTAAGTCAAAATTAATATATTCTACCAGCACACAAAGTTGAAAAACATGAAACTTTCAAAAAATGTCCACACTTTTGGCCACCACTGTAAGAGTCAGAACACATAGTTAAAATTAGAAAACAAAACCAAAAACAGAATGAACCGAATTACATGTTTTTAACCGCACCCGACCCGACCCTCGGGACACATAGTAGAAAGTTCGAGACGCGTAAAAGGCGTCGCAGATTTTCTTTTCTCTTTTGCAGATTTTATTTTTCATCGAACCATTATTTTGCTTCATATTATGTTTACTTAACACAAAAACTTAAGACTATTATTAATAAAAAATTATAAAATGCCTAAAAACGCTACAGGTAAGTGATTGTATGATTAATTAACGTTTCCATTGTTAGAATATTTTACCTACAGATTATTATTATTATTATTATTATTATTATTATTATTATTATTATTATTATTATTTTTTTTTTTTTTTTTTTTTTTGTCCCTGAAGTATCTGTCGCAGACACTTAAAGAATCTTCTGCTACTGATTCCTCGGGTCGGATTAGCATTGTATTTTTTTTGCTGCGGGTCGAGTTGACTTTCATTTCGGGCTGAGTTTTGAATTTTCCCTGTCGGGTTTAAATTGACCCGATCATTCTTAATATCTGAAACAATTCTTGAGATAAAAAAATCTGTACCCAAAATGACTTTCAAAATGGACACTCCCAAAAAATGGACATTTCTATATAGCGAACATTTTTTTTCCAATTCCTAATAGTTATATATTTCCACGTTCTACCTCTGAATAGAAAGCATCCCACTGTACACACACGTAATATGTGTATGTATGCATAAACTGTCACAAATACGATGCGTGTGTTTTTGCATGTATCATAAATGAAATATTGATGTTTATCATATTGTGAGAGAAGAAAAAGTGCTTCTTGACTGTAACGTAAAGAAAAGTTGGTTGGTTGGGATTTTATGGCGCAAAGTCCGTCTGGGCACATGCTGCGCCAAAACAATGTAAAGAAGTAAACGTAAAGAAAGAACAAGGTATCGTCACATTTCCTATAAGCACATTTTTTCTCATGCAGTAAATTGAATATATACTCATTCGTTTTCAAATACGTATTTATTTACATCTGAAGCACAGTTTTGCCAGGGAAATCTCGACAACAGGACTTGCGAAAAACCTAAATATGGCCCCAAAGAATTATTCTATGGTTAAGCAAATTCGCAGACTAAAAATCGCAGTCATCCTAACCTGAAAATAGAAAGTTAAAGACAACTCGATTGGATTCAGGATTCTTTTCAACGATCCGCGTCATTCAGAAAATTTACTATAATTGAGTACTAAAAAATATAAATTTTAATGAATCTTTCTGTATAAAATTAGCATTAGAGATATAATTCTAGATTATTTCTATAATTGGATTAAAACATGCTTTACTTTTCTTTCATTTCGAATCGGGTTTCGGCTCGAAGTATTTCGGATTCAGGTCGGGTGTGGATTGAAATACGTCGTGTTCGGGTTGAGTTGCACGTCGCATAAAATTATTTTGTCTAATTCTGGGACGAAGATTTTTTTTTTTTTTTTTTGGGGGGGGAGGGGGTGAACAAGGCTGTCATGATTATGAATGTGCGTTAGTGTTTATTCCTTTATGAACTAAATATAGTTTTTTAGTATATTTTATGAAATTTGTCTTTAAATATAATTGATAAATCAATTATCTTTTTATATGAAGATTAAAAAGAAATAATATTTGGAACACTAGGTAAGTATTTCTTCTTCCATGCCCCTAGCGGTGAAAGTGCTGTTACAACCTCTAACATATCAAGATGGTCTGTGTCAAATTTCATTCGGACGCAGAAAGAGAAATTAATAAATTTGGCCAATTTTGGAAACGTAAAAATGAAGTTCCACTCTCTCTTTTTCTATATATATATATATAATGAACTAGTAAGATAAATTTTGATTCAAAAGTATTATATACCAACATTTTGTTCATCTTTAGAATTTTATCAACTTGTTTACACATCTGAATTTCATTTTAAATTATCATCATAATCAACCGTTTTCGATCCACTTTGGATGTAAGTCACTCCCAAATTTTTCCAATGTTTCCTCGTTTTTTTTTGTTTTTTTTTTTTCGGTAGAAGTTGAGAATAAATCTATCAACTAAACCCCTAACCAAACTTTTCAATCCGAATCTTTATCTCCCTCTCCAAGCAAAAAAAGTTTAAAACTTTTAAAAATGCAATTTAAATAAAAATGTATTTGTTACTTTTCAGTTACAATAAATAATTACATCATAATATGCCGCAAAGGCAAGGCAATATAGAAAGGCGTCTAAACTTTGTGCACAAAATGCATAAAGTGAAAAATCTTTGAAGTTTATTGACACTAGTATAGGTGACATTAGTTTTTTTTCTATGCTATTTGTTATTTTATAGTAACGGTAAATAATTCATTAAATATATCTAATCTGAAATACCCGCTTCATGACCCCCATTTAATATATTATTACCTACTGAAAAAAAAAAAATCATTCTACGTAAAATATTAAAAATAAAATACAGGGTGTCTACACAAGCCCGATCATATTTGAAAAACTCATATCAATTTAACCATTTAACGCATTGTCATTTCGGAGTGCAGTTTGTTCCATAAGACTTGGTTTAAATTAATTGGTTTGAATTTGTTGTGGTAAAAGAAGAAAATATTTTCTTGTATTTCTAATTTATTATATACTTTAAAGAAATTTTCTTTAAACTATTTTTTGCTACAAAAATTCCGATCATTTACAAAGTCATATAAGACAATTCGTTTTTTTTTTTCGAGAGTTTATGAAATGTAATCGCATTTGTCAGACCTCTGTATATAACTAAGCGCATAAAACTTTGTGCGTATTTTTCGAGGGGAAAATTTATCCACTCACAAAGAAAAAAATATAAGTCTTTCTCACGTTCTCAAGAAAAAGGAGAAGCAGAAGAGTCAGGCTGTAGAATTGGGATTGCGGAGCGGAAAAGCAGAAACAACCTGCACTCGTTCTGGAGTTGCAAAATAAATGATGTTGAGGCGCGGTTATTTTAGGGTGACATCGGAAAATATTATGAAATAAATAAGCGCCGAATTACTTCTCCGACTAACATCTTTAGCGTATGAATGTCGGTGACACAGATTTTTTTTTTTTTAATCACAAAAATGTCAGGAGTCAGCTGAAAAAAAGAACAAAAAAATCGTCGCGATATTTTAAACTCCCGAGTTATTTAGGTGAAAAAAGTTTTCTGTTATATATAACTATTAAGTGTAATTTGGCACTGTAGTAATTTAATAAGACATACTTAAAGAACCATGAAAAAAATAATGAAAACTATGACAGCGTGCAATGATGAATGAAATGTAGTAGTAAAACCTTTTCATTCATAATTTTTTTAGACGCATGCATTTTAATAATTAGCCATTGTATTCAAAACTTCGCATAGTGCGTTTTATATGCTTTACGCATTGTTTTAAAACAGAACGCTGTTACTCATCGACATTAAAATTTTACACAGCAATTTAAGTTCTGATATTTTGAAGTTAATGAAAACTTAAGAGGAAAGTTAGTTAAACATTGAGTTTTGAGTGATAGGTTACAAAACTATACATATATATTTACTGTTCGCAACAGCATATCTGTCAACAGGTTTGTTTGCACACCAGTAATCGTGTTATAAAAATATTTTTTTTTTCTTTGAGGACAGTAGCGTCACGATAAAATAAGACAAAAATTTCAATTTTAAAAAAGTGGTGTAAAATGAAATATAGTCGTCTCTCTTGAATTCGAAATCAGAACCTTCGCTCAATTCGAATCAAACATGAAGTCCCGAAATTTTCAATCGCAAAATAATGGTAAAAATTTTCATTTATTCGAACTCATTTTTTCTTGACTTCGTTTAATTCGAACAAGTGCGAATTCCACTTTTTCATTTTCCCCCACTTTCTCACGGACTTCAGATCCTTGAGATAACTTACTTTCTTTCATTTTTATCAGGCTTGTTATGAACTAGTATGCATATAATCCAATGGATTTGATATTCGCTTTTTAGGTGCGTTCGTAATTATGTAAATACGTAGCACCTATTGTTGTCGCTCAGTCCGTCCGTCTGTCCATCCGTCCGCATATAACAACGCAAAAACTACCCAACCGAATCGTTTGAAATTTAAAATACATAATTATTACATAATTTTGTCGAGTCATTTCAAATTTTATGAAAATCGGATGGATAGATCAATTACAGGGACAATCAAAAGGATTCCGTTACATTACGGTCAATGGGGAAAAAAAAGTTTCAAATGCATTTTGATCGTTTGAAATTTAAAACGTATAATTTTTACATAATTTTGTCGAGTCATTTCAAATGTTATGAAAATCGGATGCATTGATCAATTACAGGGACAATCAAAATTATTCCGTTACATTACGGTCAATGGGGAAAAAAGTTTCAAATGCATTTTAATGGTGTTACACTCATTTGAATATAACAGAATTGACATGAATCTATGAAATATGTATTAAAAAATACATTTTGTACAATCTGTGATGCAAAGAATATTTATTATTAAATTACAGGGCCACACAAATGTATTCCACTAAATAATGTTATACGGGGAAACATTGTTTGGGGGGGTGTTTTAATTATATTAACCTACTTCACATTTTATGAATAAGATATACGTTAATGAAGTATAATAAAAATTACTCCCTGCATATTTACAGGAACACAAAGATTTCGACCACTATACAGTATCCAAAGTACGCTCTACTATATCAGCAAGATATGAATGTTTTAAAACTTCGTTATCAACGAACGCACCTCATTTGCTACGCTTTACGTGCAATTTCCAACTTGTTTATTACGAAGTCTGCCCATCAATGACACTTCCACTCCTTCTTACTTGAACCTGTTATTAATCCATTTATCAGTTTATGTATTTATAACTTTAAAGTCATATTCTAAAGATAACAGCCGAAATAAATTTGAAAATTAATATAATATGAATTCCTTTGTAACAGTTCTCCTTTAACCATGTTTTCCTCTCATATTAATTCATAATTCGAACATTTCTTGTGGTCCCCACGAGTTTGAATTAAGGAGAGCCGACTGTATTTTGATTTCAGATAAGGAAAAGAAGAAAACAAAATCAATGTTTTTTGTGGTCTAAATAAGCTTGGGAGTCTTCATTTTGAAATTTTCATTATGAACACCTAATTTTGAAACCATATTTGACTTTTTAAATGAATTTTACCTTTGAACGCAAAAGAGAATTCGTTCGATCAAATAATTTAGGTATTATCAAGAGACGCATCGATAATTCCATTCTCCTCAGCAAAGCAGTAACGTTCATTGTAAACAACCCCTTTTTTTTTAACGCAAAGGTAACACTGTAGCTGCAGATCTTTGATCATCATAAACAAACAATCTTTTAACATAGCATGCCAACAAAAATAATGTGTATAGATTTTTGAGGATATCATGGAAAATATATTTTCACAAAGCACATCAACAAAAGTACCACATCTAGAAGTCGTTTTAGTTAACTGTTTGGAAAATAGTTTTTGTTCTCGGTAGAGAATTGGGAAATCTGAAGTATATCTGAATATTTTTATTGGTTGAATTCTACAACTTATCTTATTTTATTCGTTTTCTGGATGATCCATATTTACTGTCCAAAAATGGAATACTTCTGTTGCCACGATGACAAAAAAAAAGTATTGAAAAACTACAAACAAATTTAGATACAGCTTTCAAACAAATTGCATTCAAACGCACGTTTTTTCCTCTAGACGGTGTAAAAATTGAAAACGTGTGATGTTTAGAAGTTTAAAATTTTGCAGAACCGAAAATTGTAAAACTAAAACTTCATTTAAAATTTTGTACGATTGGCACAGGAATATTATTTTTTAATCCATGGCGTAAGTAGTATAAGACGTTTAGACGTAAGGAGTATAAGTAAACAAAGTTTTGATCATCATAAAAATTATGTTTATTATTGTTATTTTTTTTAATATAGAATTTATAACCTAAAATTTTAGTCTTTGAAAATATAATTTTCCAAATAAGTCGTTGTAACTTGTTAAAATAGTAACTATTTGGAAAATTGTTTTTGTCCTCGGTAGAGAATAGGAAAATCTGAAGTATATCTAAATTTTTTTTATTGGTTGAATTCTACAACTTATTTTATTATTATTTTTTTTTAAATGTTTACATTTTTTGAGTGACGAAGTCTCATTTGTTTCACTGCTGACTTTTCAGTCATCACGTCTCGTCAGAAATGTGCAGGCTGCTTTTGGGCGGCTTCCAAAAAATATAGTTGGTTTTTTATGATGTCACATGATTGAAACTGATCTACTGAAATGAACTTTCTATTACAATGAACTTTCGAACCAAGTATCTAAAGAAAAACTCCATTTCGAAACAGCATTTCCAACTGGCACATACAAAAAAATTTTGTGGCTCGATCTAAAAAAGTTGACATATCCATCAAATTATGCAAATGGATTGCACAAACTATTACTCTATAAATTGATTTTGACAAAATTATCTCTAACTGATTGCCCTAGGTTTTTTATGGGCTAATTCCATGGGTTCTGTAGTGTAAGTCACTTAACTTATTAATTGCTATGCTTGTTAGCCACCGTTATTTTCGAAAAGTCTGCTTGGCCTTATTCAATTAATGAGAATGAGCCAATAAAATTAATCACATTTTTTTCGTTCTATAATACTGGTAGCCAAAAATCATAGCCTGTGACTTACACTACAAGTGCTCATGGAAATAGCCTATGCTTCTTTCTGATAATTCATAGCACAACGGAATTTTTCGCTGAAGTTTGGAACATTTTTTTTTTTAAATTATTATTTCTTTGTTGAAAATTTTCCCTAACGAGAAACAATTTAGTTCAAAAAGCACTCCTGCATGGCCATTTGTTGATGTCATATATTTTTAAGGGGCTTCTAAGACACCATGTATAATTCATCTCTTACTCGAAAAGAACCCTTTCCACCACTTACTCCTTAAATCAAAAATGAGTGTTCACTTAAGGGTGTATTTCGATTCAAACTGCTTATTTTCCGATTTATTTTTAAATACATTTTTGCTCTCATGTGCATCAAACTGGCAAACTGTCTTATTTAGAAAGCACACAAGGTGCCGTGATTGTCGATTCTTTGATAAATGCAGAAAATACTACAAAAAAGGCAGTCAAACTTAGCCTTTTATCCGAATTTTCCGAAGCGGGAGATCTGGGAACGAAAAAAAGGGTCATATTGAGAAGGTAATTATTTATAAATCAAATTCTAATGAATGGAGCGTAAAAAGACATCACACGGCATCTTATACGTCTCTTCAAAAGTCCTCTTAGCAAGTTTCATGTTTCTACTTTTAAAAATGTGTCTGAAATTGTATCAGAAAATTTCGTGCTGTGAAGGTGGAAAAGGGTTTTTTCGAATACACCCTTAACCGTTTAAACGCCAATGTTCCCAAATGGGAACATTTTTTTTTCATTTTTTATACAATTTCCTTGTATAGGATACTTTATTTAAAATCCTTGATATTATTATGAGAGATGTTTTATAAATCTCGATAAGTGTATTTAACGTATCAGCAATAATAAATTACGCAACGAATTAAAAGAAACGCATACATGCAAAAGAAAGGAAATAATGCAACGGCACATAATTAGTATTTTTTAATTAATCACGTGCTGTTGCATTTCTTTACTAATTTATAGTTATGTTTTATAAATCTTTTTACGGAAATTATGCCGACAGGGATTAATAAATGTCGGTACTATTTTTTTTTAATACGTTGAGGAGTAAAATATTGAAAAAAAAAAAAAAAAAAAGCCTTCTCCTTCGTGCATAAAAGTTCAGCAGTTTTGTTATTGTTATTGAAGTTGTTACACAGGAAATATGCCTGTTTTATAAAAAGGGATAAAGGTTGCCGCTCCCCTCCCAAGACCTTTGAAACTTTAGGTATTTTTTTTTTAAATCTATAAAATCGTGGGAAAGGGTTTCTAACAATGAAATTTTTTTCAGGCTCTCTCTGAAATCATCCATGACTTTGTTTCGAAACTTTTTTATAACAGCAAATTTACACCTCCAAAAAATTGCAGTTATTGCAGAGTATTTTGAATCCCAAAAGACTTAACAATATATCTGCATCCCAAAAGACTTAACAATATCTCCGATTACCATTTTATTTTAATAATAAATGATATTTTATTTTCTGGCACAAAAAAAAAAAAAAAAAAAAAAAAAAAGTTTGAGACAACCCCTCGCAAAAAATGCACTATTCTACTAATACTAAAAGACGATTTTCTTGCACGTTTTGAGCCATGTTAATAATGGCGCCCTTCATTTCTTGCCAAAAGCTGAGATGTGCCTCTGTTTAGTAAAAGGTTGGACAGGCCTGGTGTAAACATACTATTAGCTGACAATGATGGCAAGTTTAGATAACGATACAATAAAATAACTACCGTTCTTAGTTCATGTGATCATTTGAGTAAATTACTGTGTAATTATGGCACAAAAAATGGTATCTTCAATATTGATGTTTTCAGTAAAAAGTGAAAGATTTGAAGCAAATTAAAAATGTAAATTGAGAAAAATGCTTGAAAATAATGAAATTTAATTATATTAGGGAAAAGAAGAAGAAGAAGAAGAAAGCGTCATATGTGAAAGGTTTAAATGTGCAATGAAGAATAAGTCAGAAAAACATACGACTCAACGGATAAACATACAATCTGTGCAACCGTTACTGACAGCTTCCACCAAGGAAGCTTTTTCACTTTTATTTCCAACCTATTGGCACATATATAGCCTTTCCTAAATTCATATGGCCAGTAGGATGGAGCGAACAAAATATTTTTTTTTTAATCAAAAACGGGTAGGTGCCAAAAGTTGCTTTTATACTAGTACATCAACTGTGAAATTTTGCCGCTGAAAAAAAATGGCTTGAATCTGCGCTTTTGCTCAAAAAATCGAAATTTTGGGTAAAATGTCATTTTTTGACATAAAAAAAAAAAAAAAAAAAAATCTACAGAGCTGGTTATTATTTAAAAGTGTTACTTAAACCTTTACGTTTATCTGCTTAACATATTTAAACTATAAATCAATATCTTTATTCCGTATAGCTGGAGCAAAACAGACAACTTTTGGTAAGAAATTGCATTACTACTCTATTGGGACATACAATGAATTGTTCTTTTTAATACAGCTCTTCTTTTCAAAACTACCTTGGACATACGTCGTGGAAGTGGTTATATTTCATATACCACTCGTCCCAACTATTCGATCATCTTAGTACAGTGTTTTATTTATATACTGATTTGTTATTTTCTTTATCAAAATTTGGCATGTTTTCAATGCAATCACCTAGTTTATATCTTCTTTGTACCCACATGCTGCTATGACTATCTTAATGTATATTTTTACTCCTTATACAAATATTACCTCACTACAGCTACTTATTCAAAAAAATGACAAGCAGAGTAATGTACGGGAATATTATTAAAGGGATCTATTTGGCCATCTATTATCTTTATCAAACTTACATCCAGTTGATGAAAGTGATTGGAAGTTCTATTACCACAACATTTTTCAGTCAATTATATTTTTTTACGCAATGGCCTACTTCAAAGATGATTTCAAGTATTTCAACTATAAGTATGCCATCATTTATTCTGCTTTTGCATTTTTTATATGTTGAGAAGCAAGCTGTTTAATGTGATTTTTGGTGATCGTCAGAGAGAATTGCTATTGGAATTTGTCCTGCACGTGCAGAGCAACCGTTGTTGTAAATAACCTTTTTTTGCATTAGTTTTATGCCGTTTTCTAAGTGTTTTCGTAGCCAGGTAATTTCCCATTAACTTTTAGATCCCCATTTTTATAAGTGAACAACATTTGATGGTGAACTGTCCTGGGCATAAACTTATAATGCATAGTACTTTTTGAGAGAATGTACAGACTCTAATCGACTATAAGTACTCATTTAAATTTAGGAGAATTCTATTTGTCACTGTGAACCATTTTGCATTGGGTAAGCTTAGAATTGTGTATAATAATGGATCATATGCTACTTCAACTTCAGTGAATTTCCTCTGCGTCAATTATTAGAAAAGTCGATGTAAAACGTTATAATCTACATGGATTCACTGGATCAATAAGAAAATCTTTGTCTACGTACTATTCACTTCCTATTGCAATTTTTTATAAAATAGATAATAATTTTGAAAAATTATTTTCTCAAATTAAGTATAAGATACTCAGAACAGATTAGAAATTTCTGTCGGAGATTGCAAAGCTAATACATAAAGAAAGCTATTTCTCAGAAAAAATGGGGAATGGGAATTTAGAAAACATCTCGCTAAAAAAAAAAAAAGCTTATAAAGCGAATAAAATTTTCCGCTTTATATAAGCACAGATTGGCAATCAGAGTCTATAGATTCACTCACAAAATACATAATCAAAGTTTATACCGCGGGATATTTTATACCAAATGTAATACACACCTGAAATTACTCGACTACGAAGCAACAAAGGAAACGACATAAAACAAATACTAAAATTTCTTTCGAAATATTGTTTCTCTACACGCAAATTTTCTTTGCAATCCTCTGTGACGATCGTCATAATATTAAACTGCTATCTTGTCAAAATATACTCAATGTAACAGGTACAGTAAATGACGACATACTAGATATTGAATTCATACAATCAATAATTTTTAGGCATATCATTATATATATAATGTAATTGATTGAAAAAATGTTGTGGTTACAGAACTCTTAATCATAATGTATTAATTGTATGAAAATTTAATGAAGATTTCAATTAACAACATACCTAAACATTACTCAGCTTCCTCTTCTGTTATACAAGGTATAAATATATACGTGCAGCAGGTCACACTAGTAGCATCCAATGTCAGTGAAAACAAAGAAGAGGTAAACTAACTTTGATACATAGAAAACTTATGCCCTTCTTCGGGGAAAAAATAACAATTCAATATATAAATAAAACACTGGGCCTAGATTGTTGGGTAGCTGAGACGGGTGGGATATGAAGTGCAGCCACATCTCCGAATTATATACAGAATAGGTTTGAAAGCAGATAGGTAAGAAATGCATTCAAAACATCATTTCGCTGTATGCTCCAATAGAGAGGTAACGCTGGTTTTTACCAAAAGTTGTTAGATTTGCTCCAATTATACAGACTACAGATATTGTTTTATAGTTTAAATATGTTGAGCATAATATATTGAGCAAATATGTTGAGCATAAATATAAAAGTTTAAATAACACTTTTAAATAATAACCAGCTTTGTAGGAATTTTTTTATTTTTTTGAAAAAATGTCAAAAAATAACAAATTTTATCGAAAATTTCGATTTTTGGAGCAAAAGCGCAGACTCAAGTCATTTTTTTTTCAGCGGTAAAATTTCACGCAGTTGATGTAGTAGTATAAAGGCAACTTTTGACACCTACCGTTTTGGATTTTTAAAAAATATTTTTTTTCGCTCCACCCTAATGGTCAGCTTCCTCCTTTTCTGTCACTTCCAAGAACAGTGTCATGCAGTTTGTTTCCTAATAACGCAATTTGTTCCTTAATAATAATTTTGCATAGTTTTTTTTTTAATGTGTCTTTCATAAGATAATTATCTTTCAATGAGAATTTTCAAGTTTTTGTTATATCGAGAAATTCTGAGATGAGCGATTTTAATATTACAGGTCAATTTTTGGCCAAGTTTGCATTTTTCACATTCGATATATGACATCTATGGGTGATTAATAGAGAATATAAATCTAAAATTATGAATTATATTTTAAATTATATTTTTCTTATTTTAATTTCCGTTTTACATAGTAAAATGTTTTACACATATGTGTTAATGTATGATTCAGTTTTTTTTTTTTTTTTTTTTTTTTTTGTGTGTTACGATTAATCGGGCAATGATATTTATTTATGCATTAGAACATTTTCCTGATTTCCACCTTAGAAATTAATTGTAATTTTTTGTGACTGCGTGGCCTTGCCCTTGAAAACGAGTCACGTATCACAAATTATATTTTTATTCATCATTGTTCCACTATTGCTAATTTTATGCCCATGTCTTTTCGAATTTATGTATATTATACTGGGTTATTCTATTTTCGATGTAGATGTTGATTTGTAGTATCATATATATATATATATATGTGGCTTAAATGAATAAGTCAAGTAAGTGAAATTTTAAGTAACGATTTTTAAAAGACGGATTTGGGTTTTCTTTCAAGTGAGTTTTTTTGGATGGGTAAATTCAAGCTAATCGTGGTAACTGAGAAAAGTGAGCATTTAAAAATACTTTTAAAAAGTTTTGGGAAACATGAGGGAAAATGCGTAATTAGATGTATAAGTTCAAAGTTGAAGTTTATTCCAACAGAACCAAAAGTGTCTACGCCAAGACACTCGGCTGGCTTTCCCTCTGTTCAAAGAAACCTCAACGGCGCTACTCCAATCTTGAATATGATTTATAATATTGAATAAAATTTGTTTTGGGTGGGGCAAAATCAAATTAACCCTGGTCTCTGAAAAGATCGAGCGTTTGAAAGACTTAATAAGTTTTGGAAAGCATTTGGGAGAGTAAATTAGATGTGTATTTTTCAAGTTTTTAGTAGAACATTTCAGGTTTATTCCAATAGAGCCAAAAATGTCCAGGGCAAGACACTTGGTTGATTTTCCCTCTGTGTGAATAAATCTCAACTCCGCTACTCCAACTTTTAATATGACTTATCCAGTTAAGTTTATTTATTTATTTATTTATTTTTTTTTGGGGGGGGGCGGCAAATTAAACAAATCCTGGGCAGTGAAAAGATTGATCGTTTTAAAAGACTTTTAATAAGTTTTGGGAGGCATGTAGGAAAATATATAATTAGCTGTGTATTTTTCAAGGTTAGAGTTGCACAGTTGAAGTTTGCTCCAATGCAGCCAAAAATACCCAGGCTCTCGGTTGGTTTTTCCTCTGTTGCAATAATGCTCAACTGCGCTACTCCAACATTAAATAATTTATCCAATACATACATACATATATATGTGACGATTTCAGGAGAACTCGAATTATTTCCACTGGTTAAAAAGAAACACACAGTCATGGCAAGCGAGTGAAAAAAACAAAAATAATAAATAAATGTAGAAGATCCAATAATTAGTCATGGGCTGCTGTAAATTCATTTATTAAATTCGTGATAATGAGGAAGGAAAAGCTCCTTTTTGCAAAAATTCCATCATTATTTCAGCGAGCTGTCCTCATCGAAGAAGCAACCCAAGAAATCTTCAGAAGAATCCTCCTTTCATCTCGAGACTTCCACCTTTTAAACTCAAAAGAAAGTTCTGGAACATTCGGTAACCTCAAATCATCATTCTTTCATGTAAACAGAATTCTTGTCCAGCTACGAGATTATTTTAAACAGCGATAAATTTATTTAAAAAAATATACATATTATTTAACCAATTTATAATTGACTCAGAATTTTAAATATCTTAGGCAGACGATTTTTATACATGATTAATTTTAAGAGAAAAAGAAAAGAAATGAATTTATTAATATGCAAATTATCGTTGACGGCGGAAAAATAAATAAATAGATAAAATAAAATAATGATATTTTTTAAAGGTATGGGTTTGGAATAAATTTAATAAGACTTTCTTAAAAAGGGTTGATAAAAACATAGAAGAAATCAGTTTTATTTGGAATATTAAGAAATAAAGTTTTAATTAAGAATATTTTTAATTTAGAGCCATCTTTTTAAATTTACGCATACTGGATTAATGTTTTTTAAGGCAAATTAAGAATTTATATCGTCTGCATAAGGATTAACAGATTAGATTTAGAAACAAGATTTTAATTTAATAAGTTGAAGTAAGTACGAAATATTATTATAAGAAAATTAAGATAGTATAAAGGTTAGTTTTGGCGAAAAAATTTTAAATTTGTAATATTATCCCCCCTCCCCAAGACTTTGTATGAAATTGATAGTTAAATAAAACTACAAGTTCAGACAACAGAAATATAATAATTTAGAAAAGTTAAATTTTGGAATAAAACTGTCAAACTCAGGAAGCCAAGAGATGGAAGAAAAGAAAATTAAAGCAATATAAAAAATATTAGCGATTAAAATAAAATAGTTAACAGAAAATAATTCTGAATTGAATTTAGGTAGGAGCATTTCCCTGAAAGAAATACAATAATGTTACAACATCACTTACCATTTGTAAGTGCATAGGAGATAATACATATAATAACAGTAAATAAGTTATGAATATTAATAAGCAAGAGATTAAAATATAATAAAAACAATAAAAATTCGTTCTCATGGAAGTTTAAATAATTACAATGACTTAATGCATAGTTTATTTTAAATAAGTCCTTTAAATGAAACAAGTCTTTCAATATATATAAAAGAGTCTTTTCCAATGTTCACTGAATACAGTCCTTGTAGGAAATAAAGTCTTTAAAGGCTACCTAAAACATTCTTCTCAAACTTAGTTGACTACATACAGTCCTTCAAATGAAAAGTCTCAAATAGTTTTAAAAATGCAATTCTTCATTGTAGTTCGCTAGATATAGTCTCTTTAATTAAAGATCTTTAAATCTAGTTTAATCTTTGGTTTTAATGTTATGTTGGATCCAACATCTTTCAGTACTATATCAATTTTTCAATAATAAATAGCATCACTCTCAATATCAATAATAAATAATATAGAAAAATTTAAATAATAACAATAACAACAATAATAAGTAATAGTATAATAAGACTCCATATCCTAATATTTTTCAATAAGAGTATAATTAATACTAAACTTCATTATAGAAATCCTAATAATAATAATAATAGTAAGACAAGAGTATAATCAAAAGAAAATATCACTATTTGTTTATTATTGATAGGGAAAATATTGGTTGAGGATAAAAATAATTACATAGCAACTAAATAATTTTCTTATCTTCTAATAGCATAAGAAAGTATTTTTTGCTAGCCGAAAGTATAAATAAAAAAAATCATAATAATTCCAAAATCCAAATAAAATTAAATCTAACTACTTAGAAAATGGACTCTCAACCAGTATTTCCTTACAATAATTCCTCTCTGATACTCTTTTACAAAATTGTCAAATTTGGTTATAAGTTTTCAATGCCAAATGTAGAATAATGTTTTATCCACACATGGTTTATAAACTTTAATAATAAAATACAATAGGAATGAAAGTTGTCATTCTTAATTGAGAAATGGAAATAAAAATACTTTGCTTTTTGAAAAACCTTTAATCTGTAGTTTTCACAATCACTGAAAATCACATATTATGTTATAGGTTTAAGTAGAATCATTAGATTTTATAACTGTTATAACATAAATATCTGCTGAATAAATAGAATAATATTAATGTCAAATACATGAGTAAATATAATTAGACTTAAACACCCTTAAAATTAATTTATCAACATCAATTTGAAAGTTTTTACAATCAAAGTGTTCACCTTATGCCTGCATAAGGTGCCCAATTTAACCCCAAAAACTCCCCAAAACAAGTAATATTCTTGTAGGCCTCCAAGAACATACCTGCTGATGTTGAAAATTATGGTGATAAAATATTTAAAGACTAAGAATTAAAATTTAATCTATTGTCTTGACTTTAGTTTGATCTAGTGATTGTGATTGTATCTGAGGTTTTGTTTGTTTTTTGGGTTGCTCATGAAACAGTTTAAAATCTTCGGGTGAAAAATAGGGTCTTAATTTAGAAACATGCACAATAACGGAATTCTGTCTTGTCTCATAATTAAATTTATCTATTTCATAAGATACATCAGAAAGTTTATTTATAATTTTATATGGTCCAGAGAAAGTAGGTTCTAATTTTCGAGTGTTAGGGTATTTAAATTCTTCATAAATTACAGAGTCTTGTATTTTTAATGGGCATTCGACAAAATGTCGATCATAGAGTCTTTTACTTTTAAGGTAAAATTCATGAGTTCGCGCTTTCGCAATTTTGAGGGCTTTGTC
This sequence comes from Maratus speculifer, assembly GCA_964019185.1. NCBI lineage: Eukaryota > Metazoa > Arthropoda > Arachnida > Araneae > Salticidae > Maratus > Maratus speculifer. The sequence goes on from OZ025296.1 coordinate 291,093,144, forward strand.
TACTGGAGTTGTATACATTTTAATTGCCTCACACAAAACCATTACCCCCCATTTTAAAAATCTGAATCAAAATTATCGTGAAAATTATAACTATATTTAGCTGCTAACTTTAACCAGAAATTTTATCTAATAAAAATAGAAATTGTAAATATCATAGTTATACCTTAAATTGTGATCAACTTTTTAATTCTATTATTTTATAAATCATAAACAGATTCAAAATTTTAATTATAGGTAATTCCTTACTTAAAACCACAAAATTTACTAAAAAAAATTAATCACATTTATCAGTCAAAATTCCAGCAACAGCCTTGCACAGTTCCATATTCTTACTGAATTTAAATAAATTATAAGAATCCGGGAACCAAAGCTCACTGTCACTAGAAATTCTAACAAATAAAGGAAAAAACATAAATGTTAATTTAATTTTCAGCTCAAATGTTTAGTTGTAGGAACATTATCATGAAAATACTGTATTCTGAGAATAGTTCTTGATAACAAACAATATCAATAAATTAGAAAATGTACCTTTTAAAAAATAACTTGAGCTTCTGAGTTCTTTTATACTTCATTATTATTACGAACTTATCTTTAAACGTGCATAAAAATATCATAATACTCTTAATAAGTAACAGTAAATATCTTAAGAACATCATACTCCTCAATTAAATTTTTAAGAACAAACATGTTTTCACTCCAACAAGTAATAATAATAATAGTAATAATAATAATAAGACTCATAACTAGATAAAAAGATAAATAAATAAGGCTCACAGAAAAATAAACAAACAAATAAATAAACCTTACAAACAAAGAACTATCTACACAAATACAGTAAAAAGGATACACATAATAATTAAATACATCTAAAAATAACTCACGGATAAGGAGAAATTTTCAAGCTGATCCTAGGGGAGACAGGAATAACGAAAATTATGAAAGTAAGTAGTAATCTGCGTTCAGTTGTCTCTAAAAGTTTTTTTTTTTTTTTTTTTTTTTTTTTTTTTTTTTTTTTTCTTGTCATTATGACCATGATTATCTTGAGTCATCAGTTACACATAAACAGCAAAAAGGTGGAATATCAGGCCTCAGGAATTCACGAGATATTTAGAAGAAATCTTTCAAACCACTCGGACAGAAAGCTGTTTAACATTAAAATCTCCTCTGTTACATTCACTCGAGGAATCAAAAGATAATGGCAATTCTTGCTTAATAACACTTTCAACCATGGCGAGAAAAATTTTCGGCGATTCATATTTTTGTCATCACTTCGTTTCAGTAGATTCATTAGATTCATTTACATAGCATTTTACTTCTTCAGTAGATTCATTTCAAAATCCGAAACAGGCACTAGCACAGGCATTACTTATCCTGTCCGACTTTTCGATTAGTTGTGACGATTTCAGGAGAACTCGATTTATTTCCACTGGTTAAAAAGAAACACACAGTCATGGCAAGCGAGTGAAAAAAACAAAAATAATAAATAAATGTAGAAGATCCAATAATTAGTCATGGGCTGCTGTAAATTCATTTATTAAATTCGTGATAATGAGGAAGGAAAAGCTCCTTTTTGCAAAAATTCCATCATTATTTCAGCGAGCTGTCCTCATCGAAGAAGCAACCCAAGAAATCTTCAGAAGAATCCTCCTTTCATCTCGAGACTTCCACCTTTTAAACTCAAAAGAAAGTTCTGGAACATTCGGTAACCTCAAACCATCATTCTTTCATGTAAACAGAATTCTTGTCCAGCTACGAGATTATTTTAAACAGACGATAAATTTATTTAAAAAAAAAATATATATTATTTAACCAATTTATAATTGACTCAGAATTTTAAATATCTTAGGCAGACGATTTTTATACATGATTAATTTTAAGAGAAAAAGAAAAGAAATGAATTTATTAATATGCAAATTATCGTTGACGGCGGAAAAATAAATAAATAGATAAAATAAAATAATGATATTTTTTAAAGGTATGGGTTTGGAATAAATTTAATAAGACTTTCTTAAAAAGGGTTGATAAAAACATAGAAGAAATCAGTTTTATTTGGAATATTAAGAAATAAAGTTTTAATTAAGAATATTTTTAATTTAGAGCCATCTTTTTAAATTTACGCATACTGGATTAATGTTTTTTAAGGCAAATTAAGAATTTATATCGTCTGCATAAGGATTAACAGATTAGATTTAGAAAGAAGATTTTAATTTAATAAGTTGAAGTAAGTACGAAATATTATTATAAGAAAATTAAGATAGTATAAAGGTTAGTTTTGGCGAAAAAATTTTAAATTTGTAATATATATATATATTTGTGGGGTGGATAAACTAATTCTGGTCACTGAAAAGGTTGACCGTTTTAAAAGATTTTTAATAAGTTTTGGGAAGCATGTGGGAAAGTGTGTAATTAGATGTGTATTTTTCAAGGTTAGAATAGCAGAACTGAGGTCTACTCCAGCAGAACCAAAATTGTCCAGCCAAGACACTCGGTTGGTTTTCCCTCTATAGGAATAAACGTCAACTGCGCTACTATAATCTTGAACATGCTTTACTACTATTTTCAAATTATGTATTTAAATATTAGTTTTTTTTTCTTTCTTTTTTAATCACGCGATGTCTAAAATTAAGCGAAACTGAACTTACAATTAAAAAATAATGGTAGATGTTTTAAATGAAAAAAGCACAAAATTGACAACACTAAGTCTCATATGTTGCAGATATGTTACAATAGTAGCTATGAGGATACTACGATTCAAGAAATCAACGAAAAAACAATTTGTAAGAAAAAGAAAGATAAATCCTACTAAATATAGAAGTACGTTTTTCTGAAAAAGAGCACATCTCAAATAAATAAATAAATAAAATAAAGTTATACGGAAAGGAAACGTAAACACGCCCATAATAATTAAACAGAAATATATAAATATTATTGTTTCAAAGAAAGCAAACTTTACAAAGGATTTTTATTTTTAAAGAAAACTAGCAACAGGAAACTTTAGAAAGAGCATCAGGAAAATTTTCAAAGGACTCCCGTGGTCACCGCGTTTGACAATCTTGCTGCAAGTTGTTCTATTAATTCCATTTTTATCGCGAATAGTGAATTTATATGAATTCTCGAAAGTTCCCGTTTCCCACTCCACTCTTCTTTAAAATATTTTCCATGATTTCAAATGTCGGTGCGTAATTTGTCCATCACATTCACCGCTCCAGGCGAATGTCTTCTTTTCAACGATCGAAATTCCGTAGGAGTTTTTCTGTAGGATATCCTTGAACTTTCAAACATCATAGGACTAGAAGTTTTTCTTTAGGCTCAAGTTTTGAGATTTATTGGTTATCTAAAACGATTGTCGGTTATATTAAATTTCAGTTTATTGTCAATTAGTTCTTTCTGCATTTATCAATTATTATTATATCAATTGCATTTCGCATTAGTATGTGCAAATAACAGTTTTGGATACCCCCCCCCCCCCTGCATATACATATGGTTTTTAGAAACTATTATATAAAATAAATTTCTTTCATGTTATAAGAAATAATATTGATGTATCGCAAAACGAAAAGAAGCATTCTTTAATTAAAATAGGATACATGACATTTAAAATATTGAAGTATCTTGCAGTGTACTATTTAATTTTTTACATATTTACACTTTTTTTTTCTAACAATTAAGATCTCCATATGGGCATACTCAGAAAAATCTGGGGAAAAAAAATACAGGTGCTCTTTTCATGAAGAAATATATGTTTCTGTATATATAGATATATAAGAATTCGTACCTCGGTAAAAAGTCTTAAAATAATAATAATAATAATAATAAAGTCGGCGGAACCTTAATAGAGAATCCTTAAAAAATAATAAGAAGAAGAATGAAAATTTCGTTATTTGGCGATTTTTCATCGGTTGGCGACGGGATAAAATTTTTTAAAAATACTCTTTTATGGTCACCGCGTTAAAGAGTCTCGCTACAAATTGTTCTATTAATTCCAATTTAATCGCGAATAGTGAATCTATATGAACTTTTGAAGACTTCTATTTCTCCCTCAACTCTTCTTTAAAACATTTTCAACGATTTCAAATGTCGGCGCGTACGTATTTATATTTGTCCATCACATTCACCGCTCCAGGCAAATGTCTTCTTTTCAACGATCCAAATTCTGTTGGAGTTTTTAAGCAGGATATCCTTGAACTTTCAAACATCATAGGACTAAAAGTTTTTCTTTAAGCTCAAGTTTTGAGATTTATTGGTTATCTAAAACGATTGTCGGTTACATTAAATTTCAGTTTATTACCAGTCAGTTCTCTCTGCATTTCCTATTTTTGCGAGGATTAAAATTAAATGTTTATTATATGAATTGAATTTCATATTAGTGTGCAAAAAACAGTTTTAATTTACCCCCTCCCCCCTTAATACACATATGGTTTTTATAAAATATTATGTATATATTAACCCCCTTAGCGACGGGAGTCTTTTATGAAATTTTTAATGTTTTGTCACCACTTTTTAAAAAGAGAAATTTGTGCCTCATCAAATCGAGAAAATGCTCCGATTAAATAAGGGAAGTTTTACAATAAAATTTTACTGGTGGGGATAAACAAGGATTCTTAAGCCTTTTTGCGGCACGTATACGTGTCGCTCTTCCCCAAGGAGTTAAATGTCTTACACTTTCTTTTAAAGAAATAATATTGATACATTGTTGCACAGAGAAATATAGAGATGTACAGAGATGACGGTCAAGGGAACCCAGCTTCCGCTTTAGAATTTTAATACAATCCCGGGGGGGGGGGGGGGGAAATGAAAAATTTCATCCTCTGAAATTTAAAGGGTTTAAGGTCAATTGACAATTGACCAAATAAGGTATTTCTATGCTAACTTTACGATTTATAAGTTTGTAGACAAACTTTTAGTAGATAACCGTGAATGTCTATAGATTTCAAATGAAAAGAAGCATTATCGGTTATCGTGATTCTTTAATGAAAGTAGGATACATAAGTTTTAAAATGTTGGAGATAAGTATCCTGCAGAACATTATTTATTTTTTTACATATTTAAGCTTTTTTTTTTTTTCCTAATCACAATATTGTATCTATATCCTGATAACATACCACACTCTTGCAACAAAACTGTCACAACTCAAAAACTAGGCTTAATGAGTTATGGCTGTCATGCTACGTGGTTTTTTTATTACTCTACCCAATCACCTAAAATAGAAGATATTGCAATTAAAATCCATCAACTAGATAGCAATTGTGTTTGGAACATGTCCATTGAGCCTACCACAGCCTGAAACATTTTTTCGCATTTCTTGAAAAACGGAGATTTTTGAGTTATAACACTTTTGTAGCTAGGGTGCGATATATCTAAACGTAATATAAATTATTCATGTTCATGAAGTTTGTATTAAAGAAAAAGACATTGTGATTTTACAATTTTTGACTGTTTTACATTACTTCATACAATAAGTTGCTTTAATAGACTAACGTGGTTTAATCTCCTCAGTTCAGAAACAAATCTTATGTGGGACTACAAAAACCAGTTTAAAATTATTATAAAACATTTCCAAAGATGCGTCAGTTTGTATATCGATGAAACTAACATTCACACACTTATTAAAAAGGTCTAGATGTAATTTTAACAATTCTAGAAGAAATTAAGTTAATTTAAACGGTGTTAAAAAGTTAAAGGGCCTCCAGGCGATATCAGGACCGAGGAGGTTAAAATTAAAGTTTCATAAGTTGTAGTATCTTTCATTTATAGATTTGAAAATATTTCCTGATAAATTTTGTTTAAAATTGCAATCTTTGATTCCAACAGTCATATAATCTTAACTACGAACGATTTATCCATAAACTTTTTATAACTAATGCTTAGACATGTTTATCCGCTTACTGTTTATTTCAGATGTCTAAGTTTATGTCTGCATTTGTCCATTTTATTCCTTTTTTTTTTTCTTATTTTTTATGCGATCGAATTCTGTTTAGTTCGGCAGTCATTTTTAGTAAAAGTATTTGAAATTTCTTGGCAGTCATTTCTTTCTCCTTCTCAATCCCACTTTCTCCCTCGACTAGTTTTCAGTTTCTTTATGAGACATATTTCTTTAAAAGCGAAAAATTAAGTATATGACTATTTTTTTCTGTTTTTTTCGAAATGTTTTTATTGTTTGGCTTTAAAAATTCTTTGTGCTTGTACTTAACCATTAAACCGACAAAGTAATGTCTAAGACATCGCATCGTACATTTATATATGATTCTGTGGTTATTCCGAAATTTTAGATATTTCAACTGTTTCTACTAAAAAAATAAGTTTTTTACTCAGATGTTTCATTTTTGTAATTTATGTTACATTTGGCTTAATTATCCCCCCCCCCCCCTGCGCCTCAAAAAAGCGTTGATATTTATGAAACAGCCTTGTCCTTAATAATCAAAATGTTATACGTCTTAAATTTTTATGGTGTCTCTGGATCTAGAACCTACAATTTATAGTCAGGAAAAAAATAATCCATATTTGACAAGTAAAAGAAAGAAATCTATTCTTAAACGATTAAATTTCCCCTTATCATTATTATAAGACTTTGAATTTTATGAAATTTCTGAAGCTTTTCGGCGCTAAAAACTGAAACACGCTTTTTTTATTCTACAATATATTTCTGACATTCAATTTTTTCTTATTCAAAATTAACAAAAACGCAACATTACTGTTTTACTCGTTGATTCAAATATTAAAGATATATTGCCAATTATATTTATCAACTATATAATCTATGTTTGATATAGGATATGAAAACATGAACTTCGTATGAATGAAGTTTTATTTCATATAATTTTCTTTTATGTTTACGAATTTTTATACAATTACTTATAAATATCTGTGCCATATTAATATATAATTATATTGCTTAATTAATATATAATTGTATGTTTAATTAATATATATTGTATGTTATATTAATATATAATTATATTGTATGTCTTTTTAACCATCTTTTTTCATTTTTTTTTTTTAATTTTTACTTTACTTCACCTATAATTTTATTGTAAAGTTAATTTTGAAGCGATTAAAGCAACTCATTAAACTATGACTTATTATTATTATTTGTTAAATCTTTAGTTTTCGCCTTGGAGTTTCATTACATATAAGATGAAGTTAGAAAAGAGATTATAAAGAATTACAAAAATAGAAAAAATAAGACAATGGTCTAAAATATTTGAAAATAATTAAATTTTAAATATCATCTAGTCTATAGAATCTTAATCATTAAAATATCAAGATCATACGATCATAATAAACTTATTGCTTAACAACACAGGAAATAGAAAATATTGCCTAAAATTAGCGACAGCTTTCCATTAAAGGTAAGATATTCTTTTTTTTAATTATTTTTTCAGGATTAGCCCGTATGTTGTACATGAAAGAAGAGTTTGCTTGATACATCCTTTAAAACTTTTTGACACCACTAAATTTTTAAATACAATTTCATAGTATTTAATGGCAGAAATGTTTAGGCTAAATATTTCGAATATTTTAGCTTAAGAAAGTGGATTTTATACCATATTTTAAATTTATTGTATGTAAAAAAAGAATAAGTTAAATAGTTAACACGCTAAACAAAGCGGATTAATTTAAAGGAGTCCGGAACACATTTTTTTTTTATTTATTGCTTAAAAATTTTCCTTTTTTTTTTTTTTTTTTTTTTTTTTGCTTAAAATGACGTTTAAATCATGTAGCTTTCAAGCAATAATGACTGTCATGGGAACGACTTCTTATAAAAATGCGTTTTTCTTCAAGATGGTTTTTTTCACCATTTCTCCTATTTAAATCCTTATAAGTCAAAAGCGGTTAAAGATAATTGGTTCAAACGTAGAACATGTCTTTTACAATTATTTTACTTAATTTTGATTCAGAAAATTAAAAAAACATTTATTTTTAAAAATATGATTTTTTTTTTTTTTTTTTTTTTGTAAAAAAGCTGCATCATTTAAAACATATATAAATAAATTATTTTTTTCTTATTTAAAGTAATTTTTTTAGAAATGCTGAATCAAAATTAAAACTTATATATTTCTGTTTATTTAAATGAAAATATATATATGTTGCAGCCAATACCCGAAATTGGCCAATTCTAGAACTGGCCGGCCAATTCCCGAATTGGCTAGCAACGTTACAAAATGACTGGCCAATTCTAGTATTGGCCAGCCAATTCGCGAACTGGCCAGATGCAATTGGCCAATTCGCGAACTGGCCAGATGTGACTGACAAATTCCCGAAATAGATATAAGCACTCGGCTTAATCCTTTGTAACATAGTTGAAAGTGTTTATGAATTCAAATAGTCTAGACGTCAGCCTGTCCGTGATCTAACTCGAGTAAAGTTTCCGATTAACTTGTAATTGTCATCGTATTTGGTTTATCAATTAATTTCGACATTGAAAGGGAATTGTGTACTATTTCTTGTTAATTTAGTTGGGTACACAAAAATATTTCGTTTCAATAGAATCAATGGGAATCTTTTTTACTGTACATTTTAATGTTACATTATCTTAATTACAAAAAAATTAGTACCTATGCATCATAGTTCGGATGTTGGCCAAGGCTTCCCGGCCGCGAATTGGCCGGCCAAAACCCGAAATACGCTATTCATTTCATGTATTTCGGGTTTTGGCCAGGAAGCTTGGCCAGTTCGGGTATTGGCCGGCCAGTTCTAGAATTGGCCAGGCTCCGGGTATTGGCCGCAACATATATATATATATTCTACAAATAATATTTCAAGTTATAACGATTTTAAATTATCCCACTTTAACAAATTTTAAGTTTTTTAGAAATATCTTTGAAAAGTTTTATCATGTAACTTTGCTTATTTATAAATAATATGGTTAACCGTCACAAAAAATTTCAATATTTAAACTCAATAAATAAAAATTATTTTACGGCCTTCTTAAAGGGTATATCTAACATGTTACATAAGCAAAAACTATTTAAAAAAAAAAAAAAAAAAAAAAAAAAAGAAAGAAAGAAAGAAAAAGAAAAGAAAAGAAAATTGCAAACAATTTGTGGTAATTTACATTGCATTGCTTTCATTTTTAAGTACAGGCATAAAGATCTCATTTTAAGAGGCCAATAAAAATACATAAGACATTGAAAACAAATATTTTATGTTTACATTCGGAAAGAGTAATGTTTGCCATTTATTAATTTTTACAATCTGTAACAATTTTTGCTATTAATTTCGAGATTTTGTTGTACGAAGAATGATATCGTCTAAATATTTTTCTTCGATCTCTATACACTTGGGAAGTAAGTCTATCCCGGAAATTCAGCATAATTTTTTCCACCATTGCTGGAAGAATTACTGCAATTTCAAATGGAATAGCATCCTTCAGTTTGTCGAGTGTCTTAGGACTTAGGTTTATGCGTGTAAACTTTTAGTAACCCCACAGAAAGAAGTTACATGCTGCTGCATGTGACGTTATCATATTTCGTGTAACAAAACCTCAAAATTAATAGCAAAAATTACCGATAGTAAAAATTAATAAATGGTAAGCATCCGAATGTACACATAAAATATTTGTTTTCAATGTGCGATATATTTTTATTGACCTCTTAAAATAGGGAGATCTTTATGCCCCACCCTGTACAAACAATGCAAGAAAACGACAAAAGACATTTCAAAGTAAGTAAAAAATGCTATACAAAATTGATAGAACAGAAAAATCTTACTCACACTGTGGAATATCTTTAAAAAAATCATTTTTAACTCACCTGTAAAAGAAAGAAAAGTTAATTAAATCTTTATTGATAGTGAATATTTAACTAAAACAAAACCAAATATAATCTTACTTTATGAACAATTTCAAAAACATTTAGAATCAATCATTAGAGAGTCTCGAAAACACCTAGAATAAAATCCTAAAAATTTAATTAGATTAACGACGAAAAATCGACTATTAGGTTTTAATCATAATTAATGATTGACATATTAAAATTTAATTCAATCATACTTTTTAATTACAGATTAATTATTAAATTATTTTCAATTTCATTCTTCGAGCAACGATTAAATGAATCATTAATTTAAGTCGATAATTTGATTGATGATTAGAAATAAAGTCATGTTTTGCTCAACTTTTCAGAAAGTGATGGAAATTATTCAAATAAACTTGCCTGGATTATTTTCGCTAAAAACAATCCAAAAACATGCACCAAAATTTGTTTATTTTAATTACAGAAAATATGTAAGCAAAAAAGAAACCTTAGCACCTTAGAAACAACTCTAAAGGGCTGAATTTTTTTATAATTTCAAATTAAACTTTAATATTAGACAAAGAACTATCTATTAAATCGTATTCTTGAAAGCACATATAGAAGGCAATCATATGTTATACAGGGTGTCCCCTCTCAACGGTGGCCAATGGTTAATTTCTAAACCGTTGGTCATAGACATATAGTTCCAATTGCAAAAATGCTTTAAAAAGGGTAAAGAATTATTTTTTAAGCGATTTAGGTCAAAAAAATGTTTTACTAAAAAATTACGAAAATTAAATTTTTATACGGTCCCCCGGTCCTATAAGTGATATTTAGAAAATTTTTAGCACTACTCTAACAAGTAAGACAACAAAAGTCCCATTCCTCTGCGATCAAAATTGACCGAGTTATAGCTGTTCAAAGTTGAAGCATATTTTTTGCTGCAAAATAGGGGTCAGTCACAAATTTACTGGAAATAAACATCAGATAGAAAATTTAACTTTAAAAATTGAGAGCAAAAAAAATTTTTAGAATGTTGTTTCTGAATTTATGTTGACATTTACATTTTAAAGTAAAATATGCAATTTGTGCTAAAAATATAAGTAAAAAAAATAACAGAAATGTTGTTAAATTAAACTATGAAAAGTAACAGTCACAAATCGTTACAAAATGATACATATTTAAAGCTCTATTAGATTACTCAACCTAATAGAATTTGATGTAGACCTATAAAATAAATAAATGGAACGCACCTAAAATCGTATTAATATTACATTGTCATCGGGTTTAAATAAGTATGGGAATTGAACCTCAATCAGATATTTGGAAGTGAGTTAAAATTTGAATATAAGTTTTGAACTAGGAAAATTTAGATACGAAAACTATGAATAAAATAAAAGCTTATCAAAATAACATACCTTTTTAAAATAAAATCACGAAAAGAATCAGCTTCAATTGCTTACGAAATAAAACATACGTAAAAATACTATTGAGGATATGTATTTCAAAACTCGACTTATCGCTTTTTGATTTCTCTGTCAGTCTATACAAACCTCCACTATTGTAACAATGCAATCTCAAAATTTATAATGAAAACCAATAGATGCATTTAAAGTTTTTTCACTATTTCCCAAAATTTGATTTTTTCGATAAAGAGAATTTTGAAATTCATGTCTTCAGTTATATTAATAACCAATCTAGAAGTTAATTAATTATAATTAACACTACCGTAAAACTTATACGATGACAGCGCCTTCAGTTAAATCGCTCATTTAAAACATTTTGTAATTGGAACTATATGTCTCTGACAAATAGTTTAGGAAGTAGCCTTTGAACAGCGCACAGTGGGGCAAAAACCCAAAAAGCTGGCCAAAAGTCGAAAAATGAAGTTACGATTTAGGGAATTTTGACTGTACAGTTGGATAGAATAATGTTTGGAGAGTCATGATCTGTATTTATAAAAAGATTTTTTCTTTACCCTTACAAGCAGCATTATTTCGAAAATGATGCTTGAAGGGATATCACATACAGCGAACAAAAACAGCAAAACAACAGTTTTTCTGAACGCGTGCTACATTTTATAATATTATCCGATTTTAATGATTTGAAATGGATTCACACTATGATAGTGTGTACTTTATTTCCATGCATTACAAAATTTATATGGAGCACATAAAAATTAATAAATTCATTGTCATTTTTGATAAAAAAATTTTAGATATTTTTTCATTTTTTTACTTTCAAACATGAAAAAGTTTAAATGTTCCACAGTGTTCCGCAACGAAATTTAATGGAAATAATAACTTGGGCTATTGTCTAGTGATTCATAAAAAACCAGCTGCCTAAAACTGCCTTTCTGCATTTCACGCATATTTTAGTAACCGCAAGTAAAATGCCACTTTTTTCGGCCGCCTCAAAAATTTTGAAATTGACTACTTTTCACATAATTTAGCTGATAAATATTTTTCAAATTTTTGAATTATTCAATTTTATTATAGTTTATTTCTTGTTATATTGTAAATAAGTACTATAATCATAAAATTACATTAATTTAATAAGTAAGCTTAGTAATGAAAAAATGAAAATAATTCTCTATTATTAATCCGGTAGAATACATTTTCTTATCTTTATAGGTAGTAATTTTGTTTGTTCTGTTGTAATTAGAAGAATTATTTTGTGAATGGCAATATTTGTAGATCAAACTACTGAGCGTATTTCATTAATGCGAGTAAAAATCATTATGAATATCACTTTAGAATATATTAGTAATTTGGATTTGATTTGCAAGTGAGGATGTGATGGAACATCTATTCTGAGTACATTTAAACAAATATTTAGCTATGAAGATTGCAGGAGGTCTAATATATTTTTCTTTTCTCCCATGCTACTAGAACACATAAATGTTGCGAAAAATTCATGAATCGTCAATTTCAAAATTCCGAGATTTCCATTTCAATGATTTTATCGGGCCAATCAAGATCCATTTTTCTTTTTCAAGAAATACAGATGCTACTTCAATGAATGTCATTGAGGTGGATTGTATTAAACACCAGGAGAATCAACTTATTTCATTTAATACAATCATTGATAACAGAAGAAATAGTCGTCAAGAACGAATTAGTCTAATACTCAACGTTGCTACCTATTTCAGACAGCATCAAAACAGCATCTTACCGATCTGACATTTTTTATTAAAATTGGATTGAGGTAATTTAGAATTCAGAATATCTAAGTTACATGCAAAAACGTTTAGAGAGGGCTTACACCTGGAAGACAAACTGGATAGAAAAAATGAAAAGCTCGTACACTGCATGAAAAGAAAAACACTGAAATTGCAAAATTAAATATGCAAAAAATATTTCGTTTACAATTAAGACTTCTCATCGAGAAACTAAATTCCAGATTTGGAAGCAGAAATGATGGCAATGCAATTCAACGATTATTTGAAAACTCAACTATATGTGCTTCTATAACTATCGTATACGAAGATTTGATTAAACAATTCTAAATCATAAGTAATTTCTTGTAGTCATGTCATTTTCTTGATAAATTTCGTAGACTTTTTCTTACAAATAGCCCGTAGATTTGAGCTGCACCCCTGGCTCTATATGCCTACTTCAGTACACAAACTACTTATTAATGACAAAGAAATAACATTATCTTCTTTACTGCCAATTTGTCAAATGGTATAAGATACTCAAGAATCATACAACAAACTAATAAAAAATTATCTAGAAGATTTATCTCAAAGATGCAGTAGCGAGAAAAAAAAAAATACTTTTACGCCTTTTAATGTCATTAGATTCTTTCATTTCCAGTTTAGATAAATTATCGTAGAAGAAATTAAAATCATTGATCCAAAGAGTCACAGGATCTTCCAATACCGCCAACAAGTTCTGCTAAATATTTCGACACTTTGACCTCTGAAAAATCTTTTTATTATTAAAACAGTTGAAACTGAAGGTGAATTTCTGGAATATATTTTCGTTTTTGTTTTAATAATATAAAAGTTAAATAGTCTAATATTTTACTTTCCATTAACGTACTTAAATTTCGATTAAATATGCCTTGGTTTTTTGAAAATTGCTTTTTAAGTTTACCCTCGAAATTTTAAATTTTTTTTAAATCTAATTGTTTTTACTTTTAATCTTTAATAATATTTATTTATTTATTTTTAAAGTTTAATTTTTGAATCCTAATTAGCATCCTGAAAAGTTTACAAAATTGCATATAAATTGAACAACTTTCGAGACATTTTTAATTTTTGCTCCGCCATATTGTATCCGCCATTTTTTTAAATTTTAATTTTGTATTCTTACTTAGCATCCGGAAAAACACCTGTATACGAATTTTGGTACAATTTGAATAACATTTTCATATTTTGGCCAGCTTTTCGGAATTTTGCCCCACTGTGCAGCGTTGGAAATAGACTCCCTTTATAATACTTTAAGCACTTAGTGTACGTTCCCTTGAAGCTCAGTCGATCTCATCCGTTTTCAGCTATAAAAAAGTGGTTTAAGTCATGAAATTTAAAGTTTCATAACTCGGTCAATTTTAATGTTACATGAATGGGACCTTTTCTGTATTACTTGCTAGAGTGTTGAAAAAATTTTACTAAATATCACTTATAGGACCGGGGGACCGTATAAAAATTTAATTTCCGTAATTTTTTAGTAAAACATTTTTTTGACCAAAATCGCTTAAAAAACAATTCTTTGCCTTTTTTAAAGCATTTTTGCAATTGGAACTATATGTCTATGACCAACGGTTTAGAAATTAGCCATTGGCCACCGTTGAGAGGGGACACCCTGTATAGACATTTACAAACAATATAAAACTACACATTTCAATAAACTAGTTTAGCTAAAATAATGTTTAATTAGGTTAATCAATATTATGAAGAATTAATATTCTTTTATTTAATACAATATCTTAATGAGTTTTTCGATTTTTCAAATTCTGGATAAGGCATGTTTTAAAACCACGTCTTCATACAAAGATTTATTAACTATTTGGAAAATAGTTGTTGTCCTCGGTAGAGAACAGGGAAATCTGAAGTGTATCTGAATTTCTTTATTGGTTGAATTCCGCAACCTTTTTTAATTTTATTCGTTTTCTGATTGGTCCATGTTTAATGTCCAAAAATGAAATTCTTGCCACAATGGCAAAAAAAGTTAAAAACTTCAAATAATAATAATAATTTAAAAACAAATTGTGATAAAAATTAAAAAAAAAATCATTTTAAAGTGCATTTTTTTCTCTACGCAACGATGTAAAAATTTAAAATATGCGATGTTTATAAGTTTAAAAATTTGCAGTTCCAAAAATTGTAAAACTGGAATTTCATTTAAAATTTGTTTATGATGGGTCCAGGTCCAGGAATATTAATGTTTAATCCACGTCGTACGTAATATGAGGCTTTCAAAAGTCAGTCTGATAAACTCCATCCAATAAAAATGCACATTTTAAACAGTTAAAGTTGTATATCTGTAAACTACTGTTTTTTATGATTGATCTAGGAATATTAATGTTTAATGCATGGCGTACGTAATATATGACTCATTACGATCATCATAAAAATGATGTTTATTGTTATTATTAATTTAAATGTAGAATTTATTTATAAGTCTTTAAAATATCATTTTCAAATAGTCGTTATAATTTGTCAAATTACAATTTTTTTTTTATTAAACTGCTGTAAATGGAATATTTAATAGTCAGAAATAAATCAAACAAAACATTTTTATTTATTCATTTAATTTTCTTTTGGTCGATTTTTTATTTGTTCAACTGGTTTACAATTTTAAAAATTTTTATTAGATTTTTTACTTTAGCTCTATTATTTTTATATAAATAAAAATCCTAATCATTAAAAAAAAAAAAAAAAAAAAAAAAAAAAAAATCACCGAGAACGTTCTATTAACGTATAATACATTTCTACTTTTATATCAGAATTTAGTCAACATCGTTTACACTAAAAAAGAAAATGTCTGTGTGACATGAGATTTTACTTATTCTTGAGTGTGACATAATTTTTTATTGAAAATGTTTCATGAATATATAGCTTAAGAGCCAACACTACTGACTAAAAAAAACCCGGATGATAATGTCAAGTCTATGTGGCGTTCTTTTAAAATATCTCGCTCAAATTTTAATACTTTTACATGATTTTTTTTTTTTTTTTTTGCATAGGATAGTTTCAAGAGAAAACTATACACATTAAATAAATTTAACTCTCAAACCATGATGTATCTTAATTCGTCCGTCTGATACTGTAAAAGAAAGTCCAATGTATATTATCTTCAATAGGGAAGAAACAAGTTGGAAATTGCAGGTCAAGAGTTGCAAATGAGGGGCGATCGTACTATGACGAAGTTTTTAAAATGTTCAGATCTTGGTGTAATAGTAGACAGTTTTTCGGATACAGTAGAGTATCCGAAATATTTTTTAGGGCAGGGAACATAATTTTGTTCTACATTTCTGAATAAATACATAAAATTAAATGAAATGTGAGTGAAACTAAATGAGTTTAGAGCTACGAAAGCTTTCATACGATACCCTATACATGTATATATATATATATATATATATATATATATATATTCATGTAACTTAATTAGCCTCTTTACATTTTTCCTAAATATACTTAGAAATATTTAATAATCTATGTGTGTCAATAGTCTTTATTACCCCCCCCCCCACACACACACACACACAATTTGTGTTCCATAGTTTACTAGTAAAATGGCCGCGACACACAGACAGTCAGATACTTTTCAATTTCAATTTTGAATAAAGACACAATTAAGAATATCGGAAGTATTTTCGATAAATCTTTCAGAAATCAAGAATTTTCAAAAATTCGGCTTAGTCTCGGTCCCGACAACGCCGGATTTTCGAGGTTATATTGTACATAAAACGTGATTGCCTAATGAACGTTATCTTTTATTTAAAAATATTTGCTTATATTATTAAATATTAACATATTTTTGTTAACTTATCAGAAAGTTAAAAAAAACTGTTTAATAAGACGTTTTGTAGGAACCTCGGATTATGAAAAATTCATTCATTAAGTTACGAGATAATTAAACATGTTATTAATAAACACTTTTATAAATATTTATTTAAAAAAAAAAGAAATTAGCAAAGTTACAGAAAAGAAAAATGATTAATGGTAAAGTTAAACATTTACTAAATGGATATGTAATTACGTAACCAGAAAGTATTCCCTAATTAATATTTCTTTTAGCATTGCATTAATTTTGTAACTCATTAAGAAAGTTTTGGCTCAAAATTATCGTTTATGTAATGCAAAATATTAGACAAAAGCAAATTATAAATGACTTGCATAAATGAAAATTGAAAATGGGAGAAAGTGTATTTTAAATAACAATGAAAAGTTATTCAAATTTAATCAATACCTTATATGAAGGCTGTAAAAATCGGTTTTTCTAATATTTTAGTCAACAAAATTGAAAATAATTTTGAAAAAAAAAAAATTCTTAAAATGAACACATTAACAAAAATTAACCAAACTTACTACTAGTACTCAAAGAAAATTTACTTATTCATAATCATTATTTCTTACCTTTAAAAATTTACAAGAGAAATGTAGTAATTTTTTTATGCATAAATTTATAGTGTTGACTCTAGAAAGAAAGGGCCGCCAGGGCGGAAATTTTTCAAAGAGAGAACACCATTCTAAAAGAAGGGAACGTCTTTTTCCCCAAAAGGGAACACTATTCTAAAAAAAGGACACACTTGTACCTTATTCACTAAATAGTTAGTTTGTTTCCAGTCCCCTAGCATTTGCAATATTTTCCCGGGATCAATTGAATTGCCACGGGGTGTATAGGAAGTTTGAAAAAGGGTCTCCGGGCGCATCGGAAGGGTTTAACAGAGCCGTCGCGTCGGGCACATACAAAAAATAAAAAGGATCGCCGGCCGCTGCGCCCTGCTAAAATGGCTGGGAGTCAGCACTAATTACATGCTTTAATGTAATCTAATCTTTAATATTAGTATAGGAGGTTTGAGGTTGATTCAGGAAAAAATTGGGACCTAGTCAAGGCCACTTCACAAAAATATTTAATAAAAGAGGCTCCTTTAGAAAATTCCTTTTAGTAAAATACTAGTAATATTATCAGGCGTTGCTCATAAGATTAATCATAAGATTAAGATCAGATTAATTATAAAATAAATCACTAGGCACCAAACTGAAATTTCTGAACGACAACAGAAATTAAAATTTTCTTAAATTTGTTTTTAATTTTGCCCGATATACACTAAAACTACTTTATATCTGCTCTGAGAAACATTAATCCTAATCAGGAAGCTCCAGAGGAACAAGTATCGGAATTTTATAGATTCTTATCAATTCAGTATTTAAACACGTTGTTATTTTACACACCTATTAGCCTTATGTTTTGTTTCTTTATTTCTTTTGAAGAAGTCACTTTGAAATATTACCTAAAAAGGTACTTTTTTTTCTGACAGCAATTTTTGGGAAATGGACTATACACTATTTTGGCGTAAATTTTTGGCACCTGCTATAACGAAAATTGCTGTTAAATTTGTGTTTTTATTAATTAAAAATTAACTATAAATTATTTCGATTCCGGATTATTTTATTTGCCACGGCCGTGTTTCAATACACGTGTAACATAGCATTTCATAATTCGGCTCCGAAATTGTGGATTTGTATTTTATATAATTTACAGACAGAGACACAAATTTTCATTTTTATATGTTAAATACCTTTTCATTGGATCCCTTTTAGCAAAACAGGTCCTTTCGGAAAATTGCTTTTAATAAAACAGTTTCATTCACAAAATTTCGTTTCATAAGGTATTCTCTTTATTAACTATATTTTCATCTCGTTAGGTTTTAAAATGCGCAATTTGCAAACAAAAGAAGCTTATCTGAAAGGAAAACTTTAGCAGAAAAACTCTAATAGTTATTGATGGCCCGAACTTAAGTAGCTGGTTTCGATCTTTTGTTACAAAATTTTATTTTCTCAAAAACACAAGAAATTTCGCAAAATATATTTTCTTTTTCAGAAAAAGGGCTTCAAGGAAAAGAAAAAAGCCTTCGATCAACTCCTGAACATACAAATTAGTTGACATAATTTAGTTTATTCGTAAAGGAAAAAGGAAAAAAATATTAAGCTTTGCAATTTTTGAGGAGAAACTGTGCAGCATGGCAGCAGCGCTGCAGACTATTTTACACCTTACAGATTAAACCATTAACTTCTTAAAAAATAAAAACTGGACTTGAAAAATTCACTAAAAATTCACTTTGTATTAATAGATATTGTATTCTTATTAATTTATCTTTGTAAAATGCAATAATTGCTTATTTTATGGTTTATTATAAGTATTTAAAATAGTAGCTTGGTTCAGTATTGTTGGGTCACAGATAAATTTTGGTTTGTTGCAGATGGACACCAAAAATTCAGCTATTGGGATTAAAACTAAAAGAAGAGTAAATACTGTTTTCATTGTAATTTTAAAGCTATAATTAAAGTAAGATATAAATATTTAAATAACTGAATTTCCTAGAAAAGTTTGAAATTAATTGCGACTCACGAAAGAAATTAACGAATTAAACAAATTTCTAAATCAAATATATTCATTAACAAAAAGTAAAGCATTATTTGACAGATTTAAAAAATAAATTTTAATATTGGGAATAAATTATTTAAGTACAGATTGAAATTCTATTACAAGTAGAGTCAGTTTTCACATAACATCAACTTTCTGCGAAACTTTAAAATAGATTATCAGAACCTTTGAAATTTCGTTTGAACTGTCGCGAATAAAATTCCCAAGTACGACTTATAAATGTCTAAGAAGTATTTCGCATAAATACGTCAAAGAGCTTCTCTGACGCTACGTCCCTTCAAGTTAACGAAAGTAAAATTTCCCACGTTTTTCATCGCCATTCGGTGGAAATTTTCATTTAGAGAGTAAAAAAACATTCGAGTACTAACTTTTTTTTTAGGAAATATTTTCTTTCTTCTCCGTAACGTCTGTAGCTCGATGTATTTACATGCTCAAAATATTTGACGTAAAGCTCAATAAGTGCATGAAAGGACACGTTTACTAGCATCAACAAAATTCTTGAAAAGAGGCATTATTGGAACACATAGCAGGGAAAATACGTCGAAAAGAAACCCTTTGAAAAGATGAGCGCAGAAGTCTCACATCTGCCAATAAAAAGTGCGTTCGGCCGATAGGATATTGATTTCGGAACCGAAACACATCGGCGAGAATAAGGAAAAAGTGACATTTCTTAGACCTTTTTTCATACGCCTTCATTTCACTCAATTTTGTTTTCGGATGTAAAGATGGAATTCTGCTATCGTATCATCATCTTGATAGGCTAATATTATAAAAGTTATATGCATACCGGGTTAGTAAATATAATAGTTTCGAAAATATAAAAATATCCGATATATATATATATATATATAGGGTAAATTAAGGAAGAATGGGATACCTGCAATAATGCTTTGAATAATCTTTTACTCAATTTATGACTCTTCTATCAGATAGAGTAATCATTGCATCATACTTGTTGCTAAATCTTTTTAATTGCAAGCACCTATAAGTTTACGACTTAACCCCTTCGCGACGGGAACCTTCTGCGAAATTTTTTAATCTGTTGTCACCGATTTTTACAAACAGAGATTTGTGGCTTATTGTTTCAAGAAAATGCTCTGATTAAAAAAGGCCAATTTTACAATGAATTGTTAGTGGTGGGGATAAAGAAGGACTCCGAGCCCTTTATGTGCACATATACCGGTCGCTCGTCCCCAAGGGGTTAAAAATATTTTACGATATTAAAAGTAAATTATTTATCAGACTTTTAAATGCAAATTTTCAATCTCACTTTTTTTTTTTTTTTTTTTTTTTTTTTTTTTTTTTTTGCTAACTTAATTGTTTTAAATGTTTTGTAAACTCCACAATACGTCTTTTATCAATGGAACACTTAAAATAAACCGAGAAGCCACGCTCTTGCTATAAAAACTTTTTTTTTTTTTTTTTTTTTTTGTAAATATTGCTCTAAGGGAGGGATGAGACATGTCCTATCACATGAAGAATGTTGAACAATCCCCATCTCACATTTATAATAATAATAATAATAATAATTGCAATTATTTCACCAAATAGTCACCCAATTTATTATGGGCGAACCTAAAGTTTGTGATACATCAGAAAAATTAAGAACTGGTCATTTCTGCAGTCCACTTTTTCTCATTACGTAGAATGGTTTTAAAATTAAAACTCGATCTGACAAACTGAGAAGGATGTCGTACAAGGTTACTGGCACAAATGACCCCTTCTTGATTTGAAAACGATAATAACGACTTTCGTACCGACAGGACCCGTATCGCTATCTGTTGGTGGTTATAGCTGCTATTTTTTTTGTTTTGTTTTATTGTTCTTCTCCCTTCTCAAATAGCAAGTGAACCGATTTTTATTACATTCGGGTCATTCCTTCAAGCTACTGACAGTCCCAAATAGAGATACTTATTTTATAACCACGCGGTATATCAAGATGCATATCCATTGATAAATATCACCAAAACTTGTATGTATCTAGTTGTGGTTGCCTATGACAATACCACATTTGAATAGTTTTAGAACCTAATTATAAAATTCATTAATTTTAAGGCATTTTTCATAAGCTGGCTACAAGCAAGGCCCGACTAAGGCTATGGAGGGAGGGGGGGGGGAACTTCTGTCTTGATCGATTTTTTTTTTTTTTTTTAAATAATGTGGAAATGGTTAGTGCTAAACTTCATATATATTGTACATATGTATAAATTTTGTACTTGGTGCAATTCACATGTATATACAGGGTACCACAAAAAGATAGTCACAACTTAAAAAAAAAAGCACTAACAGGATAATCGTAAAAGATTATTATCTGTTTGCAAACTTTTTCTTTGCTTATCTACGTACGTTATAAGATGGCTAAATGAAAATATCGCAAACTGGTCATAATTAAGGGTTTTAACTTGCTACTTTACGAGGAAAACATTAATATATTGCAAACTATAGAATACTAAATTGTGATAATAAAAACATTTCAGATGTCCTACTGCAATCTTGTAATTAATTTTATTCAATAATCCCAAATAAAATTGTTAATAAAGAAGAAAATATCTTTTTATTTAAAATTAAACCTTAATTATTCTTTACTCGCAATTTAAAATGATCAATGATATCCTGTATAGCGAACATGAATTTAACAAAACTTTTCTGAAATGTTTAGATAGGCAGTATAATATCCACCATCCACTCAATAGAAGGTCTAATCAAAAACTGAATAAGTAATTTAAAACATACACATACAAAAAAGAAAATTATTTGAGAGACAGCAAACACAATTGCTGTTATAGCTGCTTACTGCAGTCAAAAACTGATTTGTATTTTGCCTTGCCGAACATTGAAATTAGAGAAATATTAAAGCATGCAATTTTTGTGAAAAATATTTGTTCAATTTTATTAATTAAGAACAGTCCTCTTTTCCTTTATTGGTTATTTTATGAGCATCTAGATATTTAATAGAAAATTTAAATAAATTCACATATTTATGTGCATTTTAAAGATTTACACAAAAATCAATAACGAGACACGTTTTTAATGGGCTTGAACAAATGAACAAATCACACACTGACATTTATCATTTATTTTAAGTCGATCGATCGGAATTACTTATTCGAGGTCAGAGGATATTGATCATTAATTTTCTATATTTCAATCACAATTTTTAGATAAGTAATAGTCGAAGTATATCCGGCATTTTAATCTGATTTATTCTACACATATTACAACATTAAAGTAAGCAAGAAAGAAAAAACACGTAAACATCAGAAATTACATTCCAACATTTTACGAGTAGTGTTAACTACTGGGTTGAGTAAAAAATTCTGGGAAATTTGTGAAAGCGTTGTTAATTTGCGAAAGATTTGCGTTGTTATGCTCAAATTGACAGCAAAAGCAGCAAGGATTATTGTTATAAGTAGAGACCATCTTGGTGCCAGTAGAATTAAAATAAAGTCCACCGCGCGGGAAAGGGTTGAAACAGGAGTTCTCAAACTATGGTACTGGTACCAGAGCTGGTACGTTAAGTTCTATTTACTGGTACGTGAAATGCGAAAGTGTAATACTGGTCGATGAAATGAAATAAAAAATACAGCATGTGAAATCAAAAAACAGCTCAATCCCTCCCTCCTTTTTCTTGATTTGTCAGTTCAGACAGAGGCTCAGTGTTACCTGCTCTTTGTTATTACTGCGTTGATAGCGTTTACGTTTTGCTTTCTCTAATTTTAATGTAATTTTGATTAGAATTTTTTAGGCAAATGGAACAATGTTTCGGTAGATGTTCAGTTGACCTTTCATACTCCCTGAAGAAAAGAAAAGTTTTCTACTATTATTGTATTGCATCTGTGTATATTATTTATTTCAAGATCTTCGATCTCGCATTAATAAGCAGTTTATTTTCAGGTGTATAGAATTTTTTATGTAGGTTATTCACTTATTAAATTTTGTTACATATTTTACTATTAATATAAACATAGTATTCATATAACAAAAAACTGACGAACAAGGCGTCTTCAAATGTGCATTTTTTCCACATGTTTAACAAAGAATATTTACCTATGTTCTCTAAGTGCATCTATGTCACCCAAAAATGATACACTTATTTTTATAGGTTTTTCTGCATTAGATTTCAGATTTTCTTTTGGTGTTACGCAGAAATACTATGAACTTTTATTTAGTTGGCCCTTGAAAAAGTGTTTGCATTGATCGGAAGAGTCCATAATCGGATGGAGCCATGTCTAGACGAAATTCCTGAATTCTTGCAGATATATCATTAGTACTCCTATAAACGATACAAATTCTGGTAACTATTATATAAAAAAAATTCCCAGGACTTTTTTGCTAAACCTAATAAAATCTCCGCCCTCAAATAGATGTCTATGCAAAACAACACAGCCACAATTGAAGAGTTTGCTGCAAAAAGAAGTAGCTCCATTTTTGAACTTTTGGGAAAATTAAAAAATTATTATTTAAATTTTAAAGTTTTGTCAAAAGTATTTTTTCTACTCATGCAGTACTCCATACATTCACAAACGTTTACCCCCAATAATATCCAAAAATACCTGTTCTGAATGTTTTTTTTTAAATCAAAATAGTGAACATCTAAAAAATGTCAGAAAGAAGCAACTCTCCCCCCCCCCCCCCCCGCCAGAAAACCCTTCAATTAATAAAACTAAGAGTTACCGAGTGTGTTTTCAGATTTTTTTTTCTAGTATGCCCTTCCTTGTTAGTAAACTGTGAAATTGTGTTACAGCATTCTGAATGTATTGGAAAATGTTTCATAACGTAACTGTACGCATGACATTTCGTTCTTGTTTAATATTGTTCATAAAATTATATCTGCTCTCATAAAGATAAACATCTCTTAGATAAATCTGGAAACAGTTTTAATAGTACATAAATCTATAAACGAAACTAATCGCCAGGGGAAATGCTAATTAAAATAACTTCATCCTAAAATTCTATCAGCTTTAAGATCGTTTAAATTTATTAACGGGCGAGCACAGCACCGAATTAAAAAAAGCTATAAAATAAAATTTTATGCTCTGTTTTTCACACTATCCCATAATTAATAATTTATGAAACCAATAAAATGAATCGTATAATAAAAGTAATCCATTAATAACAGTCATTTTTATTAATAGAATAATTTAAAAAAATAATGATTTTCTTTTATATTCATTTATACATAATTAAAAGGCAATGCAAAAAGTTATTTATTTTCTGTGGTTTAATGTACTTCTTGATTTTGAAAAATAAAAGAAATTGCAAAAATAATCTAAAAAATCAATATTTCTTAAGCAGCTAATGAAAAAAAGCAAAAATTTTTTATGGGATAAAATTGTTAATGAACCACGACATAAAACATGTGCCAAAGAATTCCATTTACATTTATCTGAAAAATAAAAAACGAAAAATACACTCACATATATATATATACGAGTATATATTAATATATAGTAACGAAGGGAAGTGAAAACAAAGAATTATATGTACACGCATACATCTTGAAATACATTTGAAATCATTATAAAAATATCATAGAAAAAAAAAAACCAAGGAGCCACAAATGTAAAAGAATATCAATATTTGCACAATCCAATTTTTCGGTGCGTTGGTAATTATGTAAATACGTAGCACTTGTAGTTGTCGTTCAAGATGTCCGTTTGTTCGCATATAACAACGCAAAAATTACCCAACCGAATCGTTTGAAATTTAAAATATCTAATTGTTACATAATTTTGTCGGGTCATTTAAAATTTATATGAAACTAGGATACATAGTTTAATTACAAGGACAATCAAAAGAATTCCGTTACATAACAGTCAATGCGAAAAAAAGTTTCAAGTTCATTTTAACAGTATTACACTCTTTCAAATATAATAAAATTGATACGCATCTATGAAGTATATATTATACTATACGTTCTGTGTTGGAAAGAATATTCGTTATTTATTTACAGGGCCACACAAAAGTATTCCATTACATAATTGCTAGGGACACGTTTTAATTGTATTAAACTATTTCTAAACTATATATAGGAGTACTAGTGGTCAAGCTCGCTGGCTCATCGGCCCGAGGACCGGTGCGCCCTCATTCTGAGGAAACTTTGCGCCTTTAAGGGTGTTCTTAAATCAAAAAGGGCAACTTTGTGACACATGCCTTAGTTTATTTTTGTTCTGAAATGCATGAAACTAGCAGGTATCGTTATTTAGAAACTGTCTAATTTCACTCAATTTTCTGTTAACAAAATAGATCTTTCATAACAAGTCTTCAATGTTGACATTTTTGATCACATTTCCCGACGAAAGCAGAAAAACCGGTGGAAAAGCAGCAGAAAAACGGGTGATCACGTGATCGAAATAGCTTAGAAATCGATAGGTAATTTAATTATGGAAATAACATGGAAAACTAAGTTCAATTCAAAGTCGCTTCCACAGTCAGGCATTCCAATTTTATAACTTCCTTTTAAAAAATGAATTTGTAAATGCGTCAAAATGTTTTGGGCTTGTTGAGCGGAGCAGTTGAGAACAAACACCCTTAAGTGTGTGTCTAAGCCGCTCCAGTATTTTTTCTTTTTTTTTTTTTTTTTTTTTTTTCTCGTTGTACACATGCATTTTGACTAAAGTACTAATTTTTGAGAATTCGTTTAGGGAAACATCAGTGAAAAGACAGATAGCACAAGGTAGGTATTATTTATTGTAACAAAGAAATTAATGACGCATCGAAAGAATATCAGGATCGGAAACCAAAGCTGTCATCTTTGCATACCTTGCCTCACGTTTTCCCTTTAAAGTTGGACTTGAATGCACCTTAAATTTTAATTACACTTTATGAAAATAACTAGAGAAAAGAAAGAGATAAATATCAAGAAGGCAAAAATTAGGGATTTTATTGTCGATTGGAAAACATTGTCTTTCTTTTCGAGGAATACAGGATGACAATTTTTTATTCACAGGATCTACAAACACAATTTTCACTAAGTAATCTTCGCTTTATTTAATAGGCAGATTTTTCGTCGTTAAATAATTATTATCTTTTAACAAAAAAGCCACAGAGAAAAAATCATAGTTAATTATTAGAAGCACTTCTTTTAGTGTAAAGTAAGTTTAAAAGAAGTTTTTTGCATAATTTTGTTGGTGACTAATGGAGTTTTTTCGGTATTTTTCTTGTAAGTCTATTTTATTTTCCGAAATTTATGGATAAAGTTATAACATTATTTGCTTTATAACTCTATTAAGATTTAAGAAAATTATCTAAACGATACCTCTTTCTTAACAGGTATATGGATCTAAGTATGGATGTCAAAAATGGATGTTATTATTTGAAAAATCACATTCGTGCATTTTTCCATACATAGGTAGTTCTCAAATCAAAATTTATAAACAGCACTTAATAGTTGATATTATTACCAATCAGTTGATAAAAATAAGAAAGCAACAGCCTTGATATCATTCAACTACTATTATCTAATCTGTGTTCAACTTGCTGGAACTTTTAGATATTACATGATTCGTTTTATAAAATTACGCAAAGTTCTGTAAATTTTATAGAACTTTAAACATGTACGGGGAATATAGCAGAGCCTTTTATTAAAATTCACAGATATAATATTAAGCCATTTTCATAACTGGTACTATGTAAATGTGTTATCAAGCTAGGTACAACACAAGTAAGTAAAATTGACATTCGTTAAATATATTAGCACCCTCTGAAAATCCAAGGTCTGCGTCCTTTTCCCTGTTCCAGTCCGACCCTGCTAGTGGTATATCTACATGAGTTCAGAAATTTCGGTCCAGGCGTCGCTTCATTCGGTTATGTGGCCTCTTCCGATCCAGGGAACACTTTTTCAAGGGCCGTCGATTTGAATCCTTTAATGAAGTTGAAGAAGCATGTCAAGAGTTTTACGATTCCAAGTTAGCCGCCATGGTATTTTCAACAAATCCAGAATCTGGCAGAATGATGGCAGAAAGTCGTGGACCATGATAATCTCAACTTTGAAGAATAGTTCTTGTTGCTTCTGTTGTTAATTTGTGCATAACAATGCAACTTACATAATTTTCCCAAAGCTTTTAAGCTCAACCTATTCGCAATTACAAAAACGTTTTAAATGAGGTAAAAAAAAAAAAAAAAAAAAAAAAAAATAATAATAATAATAATAAAGTCATAAATATATACTGGACAATTGCACCATAAAATTTAACTAAAAATACAGCACATTGCTCAATGGTTATCTCTCGATCAGGAAGCAAACTTTTAGTCCTTTCATTATCATATTTTCCTGAAGACGGCGCGAAACGTTGATATTTTTATTTTATTTTAATTGTACAAGTTCATATTAAAATTCTTGTTTTGTGCACCATTGAGCAATGTGTTGTATTTTTAGTTAATAATAAAGTCGTTTTAATCAATTTAAAAAAATCTTTAAAAGTTACCAAATTTAAACTTTTATACGTCCCTCCGGTCCTATAAGCGATACTTTTCTATTACATTAACAAATAAGTCCCCCCCCCCCCAAAAAAAAAAAAAAGTCTTATTCATCTAATGCTAAAATCGACAGAGTTATTAAAGTTTTGAATTGCATGACTTATGCCAGTTTTCGGAATCTGAACACAGATGAGTTAGAAGTTAGACCATGCTTCGAGGAATCATACACACAGTGCTTAAAGTATTAGACGGATTTATTTTGCGTACGCATTTCTGCATTGCATCCGAAGTGAGTCACTTGGAGCAAATTTTAAAATAATTTTTTCGTAATAGATCAGTTTTAGATTAATTTATTTAATTTCATTTTAAGAAATGTATCATTTTGTAATAAATTGCGACTGTTCCTTTTCCCAATACCATTTAACAATTGTATATTTTTCTTTAATATATCAGAATGAAAATAGTTATTAAATTTATATTCTAATGCTAATTTTACACTCAACTATTATGTTTTTATATCTGACCGACTAGTTATACTTCTGATAACTTGCAAATGATCCCTATTTCGCAGCAAAAAAGATGCTTCAAGTAATTTTAAACAGCTATTAGTGAGTTTTTTAATTTTAGAAGAATGTTTTTTTTTTTGTTGATTGTCTTCCTTCTTACTGTAATAAGATATTTTTACTAAATATAACTTATAGGATCAAGGGACTGTATAAAAATTTAAATTTCATATTTTTTTAAGAAATATTTTTATTGATCCAAATCGTTTTTAAAATATTTCTTGACCTTATTTGAAATTTTTTTGTAATTGGAACGTTATACCTAACGGTTTAGAAATTAGCCATTGGATACCGTTAAGAATGGATATCGTACATGTGAACTTATTATTTGACTAAAAGGAGAATAACCGCGTTTAAAATACAGCGATGGACAAAATCAATTGCTATATCACATCCTTATATGAAATTTAAAAATTTTATCTATGATCAATCGATGCTTCGAAATGCAAAATGAGAATCAATTTACATTTTCTCTGTAAATATCAAGATTAAATTTTGGCCGCATTGAATTAACTTCAAGGGAGGAAAACACCATTTTTTAAATGCGTTAATCTAATAGAAAGATTTTGTGAATTATTAATTATGAGTTTGAAAAGAAAAATTATTTATTTAAATCATGTATGTTTAAAATTTTCGATATAAACTGACGGAGCAGAAAAAAGAAAATTACCTCTGTTTATTGAGATTATGTAGACGCGATCACTAGAAAATTAATTTGAAAGATTTTAAACTAAAAGAACCGAAAAATAAAAATAAAATTTTTTATAAAAATGCATGTTTAATGAAATAAAACTTAAGGAAGCGAATAAATATCGGATACAAATTTGTGAATCATTTATTAAATTTCATGCATTCATTTATTAGTAATTCTTAACATTTCATCTAAGTCGTGATAAATTAATTGCATATGAGAAGATAAAAATTTTGAACGGAACAAGATTTTTGTTATTAAGAAAAAGTCTTGAAATATAAGATTAAACGCGATGAAGTCAGCATGAACACATTAGTAATAAATAAACAAAATATACGTATGATTAAATTAATAGCAGTTTGTTTTCTGTTTCTCATTTATAAAAATCAACCCGTTAAAAAAGACGGAAAGTTAAGGAGGTAAAGTGAAATAAGCGTATAATCCGTCATCTAAATCATTTAATCCCTTGAAGGGTAAGCAATAATGTCTCTGTAATATTGAATTTTCACCGGAAAAAAAAAAAAAAATTGTTTTTAAAAAAGGCAATCTTTCAACATTTTGCCGTAAAAGTTAAAAATATAAAATTCTTTTGTAAGAATCTCATTTAAATTTCGTGGGATAAAATATATTCACCACCCCTCAAGGGGTTAATGAAACTGTTCCACAACTACCTTTGTACAGGATTCTACATGCAGACTCTAACATTTAATCCCGATTTACCTTATTTCAGATTTTTTTAATAAATACAGATAAAGTAGTAGAATAAACTTTTAGCTAGACAGCGATTAAGAAAATCCTAGATTAATAATAATAGGATAATAGCATGCTTGATAATACTACACAATACTAATGCATAGCATTTAAATCGCTCTTTCAAGACAAGTTTTTTGATGTTATACAATATCTCGGATTTAACAAAAAAAATCACCAGAATTATTGTAATGTCCCTGACAGTCTCTAATTACTTAAATTCGTCTATAAAGAGTATTACTTTATTAAAGCATTAGCAAATCAATAAATTACGTACTAAAAATACAAATGTGTTTAAGATACTTTAAGAGGTATAAATAGAAATTCTGTTATGCATATCATATATCAAACACTGACATATGAATTGTATTTAAAAGTTAACTGATTTGCAATATAAAATTTTAGTGAGAATAAGTTTGAATTATTTTGCGTAGTTCAAAGAAATGACATTTTCAATGTGTATACATATATATTAGCTGACCCGCCTGGAGTTGACAGGCCCGGTCCCGTCGATCTTTCGAAACGAAGCGTTAATGATTTAAACTTCGATTCACATTAAAATAAATAAATAAATAAAAATGAATATCTGAGAAGGAAAATCTGACATGGATCCTAGGCGTGTTACTCAGTGTGTTCCAGACAAACATCCGGCACGGATCCACGGTGCCGTAGACATTGTACAGCAGGCGTGCTACGCAGACGCCAGCAAAATCTTAAGAGAATTCTAACTCGAGTAGAAAGAAACAAATTACATTGAAATCCGAACCATAAAACCCGAAATACGAATGCGTATCCTCTAGCGGTGAAAGATGAAACTAAAAACTGAAATGGGTCGCTTTTAGTTCAGTTTGTAATAAATGCGCGTTCTTGTCAGGTTCTTTCTTCGAATACTTGCACTGTAAACGTCAGTTTCTTTTCTTTCTTTTCTTTTCTTTTTTTTTTTTTCAAAATTAAGAAAAGTTACGATCGATTTTTTTTTTTTACAGAAATTAGATAATCGGGTGTAAAAATTCCAGACATATTGATTAGATTTCTAAATTGTAGCAAATTAGGTTAAACTGTTATTTTCCTTATGGCCATTACTCGCTCGAAGTGTTCAAGTCTATTCAGGTTTTGGGAAAAAATTGGACCGATTAATTAACCGACTAGACCGATTGTTTGAAATAGCGCAACATCATTATAATATACTACAAATTATTTTTCCTCATAGACCATAACATAAAGGATTTGAAAGCTCCTTGTAAATGAAATAAAAATTATGTACAACTTCATTTTCAATAGGTATACATGACATGATAAAATCTCAATAACATAGATAAATTACAGGGTAATTCGAGTATATTACGCGCACATCTTTCTGCTATGTTGAAAACTAATGAAGAAGCGCATTTTTTTCTGTTATTATCATAATAATAATTATTTTTTAATTAAGAAAGTCGGCTTGGAAACGTAAAAAAAAAGTAGATTATGAAATAATAATAATTATATACAAATAAATATATTGAAGATTTTACATCGGACACGTAGGTATGGATAATCGAATTTTAGATCAGATTATTTATGGCTACTTCCATGACTGCTTGCTATGATTTTTAACTATCAAAATTTTAGAACTGAAAAATGTGACTTATTTAATGAAAGATTTCTCCTTAACTAATATAAGGCCAAGCAAACTTTTCGAAAACAATCGTGGCTAACAAGCATAGCAGTTTTCAGCTATATGATTTACACTACAAAACCCTATGGAATTTAGCCTTATGAAAGAAAAATTAAATTCTTGAAAGAACTGAATTAGAAACAAAGTTGAACAGAGATGTATTGTATCTGTCTGTACTAAGTAAAGTCTGCAAGTAAACTCGTAAATAACCGCACAAAGATTTATAAGCTCGTGTAATTAAACTTCGCATTCTTTTGAACAATCGATTCCGCCAGGAATAAAATAAATCCCTTTTAAACTTGAGATGCTTGTTTAAACACGGTACATAACAACTTTGCGAATTATAAGATTATTTAAGTAAACATGCCAGAATTAAATAAGAAACACATTTCAAGTAATTATAGGAAAAGAGTTGCTTAGTTTCAGCTTCAGGGAATTAAATACTAGCATTATTTATTTTAGGATAATTTACGGCATATCGAAAGTGCAAAGGCGAAACAAATCCGAATAATTTAATGTATGACACCAATGCAGCTAAAGAAGTTTGTTTCATTTGCAAAAGACACGAAAGATTAATAAGTCGTGCTGTCTTAAAGAGTTAATAGCAACAATTCACCTTTATCATGTTTTATAGAATTATAAAATTTATTTTATACCCAAATGAATTTATTAAAAATGCTCCAACACTGTAAATGATTCATAGTTAAACTTGAAGAGATAGGTAGATAGATAAGCATTTATTATGTCCCCGATCTACCGTTAGGATAAAGTATTTATTGTTCTGTTATTCTTTTTATTTACTGACAATTGTAACTCCCTGTTAAATTCAATTAAATGATCTATGTTTTATAATTATAATTGTTGAAGGTATCACTAGTTAATTTGAAAATCAGAATCTTCAAATGTAAGCTGTACAAATTTTATTTTAATTACACTTTACATAATATCCGAAATCCGCGCACGCAATTTAACTTTTTTAAATCATCATATCTATCTATATTATAAAGGCCAAATGTAACTGTGCGTAACACATACGTCATTTTGTGAATGGCAACACATGCCATTGGCCATGCAATTTCGGTTTTGCAATTTTCGCTACTAAAAATTTTACACTTCTAAAAATCGCTAAAAAATTTGCTTTTAAATGCAATTTGTTTCAAAGCTGTATCATAATTTGTTTTTGAGATATTAATTTTTTTTTATAGTTTTTAGTATCAATTTTGTAATTGAGGCAACAGTGACATTTTCTTAAGATTGAAAAAAAAGTATATAATAAATAAATAAATAAATAAATAAAAATAAAATGCGTATATTTTATTAAAAATACCGTCTGCTATAAAATTTCGACTCGGCGATTTCGGTTTTATTTCGTTTTTTATTCATCACTTAAATGACTTCAAACTTTGAATTAAAGTGATTTTTAAAGGCTCAATTTAAAATACCACTTTTTAAAACGCGGTGAATACGGCTAAGAGAATCGCGTGTGTAAATTTTGAGAAGCTGAAAATGACGAGTTTTAATTTCGAGTGAAATTCTATGATCGTGTCAATTTGGAATATTTTTTTTTTCATTCGCAATTATACCAAGCTTAAGAGCCTCAATTGATAACTTCATCATAATAACTGATTTTGATTATATTTTACTGATTACATATATGATTAAAGTTTAATTTTAATGATTTGGACAACTGAGATTTATAGTATTTTGATAATCTTAGCTTAAAATAATATTTATTTGAGAATTAGACTGGTCAATAATAAGATTCATTTTTTACTGTAACTAATTTTGTAGATTTATTGTAAATCAATGAAATAGTTCCTTCTTAAAAATTTTCTTTCGTCGAAACTCGACGGGTACCACCTCGTATATTATAAAGTAGGAGTTCTCAAATGTGTCTATGTACGTCCCGGCTAAATTAAAAAATATCTGATGGATTTTTTTCCCGGATTAAGCTATTAGATAATGAATATCTCCGAGGTCATTTATGGGTGCATTTTTGAACTGTCAAAAAGAGCATACAGAATTTTTTTTAACTCACCAGCAAACAAGAAAAGTAATATTTAGTTTCCTTAATTTCGGCATTTTCGTGATTGTTTAAAAATAGAAGTAACTTAAAAAGTGGTGCCAAGCGAATAGAATTTGTGCATAAGGCGCTGCCATCAAAATACTCAAAGAAAGAGAACACGAGGTGTGAGTGATCACAAATCAACCGACTTCCACGCTAGTGTCAGAATTGCCACCGAAAATTTTTGGAATAACAATTTTATTTTATTTCATTTGTAGAATATCTATCATTTTATAAAACAATAATAACAATTTAAACCTACTGGCGAGAATTCGGAATTGCTTAATAATAATTCAGCCAAATGGGAATTCCACCGCGTTGCCGCATCTGGCGATTTTTTATTGGGGGATTCCAAATTCTCACCAGTAAGCTTAAATCGTTATTTTATAAGATGATAGATATTCCAGAAATAAAACAAAATAAAAATGCGTGTCAAGAAAGTTGTTAGAGTGAATTCCAACGCTAGAGATAAGTCGGTCGATTAGTAGTGACGACACATCTCGGGTGAACTAGAGAGATTCAGGGGTGAATGTGTTCCGGGTATACCCCCTATTTCCGGATTTTTCGATCAATCCTCTCGGGTTTATGATATCGTTATGTTTAGTGGAAAATTCAAACATTTAAAAACATCGCGAATTTCGAAAAAATCGCGGGAAAAACGAAAATTTCGTCAAAAATTAACAGAAAAAACATGAATTTCTTTAAAAAAATTACGCAAAACACTAATTTCTTTATAGGATTGCGGGGTAAAAGCGCAAAGTTCGTAAAAAAAAAAGCAAATTTCGTTAAACAAAATCGTGAAAAAAATAATCAATTTCTTCAAAAAAAAAAAAAAAAAAAAAAAAAAAAAAATCGCGAAATACACGATCAGTTTCGTGAAAAGATTGCCAAAAAGCCGCAAATTTTGTCAAAAGATTGTGAAAAAAAAAAGTTATTGCTGGAGTGGAACTTTCTGTTCCAAAAACTGTTTTTGATGCTTTAAAAACTGATTTTGTTGCTACATTTTTTTAATCCTTTGCTTTCCTAAAAAACTGTTTGCTCTGCTCCAAAATTATTTTTTTGCTGTTCCAAATTTTGTTTTTGAGTGAATGTGACCTTTGAAATTGCTATACTTTGCATTCGATAATTTTCAGGGTTTTTTATTTTGTGCCAGTTAATTTTCAGGGTTTTTCACTCTGAGCCACAATCGTTATTTTAGAGATTATTTCAATGGCAACGGTTAAGCTTATACAGCTCACATTAATGAGTCAAGCTAAAAAATTTCGATCGAGTTTCGTTACCGAATTTTTGAAAGCATTTTCGCCAAAAATGAAAACGGAACCGAATTTTTAGTATTTTTTTTCTCTACTTAAAATAACAAACAGAAAATATGTGTACTTCTCCGACTAAGCCAGTAGGAGTTATTTAAATATAGATAATGTGCATGTGACGTCACGCAGACGAAAAAGGATGTACTTCTCAACTTGTGGTGGGCAAAAATAATAATTCTTGGAGAGTTAGTAATTTATAACGAATTTTTTCCTGCGTATAATACAATAAAATGAAATTTATTCCATCGACGTAAAAATTACATTTAGTTTAGAATTTTCTATAATGCAGTTTAATTCGAATTTTTGCCCACCACAAGTTGAGTTGTCGTGAAAAAAGCCGGTTTGTTTACAAACATGCACATTATCTATAGTTTGTATTCATATTGCTGATCATCTATCATAGCACAGTTATCTGACAGATAGCCTCTTTTATATTCTCTTTTTTAAACATGCTACATTATTATAATGCAGCTCATCGAAATCTCACAGAAAATCTTTTAATTCTTTTAAGTTTTATAAAACTATACGTTTGGAGCTTTATAGTGCAGATCCGGATAACGTCTGTCCTAATTTATTCGGCAGCAGGCTTCTTGTTAAAGTAGAAAGTCCTTTCCATTCACATATGCTCCTCTAAATACCTTTTATGCTGAGATAATGCTTCTTTGCAGTTGTCTGCGTTACTTCGAATTTCGTTTGCATGCGTTAGAATTGCATTACTTTAATGCAAAATTCTTTTGTGTGGAAAATATTCGGTACTTTGCTTCTTCTCTGTTAACATAATATTTACGTATTTCTAATTCACTATTTCAGAATAATACCTTGAATAAAAATCGAATTAGTTGTGGCATTACAACAGTTAGACGGGAATAAAGGGAACTTTCACAGCAAATTCGCTTTTCAAAAAAAAGGAGATAAAAAAAAATGGGGGTAATCTATATCAGGGTTGTAATTTGGAGAACTGGGTTATTTAAATTTTATTTTGTAATACAGGGTGGTCATAAAAAAAAACTTTGCCGATATACGGAGCTCTAGCGGCCATTCCGCTCAACCGATCGAAATGAAATTTCAGATATAGCTATTCAGAGGTATGAGCTCGAGATTCTGTGAGCGACAACAAAATGGCGCTCACGGTTACGGTTATAGTTACAGAAACTCGAAAATTTCCAATGGCAACACCCATTTTTTTTCATCGCAAAATGCTCAGCGCTTGCGAAAACCCTAAAGAGCGTTGGAACCGTACGTGTATCGCAAGAAACGGACATGTTATGCACGCACAAAAAACCATTCTGGGAATCCTTCCCCCCATAGAAAAAACTCGATTGGGGCGCAAGGAGGAAATTTGCATATGACACAGAGTCAGTACACTAATCTCTGATTACAATACAGATCGGAGAAACTAAAACTTTTATTTTGATTACACATTTTTCACATGGGTGCCGTCACCATCACAGGCAATTACGGCACCCATGTGGAAAATGTGTAATCAAAATAAAAGTTTTAGTTTCTCCGATCTGTATTGTAATCAGAGATTAGTGTACTGAGTCTGTGTCATATGCAAATTTCCTCCTTGCGCCCCAATCGAGTTTTTTCTATGGGGGGAAGGATTCCCAGAATGGTTTTTTGTGCGTGCTTAACATGTCCGTTTCTTGCGATACACGTACGGTTCCAACGCTCTTTAGGGTTTTCGCAAGCGCTGAGCATTTTGCGATGAAAAAAAAATGGGTGTTGCCATTGGAAATTTTCGAGTTTCTGTAACTATAACCGTAACCGTGAGCGCCATTTTGTTGTCGCTCACAGAATCTCGAGCTCATACCTCTAAATAGCTATATCTGAAATTTCATTTCGATCGGTTGAGCGGACTGGCCTCTAGAACTCCGTATATCGGCAAAGTTTTTTTATGACCACCCTGTACATTAGACTCCCTTAAATCCGCAATCCTAAAATCCTCAACTCTCTCAAATGCGCACATAATTTACATATGTAAACGACAGAACTTTCAGTTCAGATGTAGGGTCAAAATTTGATTTTTTTAAAATTTTAATTCCATATATATTTTCTAATCTATAAATTTCGTTAATATGACTGAATCCATGCTTTATCATGAAGGAAAAATAAATTTATTTCTGAAAAAAAACAAAAAAAAAATGAAGATATTGTTGATATCGCTGGTAATTGCAATCTTTTTGCTAGACGTATGAAACGCACTATCATTTTTTTTTTTTTTTTTTTTTTTTTTTTAAAGGTCTGTCTAAACCTGAAATAAAACTTCTTCATTTTATGATTTTGATATGAATTAATAGTATACTTTTAGAGACAAGCTCCATTCAATAATTTAGGAAAAATTCATCTCACCTTTATAATGAATATTTTATTAAACATTATTGATTTTTTAATTGAACTTTGCTTTTAATATTTTAATCATTTAAAAAATTTATGTAAATTTTTATTAGTTTTTATTTTTCTTAATTATTTTAATACTATTTTATTATATTGTAACATGCGCATAACCAGGGGGGGTTCCCCCCCCCAGCTCGCGCAGATCCAAGATTGATTATTTTAAAAAATCAAAATTTATAAAAGAAAAAAAAAGATAAATGGAAGCAAAATTAATTCAACTAGTTAATCAAAACTAACAGTCTATGTTTTGAAATGTGATAAAAGAAAAGACCCAGATTCTTTTAAGAAAATTATTTTGTTAATCTTTTTTAAAACTAGAATATTTACCAAAATCTGTATTAATTACAGTAAGTCCAAATGTTGGTTTTATAATCCCAATTTAATGTCTTTTGTTTATGCAAGTTTTTTTTTTTTTTTTTTTTTTTTTTACACCGTTCTTTTTCCTGCATGCTTTTGTAATTCCATAAAAAATTAGTCTAAATTTTTGACAAGGATATAAACTATTTATATCTTTGCTTTTGTTATCTAAAGTCTAGACAGGAGCAAAAAAA
Source organism: Maratus speculifer (assembly GCA_964019185.1). Lineage (NCBI taxonomy): Eukaryota > Metazoa > Arthropoda > Arachnida > Araneae > Salticidae > Maratus > Maratus speculifer. The sequence goes on from OZ025296.1 coordinate 291,130,900, forward strand.
TAATAAAAAAAATTTAAAAAAAAAGAAAGAAAGAAAAGAAGAAGAAGAAGAAGAAGAAAGGAAATACACATGTGAAACGATAATTCCACCATGTGATTAGCCTGGAGACGGGAGGGGGTGGGGGTTGTACAAATGTACTTCCTTTGAAAATGAGAAATAATGCTACGCAAAATTCATATTAATATGGAGTTTGGTTGGTTCGTTAAATTTCTTTTTTTGTGACCATATTTTGACATTGTACAAGCTTATTTTTTTTTAAAAACCGGAAAATTTTATTTATTCATGTGTAGAAAATAATGAAAGAACTCTTTTCCACTTTAAATTGCATACTACAAGTTATTTTAATGCTACTTTGATCAAAATCACTGGGTTTCTTGGTTGGTTGGTTGGTTTCTTGCTTGGTTGGTTGGTTGGTTGGTTGGTTGGTTGGTTAGTTGGTTGGTTGGTTGGTTGGCAAATATTGAGACGTATGCTACTACCCGTTAGGAAGGCTTTTGTCTCGAAACTCCAGGGTAATGACTGGGGAACTAAAGTCGTGTTTATTTATTTTAGTATTTCATTGCGGTTTGAAGTGAAAATTCATGATAATTACAGATTTATGTTTACGGATATCTTTGTTTTATATCTATCATGTTTTATCTATGTTTATATATCTTTTTCTTATCCATAAGATTTAGTTTTGAGCAACTTCTCATCGTCCTTCACACAATGAAAAATTGCGTTTGGGTACTTTTTAAAAGAAATACCACACAATTATACCTCTCGCAAATAAAAACCTGTCTAAAACGAAAATTCGATAGGTTTTATGGGGTTTCGTTTTATTAGGTTTTACTACAAAAGATATTGTTTGTACTCAACATGTTCATGTTAAAAAATTTGCCCCCCCCCCCCCCCTCGTGCAAAAGGCTGGCTACGTCTATGTGTAAGCATTCATTATAATTTCGATTGTATTATTAATTACTCTCAAATTGCTATTTAAAAAATGCAAACAAACCAATGGCCAGAAATACGCAAAATTCTAAAATACGTACAACCTTTGGTCCCAAGCTGTGCGTATTTGAGAGAGTCTACTTACTTCTGTTTCTTACAACACTTTCCTTATTCATTTTGAACATTTTTTTTAAAAAGTTATTAAAGACTTGCCAACAGTATGTGCATTATTTACAGTATAATGGCGCATATCATAGGAGAACCGGTCGACCCTCTTTATTTTAAAAATTATTTTTGGGGGGTGCATAAAATTTACCTTTTAAGAAAGATTGTAAAACGATCGCGATATCACTTCACATTAAAGCACATACACAACTAATTCATTCTTTAGATATTAAACATCATTTTGTCGTTTCTAAAAAATCATGGTGAACAATATGAACTACAGTTAAAAGTATGGAACTCATTTTCTCCATACAAGAACACATGAGACGTTATTCATCTATAAACCAATCAGAATTTATCATTCGCCGTTCTGTAAACGCTGACCTACACTTAGGACCTCGGAAAACGGAAATTTATTTTGTTGAGACTTTTTTCCCCTCCTTCTTTGTAAAAAGTATTTTTTGCAGTTCTTTATTCTGTGTGTTTCGTAGTTCATACCAGATTGTATCGAGCGAATTAGAGAAAACAATAACTTTTTTTTAGGCACAAATTTTCTAATTGGCACAATTTTTTTCCTGATTTCTTCTAAATTTCTATTATGAAAATCATAAGTATGGAAACAAATGTAATATTTAAGATATCAATATGATGAAAAAATATACTTCAATATATGTTTAAAAGCATATTTCAATAAATAATATAATTAATTTTACATTTTTATTCCTGGAACAGCTTTTCAATTTTCTAAGAAACTTAATTTTTTTAATTGACACTTTTCGTATAAATGTATAAAAACGTGAAAAAAATAATTAAAAAATAATTAATTAATTAATTTAAGGAAGCCCTAAAAATTTTAAAAACCATAGGCACAGAAACTTGCCCCGAGTTAAAGTGTCATCTTTTGCTACGGGTGTGTGCTGCCATTTGTATGAAAGTATTTTTTATTTATTTATTTATTTATTTTAAATATGTATTTTCTCAGGGTTTGCAGAGTAAATTTTAAAATTGCATTTTTAGAACGTAGAGAAAAATGTACTTTTTCGTGTAGGTGTCACCTGGGTCATTCCACACGAGTTCAACCAATGGGTGTTGCATCATAGTTACAGATTTTTTTTTTTTTTAATTTTTATCATAGACAGACATAGTAGTTAAACCTTCAAATCTGAAATTTAAAAGTAATTTTCGCAATATTGGCTGAGATATAGCCATTTGAAAACTGACCATTTTTTGCTAAATGGCGGTCATCTTGGAATCTTATCATTGTCTAAAAGAGGCCATAACTTGACAACTAAAGGCTCAAATTTTATATATCTGGTACCAATTTGAAGCTATTTGTACAAAGAATGCAAATATACATATTTGTACAAAGAATGAACAATAATAAATTTTCATTTACTTTTTATTATGGTCAAACTCAAAATATCACCCAATAAAAGACTGACTGTAATGGCCCATAAAAAAATGAATCATCATGAATTTTTCTGAAACTTGGTAAAAACATTGCTCCATCTGTTGGCTTTATATAATAAAAAAAAAAAAAAATTGGAGAGGTAAAATCTTTTGTTTAAAAATAAAACATTGTTACACATAAGGTGTCATTAACTAAATAATGATTATTTTAGAATCTGTAACTATTGCTAATTTAAGAAATAATGGTTAAAATAAAAAATTTTAACATTTAAATTATTGTATTGTGTGTTTATTATATAATTCAATGAAGAAATATCAATTTGCACCCATTTTACTAAATATTCATAAATTAAAATACAAGTAAATTTTTATTTCTACAATACTTTTTACTTCATTTAAAATATGAAAATATAATTCTCAAAACATATTTACATAAATATTAAATACCTTGCTATAATGGATTACATAAAAAAAAAGGCCACATAATATTTTTCTTTGAAATATTGGAGAAATACTAGCTGTAAATCACAGTTGAATTCATTCAACTGTGTGATTTAAATAAAATAAAAAAATATAAATTATATATATATAAATTTGACCACATAAATTTAATTTTTTTAAGTGGAAAAAAATGTCAAATAGGTTCCATGTATAGGGGAGAGTGGGGAGAAATAGGACACGTTTTACAAAAATTAGAAAATCATTTTTTTCTTTTTTTTTTTTTTTTTACACAAAAACAAAAAATTTTGATTTTTGTATACAAAATAAAGTACTTTCTAATGTTCTTGAACAATATATAGCTAAACAATTTTATAATTAAACAAATTGTAAATTTCAAAATGTGTCCCATACCTCTGCACTACAGGAATGAGACAACTATAAAACAATGTATTAAAGGAAACAAATTATTCTAGTGTTGGCTATATTTACTATCTAACAAAGATTATAGGTTGATAATGTTTGTGCTACAACATCAAATTCCAGTATCTTCATATCTGGAAGGATGATTCAGAATTGTTAGAGATGTTGTTCAAGAACATTAGAAAGAATTTTATTTTGTATTCAAAAAATCAAAATTTTTGTTTTTGTGTAAAAAAGATTTTCTAATTTTTGTAAAAAGTGTCCTATTCCTCCCCACTCTCCCCTACACATAGAACCTGTTTAAGAAATTTTTTTCTTAAAAAATGAAATTTATATGGTCAGATTTATATATATATAATTTATATATTTTTTTATTTTATTTAAATCACACAATTGAATGAATTCAACTGTGATTTACAGCTAGTATTTCTCCAATATTTCAGGGAAAAGTATTATGTGGCTTTTTTTTTTTTTTTTTTTTTTTTTTTTTTTTTTTTTTAATGTAGTCCATTATAGTAAGGTATTTAATATTTATGGAAATATGTTTTAAGAATTATATTCTCATATTTTAAATGAAATAAAAAGTATTGTAGAAACGAAAATTTACTTGATATATATGAATATTCAGTATAAATAGCTGCAAATTGATACTTCTTCATTGAATTATATAATAAACACACAATATATTAATTTAAATGTTAGAAAATTTTATTTTAACCATTATTTTTTAAATTAGCAATAGTTACAGATTCTAAAATGATCATTATTTAGTTAATGACACCTTACGTGTAACAATGATTTATTTTTAAACAAAAGATTTTACCTCTCCAATTTTTTTATTATATAAAGCCAACAGATGGAGCAATGTTTTTACCAAGTTTCAGAAAAATTCATGATGATTCATTTTTTTTATGGGCCATTACAGTCGGTCCTTTTTTGGGTGATATTTTCAGTTTGACCATAACAAAAAGTAAATTAAAATTTATTATTGTTCATTCTTTGTACAAATATGTATATTTGCATTCTTTGTACAAATAGCTTCAAATTGGTACCAGATATATAAAATTTGAGCCCTTAGTTGTCAAGTTATGGTCTCTTTTAGACAATGATAAGATTCCAAGATGGCCGCCATTTAGCAAAAATGGTCAGTTTTCAAATGGCTATATCTCAGCCAATATTTCGGAAATTACTTTTAAATTTCAGATTTGAGGGTTTCACTACTATGTCTGTCTATGATAAAAATTAAAAAAAAATCTGTGACTATGATGCAACACGTTTTCTTTAAATTGGTTGATTTCACGTGGAATGACCCACCTGTGATATTTATAATGTAAAAAAAATAACAGAGAAAATAATATTTTAATAGAGAAAAAACACTATTACATAATATTATTATACTTTCGTGTATTTATTATGAGTCTATTTTAAAATCGGATGGTTATATTTCTCGAGTTTTTTTTTTTTTTTTTTTTTTTTTTTTTTTTTTTTTTTTCTCTAATCAAATATGCGTAATGTTATTATTTTTCTGGCCACTATACAGCTGGGGTTCGAGCGTCTTTACAATTGTTTTATTGCGGATTTTTTTCCCTAGCTTTTTTCTTTACCGTTAATTCTGAATTAATACCTTAAAATATTAATAGTAAATTTAAATTGGAGATAGCAGCATTGCTTTTGAAATGCATGTTGGTTGTGACAGGTCTGGGGAGTGTTGCAACAATAAAAATGTTTAACTCAGCTTGAATGTCATAAGCCATGCACCTGTCTCCGATTCAGATTTCAGATTTATTTATTTGAAAATTTCTTGTTCATATTGTTGAGTTTATAGTTAATGTAAGTGAGAGTCTTTCTATTTATGAATTTTTTTTTATGTTTCAGTTTTGTATAAGTTTAATAGTCCATTGCGTTTTAATCCTTTAGGGAACATGGATGCAAATATAGACTCTCTCAAAAGGCGCATACGGAATTAGTTTTGTTACTAGTTTTAAAAAAAAAATTAATATTTTCTTTACTTAATCATAGCATTTTCGCGATTTTAGAAGTAAAGATACATATTTAAGGACAAACAGAAAGCAGAAATTCTGGGTTTTTTTCAGAATTTATTCTAGTGTCATGCCCGATGAGTATATATATATATATATACATATATTATTTCGAGGTGAAATGTCTCGAAATTTGACGAACGAAAATGTTTAAGAAGGAGGTGTTTCATTGATTTATAACAAACCTAGAAAATTAGTTATAATAAATAATACATCTGATATTGATTAACCTAACTCTGAAACAAATAGTATTTTAACCAGAAGGTCACTCACGATCAGACACTAATTTTTGTAAAAATTGGCATGTCTAATTTCAGTATCAGTTGAAATATTTCAATTTCACTGCTCTTTTATAAAGACACTTTAATTTTATTTTATTTTATTTTATTTTATTTATTTATTTATTTTGTAAAACTTCGCGTGTCTAATTTCAATATCAGTTCAAATATTTCAATATTAGTATGTGATTTCAATTGCATTATTTTAAAAGTGAAGCCAAGTCTTGGCAGAAAGAAAAGCTTTTGACAAATAAAATTATGGGATATGTGTATTTTTATTGGGAAAGCTTTTGACTTAAATCTTCAATATAATTTATTATTTGAAGTATTATATTTAACAAAATCAATACTATAACTGCTTTCCAAATTTACAATAAAGTTAAATTTCGTTTTCTGCGAAATAATCGAATGAAATCAAAAGCAACATAACGGGTTGTTACGCAACTGGATGAAAATTTGTGATGGCCACAACATACTAGTTTTAGCTTTCTTTGAATTACTTATCCGGTTGAAATTATCATATAATTAAATTTATCATCTAAAATGAAGCATTCTGCTGTGAACTCTGTTAAAATATGTCAGAAGCAGATCGATATTACACACACAAAGCTATATACGGAAATTTCTAGGTTCCGAATTACTATTTAAATTCAATCCGTTTCAACTTATTATTATCGATTCTATACCGATGTGTATCACTAGCAATTTGACCTCGTTTATTTTAAACTAATCTTCCTTTTATTTCTGTTTAGAGTGTTCCATTATCTCTATTTTCGCGTATTAAGAACAATTTAATTCAAAATAGAAATACGAGCAACGCTTTGATTTTTCAAAGTCTCATATAAAACAAAATATAATGAAATACATAAATTATGTAATTCAAAAAAAAAAGTTTCAGTAGACCAAACAGTGCCAATAATGAATACAATAAATGCAATGAATTCGATAAGAAATAAATAAAACATGTGATTATGTTTACAGCGATTGTGATGATTTTATGATAAGTGGCATATACACTATATTGCCATTGATTATGGGACACTTGCGATTTTAGACATTTTACTAAATATCTAGGAAAATACATGAGGAATCATCTCGAAACTCTTAGTGTATAAATATAATAGTATACGTCATACATCTCCGTGACGATTTTTTACCGAAACTCCATAGGGGACCGTCAACAAATTAAAAAAGAATGAATATCTTTTGAATAACCCTGTCAAAACTAATGTAGCAAAAGCGCTCAAACTCTAGATTATGATTGAATGCCTTATTGTAATACACTGTGTACATTTTTATGCAAATAGCATGCATACTCGCAGAGTAATTAAGGTTTTTATAAAAATGGCCCCAAATTTTTCTAAGTTTTTCCCTTATAATTTTCAGAGTTCTTAATATAAAATAATATTTTTTTCAGAAAATATGACAAACAATATTGTACACAGTACCCTGTAATCAGAATTAAAAAATAATAAAAATTGTATGAAAAATGAGTAGGTTTACTAAATAATTTTTTACTGCGCATGCGTCAAAGATATCAAAATTTCATTTGCATATTATGTTAGCTAAATGTATAGAGCAACTTTTGTAAAAGTCTGAAAATTATAGCTTGAAAGTTCTGAAAGTAATCGTCTATAGAAAAAGGACAAAATCCGTTGTTTCCAAAATGAAGCAAAAAAATGAGGGATTTTATCCAAAAGTAGTCGTAACATCCCGTATTGTGTATTCTATATTGACACTAATCAATGAATATATGGATACAACCCCTCTTGTTTTTGCTTCATTTTGAGAATAATGGATTTTCAACTTATTCAATTGACGATTATTTTCAGGATTTTCAAGTTATGATTTTGTGACTTTCACAAAAGTTGCTCTATACATTTAACTAACATAATATGCAAATGAAATTTTGATATCGTTGACGCATGCGCAGTAAAAAATTATTTAATAAACCAACTCATTTTATATACAATTTTCATTATTTTTTAATTCTGATTACAGGGTTCTGTGTGCAATGTTGTTTGTCATATTTTCTGAAAAAAATATTATTTTATATTAAGAACTCTGAAAATTATAAGGAAAAAACTTGGAAAAATTTGGGACCATTTTTATAAAAACCTTAATTACTCTGCGAGTATGCATGCTATTTGCATAATAATGAACACAGTGTATTACAATAAGGCATTCAATTATAATCTAGAGTTTGAGCGCTTTTGCTACATTAGTTTTGACAGGGTTATTCAAAAGATATTCATTCTTTTTTAATTTGTTGACGGTCCCCTATGGAGTTTCGGTAAAAAATCTTCACGGAGATGTATGACGTATACTATTATATTTATACACTAAGAGTTTCGAGATGATTCCTCATGTATTTTTCTAGATATTTAGTGAAATGTCTAAAATCGCAAGTGTCCCATAATCAATGGCAATATAGTGTATAAGGATTCCATTCAAGGAACGTTCCTATCCTTGAACTTTTAACAGATAAGTAGTCGAATAATTTAATTTTTATAATGTGTTTGCTTATTTACTATGGAATGTAACACTTTACGATAAGAGAAGTTCAGTTTTGAAATTAAATGAAAACATCTGTTCGTTCATACTGAACCACCAGAAAAATCCGACACAGGTTATTTGGATTACAGAATATTTTGTTCGGTGTATAAAACAAAGATGAAAATTGTTTTAATTGAAAATTCAAATTCTTTTGTTCTTACACAAAAAAAGGATCTAGTTTTTTTTTAACAACACGAAATTTCTATCCCATTTACGGATAACTTTTTTAATCTCTTCTGTAACATTTATGATTGTTGCGCATAATATACATGCAAGCATGATTATTGAAGTAATTTGGAATAAAAGTGCTTTCCGTTTCTATTTGTCGATAAATGGATTTGAACTTGTACTACACTATATGGCTGAAGGTGACCGGTCACTTGCGATTTTAGATTTTTTGTTAAATACCCCAAAAAATACTTGACGAATTATCCAGGAAGTTCTAATTTTTTTTAATGTTATTTAGTTCTAATAATGTTCTAATAATGGCCTCATTAATTAATGAAAATGCGGCTTGTACCTCTATTAGCGAGACAAACACTCGTTGATACTGGACAACTTCTTTTATTGAGGTCTGATTGGGTCGAACGTCTCTCGAGTTCTCACTTATCCACGTTTGGCTATATGAAAAATTCTATTACGCACAATAAAAACAGGATTGTTATTTATTAATTTAAGGGGGCTCAGGGGTTGAAAACTTTAAAAAAAAATCGATTTTTTTATGATCTAGTTTGATTATTCAATTAATTCTTAACTCAATGCAAAAAACCGCTTTTTTTTTTTTTTTTTTTTTTTTTTTTTTTTGCATGCATAAGACATCATAATCTAGATTATGAATTAAGGATATAACTATCACTTAATAAAAACAGTATTAAAAAATCTTTGAAGTTGAAAATTTAAAAAACCCTAAAAAATATAATTTTTTTCCATTAAAAATACTCAAAATATTGAACTATCTAAAATATATTAATTCATCTAGATAATGATGTTATATGCAAAAAAAAAAAAAAAAAAAAAAAGCCATTCTATCAAATAGTTTTTTTTTTATTTTTAAATCTTGGTGTTAGTCGTCAAAAATCAAGTTTTGAGAAAACGCGACTTAAAGTTGAAATTATATGGATGCGGCTATGAAAGTGTTGATACATAAATGCTTATAACTCCGTTAAAAATGCAAATATTTTTATGCGGTTTTTTGCATTGAGTTAAGATTTAAATGAATAATCAAATTAGATCATAAAAAAAATCGATTTTTTGAAAAGTTTTCAACCACTGAGCCCCCTTAAATAGTTTTGTAAGTTATTTTGCATAATTGCTTTTTTAAACAAGCATTCACATCACTTATTTTTTTTTTCTAATTAACTCAATGAAACAGAAAGTATGTGCAGTAGAGCTCTTATTAACCGGATCAATCAAGGACCATACTTTACTTCTCGCCTACTCCAAAATTTTTTGAAATGAAATTCCTTTAGGCGCGGTGAGGTGAATTCGGCTGCATATCACGGAAATTTACCATTAAAAAACCATTTCCTAATTCTGAAGCAAGAAAATCGCCAACAAATGCAAAGAGAGCAATCATAAAATCAGCTATTTCTAGAACCATAGAAGTTTCACTTCGGACGTGTGAGAGTCCCATGCATACTTTTTTTCCGCCAAAAATTCCTGTTTATCTTCAACTTCTTTGACACTCCTCTTCAGACCCCTTGCCAGAGCCTAAATATCGCACGGGCACCCGGGGCCCATGCCCTGGGCACGAAATTTCTAAGGGGCACAAAATTTCATCTTAATTTCCATTAAATAATCATTATTGTGAAAAGAATGTAATATTTGAGATACTAATGGGATGAAATGACAAAAATATGTCTCAATATGTGATTAAAAGCACATTTCAATAAATAATAGGATATATATTATATATTATGTAGTTCTTGAAACTTTTCTAATTTTTTGGAAAACTTAATTTTTTGACAACAATCACTAAATTAACCAATCAAAGGGGGCACGATAATTTTAAAGTGCCCTGGGTACAAAAACTTGAAAGTCAGGCTCTGCCCCTTCCTCTTTTTCCGCTCGTGTTTGTTCGCACAGTGTAAGTTTATATACATGTAATAATTTCTAATTGTATTGTACATTTATGTATAACTTTGTACCGATTTTATTGATTTATTTTTAAGTTAAAATAAAGACTTTGAAACATGCTAAAAAGTGTATTACTACAAATGGAAATCCTAATCCTGGAGAAAGGGTTAAAGAATGTTACTTAAAAAACATTGCCAAAGCCGTTTTTAACAATTGTCCAATTATTCGGATATTTCATCAATGAGATCGGTCTCGGTCCTGACCGATTCGGATGATCGGCGTTCGTTTGTATTTGGTGAAATAAGCTGTATCGATTGAGAGTAGTGGGGTGCATAAAGGATAATTCTCCAACATATTTTACCGTATTCCTTTAAAATTTTACATAACACCCATGAAAAAAGATTTTGTTCAGGTAAAGTGAGAAAATAATCGGTCACTTTTTGTGATTTGGTAATTTTTATTTCTTATCATATCCAATGTTCCCGCTGTCGCTCGCCAATGAGCCAAATTGCGACTAAATTTTTCATTTGGCGAGTAAACAAGCGATTAGATTCGCCAAATTGCTAGTGCTCAATTTTTTTTGTTTTTGTTTTTGTTTTTCATACATATGCATATATATATATATATATATAGATATATTTAATATATACATATTTTTTTTATTTATAGAGCATAGTTTAAATTAGATTAATAACAGTCGCTGTCACAGTTATAAAAACTATTATTATTTTAGAACATATTGAAAAAAGGGGGGTACATTAAAGGATTAAAAATAATTTTTTGTGCTACACGGCGAATCTATTTTGCTAATACTTTTTTCATTTGGCGAATGTATTTTATTTTTAATTCGCCAAATTATTAATGTTAGTCGAATATCAGCGAGAACACTGATCATATCCCACACCTGAACAGGGTGCAACAGAATACAGCTTTAATCCTTAACTGCTGTGACAAAAATTGTCACATAACTACTGTGAGCGGTCTGTCAAACCGCTAAAATTTAAAGATGAATAAAGTGTTACACTAACTCTCAGAATACTATTAAAGTACTAAACTTTATATGCCAGACTATTATCAATAAAATTCAGCTATTCAAAAGTCTCTAGAAGTAGCAATAAGGCTCCGAATGAAACAAAATTTGACCAGTATCTGTAGTTAAACTGTGAAACTGGAAAATCTCAGCGGTCTCTCAGACCGCTAACAATAGCTATGGGTTAAAACTTTCAATCATCATAAATGATTAACGCAAATTTTGAAAACAGCACCATAAATGTACAATATCATTAACTGTATCCAAGTAAATGATGAAATATTCCACCTTTTAATACTCATTTAGGTGAAAGAGGAGGCAACGATAATTGGCGGGAAATAAATAAAACGAGGAGGAAGCATAACAACGAGGCCTATATTTCTCTACGACAGCTTGTTAGAGGGAGAAACTGAGATATGGCGGCAATGAATGGGACAATCAGGAAAAAAAAGACACGAGATTACAGGCTGTAAAACCTAATCAATGCTATCAATGAAGATAGATGTTTGCGATGGATACAGCGAGTGTAAGATGCAAATGGTTGTTTTAGCAGCTTTATACCACACATTTTTCAAACAATAAGAGGCTTTTCTTTCTCTGGAAGAATAAGAGAAAAATATTCGGGGATATTTTTTTTTATAACACGTTTCGGAAAAAGTAGAAAGATATAACTGAAATGGAATGTTTTGGAGTGGTCAGAGAAAAAACGCTTTATACATTATGGGGGAAAGAAGAGAGACAAATCAGGATATTTTTATTAAAAATGTTGTTTTCCAAAGAATTTATTTATGAAATTAATATGATTCTACATAAAAAAAATAATAAAATAAAATAAAATAAAATAAAATAAAAAAAATAATAATAAAATAAAAAAGAATTACATTATAATAAATTTCTTTACAAAAAATGTGTTTCAAAGTTCCTAAATATAATTGTAAATAAATAAAAAAAAAAAAAAAAAAATTACGCTGTAGAACTAATGTACAGAACACTTCCAAGAATTTTTTTTTTCTTAGATTTCATCTCACATATAAGGAGAAAATGAAATTGCTCAATGATCTCAAATTGTATGATAATTTCAAATATGCAGACAAATATATATGCATAGATTAGATATATTATAGCATTACAATCCGTAAAGATTTTGCCATGGCTGTAAAAAAGTCAGAGTTAGCGCCCCCCCCCTCCCCCCCCCCAAAAAAAATAAATAAATAAATAAATCAGATTCTAAATTTAGTTTTTTTGTTGGACAGTTTGAAGTGAAATATGTAATTTTAAATTTATAATCTGAATTTTTGTTTTTGCATTATAAATAACCAAGCTACCCGAGACCAATATACTGGTCCAGTGTACAGTATAGATGAAAATCCCATTTAATGGGAAACTAGTAGAATTTAATTAATACATAGTTCTTTCTCTCGATTTTTTTTTTTTTTTTTTGGGGGGGGGGGTCGGGAGGGGGGGGGTTGTAGAACCCGAAGTAATTTAAAATGAGTGATGAGGAAACAAAATTTAAGGTTATTTGAAACATCTTCCATGGTATACTTTAATTATTCACAATTTCAATATTTTAATTAACATATTTCTATTATTATCTTAAAAATGACATGTAAGTACAATGTATGTTTGGGTTCGCTGATGTGCAAGATCTTTGTATGTGTTGTTCAAAATAAATTTTGGAGATTTAATAGATTTCAACTTTTGTTTCTATCTAATAAATTGTAATTTAATTTTCCGCTTACAATTTATATGCATATTAACAGAGGTTCAAAAATCTAGGAGCGAGGGGTACTCTTTTACGACTAAAATTTAATTTTTTTTAGTTGAAAATTTAATAATATTCTAGCAAGAATTTTACCCGAATTATTAGACGAAAAAAAACGGAATAAATTTTATGGTGAGAGAATGCCTGCTGGCGCGTAGATTTTTGCACCCCTGCAAATTAATATCTTACATACATATTATTATTTTTTTAAATATATATACACAGTTTTCGCAAAATTAAATTTTATCACACATAAAATGTAATATGTGTTGCGTTTTTGTGAGAATGCCCATAGGGTATCTGAGGTGGGGGGTATGTTAAGTTATGCAGATTACATACTAATAATTATAGTTATTTTTTTTATTCTCTTCTTTTTTTTCTTTTCTTTCTTTTTTTCTACAATTTAAAAGCACCTAGTCAGTAGTCAAAATAAGAACGAGCATATTCTCAGAGTGTTCATAACATCTTTATATTTTTTTTACTAAAACCCATAAAATGATACCCATTTAGTGCAACATTTTCTTTCAGAAACTATCGAAAATGAGCGGTAGAATTTTAGTGAGAAGGATGGGGTGTCAAGAAGAAAATATTCGTACAAATCAAGTAGTAACTGAATGCAATACATTTTCAATGAAAGAGGGAGGGAAACATAACCTCATGAAATTTACCGAACGAACAAAAATGAGACACTTTTAATGAAACGAGCGTTAAATAAAAAAGTCTATATTACGTCCTATTGGTAATATATGATAAATTGGAAATATATACGTCAGCAAGTCACGTCATATAACGTCATGTGAGTTTGTAAAAACGCATTGAAACTTGATAAAAACCCGACTATGGAAACATTGTCATATTTTAACATTTTGAGGTCTCTGAATTTGCTTTCGCCATTTTTAAATCGAATCCATATACCGGGTGTCCCAAAAATGACTGATGGATTTTAAAATTCAATAACTTGCAAATGGTGACAGCTATTTAAAAAATTTTTGCAGGAAAGTTATGTATAATATCAAGAGTTTTTTTTTTTTTTTTTTTTTTTTTTTTTAATCGTAATTTTTTATTTTACTTCGTATTTCAAACAATAGGTGGCGCTGACGGCGATTGAAGACCAGGTGATCAGTGCTGAGTGAAGCGTCGACCTGGCCTTCAATCGTCGTCAGCGCCACATATTGTTTGAAATACGAGCTAAAATAACAAATTACGGTAAAAAAACTCCTGACATTATACATAACCCTCCTGCAAAAATTTTTTAAATAGCTGTCACCGTTTGCAAGTTATTGAATTTTAAAATCCATCAGTCATTTTTGGGACACCCCGTATATGTGTGTTAATTAGAATTTTCACAAAAGGTTTAGGCCCCTAGAGCTCAATGTTAGTGAATAAATTGGATTTATCTCTAATCTTATGATTTAGTTTTTGTTGGTGAAATCAGCACTTAACTTCAAAACCAACCTCCGCCCATAGGTCGAGCCGGAAGGGATTTTTTATTTTCATTTTTTTTTTTCATACAATTATGTGCGTTTTTTATTTATGTATTATCTAGAAAATTTACAGTTCAAAATCGCTTAGTCAAAATATGAACGAGCATATTCTCAGTGTTCAAAACATTTTAAGAACAGTTTCTTTTTCATTACAAACCATAAAATGAAACTCATTTAGAGCAACACGTTCTTTAAGGAGCTATTGAAAATGAGCGGGAGAATTTTAATGAGAAGGATGGGATGTCAAGAAGAAAATACCCATGCAAGTCAACTAGTAACTGAATGCAATATATTTCCAATGAAAGAGGGAGGAACATAACCTCATGAAATTCACTGAACGAACAAAAATGAGACGCTTTTATTGAAATGGGCGCAGATATTAAAGAGACATTCCCTTTGACTGGTCGCCAAATTTGAAGCTATTATCATAAGTACTCAAAAGAACATTTGCTGAAGTACATACAACTAAGCATGGTTTAATGGGATATCAAATAAAGAACACGCAATATATTTTCATTGTGCCCAACCTCAAAAAAATGTTACACTTGGAAACAAAATATCTAGTGTGTCTTTTATTTATTTTTTAACTCAAAGAATTTCTTTGCGTTTCAATAAAAAAGTTGTATTGAAATATTAGCTTGATGCTCTTTCTCCGCACCGGCGAAAAGATATATAAATTGTGCATTTAAGAAATACGCTATTTTAATTCCAATAAATGAAATTGCATCATAAAAGTAATCTTAAAAACAGAAATACCTGAAAAAAAATCACACGATTTTATATTATGATGAGCAAAATAAGACTTAGATTGTGTTATTGTTCGGCAAGTTATATTTTAATTTACGAAATTCATTCATAATGTTGCTAACTGACGACATGTAATAGTAAAAAAGCAGAAAAATTACATAAACAGAGACTATTTAGTTCTGAAATTATTTATTGTAACCAAGCACAAATTAATTTATTCAAGAAATACAGTATTAAGAAATAAGCTTTATTTTTTAATGTTTTCATAATTTCAGACATTACATTCTTTTTTTTTTTCTCCTTGATATACCAGGGTAAAAGTCCTTAAAAGTTCATAAAATATATCTGGTATCTCAACAATACACAACAATGTGTTTCCATTCCATAATGATGACTGTGTTAAGTTAAATTTACAAAGTGTTTTTTTTTTTTTTTTTTTTTTTTTCCCAATATCGCACTAATTTCTATGTGGAAGAAAAATTTGGGAAGTTTGAGGCTTTTGTAGGAGTTGAATTTAGTGATACAAAAACAAATTATTGCTAATTTAGCTGGAAGTGAAATAGCCCCTTCTTGCTTTTCCAATCATCAGAGCATATGAAAGAATCATTGCAAGAAGACACCCATGCAAAACCTTTTTATATACAGAAGAATGTGTAGTTCCATTGATCATTTTAATGGTGTTGTTCCTTTGTGGCTGATTCCTTCCAAACCTTCAAAGAAAGTTCGCGGTTTGGTGTCATTTTATTATGTTTTTGATTTGCCCAAAATTTGAGAACATTGCAATACAAATGATATTTACTTTCATCAGTTATTAAATCGGTTTTATTTACTTATTTATTTATTGATGTTATTTGATGTCTTGCTTTTTGCTTCTCTGTCGGTATTGGGTGCGTCTCCAACCCACATTTTTAAAAATCCATTTCACTTTTTTTTTCAAATTTCTACCACTAACAAATCCACTAACAGTTTAAATATTTATTGTCTTAAAGGCTGCCATTTGGTAAAATGCTAACTATATCAGCCATACGTCGTTACAAAATTTTCTTTCGTCCTCCTGATTCGGCCTTCCATTCAAGATCTTCATTCAATTCAGATCTTTTCATCAATCTATATTCCATAGCAAGCTTTAAGGGGCAACTCTAACTAGCCCTTTTTATATTTCTAATATCACGTTTATAAAGAAGTTGGGATCTCTTTCGATTTTTTTTTATCTTTATGATACTTTGCATACCATCATATCTTTATAAAAAGAAATCGGTCCTTAGGAAATGAAATTAGTACAGATTGCCTTTGACTAGCTTATTAAATATGCTTCAAAATCGAAAAGATAGACGAAAATTCAATATTTATTTTAAATTTTTGATTTTTCTAGCAAAATAACTTTTTTTATTCTTTTGCTAAATTACCAGAATATTCATTAATATCGCATCCTTTAATAATATCTATCATTAATCTTATTAAATCCTCCTTAAATTACTTATTATCTTACTCAATTTACTTAAATATAAAGTTTT
Organism: Maratus speculifer; assembly: GCA_964019185.1. Taxonomy (NCBI): domain Eukaryota; kingdom Metazoa; phylum Arthropoda; class Arachnida; order Araneae; family Salticidae; genus Maratus; species Maratus speculifer. The sequence continues at coordinate 291,147,755 of OZ025296.1, forward strand.
CAGTTCATTCTTAAATTTCATTCTTAAATTAGTGGAAATTTTCAGTTCATTCATATAAAAGTTCATTCTCAGTTCATCATTTTTGACCAATTTCCACTATTTAGTATGAATTCGAATGTTTTCAAAATTAGCCATTTATTTTATTTTTCTCATTTTATTCCGCGATCTTTCGCGCGCTGGGTAATTTTTAGAATTGCAGAATTACTCTCATTGGATCTTCAAATCCTCGCGCGTGCAAGACGCTCGCGACATCATGATTTGAGTTACTGCGAGTGCCGGCTGTTCATCGAAGTAAATGAGTTCACGCATGACTGAAAGTAGTTACAATACCAATTCGATTGAATGCTTACACGTCTATGTACTACAATACAATAGTAAATATAAATGTATATTTAAATATATATGTATATATACTGTTGCATTGTAACATATAAGCGTGAGAGCATGCAATCGAATGCACTGTAACATTGTAACTCCTTTCAGTCATGCTTGAACTCATTTATTTCGATGGACAGCCGATAGTTTTCCGACGTTAACGCAGATCATGAAGCGGAACATGTAGGCAGTGGAATAAATTTAACTAAAAGTTTCTCTATGACTAGAAAAAAAAAAAAAAAAAAAAAAAAAAAAATTTAGCCATCGTTAGTTTTTATACTTTTATTAGCAACGTGTCACCTAAAACATTTCACATCATTCATTATGTTTGTATCTCGGGTCTTGATGTTACAAATGATAGTTGGTGTTAGAAGAAATTAGAATGAAAAAGATAGCGTCATAACAGACAGCATAGGATGTTCGCTGGTGGAAAATCGAACAAATTTTATCTTTTCATCGAGTGCAGCTACTTTTTGTGCGAACCTCGCAGTAACACAAATCATGACGTAGATTTTGGCCAATGAAAAACAATAATGGTACGCGTGAAGATCCAATGAAAGAGCAAAGAGTTCTGTCAAAATGGGTGCAAGAACATTAGGAGTAAAAAAAAATATCCCAGCGCGTGAAAGATCTCGCAACAAAATGAGTAAAAGTAAAGAAATGGCTCATTTAAAAACACTCGAATTCATACTAAATAATAGAAATTGGTCAAAAATAATGCAATTAAGGAATGAACTAAAAGCTTTATATTTAAGCAAATTCAGCAAGATAGTTAATTTAAGGAGTAATTAATAAGATTAATAATAGATTTTAAAGACTAGGTAGATTTTAAAGACTAAAGATGACGGTAATTTAGCATAAAAAAAGGAAATAAAATGAAATATCGCGAAGGAAAAGTTAACTTATATGTCTACACATATATTTACTATAACAATTAGAACAAATTATTATTACATGCTATCTTGAAATAAAAGAGCAAAGAACATTTTTGTTACACAAACATGTAACTTAATTTTGATTTCAAATTTGTATTACACATATTTGTATAACATCGTGTATAATTTAAAAAAAAAATGAAATCACTATATATACAAACAAACACATAAAAGCGACAATAACTTGAAAATTAAAATTTTTAAATGAAGGTTAATTTATTTTCTTTGTTTTTGAATTCTCCCTTTTAGTTAAAAGAAAAAACTTGCACAAAACGACGATTTTCTCCATATTTTTTAGACAGAAAGAATTTTCTAGAATGAAAATGAATGGAATTGTATAAACAATTTGAAGAGCACTTAAAAGCAGCAAAAAGTAAACTTGACTTCCATGGAGAAATAACAAAGTGCTAATTTAAATTAAGCCAGATGCAACTTTCCGGAAAATGTTTTAAAAAAGAAAAAGGTTAACAAAAGAGGGTGGGAGTGGAGGAATGGAAACAAATGTAAGTAATCAATAAGATTCTGTCAAAGTATGGAACAAATTAACATGAAACTTCTTTTTTACCCTATTAGAATGAGAAAATGCAACGGAATTGATAAAATGTTGTAAGAAAAATAACACAAACAGAAATACACAATACACAAAAGTGGAAAAAAAGAGCAATTTTTAAAGCGAAAGAGTTTTATTTTACATAATTTAAGTAATTACTGATGAATTTCATCGAAAGAAATCGTTAAATAGTTAACAGAAAAATCCTCGTATAAAAACAGTGTTCCATTGTAGATTGTACTCTTATCTATCTACATTTTAATGCGGAGATCACAGTTGATTATAGTAATTTACATTACCTGACCCGATAGGTGTTCTCGGGTCTATTATAAAAACCTCGAATATAATTAAAATCGGTGTTGAGAGATTTTATATTTTTACGAAAATCTTTTTTGTTTTCCTCACCTAAAATTAAGAAAAGATGGAAGACTTTGAGCAGGAAAACACAATGGTAAACCTACGAGACAACCACTAGAATCGGGTTTTGAGATGCTTTCCACCAAGATACGACTTCGCAGACTGGTTGCGTTTTAATTTGCGAATCGATTTTTAACTAATTTCGGAATTTCGGCCGTAAACTCTATGAGGTGATTATTTGTGCTGCCGCTTCCCGGTCTAATATAAAAGCTTTTTTTTTTTTTTTTTTTTTTTTTTTGCATGTAGTTCAGTTGTAAATAGTTCCATAATTTACATAGACGAAATCCTTCCACTGAAAAATCAAAAAAATTGTTAATTTTCTTAATAAAACTTCAATAATTGACAAAGAAAAAAAAGTTGTTTTAACTACGCAGGGATAAATCTTACTTGATAACATTAAAACACTACTTTATGACAGACAATTTAATATTAAATCATGTCAAATTATCACTGTAAACTTATGAAATAGACAAGCATATTTAATTTTACTATAAAAGTTATCAAAAAGACCATATTGTAACTGCATAATATTTAACAAATAGCTTCTTGGAGGCAACTTTTTTTTTTCTTTTTTCCCCGAGAGTTTTACTTTCTCACAAAGTCATAAAAATATTTCGAAATATACTCATATGTACATAAATTATTTAAACCTGACAATCGTATATTACAAGGCTTAATGTTTAAAGTCAAATTATATTAACTTTTCTTCGTCGACTTTTAGCGAATCCTTCTGGCTTTTAGTTAAAAGAAAAAGTTGTACAAAAGAAGGATATGCTCTGATTTTTTTTTTTTTTTTTTTTTTTTTTTTCAGATAGAAAGTATATTGTTGAATGAAATTAATACAGTTGTATAAACAAGATGAAGAGCACTTAAGCTGACGAAAACTAAGCTTAACTTACAAGGAAAAATAATTTCTAGAGAAATAACAAAATGCTGATTTCAGCTGACTTAGGCAGAATGTTTTCGCTAAATATTTAATGTAAAAAAAAGAAAAACAAAATAGAAGGAGAAAGGAAAAGAAAAAGATTTCGGAATTATAAAGCAAATTGATATGAAACTTAGATGATATTCTCTTATAATTTTCAAAAAGCAATGAATTAGTCAAGAAGCCGAAAGAAAAATATTACATAAGAAGAAATCATAAATGATTAAACGCATAATTAAAATATTTTTTAAAGGGAGAAGGATTAAATAAATTACGTAAGAATTCAAAGCTGCATTATAGGCAATGACATTGTTACATGGACACAAAAACTCGTTGCATAAGGAGAAGCAGAATTCAACTGGACTGTTATCAATTTCCTACTTACAGTGGGATGGGTTGTGAGAAAAGTTTAAACAAAGTTAGAGACAAAGATATTAGAAAGTAACAAATACAACAAAAAATTTCTGCAGTAGTTTTCTAAACGATAAATAATGAAAAATATTTCTGAAGAATTTTACAACAATAAAGAATGCCCAAACGGAACTTAAAACTTCCCCTTTTTGATTGTAAGAACTGTGATCGATTATTTTTCAAATACACGTGAGATGAACATCTGTAAGAAAATTGAATTATTAGCAAATTTTAGTGAAGCATCAGTTTATTTAAGATTTATGTATATTACGAAGTTTAAAATTTCGACCTATTTTTAAAATATTCGATAAATGTTTCCATCTAACATAATTTTACAAGTTTAACTACAATCTAATTCTTCCCTGTCCTAAAAATATTCCAATCATTCATTTTAATTTTACCTTACTTTCAATTCCATCTAATGCGTACATTAACATTTAATTTCTCTTTACAAAATCCTACTTGAAATACTTCACACGTATTATTTTAGTTTCAATCTCTTTCATTTCAATCTTAAACGCCGATAAGGATTCTAATAAAATTATTTGTACTGCAACTCACATTTTAATTAATTTTTATTTTATTAGTCTAGTCTTTTTTGGCACATTTTATTGGAATATTTAATTAAAATATCCGGCGCGTTTTTCCTACGCAGTCAGAAAATATTCCTCGTCTTTTTATGCTTTCTCATTCATCAAAAGTATTTTTCGTATCGCAGTACAAAATCGTCAGCTCGCAATATTCATTGGTTTGCATGTGTCTGGAACTAGATTTTTGTGTGATTTTGAGTTATAAATATCTTAGTACGATACCAAGAAAAATGTCTAATAACATGACTTATTCGTTTAGTATCGTTTAATAATTACATTTCAGATTATATTATTATTATTATTTCAGATTTTTAAAAAAGCAAGCATCGCACAGAAATCAAACGAAGACTACCAGAATGATGAAAAGCTACAATTTGAGATTAAACTCATACTTCTTAAATAATTATAAACAGAGATACAAGATTTAAAAAAGCCAAGATACTGAAAATAATCACTTCATATATACTTTAAAATCTTCTTTTTTTACTCCATGATGTACCAATAAAACTGGAGAATTTTAATGTTTTCAAATGACAATCAGTTTGAAATTTTTCTTCCTTTTTCCATATTAGATTTTTTTTTACCCCATTCTACGGAATAAAATGAAAAATTTATCTTAAAACACATAAAATTATCAAGATCTAATAAATTATAAGCTATATCTCAGAGAGAAAAACTTTAAACACATAAAATGTAGGAAATTATGTCCTCTTTATTTATGTACTAAGGACTTTAATGTAAAATGCATACTTTGAAAGTCATTTAGAAAATACAAAGAAAAGTCACGTTTTTTTTTTACACATTTTATGCCAAAAGAACATGTTTCCGGTGATAAATTTTGTTGGATAACACCAGATTCGTGTTCAGCGACCCAAAAAACAAAGGTACCAAATATCAAAACTACACCAAAACTTGTACTTATTTTTTACCAAATGCCTGGAAAAAAAAATTCAAAATTTTAATTGATCTTTAATTGATTAGTTTGTATAGCGGCGTCTCTAGACGCATAATTTCGGAAGGATAGGGGGCTGAAATACAGTAGAAATTTCTAAAATAAACCACAATAAACAGAAAAACTTTCTCTTTAAACAGGTTTTTATAGTAGTAGGTAACGAATCTATTATCAAATAAACTTGTTAAGATTGAATCTTATGAGACTGAGCAAAATTTCGTTTTTAGCAGCTTTTTGTCTTAATAAGTATAATTTCATAGTTATACTGTATTTTTTTTAAACGGACTACTCAAAATTACCAGCTAAATATAAATCAATAGTAAATAAAACTGTAAGTAAACTTCTATATAATGGAAACTTGGTTGAAATGAAAAATTACTTTGTTGTGAAAAAGCACATTCTTTAAGATTAAAATATGCTTGTTGCTAAACTTTCATAATTAAACTTGACATTAGCTAAAAATTTCGGAGAGGACTGTATCCATACCCCACCCCTTGGATACGCCACTGTTTATATTTTGTTCTTGTTAGATTCAACAAAATATCAATAAACATACTTTTAAACTGTAACTTTTTTTAATAATTATTTTCTAAAAACGAAAATAATAACTGCTAAAATAGTTGTCATTAAAAATTGAAAATTCGTTTGAAATTTAAGAATATATTGGACGATTGTCAATATAATAACGACTCATATACAATTATTTTCGAAAGTCTATGAAACAGGCAAATACTTAACTATAACATAAAATTTATAAAAAACATCTTAAGCAGGTATGCACAATTTTTTTTATATACCGACACCTGAAAAATACACTTCGAAAGTAGACACATATAACATAATGCATAATACAAAGCATAATAAATTAGAAATATATAGTTAGAGATAAATTTTCACGTTAAGATTGGAAATATCTAACTTGGGAAAACATTTAAGTTAATTCTGCAACTTTCAAAATTCTTCGGAATAGTATATTTTTTTTCTCCTATAACAAAAAGCTGAGTAAATATTTTAGTGAATTGGATAGATTCATTTCGCGGACTGGACATCAAAAACGATAAGAAAATTTATCCAATACACAATATGCATATGTGTATGATTAATGCATAAGGTGCCCAAAAGTGTAAAAATGGCAGGGAAGTGAATAGAGGAGAAAATAGCAATAGTTGAAGAAAGTCTAGTATAAAAAGTATTTAGATTTATATTAGAAATAAAAAGTATTTAAAAGTGCTCGTAATCTTAAATTGATTAATAATAATAATAAAAAAAAATCACCGACCAGATTATTCAAACAACACTTAGTTAGTGAGGCGTTTGAAACATTAGCTATACAAGAAAATCTCAAATTTCTGTGAATACGATTATTGTTTTTAATTAAGTAATGTAGCCATTTAAATATCTAAATACATTATTGTGCATAATAAAATCTAAGGTTATAAATAAATTATACATATCATACATAACATCATAGTATCATACATATTACCTATAAATGTTAATTGCTCAGTTTTTAAGAATCCGCTACTGGAACACAAGAAATTCAATATGCTCATTAATAATACGGAAAAAAAAAAAATCACTTTTTTCCCACTTATCTCAAGACACATACTTTGGAACTCTGAATATTCACTTTGATAGATTAAGGTTACGATTACTACACATATATATATATACAGGGTGTATCTAAACTCTTGGACAAAACTTTAAGGGGTGATAGTACACATCAAGACAAACAATATTAAATAGGAAACTAAGGGTCTCAAACGTTTTCCGATGGAGATAGGCCCATTAAAGTTTAGGGTCCAAAATTTCAAATAAACACAAAAAGCGGAAAAATTGGTCGATTGATTTGTGGTTTTCACTAAAACTATTCTTTATGTCAGTATTTTCTTGAAAATAAATTATAAAGATAAATTTCAAAAAATGCCGATAGAGGGCGCTTTAGACTTTGGAGTAACGAAATACTCTTTTTTGCAGTTATTTTTTGAATCTCATTAAAAGTTGTCGGAAGCTTAGACTTAAATTTTGAGCTCAAAATCTGAATAGTTGGGAGTGGTTAACTAGCGCAAACTAAACTGTGTTCAAAGGTTCAAATTTCAAGTGATTATAAAAAACGGAAAAATTGGTGGATTCATTTGCGGTTTTCGTTAAAACTATTCTTTAAATCAGTATTTTCTTAAAAATAAAATTTTAAAGATAAATTTCAAAAAATGCCGATAGAGGGCGCCTTAGACTTTGGAGTAACGTACAACTATTTTTAACCGTTATTTTTTTAACCGCATTGAATGCTTGCAAAAGCTTATACTTAAATTTTGTGCTCAAAATCTCAATAGTTTAAAGAGGTTAAGTAGCGCAAACTGAACTGTGTTCAGAGCGGGCGGGGGGAGCTTCACATTTCAAATGATTATACAAATCGGAAAAATTGGTCGATTCGTTTGCGGTTTTCGCTAAAACTACTCTTTAAATCAGTATTTTCTTAAAAATAAATTTTAAAGATAAATTTTAAAAAATGCCGATAGAGGGCGCTTTAGACTTTGGAGAAACGTAGAACTATTTTTAACCGTTATTTTTTAATCTCATTAAATGCTTTCAAAAGCTTAGACTTAAATTTTGAGCTTAAAATTTGAATTGTTGGGAGTAATTAAGTAGTGCAAAATTGAACTGTGTTCGAGGTGAGGGGGAGGGTTATCTTTCAACTCCTGAACACAGTTCAATTTGCGCTTCATAATCCCTCCCAACGATTCAGAATTTGAGCTCAAAATTTAAGACTAAGCTTTTGCAAGCATTTAATTAGATACGAAAAATAACAGTTAAAAATTGTTGTTGGTTACTCTAAAGTTTAAGGCGCCCTCTAACGGAATTTTTTGAAATTGATCTTTCAAATTTATTTTCAAGAAAATACGAACATAAAGAATAATTTTAGCGAAAAAAGCAAATGAGTCGATTAATTTTTCCGTTTTTCATAATCATTTGAAATTTGAATGCCCCCCTCTCCCTTGAACACAGTTCAGTTTGCGCTACTTAACCACTCCCAAAGATTCAGATTTTGAGCTCTAAATTTAAATTTAAGCCTAAGCTTGTAAAAAAAATTAATGAGATGCAAAATATAACCGTAAAAAATAGTTGTTCGTTACTCCAAAATCTAAAGCGCCCTCCATCGGCATTTTTAAAAATTTATGTTTAAAATTTATTTTCTAGAAAATACTGATTTAAAGAATAGTTTTAACGAAAACCACAAACGAATCCACCAATTTTTCAGTTTTTTATAATCATTTGAAATTTGAACCTCTGAACACAGTTTAGTTTGCGCTACTTAACCACTCCCAACTATTCAGATTTTGAGCTCAAAATTTAAGTCTAACTTCTGAAAATAATAAGATGAAAAAAAAAAAAATAAATAACGGCAAAAATTGGTTGTTCGTTACTTGAAATTCTAAAGTTCCCTCTATCGACATTTTATGAAATTTATCTTTATAATTTATTTTCATGAAAATACTGACATAAAGAGTAGTTTTAGTGAAAACCGCAAATCAATCGACCAATTTTTCCGTTTTTTATGTTTATTTGAAATTTTGGACCCTAAACTTTAATGGCACCTATCTCCTTCGGAAGACGTTTGGGACCCTTAGTTTCCCATTCAATATTGTTTAATATTGTTTGTTGATATTGTATTGTTTCCCATTTAATATTGTTATGTGTACTATCACCCCTTAAAGTTTTGCCCAAGAGTTTAGATACACCCTGTATATTTATATACATATATATATGACGTAAGGAGATAGGGAGCCAGTGAAAACTTCGTAGCATAGTTAAGTTTTGTTAAAAGAAAATGGTTTCCCTATTCCACTGCACAGGAGTCGTGGCTTAATCAAAGAAGAAAAAATACCTTGATAGCTTCAAATTAGTTTATGCAGTCATATCATCAGAAAAATGCTCTAATCTCCGGGCTAAATGGCTTCAATTGAAAATAATAAACGTTTTATTCTAAAGAGCAGCAATCCGTCGTAGTATTTTGGCGACTCGCTTCAAACAGACTACCGTACATCTCCAAACCTCCTGGCTAAAGTAAAAAATAGTTTCTAGAACATTCGATAATCTCAGACCAGATACATTCATGTAAACAGAAACCAGCCTCTGGCGCCGAAACTAAACCAGCGCAATCGAATGTTTCCCGCAAACGATAATTTTATTAAAAAGATGATTATTTAACTTATTTAATAATCGAAAACTGTTAAAATTCGAATGTATTTCACAGACGATAATTTCATTAAAAAAATGAATTTATCGATACGTAGTAAAAATAAAAACGCGAAGAAAAAAAATAATGATGTTTCGAATAAGTACGCTTTTTCGGAATATATTTAATAAGACTTTTAAAAAGAGATTGGTAAAAACAGGGAAAAGGTGAGTTTTATTAGGAATTTGAAAAATAAAGTTTATTTAGGAATATTTTTAACTGAGAGCATTTTTTAGATTTACGCATATTGGAATAAATATTTTTAAGGCGAATTAAGAATTTATATCGTTTCTCTAAAGATTAATAGATTAGATCTAATAATATGATTTTAATTTCATAAGTCGGAAATAATAAGGAACATTGTTTAAAAGAAATTAATATAGTAGAAAAATAATTTTGGCGAAATAATAAAACTTTGCAATATATATGCAATTAGTTAAATATCTTTAAGAGATCCGCTACTGATGCATTCCATTTATGTTAGTTGAGAACTTTTTTCCCCCTTAAACCTAAGACTCCCATGTATTATAATAGGAAAGAACCACGATCTTAATTTTTCTGACAAAAGAATTTTCTGAAATGGAAATGAATAGAATTGTATAAACAAACTGAAGAGCACTTAAAGTGATAAAAACCAAAGTTGACTTCTACGGAAAAATAAATTTCACAAGATGAAAAGCGCTAAAATAAGCTGAACCAGACACAGTGTTTCCGCAAAATGCTTAGAAAAAAAAAAAAAAAAAAAAAAAAAGGGGTTGAAAGAAAAATAACTTAAGTAATTAGTAAGAAAGTAAAGTAAATTAACATGAAGCTTTTATGTTACCCTTTTAGAACGTGAAAGATAATGAATTAGTTTAAATATTGCAAGAAAAATAACAGATTAAAAAAAATATATATTCATTCAATGTAGAATAAATGAATAATTAAAAGCATTTTAGAACTGAAAGAAATTATTATACATAAATCATGTAAGTATTTCCAGATAAATTACATGCATACAAAAAAGTTACATACTTAGAAAAAAATTATCGCGTAAAAACCAAGGTTTTGAATGCTTCAGCCCATGCAGCATTTTACTGAAAAACTACCAGAGTTCTTTTTTTAAATCCTTGAGTTCAGGGATGCACTCAGAAAATAACAAAAAAGAAGAAATTACGTGTAATATAAAACTTACAAAATTTTTCACGATTTTTATGCGTGAATTTTGTAAATTATATTGTTTATGACAAACTAATTAAAGAATTAAATTTATAAAACTATTTTTTAACTAAGGTACCCTGGGGTAATAACGCCACGTTAAGGTTCTACCAATTTTCACGGCTTAGTTTTAGATTGTATTTTTCAAACAAATATAGGATCTGATACAGCAACTCATTGACTATCTATATAAAATAAAATAATTTAACAGATATTTATTCATAAAATGTAATGGCGTTTTTTCTTGACCCATGCTATTTGGCGTTATTACCCACCTATATGGGTAATAACGCCAAGCAAATAAAACTATGAAATACGATGGAATAATTGCATGTAGATAGCCCAATTCTAAAAATACAAACTCAACAAACTTAGAAATTGACAAATTGCATTCTAAGCTATTGAAAATGTTCAATTTTTTGTGAAAGTGTAAGAAAAATAAAGGTGTGGTGTGGGAGGGGGGATGAGGCAAAAGAATATCAGACCGTGAGCTTCTTTTTGCTTAAAAAGGACCGTTTAAATAGAAATATGAGAAACATTGCACAGTTTTAACTGTGTTTATTTGAATCAGTATTTAGGATGTATCTCGGCCACTGTAGGGAATCAACCGGGGTATTAATATCAAGGATTGGCGTTATTACCCCGGTATAGTTATTGCGCAGTACATTTTACATTAAAAATTATCTCGAGAAGATATCCAAAATCTTCAACAACATTTTAAAAGTATATGACATGCACTACAAATTTATGTAATTAACAAAGTATTTCCGGATAAAAAGATAGTCTTCACATCACAAAACGTATCTCGCAAATTTTAGATCAAGCGTTAATTTTAGTTGTTTGTAAAAACAATAAGACCTAAAAATGAAACAAATTAACTTAAAGCTGTTTTTTGCGATTTATATGACCCAAAACCCTTCTGCGCAGAGCACATGGGTGTCATTTACCTGATTATTTCATAATTATGCAAAATATAAGCACTTGGCGTTATTACCCCGTCTGGCGTTATTACCCCAGGGTACCTTATTAAAAAAAAAAGATTTTTATTTTCAAACCTTTAACTTATCCGCATCTTTTTTAAAAGTTTGAACGAAGCTATAGATCAAATTGCAAAACAGCTATAATAAAAGTTTTTTTTTTTTTTTGTAAATCTTTAGAATACTATGAATTTTTTTTTAAAAGCTAAAATTACTTTTTATTGGCCAAAATTACTTATTATTTGTCAGAACTATGATCGATGACAAAATAACCAAACTTTTCAAATACGTTCGAAAAACTAGAAATTTAAATAGAAACCTTAGAAATTCATTTACAATTTAATAATATACCGACGTTAAACAATATTTGAAACCCTATAAAAAGAGAAGAATTTTAATTCTATTACAAAACCCATAAAAAAAGCCTATATTATGCTACATATAACATAAAACGTCTTAAAGGGACATACGATTTTTTTTTTTTTTTTTTTCACGTCTTCCCAGTCCTCACATACACAAGAGCATAATTAATTTGACTTATATATGTTACGGTCAAAACCTGAAAGTGGCCAGCAACGTTTAAAAAAGACTGGCTAATTCGCGAACTGGCCAGATGCGACAGGTCAATTCGCGAACTATTCACGAAATAGATATAGCGACCCAGATTAATGCTTTCTAACATAGTTGAAAGAGTCTATGAATTCAAATAGTATAACCGTCTGCCTGTCCGGGCTCTAACTCGAGTAAAGGCTAGGGTTAACTAGTAATTGTTATCTTATTTGATTTATCAATTAATTTCGGTATTGAAAGAGAATTGTGTACTATTTTTGGTTAATGTACAGGGATACACTAAAATATTTCGTTTTAATATAATCAATGGGAATCGTTTTCACTGTGCATATTAATGTTGTTACATTACCTTAATTACAATAAAATTGGTACCTATGTATCATTAAAATGGATAACAAACAGTCATCTGTTACAGTGTATTAAATATAGCAATTCCAGATTTCTAAGAGAAATTTCATGACGGCCCCGTGTCTAAAGGGTAGCCTTAAATCCCCAGTTCGGATGTTGGCCAAGGCTTTCCGATCAGTTCAAGAATTGGCCAGGCTCCGGATTTTGGCCGCAATATATATATAACGAGGGAAAGCCAGTAGGTTCCAAATTGATATGAGAAGTCAGAAATTAGTAGTAAATTGTTTCTAAATATGCCAATAGGTAATGTAAGATTTTAATTTCGAATTTATGAGACAACAGTTGTACAAGATAAGCAGCTGCATTTGAAAATATCGACTGTGCTTGAGGAGTGCTCAAGGATGTGCGTGAAGATCTTCGGTGGTAACTTCTCATCTATCTTACAGTCTAAACTTAGCTCCAAGCGATTATCACCTGTTTGGTCCGCTGATATTACATCTGAACTGCAAGCGTTTCGCGGCTGATGCAGAAACTGAATCTGAGATACACAGAGAAATGGGTTGACAGAGTAGTCCAAAGATTTTTATGCAAATGATATTGGATAATTCATAAAGAAATGGGAGAAATGTATCAATGTAAAGGATGATTGCACAGAGAAATAAACATCCTTTTAAAGTATTTATCTTGGTTTTCCCCTTTTTAGGTGTGTTCGTAATCAGGGTCATAGCTAGAAGTGAATAATTAATAGGGGGGGGGGGGCGCTCATATTTTCTCTCTCTCTTTCTGATGCACAAAAAAAGTTAAGCGCATATTCACACCATAAATACTATGTTTCTTATTAGATTGTTAACTTAATTTTACGCTAAGAAAAGAATAGGATGATGAAAAATCCAACTAGTTCAATATTAAACATTATGTTAGCTTCCTATGTGCAAATAGGATGAGCAAGAATTGAAACACTTATTTTAGTTACGATTTGGTATTTCTGCAAAATTGTGAAATAGCCTCAAAACTAAATTAGATTTTTGAACAGAATTTCATTTGGATTTTCGGAACATAAATTCATTTAGTAACATTGGAATATTTTCCAGGCTCAAAATGTTTTAAGGGGGAGGGGATGAGCCGCCCATTCCCCCTTAGCTACTGCCCTGTTCATAATTATGCAAATATACGAAGCACCTAATACAGTGATCATTCAGTCTGTCGTTCTGCATAGCAAAAATTACAAGACCGAATCTTTTGAAATTTAAAATGTATAATTATTGCATTATTTTTCGAGTCATTTCAAGTTTTACGAAAATCAGATGTATAATTTATTTACAGGGACAATCAAAACTATTTCGTTACATCACGAGCAATTGGAAAAAAAGTTTCAAGTACATTTTAATGACGTTATACAATTTCTAACATAATAAAATTGATATGTATTTATGATTTACATACTAAAATACACATTCTGTACGTCGTGTTTCGCAAAGAACGTTTTTCATTAATTTACAGGGCCACACAAAAGTATTCCATTACATAATGGTGTAGGGGGAAACACTGTTTAGGCGCGTTTAAATTATATTAACTATTTCACATTTTATGAAATTGATATACGTTGCTGAAGTTTACTACAAGTTACTTTGCATATAATAAAAAGCAGATAGTATTTACAAGGACACATAAAAGATTTCGGATACTATACGGTACCTGAAGTAGTGTATACTAATGCACCAAGATCGGAATATTTCTAAAACATCGTTATAATACGAAGGCACCGCATTTGCTACGCTTGACGTGCAATTTCCGTCTTGTTTTGTAACACACTTATTGACTTGCCCTCGCGATAAGTAAGCAAATCATTTAAATCTAACAACCGTAATACAAAGTTTTAATTCAAGATTTATTCAATTACCTTCTACTCCTCAATTTTTTACAAATCCTTTTCGATTTTACATAAAAGAAAAGAATAGTACAAAAAAAAAAAAAAAAAAAAAAAAGAACTTTTGCTACATTTTTTTCAGGCAGAAAACATTTCTTGAATGAAAATGAAAAGAGTTGTATAAACAAAATGAAAAAGCACTTAGTGACAAACCAAACTTGATTTCCACGGAAAAAAAATTTCTAAAGCAATAACAAAGAGCTAATTTAAACTGAGCAAGTCGCAGCATTAAAAGACAAAAAAAAAAAAAAAAAAAAAAAAAGGAGGGGGAGATACACAGCTTAAGTAAATCAAAGTTCAAATAAAATTTTCGAAAACATAAAGCAAATTAACATGGAACTTCCATGTTAATCTTCATGAATTTTAGAAAAGCAATGCATCAATTAATACGCTATAATTGAATATAATAGAAGAAACCAGAAACGATTAAATGTATAATTTATTTTTTATTTTTTTTTTTATTTTTTTTAGTTGGAAAAGTATTTAATACAGATAAATTATGTAAGAATTCAGATCCGGATTATATGTAGATAATTTTTTACAAGAATGCGAAAAAGTCATTGTATAAGAGAAATAGAACTCCACTCTAATGCTATCAGATTTCACTTTAATCGGGAATTAGGAGAACAATTTAAACAAAATTAGAAACAAAGAAATAGTAAAAACTAACATAACAAAAGTTTTTTCCAACAGTGCTTTTATAGAATAAATGGTAAAAATAGTTTTGAAGAATTTTCAGCAGTTAGGAACTCAAAACTTCGAATTTCATTTTAAAACTACGATCCGTGATTTTTCAAAAACATCTGAGAAGAATATTTGTAAGAAACTACATTATTGTCAAATTTTATAGAAGCATCAGGCCAGACAAGATCAACGCATAATATATATATGCAATTATATTTTAATTTAATTAATTATATTTCAATTAAGTCCTTTTCTAAAAAAATAAATAAAATTATTTACAAAAAAAAAAAAGAGAGAAAACTAATAATTAAGTAATAATAATAATGTACAAATCTAGTTTCACTTTAATTAAATAGAAAATGTCTGAGAATTTCTAAAATTATTTTCTCCCCAAATCTTCCAGATAAGTCTAAAAAATTAGCAAGATATATTTTTTTAACGAAATTTATGTGTATATTTTTATGCAGAAATATATACCATCATTTCATTACTGCAAAAAGACGAAAAATATAGTGAATAAAAGGGTATTCTGAAGAATTCATCAATATCTAAGAATAAGCCGATATTTAATTATTATATTTTTACATTAATTAGTCCCACAGTGACAGCATTAAGAAAAGATTTTAGGACAAATATTAAGAGATCTCTTGTGTAGCAGCACAGCATGTATCATACAAAAAAGGAAAAAAAATTATTTTTTATTTTTAAATAAAAGAAGCTTTTGAAAGGAGGTATTTTGACCTCGTTTCACTGCTAAAAATATTATTGAAAACACATAAAAGAAATACCGCGATGATATTCTAATGACTTATACAGTGAAACCTCTCTGAGCGACCACATTCCCTAAACGACCATTTTTTTAGTGGAACGAAATTTATTTTCATAGGTTCAATATTACCTCCATTCAGAGATCCTCCCAGCTGAACTATCTCCATAAGCGACCAATTGGTTTGAAGAAAAAAAAGAATTTTTTTTTTTTTTTTAAATGGTCGCTTGAAGATGGTTTTATTAGAAAAATAATTCAGGAGAGCACATTGTTTATCAAACATGCAAAGTTTATATATATATATATACCAGTAATTTTTAAGCATTTAAACTTCTATGTGCATTTGTAAGCAATGAATTTTATTTTGATGCGAAATTAATGACGGTCAATAAACTTCCCTGCCCTATTTTGTCAGAAAATTCTCAAAGAAATAGATAAAGTAATAAAATCATCGTTATTTATTCCTATCGAAAAAAGCAAATAGATTTTTTATTCAGAATTTTGAGAATACTTGGAAATAAAAGTATTAATATATAAAACTGTAAAATTAAAATAAACATTCAAAACGACATTCAATTTTTGAACTTGACAGTAATTTATATAATTATTTTTTATTTTGATACCTTTTACTATTATTATTTTTTCCAAATGTGAAAAATAAATTTTAATAACATTAATTGTTAACTTTTTCCAATAATTAACCTCCCCAATCCTGATGTCGCCTGGAGGCGACATTAAAAAACATCTTTTAAATTAATTTAAATGTTTCTAGAATTGTTAAAATAACATCTAGACATTTTTAAAAGATGTGTGCATGTTCGAAGCATCGATATATAGATAACATCTATAATCATATAACATCTTTGGAAATGTTTTAAAATAATTTTAAACAGTTTTTTGTAGCACCACGTATAATTTGTCTCAGGACTGAGGAGGTTAAAATCTAAATTTATGCATGATCCCCATTAAGAGACCAACCCCTTGGATCGACCAATTTTCATTGGAACGGAACGTGGTCGCTTTAGGGAGATTTTACTGTCTACTATTTCAGAGATATTTCAAAGTAAACATTGGGTTCTAAATAAGTAATAACAAAGCTGTCGAAAATTTAAAAATATATAAAAACCGAACACTTGGCTTCTATCGCTTGCAAATTTTATACTTGATGATAACATATTTTATATTTCTTATTAGTTCACCCGCCAATGTCGTCTGCGACTAAAATCAGGAAATTAAATTAAAAATCCTCCATAAAATTATAAATAGCAGCAGCGGCGAAAATTTACTATGATAAATTTTAGTAGTCCAAGAGAAATGTACTTTTTACCTTGCAAAAAGTCCGGGAAAAGATATTTTTTTTAATTTCATTATACTAAGGGCAGCATGGAAAAACCAAGTATTCCACCAATATTTCTTAAGGTAAAATTTCTGTATTACCCCCCCCCCCCCATAAAAAAGTGGGACTTTTATTTGGATATGTATAAAGAGATAGACTCGCTTCCATCATAACTTATTATTTGTTAATTACAATATTAAAGAGATCAAAATTCTCGACAACTGTCATATTTACATCTGTTTTAAATACTCAATACAAAGCGCAGTACATAATTTCAAAAGTAAGACAATCTTTTCAATTTTCTTAAAAACCATTTAAAAACGCATTTTTTCCCCGATTATATTCAAATGTTCCCCACGATTTCATCGTGTATATCTACTTCTAAAAATTGGTAGCAGTACATTATCTCTTATTTACACAGCCACGTCTTTATTTTCATCACAACAAACATTTTACATTCAATAAATTTATATAATTTTACAAGTGTGTAGAGTGTAGATGAATAAGACAATTTTTATATTTAGACAGGAACTTTAAGTGTGTACAATGTTAATTTCAAAGCAATGTTTAAAAGAATATTTCAATGTTATTACCACAATGGTTCCAATTAAGAAAGAATTCTTGTTTAATAATTTAATAATTTTTATAATGCATACATATTTTTCAAGGGACCAATGGAATAGATATGAAAATTAGCGAAAAATATATTATACAGTCGAACCCCGTTATAGCGAACCCGGTATATAACGAACTCCCGGATATAACGAACGAAAATTTTGGTCCCGCCGTTTTCCTATTGTATTTAATACAAATTTACCCTTTTATAACGAACTCCGAAACCTTAAAAATCGGTTACAACGAACATTTTTTCCAGTCGACCAAGATTTGTTTTCTTTTTTTACTTTTCCACTGTTCCACCAATCATTCTAAGCCTGCTTATAAAGGGTAAGCATTCTAGTATAGTCAGGATCATTCTGCTCATTTATCCGAACTAGAGTCAGCCTCGACTTGTTCGGATAATCGACGCTGTACTGTATTTCTATTCGTCTTCATTTTTCGTTAATTCACTTAGAATTGCTTCAGTTAAATGTAATCAATTTTAGTCAATTCAATTCATTAATGATCATATCTAATAGATTTTACGTCTCTTTTTTCTTAATACATCATTATTGAACATATAAGTACCATGTAATAATATACATATTTTGTAAACTCTAATATTTTTTAACGGTTCGGATATAACGAACCACCGGATATAGCGAACAAAAAATTCGGTCCCTTAAAGTTCGTTATAAGGGGGTTCAATTGTAATGATATTCCCAGACTATCCTCTGAGAATAACATTAATGCATTACCAAAGGATCATCTATCGATGATGCTTACGAAAAATAGTGTCAAATAATATAATGGAACTTTATTCCAACAAAACAAGAAAAAGAAAATAGCAAAAAAGTCATAACTTGTTTTAAAATCACATCTACTTTTTATATTAAAGAATTATAAGAACATTTACATTTTACCATCAATTTACCTTCACAAAAAAGGAAAAAATAATAATAACGATTTTAAAAAAGAATGATAAATTCACATAAGGAAACAAAAGTAATTTAAAAATTAGAGAAAATCTATAGGTTCGTACAATGTTCTACATTTTTCAAAGTGTCATTTTTGGATAAGAAAAAAACTTTTTCTAAGATAATAAATGGCAGCGAAATCGGATGAAAAAATATCGAAGAAAAGCTAATCCATAAATAAGCAATTTCTTTAGACGACAGTTTCTTTAATAACTGTTTGTTTTTACAGTTATTTGATTAATCTAATGCCAAACATAATTCATCAATTATATTATGTCATGACAAGAATTTCTAGACACATATTTAATAAAACATTTCAATCTAGTGGGAAAATGATTATTTAGGCGGGGTGTTGTACATTTTATTGTTTGTATAGTTATAAAACAGAAGGTAAGATTCGCTCTAAAAATTACTTCCTAATACTTCAACCAAAAAAAGAGCTAGTATCATGAAATTCTCTTATGTAAAATGAGTTTTTGATCTTAAGATATAGCATTAAATCTAAAAAATTTCGGAAGAAAATGTATAGATAATATAAATTTATAAATTTAAATGTTTATATTTATAATGACAAAATAAGCTAATAAAAACTAAAATATTTGAAACTAAAAATTCTGAAATTTGATAAGCGATTCGATGAAATTTTATTTAAAAAACAGGATTCTTTATCTTTCAAACCAGGAAAACTAAGAGCAATGTTTACAACACAAGGCAGTTTTCGTATTTCCTCGTGAACTCGCAGATTAAAATAACCATCTTTTAAATTAAAAAAAGAAAAGAAAACGTGATACAACATCTAATTAAGTATATTATTTTTTCTATTTCTTTTAAGCATTTGGTCTTTCTTAATAATCGCACCAAATTCATTACCATTGGATTTAGGAACAATGATTAAATGATTTGTTCAATTTAAAATATCTACAAATTTTAAAACTGTTTCGTTATTTTGTCTTTGTAATAAAATATATGATGATTTTCTTAGAGCAACTGGTCTAGAGTTAAAAAACCTGTTTTTGCATTATTTTTTAATTTAATGCTAACTGGACAATTAATAGTACTGGACGACTATTGATGGCCCTAACCATACCAGCAAATAATCATGGAAACTGTTTAATGAAATTGTATTTCCAAATATTTTTAATGATTTCTATACTATTCTTATAATTTTTATGCTTGTAACTAAAAATTTTTAATTAAGCTCTACAACCTTAGTAACTTTACGTTAGAAACTCGTTGATTAGTAAAATAAGCTATTTAATTATATTTTCTGTTTCATAACCATAAAGAATTAGTATATTAGTATGGAGTTATTACTCTCAATAAAAATAAGACAAAATCTTTAAAATAAATCTATACGATCCTTATGATGCCAGAATTCTCAACGACCTCAAATTACTATAATTATAACCTTTAAGGGTTTTTTTTTTCAAAGATATTTTAACTATCAGAAATTATTAAATAGCACAATATTAATAACACCTCGAACTATTAAAACTCAGGCAAAAAAATTCATGCAAGCATAGAGTATTCATCATTAAGATCAGCATTACTTTAACTATTATTATTATTTTAAATCGTATTAGAAATTTCCTTCACTAATTAAAAATTTTGATTACCAATCGCAATTTTTTTATGTTCAAAGACATTTTAAAATTATATATTTTTTAATATTTAAAAAAGAAAAAAAAAGAAGTAAAAGTCAAGCATCAAGCACAGATTGTGAAACACTTTCCAACACTTCAAGTATATTTAAAGAAGTACCTAGCTGTTTAATAAGGTAAATAAGATACCTATGTAATTGTTTTAGAAAACGAATAACGTATTTGAAACACAGGATTCAGCGGCTACCGTTACACAGTCGGAGAAGTATTTCAATTCTTTTGTGGAAAAATATGTGAATTCTTTTGCACAGCCTTGCCTATAATACCGATTTCTATATCCGCCACGTATTAAGACAAAATTGAATTCAGTCAAAAAACACGCTTAAAACTACTAAAATCACACTCTTAGAATTTATCATTCATAAGTCTTTTATCCAGTCCTTCTTGCAGACCTATATATGATGTTACAAACATATTTTAGTATGCTAATTATAGTCCAGCTTGAAAATACGTAACTTAACAAAAAATTGCCTTTAAGCAATTCACACTAGAATTCAATAATGCTTACGAATTCTTTTGAATAGCCCTGTATATGACCTATGCCATTCATGCATACACATAATATACAAAATTTAGTTAAAATGTATAACTCAAAATGCATTTCCAGTAATTATCGCTCATAGACAGTACTTCGGATACAGTACTGCATCCGAAATCTTTTGTGTGCCTCTGTAAATGAACAATAAATTATATACAATTAGTTAGTACGCCTGATAAAGGCATACCAATTTTATTATCTTGAAATGATGCAACATCATCAAAATGCAAATTACTTTTTCCAATTGACCGTAATGTAATGGAATACTTTTGCCTGTCCCTGTAAATGAACCATGAATGCTAAAGTATTTATTTTCAGAATGGAACATGCCATAGTAAATCTCATTAACATATTGTAATTTCACCGCAAAAAGAGCATATTTACGAGATTTGGAGCACGGACAGATAAATTTAAATCAAACACTTTTCAAGTATGTTGGAAAGTGTTAAAAATGCACTGCAAATGTCGAGAGTGCTTAGAAATTATCATATGTAATATAATTTTATTATTTATTTATTACCGATAAACATCATCCAGAAAAAGATTACGAAAATTACAATTTGGCTCTTCAGCTTTATCAATATCTTATTACATCTATCTTTAGACAATTCTTGCTAGTGATGTATTTTTGAACACTTCTAAAATTCTTAAACTATTACAACTAGTTTTTCTTTGCGTTTTTGTCAATAATATTACTTTTTTTTTAAACCTGAAATATTAATACGAAACAAAAGTTTTAATAGCTAGTTGGATGTGCCAATCCCAATACTTTCTTCTATCTCATACGTATATTTTAATATTAAAAAAAAAATAGTTACTCATTTTAATGCTTTCATAATTTTAATTCAATACCATACCAACGTTGATTTTCATCTTAAATTTCTGCTTCAATCAATTAATCGGAGTAAAAACGAATTTCCGTCTTTGCACGAGCAGATGAACAATAGAACAATAGGCAGATTTTTTTTTTTTCTTCCCAAATTCAGGGAGGACCTACTTGCCTTACCAAAAAATAATTATATACAAAATATTTAGTTCAGTTTTAGAACTAACTTCATACACTTTTAGGTGGTGCAATATTGAAAATGGCATAAAATTCGAAATTTTAGCGCCCTCTTCCGGCGGATTTTTTTTTCAGATTCAGGGAGGTCTAACTAGCCATAGCCAAACACTTACACAAAAAATTTGGTTCAATTCGATGCATAACTTCATATACTTTTGATCGGTACAATATTGAAAATGGCACAAAAATCGCGATTGCAGAGCCCCCTTTCGGCGGAATTTTTTCAAATTCAGAGAAGACCAACTAGCTATAGTCATACACTTATACAAAAATTTGGTTCAATTTAATGCGTAACTTCATATACTTTTGATCGGTACAATATTGAAAATGGCACAAACATCGCGATTGCAGCGCCCCCTTCCGGCGGAATATTTCAAAACTGAAGGAGGACCTGCTTGCCACAGCCAAAAACATTCACAAAAAATTTGGTTCAATTCTATGCATAACTTCATACATTTTTTGATGGTAGAATGGAGACATACACACAGACACACGGACAGACAGACATTTTGTAAAAACATGTTTTTTGGAATCCCTGACCCCTAAAACGTGTAAATCCGTCGAAAACCGGAAGTCAAAAAAAATTTCGATTACAACACTTTCTTCTATTGAAGATAGAAGAAAGTAAAAAGTTATTGCACTAAGGAAAATGTTAAATCTATAATTCAATATAAAATCACGAAATGCATAAAATTTAAAATTCGAAGAATCAGTATATATCATGTTATTATTATTGTAATTATTATCATTTCCTATTTCATTTTAAATTAGTGATGCCAGACGTCTTGATTTACGCAGAAGTTCAAGGAGCCAGCCGATATTTCCTAGAGAGGAACACCAAAAGGCCCTTCTTTACCATGTACCCCCCCCCCCCCCCAGTTAATCAACAGAGAATGGAACTTAATACAGGAAACCTGCGAAAACGTAATCTGTCTTTTGCAGATTTTTTATTTTTGCCGGAAGAATATCGTTACATATCTACCTGCTACTACGGAATTTTTCTCCAGTTCCTAGCCATTAACTTTTCACAGGCTTTACTGTAGTTTGTTTAGTACAAAAATTGTGAAAACAGAGCTTATTTATAATGATATCCTATTTTAAACGAAAATGCTAAATGATTTTATTTAATAGTCAAAAAACAATAATAACAATAAAACATACAATTAAAAATATTTAAAAGACGGACACCTGCCCCAAACAGATTTCGATTCCGCTTTTGTGGATCCGTTACTGCATAAGATAGTTATTTTTATTTAGTAAGATCATAAGCATCTCACAAGACAGAATTGCAAAAAAAGTGAAAATTTTCGTTTTAGGTAGTTTTTTGTAGTAGTAGTAGGCATGAGGTAGTTCTTCCGCAAGCACCCATGAACTCGTTACGCGTGCAACAGGATTGCATTAAATAGAGGTTCTTTTTATACAATTTGTTATAGACCAGGAGGTGGCAGCCCAGGCAATCACCTCATCGAGTTTGGGGATAAAATATCGGATTAATTAAAATCTCGATTCGCATATTAAAATGCAATCGGTCTGTTACAAGCCATATCTTGGTGGAAAACGCCGAAAAAACCCGATTTTAGCGGTCGACTCGTAGAGTTACCATTGTGCTTTCCTGTACCCTAAAGTATGAAGACATAGAGAATTAGAAACAGGAAAGCATAATGATAAACCAATAATTCAAGCGCTAAAATCGGGTTTTCAGGTGTTTTTCACAAAGATATGACTTGACACATCGATTTCGTTGAAATATGTGGTAACTCAAGATTTAACTAATCCTAGAATTTCATCCGTGATCTCGATGAGGTAATTGTCTGTGCTGCCGCCTCCCAGTCTGTTATATGTTTATGTTATTTAGAAGCAGCTGACACGCCTTTTCTTCAGTGGACTTGGGCAACACAATTTCCAATATTGTTACAGACAATCTTGTTAGAATATAAAAGAACTCACTGTGAATCAATGTTTTAATTTATTAGATATTAAAATTCATGAACAGATTTTTTAAACAAATTTATAAAATTACTAAATTTTTATTATAAGCAGAACAAATCTAAAATATGACACATCAGTTAAAAGTAATAACAATAAACATACGTTATTAGAGAAATCAAATCTTTGTAAAATAATAACTTTTTTAAAAGATTGAAGAACCTAAGCATTTGCATTTGAATTGCAAGTAATGCGACACTTTGTAAGATAAACTTTTAAAAAAAGATAATATAAAAGCCATTTTAATTTCTTTTTAAATCACTGACTTAGTAAAATTTCCTTAAGTGCTGAAAATATTTTTTGATTAAGTAGGAAACTTCTTTTTTTGGTGAAGGAGACACGTAATACATATCATCGATGCAAATATTTTCCATTCAGGAAATAGAGGGACAGTTTACTTAAAAAACAGCTCAGAAAGTTTTATTTTTTTTTATCTATAAAGTTTACATATTCAATGTTTTCCACCAGTTAACGGTACTTATAGTATTTACAATAATGTAGCAATAGCAATATAAAATGGTAAACATTTTTAATAAATAACTTTTAAATAGCTTCCATTAGAAAACTAAGAAGCTATATATTGAAGATAAGAATTCCGTTATCTATTAAGGGAGTAAGAAAAAACCCAAAATTTTTATTATTGATTTTAAAGTAATGAATTTTGGTGTACTATTTAAGAATCTTCTTGTAAGGAATAATTAGCAAAAAAATTCACTTTTTATTAAAAAGTATATTTTTTATGGGGATTTTTATGATTTTTTTTTTTTTTGAGGGGGGGGGGGTCCGAAAAATACACTTTTTAAAATTAATACTCCTCATTCAATTTTCAATATTTCGGTATTACTAAAATTTCTTAAATGTTGTTATAGTACATAGAAAAGAACTAAGGAGAGATATTTTTAATTTTCTATTTTAATCGGCTAAAAAAAAAGTAAATAAAAATACGCATGGTAAATTTCCTTAAATTCGTTATAATTTTCATGTTTACCAATTTATGTAAAATTTTCAGAAATACTTAAAAAATATATCTCTCCTTACTTTTGTTGCGATTTTTTTTTAAGATTCTAAAAACATAAACACTTTGTTTCTAAATCATTTTACCACTGAGCCTTATTACTTTGAACTTAGGCAAAATATGAAAAAAGTCATTCTCAGGAAAACACGTTTTAAATGGCCGCTAGTCCTTTAAACACTATAGTGAGTACAATTTAAAAAGCTCATTTTCTACCTGTTCCAAGTGTCCCCGAGTTCTGAAATTTTGCATGGATATTCGCAAATATGTATTTTATCGTTTTCTGAGAATTTTTTTTAACTTTAGGTGATTTTTGGCCGAAAATGGGGTACGGGTCTCTCTTAACCGACCATGCGGGGGGGAACCCCCCGCCTCCCCCCCCCCCAAAAAAAAATATCTTCTGTTCAAATGTACCTATATATATTGTTGGACACATAAAATCTAATTTAACTATGATGTGCGTGTTATTAGCCATGCCGCCGTTTTCTAGTTTTTTTTTTTTTTTTTTAGTTTGGTTACTTATGAGTTAATGTTTATGATGGTTTATTTTAATATTTTTTATATTATGGTTGTCAATTTTAACGTTATGCTACGTGAATTGTGTTAAATTTCATAACTGATTTTTTAACACACACACACACGGAGTGTGTGTGTGTGTATATATATATATATAACACTTAGAGACCCGTCATTTCGTTTTCGATACCGATTGAGATCATCACATGAAATGATTCATTCGCAGTCATCGATATTTTATCTGTGGCTTTAGTTGAAAAACAGTGGTAGTTCTCCCGAAAAAAAGGAGAACAATTCTACATAACAGATGAAATTTTTATTAGTTTCCTCTATCATAATACAGTTGAAATGCATCCATGGATGCATTTCAACTAATGTTTTGAAGATTTGTGGTGCACCACAAATCATCAAAACATTAGATACTTATTCCCGTCATGGCTTCGCGTACTATATTTTAAAATAAGATGTTGAAAAATCATTCGATTACTTCGGTGCCTCTCTTTCAGACAGAAATGTACTTTTAAGTAACAGTAAATGCCACGAAAAATCTGAGCTTCGTGCTCATATTTCAGGTTAAATATAGGGGCGCGAAAGGATTTTTTGTGCTAATGCAGATATGGGGAAGAAGCAATCATAGCTTTGTAACAGGGAAAAGTTGTTGCATAGTTGCATAAGAAATTAGTATATCTATGGTAGTTTACGACAAGAGGTGCGAAATAGACATTTGGAACAAAATATGAAAAAATAAACGTTATAAATCAGATAACTTTAATAGAAAAAATATCGTCAATTTAAAATTTAAAAATAAAAAGACCTTGAAGAAAATAATTAATGGGAAATTTTTCTCATAAGATTTTGAAGAAAATTAAATACGCGTTTTAAAATACGGGATAATTTTATAAATTAGGATTGTAGAATAATTTAGAAAGGAAATTTTTTATGAAATAATAAGGCGAGGAAATTCATTTTTCGTGATATATACATATATGATATTTACTGGTGACAATACTAATGTGTGATAGTAATAAGTATGTTCATTACTCTCACACCTTACAAAGACCTCGATCGAGCTCGTTGGCCAGTTTGGTATGCCATTTTGTTTAAAAATGGTGACAATGGTGACCATTTAAAGATTTCAAACTAAAAAAACATACAAAAAAATAGGAAGTCCTTTTTTTTTTTTTTTTTTTTTTTTTTTTTTGTTTTGGCTGAAGTGCGAGGCCTTGATACAAGAATTCTGGAGTATTTTTTGTTTTGTTCTTATCTTAAAAAAAAGGTGAAGTATTGAAGTTTGAAATTTCAACGCAGCTAATATTTGGAAAAAGATAAAAAGTCGGGAATCAATTAAAATTTTATAAACACTGATTTTTCGTAAATTATCTTTCATTGTTGTAACCAACAATGAAAGATAGGCTGTAATCATAATGAATGTAATCATAAATGAAAGATAGGATGTAATGTATACCATAAGCTGTAATCATAAACTTAAATTTGTACATAACCATATCCATTAGCATTAAAGTCTCACTAAGTTTGACAACAGTTGGTAAAAAGGGACCATAAATGAAGTCAACTTGACTAGTTGACTAATTTTGTGAAATTCACACTTTTGTAATTCAGTATTGATGAATCTTCTCTAATAAAGTTCTTTGCATTCTAACTTCGAGTTTTCGAGTAAACTTCCCAAAAATCTCAAAAAGAAGCGAAAGGCTTTTTCCCCCTCCCAGTACAGGCCGAAGGGAGTTTAATCTTCTGTTCAATGTAATTCAGATGTAAAACCGTCTTCATATTCCTTTACCCATCGTTCATATAAAGAAATAAGAAAGAAAGTGAGAAAGCGATTTGTTCATGTATCTTGCTTATATTACAGCATACAATAATTTAGAGTTTTCTGTTTTTAAATTTATTAAAAAAACATTTTACTAATAAATATCTTATAAATTTTACTATGACCTGGTGCATTTAATCTATTTGTTCGTCTCTATAGGCATTCAAACTTTGCGCATTCGAAACTGCTTAGATAGCAGCTAAAATTGTCATGTTCGAACACATTATTGAGGTAATTAATGTACAGCATTTCGCTCTTTCCAGCTTAATATTCACAATAACATGTTTTTTTTTTTTTTTTTTTTTTTTTTTTCAATTATCTAATGGTTACCATTTAAGATAAGGACGATAAAAGTTCAGAGATTCAAAATCTGATATAAATTACTGATTACAGAAAACATTTAAAGTAAATTTTATTTGCTTATTTTGGCAGGGGGGAGGAATAACTTTTGCGTTAAGCCCTTGGGGACGAGCGACACGTATACGTGCCGCAAATAGGCTTAAGAATCCATGTTTATCGCCACCAGTAAAATTATACCGTAATTTTTGCCTTATATAATCAGTGCTTTTTCTCGATTTAATAAGTCACAAATTTCTGTATTTTAAAACCGGTGACAAAACATTAAAAATTTAGTAAAATGCTCCCGTCGCGAAAGGGTTAATGAGATGTATTCCACTCGATTATTTGTATAAAAGAAATCATATTCACAACAAATTAACATTATATCTTCAAGAAATACAGCAAAAAGTATGGTGTTAGAAAATGAGAAAATTTGCAAAGGGGAAAAATAATAACGGGAAGACATAAAACGATCCATGAATTCTGTACTTTATAATTTAGGCTAAATGCTACTGTCTCTCGAAACGTTTATTTATATTTATTTTGAAGTCAAACGAATTAATTTTTGTAATCAATTTCGTTCATTTCGGAGATCTAAATGAACTTTACTTCACCTACGCGAAAACATTCGCAAGCTAATGTTTAATGTATAAGAACTTTTTTTAAAACCTCGTTTGGATTATTATTATTATTACAATCTTTTATTCTTTCGCAATGAAAAGCCGGGGTTGACCAATAAACGGGTCCTTGTTTACTTTATTAATTTTGGTTGCATTAAAAAAAAAAAAGAGAGAAAGAGAAATGCAATCGAAATAAAGAAAACAGAAAGGCTTGCTTAGAGATCAACCTCAGCTATGAAATGTCAATATATATATATATATATATATATATTACAATTTTTTTTTTTTCAAAATTAACCTTATTCTATATTAATTTCCTTTTAACGATATTCCGCACTTAGTTCAACTTATTAAATTAAAATCCTGTTACTAGATCTAATTTATTAATATTAAAAAAAAAAAAAAAATATGAATTTTTAATTCGCCTTAAAAACATTTATTCTAATATGCGTAAATTAAAAAAAAAAGGCTGTACATTAAAAATATTCTTAATTAAACTTTATTTCTTAATATTCCAAATAAAACTCCTTTTTTCCCTGTTTTTACCAACCCTTTTTAAGAAAGTCTTATTAAATTTATTCCAAAACCATACCTTCCAAAAAATATTCTTTTTATTTATTTTTTCCCCTTCAACGTTTGATATTTGTGCGTATCAATAAATTCATTTCTTTTCTTTTTGTTTTAAAATATCGTCTGCAGGATATCGAATTCAGCGTTCAATTATAAATTAGTTAAATAATAATTTAAAAAAAATTAAAAATTATCGTCTGAATGAAATTAATCTCGACGCTGGACATGAATTGTGTTTACATGTAGAAAATCATGGTTAGAGACTATAGAATGTTCTAGAAATTTTGTTTTCAAATTTAAGAAGGAAGCTGTGAGGTGATGACGGAGAGATATTCTTTTTTTCCCGATGATTTGGTTAGAGCGAACGGCGGAATAATGTTTTTATAATGGAATATTTTTTCCTTCTTTCGTGGATTCTATTCAAGACGGCTTGCAAGAGAGCATTTGCCGCTATTATGCCTGTACTTGCATAAACTATTTTGGAGAAACCAATATGTAGTTCAACGAAGCGTCTACATTTATTTTATTCATTTTTTTTCCTCACTTGCCACGACTCCGTGTTTTAAAAAAGGGAAACCGGTGAAGATGTTTCGAGTTTCTCACTTTAAAATGTCTATATATATATATATATATATATATATATATATATATATATATATATATATATATATATCGAAATGCAAACAAAATGTTTCAAAAAAAAAAAAAAAAAAAGCTTCGATTGGTTTAATATTAAGCTATGCGAGTATCTTCGTGTAACTGACGAGTTAAATTGCGTTTTAAAAATGGTTGTAACTAGTTAAACGATTTCTTTGTGAGGATTAACTTCCACTTAAACTTTTACTTATGTTAATTTAAAAATGTATACAAAACTAAAATTGGAAGAAAATACCGAAATTTTTAACAAGTTTTTTAAAATTAATCTTATGATTTCATTTCTTTTCTTTCTAATTTGATATAATTGTGATTTCGGAAAGAGTGTCACAAGATATGTTTGAATTTTACTTGTTTGCAATGCACAAAAAGAGTTATGATAGATGCACGATTCGTGATTTTTCTGATATTTAGAAATTAAAAAAAAATGTAATTTAACAAATTACAACAACTATATGGCAAAGGATATTTTCAAAAACTAGAATTTTAAAAACCTATAAATAAATTCTACATTTAAATTAACAATAGTATTAATAAACATCATTTTTACGACGATCATAACGAGTCATGTATTACATACGCCATGCATTAAATATTAATATTCCTAGACAAATGATAAAAAAAAAAAAAAAAAAAAAAACAGTAGTATATAGATAGACAACTTTAACTGTTTAAAATATGGATTTTTATTTGATGGAGTTAGTCAGACTGATTTCTAATCGCCTCATATTACATACGACATGGATTAAACATTAATATTCCTGGACCCATCGCAAACAACAACGTCAAATTTTAAATGGAATTTCAGTTTTACAATTTTCAAAACCGCAAGTTTTTAAACTTCTAAACATTTTAAATTTTTACACCGTTGCGTAGAGAGAAAAAATGCACTTTTAAATGAGATTTGTTTGAAATCTTTATCACAATATGTTTTTAAATTATTATTATTATTTTAAGTTATTACTTTTTTTGGTCATCGTGGCAACAGAGATATTGGATTTTTGGACATTAAACATGGACACAATGGAGTAGCTAGGATGGGTGTCACCCGGGGCGGATCTAAATGGTGTTACCCCTTCCCCCGCCTCCTCTTCCAATCCGTCACAATTTTTTTTCAATCACAATTCTGTGATATAAGAAATGAACGTACCATTCCTTATTTACCTTTTGTCTTCCTGCAGAAAAAAACACAGGAGCGACCAATCACTCAACCCATAACCCGCATAAGTCTATGTGGTGTCTATGATGTAGAAGAAAATTCTTTCTTTTAAAATTTGCTTTTGCTATCCACTCATTGAATACGTAGGTTTTTGTTCCGTGCTACATGTCTTATTTAGTTACACCATTCTAAGTAAAATTTCACATTCTCAAAGAAAAGAAAATTAACTCTGATGCGCTAGACATTTCATTTTATTTCAGAATTCCAAATCTTATAAGATTATATATTTCTTATTTGCAAATAAAAATTGGGTGTCACCCCATACAGAGTGACACCCGGGGCGGACCGCCCCCCGCTAACTACGCCACTGCACGGACCAATCACATAACGAATAAAATAAAAAAACACAAGTATTCTATTTTTGGACATTAAACAAGGCCCAATACCAATTAAAACGAATAAAATAAAATAAGTTTCGGAATTCAACCAATAAAAAGATTCAAATATACTTTTAGCTCTACCGAAGCCAGCAACTATTTTCCAAATACAGTAAAGCATCGTTTATACGACGATCACTTATACGACGTTTACATTTATACGACGTTTTAATGTAGTCCCGACTCATTCCTATTCACTTTAATGCAAAAATATATCTTTTATACGACGCCCAAAATCGTTTATACGTCGATTTTTCGATTTTGTATAGGTTTATTTTTCCTATATATTTTACGAACGAGCGGAAGTTGGAAGCTATGAATGACACCAAAGAGCGTGTTTAAATGCACTCTACATTATAAAAATGTGGACTGTGTTCGATTAGTCTGAAAAATCAGCTTACGTGTAACAGATTACACTGGGAGGGGTCATTCTTTTTTCAGGGATGGTCAGCTTTCCCGACATGTTTTAAGTTGCAAATAGACTATCCTTCTAACTCTTATCAGTATTGGCAACTTTTAGTTGGCCACGCGGGGTTTTTGAGCTTTGACTTTAAATGGAAAGGAAATGATGTACTGCAAATGAGGAACATTTCGGTGAAACATAAATAAAGGTAAGCATATTTAAATTGCTTTCTAATTCCCTCCCAGCTTTTTTTTTTTTTTTTGTTTATTTTACAAATTCATGCAAATCATCACGTTAAACATTAAAATTAAATGAAAACAAAATTAATTCTAGTTTTGGAAGTGAAAATGGATTATACGTCGTTTTCTGTAGTCCCTTCGGCGTCGTATAAACGATGCTCCACTGTAGTTAATAAAATATATGTAATTAAACTTTTAAGAGCTTAGGGCTCTCATACTCCAATAAAAGTTTGTTCTTTTCACGTAACGCATTTTTCGACAACAAATATTTGCAATAATAAACTGGCTGTTCAATTTAAAGCAATCATTAAACAGGATCACTGCATCCCTTCTCCCCTACCAAAATGAGTACTTCAAAATCGCATTTTATTCATGCAATCATTGTCGAATAGGATTTTGAGAATGTATGAATGGAGGGAGACTTTATTTTCCTGTCGAGAGAATTCTGTCATACATTTGAATGTGCAGAGAGCGTTACTCCGCCAAACACACTTTAAGGAAATATTGTTCGGAGAAACGGCAACTCGTTCCAAAGAATATTGCTGGGGGGAAACGTTTTATTTTCGAAATTGTTCGAAAGGCAAATAAATATAGTTATTCAAAATGCACTCGATTTTGAAATACATAAATTTTGGCAGGAATTTTAGAGAGTACTTTTAAATTGTCCTTTTTAATATCACGCGCTTAAATTTAAAAAGTGGAGAATAGTAACAGAAACCACTGACAAATTATGTTTTATTAAATGAGAAATAATGTTATCGAATTTTTTTATATATAAATATGCTCAAAACGAATGTGCGCACTAATTTAATCCTTCAATTTATCCCTTTTTTTTAGGTGCGTTCGTAATTATATAAATACGTAGCACCTATAGTTGTTGTCCAGTCCATCAGTCTGTCTGTCTGCATATAACAATGCAAAAACTACCCAACCAAATCATTTGAAATTAAAAATACAATAGTTACATAATTTTGTCGAGTCATTTAAAATTTTATGAAAATCGGATGCATAGTTCAATCACAGAAAAAATCAAATTTATTCCGTTGCATTACGGTCAAAGGAAAAAAATAGTTTCAAGTACATTTTAATGATATTGCACGCTTTCGAACATAATAAAATTGATATGCATTTATGAAGTATATATTAAAATAAACATTCTGTACAATTTGTAGTACAAAGAATATTTGTTATTAATTTACAGGGCTACACAAAAATATTTTATATCATAATGATACAGGAGAAAACATTGTTCGGGGCGCGTTTTAATTACATTAAATTATTTCACATTTTATAAAATTGGCATACGTTTATGAGGTTACTACAACTTACTTTCTACATAATAGAAAGCAGATAGTATTTACTAGGACACACAAAAGATTTCGGACTGTACAGTATCGGAAATACTGTATACTAATACACCTAGATCTGAATATTTTTAAAACTTCGTTATAGTACGAACGCACCTCATTTGTTACACTTGACGCGCAATTTCAAACTTGTTATTTCTTATGAAAGCAGAGTTTGTTATTTCAGTGTACATTTTATTAGAATGTAAAAATATTGTGTGTCTCTTTGTTTACCCGTCGTGTAAAAGCTTTCCTGAAAGTACTCGGATGATAACAAAATGAGGATATGATGAAAAAATACAAAATTGCATGCTCCAATTTAAAAAAAATAATAAATGGATTCATATCATGCAAATTTTCTTTTTCCGTTTCTTTTTTTTCTTCCCTTTTTAACAGAGACGCATACGAATTTTGACTGCATCAATCTCTTTCTTAACAGTTCCAAAGCTGTAAGAAATTTAAGTTTAAAATAGCCATTTTCTCATCCATAATTATTTTACATAAGAATACACGTAAAATTATAATATAATTTTCGGTTGATTATAACAATTCACATTGTAACAGATTTACCATATTGAAATTATTAACATTATTGTTTTTAAGAAATAAAAGCAGTAAAAAGAGGACATAAAAGCATGTTACAGTTTGAAGTTTTCGGTATCTCTTTAAAGTACCTCTATTAAGGAGCGAGTTAATAATAACAATAATAATAAAGTAACTGAAATGATTTTATTTAAAAAAAATAGCTTGTAAATTAGCATAAATATCAATTTTGTATTGATTACAGCCGAAAATATTTTTAAAATGACATTTTAATCGGTTTACAAAGCACGATTTTCTAATATCTTATAGACATTGTTTTTTACTCAATATTTCGAATACATATGCATCATGTAAAAAAAAAAAAAAAGAAAAAAAAAGAAATACATAAAAAGAAAAAAAGAAACCCATAATGAGATATTAGGTAGAATCAGACACATTTAAAATTAGTAATATATAACATATAAATAAAAAATAAGATTAAATAAAATCAAAAATTAGAATAAAAACAAATCAATTTGTAAATTAAATACACGCAATATTTTCTTTAAAATATTTTCCAACGGAACATATAAAATATTCAAAGAACACAATACACGAGATAATATTTATTTATTTTTTTAATGCTATTTACTAAATTAATTACAATTTATCCAAAAGATTTTTTTTATAATTACATGGATAACATGATAAAACAAAAATTTCTGTTTTAATGCGCAGTTTAGTAATCCTTAAAAACAGATAGAAACCATAGATGAAATGGAGATTTTGTGTTAAATAAGAAAGGAAATTTGAAATAAATACCTTCATTCATATAAAATAGAATGTAATAGGTAGTCAGTCAGCAGTGAAAGATCAAATAAAAATTCAAAGTCTTACCTATAAAGAAACAAAAATGCATAAAATTAACACAACAGAAAATGCATGTAATAATAATAATCCTTTATAACTGTGCTAATTTTATAATATAATTTTCAAAATAAATTTAACAGAACATTTTGAGCAACGGATCAAAGAATTACACTATAAAAGTATCTCCTGCTGATGTAAGTTTAAAAATACATCATATAACAATTATTAACTAACTGCAAACAATTAAAATTATTTAAAAACACTAAATAATAATGTAAATAAATAAAAAAAAACAATGTTTAAATGACACAAGAAGTAAAGTGTTTTGGTATTTTAAACATTGTTTATATTTGTGTATATTGTACTGCGTCAAGTAATTTCTTATTGAAATATAATATAACTAGCAGGCTATGCCCGCTGCGCTAGTCCATTTTTCCAAACAAATCTTGATTCAAACAAAATGGTGATTTAAAATTTCTTTTTTAAAGGAGTGTAGACCATCGCCTGGAATGTCCTTCCGCAATGTTGAAAACGATGCCAGTGCCAATGTCATTGCGATATACCACTATTGTATGCCTTGCAGAAAATTTGGGTAGTTAGGTACCATCCAGGGCTCGAAAAATCTACATGCCCGACATCAGTGTTGTTAGACGGCGACTTTTTAAAAATTCAGATTGGCACCACTTCTTTGGATTGGTAAAATTACGTTTCGTTTAATGACATATTAATCAAGAAGAATTTTATCCTTTTATAAAAGTGG
This sequence comes from Maratus speculifer, assembly GCA_964019185.1. Taxonomy (NCBI): domain Eukaryota; kingdom Metazoa; phylum Arthropoda; class Arachnida; order Araneae; family Salticidae; genus Maratus; species Maratus speculifer. The sequence goes on from OZ025296.1 coordinate 291,183,049, forward strand.
TGCCAATCAAATTTTTAAAAAGTCGCCGTCTAACAACACTGATGTCGGGCATGTAGATTTTTCGAACCCTGGTACCATCTTTCTTATTTGATCATTTATAGAGAGTTTGATATGAAAATGAGACCGTTGTGACAGCAGAAATCAAAATATTCTCTACTCATCACATTATTTTGTTAGAAATCCTTGCAATGATTATCAAACTCTATTAATTTTCAAATAGCACATTATCATTTGTTAGTTCTTAAACTCCCGAATCTGAACTTGCACTATATGCAGATCCTATAGCCTAAATACAATATCGTTACATGTTGCATTACATTTTTTAATAACCGTCCTCTTCTGGCAATTCTACTACAGTTTTCTATCTACCTTGGCCAGTTCCAGCAAAGTACATAGCACAGAAATGTAAAAAAGAGTGTTTAACTTATATATTTATTAGAACAATGAAGCATAAAAGGTGTGTTTTAAAGCCGAATTATTTGGGTAAAATTAAAATTACATCAGTTTCACTGCCTCTTCATTTTTAAAAACCAGTTGCAGGGATGCCACAGGCGACTATTTTTATATTCCGTTCGCACCACTATTTTTCTAATAAAATTTCAAAATAAATTTTTCTTGCAAATGTTGTTTAAGTGTATGTTAAGGATTTCTGTTTAAAGAAAGTGGTGCCAGTTAGAATTAAAAAATAGTCGCCTGTGGCAGCCCTGCAGTTGAAAATATGTAGCTGTTAAATCGGGAATAATCTTGATGCTAAATTTTGTAGAAAAATAAACCTTCAGCTTGTAATCAATTCCATTATGATTTTTGGCGTGAAACATTAGTATTGCTTATAACGATTTGTTACAAATGAATCAGACTTATTTCGTGTTTATTGTCAAATGAAAGTGAAGTTTACAATCATCTATTATTGGCATTTAATCTTATATGCTGGCGATAGTTTTTTTTTTTCGACGGGGAAATGAAGTAGTATTTAATAGTTAATTTTTAATAAAATTATGTTGATAGGGCTTAATGTTAATTAAAACTGCAACATAAACATTATAAAAAAATTCTACTGTCGGTATTGTATATTTTTTTCTTAGCCAATTTTAAAGTATTTTTTTAACCTGAATGATTGATAAATTAATTGCAAATATATTTTTTTAAATTCTATATCATTGATATTCCGAATATTTTTCCTGCACATTGCAAATATTAGGGATAATAAAATAACTACAGAATAAAAATACATAATAAGGCTAAAACACAGAATTAACGACAGCTTGGCGAATGCCTCTACGGAGACTTGATACTTAAATATCCATCTAGAATTTTAATAAATAATAGATACTACTTTATGATTCCATAGATCAATTTCGCCAAATTATACATATTGCAAAACGATTCACCATATTATACAAACGAATATAACCTTTATTTTAAATAACCAAAGAATCAATAAATTATGAAAATATTAATAGAAATACAAATAAAACGTCGAATTAAAAAGTAGTTAATGACGTAACAAATGCATGTAACATGTTTAATTTCAAATGAATGTGGCATTTACGATCATCCATTATGGACATTTAATCTTTTATTTTGGCGGCAGTTTTTTGGTCGATGGGTTAATCAAGTAGTACCAAATAATATAAAAAATATAAATAATAATATAGCCAATAATATTTTGGTTAGGTGTCATGTATGAATCACGTTGGTGCGATTGCAACAAAATCGTGATTTTATGGATTGCATGGTAATCTGGTTGTTGTTGTTTATTTACTAATAAACTTTGTTTCTTTACTTTTCTTTAATTTTTTCTTTCTTTATTGTTGTATTCCATAATTAATAATTAAACTTCACTTATTTATTATTGTTTCCTTTTTAAAATAATACAAAATAATTAAAAATAATATAACATGTAACTGGTATTTGAAAACGCAGTGTTTGCCAAACTGATGTCAGATTAAAAAAAACATGCCAAGGTGATGCGTATATAAAAATGGAAAAATGTTTATAATAATGTAAACAAAAAATGTAAACAAATAATTAAAAAATCGCCTTTTCGATTTTTTTAAAAATATGACGCCAAGCAGTCGTTAAGTCTGTAGTTGCATCAGTAGTAAATTTTCTTTTCTTCGTTTGTTTCGTAATGAAAAAGCATAAATTTAATAATCTCAAATAAAATAATCTGAGAAATTTTCTGTGATCTCGTTGATGATCTAGAAATCTTCTTAATACATAAACAAAACGGCAAAGTTGTCATATGCGCCGAGTTTTGCGCGATAATTTTTTATGCTAATTTGGCGGAAACATTGTTTTCGAATACCAGTTACATGTGTATATTTAAATTATTTTCTATTATTTAAATAGTAATAAAAATTTATGAAAAAAGTTTAATTAATAAGTATATAACAAAACAGTTTAAACAATTTATAATATAAATAAGCATTTTATTTATAAATAAATATTAATAGTCGGGTTAATATATCTCAGAAAAAATAATGCCAATTTAAAGTCTATTAGTTACCTCGGTGATATATAATATCCGTGCTAGTGATGGGCGATTCTGGAAATTTTGAGAATCGATTAAAATCGATATCGTATAAAACAACATCGATCATAATAAGAATCGATTTCTCAGTTCTAGAATCGATACTAGAATCGATATTTCGATATTCAGGTTCACACAGAGAAGATCCAAATTACTAATTCCAAAACTTAGACAATCAGCAGAACCGTAATTACCGCCTCCCACCCCTCATCACATAGAGGCATAGAATTAAGCAATTGCAGATTTTAGAGTCTGATAATAAGAATTATAAATTTTAAAATTATTGTCACTTATGGTTGTCACTTACACAAAAACTTTGACAAATTTGAGAGACATAACTCAACTAATAACAACACTGAGTAACTTGGCATTAAACCGAGGATAAAAAGTGCCAAGAGCGTGTAACTAGGATGGGGAACAAGGAATATAGACAAAAAAACTTTTTTTTTCTAATGCCAACCAAGTGTTACACGAGATAATTTGGAAGAACAAAAAATATGCCCCATTCCCAAGGGGGCAGGTAAACCCCACTCTTGACGGAAGGGCGAAGTTTCAAAATGAGGATTTACAATAAAATAGAACGAGAATTGGACATTTTAAAAATTGCATGCATACTTTGAACGGCCCATTTAGTAAAGATTGGCGAGGAAGGAAGGGGGGGGGGGACGAGGGATTAGAACGGACGAACTTGGAAAAAAAAAACATAATTAACTAATAACCCAAATAACTGAGCTCCTAAACAGAAATATAGTGTTTAACTTAGTGTTGAATTCATGGGGTGGCCTGCGGGGAACATGCACTCTTTGAAACTATAAAAAGTGCCAAGATTATGTAACTAGGTGAAGAGAGGGGTAGTAACAGAAAAAAACGAGGAGATAAAAGCTTTATAACGCTATGTTACATCAGATGGTGTGGAAGAAACAAAACAAAAAATATACCCCCACCCAGGGGGGGGGGGGGCAAGGTAAATCCCAAACGGAGAGGAGGTTGAACCCGGCCCAATTGTATCTTTTGTTGAGGTTTCAAAATATGGATTTATAACAAAATAGAACGAGGATTAGACTTTTTTAAAATCGCAATCATAATTTGAACGAACCTGTAAGTTAAGATTGGTGAGGAAGGGGGAAGGCGGTAGGATGGTCGAAATGAAAAAAAAAAAAAAAAAAAAAAAAAAAAAATAGTGGCGCTCTCAGAGTTCTGATAGAAGTGAAACCTTGAACAATTACGCGTGTATTTTTTGAATCGTTAGGGTATATAATTTTGAATCGTCAGGAAATACTTTTAACTGAATAAAAAAAGTTTCTATAATATTAAAGAATATATTAATCTCTATAAAAAAAAAACCGCGCGATACCATATGTCCAGCTATTGTAGTTAACTCACTATAACTACTTTCTTACATTTTAAAACGCGATAAATACACCAACCAAAATTAGACCATACAATCGATACCTTAATCCTTATCCAAATAAATCATTTTGTATTAATGCCTGTTATAATATCTGTAGATTAGTTTTTGAATTATTCATATTGGACATTCCATTCAAAAGATATTACGAATTTAAAGATGACAATCTAAAGAAATAATAGCGCTGCTGAGTACTCGGTGGCCAATAAGCTTAGGGATTACGTGTGCAATCAAACGATTGCGGGTTCGAACCCCAGTTTCGCTAATATGTTTCAATGTTTTTTTTTTTTTCAAAGAAGTTTGAAAAATTAAAATTTTAACACATTATGGGTCCGTAACGTGACATGAAATGATAGGAGAAAATTTCTTATGCTAGATTTGTAATGTATGAAGCATAAGCTTTCAATAGACATATTGTATCAAGAAATGAGAAAAAACCCCTCTGCCCCCCCCCCCCCCAAAAAAAAGGTCCTATAGGGGAAACCGGGAAACTGGAATAGCAAAAAGAAAGGCGAGAAATAGTTAGCTATACTAGAATTTTTCTCATCACTGTAACTCCTATAGAAGCAAAGTTATAGCATTTTAAAGATTGAAATGAAGTGAAGAAATAAGCAAAATTAGGTGAGTGATCGACGGGGGGGGGGGGGGGTCCACAGCTCTAGGGGTGCTATGTAGCTTAAACTTTTAAGTTAAAAATAATAAAGAATTAAATGAGCAAAATTTTAAGGTGCATATTGGGAGAGGGTGCAAGCCCCCCCCCCCCCTCAAAAATTTTTTTGTTTCGTTTGAAGAAACAAAAAAATATGCCCCCCGGTAGGCGCAGATAAACCCCAAACGGGCGGAAGGGCGACCCCTTATTTATCTTTTGTCAAGGATTTAAACTGTGGATCTCAAATAAAATAGACCGAGAATTGGACATTTTAAAAACTGTATGCATATTTCGAAAGGCCCTGTAAGTTAAAACTGACACGGAAGGGGGGGATTAGCAGAGACGAGCGTGAAAAATAAAACATAATAAACTAATTCTTCAAATAACTGGACTTCTAAACAAAAATATAACGATTTAACCTAGTATCGAATTAATGGTGTGGCCCGCAGGGGATTACCCCCCCCCCCCCCCAGAAGTTATGAGATTTTATGCTTTTTAATGCACAAATTGCGATCCACCCTCTCTTACAGAGCTGTAAAACATGATGCCTTCTTCCGGACTCGCAGAAAAATACCTGCATTCAACACTGATTTAGCCTAGAAAAAGAAAAAAAATCGAAATCGAATCTAAAGATCGACATCGAATCTAAAGATCGACATCGAATCTAAAGATCGACATCGAATCTGAAGATCGACATCGAATCTAAAGATCGAAATCGAATCTAAAGATCAACATCGTATCTAAAGATCGACATCGAATCTAAAGATCGAAATCGAATCTAAAGATCGATCTTACGGGTAGAATCGATTTTACATTTTTACTTTCTTTTGTAACTTTACAAGAAGAGAGTATTAGATTCGTGAAAAATTTTGACTTCCCGTTTTCGATGGATTTATATATTTTAGAAGATCTTTAACACGATTTCATGGTTTTTAAGAAATACCTGTCTGTGTGTGTGTGTGTGTCTGTCACTCTGCGAGTCTGTATACGACAAAAATTTCTGACCGTTCTATCTCAAGAACAAATGCACGGAATTCCACAAAACTTTATATTTAGTTTGACCTTGATATAAACTGAATCCAATTAATTTTTGGTGTATATAGCCTAACAGATGGCGCTGCTATGCTGTATTTTTTGTGATTTGCGAAACAGCTATATCTGAATAACGAATGAACGGATTTTCATCACATTTTAGATCCAGTTAATCCTTGACATGAATTGATGTTTTTTGCATTTTGATGTATATAGCTTCCCAGATGGCGCTGCTATACTGAATTTTTCACAATTTCCACTCAGCGCCATGTGAAAGGGGGGTGTGGGCGATAGGAAGCGGTCGTTCTGAGCACGGAAATTTAGGGGGCGCCAAATTTTTACTACTAACATCACCTCTAGCCTATCACAAGAAAAAGTTAATAGGGGGGGGGGGCTAAATTGGAACTTTGAACCGGGCGCAGTTCTCTTTTCGCACGCCCCTGTTTCCATTTTAGCTTTATCTCGAGAACTAATGCACGGACTTTCATAAAAAATTAGATATCCTTGATATTATTTGATGCTAATTACATTTTGGTGGAAATCGCTTAAGAGATGGCGCTGCTATACTGCATTATTCATGATTAACGCAATAGCGCTATCTCAAGAACGAATTTTCATCAAAATTGAGATTCAGTAAATCTCTGACATAGATTACTGTTATTTAGATCTTGGTGTAAATTGACCTACAGGTGGCGCTGATATGCTGCATTTTTTATGATTTCGCAATAGCTGTATCTCGCGCTTTAATAGATTTTCATCAAAATTCAGATTCAGCTGGTACCTAATAAAAATCGATCCTGATCAATTTTTGGTGTACATCACTCAACAAAAAACGCTATTTTGCAGGGGGGGGGGGGGGTTCTGAGGTTTCTTTAATTCTTCTATCTCAGAAACTAATACACTGAAATTTTGGAATTGGCACATCCGTCTATTTTATCTTCGACTTTTGGAGGAAAATGAAAATTATATTACTTTCAGAGAAATCGATTAAAAATTTTAAAGTATCGATTAAATCGAGTTGGCCGTAGTATCGATTAAATCGATTTAAAAAATCGAAATCGCCCATCACTAATCCGTGCCAATAAAACTTTCAATAATATAGTAAATATGCTATTTGGCGATGCTCAATTATCGAAGATTAGTCCAATATCATTTTAAATATTATCTAACACAGGAAAAATATGAAGAAAATTGAAGAAGAAATGGCTAATTAAAACAGACTTGTAAAATATTTTGGCACAAATGCCTTATGTGCACCACATTTGTGCAATTTTTTTTCCTTTTTTACGCCAATTTGGCTAAAACTTCGTTTTAAAAAATCAGTTACATATATATTTTTTAATTGTTTTGTATTATTTTAAAAAGGAAATAAAAATAAATAAATAATGTTTTGTTAATAATTATAAAATAAAACAATTTACATCATTAAAAAAAATAAATAAGAGTAAATAGTTTATTAATAAATATACAACAGCCGAGCTACCATATGAACATAAAATCGACGTTTTGTTGCAATCGCGCCAATGTGGTGCATATATGACATCTGTGCCATTTTTTTTCACCAGGCAATTTTTATTTTAAAATGTCGAATTTATCGATAATAATAACGCGAAATTGCATAAATTTCATTTAAATTGCATAGATATCCTTGTTCAGTTTGTAAATTTTAAAACTAATTTTCCCTGGAAGAGAATTTGACAAAATGGCGCAAAAAAAGTATGTTGATTACAATTTTCAAAATTGCGGTGAAAAACTTTTAAAAGAGAATGACATTACTTTACAGTATATATACGTGTGGCAGAATTTCACACTAAATCTAAAATTTAAATATTTGATTACAATTTTTAAAATATTAACTTATGTTTATTGAATTTACAATTGAATACCAAAAATTATCTTCTTTTGGAAAAAACAACATCATTGCGACCCAATGTTAGACATATGCATTTTTGACTTAATTCTTTGCCAACAAAAGTAAAAAAAAAAAAAAAAAAAAAAAAAAAATCTCAAAGAAAAAAATATATAATTCACAATTACTTTTATAATTAGATCTGCCTATTTCTGGAGTAAGTTATATACTACCGAAATTTGATAAAAAAGAGAAAAAAATAATAAAAATGAAAATAAATATCGTTCAAAATTCATTTAATCAAATTTTCAAGTTATTTTTTTTATGCTAACGCAAGGATAAGTCGCCAAATGTTGCATCAAATGTAATATTTCAGTTAAGTTATTTTTTAAGCGTTACAAATATTTCTTTTAAGATAAATATTTTTTTATAATATCATGCCCCATGAAATGGTTTTTCTTTATTATTATTATTATTATCATTATTAATTATTATTATTATTATCAATAGTTATTTTCTGCTTTTATTTGCAAGATGTTTGTAATATTTCTAACAGATATATCATTTTTAATTTGTTTAGTAATGATAATTTTCGCCAAAAATAACTACTGGCAACCCTTTCATCAAAAATAACCGAAAAATACAAAATTTATAACCAAAAATCATACTTATCCCTGTATATTTGAATGAAAAACCTCCGCAAAAATATTTCCTACCGAATGATACAATCAGCAAAAAAATCCATCGGGTAGTTTTTGAAAACACTGGTGTGGAAGTTTCAGAACTTCTGCTTTATAATATATATGATGGTTGCTAAAATGCATGCTATAGTACAATTAATTTTTTTGTCACTACTAGTGACAAACAGAATCTAGGTTTAATTACATAATGCATATATAATAATAAGGACTTTAATTAGACTTATAGGAGAGCACTGAAAACCCCTTCAGTGGGTATATAGTTAAAATTCTCAGGAAAAGCAATTTGCTGCATATTTTGAGATGATGTCTTGAATTGATAACTCACTCAGGTGACTTTCTTGACATTTAGTTTTTTACACTCACAATAGACAGAATATAAACAATTTCAATGTTGTTTAATTTAAATTTTAATCTATTTATAAAGAATAAAGATAATATAATTTTAATAAAATATTAATAAAATTATAAGTATAAAAAAAAATCGTTTCGAACTATCATCTTTAGATATTCACTCCTTCCCTCGCACTCCACCCTTACATACATACTAAGGGGGAAAAATTATAAGTGTTAATTTACCCAAAAAGTTTTGAGCCTACCCAATATTTTTGAAAAGTTGGCGATACTGTCAGCATAAACACTATAATGAAACTTCTGTGTTTGATAAGATGAAGAATAATATCTAAAAAATAATTTGAAAAAAGCATACCATTTTTAAACAAGTCTGAAATTGCACGTCAAGCATAGCAAATGAGGTGCGTTCGTATTATAACAAGGTTTTAAAAATATTCAGCTCTCGGTGTAATAGTAGATAGTACTTCGAATTATAGTACAGTACCTGAAATCTTTTATGTGCCGCTGTAAATACTATCTGCTTTCTATTATACAGGAAGTAGCTTCTAGTAAATCTAAGCAACGTATATCAGTTTTATAAAATGTGAAATTTTAGGTCATCCGGAAAATTCTGCGGGCTTATATATATATATTTAAAGTGTGAATCCACAAATGTTACATTTTCACCGAAATTTTCAATATAGATGTTTTATTTTATAATGACAATATACAAAAACCCATACTTATTTGCTAATAAATCTGTTCATAATTTCCGGGGTCATTAAATCATTTTAATATTATCACAACAGAAGTATACTGCAGAATTTTCAAGATGACTCAAAAGTTTAATATCACTAAAATGCGCCACAAACAATGTTTCCCCCTATACTGTTATGTCCCTACTAAAAAAAATCTTAAGATTATCTGAGGAAATCTCCACTTTCTTCAGAAATTTTACAGAAATATGAAGAAATTTTGCAAACTTAGCTTTATCTTAAAAATGTCTGCAGAATTTTTTAAAGATATTCTTTAAAATATCTGCAGAATGGGTCAAATACCTACAGATTTCCTACAGATTTTTGGGCCAAATACCTATAGATTTTCTACAGATTTTTTCTAGTGGGGATAATGGAATACTTTTGCGTGGTCCTGTAAATTAATAACAAATATTCTTTGCACCACATATTGTACGGAATGTATATTTTAGTCTTTACACTGTAAAAGAAAAGGGTCGATCTACTAAAAAAAACTTCAGTGATCTTTGTAATTACTAAAAAATTTTTAGTCGAATAGTTTGTTAATTAGTTACTGATCTTAGTCGGTTACAAGAAAATCTGTAAGAATTACTAGAAAAAAGTTAGCAACGAATAGAGTTAATAGTTTTATATTTTTAATAGCTATTACTAAAACTCAGTTGGTGTGGCCTTGATAGCATAGTAGTTATAGTAACGGACTCTAGGCTAAAAGGCCCCGGGTTCGAAACTGGCCACCGCCTAATACGCCCCGAATGTATGTAGTGTAAGTACTTGTTAATAAAGGGATTATGAAAATCCTGTCGGAGCAGGTAGCAATGTTTGGTGCTGCCATCTTTAGCGGTTTTGCCGAAAATCTTCCGCTTCAGAAGTCTGGATGGAGCTCGAAGGAAGCTCCTGCCCTTCGGGCGCACGTAATGGTTATTAAAAATAATTTTGGAGCTATTACTAAGATTTGCTTGGTGGCTCATACTAAAAATTTTTAAGTTAGTTATGCAAAAAATTCTTTTGTTCAGTTTACAAAAGAAATACTTGCTTCACTTGCAAAAAAAAGTTTGTAATAATGGTTACTAAAAAATTCTGTGGAATACAAATTTACTAAGAAATTTTTAGTAACCTCTTGATTTTTTTTTTACAGTGTACTTCATAGACGCATACTAATTTTATTATGTTCGGAGGAATGTGCCATCATTAAAATGCAACTTAAAACTATTTTTTCCCATTGGCCGTAATGTAATGGAATGATTTTGATTGTCCCTGTAATTGAATTATATATCCGATTCGTAAAATTTGAAATTCGGAAAAATTATGCAACAATTATCTGTTTTAAATTTCGATAGATTCAGTTAGGTTTTGCTCAGTTATATGCGGGCGGACAGACAATGACAATTTTAGGTGCTACGAATTTACAATAATTATGAAAGCACAATTTTAACAATTACCGTGGAAAAGTATTAAAATTCTTTTCTATAGCCTAGTATAGCATCTACAGATTTTTATTTACACTCTATAATACGTTAAAATTTCGTTTTATTAAGAAACAGATAACGTGATTGAAAATTCCCTTTCGGAAATTTAGGTCAAAAAGCAGAAATAATTATGAATTATTTTGTGCAGTTTTGTATTAGAATTTATACACACTAAGAAATGTGCAACAAATTAGTTAAATTTAAAAACGCATACCACAACTGAACACTCACTTTCATCAATTATCACTCATGTACAGTACTAATAATTGAACTGTTTTGTATATCCCGGTAAACAAATGATAAAATCTACACGAAACATCATATTCTACACGGAAAGAACTGTTTTGTTGAAACAACTAAATTTTGGTTATTATTGCCCCTACAAAATATTTTGGTTGCATTGACCAAATTGTGGTTGGACTAACCAAATAATTTTGTTAATTCAACATAATTTTGTTAATTCAGCAAAATTTTGTTTATAATTTGTTCATTTCAACAAAAAATTTTTGTGGGGGCAATAGTAATCAAAATTTAGTTGTTTCAACAAAACAGTTCTTTCCGTGTACAGTTAGATCCTTATAATGCCACTCAATGATGAATATCAATTTCAAGAATTCGGAAATATAGTAATATTATTAAAATAAAATGCAATCAATTTTCTCCCATACACCAAAATGTAACGGAATTCTTTTGAGTGTCTCTGTAAACGAACTATAAGGACCACACACTTCATTTTCAATTCCGTAAATGCCACAATAAATACAATTTTTCATTAATTACCAATTACGTGGCAATCCGATTATAGTCATGCAAATTAGAGTTTAGAGAGGCCTGAAAGCTAGACAAACGGAATTCATAAACATCTTATAGGCAGTAACGACACATATAACAACAAAAATATTCGAAAATTTCTTTAGAAATACCATGTTTAACCATGTTGAAAATTCCCAGTGTTTCCAAGTTTTAAAATAGAACTTTGGAATTTTCATCACCTTTTCTGCATCTTTCAAAAATATTTATATCATCTCAATTATCCCAGGTTCCCTTGCCGGAGATAACATTTATAGTATATAAATTTATCGCTATTGAATTTAAATATCCCAAAGAGATTTTTAAAAGAGAATGCCAGAAAACGTAGGAAGACTTGAATATAAAAAAAGAAGAAAGGGTAAATACTTAAATATTCTAGCGAAAAACACTGTAGCATGCAAGTAAACACTGTAGCATGCAGTCGTCTACTTTGTCAGAACTACAATACAGAAATCATCTACAGCGGAATAAATGTCAAATAAATCCGTTAACATTCAAACGAAATTGTCAAACAGCGATAAAGCAATAAAATTAGCAGGATATCAAATAGAATAATACATGTTTAGTCTAATCCATAAACGATGTTTTCATAAATATAAAAAAGCTTAAATAGCTTTATCGCTTAAAAACAGATTTTAATGTGAAACGCAAACCTTCATAGACAGGCACTTTTTTTTCCTGTTTTTGGATAATAACAGTAAAAAAGACATGAATATCAAAAGGAGGTAAAATATAGCAGTAAATTAGCTCTTCGGTTTGCGATCTAGCTTTTGCTTCGACACTTTTTTTAAGAAAGGGGACAAGGAGAAAAAAAAAAAAGTTAAATTGATAGAAAGTATAAACTTTAAAGAATGAATGCCACGATGTTTGCAACAACCAGCTTTTTATTGTTTAAATGTGTTGTGTACAACTGGAAATCAGTATTTTTTCAAAGAAAATTTTTCCTGGCATAATTTCAACAATTAAGTAATTCAAAAAAAGTTTGTCAGAGGGCCAAAACAATAATAATTGGAAGCAACATATCGCTCATCAGAAAAAAGTGACACTTTGCAAAAGTTTCGTTTGCTTTTTATTTCAGTAATAGGTCTATCATTGTAAAAGATCTGGTCTGTCTTTCTACAGGAATAATTTCGTAAATGTTATTACGCGGATAAAGCTTTCTTACATTATATGTCAGTTCGTGACCAAGAAGAAGTGGGGTGGGTGGAAGATAAAATTACACAATCTTCCAAACCTCATCTGTATCTTCACTTTTAAGGCTGATAGTCACTCAGCTTTCGAACTCCCCTCACTGATTCCAAGTCTGTTGGCGGATGATGCATTCGTCTGTTTAAAATATCTCCTCGGGAAATCAATGTCTTGACTTATTTTTTCTGGGAACTCTTTTTAATCTCTTTCGACCCTAAGGTTTATTTATGCATTTTTTTAAATTAAATTTCAGCTATCGATTTATATTAATACATTAATAACTAAGAAAAACTGAACAGCGAAAAAAAAATTATTTTTTGTATGTAAAATTTTATGATACATGGGGAATCAAAAAATATATTTTTTTGGAATTTCTTAAGATTTTTAAAAATTTTATTTTACTTTTCTGCAAAAAAAAAAAAAAATTGAAAACATAAAATAAATATATATTTAATATATATATATATATAAAATGGTATTATATATATATATATATATATATATATATATATATATGTTATTATTATTATTATTATTATTATTATTAATGGATTCTACAAATGGTATCTTAACGCACAGTAAAATTATTTACGTTTTCATTTAAGTACATTTCACACATTTCTGCTGGGCCTAGAGTTGAATTTTTCGGGCCGTGCCATAGCGACAATATTTAGTTAAAAAAAAAAAAAAAAAAAAAAAAAAAAAAAAAAAAAAAAAAATCTTATTTTGTGTATATCTTACTTATATATGAATCTGCAAAAAGCATTCGTTAGAATCGAATTATAAATATATCTTACATCCTTAAAATACATTAATCTGAAGAGTTATTATAATCCATTTGATTAAACCACAATTTCTCGCATACAATATCAATATTTCTTTAGGACATTGTTTGGGGAAATTTCCGCTTACCTAGAAATCTCCAGTCGCAAATTATTAGTCATTTTAATAATGGTTTTAATTATTTTTCAAGTGAATTATTTCAATCGTTTGATTTCATAATTGTCTAATGGACAATAATAGCAAATAATTTCCATTTTCCTCAGAAAACACATTAATATTTTAGAGAAAATACATAAAGAAAATTAAGATTTAATTCCGAAAGTTGCTGAAATGCTTTTCCGTGATTTAAATATTGCATTAAAATGGAAAAGTTTTCTTTAAAGGAGGCTTCTCCTTCGAATTTCTAATATTTCTCCCCGAATAATCCAAGAATTTAAAATTTCGTATATTCTGAAATTCCAGATAGAAAGGACTTCTTAAAAACACTTTAAATTTTCTATGCTATCAAATACCAGATTATTTAATGTCTTTGAATTTCATGAAAAAGTTTTCTCAATTTCGGATTGCGGGGGGATTTGGATTCAAAGCGTATCGGGTTCGGCTTGAGAATGTACATTTTTTCGATATTAAAGGTTATAAAAAAGTCGAAAAGTACACGAACTATTTCCTTTGAGTGTTTATTTATACTTTGAGAATTTAATGAAAGAATTCCTTTAAAGATGAATAATAACTTTTTAATAAATAATAAATGTTTCCAATGAAACGTTCAAATAAAATGTTATCTTACTTACTTGTAATTATTAATGTTGCTATTATATACTCTCTGTCTTGCGTACACATTACAATGTTAAAATATACTGTAAAATTTTTCTATAAATATGCATGTTATATTATTTAAAGGAATCATAATTATATGTTACAAATCTGAATTTTCAATCGGGCCTAATTGGGCAGGGACTTGAATTGTGAAAATATGAACGGGGTGAGCCGAATTTTTTTACAGCCGGCTGTGCAACGATAGCTTTCGTTTGGGCCGGCTGTGGAAATTCCAACTCGTGCAAACCTCTACCATTGGCTTTCTAAGCCTAGATGAGATCTTTTAATGATATATTTGTGTAATGCAATGGTCATTAGCAGTATAAAAGAAACAAAAGTCGAACTGTTAAAAACAGACTAATTTAATAGAATTAATTACATAATTACTATGGGATTCACATGACTTGTTCGAAGGGAAGTTTACATCGAGTAGCTCTCTCAATATGCCACCTGTGTCTTTAAAGGTTATTTAAAAATCAAACTGGAAAAAAGCGACATTAAGGCGTTGCAACTTCGCGATCTCCTTTGAAAGTGAGCTTAGTACAGCGCCAAGTTTTAACTTTGAACATGGGTTCTGTTTTAGGTACACTGTAAAAAGAAAATACTTTTACTATGCTGAATTTGGATTTATGAAATGCTAAATGAAGTTCATCATAAAGAGATTAGGATAAAGTTTAAAAAAAGAGAGTTAACGGAATAACAATATTTGATACTATTTCGGCTTCATATCTCTCTGATCTTTCATAGTACATCCATTTACACTTTTTTAGTATATCAGCTATACTTAGCTCTGCGTTGTATAATTTTTTTTATTAAATCTTTATATTTCTTTTAAAAATGATTTTTTTAAGAATACACATATTGATTATATTTACTAAATGGAACACCTTGTGCGCGAATAATATTTGTACTTGACAATGCATTTTTGTTAAAAATTAAGCACCAATGAAAAATTATTGATTTTAAAATCACGGGCAATCTAGCAGGAGATAAAAGAGGGGCTAAAAATCACTGAAAACAAAATAATGAATTAGCATATCAGTTGCACAGAACCAAAGGAAAATAGGGCTTTAAAAAAATTGCGAAATGAATACAGTCAGAATATATGCGATTAGATTAATAAGGAATCCTATTTCAGAAGTTTAAATTGTATCTTATTCTTTATGAGAAAATCCTATGATCGTTTATTCCAAAATTTCTTCTCAAGAGGAGAAGGTGTAAAATATATGCGGACGCGTAAGTTATATGACTAAGTAATGTAAATACAAATTATCTACCGAAACCAAATCAAGATAACTTTTCTATTTCTGGTTGAAAACGAAAACGTCCATTTTTTTAAAGTAATTATTATATATATATAAATATAACTATTAATTATATGTGCTGTTTAAATGTATATAATTAATTATTAATTATCGTGTGGACCAGATAGACTTTCCTTGTTTCTAACCAAATATTTTTTTTTAACATAAAATAAAATATAACTAGATCATCAACGACACAAAATGATTTTCTAACTATACGAATTACATCTAATTAAAAATGTTCTAGGTACACATACCTCTAATTAACTTTTATAACGATTCCTGTAAATGATCATCTGTCGTACTAGAACTTTTTCAAAAAATATTCGAAACACTTCTGCGGTTAAAAAATAATTTTTTTTTTATTACGGTTAAGTCTGCAGCTTTTAATGAGTACATGACAAAAGCCTTCAAAGTATAGTCATATATGCATTGCCTGATTTATAATTGGCACTCACATCCTTTGTCAGCGATGACTGATAATTAAAAACAATGACGTTCATAGCAATAAATAAATAATGTCTCATTTGAGCTAAGCCAATGCAGAACAAAAAAATCAATGAGTAATGTTGAAATTTTTCAAATGAAGAAACGAGATTTTTGGAATACAGATAATTTCGGTAGAGTTTCAGTGAAGACGAATTTTCGCAGGAACTCAGATTTTTGGTCCAAAAACTAAACCAAATTTTCGGTCGACCTCTAATAATTTCATTTGAATGGCAATGATAGCGTAAAACCATTCAAAGAACAGAAAACGTGACAAATGCAAAAATCGAAATAGAAAAATTTCATTCAGATTTTTCAAAATATTGCTGAAACCCAAACCTTTTATATCATTTCGTCGTATCAAAGACTATACCCATAAAGTAAATCGATTTTTTTTTTTTTACCGCAGCGCTTGTAGAGGCCATCATTGGCAGGAATCTATCTGTTGATCATTTGATTAGCACGAAAACGTACCTCCTATGCGGAACGCAAGAACTGCCATTTCAGCGTTATATCAAGGCTGTAAATAGATTATTAAACAATGCCGTAAGAATGAGCGTTTGTTAGCTGTGATATAAGGTATAAATATCGCACCGTAATAAAACACACTGCAAATAACGTTCGACTACAGAGTTCCTCGGCAATTTCGTCAACAGAGACGCGTTATTTATTTAACATCGATTTCCGTAGATATGTCAATGAAATACTTTATTACTTTCATAACTAAAGTAATTCTGCGAGAGAATATAATATGAGGTTTGTAATTTCATAACATTTCGGTAAACCCCTTAGGTTTCCAGTTAATTTGGATTAGATTTTCATCAGATATATAATGCATCAGATTTGAAAATAAGACCAGATAATATTCATAATACGAAATATTTTAATAATACAGCAGGGATGTCATTTTATTCTCAATTTTAATTCGAAATTTCAAATTCATACTAGCAATTTTGTAAGAAGTATTTTTAATTTCAAGATTCCTTAAATGTCTCTTATTAAATACAGCATAAAATAGAAGCCAAACTGGCAGCAATGTATGATATTCTACTAATACGAATTTAATCTAATTTAAAATGTTTTAGGAATACATATCTCAATTTATCTCTTTATAACGATTTTTGTAAATGATCATCCGTTATATTAGAACTTTCTCAAAGAATATTCGAAATACTTTTGAAGTTTCAAATTAAAAATTTTAGTTTAATATTAAGTCTGCAGCTTTCACTGAGCACAAGTAAAAAGCCTACAAAGTTTAGTCATATATACATTGCTTGCTTTACAATTGGCACTCACGTCTATATTCAGTGATGACTGATAATTATAAACAATGACGTTCATAGTAATAAATCAGCACTCTCTCATTTGGGCTGAGTTGATGCAGTTGAGTTTCGGTGCGGATGAATTTTTGACAACATTTTTGCCGAAAATTCGTTTTCAATAAAACTCAGATTGGTACCAAAAAGGAAACCAAAGTTTCGGTCTACCTCTTGAAATTACGTTTGAATAGCAATGAATGATGACGTAAAACCATTCACAGAACAGAAAACGCGACGAATGCATAAATCGAAATAGAAAAAATTCATTCAGATTTTTCAAATATTGCTGAAACCCAAACCCTTTATATCACCTCGTCTTATCAAAGACTATAAATACCCATAAAATGTATCGATTTTTTTTTTTTTTTTTTTTTTTTTTTTTTTTACCGCAGCGCTTGTAGAGGCCATCATTGGCAGGAATCTATCTGTTGATCATTTGATTAGCACGAAAACGTGCCTCCTATGCGGAACGCAAGAACTGCAATTTCAGCGTTATATCAAGGCTGTAAATAGATTATTAAACAATGCCGTAAAAATGAGCGTTTGTTAGCTGTGATATAAGGTATAAATATCGCACCGTAATAAAACACACTGCAAATAACGTTCAACTATAGATTTCCTCGGCAATTTCGTCAAAAGAGACGCTTTATTTACCATCGATTTTCGTAGATATGTCAGTGAAATATTTTATTACTTTCATATCCAGAATAATTCTGCGAGAGAATATAATATGAGGTTTGTAATCTCATAACATTTCGATAAACCCCTTAGGTATCCAGTTAATTTGGATTCGATTTTCATCACATATATAATGCATCAGATTTGAAAATAAGACCAGATAATATTCATTAATACCAAATATTTCAATAATAAAGTAAGGGTTGTCAGTTTAGCCTCTAATTTTAATTCAAGATTTCAAATTCGTACCGGTAATTTTGTAAGAAGTATTTTTACTTTCAGGTGTCCCCTTATTAAAGAAAACATAAAATAAAGAATAAAATGGAAGCCAAACTAGTAACCTTGTATACAGTAAATCATAAATGCGAATAAAACAAGTAAGGACAGATTTTGAAGCTTTGTAGTGTAGCATAAAACAACTTTTTGTCGAATAAATAAAAATGAATTAAAATATAAAATAAAATAAAAACTTATATTATTTTACACCCTATTTTACTCGTGTAACTTTAGCTCTCTACTACCGCTTTTTTAGGTTTCATTCATCTGACAAAACCCAATTCCTCTCACTTTTCTGTCTGTCTGTCTATCACAAATCCCGCACACAAAAACTGTATAAGTCAGAAACTTCAAATTTTGTGTACTTAAAACTGAATACCACATGTCACACGACAAATCATAAAATTTTGCAAAATTCTATTATTTTAATTAAATTAATTTCCTCAATGTCACCTGTTTATTTTTTGCAATTTAAATTTTTAAAGATAACATGAATTTCAGCGTTTTTCGTGTAGATATCATTAGCTTCGAGTTAAAGCATCTTGCTAGTAAACAGAAACTTCTTATTTCGAACCCCAGTGCTGGAAGTTAAAATTTTCATATTAAGATGAATTTAATTTAAAAAAAAATCGTATTTTTATGCCAATTTATATTACTAGGCTGTGATAGGTAACACTTACATTCATAATATTTTTTGGAATTTAATTTTCTTTCCAATTTAAAAACTATTGTGATTTATTAATGATTCGGCTTTTAAATTTCATTTAAATATTTTTTTGTTGTTGTTTTAGATAATTAAAATTTTATTTGTAATACCATTATATTTTTTAATTCCGAATTTTTTTTAAAAATCGGATTTTTGGATTTTATTTAAATAATTTGATTTGAACATCTCTAATTTGATTAAAATAAATAACTTCTTTTTATATTAATTTTTAAATTTAATTTAATGATGCTACCATCTTTGTAAGAATTTTATACTTATTAATTAACTTTTTGAATCTATTAATTAAAGGATAAGTTGTTTTGAAAGAAATATTAATCGAAATCTTCTGTGCGATCTGCTATCACACTTATCTATTTAATTAATTTATTTGTTTTACTACTTTCGAATTATTTTTGAAATATATACTTTACAAAAGTAGCAAAAGTAGTGCTTAGATATTTTGTGAGTAAGACAAACTTTATTTTACAAAAAAAAAAAAAAAAAAGAAAGAAAGAAAAAAGAAAAGAAAAAAGAAAAAGAAAAAAAAAGAAAGAAAGAAAAGTAAAATTTTCGCAGCAAGCCAAGATACTGCAGATACCTATCTCTTATCTTCAAAAACTTTAAAGATTAAGGGAACAAAATGTAATTTTCATTTTTCAAACTCTTTAATTTCACTTTAAATACTATTCAAGGGCATGATTGCATACATATTTATCACACGAAAAATTCTAAGTTTGTTTGAATATGCAGTACTATCGCGAAAATCCGCCTAATCCGAAGAGTTCAAATATTTTTCTTTTTTATTTTACTTAAAAGCAGAAAAAATTAAAAAGACGTTCGTGAAAAAACGTACATTTATCTATATATACATAATAAGAGATGTCTCTCTGGCTGACCGCGGATAACGCCGAAATTATAACACCCAGATCTCTGAAATTTTTGTCATGCGTGGATACTAACACCGGAAAGTGCACTCTGCAGCCGGATTTTTAGGTGCGTTCGTAATTATATAATACGTAGCACCTATAGTTGTCGTTCAGTCCGTCCGTCTGTCCGTCCGCATATAACAACGCAAAAACTACCCAACCGAATCGTTTGAAATTTAAAATACATAAGTATTACATAATTTTGTCGAGTCATTTCAAATTTTATGAAAATCGGATGCATAGATCAATTACAGGGGCAATCAAAAGTATTCCATTACATTACGGTCAATGGGGAAAAAAGTTTCAAATGCATTTTAATCGTTTGAAATTTAAAATACGCAATTATTACATAATTCTGTCGAGTTATTTCAAATATTTTGATAATCGTGTGCATAGATCAATTACAGGGGCAATCAAAAGTATTCAATTACATTATGGTCAATTAGGAAAAAGTTTCAAATATATTCTATACGTTTGAAATTTAAAATACATAATTATTACATAATTTTGTCGAGTTATTTCAAATTATATGAAAATCGGATGCATAGATCAATTACAGGGGCAATCAAAAGTATTCCATTACATTACGGTCAATGGGGAAAAAAGTTTCAAATGCATTTTAATCGTTTGAAATTTATAATACGCAATTATTACATAATTCTGTCGAGTTATTTCAAATATTTTGATAATCGTGTGCATAGATCAATTACACGGGCAATCAAAAGTATTCAATTACATTATGGTCAATTAGGAAAAAGTTTCAAATATATTCTATACGTTTGAAATTTAAAATACATAATTATTACATAATTTTGTCGAGTTATTTCAAATTATATGAAAATCGGATGCATAGATCAATTACAGGGGAAATCAAAAGTATTCCATTACATTACGGTCAATGGGGAAAAAAGTTTCAAATGCATTTTAATCGTTTGAAATTTATAATACGCAATTATTACATAATTCTGTCGAGTTATTTCAAATATTTTGATAATCGTGTGCATAGATCAATTACAGGCGCAATCAAAATTATTCAGTTACATTATGGTCAATTAGGAAAAAGTTTCAAATATATTCTATACGTTTGAAATTTAAACTACATAATTATTACATAATTTTGTCGAGTTATTTCAAATTTTATGAAAATCGGATTTATAGATCAATTATAGGGACACTCAAAAGTATTCCGTTACATTACGGTCAATGGGAAAAATGTTTCAAATGCATTTTAATCGTGTTACACTCATACGAACTTAATAAAATTTATATGCAACTATAAAGTACATATTATAATATGCATCATACATAATTTGTGGTGCAAAGAACATTTGTTATTGATTTACAAGGCCACACAAAAGTATTACATTATATAATGGTATAGGAAGAACATTGTTTGATGAGCATTTTAATTGTAATTCACTATTTACAATTTTATGAGATTGACATATGAAAGTAATATTTTTAAAACTTCGTTATCGTACGAACGCACCTAATTTGCTACGCTTCACGTGCAATTTCCAACTTGTTAAATTTAAATTTCATTATTTTTAATTAAAACTTATTGGGTAAGAGGATATTTGCAGCTTTCCACTAATCCACGGCAACGCAGCGAAGAGGTTAGAGGCTATTTGCAGCTCGCCCGCAATCCAAGGCAACAAAGTAGCCAGCCAATGAGAGCAGGGAGTAAATATGGGACTTAACGACTGCATTTCACGACTGAATGCTAGCAACAAATTGCAAACACATTTGTTAATTTTTCCTGTTTTGATGATTTCATTTTTCCTGATTGATTTAAGATCGATCTTCAAAATTCATTCATGGCACCATCCAAAAAAAATTGTAAACTAGATAATTGCTTCTTTTATGTTTTCTAAGGGTTTCTTCAGATAAGCAGCGAACGTCGCGCGCGTGCTCAGAAGATTTTGCATGGAATAGGTCTCATTGAAGAAAGGAATTTTAAAATAATTCAATTATTGCATTATTTTTGTGATACAAAACAGCTAAAATCAATGACTATATATTTTTTATCCTTCCAAAACATGGTTTTCACAACCGAAATACATACCTGTGTACACTCAGATAAAATTTAAAATATTCTTCAGATAAAATTTTATTTATTTTTTTTTTCTATTTTAGTATGAGTGGAGATTTTAAACATTCGCAATTTGTTTGAAAACGTCTATGGTCGCGGGAAATGCGAGCAGATCAGCTAACTGTTATATAAAGAAGTTAAATATAGACAAGCATATAGTCTAAAGCTCCATGAAAACGCCTGAAACCGAATTAGAATGAACGTGGGTTTACATGTCGGCTCCATTTATGCAATTCTGTAGAATCATTTTTAATCACTGCTAAACACAAAAAATTACACACACTTAAGAAGTAAAGTGAGTGTTTTTTTTTAATTAAGATGTAATGTTTAGGTTTTACTAAAATAAACTTGTTTTTTTTTTTGTCATCGTTGACTTAGGCTTATGTGAGGAGAAAAAGAGTACTACTTATTGCTATGATACTGCAGTTGTTTTTATTTTAAGAATCTGGTCTATATTAACAGTGAATTTTAAATTAAATTATTGGAAGTAACAGAACGTGTTCACCACGAACCGATCAATGCTGTATAGAGCTGCCACTAGCAGATATCCTCTCACTTAATTTATATCTTAAAAAGCCAACACGTTGATTAGGGATGCACCGAATAGTGATTTTAGCCGAATACCGAATGCCGAATATTTGGCCGACAGCTGAACCGAATACCGAATATTCGGCTAGCCGAATAGTAATTGTTGGGCCGAATACCGAATATTCGGCCAGCCAAATAGTAACTATTCGGCCGAATACAGAATATTCGGCTTTCAAAATACTTTTCATATTTCAAAGTTTAAAGGTATTAAAATGTTACTTTTTAAAACAATTTTACATAATATTTAATAAAAGAGACTTATATTTTGGTAAACAAGAACTTTTTATAAGAACATTCAGTATTGAAAAAATCTACCTTTTTTTTATTTAAGAAGCATAATTATGAGACTTTTTCAATTAATAAAATCATCTTAAATATCATGATTTCTTCAACCAATTAAAACAAACATTTTGAAATCAAAGAGAAATAATGAAAAAATAGTTGAAGAAAAACTGTACAGTCTCATATTTGTTCTTTTTAAATAACTCAAGGGAGATTTTTTTCAATATAAAGTATAAATACTTTCAACTTAATTCTGAATAAAGGAATGCCTAGCTCATAGTTCTTTACTTATGAATGGTGGCATTTTCCATCCTTCTCATCATATCATATTTTACAGAAATCAAAGCATGTGAGTTAAAAATATAGTATCTTCTTTATTATTAATGCAACAAACGAAAACACAAGTTTTCTTAAGTTAAACTTTACAAACAGCAAATAAATAATGTAAAAACATTCTATTTTATTTAAATATGATTTTATTTCTAACTATTTTAAATATATTTATAAATTGACAGTTAAAATCAGAAATCGTGAAAAGTTTTTTAAAATGTGTTTTAAAAGGCTTTATTAAGCATTCAATTCGGCCGAATACTTTGATATTCGGGCAGGCCGAATAGTTTCATATTCAGCCTAACCGAATATTCGGTAACTAGGCCGAATACCGAATAGATACCGAATATTCGGTACATCCCTAACGCTGATTATTATAAATGATATCCTCCTATTCCGAATTCCCGCTAAATCGAACAGTGTTGTGTCCCAATTAGTTCGGAATAGCGGGATTCTACCATATTTTCGTTTGAAAATATAAAATATTGCGAATTCGAGGACGTACGCTTCCAGACCCAATGGGAAAGCAACATTAGGTTCAGTGGGAAGGATAGAATTAGAAAAAATAAAATCGACAAATTGTAGATTAGTTTCCTAAAACAGAAAATAGCATTCAATTGCATCTTTGCGTGCACGCTTCCGAAGGCAGTGGAGCCCCTAGAATTAGATTCGATTCAAAAGATTTTCGTTTAAAAATATAAAACCATACAAATTCAGGGTAGGGTTTGTTTTCAAAAGTGGATAGGAATGTGCTTAGCACGTCCAAGTATGCACTGGCGAAGTCAATCTGGTTGCCCATTGTGTGTTTGTTATGGTAGATTTTCCTTTAAAAATATAAAAACATACAAATCAGGAGGTGCATGTTGCCGAAGTCAGTAGGATCCCCCAACTCTAAATCACTTCCGAATAAAAGTGTCTGAAATTAACACTGATTTTAGCTATATTCAAGGTTATTTATTATTCCTGATTTGGGCAACGCAGGTCGGGCCAATTAGTACTTATTAAATCAGTCCAATTATTTGCCCAATATTTAAACTTATTTTCCCATTAATTCGTTGGTTATAAAACTTTCAAACTTAAAAAAAATTCCATCGATTTTAATCAACTTTTTATATTAATTCATCGGGGAATTTATCGTCAATCTTTATCACATTTAAACTTTACGAAGAAGTTCTATTAATCCATAGGGTAAAACTCTAAAAAAATTATCCAATATCCTAATATCTTTTAAAATAGTTTTTGCTGAACCCAGATCTATCTTTATCTTTAGTTAGTGTTGGCTCTGACAAATAATATGATGAAACTAACTTTTATATTTTTGTTTTTCATATATTTTATCAAAAGAGGGTTATTTTAATTTAATTATTTTTTTTAAGAACCTCAGCGTCATACACACACACACACACACACAAAAAAAAAGCTTACACATTATTCTATACTGAATAAATTAATAACCCAAAAAATATAAAGAAATCAGAAATTCAATAATATCATGCATAAACAATGCAATAGTAATTTTTATTAATTTGCTTTCTTTTTAGACGACACCACAAAAGCAATTCACTTATACATAAATTTATTGAAATAAAGTTGTCAATATAATTTTTCATTAAAGCAAAAAAATACGCAATATTTTATACATATTTTATTCTTTTGATAGTAACAGTGTTTAAAAATAGTCTTGTACTTGTCTTGTCCTGTGAAATTTTAAGGTATTCAAATTAATTTTAAAAATATAAGCTTCGAACCCGGTTAAGACGCATTTCGAAGGGCAGAACAAAAGCCACATATTAAAATGGATACGAATATGTTGCAGAAATGGCCTTATTTACAAATTCTAGAGTTTTCATTTACATTTTTAAGGTCGAAAGTTGCGTCTTTTATGGATATTTAATTTAAAATTTAACTGTATTTAAATTTAATCCATTGTTTGTTTTTTTATAAGTTCGACTAGAGTAATAAATAAAAATAAATATGGATTCAATTATTCTTTATTATCGATTATTGCCTTGCAACAAAAAATTAAACAACAAATATAATTTTCTTTGGTATATCAATTTTTACTTTCTTCCATCTTCAACAGAAGAAAATATTGTAATCGAATTTTTTTTTCAACTTCCGGCTTTAGAAGGATTTATACTTTTTAGGGGTCAGAGATTCCAGAAAAGCATGTTTTTACAAAATGTCTGTCTGTCCGAGTGTGTGTGTCCGTATGTCGCCATTCTACCATCAAAAAGTGTATGAAGATATGCATACAATTAAATAAAATTTTTTGTGAATGTTTTTGGATGTGGCAAGCAGGCCCACCTTCAATTTTGAAATATTCCGCCGGAAGGAAGCGCTGCAATCGCGATTTTTGTACCATTTTCAATATTGCACCGACCAAAAGTGTATGAAGTTATACATCGAATTGAAATTTTTTTTGTGTGTAAGTCTATGGCTATAGCTAGTTGGTCCTCTCTAAATTTGAAAAAAAAATCCGCCGGAAGGAGGCACTGCAATAGCGATTTTTGTGCCATTTTAAATATTATACCACCTAAAAGTGTATGAAATTATGCATAGAATTGAACCAAATTTTTTATGTAAGTGTTTGGCTATGGCTAGTTGGCCCTCCGTGAACTTGAAAAAAATCCGCCGGAAGGCGGCGCTGCAATAGATTTTTGTGCCAATTTCAATATTGTACCACTTAAAAGTGTATGAAGTTATGCATAGAATTGAACGAATTTTTTTGTGCAACAGTTTAGCTACGGCTAATAAGTCCGCCCTGAATTTGAAAAAAAAAAAAAAAAATCCGCTGGAAGGGAGCACTATAATCACGATGTCTGTGCCATTTTCATTATTTTACCATCAAAAAAGTGTATGAAATTATGCATAGAACTGAACTAAAATTTTTGTGTATGATTTTTGTGGGGTATGGCAAGTAGGTTCTCCCTGAATTTGAAAAAAATCTTTTATCATTGTATTGTCCATCGGCTCGTGCATAGACGAAAACTCGTTTTTACTCCGATTAATTGATCGAATCAGAAATTTACGATGAAAATCAAAGTTAGTATAGTATTGAATTAAAATTATTAAAGCATTAACATGTGTAACTATTTTTTTAAATATTAAAATGCACGTATGAGGTAGAAGAAAGTTTTGGGATTGGCACATCCCACTAGTTTAAACATAAAACCCAAAAAATATTTAACCCTCAGTCAGTCTTGCCAGAGGGCGAATTTCTAATGTTGTTTTTTCTTTTAATTTTGTTTTAAACACCAATAAATCATGATTCTTTTAAGATTATATAGAAATATTTAATTACAAATATAAAGTATGAAACTTGAAAGTATTAATCATTGTACAATGCGTTAAAAATCCATTAAATCATTAGATTTATATTACTTAAATATCGCTCATACTGCAGGAAAACTTGAGGTTAGTGAACGTATTAACCTCTTGTGGACCAGCGACCGGAATACGTGCTGAATAAAATGCTCAGAATCTTTGTTTATCCCCACCAGTAAAATTTCTCTTATTTAATCGATAGAGGGTTTTCTCGATTCAACAATCTACAAATTTCTGTATTTGAAATTGAAAGTCGGTGGCAAAAGATCAAAAATTTCGTATAAAAGTCTCCCGTCCCGACGAAGTTAAACGGGCTTCTCAATGAGAGGGTTAATATTTGCAGCACAATTCAGTTTTTTAAATCATACTTGGTAGCTGAGATACATCACTTGGAGCAGTGGCATACCAAGCGGGGGGCGGACCGCCCCGTGTGTCACCCTCTAAGGGATGACACTTAATCTCTTTTTGCAAATCTATATATAGATAATCTTATAAGATAAAAAAATAATTCTGATATAAAATGAAAATTCTAGTGCGCGATGCAACAGAGTTCATTTTCTTTTCTTTGATAATGTGAAATTTTTCTACATAAGATGTGCACCAGAGAACAAAAACCAACCTATCCAACGAATGGATAGCGAAGCAAACTTTAAAAAAAAAAAAAAAAAAAAAAAAAAAAAAAAACTTATTTTCTGCATATAGATACCCCATTGACTTATGCGGATTATGGATTGAGTGATTAGTTACTCCTGCTGTTTTTTTATGCAGGAAGACAAAAGGTAAATAAAGAATGGTATGGTCATTTGTTGTAATAACGTAGAATTGTGACTGAAAAAATATGACAGATGGGGCGGGGGGGTGACACCATTTACATCCGCCCCTATATTGTAGATCTGTAATTTAAAGTATGTTGACAGGTTCTTTTTAAAAATGCATTCGCTAGTTATAGGCTATGATCGCTTAAGACAATAAATGCTCTTTAAGAAAAATTATTTATTTGCAGTAAACTTCAAAATTTAAGGGTTTCATACAGAAAAGTTAGGGATGGTGCCTGAACGCATTTTTTTAAGAAAACAGTCTTCACATGACTGAGTTCATGAAGCGAGAGGGAGGCAATTTAATTCCTCACTGAAAAATTCACACATTGGCATCACACCATTGGCGATATTAAGCATATGAAAAATGACTGATATCATTTCCGCAAAATTGTCTGTTACGCTTAAACAATAAAAGGATTTTGAATTTAATAGCAGGGCAACCAGAAAACAGCAGTCCTAAAAAATACGCCAAAAAGGAATCCGACTGCCAATTCGTACGTTAGGAGCATATTTTGGGAAAATGTTCTCAAAAGACATAACAACCATTATGTACATAAAAAGACTCATATGCAACGAATAAGTTATACTTAAAATTACGCAGAGAGGAAAATGAAATTTCACTGACCGCAAACACATTCGAACTTTATTCTTTTTTTATTTGTTTCCAGCAAGGGTGAAATACGCATCTTAATGAATTCTCTTTATCTGATAGCCGTTTTTCAGTAATAAGGCAGATGCTAGATGTTTTTCTTTCTTTTCTTTTGAACGGAAAGTTATTGTGGAATCGAAAATAAACGTTAAGATAAAATAGCTATTTAATTAAAGATTAGTTTAACTGTAATTTAGAAAAATGTAAAATTTAAGAATACTATATGTGATTCTACATCACATATATCACCCCTTTCACAGGCGAGAAAAAAAAAATCTCTAAATGTACATGAAGGGAGAAAAATCAATTTTCATATGCTCTTACAAGTAATAATGTGTAAAATGCTCATGAAAACAAACCAAACCTTTACTAAATAAAGTAAACAGCATTTGAACTTCTCTTTAAGTAGACAACCATCCCAAATAAAAGTATCTATATCATGATATAATATATTGGTACCATAAATTTTGTCATACAGATGACAACATATATTGTTTCTATTTAGAAACAGCTGCAGCTTCCTTAATAAAATTTGTGATCACTTTTTAAATTCGTCTTATTTAGACGATGACCTGTATCAGAAATGTGCACATACAAATTAAAAATATATTAGGCCTAAGTAAACAGGTCACTTACCAGCTGGCTATAAGTTTCAAAATGTTTTCAATAATAAACCTTAAATATATATATTGATCAATATTATAATAAAATAAAATAAGATACTCGAGTAATATAAAGCAATAAAACACATAATATAACACACAGATAAACAAAAATAATGTAAATAATTAAGAATCCAGAAATAATGCCCATAATAATGACCGAAAGTATGGGTTTTAAGCTTCTTTCTTTTTTTTTTTTATCTCTCAACATGAATATTAAATAAATGTATATTCATGAGATAGATATAAGGTAAAGAAGACAATAAAAAAACTGTAGAAAATCAGGATATAAAAAAAATACCTCAAACACTGTCATAAGCCATTTAATTCCATGTGACAACTGTATTCCCCTGTCTTAATATAAATGTAGTTTAAATAAACTGTTATTTAATAAGCATTTACTTGTGTTAAAAAAAAATTGAGTTAATCCATCATGTAATCTTTTAAATGTAAAAATGTATGAGAAAAAAATAAAATTTTAAGTGAATTGTACAACAGGTAATACTGAAGAGAAAAATTGTGTGTGTGTGTGTGAACTCAGCCTCAATTAATATGTGCTACCAGGAGAAGGCTGCATGTATGTAATAAGAAAAATGAAAACCTGTGCATTACCTAAAAGAAAATTCGTGAACAATAAATATATATATATTCACGTGAAATGTCTTGGACCACAAGGAATGCCATTGATGAGGGAAAAATAAGAAAGGTGAAATCCCACAAAATTGTTATCCACAGACCACAAGCTCATCCGCGTAGCATGCCGCAAAAGTAACATTGTAAAACTTTTGTAAAATAAAATACCATTGTAAATACCATTGCCGCATGCTAAGCAACGCTCTCGCGATTGTGTAGAAAAACAAATTAGGATTTTTTTTTTTTTTTTTGCCAACATAAGAAACAGACAGTATGTATACCAGAACCCAAAAACACCTACCAATGAGTGACATTCAATTACGTAATTAATGAATTAACAATCATTAAACAACTCAATGAATAAGGGTTAACTTGTCTCAATGAACTACATGTGTAATGTGAAAAAAAAACTTCTGGTTATACTTCAAACCAGCTACAGTGAACTACGTGTTTTAACTATGAACTATGTGTGAAGTGAAAAAAAAACTGTCGAATACTATGGTTAGCAAAAGGTTAAAAATTAAGTGTCTAGGCATGAAATATTACCGGAATATCAAATGTGACAAATATGTAATATTAAAACTGTAAAAGTATTTAACTTCCTCGATTTAAATACTCTTGATGTTTAAGGTATAGCTAAGAGTCATGCCAAAACAATTGTGAATATTGTAAAATAATAAAAATGCTTACAATATTTTTGTGTGTACATGGTGATCTAAACAAACTGCAGTAAGTGTATGTATTTCTAAAAGATTAAATGTGTGAAAATTTAAAGTGTCATTTAAAATAGAGGAAAGTACAAATGATGTAATGGTCATACCTGTTCTAGCATATATACTTTTAAAGATAAAAGTATATCTACCTAGTGACAAGAACCAAAATAATATTGTATCAGAAACATGTCCAATTTTAAAGATATATTATAATATTTTGGGAAGAATCATTTTGTGAAATGATATAATTAGCATCGAGTCACCATCCTCGTCCAATCAGTCAAATTTTTTCAGTAAAGAAAAATGTATGTGGAAAGGCATGTACATATTATAATTTATTTCCTATTTTAAAATCCTTAAAGTATGTGCTGGCAGTTTCCTGAGTGTTGTATGGATTTTTTAGAAAAAAAATCATTAAAAAAAACTACTGTTTTATCTACAAAAAAATAATTAAAGGGAGGTTCCAAATTATATCTTAAAGATAATGTACATTAAAATGTGGTTTACATTCTAAGAAGTAATGTGTTGCATATTCTATGAACAAAGATGTGTATTTTCATTGAACTAATGTGTAAACAATCTATGAACAATAATATAAAACTTCAACGAACTAAAGTGTCCATCTCTATGACCT
This sequence comes from Maratus speculifer, assembly GCA_964019185.1. Taxonomy (NCBI): domain Eukaryota; kingdom Metazoa; phylum Arthropoda; class Arachnida; order Araneae; family Salticidae; genus Maratus; species Maratus speculifer. The sequence goes on from OZ025296.1 coordinate 291,213,792, forward strand.
ACAACGTACGACATGACTGAACACATGTATAAAATCTCTATGAACTAATGTGAAAAACATCGATGAACAAACGTGTAAAATTCTATAAACAAACATGTAAATATTCTATGAACTAAAGTGAAAAAAATCGATGAGCTACTGTGTAGAATTTCTATAACTAACATGTAAATATGCTATGAACTAAGTTGTTTATTCGGTGAATTAAAATGTCCAGGAAAAAGCGATTTTTTTGTTTTAACAAAAATGAATGTAACTAGTTCCCCATGTACAACAAGAATGGAAAGTAAAGCGATGAACTAGTGTAACATCAATGAACAAAGAATGTGCGATGAACTCTTGTGTTTTTTCTATGAACAAAATTCTTATGTGTACCAGGAACTAATACATTATATGACGTGTTTAAAATAATTGAAGATGTAAATAATGTGTATTTATAACAATTTAAACTTCAAAAGAGGAAAAATACCTGTTCCTAACAGTAAACCAACCAGCATGAATGAGTGTAAAAATTATGCAAAACAAAATAGTTTTTTTGTCTGCAGAGTAAAATAAAAGGAATGTGATCATGACACAGTATGTAGAAAAAAATATTACAGAAGTACATAAAAATTATGACTGAATTCAACCAAGGCGAGTGTTATCTTTGAACCATAACCAAAAATAATTTTGTGAGAATGAAGTGTAAGTATGTGTATGCATGTAAAGCCAGGTTGAATATGAAACCACAACAAATATGTACAAGAGTTGCAAGAAAAAGGAAATCTCTGTGAAATATATTCTAACGAATTAATTTGAAAACCGCGAGGTCGCGCGAGACTACTCTTCAGTAATGTCATGTCTAAACAAATAAAAAATTAAAAAATGCTCTGCACATGAAAAAAACGGTGAGAATTTAGCAAAGTGTCTAATAATAGTAAATTTAAAAAAATGAATTAATGAATTTTGTAAATGAAGACAAACATTCTCTCCCTTTTTGTAGGTAAGTGGCCATCTTACCCCCAAAAGGAAAAGAAACCCCTCAGGAAAAAACATTCTTGGCATTGTGCTACCTCTAGAAAATAACACAATGCAAGAAGAAATCTATCGAAAACAGTCACCAAATATTAGAAACAAAAATAAAAATATTAACTGAATTTTAAAAATACTGAGATTTCACATCTAAAAATGTGTGCTGGTATGCAACAACACGGCATACTATTGACTTAAAATCTATACTGGTACGTTATATGTTTTAACTGCCTTAATGAAATAAATAAAATCTCTCTTTCTGTTATTATTAATAATAATATTGATGACTCGAGCAGGCATTAAAAAGTTAAGAGAAAAGCTTGTGACAGGTTGAGATAATTTAATTAAAGAAAATATTATATTTTACACATAAGATCTCCAAACCTAAAAACATATTATATTTGCGAGAATATTTTAAAATGTAAATTATTCAATGTCTAATTGCTGTCAATAATTTAAAGTTTAGTAAAAAAAACAAGTGAAAATTTACCATAAGCGAAAACAAATTTAAGCTTCTCGCCTCATTCATTATATTTCTAAATTTGTCAACATGACAACACATAAAATATTTTTATAATGGTATGACGTGATATACCACATAATGAACTTTATATGTTATGAAGATTAAAATAAGATATCTATACACAAATATGTAAAAGGCATACAAAATTAATTACCTATATCTATGTAATAAAACAAACATACACATTGATTATATAAAAATTGTAAGACCATTCTGTATATTATCAAATGAATGTCTAAGAAATACTATAATATTTAAAGAAAATTATCTAGATATATTTTTATGAAATAACCTTTAAAATGAAAGTTCTTATAATGTTATAATTACTGATGAAGAATAATCATGCGTGTAGTAAGTTTAAATATTATATGTTATAAAACAGTTGTATTCTTTATATACTCAGAATAAAGAAACAAAAAAAATTCTGTAATATTTAGCTGCAAGAAATAGCTCTACCTACATAGATATAGTCAATAGGCAAGATCATTTAAAGATATTGATTACATATATTGAATTACGCAATAAAGAAAGTGATTATTACTTTTAAGTACAAATCTAAAAATAAAGTATTATCTGTAAATAATACTCAATAGAAACACAGTAAAACATAACTTACCCTTTGATTATGGAATTTTCAAAGCATAATAAAATATAATTGAAATGATACAATTTTATGTATCTCAAGATGAAGGCAGTGTCAAATATCTAGAGAGGTGCATACATCTTTATTTATTACAAGTATTCATATTTATCTTTCTTCATACTTTTTTTTTTTTAACTTTCCTAACATGCAAAAATAATAGTCTGACACAAAAACATTCTCTCTTATTTATCTGGAAACATGAATGTTTTAGATGCACCATTAACTTACCATTAACCTCTATTTTTTTTTTTTTTTTCAATCATCTTATAAAATCAGGTAAAGAAATATATAAAACTGTAAATGCATGCATATGAATGTCAGATTGTAATAGTTCAAAAAGAATCGCATTGCAAAGTAAATAAAAATGTAATATTTAAAGAAAATAAGTAAAATAATAGAGTTTTTTTTCTTTAGCACAATCATCCAAAAAAAATACGATTTATGAAGTCAATATTCCGAATTCTTTTTTTTTTTAAGATTGTCTTAATACTTTGAATGAAATTTCAGTAAGAGTGCACAGTTGATAGATACTTAGTTATATGAAAAATATCCTTTTATCCTGTTATCATATTTGGCGTCTTATTTCTGAAATAGCATTTGTAGAACTATGAAATATTTCGACGTAATCTAAGAAAACTTCTAACTATTATTATTCATAAAAATAAATATGAGCACGAGAAAACAATGCATAATAAACAATAATTGAAATAAAATCACTCATCATATTATTCTAAAATAATAACAAAAAAGTCATGTAATTAAAATAGAGATTGAGCATTAAAATCATAAAATATAAAATGCATATATTTTCTCGTACTCACACTTTATACCGCAGATGCTTATTTATTTTGTACACTTTCGTTCTCTCTTTTTTTTTTTTTTCTTTTCTTTTTTTTTTTTTTTTTTTTTAATTTTGAAGAAATGCAATATTTGGACGTTGACAATCACAGACACATCAAATCCAGCGCGAAAAGCACATCTGTGTATGCCGGTTAAATTGGAGCCCACACATGAAAATCCGTAGCACTGATCACACTGCAGCACTCGATCCATTTCTGAAGTAAATAAAAACTTCTGAAGTACACAAAGTAGAAATAAAATGCACTATATTGCCGAAAGCAAGGCTGCGAGTTTATCTGAAGCGAAATAGGAGTCACCAGTCTACCGCAGATTCTTAGGCCTACATCGGGAGGAGCAGGCGTTAACGAGCGGGAGTTGTTTACGCTGAGCCTCGTGAAATTCTTCGATCAGAAAAATCAGCCGCATCCAACATGAATAATGGTTTGGCGCCGGGACACAATTCCAATGCGATCCATCAGGGAAAAATCCGGCAGCGACAGTCCGCATTCTATAGGCACTCCAAACTATATTCTATGAACTGAGAACACTCGTAATAGCTAATAGTCTATATTCCGAAAACGTAATAGATAGTCATCTGTCGGGGGAATAGGCTTTCAAAAATCATGTAAACATCCAATGAATAAGATAATGTCATACTACTCAGGTAGATAAATAGTCCAGATAATAGTCCAGAGAAGTGCTAATAAATAGTCCAGAAACTAAACTTTCAAGCAAATCGAAGCAGGCAACTAAAAGCAGGCACCATCCCTTGACGTTAAAAAAATTGCGAATGCCTGGTGTTAGGCACCATAAATTTATATATTGTAGATCTGTAATTTAAAGTATGTTGACAGGTTCTTTTTAAAAATGCATTCGCTAGTTATAGGCTATGATCGCTTAAGACAATAAATGCTCTTTAAGAAAAATTATTTATTTGCAGTAAACTTCAAAATTTAAGGGTTTCATACAGAAAAGTTAGGGATGGTGCCTGAACGCATTTTTTTAAGAAAACAGTCTTCACATGACTGAGTTCATGAAGCGAGAGGGAGGCAATTTAATTCCTCACTGAAAAATTCACACATTGGCATCACACCATTGGCGATATTAAGCATATGAAAAATGACTGATATCATTTCCGCAAAATTGTCTGTTACGCTTAAACAATAAAAGGATTTTGAATTTAATAGCAGGGCAACCAGAAAACAGCAGTCCTAAAAAATACGCCAAAAAGGAATCCGACTGCCAATTCGTACGTTAGGAGCATATTTTGGGAAAATGTTCTCAAAAGACATAACAACCATTATGTACATAAAAAGACTCATATGCAACGAATAAGTTATACTTAAAATTACGCAGAGAGGAAAATGAAATTTCACTGACCGCAAACACATTCGAACTTTATTCTTTTTTTATTTGTTTCCAGCAAGGGTGAAATACGCATCTTAATGAATTCTCTTTATCTGATAGCCGTTTTTCAGTAATAAGGCAGATGCTAGATGTTTTTCTTTCTTTTCTTTTGAACGGAAAGTTATTGTGGAATCGAAAATAAACGTTAAGATAAAATAGCTATTTAATTAAAGATTAGTTTAACTGTAATTTAGAAAAATGTAAAATTTAAGAATACTATATGTGATTCTACATCACAGCCCCTGGTGTCATCCATTCTAGCTACGCCACTGACTTGGAGAAAGAAGCGATGAAAAGCGACTAAAATTCAGCTAAGTTTTGCAGTATTGCTAATTAATCAGGTTTTTTTAAAAAAAAATTCAAATATCGATTTCCGTTTAGTAATGTTTTCTTTAATTAGTCTGTCATTAAATAACAAAAATATTAATATTCAAAATCAAGTTTTTATCTGATTATTAATAATAAAATGCTGAATTGGCAACACTGCAGAAGAAAGGAGATAATCGTATTTTGATCTATGAATTCGAGGGATTTTTTTGCTATATGGGACAAAAACTCTAACACGGAATTACATAATAAGCGTTCGCGTATTAAACATGATGTTTTTGATTTAGTCTAACGACAATGATAAAGGGAACAGAAGAAATCCGCGTATTAAGCACACGATCGTGTTTTAACGAGATTCTTCCGTACATATATAATAAAACAGTATTCAAACAGGTAAATTTAATACTACCTCATTAATATTTAAATATATTAATAAAATATTTTTGCCACACACTGTGATATGATGTGATCGTGAAAAATAGTAACTTCATTAATAGGCAAGATAACGAAATGATACTACAAATAACATTACTGATAAAATACTATTCATAACAATGATCAATGCATATATTGTAATTAATCAACATTCAAATACTTGCCAGACATGATGTGATATCCGAAGCGTCTGACAGTATTTATACACCTTAATGACGAGCTCGAGGCAGTGCGGTTAAATAACTTGAAAGTTTCTATTGATAGATTTCGTCGATAATTACGTGCTTATATTAGGGTGATTAATTCCTACGAGCGCATCCAATGAGAAATGTCAGTAACTTAATCGTGTGCTTTAGATCATGAAATCAATTTTCTTCGCATGTAAGCATGGAGAATCAAATTGGAGGCAATTTCTCAATTAACGACAGCATATCAAGAAACAATATCGCTCGTGGGCTGCAATAGTAGCACAACTCAAAAAATACGAATTTTGAGTGAATGCGCTCTCCAACATTACAGATTGGTATTCTGTCCAGCAGCCTTTCTTATTTTGTAATTTTCTTATTTCTTAGTAAAAAATATTTGGCACACAAAAAGATCAAAGAGCCCTGGGCCGGGCCCTATGATTACCTAGGAGGTCCCAGTGTCGTATGTCTAATGTTAAAATTTGAAAATATCTAAATGGAACAGGTATCCCAAAAATGAAGATCAAATTAAATCGAAACAATTTATTAACAATTTATTATCATAAAAACTTAAAGGGACCCTGAAATGGGCCCCAAGGGTCCAGGGCCATAACTGAAAAGTAAAAAGGCAAGGAGATGAATGAAGAAGGGAATAAATGAAGAAAGGTCTCTCAAAACGAAGAAGATTTGATAAAAAGGGGTCAAGTTATTAACAATAAGGTGCATAGGGGCATTAGGGGCCCCGGCTCTTAAAATATTTTTGTTCAGCCTATTTTTTATTTTATTTTATTTTTTGCATTATTATTAATTGAATACTTACGGAGTCATTTAGTACCACTTAACATTTATGACAACAACGAATCGTGTAAATTTTGCATTTCATTACAAGGCGAAACTTCAAACCCATTAATTTCAGAACCTGATTTTTGAGTTTTGCCACTATTGCAACCCACGAGCGATATAACTAACAAGCCTATGGAATAATACTGCACATAGCAAGAATTCCATTAAAAACAATAATTGGCTCAGCAGTATTCGAAACAATCATTGCTTTAACGTAAATTATTTCGCAAGAAACAGAACTTAAATTTAAAAATTTTGAGTTCAACATTTGTTTCGAACATCTTTTATAACAGTCGCATTTAAAATTTCACCCATCAAAAAGCTTTTCAAACTATAAACTTTAGAAGTCTTAGGACTTTACCAGACCTTAAACTAAGAATATAAAAACCTAATTTTCGAATGTCGCGATTTCTAAAGTCACTGACATAAATGATTCGTGAACGTGTCAGAAAGTAGGCAGTTTGAACTTAAAAACAGCCTTTAAAATGCTCTAATTTTGGAAGAAATTCTGTTATTTCTTTATATAGAGAAAAACTTTTGTTCAATAACTTCTTTTATTTTCGCCCAATTTTTATACTTTATTTACATACAGTAGATTCTCGATTAAACAGTGAACAGCCTTTAATTTTTTTTAATTTTGAAAGGAATTCCGCTATTTCTTTATACAGAGAAAAACTGCTGCTCTATTTCTTTTATTTCCGTCCATTATTTTTAAACCAATTTTTATTATTACAATAAATTGCATGCAAAACAGATTTTTATCTCCCTAGTTAATCTTCAACCTGCAAAATCCGAATGAGGTAAATCAAGATTTTACTGTATTTAATATTATAACTTTTTTCACTTGTCTTACCAGAAGCAATTTTTTTTCTCCTTTCATTTATGACCATCGATTTTTAAGCAAAAAAAAAAAAAAAAAATTAATTAGAAAAGTAGTAACATTTTTATACTTTAATATCAACCCCTTCGAAATGAGCGTCACATACGTGACGTAATACAGCCTCTTCCAACAATATGATGCACCACCTACAAAACACTTAAATCATAAAAAATGTTTAAAAAAACCGCCATATACAAAGGTATAAAAGGTGTTGTCAAACTTCAATTAAAACATATATACTTAATAGTGAACTAGTGTCAACAACTGGCGACTAAAACAAATGAAATGTAATTTTTTGAGAAAATACTTCGAATGTTTTGCCATTCTTTATTTGATATCTACAACACAATATAACATCCTTGTGTGATCTAGTGGCGAATTTTATATCATTTAAAAAGTTATCTGCTTGCTGTAAAATTAGTGATAATTCAGGATTTCATTGAACAGGGCAAATCTCAAGTAAAGATAGGGCAGTTGGTAAAATACTCTCGAAGTGCAGTGCAATTTGATATTAAAATATTTACGAAGACTCGGTCTCGGGAAAACCAGACAAAAACGGGCTGAAAACATGTAACAACGAAACGTCAGGACAGAAAATTGATACGAAAATCTGTTAGAGGTTCAAGAAAAATTTCTTCTAAGCTCTCTTGCAGCTCTGTCAGAATACATTGGAAATAATCTAAGTACTCGAACGGCAAGAAGACTGGCAGAGGCTGAATGAAAAGGGTGCAAAGCCAAGAGGAAGCCCCAGCTTTCAGAAAGCAACAAGAAGAATAGCTTGGAGTGGGCTCATCGACATCAACATTTTGCAGAAGAAGATTGGTCAAATGTTATGTGGTCCGATAAATCTAACATCGAGGTAAGAAATTTAATCCTTTTTTTATAATGAAAAATAACCAACATTAAGTCAAGAGTAGGCTTTTGTAATAAAAATGGGAATGTTTAAAGATGAAACATTTTTTTTTTCCAGCTATTTGAAACACCCAGCGTGACCTTTGTGAGGCGATGTATCAACGAATAATTGTAAGTTTTATACCATTAATCACCAGCTGTGTCCCTTTAATATTTTCATTTCTTGAGAAAAAGTAATAAGTAAAACGGACCTACCACTCAGGAGCTGGTTGCAGATATATCCTTTAGTAAACACAGAAAAGAGGACACGTTAACACAATGAAGACACACCCGCGACGCAATCACTTTCTTGATTAATTTAATCACAGCAAACATCTAAAACAAACTTAAACAGAATTGGATTAATAAAAATGAACATTTAAAACCATATTCGTGAAGCTTTTTAGCTTTCACGATTCGGTAGAATAAGATATTTTAGCCAGCACATCAATTGGCTTGGCATCATTAAAAGCTGCTCGCAAAACGCGTAACAATCGAAGAGTGTTCGAGAAAATAATATACAGTACTAGGTATAAAGGAATAATGCTGATTATACAGTTTTTATTGTCTCTGGGATATAATAATATAATGTCCTGCGTGCACACAATGTTGACTCGTGTGGTGCTGCCACCTGTTGACTGTTTTGAGAAGTAATCAAAGTGGGGTACCGCACCTTTTGTCGCTTCACAGATATATTTTGCACTTGACACACAGGTTTATATATGATGCATAAACACGATAAAAATACACAGATGAATTATTGCGTTGCATGCCTCACATAAAATGAAAAATATAATTTGTTCTAGTCTAAATAGTTCACTAGTTCACACAAAACAGGGATTTCCAACTTGAAATTCTGTGCAGGAAATCTTACACCCCTACTTTTTGTGTGAAATTGACGACTCTGATAACTGTAATTCTTTACGTAAGTGTTCAAAATGAGGTTTTGGAAGGGGTTTAGTCATAATATCTGCTAACATCAACTTCGACGGACAGTACGTTAATTTAATTACACCAGTTTCGCGCAAATGTTTGATGTGGTGATATTTCACTTCAATGTGTTTCGTACGCGATTGTGATTTTTCATTCTCTGTCAGCTTGATCGCTGATATATTGTCCTCGTAAATAGTTATTGGCAGTTGTTGTTCTATTTCTAGATCTTCAAGTAAGTTTAGCAACCATTTGAGCTCCTGAGCGGCGTTAGAAATGGATATGTATTCCGATTCCGCAGTTGAAAGCGCTACATATGATTGTTTTCGAGAAAGCCAGGTTAAAATATTTTTACCAAGTCTAAAAATGTTTCCAGTGGTGGACTTTGTCCTTCCTATCGCTCGCGAAGTCCGCGTCGCTGTATACAGTCAATATTGGAGGTTTAGATTTATCTATGATAAATTTCAGATCTTTAGTGGTGAGAAGATATCTTATCAGTTTCTCTATGGCTTCCCAGTCAACTTCTCTCGGTGACTCGTTCCTCCTCCCCAGTATGTTTACTATGGAAGCAATGTCGGGTCTGGTTAGAGTAGCAATGTACAGTAGCCCCCCTACTGCCTTTCTGTATCTCGTGTTATCCTCCATAGGTTTCCCGTTTGGGTCTAAGCTGAAATACTTTGTGTTCATTGGGGTGTATGTTGGCTTACTGTCGATCAGATTAAATTTTTCTGCAATTTCTATTATTTTATGTGTTTGATCTAGCTCTAAACTACCGTTTCCGGTTTCTCTTATATTTATTCCCAAATATTGTGTCACTTTTCCCAAGTTTTTAATTTCATATTCACGGGAAAGTTCAGTGTAGACTTCGTGTGTAATTTCCTCATCCCCTGCTACAAGAATGTCGTCGACATACACTATTATAAACGCGATCCGATTGTTTTTGATTCTCTTATACATGCACTGGTCTGATACGCATTGTTCAAATTTCAAATTATTTAGTGATTTGCTTATTTTTAGATTCCAAGCTCTAGCGGCTTGTTTGAGACCGTAAATAGCCTTGTTAAGCAAGCATACTTTGTCTTCCTGACCTTTCTCTACATATCCCTCTGGCTGGGACATATATACCTCTTCCTCTAAGTCGCCATGCAGGAAAGCGGTTTTTACGTCCAGGTGAGTAATTCTTAAATTTTTGTATACTGCGGCATTTAGGAACGCTCTCAATGTTGTGTGTGATACGACCGGTGCGTAGGTCTCATCGTAATCACTTCCGTATTTTTGTGAGAACCCTTTGGCTACTAGCCTAGCCTTAAATCTTTCTATGGTTCCGTCCACGTTTCGTTTCGCTTTAAACGTCCATTTATTGCCTATTACGCGTTTCCCGGAAGGAGGTTTGACTAATTTCCATGTTTTGTTTTGCTTTAAGGATTCAATCTCTTCTTTAGCGGCCTCAATCCATTTATTTTTAATTTGGACATCTTCAATGTTTTGTAATTCATCCCACGTCTTGGGTTCTTGTACGCGACACATGTTCGCACTTATCCCAAATCTATCGGGCGGTACACCTCTATTATTTCTCTGAGATCTGCGAGGTTCGTCAGGAATGTTTTCCGGAATCTTAATTTTGTTTTCATCATCATCGCTTAAATCCACTCCAACTGTTTCGGTGGGAGTTTGCTCATCGTTTAGGTTTTCATTAATATTGCTCGTTCCGTTCTCAATAAATTTCACTGTTCGCGATATTAGAACATTATTTCCGCCAGTATATATCCTGTAACCCTTGCTACGATTGTCGTAACCTAACAAAATTCCTTCTATCGCCTTTTCATCAAATTTGGATCGTTTCTGTTTATCCACATACGCATATGCTTTGCATCCAAACGTTCTAATGTTCGATAAGTTTGGTTTCCTACCGTTCCACAGTTCGAAAGGGGTCCTACAATTTTCGTTTGCCTTTGTGGGTAAGCGGTTAATTAGGTAGTTCGCGGTTAGTACGGCTTCACCCCAAAAATGTTTTGGCAAATTCGCATCCGATAGCATCGTACGTGCCATTTCAACTATAGTCTTATTTTTGCGCTCCGCCACGCCATTTTGCTGGCTGGAATATGGGACGCTTAATTGGCGTTCTATCCCGTTTTCTATCAGAAAATTTTCAAAATTGTCTCCAAGATATTCTTGGGCGTTGTCGGATCTGATTGCCTTAATCATTTTCCCGAATTTATTTTTAGTTAGTGCTATGTACTCGGTTAGTTTTGTTATAGCTTCAGATTTGTGCGATATCAAATAGATCATTGTGAATCGGCTATAGTCGTCAGTAAAAGTTATAAAATACCTTTTTCCACTGAGTGTTTGTGTGTTCATAGGCCCGCATATGTCTGTGTGTATTAGGTTTAACACCTCCTTGGATCTGTTTGTGGCTATTTTGGGGTAAGGCGCACTCGCCAGTTTGCCCTGTATACATTTGGTGCAAGTGGTTTCGTGCTTGCAATCATTTATTTCTATACCCTCGACAAGTGCATTTTTGATAAGTGATCTGATTGCATCGTAATTTTTATGGCCTAACCTGTTATGCCACATGGATATGCAATTTTTATTGTTACAATTAGTTTGTGTTTGGGTTCGAGTGCTATATCCATAGTCGTCTTTGGGTCCTAATTCGTACAAATTATCATTTAATTTGGCGGTCAAGATAATATTATCATCTTTGACAAACATGCATGATTGTTTTTCAAAAATTACTTTAATATTATTTTCTGTAGCCTTTTTAACCGATAGTAAGTTGCTTTGCAGCTCGGGGCAGTATAAAACATCCTTAAGTGTGATGCTGTGTTGTGCGTCCGTTTTTAAATTTACGTCGCCCACGCCCTGAGAATTTAATCTTTTCCCGTTGGCTATAGTTATATTCCCGAAATTTCCTGGTGTGAATGTTATAAAATTTTCTCTCACAGATGACACATGTCTCGTGCATCCTGAATCAACAATATAAATGTAGGGGTCTGTTGTCTGTGTTCTGTTGACTAGTGTTGTGTCGGTTTCAGACTCGTTTTCCACTGGGGGAGGAGAAACATTAGTACTATTCGTTCTGCTTTCGAAGCAGAAATTAGAAGTGTCATGTTTATCCTCACTTTTGTTTTTGTGGTGATTATATTGGTTTTTGAAATTCTGGCCATTATTATAGTTTTTGGATCTGTTATTATCATTTTTATAATTATTTGTCTTCTGTTTATTTTTCAATAGGACACAATCGCGCATTATATGGTTGTCGCGATGGCAGTGCGAACAATACTTTTTGTACTTGTTCGTCTTATTTGTCGCTTTGTACGCGACATTTGAATTTTTGTTGTGCGTTCTGTGCGTATATTCGTCAATTAATTTGTTTTTAACAAGTTCAAGGTTTAATGAAGCTTCATCTCTCGCCTCAAGGCTTGTTATAAGAGGCGAATAGGATGGGGGTAGTGAGCAAAGCATGATCGCAACAATATGCGATTCATTAATATTCTCTCCTATTGCGGAGAGATTTGACTTAATAGTCAATATATTATTAATGTGCTCAATTAAATTGCCCCCTTCGCCTAATTTTTGCGAATATAGCTGCCTGAGCAGAAATAATTTTGAACTTAAATTGTTTCGTTGATGAGTGCTCTTGAGTTTGTCCCAAATTTGTTTGGGTGTTGTTAAATCTTTCACATAAACAATCTGTGAATCGTCTATACAAAGATTAATAATGGCCTTTGCCTTGTTGCTGTTTTTTAAGTACTCAGCATCTGCGCCCGTGGGGGGGTCTTCAAGCACATAGCTAAACAGGCCATCTTTTGTCAGTAAATTTTCTAATTTAAAGCTCCAGTTACTATAGTTTCCGTTATTGAGGTTTTCTATATTTAAAATATCTTTTGACATAGCCATGGTGGCTTTTATTATATGTATATATATTTTCTTTTTCTTAATAAACGTATCAGTTATTTTTCAAAACATACTATGTTACAATGTTAGTATTGTAATTCTTTACATACATATATATTATATTTCACAATTTTTATAATTTATCAAATATATCAATTATAAACATTTATTTCTTTTTCTTTTCTTTTCTTTTCGTAATGCAAAATATAAACAATGGGACACTATTGTGCTGGTTTTATTTTTCTAGCACATCAGTCTCATAATCTGTAAGTTTTATACCATTAATCACCAGCTGTGTCCCTTTAATATTTTCATTTCTTGAGAAAAAGTAATAAGTAAAACGGACCTACCTCTCAGGAGCTGGTTGCAGATATATCCTTTAGTAAACACAGAAAAGAGGACACGTTAACACAATGAAGACACACCCGCGACGCAATCACTTTCTTGATTAATTTAATCACAGCAAACATCTAAAACAAACTTAAACAGAATTGGATTAATAAAAATGAACATTTAAAACCATATTCGTGAAGCTTTTTAGCTTTCACGATTCGGTAGAATAAGATATTTTAGCCAGCACATCAATTGGCTTGGCATCATTAAAAGCTGCTCGCAAAACGCGTAACAATCGAAGAGTGTTCGAGAAAATAATATACAGTAGGTATAAAGGAATAATGCTGATTATACAGTTTTTATTGTCTCTGGGATATAATAATATAATGTCCTGCGTGCACACAATGTTGACTCGTGTGGTGCTGTCACCTGTTGACTGTTTTGAGAAGTAATCAAAGTGGGGTACCGCACCTTTTGTCGCTTCACAGATATATTTTGCACTTGACACACAGGTTTATATATGATGCATAAACACGATAAAAATACACAGATGAATTATTGCGTTGCATGCCTCACATAAAATGAAAAATATAATTTGTTCTAGTCTAAATAGTTCACTAGTTCACACAAAACAGGGATTTCCAACTTGAAATTCTGTGCAGGAAATCTTACAATAATATCATGCAGATTGACTGGGGCCTGCTGTAACGTAATACATGAAGGCAGTAATATTATGACCTGGAGCTGCATGGCTGCTGATAGCGTTAGTGAAATTTTCGTTTGCGAAAATCGCATGAACAGTTAGAAATGCCTAAAAGTGTTAAAAAATGTACTAACGTCATCATTAACGCTTTTTTTTGTGTGACACCAATTTACGTGGCATCAAGTTCCAACAAGTTTCTGTTGGAACTTTGAGCCTCTTAATGATTCTTGTCATAAATAGGCCACTATAAAGCATTGGTTTAACGACAGTAACATTGTGTTGCTGGACTGGTCAGCGCAGTCTTAGGATTTAAATCTAGTCGATTACCTTTGAGGCATATTGAAACGTAAAATCAGAAAACACACCATAGCCTCAAAAACGCCTTTAAATATTATGGTATTCAAGATTGGGATGCCATAAGTGCAGAAAAATGTGCAAGTCATGTACGCAGCATGCTCCTGCTCTTTTAATTGCTTAAAGGCAAGAATGCACCTATTAAATATTGATGTTGTTTGCTATTTTATGTTAATACAGTCGAGCCTCTATATAACGAAATCCATCGTTCCAGTAAAAAATTCGTTATATAGAGAAATTCGATGTATAGAGTATGATGTTAAAAATAGTATTTAATGTGTAAATTTTGAACAAATGTTATTTTTGATCTTTTTAATTAAGAATTTGAAATGTTTAAAAGTATATATTAACCTAACATTTTATTTCTTACTTATTTAAGCAGTTTCAAAAAAGAGAAAAGACATTTATTTGAAAGCTTAATGAAAATCAAATAAGGAAGACTTACATAAATTTCAGAGGAAGAAATCTGTATTTTTTTGTTGTTTTGATTTTAAAATTACAATTGTTACGCTCTCAAAAAAAATTCTCAAATTTTAGCAAGGAATGAAAAATTGTAGTTGATATTTTCCTCCATTTGAAGGTCTCTCTTATGTGCTCTCATTGATTCCTCTCTTATATGTGTAACAATTCAATTGACTGTGTTTTGAGAAGGATGTTGAAAGGTGTGTGGGAGGTGGGATGAACTTGTTAGATTTAAAGAATAAGGAGAGATGTAATATTTATAAAAAAAAAAAAAAAAAAACCCTCTCCACTGAACGATAAATCAAAAATAAGTGATGGAAAATTGATTCCATATGATTTCGAAGCTTTTTTAAAACTGAATAAATTAAGATCAATTAATGAAAAAATTCGTTATATGGAGATAGATATTTTGCTATATAGAGTCTGTTTTTAATGTAATCATGCGAAAAGGGGACCGTTCTTACTAAAAATTCGTTATATGGAGAAATTCGATGTATGGAGTTTCGTTATATAGAGGTTCGACTGTATAGCAATTTATAAAACAATAAGACTTATTTGTTACCTTAAAAACCAAAAATACATTAAAAGTGAGGTGCCTAGTACTTTTGGCCAAGGCTGGAGATTGCTCAGAATCCTGGAATATTCCTACCAGTAAAATTGATTAGTAAATTTTGTCTTGTGTAATCAATGAATTTCCGTGATTAAACTAGGCAACATTTTTCACGTTGAAGTACCAATTGTTATAAAAGATTTTGCAAAAGATGCTCGTCACGAAGAAGTTAATATTTTTTAGGTTGATGATTATAGATAGCTTTACTGTTTTTGCCGCTTACTGTAATCATCCAATTATATTGAATTAAATTCTCGCGAAGAACGTAATTGATTTACCAGATAGTTACTGTATTAAATATATATACAGTCGACTCTCGTTAGTTCGAAATCGGATAATTCGAATCTTCGCTTAATTCGAACTAAACGTGAAGTCCCGAAATTTTCAATGGCAGAATAACGTTAAAAGTTTTCATTAATTCGAACTCGTTTTCTCTTGACTTCGTTTAATTCGAACTAACGATAATTCCGATTTTTCATTTTTCTTTTCTTTCTCACGGATTTCAGATCATTTGAATAACTTTCTTTGATTTTTGTGAAAATTGTTCTGAACGAATATGCATATAATCCAATGCATTTAATATCCAGATTCTCATGGCTCCGTCTGTCCATCAGTGACTTCTCAATTTTTTCTTCCATTGTGCTTGTTTCTAATTATTTAATTAGTTTATGCATTTATGTATTCTAATTTATTATTAAGTCATAGTTTAATGATAACAGACGAAATATATTTAAAAAATACTATAACATTACTTCCTTTGTAACAGTACATATTAAGCATGTTTTTATTTCATATCTTCCATAATTCGAACTTCGGATAATTCGAACATTTCTTGTGGTCCCGACGAGTTCGAATTAACGAGAGTCGACTGTATATATAAAGTCGGAAATTGCACGTCATAAATTAGTCGCCCTCAATCGTCGGACGACTGAATCCTGCTCTCTATCAAAGCACCAGATCAGCAACATTTGCCCTCACAAGCAGACATACGCGCAAAAATGATTCCTGAAGCTCCCTAGCAGCATTTAAATACCATTCCTAACTGGATATGCACCTTCTACGTCATCCAGGCGGGTTCATTGCAAAATGTGGGGGCGTTCATAATGTTTTGGCTCTTGAGTGTATGTATACACAAAAATAGAAAAAAAAAAGGATAATATTTTTAAACATTTCTCCTGTTCATTTTGTAACATTTTAAAGTGATTTTACCAACAAATTTGAGAAAAACAAAAATTCATGCACAAATGGGTTGATAAAATATTAAAAATCTATAAAATTTTCGTTTGATCAACTTTTTTCTTATCTGTTATCCACTAAAAGCATAATTAAAAATGAATGAAGAGACATTAAATTAATTTTAGAAAAAAAATTGCATACAAGTTTAACTACTAAATGAAAAGTAACTGCAAGAAATTAATTAAAAGATATAAGTAAGCAATTAAAATTAATAGTTCGAAAATTAATTTAAAATTTCTGCGAAGATTTTTTTATGCTATGTAACATCAATTTTAATTAACAAGGTTGGAAAAAAAGGAGATTAAAATATTTTTTGCGACATACTTACGCCTATGTATATGTTTATTACAGCAAAAAATTAAGTCATCATACATATTTAAAGAATATTACCCAGATTCAAATGTATTTTTTAAGTACTGCTGTTAATAAAAATAAAAGTTTTTTTTTTTTTTTTTTTTTTTTTACTTTTTCATCTATATACTTTAAAAATCCAAACAACAAATATTGATAAGTTTAAAGGAACTTCATATAGTCTACATAAAGTTCATTTCTCGAAATATTAGAGCATTAAATTCTGCATGTGTAAAATATGTGAAACGTATGCAAAATATACTAATTTAAAGTTCACATTCACTCAAAAACAAAATTTAAAGCAGCAGAAAAAACAATTTTGGAGCAGAAAAAACAGTTTTGGGGAAAGCAGATAATTAAAAAAAATAATTAAAAAATGTAGCAACAAAATCAGTTTTTGAAGCAGCAAAAACAGTTTCTGGAACAGATATTCACTCTAGGAATAACTTTTTTTCGCAATCTTTTGACGAAATCGGTCGCTTTTTCGCGATCTTTTCACGAAATTTGCCGTTTTTTCGCGTTTATTTGACAAAGTTGGTTGTTTTTATACGACTTTTTTTTTATGAAATTTGCCGTTTTTTCGGGATCTTTTCACGAAAATTGCCTTTTTTTCGCGCTTTTTTGACGAAATTGACCGGTATTTTTCGCGATTTTTTTAATGAAATCGACCATTTTCCCGCGATTTTTTTGACAAAATTAATTTTTTTCGCAATTTTTTTGACAAAATTTGCCCTTTTTTACGTAATTCGTGTTTTTACCCCACGATTCTATATAGAAATTAGTTTTTTGCGCGGTTCTTTAAAGAAATTCAAGTTTTTCCGTTAATCTTTGACGCAATTTGCGTCTATCCCGCGAGTTTTTTTTTAAATTCGCGATATTTTTAATGTCCGAATTTTCCACTAAGCGTAACGATATCATAAACCCATAAGTATCGATCGAAAAACCCGGAAATTTGGGGTACACCCGGAACACAATCACCCCTGATTATAGATGAATTAATATAAATGACCGTCTTAGGACGGTGGTTAAAAATGATGGTTTTCAGTTAAAATTTGAAATAATTGAAAAAAATATTCGCATCGGTGTTGACGCGATGTTTTATTGCGCCATATTGGATATAAAACTCTTAGCATATTCCGTGCAAACGGGACGTAACAGCCTAAAGATCGCAGTCTTAGGTACAGGAAAATTGACGCTTTAATGTCTCCGTAACAAATACTGAAGTGTCATTGAAATAATTCTTAACTGTAAATGCGATTGAAAGCATTAGATAAAATTTTTATTTGTCATTTTTCATTATTATAATTGAGAATATATTTAACAATGTCAAACAAATGTTTCTTTGGGGAAAAAAAGAAAAGAAAAGAACAGCAGCAGAGTTAACTTTAATAATTTCTGATGCTTTGAATAATTTAAATACATTTTCTAAAAAATATTACATAAGTTCGGTAATTAGCCATAGTTAATAACTGTTTCTTTTAATCTCGAATTATGCATTAACAAAATTTTCACCCTCATTGTTTTTCCTTCTTAATATATTAGAAAAATTACATAACGATACGGTAAAATTTAATAAGGATTAGTAAATTAATACTAACATGAAATTAGCTATTAATTGGCCGTTTTTTATATAAGGCTTAATCAACTGAAAGAAATTTCAATCGAAAACAAAAATTAAATGTTTAATGTTTTAAATTTTTAAAAAAATGCGAAATGCTCTATTTTAATTAAAGATCGTGCAAATTGAACTGAATTTTGTTCAGCAAATGAAATTCTCAAAAGTTTGATCAGAAAGAATTTTATACAAAAGACTTTTTTACATCAGCAGAAATCGTATAAAATGGTCAAAGATAATAACTATCACATTTTGTATCTAAATACTCTTACGATAGCAAACATTTCAAAGGCAATATTAAACAACAATAACTAATTACAATTCGTAATTTTATAAAATCCGAACTTTACAATACTAATCACACCAGTCTGAATTTTAATTGGCGCTATCCCGTTCGCATTTTTTCAAACTATTTCTATAAAAAAGTAATTAATTAGTTATAAATTAACTTATGCAGAATAAAGTATGAAAAAGAAAGATATAAATACATACATTATTCTATTAAAGGGAAATAACAAATTAGACTCGTAAATTAGAATCTATTTAATAAGGTTGAAGCTTTAATATTTTGAACAATAAGAACAATAAAAACGCATTCTATAAATTTCCTATCGTAAGATGAAATTCTATTGACAGTTAATAATAAAATTTAATAATTTAGAAATTCAATATCAAGCGGATTTCTTTGACAATATTTAATTTAGAAACCGCATTTCTGCACAAGAAAAAAATTCTGTTATCTATTCATTTGTTTAATTTTCAATGCAGAACTGACTGATACTTCCTTGATTTGAATCACATAGCAGTTATTTAATATTCTTCAACCTTAAAAAGAATAATTATTTTAAATCTTATTTTTTTTAAATCAAAATATTGATTGACTGAATTTATTCGTAATTATTTAAAAAGATAAAAATCGACCCATTCAAAACCCATATATCTTGAAATTTACTAACATTTTTTATTTAAGTTCCAAATTTTTCTTGAATTAAGTTAATTTTATTTCCCTTTAAAATCCGTAGAAGTCGAATTTCACATAACAGCGTTATTTCTATTTCAAGATTAGTAGCAAAAGCAAAAATTAGTCCTGAAATTATAAGAAAAGTTTGCTATATTTCTAATAATCATGTTATTATATAATGCAATCAAATCTTCTGTCTCTCTCTCTGTGCAAATTTCATAAAAAATGGCTATAAATATTTTGACTAAATTTTGTATTCTACATTTTTGGTATACTACCTGACAATTTCATTCTAAAACACTTTTTTTTTTTTTTTCTTTTTTTTTCCATTAAGTTCTAACATTTTAATTTTGTTTAAAGGAACATGTTTTCAATGAAGTAGCTCAAGTTCTATATGTAATGTTCAGTTTTATTTGTTAATTTATGGGAGCCAAGAAAATGGCATAATAAAAGTCTATTTAATTTTTACAAAGACTTTAATCACATGATTTTCAAAGAAGTATTTAAAAGATCTTGTTGGTAGCTGTGATTTCACTACTTCTGATTTGAACTTTATCCAAAATAAGGTAAATTACTTTGCAGCGCCCTATTTATACATGATAAAGAACTAAAATGCAGGCCAGGAAAATGACATTCATTTTCAGCGATAATCCTATTTTAATTATGAAAAATTATTTGTAAAATACAGAAATTGTTACCTTTCTCATATATTTGTTTTATAAGGAACAAATATTAATAAAAAACAAGAAAAAGAATTTATACAGTATAGCAGAAGGCAATTTATTTTGCATACTTCGCAGTCTGACATGCCAGGAAAATGACAATCTGAAATTCCAAGTCTTTTAATTGCTTTATTTATATTATTAGAAATGTAATGTTTCTTGAAAAGCCTACTAAGGATATTTTTTATTAGAATGTATCAAAAGAAATTGCATTATATTAATATTTAGTAGGAATTTTTTTGTGCGGACTGCGATTTCCGTATATATATTTTTTTTCTTTAATTCACTGGTAAATAGACCAGTCTTAAAAATTTTGTATTGTGAGTGAATTACAACTACAGTGAAACACTCTGTGTTATCAGTGTTGAATGAGATCAAAATGTGAGTTTTCTGAAATTATTAAGAACATAAATGACATTTTTTTTTTTAAATGATGTATTTGAAACCAAAATTCCATGTAATGTTGTTATGGCATTATATGAAAAAAGTGATTTCAAGATAATTATATACAAATGGAATGGCCTGAGAAAAGGGCGGATCTTAACAAAATTAAAATTCTGCGTAGATAACTAAAGAAACTTGTTTGTCGGATACCAATTTTTAACTAAACATAAATAACAAAAACAATATACAGCTGAATTTCATATTAAAATAACTGAAGAACTAAAAAACAAGGATTACTCCATGGGAAAGCATTTTAAGGCTGCTACATCAATGCTAAAGTTTACGCAAATAAGAATTACTGGCTTGATGAAATCCTTTGTGTAATTAAATTTCCCACCGGTTTCAGTTTTCTTCTTGACAACTTTTTTACAGTGAAACATCACCAGAAACTGCGATATATAATAATCAAAATATTAAAACCTTGTAAAAAAATAGCCATAAAATAAAAACAATATATAGGACGAGTTTCAAAAAAAAAAAGTATATATATATATATATATATATATATATATATATATATATATATATGTATTAATAGCTCGTCATCAGCTGAAATAAACACGCATCCGTATTTTGATTTTGTTGTTATTTATGTCGTATATAATTTTAATTTTATTTCTTAAACTTCAGTTTTCTCTTGTATCATTTTGGCAACAATTTCGTCTAGTGCATATATACTCTTTTTAGCTAGCGGTACCTGTCGCATTCTTTTAAAGCTAAGTTCTCAACATTTCAGTTCATTTTTGACCTTGTCCCATTATAGACACATGTTTATAGCTGATGACCAGCTATTAGTATTTTTATCCCGAAACGCGTCCTATGTATTGTTTTTATTTTATGTTGATTTTTTACAAAGTTTTATAATTTTAATTTAACTGTTATTATAATAGAATTATCCTTCTAACGATTATTGGATCATTTTCTGGATTATATTATCGAATTAATATATGATTCTATGTCATTACTTCAAAATAAAATGTCATTATGGACTATTAAAAGTCAAATTTTTCCAAGAGGCTTTCATAATTTTGGCAACTATTATATAAAATAAGCTTTAAAAAATATGCGTGTTACTTATTTTTTTTTTTTTTTTTTTTTTTTTTTTTTCTTCGGTCTTGAGAGACTTGAGACAAGCAGATTTGAATATATATAATAATTTTACTAAGAAAAAAAAATTTCTAACAATCCTACATTATTTACTAATAAATTATCCTTGCTCCATTTCTTAATTTAATGTACGGAACGTCATTTATAAAGCTTTTAGGAGGACACATAAATATGTAGAAAATGGAAAAAGTTTAAAAACTGCTAAAAAAAAAATCTTGTGCACTAATTAGTAATTAGTCATTCTTAATAAGAAAAAAAAAATCTTAAAATGGAATCATATGCGTCGTAATATGCTGAATTAACGTTACTTAAAAAAAATTATACGACATATGTTTATAAGAGCTTTCAAAAATAAATAAAAGAAAACAAGATATTCAGATACTAGATATTATACACGAATATCAGGTTCCCTACCCCACCGCCATGCTTTACATGGCTAATATATATGTATGTGTGTAACGATTACAGGAATGCTTGATTATACTATATAAGGGTGATTCTCAAAATAGGGGACGATTTCAAAAATGAAATCTTAAAAAAATTACTGTTAGCAAAATTTCTGAAAAAAATAGGTGTTATTAATATAGTATTAGGTATACTTTCCATGTAGTCAGCAGAGCTAAATATTTAAAAATTAACTTAAAAAAATAATTAGTATTTTTTGAGCCATGCTAATGACAAAACAAATTGCATAGAATAAATATATTATGAAATTTTTATTTTCTTCCTGTTTAAATATTTTTTTTCTATATTTATTAGCCTTCCTTTTCAGCAAATGGTTTCCATTTTTACATATATACATATAAGGAGAATAAAAACATTACCAAAGAGCAAACTTTGTTACATGAGCAACATTCTGACACTAACAATGTAAGAAGCTGTCTTAGTGATTTTCCTACAGATTTAATGCATATTTTAGGGATAATAAATGTAATACCTAAATTTATACGTAAAATTAAACTTTATAAAGGATACAATATAAGCACTGGTTACATTTATGTACATAGGAGTCTTTAGCATGGACAGAAAAAGCCATGCTAATGACACTGATATCTGTCCATGCTAATGACAAATTTTAATTTAAATAAGATTATGAGCCATAATATAATCACAATGCAATAGTCCTTTCTGGAGCTTTTTAAAACACAAAAATCTATGCAAATAAATAAAATAAAAATTTCAACTATAAAATAAACATGAAAATTATTATCCATTCTAATGACATACAATTGATGTACGCCCTAATATTCAACTTCTATTCTTAAAATACAATACATGCTTCTATTTTCTGGCTGAGATAAAATGGCTACTTGTTGCCATGGAGAAACTTTATATTTTCAAACTATTGTCATATGTGAAAATGAAATTTTGATTAATAACCAGCTGTTTTAGTATGACCTTGTTTTGAAAATCGAATATGGAGGACAAACTTTAATTCTTTTTTTATGTACTATAATTTTATTTTTAAAAATAAATTTATTGGATAAATCCTCTCTTTGATTAATATAAAGAAAGAATAACTTTTGTTTATTTTATAAATATGATATTAACTCTTGAAAAATGCTAGTATACACAAGGCACAGCTTCTGTGGACATCCATGCTAATGACATTTTGAATCTTTATTCTGTTATTTTAAGGTGTTTTTAACTAAAAAGTGAGTAATTCTTCAGTGCAAATAATGAATAATATTAAGAAAAACATATCTAAATATAAAAACATGACAGAAAACCTCTCAATTTTTTTTTGTATGCCGAAAGACATAAATTGTCCCCTATTTTGAGAATCACCCATAAATGTTTAAGTTATTTTAATTAATAATTAAGTGCCTTTCATTTCATTTCATACCACATATTTTACTACTAGAGTAGACTCTCAATTATCCGAGATAACTAGAACCGTAACCAGTTCGGATAATCCAAAGCTATGCTTTTATAGGCTAAATTTAATGATTGATTTGTTTGTTTTTATTTTTGCTACATTACGAGGACCTCCGTTTAAATTGGGGTTCAACTCCCTAAAAAAATCTTCCTAAGCTTAAAACAAGATTACTGTATCAAGAATAGCAACTGGCGGCTAAAATTAATTATTCAAATAGACAAGCGACTTATTATTTAATATACAATATTTTATTTTATGCAGTAGATTATAGAAAATTATTTTTAAAAAAAAAGCATAAAAAACAAATCACACACACAAAAAAAAAATGTCATCAAATTTCATTTTTTTTTTTAATTTTCTATTGTTATTATTAAACATTGAAGGGTTGCATACTGATACTGATAATAAAAAGAAGCACTTGTTGACTGATTGGGTTGTTGCTCGAGGGCAGAAGTTCGTGTGTTCGATACCAGTTCGGTCCCGGTAAGGAGAATGTCTAATGATTTTATTTGTACGAAAACGATAATAGAGATCGTTCATAGGGGACCGTCAACAAATTGAAAAAGAACGAAAATCTTTGCTTATTGTAATAAACTATGTTAATTTTTATGCTATATTTATTTATAGGCATACTCGAAGAGAGATAAAGATTTTTATAGAAACAGTGTCAATTTTTTTTTCAATTTTTTTTATTATAGTTTGCAAATTTCTTAATATAAAATAATGTACATTTCCAAAATTATGACAAACAACATTATACACAATACCCAGCAATCAAAATTAAAAAACAATAAAAATTGTACGAAAAATTAACAGGTTTACTACGTAATTTTTCATTGACCATGCGTCAACGTTATTAAAATTCCATTTCCATATTGTGTTAGCTAGATGTGTAGAGCAACTTTTGTAAAAGTTTAAAAAAGCATAACTTGAAAATTCTGAAAATTATCTTTGATAGAATAAGCTCAAAATCCGTTTTCCCAAAATAAAGAAAAAAGATGAAGCACTGTATTCATCCATCCATTGATTAGTGTCAATATAGAATACCCGATATGGCGCACACAACTATATTTGGATACATCTCCTCCTCTTTTTCCTTCATTTTGGGAATAACGGATTTTGAGCTTATTCGACGAACACTTTCAGAATTTTCAAGCTATGATTTCGATATTTTCACAAATGTTACTCTATGGCAAACACAATATGCAAATGAAATTTTGATAGCGTTGTCGCATGCGCAATGAAAAAATATTTAGTAAACCTATTCATTTTTCATACAATTTTTATTATTTTGTAGATCATTGTGTACAATTTTTTTTTTTTTTTTTTTTTTGTCATATTTTTGGAAAAGAACATTATTTTATATTAAGCACTCTGCAAATTATAAGCAAAAAACTTGGAAAATTTTGAGACTCTTTTTATAAAAACCTCAATTTCTGTACGAGTATACATGCTATCCGCATAAAAATGAACATAGTTTATTACCATAAGCCAATTAATCACAATCTACAGTTTGAACGATTTTGCAACTAGTTTCGATAGGGTTATCCAAAAGATATTTGTTCTTTGTCAATCTGTTGACGGTCCCCTATGGAGTTTCGGGAAAAAAATCTTCACGGAAATGTTTGATCTGTACTATTATGTTTACACACTTAGAGTTTCAGGATAACAAAATGTCAAAAATCGCAAGTGGCTGGTCACCTTTGGCCATATAGTGTAATCCCATGCATTTGATATCCGCTTTTTCAGTGCCCCGTCTGCCCATCTTCATTTGTGCTTGTTCCTAATCCGTCAATTAGTTTGTGTATTTATATCTTTTAATTTAACATTAAGTTATATTCCAACAATAACAGCTTAAGTAAATAAAAAAAAAAATACTATAGGAGCGGTTCTCAAACTTTCTTGGTACGCGACCCACTTTTCAGTGAAAAAAAACTGTCGCGAACCACATTTCAGAAAAAAAAAATCGCGACCCACCCAAGATAAAGTTGTGTATCAGTATAGCAATTTTTCTACGATCTCTATACTCTCGGCTATTATCTATCCCACGAAAAAAATAAATTTTTGTACGGAAGATACATTATCAACAAAAAAAAAAAATGAATTGGTAATCTTAATGTGTGTAAGTAAATAGTAATTAAAACAATGTACAAACTACAAGGATAGTTAAAAATACGTTTAATTATTATGAAACCATAACTTTATAACCGATGAGATTTCTCAGACTGGTAGGGACCCATGTGGGAACATATATTAACATGCAGTTTGTCCAAGTACTTGTCTTTCAGAAATAACAAAATAGAAAAAAGCACGAAGTGTTGAATTTCATTAACGACCTCAAAACTGATTTAAATATTTCTGGATATTCTGCTCGTATAGTAATCTAGAAGGAAATTAAGGATTTTCCCTTGAAATATTATTTCCTGTTGAAACTGTCATATCTTTTTAAAGAGAAGAAATAAAAGATATATTATGATGACAAACCTCGATCGTTTTGTGACCCACCAAAACAGTGGGTCGCGACCCATAGAGTGGGAACCGCTGTACTATAGCATTAATTCCTTTGTAATAATACCCCTTTAAACATGTTTTTCTCTCATGCTTTCCATGATTCGAACATTTCTTGGTGTCCCGACGAATTCGAATAAACGAGAGCCGACTATATATGAATATTCAAGGTTCGTTTGAAAAAACCGATCAGCGTAGCGAAGGAAACCTGCTTGTAAACAAATAGACAGAGTATCAAGAAAAATAAGAAACAAAATTATTATTACAACGACTATTTGGAAAATGATATTTTCAAAGACTAAAATTTTAAAGACTTATAAATAAATTCTATATTTAAATTAATAACAATAATAAACATCATTTTTAGGATGATTATAACGAGTCTTATATTACGTCAGCCGTGCATTAAACATTATTATTCCTAGACCAATGATGAAAAATACAGTAGATTTAAAGAGATAGACATCTTTAACTGTTTAAAATGTGCATTTTTATTGGATAGAATTAATCAGACTGACCTCTAAACGCCTCCTATTACGTACGACTTGGATTAGACATTCATATTCCTAGATTCACCATAAACAAATATTAAATGCAATTCCAATTTTACAATTATCATAACTGCGAATTTTTAAACTTCTAAACATAGCACATTTTTAATTTTTATACCGTTGCGTAGAAAAAAAAAAAAAAATGCACTTTTAAATGAAATTTGTTTGATAGCTTTATCACAATTTGTCTTCAAATTATTATTAGTATTTTAAAGTTTTTATTACTTTTTTGTCATTGTAGCAACAGAAATATTCCATTTTTTGATATTAAACATAGACTAACCAAAAATAAATAAATAAAAATAAAATAAAATAAGAGAAGTATTGCATCTTTGGACATTAAACATGGACCAAGCAGAAAACGAATAAAATATAGAAAAAGTTGTGGAATTCAACCAATAAAAAGATTCAGATATGCTTCAGATTTCCCAATTTTCTACCGAGGACAACAACTGTTTTCCAAATAGTTAATAAGTACAGCTGCCAATCTTCCGTTTATTTTTATTCATTTTTATTTTTAAGACATATACATCACTTGAATCAGAATTTTTTTAAAAATAAAATGTTACCTTTATTCTATGTTGTAGTAATACATTTTCAATCGTCTAATAAAATTTCTGATTGAAATAATTTCATTTGAATTCAATAAAAACTGGAAGATTGGCAGCTATGAATAAAGATTATAAATCTCTGTTGTTCCCCAAAAAGGAAAAAGAAATTAAAAGTTATACTAGAAGTGCGAGAAAGCAAAAAAAAAAAAAAAAAAAAAAAAAAAATGGGAATGAGACAGAAAAAAAAAAAAAAAAAAAAAAAAAACTAAAACTGTTAGTAATAATACAAGATGTAGAAAAAGCAATGCATGTATGGAATTAAATAAACTTAACGCACAAATCTAAGAGTAGAGTATCCTTATAAATGATCTCAAATACAAATACTCTTAAATAAAAACTTTTGGATTATTCAAGTAGTGTCTATGTTTTTCCAGAAAAGATCAACATTCACTGAGAAAATATTTATGCTAAAGATAAAACTGTTTGGTCAGAAATGGTATTTATCAAAGCTAGAATATCCTAAGAGACATTTATAGAAGAATTTAGAAAAGAGAACATTTTCTTTCCATCAAAGACTGCATCCAAATAATGCAAATACAATTTCTCCAATAATTTCCCCACTGGCGATCCACAACAGATTTATTTGATCCTCAGTTTGCTAAAATAGCAGTGAAACAGACAATTGTGCGGTGACAAGATTTTAACAAAGATATTTAATAGAAATTGAATATAAACAATCTAAACTAATCTTGCACGGCATAAGAAAATTTATAAATTGACCAATATAACTTATGGTGCATTTTCGATCAAGCACTCAGTCATTCAGAATCAAATATATGCAGTGGCATCAACTTTTGAAAAAAAAAAAAAAAAAAAAAAAAATATTGAGTGAGCTCAAAATGTTTTTTGAACAAATACATAATTATTGGGTGGGCTCAATTAATATTGGGTAGATAGAGATATCAAATTATTGGGTGGGCTCGCGCCCCATGGGCCCATATAAGTTGGCGCCACTGGTTATATGAGTGATGAAAAAAATTTGAAACAAAAAGCACAAGTCGACATTATTTTATTATTATTTTTTTTAATCAGTCAATAAAATTATTATTTTTATTATATTCATACTTGTGCTTTCATTTCTGCATTTTTATAGAATAAGGCTTAGTTTCATTTTAACGTAAAATGTGAAGCACATTAAAAACATCCTCGCGATATCGTCAGGTTACAAAAAGAGTGAAAAAACATTGTTAAATAAAAATAAAAACATGTGACAAAAAGCAATTTTCACCTCGCTTAAAAGATAAAATATATAATATGGACTTTAAAACGTTCATTGTTTTACTTACAAGGTAGTTAAAATATTCAAAGAACATTGATTAAAACATTATTGTCAATCATTTGTCTTTTTAAGCGACTTTTTATACGTTCTAGTCATACTTCCATTTAAGGGGTCTCATACGTTTTAAAATAAGTAGCCAGAGTTAAAGTGATGTGTGTTTGAGTTGTCATAGTTTTTTAAATAGTTAAGAATATTATATAAAACTTTTTTATATATTTAAACCATATTTAAGGCTTTTCAAAATATAAAAAAAGCATTTAAAATACAGTTTAATTAATATTACATTTTTCCCCCATAGGTCAAGATAACTTAAGCTCAAATATGGCCATATATATATATATATATATATATATATATATATATATATATATATATATATATATATACTCTCTATAGCCATTAATGACCGGACCCTTTCATTTATAATCATTTTGTCAAATATTAAAATCTTGTTGACAAGGAGGACAATTAAGGGGCCAAACAAAAATTTAAAATTAATAGGACTTGGGATCACCCTATGTTAAAATGAAATTAAATATTTTTTATTCTTAAATAGCATTAGTGCTGCCATCAGCATGCTGTAAATTGATTTAATAATATTTTCAATATATATTTTATTAGCGACATTAGACATTACAGCTTCAATATTAATCTAAGAATGTGTTAGAAGACCATATTGGGTATGTTGCCGAAAGGCAACACACGGCATTTCAGGGTGTATTCGAAAAAACGCTTTTCCACCTTCAACAGCTCGAATTTTTGAACTAATGTATAAAGTGCCGTGTGATGTCATTTTACACTCAATTAATTAGAATTTGAATTATAAACAATTATCTTCTCAGAATGACCCTTTTTTTCGTTCCCAAATCTCCCGATTCGGAAAAATCGCTTGAAAAAGCCATTTTTCATTGCTTTTTTTGGCAATATTTTCTGCATTTATCAAAGAATCGACAATCACGGCACCTTGTGTACTTTCAAAATAAGACAATTTGTCAGTTTGATGCATTTGAGAGCGAAAATGAATTAAAAATAAATCGGAAAATAAGCAGATTGAATCGAAATACACCCTTAAGGGTTAATATTTCTATAATACTGAAATTTTCGTGTATTTTTCAGTGTTGGTCATGAGCACGCGCACCAAGTGAGTTTAGTTCACTTTCTGTAAACACTGACAATTTGACTCACTTTCTCATAAACGGACGTGAGCTGAATGAAAGCTCGTAAAATTCGTGAGTTTGAATAAAATTTGCAATTTAAACTCAATTTTTTTCATAATTTATTTAAAATTTTTTCATCCATTAAGAACCCTTTTTTTTGTAACATTTTATTACTATTTAGAGGCCCTACACATACTCGACACGGCGGGTCAAGTCTCATCATCAGGCAGGTTTTTTGACTCGTGCCCGGGTCTTGCTTTCTCTGTAGGCTCGGGCCTGGTCGAACCGGACTTATTTCTGGATCTGTGTTTTATGGACAATATTCTCGTGACGTCACAGTGGGAATCATGTGGGTGAAAAAGCGGATGCTAGCGCGTTGGTTTCGTTTTTGCAACATTTGGTGGAAGCATAAATATAGATAAATGCATGTGTGAAATACTGCAAATTTACTCCGTATGAATTATTTTCTATAAAAATTCATATACGGACTAATTAAACTCCATACATAATTATTAATTTTAAAAAATATTTTTTTTTTTTTATAAATAAAATGAAAAATGTGCATGCAATTGCTTTAAAATAAGGAAAAGAATTCATATGTAACTCATACCTGTCTCTGAAAAAGTCTAAAACTTCATATACAAATAAAATATAAGCATAAATTTTCTTATCACAATTCTTTTCAATGGCGCGATTAAGAACGTTATTCCCAAGCAGACGAATTTCCGTAGCCTCGAACCAAACGGAAGAATATGGTCCATTCTTCTTAAAGAAGTCTGCATAGAACGACATTTTTTGCCTTGGTCAAAACCCTACTTGTATGAAAATCATTGCCCGGTCTCTGAATGACTCACGCAAAAATCTAAGGAACTACCTACCTTGGCTTAATAATTTTTACCGAAAATGCATGTATTTTTAAATTGTCATTATTCTACAATTAAAATTCTTCTCAACGAATAGTAGACCTTTACATTTCTAAGGGGTAAGGGATACATTATTGTAAAACTTATTATAAGAATTTGTGTATGATGAAACCCTGCTTTGGCAATTTTCAAAAATAAAAATAAAAAATCAATTTTTCACACACACAAAAAAGGAAAAAAATTCGAAAATTTTTATATACCTTTCATCAGAACGAATTTTTCGAGGGTCCGAAAAAAATAGTTCCGGATAATCGAGGTTGCTGATATTAAATAGGGTTCGTCCCATTCTTACATGCTAACTACATACAAAATTTCAAGTCTTTATCTCAATTTGTTCGGGAGATAGAGCGTTTACAGACAGACAGACAGACGGACGGCAAAATTTTTTTTCTAAAAATATGTTTTTCGGAATCTCCACTATCTAAAACGTGTAAATCCGTCAAAAATTTTTTTTCGATTTTCAAAACGATTGCAAGACTTACCCTATACTACGTATGATGGGTAAGTAAAAGCAAACTCAAAATCGAAATAATTGAAAACAAAGATAACAGAATTTTTTGTCAATTTTTTATATGTATGTAAATAAAGATTAACCTGTCGCCAATAAGTGCTGAATATAAATACAGTAGACTCCCTCAAATCCGCAAACCAGAAACCCACAACTCTCTAAAATCCGCACATATTTTATGGATGTAAAAAAAGGAAACTTACAGTTCGGATATTGGGACAAAATTTGATTTTTTTTAGTTTTGTATCAATTCCATACATTTTTTAATTTGTAATTTTCTTAATAATACTCTATTCATGTTTTTTTCATGAAGGAAGAATACATTTTTTTTTGGAAAAAATTGAAGATATTGCTGATATCACTGGTAATCAGAATCTTTTTACCAAATATATTTATGCTTTAATCAAGATTTTTTGGTTATTAAGCCAGGCTAAACTTGAAAAAAAAATCCTTATTTTATGATTTTGATGTGAATTAGTAATGCACTTTTATGTGGCAAGTTTTGTTGAATAACTTTGGAAAAATACATTTAATCTTTATAATGAATATTTAATCATACACTATTGATTATTAACTTGACCTTTGCTATTAGTACATTAATCTTTTTAAAAATTATCTAAATTTTTATTATTTTTGTTTATTACTTATTTTAATATATTGTAAGCATTCATTATAGTTTCGATTGCACTATTAAATGCACTTAAAATTACTGTTTTAAAAATATAAACAAAACAACGACCAGAAATCCGCAAAATTCTAAAATCCGCACAACCTCTGGTCCCAAGCTGTGCGGATTTGAGGGAGTCTACTGTATATTTGATAGCAATGTGATTTTGTCATTGCATGTATAACAAAAATGTAATTTTATATTTATTTATTCCTATGCAATCACATTTTATACTTTTAAAATAATTTTCTAGGGAAACATTTTTTAGATTAGCAGTTAATTAAGATCATGGAAAAAGATAGCTGTAGAATAAAACCAACGATAAAATATACCACTTATAATAGAAGAACGTTATAATTCAAACTCTTTAAACTTTATGAGAGTTAAATTTATTTAAATTTTGGCTGTTATCTAAACTTTTATTTTAATTATTCAAAATTCAACGTAATTGCACCATGACAAATTATTAAAATAGGAAAAAGAAAGTAAGAAACAGCAAACTGCATTTTTAGAAGTTATCTCGATATTCTAATTCTACCATGAAATGAATTGTTCATTATTAAGGTCCCATTTTTCTTTAAAATATTACCAAATAGTTAAAGAAACTTTTTTATATCCCTCACAGCAGAAAACTTATCAGAAGAATATATAAATTCACTAAAGAAATAAGATATAGTAATCTGAAAATAATAATAATAAAATTAATTCATGTTAAATTAGCGTGCTATTCTTTCTGAAAATACTTGAAGCGAAATTCTGAATTTAACGATAAATAAAAAAGGGACTTTTTCAAGCTTTTTCAAAGACAATAATAATTTTAAAAAAGTTAAATGAAGGGGGGGGGGGCGGGAAAGTGGAAAAAGAAATCTTATTAAATGTAAAAGAAAATAACCTTTTTTAAAAAACGAATAAAACATTTTTACTGAAAGCAATAATCATGCAGCGCTTTATTTCATTTTTCATTTATTTATTTTTAAGACATTATTTCTTCTATTACTATTCGAGTTAAGTTGTGTTTTCACGCATAAGGTAATTGATTTAGCATGACAACGGCAGAATGCTATCCAATTATCTAATCACAGAATAGTTGATTTCAAGATTAATCAATTCGATTTTACACGCTTCAAATAAGATAGGCACGAAGTTTACTTAAACGTACCTCGGCTCAATTAACTTACACATAATGGATGCGATTTACCTGGAATTATATTATTCACTCAGGTAATCAAAAAGATGAAATGAAACAGATTCATTAGCACCAAAACAAACTCTGATATAAACATTTCTAATTTAATTTATACAAATAAGTAATCAAGGAGGAAAAATGAGATTTTTTATCAGTTTTATAAATATTCATAGGTATAGGCAGGACCTCATTACCGAATAGGCACGAGAAGCACGAGCTTCCCTTAAGAAATTCTGAAGGGACCCAAAATTGAGTAAACAGGGAGCCCTAAATTTCATGTTATATTATTCCATTCCAAAATTCTATCTAATTTATTCTCAAATTATTAATTCCTTTATAAATTATATATTTTAAAAGTGTTTAATAAAAATACTTTTCATAATAAATAAATTTTTCATGTAATAATCCAGCTTCAATCGCACATAATCACAATTCCTCAATTTGTCCAATAAACTAAAATCATCAATTTATCAGAAAATATTATTGTCTAAACAATCAAAATCAAGAAAGTAAAATAATATAGTATTTGTATCAATTTGAATAACATTGTATCATTAGGGAGTTTCTGGGAATGTCGAATTTAGAAGATTCTTCTCGAATGAAAGAGGGGCCTCGAAATGATCCTGTGCATCCCACAACTTTAGAGGTAAATTGGGCCTTGGAAGATACTACAGTTTAACTAACTCATACCCAAAGTCTAACTTACTGGATTTATAAGCAGGCCAGACTCAACTTAGGTAAAAAAAATATTTACCACTAACAAAACGCGTCGGACAAAAGAGTAAGGAACCGAAATGAAGATAAAAAGGATTCTACTACCAATTAAAAGAATGTCTTTGAATTTTTTTGAAATTTCTTCCTTTCTTTGAGGTAAAAAACTTGTTATGGGATAAAATGAGACTGCTCTCAACTGCTCCGGCTCAACAAGCGCAAACATTTTGGTACATTTACAAATTCATTTTCTAACGGAAAGATATAAAATTGAAAGGCATGGCTATAGAAGAAATTTGGAATCAAACTGTGTTTCCTAATTTTATCAATAAACTATCCATTGAGTTATAAGCGTTTTTGATCACATCACAAACCGTTTTTCTCGCTTCGTTGGCTGATTTTTCTGCTTCCGTCGAGGAATTCGGTTTAAAACTCCCATTTTGACACTAGTCTCTGAAGGACCTATTGTGTTTCAAATAAAACGGGAAATTAAGTGCGATTAGATATTAAAACTTATGTCATAAGTTTTCGCTTTTTGATTTAAAAACACTCTTAATTCCTATAAATGTCTCAACGGATCGCAAAAATAGGCGTTATGGGCAGCTTTTTGAAAAAAGAAATTACTGCTTTAAGAATACCAAATTTTACTTTTGCTTCTCAAAAGAACATTCTGGATGGCAATTTTGATTTTTAAAACACAGTAGTTATTAACCATAAATTTTCAACAAATTTAAATAGTCACTTATAACAACAGACGGGAAAGCGATGAATTTGAATATGAAATGCTTTAAAATACTACTTAACTATTTCATTAGTTACATCCATAGCAAGAGAACTGCATACATAAATTTCTATAATTTAAACATAAATTTGGTCAAAAGGAGATATTAGTAAATAATTTGGTAGAAAAATAAAAGCAATTTAATTTTCCTCCCTCTTACGCATTTATTCCTGTTATAGAAATTTTGGGTAATAAATTGTGTGAATTGCGATTAGGATTATTCCGGAAGTTTTTGAACAAACCATATATTACACAAGCGCTTAAATATTTCATTCACTAACCACTTCAAGAAAAAAAAAGCAAAAATAAACGAAAACATAAGTAAATATGATTACTTATGAAAGAAAATAAATTATATGCACTAAGTATTTTAAATCAAAAGAAACTTTCTTTTTAAAAAAGAGGCCTTTCAAACCCGAAAAACGGATTTTTCGAACGGAAGATGGAAACGTTATTTACTTCGTACATAAATTAATATTCAAGGAAAAATGTTTTGGCTCAAAAAATTTACTATTTGTTATAGAATAAATGATTGAGAATTCATATTGGAAAATTAACTTAAATTATTTATTTGAAAAACGGATTAACAATAATAATAAATATATTGATGTTGAAATTATAGAAAAGATAAATATATTAAAGTGATCTTGATAAAGTACATCCTATCGCATTTTCTTTGACTTTATAAATAAAGAAATAATTTCAACTTTATAAATAAACTCCCAAAATTGCCTAAAAATGTTCTACACAGATCTGTTCCATGGTTTCATATTCTCTGGATCGATTCGCTCACTCGATAGTCGTTTAAAAAAATAAAGATATTCAGAAAATGGCGATTTTTTTCCGGTCGGAAGATACCTACGATATTTTTAGGCAGGATTTAAAACTTTGGAAGCGAATCAAGCTACCCCATTCCCCTCCTGAAATTTAAGCCCTTATTCTGAAACCGGGCAAGGGATATAGCTGTAAACTTCCCACAAAGTATACATATTTCGAACCTTGCTTTATTCACCTTACCGAAGAAACACAAAATGAAACAAAAGTTTTTTCGACAATGAATATGTGCTTTTCTGCGACTGTGAAAACATATGCCTGTTACACGCCTGTTACACACGCCTGTTACACACAGTTAATTTGGTGACCCAACTATGTAAGACTCCTGACTGCGTCAGTTTACAAATGTTCATCCTAGACCCATATGAACATTCCTGTAGCAATTACATCAA
Source organism: Maratus speculifer (assembly GCA_964019185.1). Lineage (NCBI taxonomy): Eukaryota > Metazoa > Arthropoda > Arachnida > Araneae > Salticidae > Maratus > Maratus speculifer. The sequence continues at coordinate 291,249,486 of OZ025296.1, forward strand.
AACAGGAGCTTCTAAGGCTAGTAGGCGCAGAATAAGATGTTGAATCGCACTTTATGTAAACTTTTTTCGCTGAAAATTTCTATGCATAAGTTCCATATTTCTTTGCAGAAATTTAACTTTGTTGGATAGCCTTAAAGCTATGGGTTAAAATTTCCATGAAAACAGAATTACCTTTAGCACAGTCATTTCGATTTTCTCTCACACCTCTTGGACGTCTTTCCGGAATATTTCAATGTTCGTGGATGACATCTTCCTAACGTTTAAGGTCCCTGTAATACTATTGAAGATGCCCTACTAATGCTTACTTTAGCAAACATAGCTGTTGATAAATAGAAATTTATAAAACCATAAGAAGAAGCACGGTTTTCTTTAAATACTGTAGCAAACATTTAAAGAAAAAAAGTCAATCAATGGAGGAATTTTCACCCTCAATGAAAGAAGTTAATAAAGTAAATAAAATGAATTCTGAAGATATTCATGATTGTTACTGGAATTAGATAATCAAAATTAAAATGGTATTAAGTAAAACTAAAGTATTCTGTTATCGACATCTTCAAATATTTAACATTACATACTTAACACTTTAGCCTGGTGACCCAACAACAGATTATTTCTGACTCCGACAGTTTTCAGATCTCCAGTTATATGAATATTCCTGTAGCAATTATATCAAAAGTGAAGCTTTAAAGCAAGAGCCTCTAAGTCAGAAGGCACAGAATAACACGTCAACATGAATCAACATGATTTCAGAACATATTTTCGAAGAAGAAATTACAGTTTTGTACAGAAATCAATATAATCGGGCTTCATATTGAGAAAGTCACCAGTCACATTTCCAAATCAACTGCTACATATTTAATGCAAATAAATAAATTCCTTTTTTTTTTTTTTTTTTTTTTTTTTTCCCAAAGAAATACTTGTAAAATCACTTGACGTTTTCCTCATGGACATTTCTACATTTGGCTTATCAATACAAGTATTAAAAAGACTCCATTCAACATTGAAAAGACTTCAGAAGATCGTCGTCAAGAAGTATGAGAAACAAATGGGTAAATATAATCGCAGATCGCTCAGAGGGTTTCGTTTGACATTTTTTTCTTCAAAACAATGTATCCTTTAATTAATAAATCCAAATTGTTAATTTATAATTATTAAATTTTTACATAAATGGTAGCACCGATAAATTTAATTTTAAAATAATTATAAAAAGAAGTTGTTTATTTTAATCAAATTTAAAACGTTCAAATAAAGTTATAAAAATAAAATCCAAATTTCCAAATGTTTTGAAAATACGAAATTAAAAAAAAATAGCGGAGATATAAATAAAATTTTAAATTGCCAAAAACGAAAAAAAAAAAATGTTTAAACGAAATTTAAAATGCTGAATCATTAATAAATCGCAATAGTTTTTTTAAAATCGAAAGAAAATTAAATTCCAAAAAATATTTAAATGTCAATGATTATTTATCACAGCATAATATAAACTTTTATTCTTTTAATCAAATCCATCTTAATATAAAAATTTCAACTTCAAGCACCGGGATTTGAACTAAGTATCTTCTATTTACTAGCCAAATGTTTTACCCCTAAGATATGATGCCTACATGAAAAATGTTGAAATTAAAACTATTATTAAAAAATTTAAATAGCAAAAATGAACGGATAACATTAAAAAAAAATTATTTAATTAAAACAGACTTTTTCAAAATTTCATGATTTGTCGTATGACACGGGGTATTTCAGCTGTAAGTACACGAAATTTGAAGTCTGTGATTTATACAGTTTTTATGTATGGAATCTGTGACAGGCAATAAGAAGAAGAAGACGAATAGGATTTTGTTAGATGAACGAAATTTTAAAGAGTGATATGACTGTGCTAAAAAAAATTTACTATCATGGAAACTGAGTAAGAGCTTTAATCAAAAGTCCAGGTAATCCAGCACAGTAAAAATACAATAAGAAATACTGAATTTATGCACACAAATTAATTGCGAAAATCATTTCCGTAAAGTGCAATCGACCTTCTTCAAGATAAACTAGTCAGATGTGGCAATCCCAAAACTTTCTTATGCATGTTAATACTGTATAATATGCATGTTAATAAAAACTTTCTTATGCATGTTAATACTTCCTGAAAAATGCAGCATACCAGCGCCATCGGTTAGGTGGTTTAAACCAAAATCTAGTCAGCAACAACTTATGTCAACTTATTACTGAATCTGAAGTTTGGTGAAAATCCGTGCATTAATTTTTGAGATAGATCTATTGCAAAATCTTTCTTAAAAAATCTGCATAACAGCGCCACATGTTGGGTGATCTATAGAAAATACTAATCAGGATAATTTTTTTGACAGGTACTAACTGAATGTGAAGTTTGATGAAAATCCATGCATTAGTTCTATGTTAATTTATAGGACGATTTACACCAAAAACACTCCACAACAACACAACACAACACTAATATACATCAGGGGCTAACTGAATCTGAAGTTATGGAAAAATTCGTGCATTAGTTCTTGAGATAGAACTATTGTGATCACGAATAATGCACCATGGCAGCGCCACCTGCTGAGCGATTTACTCCAAAACGTAATCAGCAACATGTTGTAGCAAGTACTAACTAAATATACAGTTTTATGAAAATTTATGCACTAGTTCTTGAGATATGTCTATTTTAGAAATTGTAAATAATGCAGCATAGCAGCGCCATCTATTAAGCGTACCAAAACTAATCAGACCTAGTTTATATCAAAGTCTCACAGAATCTAAAGTTTTGTGAAATTCCGTGCATTAGTTCGTGAGATAGAGCGCCCACAAAATTCTTGTTGCATACAGACAGACATACAGACTGATATACTCACAGACAGACATTTTGTAATACAGTGAAACCTCCAAATAAGGGACACTCTGAATAAGGGACACCTCTATTTAAGGGACAAAAGTTGTGATCCCATAGTTGTCCGTTATTTGGAGGTTTCACTATGTAAGAAACTCCGAATAAGGGACACCTCTATTTAAGAGACAAAAGTTGTGGTCCCATAGGTGTCCCTTATTGGGAGGTTTCACTGTAACATGTTTTTCGGATTCTCTGACCTCTAAAATGTATAAATCCGTCGGAAACCGGGAGTCGTGATTTTTGACGAATCCAATATTTCTTCTTTTAAAGATAAAAGAAAATAAAAATCGTTCAAATGGAAAAGCCTAGACATTACGGTATTGATAAATGACCGTCAATAAATCAGACAAATTCTTACCGCTGTCTTTGAACTGAGCATACTTATTCCTGATACCTACCATTTCTCCTTGTTATAATCTTAAGGATATTTTTATGACGTGTGACAACAAATCAATGTAAAATCCCCTTTTATACCACGGAAAATATTTATAAAAGATATCCACTGAATTTGATTGTTTTCCAATATCGTTTTTTCGCAGCTTCAAATCGATGTTTGTTGAAATAATAGCGGAATACTTTGAAGTGGGTTTACACGTCATTTCCTATTCATAAAATGTTTCTATTACGGCTGTTTGCACACATTTTAAATAAAGTACATAAAATATTATACGAATTTAATGAATAAAAAAAAAAATCGACTTTTTTTTTTTTTAAGTAGATGATTACAAAAGAAATGATTATTATTTAAGACATTTGTTTGCTCTGCATAATCAACTAATGGGAAACATACTCATTAAAATTATATTCAGTAGGTTTAAGTAATTTGTTTTGATTTTATAGTTAGCGATTAAGAAAATATGAGGCAGAGTATTTTATTTTTTATTTTTTCCTATCCGAAAAAATGTAATAAAAATTTAGTAGACCATCCCAATAGAATACATTCTTATTTAAAGTATATTCTTCAAAGTTCATTTGAGCAAAGGTAGAGAATTTTCAAAAAATTTACCACCAAGCAAGATGCAAACATACATATACAATACATACATCGATAAGAATGACAAATGCGTACGCGTCAGCGCAAATTATTAATTACTATTACTACAATCCGTTTTCTAATTATTTTTTCTATATAGGATAGAACTTGGAACATGACAATCACAGACGACCATTTTTAATATTATGTTTGCACCACTATTTTTCCAATACAAATTTCGAAATATATTTATCTTACAAAGTGCTTGTGAAGAATTTCTGTTTTTATAAAGTGGTGCCAGTTAGAATTTAAAAATATTCGTAATATAAAATATAAATTTAATATAAGATATAAATTTAATATAATATATAAATTTATTAAATGAAGCCATCTTTTAACATGTTCATTAAGATTTTCACTGAAAAACAGTGGAATTTCGAAACATTACTTTTTGCTTCCTGACTAGATTGATTAAGGGTGTCAACAATAATGCAAAATTATAAAATATGCAAGAGAAAGTTATAAAAATAAAACAAAAAGTTATTTTTTATTTGTTAATTCCTTATTAACCAAACAATGAAGGGCATCCATGCCCATTACTGGATGGGAGTCCATTACTGACACATCAACTCTATATGCGCAATAACAACCTACAAAACATATATTTTAAATATAATTATTGAAGCAGTCATTTACGCACAAGGTAACATAGAAGACAGTAGTGTAATAATTAAACTCAAAATTACACTACTGTCTTCTCTGCCAAATTCCATCAACATAATTTGGAGCAATCCGAGATCAAAACTTAACGTAGGACTTGCAATCTTACATATTATTTCGCAATTCCTTGCACTTATATGTGCGTACTTAAATATATACATTATTTCATTTTTGTCATGGCATACCATTCTGAATTTAAAAAATATTCAATATTTACTTCTTGAGTGTTTTTATTATTATTATTATTATCATTATTATTACAGTCTGTGTGTGCGACTACAACAAAGCATGGTTGTCGAGTAAGATTAAAAGCGACGAATATGACGTACATGTAAATATAATAGAACAGTTGTAAATTCTGTAAAACGACAAGAGTGAATTGCAGATAAAGCACTTCTACAATAACTAAACATAAGCAAGAATTCTGCTTTTTCAAAATTTTCCCTAATGAGGAAAAAAAAATACTATTAAGAGGTGAAATCCGGATAATTTCGACGAAAGAAAATCTTTAAGAAGAAACTGTTTCATTAATTTATAATAAACCTACAAGATTAGTTGCAGTAAAAAATGCAAATTTTATATTGGTTAGTCTGACTCTCAAACAAATGTTATTTTAACCTAAAGGTCAGTGCTCTTCTATAAAGAAAACTTAGCGCTTTATCAGCGCGTGATTTCAATTGCGTTATTTTCAAAAGTAAAGCATTTCCACCCATGAAGAATTATAAAGTCACTGAAGTGAAAATGATGCATTCCTACTCAACTTATTTCAGTTTTAGAACTTAAAATATACGCTTTTATTTTATATAAAATGAAGTCTTTTGCACCCGCAGAAGAATTCCACATTTACGATCCAGAACAACATCTACAGAAAAGTATGCATATGACGTCACTATCACGGCAACACGAAAAACAAAAACCCACAAAACGTTGTAAACTGGATTTAAACTTATATCATTCACTTATATTTTTCAAACGCAATATACACAATTAAGGTTATGTTTATAGGGTACACGCAATTAAATGAGCTTAAATTAATAAATTTTATCTGCTTAACATTCTGCAACTTTCTTCATATTAATGTTTCTAAGTATTCAGCAAAAATGGTAAATCTTGCCTTCATCGCTTGATCGAAATTCTTTTCGTTTCCGAAGGATAAATTCTAATTTTATTGTCAAGTGCAGCCATCTCACATGAATGAAATAAGTGTTATTCCATTTTTTGGACTGTTCTTGATCAGTTACAGCGATCCTACTATTGGCCAAATTCATGACATATAATGAGAATAGTAGTGTTATTAAATATGTGCCAGATGTGGAACACAGTGCAGTGTAAACTAATCTGTACGAAATCCTATAAAATTAAAACATTGCATTAACCTAAACTTATTACATTATTCCACCCCATTATCACTGATAATCAAAAATCCATCATAGCATTTAAATCTACAAAATCAAAAAAGTACAAAATGGCCTGCACATAAATCGATCTCAGTTATCCAATGCAAAAAACATATAGATATATTATCAAAATGAAATCAAGATATCTTTATAATTTTTTCCCATAGGATTAGTAAAAGAGAACGGGTCTTTTTATTCAAGTGAAATAGCCTTTTAAGTTTGTTTTTATTTCTGTTATATTTTATGTAAGGTCTTTTTTCCCCCCCATTTTCATCATCTTTGTAGAAGTAGCCTCTTAAACAGTATAAGCTCATATGTACGAAATCCTATAATATTATTAAAACATTGCATTAACCTAAACTTATTAAATTATTCCATGCCATTATCACTGATAATCAAAAACCCATCATATCATTTAAATCTAAAGGATTATCCTTTTCGGAAATTACATCACAACAGTATTCTCATTTTTCAGTCTTCAGTCCCGACATTAGAATATTTCCCTACAGCTTATGATATGGCACAAGAAAACAAACTTTGTAATCTCAATAGCTTCGAGTAAATCTCGCATAAGAATTTATACGAGGGTTTTCATTTTTCAAATTCCTTTTCAGGGCTCTTGTTTCTTTACAGCCATAAATTACTTGGTAAGTTGGCGAAAGTAACTTGAGACAAACTTGGATAAAGATAGATTTTTAAGTTTATCGATAGCTACAGTCTATTACAATAAAATCAGCCCACAAAATATAAATGCACAGAAATAAATTCAGAGAAAAGATTTACTTGATCCAGCGACTATCTTCATAATAGACGATTTTACTGTATTTAAATAAATATTTAAAATAAATAAAAAAAAAAGCATTCTTTCATAAACATTGAAAGTTTATCTTGCAAAGAATGCTTTGATTTGACATTTTTCTTGCTTTAGATTGCTGCCAGAGAATGTATTTTTCGGCTGAAAGTGCCATATTTCATAGTTTTTTTAAATTAAATTTTTGAAATTTCGAAATTCTAAAAATTTACTTCGAAAAATCTTTAAAATATTGCACTGTAAGCTGAAAAATTATTTCTCTGCAGGCAATCTACAACAAGAAAAATGTCAAATCAAAGCATTCTATGCAATCAGAACGCAATTTTTTCAAAATATTCACTGTTTGAATTTTCTGTATAAGATTTTTACAGCTTACCTAATGAAAAAACCGTTTACCGCATATTACTATCGATCTTTGTTTTTGAGAAATTTAATTTTGAAATCAGGGTGTTATCTGCTGGACACCCTGTAGTCTTTGTAACGCTTGTAATAATATGAAATGCAGCAGACGAAGGAATTCGAGTACATTACCGTGTATGGGGTGAAAATTTTGAAAGAAATTTTAGCATGGATAGTTGAAAATGTTTACAGCTTTGATTTATCTGAAAATACTTCCATCTATATTTCCGCGTGCAGACTCCTTTTTGAAATTTCTCTAACATGAATAACAATTACAAAAAGTTCTCCTGTAATTTTTTTAAATAATGTTATTAACGCAACACATTTTGTCCATTTCGCAGTGTTTTAATTTGCTTCTTAAAAATTTTTGCAAATTTAGTTTCGTGAGTTTAGTCATCTCCGAATATTTAAACATGAAGGAAAATACTCGGATGGCGTTAAATATTGAATATGTTAAAATATATTCGCCGAATTTTTAAATTAAAATATTGCTAAAAATGTATAAACTTGCACAACTGAAATATTGATAAGCGTGGCAGTGTATGTTTAATACTGTATGTTTTGTAAGAAGAAATATATATATATTTCTCATGGCAAATACGAAGATGAAACCACACACTCCATTTGTAGTTCCAAAGTATTTGGGACCTGAAGATTCTGCTTTGGTTCTACAAATTCCATTTGTATTCATATTATTCTTTTTCCTTCCATATTCAATGTGATATAAGTTATTAAATTCAATGGTTAATTTCAAATGGTTAATATTATTTACTATTAATGGTCTTATATATATAATATATACTAGCGGACCCGACAGACGTTGTCCTGGCACCGACTCCAAAAAAATCAAATAAATGTACATAAATATAATAATACGTATGATAAATACTACGCTCTTAATTTCTTATTACAATTATGTAAGGAAATCATTTTTCACTTTACAGTAGTTTTTGAAGTCGGTTCAAATTTTTATAGAAAAGTTTATTTTTCTCTTTTTAGTTAAAAGTTAACAATTTTCTGAAGTCAGTTAATTAAAATTATAATGCAGGAAAAATTATTGTAAATCATACACGTATGTCAAAGAAAGGTCGAACACACTATCTCTTTCTTCGGGAACAAGAGCTTAAATCTGGCGCCTTAGACCACTCAGCCATTCTGTCCGCACTCTATTCAGCGAACTTATTCAACACTTTTAATCAGCGAAAAATCTCAAACTTTATTACTTTTTGCCTAATTACTAAAAAAGTACTGAATCGATTTCGATGAAATGCGAATCTAAACCATTCTAGAATCTACTGGAACACACACAAAAAATTTCATTAAAATTGGTCCAGTCGTTTAGGATGAGTTCAGTGACATACACACGCACAGAAGAATATATATATATTCTGAAAATTTAATTTATGGGGGAAAAATCTATTTTCAAAAATACATGGTGATCCCCAACTCCCGACCCTCTATCCCTTCCACACACACACACATATTCCTTTCATACCAGACATGTCATCCACCCCTAAATGCTTAAAATAGTTCATTTATGAACTAGAATAATAAATGAACTAGAATGATAAAATTATTTTCATATATTAAATGTTTATTGAATTTCTGGTCATTAAAGCAGAAATTCAATAGACATTTAATATATGAAAATAATTTTATATATTATCAAATTGCTGCAAAAGTTAAATTCGTCTGATCATAAGCAAACAATAGAATAACTATCCAAATCAAAAAGATAGGATAGAGCCGGGTCACTGGGAAGAAAGAAATAATTGTGTGGTATTATTTTTTTTTTCCCCTCTCTTAAATCTACATTTCTGGGGTTAAAAAACTTTTTTTTTAAAAGCACTTTTTTTTTTCCAGCGGATTTGAAAACTACAAACTAGAAAATGATATAATCTAGTTTTAAATTAGATTAAGTTTACGCGTAACTTAAAATATAAAAAATAACAGTACATTATTTAGATTTCAAGTTTAAGAAACCTTTGTAGAATATTTTCCCACAAACCTCCTTACATGTGAAAGGTATAAGAGTGAGAAATTAAAATGTCTTTTCCCAACTACACCCACTAGGGAAAAAGAAATAGTTTTTAAAAAACATGTTTTACATAATTTTAAATATCTTAATGTTTAAATCTATACAAAATGTATGATAACAAAATCTGTGATAATATGAAATATATGATAATAAGATATAAAGTGCCTCGGAGTAATAACGCTAAGTCTATATCTACGAGTTCTGCGCAGAAGGGCTCTGAGTCATCTTAATCGCAAACAACTGCTAAAAGTTTATGTGTTCCATTTGTAGATCTTATTGCTGGAAGAAGCACGTAAGAATCAATGCCCGATCTAAAATTTAAAAGTAAGTTCTGTGATCTGAAGACTATATATTTAATAGGAAATACTTTGCTTATTACATAAACTGGTAGTGTATTTCGTGTACTTTCAAAATCTTGTGAAAGATTTCGGATGTGTTCGCGAGGTAATTTGCAGCTTAAAGTAATGCGAAATAAGTATACGGGGGTAATAGCGCAAGTTTTTTTTTTTTTTTTTTTTTTTTTTTTTTTATGTACGAGAAAGCATTATTGCATTGATGTATGGACCTAAGTGCTGTTCTGTAGAGTTGGAAAGTCTTTAGAACTAAACAATGCAAATGCCATTATTCCATCGTATTTTATAGTTTTGTTTGTTATTACCCACATAGGTGGGTAATAACGCCAAATAGATATGTGTAAAAATTACGCCATTACATTTTATGAATACATATCTGCTTAAATATTCTTTCTTGCATACATAAACAATAAGTTGCTGCTTCAAATCCTACATTTGTTTAAAGAATTACCTAAAACTAAGTCGAAATAATTGGTCGAACTTTAACGCGGCGTTATTACCCCAGAACAACTTATATAAAGTAGTATGTTTAATTAGTTATTAAAATTTAAAAATCGTATTTATCATTGTCATTGATGAAAATTCAAGATTTTTCTTGACATAACCTAATTATATTGCAAGCGATGTTTTCTAACTATACACATAAGCAGGATAAACACGTTCTAATGTTGACAGTCAATGGCAAATAACTATGATTATTGAATTACCTGTGAGTAACAAATTTAAATTTTAGGATGTTATATGTTGGTAAAAAGATCTCCTTTAAAGATATAATTTTGTATGATTTTTTCATGTAATAAGGCTGATATTAATAGTTAAAAATCAAAGTTTCAAATTTGTAGAGTTTTTCTTTCTTTAATTAAAAAAAAAAAAAAAAAAAAAAAAGGATGTAAACTGAAAAAATATCTGAAAATTTATACATGTGTTATTATTCTGTAAATATAAATATAAAAAAGAATAAATACGGTTAAGTGAAAATTTTAGCCTTTGAGCCTTAGGCGGTTAATAAAATGAGTACCAAGCTTGTTAGGGAACTAAATACTGCGGGTTCCGCGTCTGGTTCATCGACTTGCAATAACATCTCATCTCGATTGTCTTCTGGTTGAGCAACTGAATGGGACATAAGCTGTGTAGCGCACAGTTAACAGTTTTACGCACTCGAATCAATAGTTTTTATGTATTAATCGCGAATGAAATTTACATACGCGTTCTTGTTCTTCATCATATCGCATTTGAATGCTAGTAGTGTTATTCTTCTTCCGGTAACTGGCAACAGTATTGGAACTTTAACATTTGGATGGACCAAGTTTCCAAATGCGCTATCACCGACGCTGTAGTGAAAATATAAGGAGATATAACGTCGTATACACTCTGAATTTTTTTGAAAAGCTCCGTACACCCTCTGTTTTTCAAATAAAGCACTTGTGTATTCTTTAACTATGAATGCTTATGAATCTAATGTATACCTTCTGATTTTTTTATAACTACAACACTGGCTATCAGCTTTGTGTTTTATTTCCGACCAAGCATTCTTCGATAAGAGTTGTTTGTTCGGATGTATACTATCACCTCTCAAAGTTTTGTTCATTTTTTTATGAAGCAACCTGTATATATTTAAACAAACAATAATATTGTATAGTATAAAAGGCAAATTTACGCGCAAAAACTGCGGGGTACTCAAATTTCATTCATTTTAATAAAACAGGTTTGGTGTATCAAATTTTGAGAAACATACCTCCCGATTCTCCCACTCTACCCCCATCAATGATCGTTTTACTGAAAGATATTTTAAACGAAACGTTACTTTGATGAAAACTTTATCTTAGGAGAAAAAATTATGCTAATTTATATTCACTTTTATCAAATGCCAAGCGTGTGATTAAATTACACTTTCGCGTATATTATTAAAAAGTAAATGGATGCTAAGAAAAGTTAGGCGCCATTTGTGAGGAATGAAATATATTTAGCATGAGAAATAACATTTTTGTCTGAAGAAGCTATTGAAACTCTTTAAAATAACAAGCTGTTTTTAAAATATGTATTTTCTATAAGTTGAAGCTAATTTTAAAAACTAGTCGTTGGGAGCCATCGTAATACTTATCCATCATGGATATCGATAAAATAATATATGAAAATAAAACATGTGTAAATTATTTATAAAATGCATTGCAATTCCAAAACTTTTGTTAACTTTTTGTTTAACTTTTGTTAAACGTATATTTAACAATTTTAATATACATAACAATGCTCTATTTATAACTACTCAAGTAGTACCGAATTGCTTAAAAGAAATATCCTTATAACTCCAAAAATAATAATCAAATTAACTAACAGTTTATTGTTTCGGACTAAGCGTCTAATTTCCAATTAAAATATATCTTTGAATTGAAATTTGAATGAAATACAGGGTCATGAAAAATCGAAGGATGTAGAAAACAGGATTACAAATATCTCGACAACTAATTATCCGATCGACTTCGTTCTTTAGGCAAAATTTGTGTTATTTTATTGGATTTTACGTCCTCTAATTAAAATAGTTTGACATTTTTTATATACTTTTCATCAGAACGAATTTTTCGAGAGTCCGAAAAAAATAGTTTTGGATAATCGAGGTTACTGATATTAAATAGTCTTCTTCCCATTCTTACATACTAAGTACATAGAAGATTTCAAGTCTCTACCTCAATTGTTCGGGAGATCGAGCGTTTACAGACAAACAGATGGCAATTTTTTTTTCTAAAAATATGTATTTCGGAATCTCCAATGTTTGAAACGTGTAAATCAGTCGAAAAAAATTTCGATTTTCAAAACGATTGCAAGACTTACCCTATATTACGTATGATGGGTAAGTAATAAAGTTTTTACCTATAAATTTTAACAGGTGGTATCCTCCAAAAAGGATGCTTGAAATGTGAAATTCAACAATTCCGGAACTGAATTCTGTATTGAGAGTCACAAGAGGAAGAAAACATCTCTTCATTCATATCGCGCGTTTCTTTTCTATTTTTCAGTCGCGCGTTTTTTAGCACTTTCCAACAAAGTTGAAAAGTGCTTATGCATTCGGTTTTTCTGCCCGTCTGTCCACGCTCGAACTCCCGTAAATATACTCGGATTTCCATGCAATTGTAAAAGCTTATTTAGGGCTACCAAAGCATGTTTGATATTGAATATGAAGTATGTACGACTAATGGTTCATTAACAAGGGCACTCAAAAGAATTCGATTACATTATGGGATACAGGTAAAAAACATTTGGAGAATATTTTAATGACATTACGCTGTTTCAAATGTATCAAAACTGATATAAATCATTGAATTTCACTATGATCACGTTAAAACAGAGCATTCATAGCATTTTTTATTCATTTACAGGGACACACAAAAGAAATGGGTTTTGCGTAATAATTGCTGGAGAGTACGTTTTAAAATTCGGTATACACTTTTAAATTTAACTAGTTTTTTGTATTTTACTCTTTATATATAAATTCTATACCTCATATACAGGGCTGCACAAAAGTATTCGTATACCATTCTCCTTATTAGAGAAAATTGCTGAAGAAGAATTTTCAACTGAAATACAATTATCTCGTAAATGAACTAAATTTCGGAATGCATGTTGTTAATAAATACAAACCTCTATATCATATACAAAACTTTAAAAAAAAAAAAAAAAAAAATCAGATAGTTTTCCGATTGTAGATGGGAATAGCTGAAATTCGGTTGCGACATGCGTTATATATTTCCACAAGATAAAATGAGACGTAATGTTTTAATTTTTTTAAGCGGTGGAATTTTGTTACATTATTCTAAATATGTTGAAAAGTGCTTCATAATATATGCTTGACGCACGATTTTTTCCCTTCTTGTTTAATTATTAAAAACAGAATTTAAACAATATTCTAAATAGTAAATGATACTAAGTTGAATATTTTGTAAGAAATATAATATAAGGAATAAAACTAAAAAAACACCTTTTGCGCATTTTTCAAACATTTCACGATACAACGCATTCTTTAATTAACTAGATAAAATATGTGTATGCTTTATATTAAAATCTTACATAGTGCGTGCCACGCACTTGTGAAAAAATTTAATCTACAGTATTGAGTATAAATTAAAGCATGTTATAGCGGATTAATATTCAGAAACATTTTATTCAGCTTAAAATATGCAAAATATAAATTGTGCACGCGTGCAAGAGGAGGCGTTATACAAGAATGGGTATAGAAGAATATTCCTTTTATCGATTAGAAATTGAAGAGGAAGAAAAAAAAGGAGTGGGAAATGTCGTTTAATAATCATCTTTAAATAGTTCAATCAACCAAAAATGCTGTTCAAGTATAAAGACAAGTATAAAAAGAAGGGGTATATATTTTTTTTTCTTAAAAATCGGAAAGTGATGGATGGAAATGAAAAATGTTGGAAATTAAAACACTTCCGTTTTAAAACATGTGAAAATAAATTTTCAGACATTAGAATCTAAAAGAATTTCCTTCATGATAGTCATGGAAAAATAGAGAACAAATACACAATGTTCTTTTCGTTAGTTTACATTCAATAATGTAACTACTCATTATAGCATAAATATTAATAGCCATAAGAACAAACAGAATTGGTAAAAAAATATACTATTTTTTTTTTTTTTTTTTTTTTTTTTTTTTTTAAGAAATGCAGATGGTATACTGCTATAAAACAAAGCTTCACAAACCCTTAGAATGTTGCTTATGGAAAATATTAATATGGTAACTTATTTAACTGGAATAAAACACAAATACACGAAAAATTATACTATTTTGTACTCACTTTTTTCAGATACCAAGCGTGTGATTAAATTACACTTTCACGTATATTATTAAAAAGTAAATGGATTCCAAGAAAAGTTAAGACGCTTTTTGTGTGGAAAGAAATGTATTTAACACGATTAATAGTACTTTTATATGAAGAAGCTATTCGACATTTTTAAAAACAGAATAACTATTTTTAAAATATGCATAAGATAACGCTAATTAAAAAAAATAATAATAATTTTTACCTATAAATTTTTATAGGTGGTGTTTTTTTAAAAAGGATGCTAGAACTTTGAAATTCAATAATTCAAGAACTGAATTCTGTATTAAGAAACACATAGGAAAGAAAATATATCTTCATTTATATCAAGCGTTTCTTTTCTATTTTTCTATCACTCACTTCTTTTAAATCAAAAACAGAATTTAAACAATATTTTAAATAGTAAATAATAGTAACTTGAATATTTTGTTAAAAAACTTTTTTTTAGCATATTTCAAACATTTTTAAACACACGATACAAGGAATTCTTTAACCAGATAAAATATGGGTATGTTTATATTAAAATCTTAAATAGTGCGTGCCACGCACTTGTAAAAAAATTTAATCTACATTATTACGTATAAACTTAAAGCATGTTATAGCGGATTAATTTTCAGAAACATTTTATTCAGCTTAAAATATGCAAAATATAAATTGTGCACTTGTGCAAGAGGAAGTGTTATACATGAAGTGCAGAAGAATATTTTTTTTATCGATTAGAAGTTGAAGAGGAAGAAAAAAAAAGAAGGGTTGAGAAATGAGAAATGTCGTTTAATAATCATCTTTAAATAATTCAAACAAACAAAAATGCTGTTCAAGTATAAAGACAAGTATAAAAATAAGGAATATTTTGTTTTCTTAAAAATCAGAAAGTGACGGATGTAAATGAAAAATGTTGGAAATTAAAACACATGAAAATTAATTTTCAGGCATTAGAATCTAAAATAATTTCCTTCATTATAGTCTTGGAAAAATAGAGAACAAATACAAAACGTTCTTTTCGTTAGTTTACATTCAATAATGTAACCTCTCAGTGCATCATAAATATTAGTAGCCATTAGAACAAACAGGACTGATAAAAAATATATATTGATTTGTAATTTATTTTTTAGAAATGTAGATGGTATACTGCTATAAAACAAAGCTTCAAAAATACTTTGAATATTGCTCTTTGAATATTACTGTATGGAAAATGTTAGTATGGCAATGTATTTGAGTTATTTGTATGCATAAAATACAAATACATGACAAGTTTTTCTTTCGGACTGTATGATGCGCAAGCCATACTATTCAGCTTGAAGGGGGTGGCAAGGGGAGAAAATGGATCAAAATTTCGGCCGGCAAAGTGCACTTTTAAGTTATTTAGGGTCAGAAGTATACGAATCTGAACATAATTGCCGATCCTCATATTTTGCATACTGAACTCCTTGAAGCGCATCTGGTCTAAATGCACTGTTATCGTAATTGCTGTACAAATGCCCGTATACGATCTAAAAAAGGAATGTAAAATTTCATAAAATGGAAGGGAGTAGAAAATTATTGACACCATTTTCTTTTTTAGCGCTCTAGAATCTATAAAGCACTTGTGATCCATACTAAGAAAAAAAAAGTTCTTAAAAGTTTAGGAAACTTTTACAATATAAAGATTTGTTGTATATTAGCTTTTGTATGAAATGTGTCGGACCTGTGAAAATTATCGTTATAGGTAGTAAAGTTAGGCAAATTTCCTTATATTTTTACAGATGGCCATAATAATTGCCAAAAAGACATAAAAGGGTAATAAAAGTACAATAAAATAAAATAAAATACATTTTCTTGTAATATCGAAAGTAAGAAAAAAAAGAGCATTTAGCTTTATAACGATCACATTACTAGATTCTAATACTTAGAAAAAAACGAAATTTCTCGTAAATTCTCAACTAAAACAACATTGTTTTAGAAGATTTTTAAAATCAGATAAAGCAAAAGAAAACTAATCGATCGAAAACTTTTCCAAACAATATATATTTTTTCAAATGAAAAATCTTTGATTCATTGTGAGAGTAATGAAAAAGAAAATAATAACACTATCATATATAATTCCCAAAACACACATTAAAATGCACTTTATTTCAAATCCAAGTGAATCCAAAACGAAAAAAAAAAAAATATCAAATGATACACGAGAGAGAATTATTTTAAAAGGCAATGTCTATTCGTAAAATAAATTCTATCTCACTTTAAACAAATGCTATAATATGGTAGTTCGTTCATGCAGGAAAAATAAAAATACTGTAACTTTACCTGGTGAATCAATCACTAAATGAAGGAAACATTTGAAACAGACATTAAACTTTGAAGAAATTATTACAATATTTATTCAAAATAAAAGCCTTTCACAAAAAGAAGTAAAAAAAAAAAAAAAAAAAAAGAAAAAAACTTAAAGAGAAAAAAGTGAAAACATATACTTAATGAAATCATAGTTATTATTACTATTACATTTATTTTATGATTAAAATTGCATTTAATAGCATTAAATATTAAATTTATATGATACTAGAAATTAAGAGTTTTTTTTTTTAATTATTATTATCATTTTGTTACAGACCAGGAGGAGCACCACAGATAATCACTTCACCGAGTTCACGGATGAAAATTTAGGATTAGTTAAATTTCGATTCGCATATTAAAACGCAATCGGTATGCCAAGTCATATCTTGGTGGAAAATACATAAAAAACCGATTTTAGAGGTTGACACATAGATACCATTATGTTTTCCTTCTTCCAATCCTCTATGTTTTCATACTTTTGGATAAGGCTCCTGTAATACGGGCTGACTCACACCTCCATTTAATTTCCAAAACGGAGTCTGACTTGGCGTCTTATCGCGTACAAGGGGAGGCGAGTAAATTTAATTACTCAGTCTCATGATGAAATATAAAAATAGATAGCTAAGACATTTAATTATCTCATATATTAAAAGGTAAAATAGTTACTTATAATTATGCTTTTGTGTAATGCTGTATAGAATTAAAAATTTATTTTTATAAATCTATGTTTATTGATATGTTTTACATACATATTTAAAAAAGAAACCTTAAATTCAACTAATACTAAATATCAGTTGTGAGTATACACAGTGACGCCAACTTACATGGGCCCCAATTTCAATTTGTTTAATATGTAATTTGTTCTTTTTATTCATTTAATCGCTCAAATGAAATTTGATTTTATTAATGTTCTCAAAAGTAATTTTGAATGGAAAATAGTAAAGACATCAGTTAGAATTATAAGAGCATTGAAAATCCTTTCAGCAGAAGTATAATTAAATTTCTTACGAAAACAAATTTCTTTCATATTTTACCGACTGTTTTGATGTCTTGAACTGATAAAGCACTTAGGTGGCTAAAATGTATGTTTTTCTTTAGTTTTTTGTACTTACAATAATTAGCAATTTTCATTTTATTTATGATAAATATTGATGTATTTATAAGAAAGAACTTGTGACAGTATAATTCAACAAACTTGTTTATAAAACTATTATAATTTAAAAACTTGCTTAGGAAAAAACATAATTTAATTTTGAATTATCCTCTTTGGCCATTCGTTTCCCCCTCCCCTCCCTCGCTCTCTCTACACACACACATACACACTAAAAGTAAAAAGTTATTTTGTTACAAAAATAATTTGAGCCCACCCAATATTTTTTAAAAATTCGGCGTTACTGAGTTTACATATACAGGGTGTCCGAAAAGTCTGGAAACGGTCGAATAACTCGAGAAATACATATGAGATTGAAAAACGTAAATATACGTGTTAAATATTTTTAAATAAGCTACTCAGTTATAGCAAATTTGACCTTCGTAACCGACCCCCTGGGGGTCAGAGGGGGTCCAACTTTGAAATCTTAAATTATAACCCCCATTTTTTATTGCAGATTCGGATTCTACGGACAAAAATACGTAACTTTTGTATTTGATGTTTATTTCAAATCTTCGTTTATCACGGTGTAATCGAGCATATTAAATCGATACATATTCCCGCTTTTCCAACGGGATTTTCCCTAATCGAAACTGATTGGGCAGAATTTTTGACGTCAAATTCCTCGTCTTTTGTAGAAATAGCGTTTCCTGAAAATCACCCGTGGTGATTATTTCAATAGTGCTACACTGTTAAAAATTTGAATCATTTGCTGCAGCGTCACTCCACAGCTATTATAGAATGTCTCTTTTTTGACCAATGAGAATGCTCCATAACACAGTAAAGTAATCGTTTTCTATAAAAGCGGTGGAGTGACGATGCAGCAAAAGGGTCAATTTTTTTACAGTGTACTTTACTGTGTTATGGAACATTCTCATTGGTCATGAAAGAGATATTCTATAAAAGCTGTGGAGTGACGCTACAGCAAATGGATCAAATTTTTAACTGTGTAGCACTACCGAAATAATCGGCACGGGTGATTTTCAGGAAACGCTATTATTGCAAAAGACGAGGAATTTGATGTCATAAATTCTCCCCAATTAGTTTCGATTAGGGAAAATCCCGTTGGAAAAGCCGAAATATGTTTCGATTTAATATGGTCAATTACACCGTGATAAACGAGGATTCGAAATAAACATCAAATACAAAAGTTACGTATTTTTGCCCGTAGAATCCGAATCTGCAATAAAAAATGGGGGTTATAATTTAAGATTTCAAAGTTGGACCCCCTCTGACCCCCAGGGGGTCCGTTACGAAGGTCAAATTTGGTATCACTGAGTAGCTTATTTAAAAATATTTAACACGTATATTTACGTTTTTCAATCTCATATGTATTTCTCGAGTTACTGGACCGTTTCCAGACTTTTCGGACACCCTGTATATTCACATGCATTGGACTATGTTTTTATTATTTTCACTATAGAAGTACGATGTGATTTGTTATAAATTAAAAATAGAAAGGCTTCAAATGCAAATATTCTATGGTATATCTTTAGAAGTTAAGTATGCTGTGATTTAGTTGAGAAAATTCGATAAATCTGAGCTGTTGTGTATTGTATATAGGAGGTGGTAAAATATTCATTAATATAAGCCAATGCAAGCGACAAAACACTCAAGTTTTAACGACAACATTCAAATATATTTAAGTGAAATATGCAACAATTGCTATGATTAATTTAAATGCAGTAGATTCAACTTTATGAGATAACACTTAGAATTCTGATTGATGGAGTAGTCTCCGGTTCAACGAAGTTTTCGCCTCACTGACTGCGGACAACAATGCTTAACTCTGAATAGGTTTAGCGAACTTGAACTTGGTTATCGATTTGTAATCAACGCGAAACCCGTCGGCAGTCAAACTTCGGGAAATGCTTTCTAATTAATTCTAATTTTAAAAAGCATTCCTTTATACCTTTGATCATGTGAATAAAATGTCAGCTATATAACAGTATACTTTTATCAGATTTTAAAGGAAAGTGGTTATACATCCCGGAAATGTATTTTATTTATTTACTGATCAATACATACACGATCAAATTTCTTATAAATAATCTAAGTTTTTTTTTTTTTTTTTTTTTTTTTTTTTAACTCAAGTTTTATAAAAAATATTTTGCACCAGAATTTTGATTTAAAACTTTTTTAACTTAGTAATTTAATTTTTGTATGTATGTGTTTTGTTTAAAATTATTTTATTAAAGAATAAATACTGGCTCAAAACAAAAAATATTCATTTGTGCGAATCAAAATGACCGATATCAGTCCTCCTTACAAGGAAGGTCTCCATACGGGAATACTCAGAAAAATCTGAAAAAATTACAGAATGCTCTTGTCATATGGACACATTTGTTTATAAAAGAAATTTCGGCGGAACATCGATAGAGCGTCCATAAAAAAATAATGAAATTTTCGTTTATCTGGCGATTTATCGCCGATTGGCAATTAAACAAAATTAAAAACCTCTTTAATGCCGGTTATTCTTTAACCTCTTCGCTACGAAAGTCGTTTACTTAATTTTTAATCTTTTATCACCGGTTTTTACAAACAAAAATTGTTTGTAATTGAATTACGAAAATACTCTGATTAAGTAAGGTAAACTTTACAATAAAAATAACTGGTGGGAATAATGAAGGATTTATATGCAACACTTCAACCTGCAATCAAAGATATAGCTCGGCATAAAACGTCTATGTTTACAAATCTCCATATAATTCTGCAGCATTATCTATGAAAATATATAAAAATAGAAATATTTTACAACGATCAGAGAGAGTACCACAATTTCAGTAATTATGACAACTAAATCAAACGCTGAAACGCTTAGTCGAACATAGTTATTGATTTGTAATCAGTCTGAAATATGTAAGTTATTGTTAAAATTACACAAAAGGATTCATTAATTGTAAAAGTTCTTAAAATAAAAGCTTTGGTTAATTTATCGTTATTTTATTTTATTTTATTTACTTTTTACTTTTTCTGGAGAATGTTAAAAATATTCAAAACATTAGAAACTAAAGAAACTGGGCAGAGGTTAATTTGTATGCACGGTTTTATTCAGAACAAATAGCTCAGAATAAAATCTCATTGCATATAAATCTGTAAATAATTTCATAATATTTCCGATGATAATATACAGTAGCAGAATTATTTTTTCGCCTTTCCGAATGCTGCAGTTTCAGCTTTTCAACAAAAGAGTAGAATACTGCGATGAAGTAGATCTTCAATTCAAGGAAATTCTGAATCATTGATTATGATAACAAAATGCAGCGTCAAAATTGTTAGTCGAACACAGTTATCGATTTGTAATAGTCCTGAAATATTTAAGCGATTGCTTAAAATAGTAAAAGAACGCTTAGTAGTTGTGATTTTTTTTTTTTTTTTTTTTTTTTTTTTTAATGTGTTGATTTATTTATTGCTGATTGTTTACAAAATCTATTTATTCTATAAAAAGCTTACCTAAAATAATAAAATAAACAAAAAATAAATCATATGCGCACGTATTTATAAGTAAATGTTCCTTTAAAACTAAAAGAAATAGCTTGGGAAAAAATCTCAGTATTCATAAATCTGAAAATAAGTTGGAATATTGGAACATTTTCGTTGAGAAACTGCGAAAATGCTAAAAATATTTAAAATATTAGGAACTAAATGAACAGAATAGAAGTTAATTTCTATGCACGACTTTATTCTGAACAAAAAAATAGCTCAGAATAAAATCTCATTGCATATAAATTTGTAAATAACTCCATAATATTTCCGATGAAAATATACAGTAGTAGAATAATTTTTTCGCCTATCCAAATACTGCAAATTCAGCTTTTCAGCAAAAGAGTAGATTACTGCGATGAGGTAGATCCTCAATTCAAGGAAGTTCCGGTTCATTGATTATGATAACTAAATCCAGTGTTAAAAACGATAGTCGAACACAGTTTATCGATTTGTAATCGAGCAGTTGTGAAAATTCTTTTTAAAGTTGATTTATTTAGTTGATTATTTTAGTTGATTTTCTTTTTTAAGTTGATTCATTTATTGCCGATTTCTAAAAATCTATTTACTCTACACTGTTAAAAATCTTATCCTAGTTTAAACCAAATTTTGGTGCTCAATAGCTGCCAGTGTAAGATGATGGAATCTTGAACCAATAGTTGGAGCTTCTGTTGAAGCATAGCTCCATTAGTTGGAACGAGGTTGAAATAGAAAACTCCAAATGTTGGTAACGAGATTTCACCATCTTATGATGGCAGCCAATGAGCACCAAAATTTGGTTTAAACTAGAGCAAGATTTTTAACAGTGTACAGAAAGCTTGCTTTAAACATTAAACCAAATCAAACAAAGAAATAATTTTGGTTTGGTTTTATTTTTGTCGTCCGATTATCTACACTAATGGGATATAGGACCAGGGAAAGTGCCCTTCGTGGGGGTCTTTCTAAGGGAACCTAACCCGTATTTAGTACTTATAAATCTGAAAATAAGTTGGAATATTGGATTATTTCCGTTGAAAATTTGCATCAGAAGAATTACTTTTACACCGATCCGAAACTGCAATTTATGGTTTACGGCAAAACAACATGAAAGTGTGGCAATGAAGTAAACCGTCAATTCGATTCGATGATACTTCACTTCCTAATTTTTATAACTAAATCCAACGCTGAAATCGTTTGTCAAGCTACTTATTCAATCTATAACCAACATGAAACCTGTAAGTAAACGCTTAAATTCGAATAAATTACCTGTTTTTTTTTAAAAGAAAAAAAAAACTGATTAATTTATTGCCGGTTTCTTTTACTCAAAGAATGCATAAAATCTTCCGAAAAGTAAGAAATCAAAAGGAACTACGAATATTTATACGCAACTGTTTCCTTAAAATTCAAAGTAGCTCAGAATAAAATCTCAGCGCACATAAATCTGCAAATATTTTGGACTTTTGGAATATTACCGGTGAAACTAAGTAGCAACAGAATAATTTCTACATCGATCCGAATACTGCAACTTCAGCTTTCTCTGTAAAATGGAAGGCAGATCTTCAATTCGATGATTTATTGAACTTTGTTTAGTTTAGACCGATTACTAACGCGAGGGATATATAAGCTCAGTGTTAGGGAAGATTGTCCTCCGCTAAAATCTGTGTAAAAAAAAAAAAAAAAAAAAGAGTCGGGTCCGTTTTTACGCAACGTTCGAAGAAAATCACAAAAAACTTCAAAATGTTAAAGTTTTTCTTTTTTTTTAATATCTGCTACAGTAGCCACTAAAATTTTCTTTTGAGAGGAATACACCGCTTACAATCCACAAAGATCTAAAAAAAGAGTTCCTCTTTTTTATTATTATTTTATTATTATCTTTTATCTTTATTTTTATTATTTATTTATTTATTTATTTGGTACATAATAACAATTTATAAATTAATAAGTGTGTAGGTTTTAAGAAACAGTAAAAGACGAGAGAATAACTATACTTTTGTCGTTAGAAATAGAATATTTTCATTATAATATGAAACTGATAAACAAACAAAATGTCACTGAGGTGTATGAATTAATAACTGTTGAAAATACTAAATTCATAACAAAATTTATAATGATATATTTTCCTTAAGAAAAGGTTTTAAGCATTTGCGCTCATAAAAACGTGCTATTTAAAAAATCATGAGTTAAGAAAACAGATTGATGTTAGCATAAAAATGATATACAAAAAAATAATTTTCATAAAAAAACGTAAATTATGAATTTGATAAAATGAATTTAAAACTTAGGCTGAAAATTAAAAAAATATAATGAATAGAAAATTAATATAATGAAGGATAGTTTAAGCAATAAACAATGGCTATGTAATTTAAAATAATGGTTTAATAATTTAATATACTAAAGAATTTAATGAATTAATGAATAATTATAGTGTTGTTTTCTTTTTTCATTGAAAGACAAATATCAAGGTTAATAGATGTAAGGGAGAGCAGGTAACAAATTATAGCAATAAAAAATAAATAAATAAAAAAGAAAATACATATACTTTTGTTATAAGAAATAGGATTAGATCATCCTGATTTCAAGAATTTAATGATTTAATATAATAAAGAATGATTTGAACTATTTGAATATACATGTGTAAAGTATTTTAATTATTACTAACTTTATATTATAACTAAATTATTACTAACTAGAAGACAGCCCGTCAAAATGACGTGTTTGCATTTTTAAAAGGATGATAAAAAAATTATAACTGTGGTCAATCAGCCACTTTAAGCTTAAACAATTTTTAAAAATACTGCGATTAAACACGCGGAAAAAAATCTATATAAAAAAAGGAAATTTTAACAGAAATTTGCATTTAAAACTATAACAAAACTGTCTGGTGGAAGGGGGGGATTGGAATGAACAAATCGTAAATACATAAATTTTAAAAGAATAAAGTAACGCAAAAAATCAATTATAAAAGATTATATTGTGAAACTACAGCCAAAAAATATATAAAAATACTGAGAGAAAATAATAAAAATAGCTAAAATGTATTAAAAAAAAATTCCTATTTTGGACTATTTTTTAGCTAATACTTAAAAAAAAAAAAAAAACACTCTATAAGATCGGAAACAAATG
The DNA here is from genome assembly GCA_964019185.1 of Maratus speculifer. Lineage (NCBI taxonomy): Eukaryota > Metazoa > Arthropoda > Arachnida > Araneae > Salticidae > Maratus > Maratus speculifer. The sequence goes on from OZ025296.1 coordinate 291,273,944, forward strand.
TAAACAATAAAGAGTAAACAGCGCGTGTTCGAGAGACACACGCGCTGCGCGCGCGAGCTCAGGGATTTTGGCTTCCGAGTACTAAATCCGCTGTAATATTCACTCCATGTACTTGTCTCCTGAACACGCGCACTCAGCGCACATAGCTCCCGAACGCACCCAATCATTCCTGAGTCGTGATGTTACAATGGAGTCATTCTAAAGATTCATTCACGGAATTTGTCATTCTTAAATGGCACCAGTTTTAACTTGTTTATATTGTTTGTTCTTTTTCGTAATTGCTGGTTGTTTTATTTAGAACTTAAACATTATAATTAAATAGTTTTTGTAGGTTTTAAAGAAAATGCGTAATGAATAAATCTTTTACATGTATATTTTCATAAGTTGAACAATTAGAATATTTGTGAACGGCTCGGAATAGTTAAGCCTAACGTGGACGCAATTGCAATAAGTTTCTTTTTCTCGTGGATGGGCTGACCCCGGAATCGTCGTACACGGAGAGGTTTTATATATATAATAATTTATTTAAATTTATATTACTTATTATAACTACAGAATGCTTTAATTTTGTTCCCTTTTTTTGTTGATTGAATTGGTAATCGAAAAACAAGAAATCTCCATCTGAATGAAAAGTATACAGTAAAACCTCCATTAACGGTCACCTCTAACAATCGGCCATTTTTTCATAGAACGGAACGAGTCATATTGAATTAATTACTAGATCGAACCTCCGAATACCGTCAAATTCACTCCGAAATTCACTCGGACACGGCCATCGAAAGAAGCCGAGAGCATTGTAAATTGCGACATTTTCATTTGTTTTAGACACCTATTTTGTTTATGTAGGGCATTCTGCTATTCAGCCTGCTCTCTCCCCCCCCCCCCTCCCATTTCTCGGCTGCTGCTAGTCAGACGCACTTTTTATTTCGTCCAATAATGTGCCCGCTTTTTTCCTCCCTGTCTCGTTCCACACATTTCTGTGGAGTCGGATCGGAGAAGCTCGGTGTACACATGTATTTATTCTCGCAGTGACGCAAAACAATTGCGAAAGCAACATAAACAAATTAAAGTACGTTAAATTAAAGTGAGAAACTTCCTTTATTAATATAAAATACAGTTTGAGTTACTTTGTTTCTTGTTTATATTTTTGCACTAGTTCACACGAATAATGAATATATATTTATATTATTTTCACAACTGGCAATAATTTTGAAATTGGCAGTGAAACCGCATCAAATTTGAGAACCTTTATTTAATATGGTCATGTTGATGTCTTCACCCTTATCTCTTCCTTATGTTTCCTCCCTGTCTGCGCAGAGAAAAAAAGCGGTAACTATTTCTTCTCTAGCCAGTCATTTGTCTCTAAATTTTTAAATCGAACATGAGTAAAATGCATAAAAAGAATTTTTTATCACTCAGTGAAAAATTGAAGGTTATTGATGATAGTAAGAAAGGCATTAGTGTACGAAAATTAGCAGCAAAATATGGATGCGGAAGAACGCAAATAAATGAAATTTTAAAGAATAAAGAAGTGCATCTTGAGAAACATCTTAGAGGCGAAAACTTAGAAAACAAGGTCAAATGTCGCAAAACTGGGAATGAAGTAATTAATGAAATGTTATTAGAACGGTTTAGAAATTGCAGATCTAAAAATTTACCGATTTCAGGGCCCATTTTGCAAGCAAGTGCATTGAGAATTGCCAAAGAACTTAGTATTAATGATTTCAAGCTTCTAACGGCTGGATAGAAAAATTTCGCTTGAGAAATAATATCGTTTTCTGAATTGTTTGTGGTGAATCTCCTGATTGTCTTACAGATATCGCAGAATCCTGGAAAAATCTTTAGGCCGTCTTCTTGGTGAGTATGAAGCAAAAGACGTATTTAACTGCGTTGAAACAGGTCTTTTTTCCGGGCTGTTCCACTTAAGACTCTGTCTTTCAAAAATGATTCCCGTAAAGGCGTTAAACGTTCTAAAGAAAGATTAACAGTATTCTTTTGCTGCAAGATGGAAAGCGATTTCGAAAAACCAATTATTATTGGAAAGTCATCTAAGCCATGTTGTTTCAGAAATTTAGACATAAAAAAACTTCCTGTAGTTGGCGAAACAACAGCAAGACTTGGATGACCCAAGAAATCACGCTAAGTTGGTTGACAGTGTTCAACGAAAAGATGAAGAGACAGAAACGAAAAATTCTGCAGTTTATGGACAATGCTGCCTGCCACCTAAGCGACAAACAGTTTAGCAATGTAACAGTACCTTTTTCCCTCCTAATACAACTTCGACATGTCAGCCACTAGATCTGGGAATCATACAAGCGTTTAAAGTAGGATACAAAATAATGTTGGTGAATAAACTCATCTTAGAAATGACAGAAGCTCTGTCACTGATTGCTCTTCCCAAATCATTAAAAATGTTCAACATTCTGTTAATTGGTTATCAAGATCAGTAAAGTAATTGAACTGGGACACATTTCAAAAGTGTTTCGCACAAGCTGGATTCCAAGCAAGTCTCCATTTTTCATTCATTTTATTTCTTTGATTTTTGATCTTTAATAAAAAAATATATATAAAAATTTAAATTTTCAAAATTTATGAGGTTTAATTTGCCTTTCAGAAACTTCCAAATGTCGGTAACATCTCTGAAAAACAATCAAGTAACGATCTTAGCGATAGTGAATTAATCCCATTATTTAAAGCAGCAAAAATTATCGACATAAAGACACATGAATTTATTTCTATTGATAATAATTTGCCCGTATCAGCCACTTACGATAGCATGCCGGAAATGGTTCAGGATTTGATGAAAGAAGAGGACGCTGAAACTTTAAATGAAGACGAAGCGGAAATTGAAAAAGAAAAAGAGACCAAACTAAAGTCTTATCAAGAAGTCCTCGCAAATGTTCAAGACATTCAATTTTTTGCTCTGAATAAGAACGACGAAGATTTGTACAATAAAACCAAAGATATTATCGTATTGATTGAAAAAAATTAAGTTCGAAATGTACAAAACAAATTAAACTATCAGAATTCTTTAATGTGAAAAATAATTTAAAAATTATACATTTTTTGAAGTATTTTATTAAATTAAATAGTTTTGCTTGATTATTCTAATAAGTTGAAGAAAAACCTCCATATACCGGTGACCTCTAAGAAGCGGCTACTTTTACCCAGTCCCAAAGCTGGCCGCTCTTCGGAGGTTTTACTGTATTCACTACTCAATGGAAGTAGGATTGACACATATTACCAATCAGATATCTACTGATTAAAGAGCAAATCTGTAATATCAGTTCGCATAAATAATTCAACAGCAGCATACCGTTGTTTAAAAGAATAATCTGTCACTCAAAAGAAGCGTAATCATGACATTCGTATACCCAGCGATAAAAACAGTCACAGCAACAGAAGAATCCTTGGTTTTTTATCCCGATAAATAAATATCACACATTTCTAATCTGACCTCCTGAAAGACTTTCACTTAGCGAAAATCTAAAGTCGTTAAGAGAAAAAAAAATTGAGCCAAAGTTATTGTAATATTTTTATTTATCTGTGAGGAAAAGTTCCTTAACAAGCCTTATCAAATTGGCAAAAGAAATGAAAACTGTTCCAGGTAATTATCTCTCCAGGAAGAGTTAATAAATATTTCATAAGTTCTATCTGATACAATCCTCATAGCTCTAGAAATTTTACAAAAGTCATAAAATATGAAATGGGCCGTCTGACCAGAAAAGAGGTTCCGAACATAAGAAATACAACAATGTTTTAACCTTTAGGCAGACCGTACACTGAAACAACAAAAGCAACATGATGAACTTCTCAGAAGAAGAAACAAGTCGAAACAAAGAAAAATTGCTGTTTCAAACCCGTTCTTTCTTCGAAGTCGAGGAACATGTTGCGTGAGTTGCCACAGTTATGCGACCTACCGACGCGATGATCGCGATCAACCGTAAGCGGCACTAGCGTCTCATTATTAGACGATTCCCTATGGAAGAACAAAAAGTGGGAAAGTGCACTTTTTAATTGGGGGTGATGTACAGAAGTGGAAACTCATATTGACCGAATTGAGATTTATTTCAAATTTCGTTCTAAGCTATTTTGTCGTAATACCAATTACTTTGATCTGTGTCGTTTGTCTCCAATTTGGAGAATTGAATTAAAAAATATTAAAAAATTGAATAAATAGATACAAAATCACTACTTTTAAAAATTCTATAAAGTTGGCAAAAATAAGAATCAAAAAGCTTTTGCTTCGACGTTGATGATATGAGTTATTATCAATTTGTTTTTTAGAAATGAAATAATTTAGTGCATATTTCGTGTCCTAAAAATTTTGTTTCCAACGAAAGGAAATATATGTATTGTAATGTTTACACTAGATCATCCCCATTATTTAAAAGTACAATTGGAAAATAGAAAACTATTTTTTAATAATAATAATTCAGGTTTTATGATTAATATCAAAAAATATTATGCGATGATTGAAAAATATAAAAAATAATTTAAAAATGCCCCCGCCCCCCCCCCCAAAAAAAAAAAAATTAATAGATTGATATTGATTTTAATATGGTTTTAAATTTTTGATTTTGAGACGTTAGTATAAGGCGAAAGGCGGTTCTCAGGAGGGAAACACCTCACAGCCACTGGTAAGCCTTTCAGTTCCATGAAGTTTCCCTATTCAACGCTGAAACGATTAGCCGAAACACTTATTTATTTGTAATCAGCCTGAAATACGTAATATAAGAGTTAAAAATAATATAAGAGTTTTTATAAACAATAAAAATTCTTTCAGAAAAGGCGTTGATTAAATAATTGTCAGTTTCAACAAAAAATAATAGGGTTTATTTATATGTAAATGTTAATTTATATACACAGTTTTCTTTCGAGCAAAGAAATGAATGTTCCATAATAAAACCTCGGTGAATATAAATTTGCAAATAATTCGGAATTCTGGAATATTTTCGATAAAAATATGTAGCAACAAATGTGCTTTTATACCGATTCTAATACTGCAATTTCATCTTTTCAGCAAAATGGTATAGTATCGTGATTTCAGAGAAGTTTCGCCTTACTGAATATGAATACAATAAATAAATCCAGTGGTGAAATACTCAAAGTTAGTTACTGATTTGATATCGGCTGATAGATGTAAGTGATTGTCTAAAATTTTAAATTATAGAACAGCGTTCATTATCTGCGAAAATTCTTTTCAAGTAAAACGACTTTCGTTAAGATGCAGACCCGACCGGCGGTTTCTTTTACTTTTCAAGATTTCGTTCATCTGGCGAAACCCTATTTGTATCTGTCCCCTGTCTGTCCGTTACAGAATCCGTACACAAAAACTGTATAAGTCAAAGACTTCAAATTTTATGTACTTACAGCTGAATATCTCGTGTCATACGACAAATCATAAAATTTTGAAAAAGTCTTATTTTAATTTAGTAATTATAATAGATAATAATACCTTTTACAGGCCAAATAGACATATTGGCATATTTTAAATTATTTTTTTGCACATTATGCCTTCTAGTGCTTTAGTGAAGGGATATTAGTCATTAATAGGGCGGATTTTTTTTTTTTATATATATATATATATATAATTTTCAAAATATTCCCAATTGGGAACATTGGTCACTTCCGGCGGTCATTTTCCAGTGGTCATCGGTCATTTTTATGATTTTCTGAACATTTCCCCATAAACGATATGAATGTAACTTCTATTTCAAAAAATCAAGTCATCTTTTTACTATTTCTGCTAATTTTTTCAAGTCAATGTTGATTAAATTTAATTTTTAATAAATTTTTAAACTTATGTTCCCGATTTAGAATATTGGCCTGTAAAAGGTTAAAGAGTGCCGAAGAACTAATTTATAATAATTTTTCAAAGTATGCAAATCTATAGCATAATAAAGAGTCAAAGTCATGTGAATGTCATGAACAATTACCGTCTGACCCTTTTGCTTTTCATAAGCAAGGCAACCATTTTTAATGGTTTTTTTTTTTTTTTTTTTTTTTTTTTTTTTTACATTAAATGTTATGATCACAAAGAATTCTTGGTAATTTTATGTTAGTAGTGAAGCCCAAATCTAGCTATTATCATTATTTAACTCGCCAATTAGCATTTGTTTATTTTTCGCATGGTAAATTAACATAGTACTTTCATGTTGAAATCGAGTCATGATTTATGGTATTATTTATAATTTCTCCTTTCTTTTACTATTTTTTTCGCTTTAAAAGAAAAAAAGTAAGTGAAAGTCGTGAATTTTAAATGCTTCAATTTTAAATTAAAGTTTTTATTTTAAATGAAATTAGTGAAAGACAAAAAACAGGAACAGTGTCTAACGATTTATCACCTGCACCCGGCTTGCATAAAAATGCAGAGTTCTTGATTTCTGTATCAAAATCTTACGATTTCGCGAAAGATGGAACAAATTGAATTATAAATAAAAGTAACATGATACAATGTTTAGCATACATTTAAGGGAGACCGAACTGCTCGCCAAGGGCAGCTAGTCCTTAAATTATGAATATACAGGGTTATTACAAATGAATCATCGAGTTTTGATACGTCACTAAGCGCGAACTAGGAAACGTATATGCTTCCATGACAACTCAAATGAGAGGGCATCAACTACAATTTTGCGCTGCGTATATGTCATGTGAGTCTGATTGCTATGGTAACTGCACGAACGTCATATTCAAAATGGCGACTGGACAGCAGAAAAAATTTTGTGTACTAGTATTTTCAAAGTGTAAATCACTTATAACCGTTCTGAGACCATTCCGGAACCCATACTAATGTAACCCAACAAAGCATTTTGCGTTGGTATCAACAGTTCAAACAAACCGGTTGTTTATGTAAAGACAAAAGTAACGGCAGACCAATTGTTACTGAAGAAGCAATAAACCGAGTTAGAGTTTCATCCGTAATCCCGAGAAATTGAGCTGTCGACGATTTGAAATTTAAAAGATTGCACTTGCGACCATGGGCGTCAAATTTGTATATTTTCGGTTTATTTTCATAACTCAATGTTGCAACCCAATTATGTTCCGAAAAACACACTTCGGTAACCAGATGATTCTTTTGTAATAACCCTGTATTTCTTGAACATTTCCTGAGGAAGGGCGAAACAGCGCTATTATTATAATACATTCACTCGAACATTGAAATTTCAACTTTTCTGTAAAATAACATAATGCGATAAGGTAAATCTTCCACTCAAAAGAAGTTACGCTTCACTTACTAATAAACAAATAAATGCGATGCTGCATGAGGTGTAGGCAGTGGAATTTGAACTTGAAGATCGATCCGCGGTTATGGAAATGAGAAGATATGCGTAATAATTGAGATATGCGAGAAAGTTTGCTTAAAACAGATTCTGTGAAAATGTTATTTTAATCGAATATTTAAAAAAAAGAATATTTACAGTTATACAAGAGTATACAGACGGATAAAAAAAAAAGTTGCCCATTTCAGAGGGTTCTAGAATGCGTTCTATTGGCCCAAACCAGATCAAATTTTAACTACAGATATTCAAATAATGCGCTTATTTACTAAAAAATTAAAAAAAAAATTAAGACTAAAATATATTGCCGGTGGTGTTTAAATGTGTTTAATTGTATCACAACTCCGCGAGTGGCAAAATTTTGTATTTTAAATTTTGGTAATTGTTTTTAGTACAGTCGTCCCCGCATAAACGAATACTGACGGTTCCAGAAAAAATATTCGATTAAGCGGGGTATTTGATTAAACGGGGAGGCATATAAATGTAATATTTAAGGTGTAATAAAATGACAAAATTATTAAATATAGTATATTTAATTACCAGAGTAAGAAAATCGTTAAAAAGTTTAATAGAATAATACAAACTCAAATAAAAATAAAATGACAAGTAAATACGCAATAGTTAAATGACAGTAAACACATGCATTTTGTTTACATTACATTTAATGCAGATCGTGTGAATTGAGTCCAAATTTTGTTATTAGAATTTAATTTACGTAATTTATACACGTTTTAAAAAATAGATGAAAGTGGTTATGTGAAATTTTACAGTAAGAAATGGACAAGATTTTTTTCGAATGGTATCATAATTACCATCTTGAGCTTCTAAATGACAACACATTATTATTAAAGGGCTACTTCGATCACGCGAAAGGATTTTATGCCAATCCTATAAAAGAAATTTATAAAGATATCTCTATCGCATTTCAATATTTCTAAATGATTTTTTTTGCAATAGATAGCTGAGATCAATCTGTACAAAGGGCGTCGTCGTTTTTAACTTTTTCGATTTTTATTGCTGATGTTGTTTTTAAAAAGGATGATTTCAGTTACGAACCAGTTTTGAAAATAAAAGTGTCTCCATTAAAAATAACTGTAAAAAAAAATTCGAAAAAGTGAAAAAAAGCTCTTTGGCAAACGAAAGTAAACAAAATACAATATTGATCGAAATTACTTTCCAATTTATTTCACCATTTTTGAAATTAATTCGAAAAAATGAACAAGAAAGGAACTCATTAGTGCATTATACATCAGTGCATTATACACCTGCCAGACGAAATCCATGCTGGGAGTTCTGGAAATTTGTTTTCTGTGCAAGAACCAAAAATGACAAAAAGTGTGGAGGAAATTCCAATTGAAACGTATTTTTCATACTCAATTTTCAAATTGTCGCACTCATGTGTTATTCGATTAAGCGAGGACATCTCGTGAAAAGTATTCGGTTAAGCGGGGAGAAATAACATTAGACCAATGGGATTAAATTCGGTTCCGGAGGATTTTATTCGAATAAGCGGGGTATTCGATTATCCGTTACCCGATTAAGTGGGGAGGACTGTAATATCAAACGTATCATTTGAACTATCTGTAGTTAAAATTTGATCTGATTTGGACCAACAGAACGCATTCTAGAACCCTCTCAAGTGGGCATCTTATTTCTTTTAGTCTCCGTATGATTGTGCGTGTGTGCCAGTTGTTTACAGAGAACTGGATTTGCTATATTCCACTGTACGGAAAATCTTACGGTGGATTTTACATTTTCATTGATCAGTTTATACTTTTTAAAATATTATTTATTACTTATAAAGAGAATTAAATGTTATGTGTATTACAATGCCCCTTTGATAAAAAAAAGACTTGCATTTTATTTATTTATTTAAAGTCAAGCGGATTAATTGAATTATCTGTAGTTAAAATTTGAATTCATTTGCACAATTCTAAGAGCCCTCTGAAGGGGGCAACTTATTTCTTGATCATCCTGTTTAATCGAATCATGCCATTTCTTTTATTTTCGACTTTTTTGTATACTAAAGATTAATAAATAAACAACACATGAACTAGATTTTTATTTTACTCACTGAAGTGTAAAAAACAAGAAATAAGGTTACATTAAAATATTAAAATAAAAAACAATGTTTGAAGAATATCCATAGTTTCTCAAACTAAGTACATTTGAATTATCTTTGCGATAACCATTACCACTGTTACATTATCTATGTGTGAAACTAGATCTTATTTTGTAAATCCAAAAAATATATATAATGAGTTGAAATCCTTCGAATAATTCTGAATTGAAATACGTTGTAAAACCCATTAAGCTTTAATACTGCTTTAATAGATATCAGACTAAAACGATTACATTGTATCTCTACAAATGGACATTTTCAAATTTCAAATTTAAAAGGGTTTATAGGAATACCCTTAAAAGATAAAGTATGAGATCATCAACATATTCCGTTTTATCTGTTGGGTAAATTGAGTTCGAGAATTTAAATTTTGATTCATATCTTAAATGCATGTAATTAATTAAAATTTTCTTTCGTACATTAATGTACATAAGTAAATAACTAAAATCTTTGTTGACTGTTCCTTTGTCTTTTCTCGTGTATGAAAAAAAAAATTATGATAAATTACAATTAATAAATAGTAATTATATTGCTAAACAACTCTAAGAGAACACTTCACATTTTATTTTTACTTTATTTTCTTTCATATAACTCTTGTATAAAGTTACATCATGCTTATGGAATACAGAAATATAAGGCAGAACAACAACTATTTTAAATAAATAGTTGAAAAAATCATCTTTGGCAAAAAAAATTTTTCAAAAAAAAGATTTTCGCAGAGAATTTCTGCTTTTTGATATAAGCATAGGCAAAAATGATTTTTACTTTCTAATTTTTATTTATTGGTACAAAATTTAAATTATCACAAATAAACTATTTAATAAATATTAATAATAATCATTCATTATTAATAAAGTTCATATGAAATCACTTTGTAGTTAATTTTTAAATAAATGTAAAAATCTAACATTTTAACATTACTTCTTCTGGACATAACATTATTTCTTCCTTTTTAGATCTAAAATATCTTTTTCATCTACATTTAAAAAAAGTCGGCTATGAGGCGATTAAGCATTAAACTTAATCTATATCAAAACTTAATATATTTATAGTGAGATAATTTCGTAAATTAAGAAATGGGTTTAAAAAAAATACTTCAAAATTAATATTAAATTTAAGGTTTTAAAAAGAAAATAATAAATTTAAATGATAGAAAATCTTTTAATTTTTCCTCGGATTGCTCTTTCGGAAGAAGTAGCCAATATGATAACCGAAAGTGTAAAACAAAATAAATAAACTTGTCCATCAGACTTCTTACTGTAATGAAAAAGATCGTCTGCTGAAATAAGTTTCGCTGCATTCATTCCAAAAACTAATACCCACAGCAAGAACGGTTATCGATCGGTATAAGTCAAAAATAAATTTGTATATTTTCAAATAGTATAGGATGTACAATGAGTAGTATAAGTGTTTGAATCCTTTGTCTTTTGTAGTGTTAAAAAAAACAATTTTATAATTAATTACAATTAATTAATTGCAATTGTATTGTTAAACAACTCTAAGAGAAAAGTTCACATTTTATTTTTACTTAATATAACTTTTATATAAAGTTATATAGAGCTTATGGAATACCGTAATATAAGTCAGAACAACAACTAGTTTAAATATAAAATAGTTGGGAAAATCCCCTTTGATAGTTTTGTTCGAAAAAAGATTTTCGCAGAGAATTTTTGCTTTCCGATATAAGTATAGGCAAAACTGATTTTTTTACTTACTAATTCATATTTATTTATAAAAAAGTTTAAACCATCACAAATAAACTATTTAATAAATATTAAAAATATTCCTTTATTCATTGTAAACACCGTATAAAATTCGTTTTGTAGATATTTTTTAAATAAATGTAAGAATCTTTAAAATTTCACATTATCTCTTCTGGATAGTCCTTCTTGAACTTAAAATATCTGTTTCATCTATATTTAATAATAATTCGGGCAAGAGGCGTTTAAGTAATAAATTGAAAAATTTATATAAAAACTTAGATATTTATAGTGAGGTTATTTTGTAAATTAAGAAATGAGTTTAAAAATTACTGCATAATTTATATTTCAGATAAAAAAGTAATAAATTTAAAATGAGGGAAAATCTTTTAATTTTTTCTCGGGTTGCTCTTTCAAAGGAAATAACTATTATGATAACTGAAAGTGTAAAACAAAATAACTAAAACTTGTTTATACTCCCTTAAGATGAAAATAAAATTTTTTAAGAGCAGAACGATATTTTTTTTTATTTCAACATGACAGAACCAACTAAACCGGCAGACTTTTTATTGCAATGAAAAAGATTGTCTGATGAAGTAAGTTTTGCTGCATCGATTCCAAAAACTAATACCCAAAGCAAGAACGGTTATCGATCGATATCTGTCAAAAATAAGTTTGTAGATTTGCAAATAGTTAGTATAAACGTTTTTAAAATTTTGAAGCCTTTGTCTTTCCTCGTGTATATAAATTAATATGTATATATATATATATATATACAGTAGACTCCCTCAAATCCGCAAACCAGAAATCCGCAACTCTCTAAAATCCGCACATATTTTATGGATGTAAACAATGAAACTTTCAATTCAGATATTGGGACAAAATTTGATTTTTTTAAGTTTCATATCAATTCCATATATTTTTTAATTTGTGATTTTCTTAATAATACTCTATTCATGTTTTTTCATGAAGAAAGAAAAAAATTTTTTAGAAACAATTCAAGATATTGCTGATATCACTGACAATCACAATCTTTTTACCAAATATATTTATGCTTTAATAAAGTTTTTTGGTTATTAAGCTTGGCAGTGGCGTAGCTAGGATGGGTGACACCCGGGGCGGATGTAAATAATGGTGTCACCCCCAGCCACCAAGATGTCACCCCTCCCTTGCGATCAGTCATATTTTTTCAATCACAATTCTATGTTTTCATAACAAATGACCATACCATTCCTTATTTATCTTTTGTCCTCTGCTCCCTGGTGCATGTCTTATTTAGATACACCATTCTGTATAAAATTTCACATTCTCATAGAAAATATAACCAACTCGATAGCGTCGTGCGTTAAAAATTTCCTTTTATTTCAGAATTTTTTTCTAAAATATTTTAAGATTATATTTTTTATTTGTAAATAAAGAATGGGTGTCACTCCTAAAAGGGTGACACCCGGGGCGGACCGCCCCCTCTGCCCCCCGCTAGCTATGCCACTGAAGCTTGGCTAAACTTGAAAAAAAAAAATCCTTATTTTATGATTTTGATGTGAATTAGTAATGTACTTTTATGAGGCAAGTTTTTTTAATAATTTTGGAAAAAATACATTTAATTTTCAAAATGAATATTTAATCATACATTATTGATTATTAACTTGATCTTTGCTATTAATATCATTTTAAAAATTATCTAAATTTTTATTATTTTAGTTTATTACTTATCTTAATATTTTATTATATTGTAAGCATTCATTAAAGTACTGATTGCACTATTAATTACACTCAAGTTACTGTTTAAAAAATGTAAACAAAGCAATAACCAGAAATCCGCAAAATTCTAAAATCCGCAAAACCTCTGGTCCCAAGTTGTGCGGATTTAAGGGAGTCTACTGTATATATATATATATATATATATATATATATATATATATATATATATATATATATATATATATATATATATATATATATATATATATAATCAATTACAATATTATAATAATATTGTAATAATATTGTTAAACAACTCTAGGAGAAAAGGTCACATTTTATTTTTACTAAAAAAAAAATATATATATATATATATATATATATATACAGTAGACTCCCTTAAATCCGCACAACTTGGGACCAGAGGTTTTGCGGATTTTAGAATTTTGCGGATTTCTGGTTATTGCTTTGTTTACATTTTTTAAACAGTAACTTGAGTGTAATTAATAGTGCAATCAGTACTTTAATGAATGCTTACAATATAATAAAATATTAAGATAAGTAATAAACTAAAATAATAAAAATTTAGATAATTTTTAAAATGATATTAATAGCAAAGATCAAGTTAATAACCAATAATGTATGATTAAATATTCATTTTGAAAATTAAATGTATTTTTTCCAAAATTATTAAAAAAAACTTGCCTCATAAAAGTACAATACTAATTCACATCAAAATCATAAAATAAGGATTTTTTTTTTTTCAAGTTTAGCCAAGCTTCAGTGGCATAGCTAGCGGGGGGCAGAGGGGGCGGTCCGCCCCGGGTGTCACCCTTTTAGGAGTGACACCCATTCTTTATTTACAAATAAAAAATATAATCTTAAAATATTTTAGAAAAAAATTCTGAAATAAAAGGAAATTTTTAACGCACGACGCTATCGAGTTGGTTATATTTTCTATGAGAATGTGAAATTTTATACAGAATGGTGTATCTAAATAAGACATGCACCAGGGAGCAGAGGACAAAAGATAAATAAGGAATGGTATGGTCATTTGTTATAAAAACATAGAATTGTGATTGAAAAAATATGACTGATCGCAAGGGAGGGGTGACATCTTGGTGGCTGGGGGTGACACCATTATTTACATCCGCCCCGGGTGTCACCCATCCTAGCTACGCCACTGCCAAGCTTAATAACCAAAAAACTTTATTAAAGCATAAATATATTTGGTAAAAAGATTGTGATTGTCAGTGATATCAGCAATATCTTGAATTGTTTCTAAAAAAATTTTTTCTTTCTTCATGAAAAAACATGAATAGAGTATTATTAAGAAAATCACAAATTAAAAAATATATGGAATTGATATGAAACTTAAAAAAATCAAATTTTGTCCCAATATCTGAATTGAAAGTTTCATTGTTTACATCCATAAAATATGTGCGGATTTTAGAGAGTTGCGGATTTGAGGGAGTCTACTGTATATATAACTCTTAAAGTTACATAAATCTTGTGTAACACAATAATGTAAGGTAGAATAAGAACTATTTTAAATAAACAGTAGTTGAAAAGATCCCCTTTGACAGTTTTGTTCGAAAAGATTTTTGTAGAGAATTTCTGCTTTCCGATATAAGCATAGGCAAAACTTTTTAACTTACTAATTTGTATTTATTAATACAAAGTTTAAGTTATTATAAATAAATTTTTTAATACATATTAATAATAATCCTTTATTGGTCTTAAACGCCCAATGAAATTAACATTGTAGCTATTTTTTAAATAAATGTAAGAATCTTATAACTTTAACATTATTTTTTCTGAATTGTCCTTTTAAATTTAAAATATCTTTTTCATCTATTTTTAATAATAATTCGGACAAGAGACGTTTAAGTAATAAATTGAAAAATTTATACAAAAACCTTAGATATATATAGTGAGGTTATTTCGTAAATTAAGAAATGATTTTAAAAATTACTTCATAATTAATATTTCAAATAAAAAAAAGTAATAAATTTAAAATGGGTTGAAATCTTTTAATTTTTCCTTGGGTTGCTCTTTAGACGAAATACAATCATTATGATAACTGAAAGTGTAAAACAAAATAAATAAAACTTGTCCAAACCCCCTTAAGATGAAAATAAAATTTTTAGAGCACAAATATGTTTTTCACTGTTTCAACATGACACAACCAATTAAACCGGCAGACTTTTTATTGTAATGAAAAAGATAATCTGCTGAAGTAAGTTTCGCTGCATTGATTCCAAAAACTAATACCCGCAGTAAAGACGGTTATCGATCGGTAATCTGTCAAAAATAAATTTGTAGTTTTACAAATAGTATTGGATGTATAATGAGTAGTATAAGTGTTTCTTAAACTTTGAATCCTTTGTCTTTTCTCATGTATAAGAGAAAAAAAATATATAATCAATTACAATGAATTAATTGTAATAATATTGTTAAACAACTCTGAGAGAAAAGTTCACATTTTATTTTTACTAAAAAAAATATACAACTCTTAAAGTTACATAAATCTTATGGAATACGGTTATATAAGGCAGAACAAGAACTTTTGTTGAATAAATAGCAATTGGAAAAATCTACTTTGACAGTTTTGTTCGAAAAAAGATTTTTGCAGATAACTTCTGCTTACCGATATAATCATAGGCAAAACTGATTTTTTATTTACTAATTCGTATATATTGATACAAAGTTTAAATTATCACAAATAAACTATTTAATAAATATTAATAATAATCCTTTATTGCTCTTAAAGGCCCAATGAAATTCGCATTGTAGCTATTTTTTTAAATAAATGTAAGAATCTTGAAGTTTTAACATTTTTTCTGGATGGTCCTCTTTAAATCTGAAATATCTTTTTCATCTATATATTTAATATATTTCGAACAAGAGGCGATTAAGCAATAAATTAAAAAAAAATTATATAAAAACTTCAGATATTTAGAGTGAGGTAATTTCGTAAATTAAGAAATGGGTTTAAAACTGCTTTATAATTAATAATTCAGATTTTAAAAAAAAATAAAATTGGAGAAAACATTTTAATTTTTCTTCGGGTTGCTCTTCCAGAAGAATTACCCAATATAATAACCGAAAGTGTAAAACAAAATAAATAAAAACTGTCCATACTTCCTTAAGTTGAAAATAAAAATTTTTAAGAGCAGAACGATATTTTTCTTTATTTCAACATGACAGAACCAACTAAACCGGCAGACTTTTTATTGTAATGAAAAAGATCGTCTGATGAAGTAAGTTTCAGTGCATTGATTCCAAAAACTAATACCCACAAGCAAAGGCAGTTATCGATCGGTATCTGTAAAATATAAATTTGTAGATTTGCATATAGTATAGGATGTATTGTGTAATGTGTAGTATAAGCGTTTTTAAAACTTTGAATATATTTTAAATTAATTATTTATTGAAAACAAAAATAATACCAACGATATTTCTCAATACTCAATGTTTAAATGTAACAGAACCAACTGTTAAGGGTGTATTTCGATTCAAACTGCTTATTTTCCGATTTATTTTTGAATTCACTTTTGCTCTCAAATTCATCAAACTCGCAGATTCTCTTATTTGGAAACTACTCAAGGTGCCGTGATTGTCGATTCTTTGATAAATGCAGAAAATATTGCAAAAAAAGCAATCAAAAACGGCATTTTGAACTGATTTTTTCGAAGCGGGACATCTGGGAACGAAAAAAGTGGTCATTCTGAGAAGATAATTGATTATAAATCAAATTCTAATGAATGGAGCGTAAAATGACATCACACGGCACCTTATGCATCAGTTCAAAAATACTCTCAGCAAGTTTCATGTTTCTACTTTTAAAAATGTGTCTGAAATTGTATCAGAAAGTTTCGAGCTGTTGAAGGTGGAAAAGCGTTTTTTCGAATACATTCTTAAGTGCACCAACAGACATATCGCAATGAAAAAGGCCTTCTAATCAAGAAAATTTTGTCAACTGGCTAAAATAACTAATATGCACACCAAAAATCGTTAAACTTCGTTGATGACTGAAGTCAAAACAATAAGTCTATTACAGATTTTCAAAAAAGTAAAAATGTATAACTGTTATATTACACAACAACATAATTCATAACAACTAATATAAAGTTAAATATATTATAATTGTTCAGTTTAAAAGAGGAATTCTCATAAATTTCAAACAGCATTCTTATTTATTGAGAAAAAAAAAAGTGTTTCTAACTGTTTAACTATAATAGAACCAACAATTCTGAACAGACCTTTCTGACATATTTGCATGAAATAAATCTCCATAAAGTTTTGTTACTTTGACTCGAAAACCTCATATCCATAGCCAAGATGTTTAATATAACTGAACTTTGTCATACAGCGCGGGACCAGGCTTGGACTGAGGCCCGTAACCAGCCCAGCAGAATGAGCACGAATTTTCAAATAGGCCGGTATAATTAAGAGATTTTATTCAACTGGCCTGGCCGGATTGATATAAAAATTTAGCGAGCCAACCAGCCCGATATAAAAATTTAATCTTAACCGGTGAAGTATCAACTACTTTCAATGAATAAAATTTTCACGAAAATAAATGTTCGTCACGAGCCGATGCTAGTTTGACAATATCAATATAGAAATGCAATATGTTTACCGTAGATATCGGCATCAGAAAAGGTGTGTGAGTCATTTGATTTTTTTTCATCAGACCCAGCAAAGCCGAGCCAAAACTGAATTTAATTATTCTCAGGATGTGTGGGGTAGGCAATATATTTTGTGAAAATATTAATAGCGATAATGAACATCTGTTAACGTAATCTTTGAAAACATACCTTAACCCTTTCAGGTCTGTTGTACTACTAATAGTACATCATTTTCCAACAAGCATATTTTTCCAGTATTTAATAATTGTTTTCCAAGAGCCTCATATTATATTTTAAAGACTTCTATTGGAAGCGTGCAATTAATTTTTTCACTAAAATATAGCCCTACAAGTCCAGGAATACTCATTCAAGATGGATGAAACTTCGAATGCACGTAGAGCAGGGAATTTTTTTTTTTTAATCTGCTCTAATTATTGATATTATAAATAATTAGAATTAATATTAGAAATTATTTTCGTAAAATAAGTTATTGTAGCTAATGTTTGATGTATTTTTTGCAATCAAAAACATTCAAAAGTTATGATTTGTCAATATTTGACTATGTGTACTATTAGCAGTACAGTGGTCTTTAAAAGAATTAATTTTTCCAAAATATGCACATTGTATTTCTTAATTTTTAGAAATGAAATTTGTAGTAACTTAGTTGAATATTTCTGTTTTATAGCAATCTCTCTCTCTCTCTTTCTCTCTCTCTCTTAGTTGAAAGTACTGGCTTTCAGAAAACGAACTACATACTCTGTGAAACGTAGTCGTCCAAGTAATTCACCCACCATGACTATTCCCTTAAAAAAAAAGTTGAAACCATTATTTCGCCCAATTGAGGACGTAAGATATGATAATAGTGACTATATGACAGAGAGAAACAAGGTGTAACAAAGGTGTGAAAAAAGAGGAAGTAACTGTAGAAAAACATCTTTTTCTGAAAAATACAAGCCTACTTATGCTTCTATGGTGACAGGAATAGCTTCAATACTTTTAATACTAAATAAGAGAGGTCACCAGAATTTACCAACAAATGAAAATTTTATTTTTATTTTTATTTATTTATTTATTTATTATTATTATTATTATATTTTTTTTATTTTTTGCATTTTTTACACTTTTTTTTTTTTTTTTTTTTAGAAGTGTAAATCGAATTTCAACTATTGCGAATTATATAATGCGAATTCCGTAGTTATAAATATAAGCTTTTGCATTTTTTATATATCTGTCGAAATTTCGATTTGAAATTACTCTACATTTATATTTTTGAGCGTATTGTACTAATAATACAATTCTATTAAATGACAACTTGTTCCTCGAAAGACCACTGTAATATTAATAGTACATAACATATTTCCTTAAATCATTATAATATTTTAATAAAACTTATTTTTTGCCTTTTAGAGCAATACTTTTTCACGTTTAAATAATTAAAAAAAAAAAAAAAAAAAAAAATTGGAATGTAAAAGAAATTCGGACCCAAAAGGGTTAAGATGTTTTTTAAATTCATTGCTCAACAACGCGAAAAACATATTCTGACTAACTTTTAACTGCAAAGACTTAAAATTGATAAGCGTGACAATTGAAGCGATTTGGAATCGATAAGCGTTTTTCATTTTTGATCAATAAACTACTTGTTGGCATATAAGATATTCTTGTTATGGTTTCAGGTTTTTCTCCTTACCCGTGATGTCGCTTCCGGAAATTCAATTCAAAACGCTATCTTTAACAATATTTTCTCAAAAATAGATTACCTTTATAAAAAATGGATAACGCCATTCGATTACATCGTTTCTGAATGAGAATACCTGTCAATCGCATGCGTTTTTGGAATAAAAAATAAATTTGGGAGTGTCTCAGAAACTAGCGCTTTTGGATTTGAGAAAAGCCTTAATAAATCATAGAGATATATTTTCACGAATCTACTTTTTATTATATAGCTGCAAAAGTTATGATGTTTTTAAACCTCTTTTACTTTTGTTCTAAAACTTTTGTTCTAAAACTATATTACTTTTTTAATAAATATTCATTTGAATGTCGAAAAATCTATTAATCTAAGTGATCATTAACGTTACTATTGCGTATTTTCAGTCTTGTGAACAATTTGTAATATTAAAACATACTGTAAATCGATCCCATAAATACGTGCATGTATGCAGTATACCTCAAGGCTGTTCTTAAATTGATAAGAGCAACTTTAAGACATAAGTTTTATTTTTGTTCGGAAATGCATGAAATAAACAGGTATTGATATTAAGAAATTTTCTAATCGCACTCTTTTTACCCTCCCCCTCTTTTTAGGGGGAAGGGGGGGAACGCAATACATCTTTTAGAAAATAGCGACAAAATGGGCATTTTGAAACATTTGAGAAGAATAACTAGTCAAATAGGTGTAAAAAAACCCTATTTATCACGTGATCAAAATCGCTTAACTCAATCGATGATTTATTGACCAAAAAATGGAAAGCACAATTCGATTTTAAATCACCATAATCAGCTCTTCTAATTTTATCTTTCCGCTAAAAAAATTAATTAATAAATGTGTCAAAATGCTTTTCATGTGTTGAGCAGATCAGTTGAAGAAATTCACAGCCTTAAAGTGGAATTTTATAGAGGAGTCGGGACAGACCTGGCCGGCTCCGAACCGTGAACTCTGAAATTATAAACAAGCCGGACCGAACTTTAAACTTTTGCACCGTTCCGGGCCAAGACAACTTTCTTTGAGCAGGGTCGTGCCTGGTCAAGGAAATTCCAGCCTGTATACACCTCCAACAGTCAGTAGAAGTCAAAAATAAATCTCCAAATCTGCGAACAGCATAGCATGCGAAGTAAATAGTGTGACAATAAAAGTTAGTCTTTTTACACAGAAGAACTCGTACCAATTTCACACATGTTTTAAATCAATAATCTATGGTGAAAATGGCAGCTATTAATGGTCACAAAGAATCTTTGCATGATCTAACGAAAATAAAATGAAATAAAATCGAAACAAAATATAAAGAATGTTTTTGACATGAAATTTAAAATCAAAATTGATCAAGGAATATATTTAAATGACTTCTGAACATTAAAATTGGAGCATTTTAAAGAGCAGAATCATTAACGTGATTTAAATGTTGAATATTTTAAGCAATAAAACTTAAGGAAAATCAGAGCTATTTCGTTTCATTAAATACCATCGGAAAGTGGTGATCAAACTTAAACTTGATTACATATAAATAAGTAAGCATCAGAAAAACTCCTGCTTCGAAAAGTTTTTGGAAAAATAGTTAATCTGTTAAATTTAAGCTTCGAAAATTAAACTAATATATCAAAATTTTGTAAAATACATGCGAGAACAAATTGTAAACGAAAGTTAAAACTTATCCTTTATATATATAAATAACTACAGTGAAACCTCCAAATAAGGGACACCTCTATTTAAGGGACAAAACTTCCGGTCCCAGTCCCTTGATATACGACTTGTAATGTATTAACCTCTGAAGAAGGGACACTCGATTTAAGGGACACTTGAAAATGAGATTAAAGGGGCTGATTTTTGCATTTCAGATAATGAAGTTGTCTGTGATGAAAATAAAATACAGATTTTTGTTAATTTATCAAACAGACAGACACTCATGTGGATACAGAGACATAAGACTCAATTATCGAACATTTAAATACCCGTAATTCTGATTTAACTTCATCTGCGTTAATCACCATTGAAAGTAATGCTCAAAATTGTGAGGATGATTCTGAAATGGAAAGAAAGAATGAAAGATAGTTGAGAAATAAAGAACTTTACAGATGCTTTAAGGTTGTTCTCAAATCTAAAAGGGAAAAATTTACGACAGAAATTTTAATTTATTTTTATTCAGAAATACTCACTTTTTTTTACACCATTGCTTAAAATGGTCAATATTTATTTTACTTTTACTTTTTATGTATGCATATTAAAGCACATTTTTTACGTTGTACAGGGATGAGATTGACCAAAAAGCAAAAAAGCTGAAAACTGCGCGAACGACTTTTGAGCAATGACAGGAATGTCAATCGCAACAAATATAATTGTATTAATATATAACATACAATTTAGCTTTTGGTAAATCAAATTAAAAGAAAATTATTAACGTGAATTGCAGAAATTATTTATACTTACTCTAATGAAAATTTAGTTTATCAAGATACAGCACATTAATAAAACCCTGTTATTGGCATGAATATTTTTTTATTGAAATTTTCTAACAGTAAGACACTTTTGGTTAAGTATTAGGGAAAAGAAAATAGAAATTTTCTTTGTTTTTTAGCTTTGCTCTTGCACAAGGTAAATTTCTTTCTCCTGCTTTTTTCTTGGATATTACACATTAAAGATGTCTAGTGATGTGGCTGGACTTTAAAAATCTTGGGTCTCCAGGACGCAGAACTTAAATTCTGGGTCTCTTTTTTACAAAAATGGGTCCTCACTGATAAGTTATTTTTAGATGCAAAACTTGAACTTGTTCATTTGGAAAAGAAGACTGAAATGAAATAATTTTTGTTTTAACAATAATTAATGAATAATTAAAATCAATATTATTTTTTAAAACTATTGAGAAAAACATCATTTATTTAAAAAAAAATGTGCAAGATACAAATTTAATTATAAATTAATGCTTATTTGAGTGTAGAAGATAACATGCATCACTATTGTTTGCATTTCTTTTTAAAAAGGGCAAGACTGATTTATTGAAAAAAACATTTTTGTTGAAAAAAAGGATACTTTTGTTGAATATAAGGGTATTTTTTGTTCAATGAATGGGTGTTTTCAGAAGTCACATTCATTCAGAAAGATTTAGAGGTGTCAAAAATGGATTTTGGAGCAGGAAAGTCTGTATTTGGAGTGGCAAAAAAATAACTTTGAAAATTAATTTTTGGGTTAGTTTTTTTCAGAGTCCCTTTGATGAAATTTTTAGTTTTAACAGTATATCTTCATGAAATCTGTCGTTTGTTGGAATCTTTTGGCAAAATTTAAAGTTTTTTTTTTTTTTTTTCGAAAATTTGCCTTTTTTGCGAATATTTTGACGAAATCTGACGTTTTTTCGCGATCGTTTGACGAAATCTACCGGTTTATTGCGATCGTTTGACGATATCTACCGATTTATCCTGATTTTTTGACAAAAGTTGTGATTTTTCGCAAAACATTTGGCGAAATTCGCCGTTTTATCGCGATTTTTGGACGAAAATTGTCGTTTTATGGCGATTTTTGACAAAATCTGCCGTTTTTTTCGGTATTTTGTGACGAAATTAACCATCCTTTCGTGAATCTTTTGACAAAATTGGCCGGAAATTAGTCGTTTTTGGGGGTTCTTTTAAGGAAATTTGCCGTTTTTTCGCGATTTTTTGGCGAAATTACGCATTTTGTATTTTTTTGATAAATCAGAAAATTTGAAATTTAAAAATAACAAAAAAGCTGAAAACCGCGGTTCCGCGGAAGAATCTCATCCCTGGTTGTAACATTACAAATTAATTTGTATTTTTAAAAGCGCATAAATTATATTTTATGATGAACATTTTTTTTTCTTTTAACACAAAAAGTAAGATTGAAAAGATATGTTACGTAAGATCTCGATTAGAAATGCAACGTAACTTAATAACATTCAGAGATTAAAATACTGCAATTTCAGCTTTTAAATTAAAATGAGGTGTAGCACTGAGGTGTCAAATAAAAAATAACTTAAAGAAAAAGATTGAGATTTCTTATACCTTTGCTTAAAATGGGTTAAGAATGTTTATTTCTTTTTTCTTTTTTTTCTTTTTGCATATTAAAAGATTATTTATAAGTTGTAACAATACAAATCAATTTATATATATATATATCTTAAAAAGCATAGAAATTACATTTTAAATGATGAATATTTTTCTTTTTTTAACATTAAATTGTAAGACAACTCGACTAGAAATACTACTTAACTGAATAATATTCACCGATTAAAATACTGCAATTTCAGCTTTTAAATAAAATGACATTCTGAGCCAAAGCAAAACTCCAACTCTCCGAATTTTCGCCTCAATAACTTGGATGACAAAATCCTACACTGAACTGGTTAGTCGAACTTCCTTTATTGATCGCCAATCAACCTCACATAAAACTGCTGATTTTCAAACTGTAGGAGAGGTATAATTATTAAGAATATCTTAGATAATTCTTTTTAAGTTCTTTAGAGTTAGAAATAATTATATACATTTTATGTAAATAAATTCCTAAAAAATTAGAAGAAAAAAAAAAGAAAGAAAGGGAAAAAAATCAGGATAATTTGTAACACTTAAATAAGATTTTATATGAAGAATGTTATTTTCTTTTTGAGTGGCAAAAATGATGTGGAAAATAAATATTACTTTATGTAGGAGTAATCGTGAAAAATCGGTAAAAATATTAAAGCAAATACTGAATTCTTAGCTTTAAACAGACAGATGTGTCAGAGTGTTAAGAGCTACTTAAAGATGCAAAGATATGATAAAAAATAAATAAATAAATAAATAATAAAAAATAAAATAAATAAATAAGGATCGACCGACACAGGTTTTAAAAATAGAAACCGAATTTTATCAATCTTGTTATTTTCAGCCGAAAACGAAAACATTCAAATTAAAAAAAAAAAAAAAAAAATTAATACATATTTAATATACATAATTATTGATTAATTATGCGTGTAATTACATACATGTGGCCAGAATTTTTCTTCATATTGCATATAATCAAAACTTTCTATTTCATACAAAATAAAACATAATTCAGTTATCACACAAGATTGATTTCCTAAATATACGAATTTCATCTCATTAAAAAATGTTTTTGGGATACACACCTTATCTTTTATTAGGTTACGTTCATCGGACGAAACCCTATTAGTGTTCTTCTTATGTCTGTCATTCCCTCGCAAAGTCCGTACACAAAAACTATAAAAGTCAAAGACTTTCGAAAAGATCTATTATTTTAATTAAATTATTTTTTCAATGTCATCCATTTATTTTTACGATTCGAATTTCAAAAGAAAGCCTTAATTTCATCGTTTTGTGAGTAGACATCATAGCTTTGTGGAAAAGCACATCGCTAGTAAACTGAAGATTTTTAATTCGATCTCCGATGCTGGAAATTTAAATTTTCTTATTTAGATGGGTTTAATTAAAAGAAATTTCGTACTTTTTGCCAATTTAAGGGTTTATATTATTACGGTTTTATTCATCTGACATTCATAATATTTTTTGGAATTCAATTTTCTTTCTATTTTAAAAACTATTGTGATTTATTAATGATTTAGCATTTTAAATTTCGTTGAAACAATTATTTCGTTTTTAGAAATTTGAAATTTTATTTATATATCCACTATTTTTTTTTTTTTAATTTTAGATTTTCAAAAAATTTGGAATTTTGGATTTTATTTAAATAACCTGATTTGAACATTTTTAATTTGATTAAAATAAATAATATCCTTTTATAATTATTTTAAAATTAAACTGATTGGTGCTACCATCTATGTAAGAATTTAATAATTATAAATTACTAATTTGGATTCATTAATTAAAGGATAAGTTGTTTTGAAAGAAATATTAACGTCTGTGCGATCTGCAATCACGCCTACCCGCTTGTATTGACTTTTGTAAATGGTGAACTGTCTATGGGAGTTTGATCCATTCATATATTTAAAAAATCTTTTCGGGAAATTAATATTTTTAACTTCTTTTTTTCTGTGAACTCTTCTTAAAGGATGTTCCTTTTTTTTTTTTTTTTTCTTAGTTTTCAAAATATTTCAAAAATATATGCTTAATATTAAAGTAGTTTGGTAATATTATTTAGTTTATTCGGGAAAATTAACAGTTTAAACTTCTATTTTTTGTTTACACTTCGTAAAAAATGTCTCTGTTTTTCTTGAATTTTAAAAATTTTCTCAATTATATACTTAATTTTATAGGAAGTGTTAAAATTTTACTCACGGTTCGTCCGCTTTTGAAACATAAAATACTAACATTTTAATAACAATTTTAATTTTTCTTAAGAAAGGTGTTATAGTAAAAATAAAATACATTGACATGTTTCGGAACCGTCAAATAAGTTCCATAGTCATAATATAAATAAAACAAAATTTCAAAATATTTCTCGGGCAATACAAATGACACGCGACAATGAGATATAAATAACAATAAAACACGCGCTCTATTGCAAAAAATTAAATTAAAATATAGACCATGATCTAAAACTTAACTAAAAATAATTTAGTTAAGTTTAATTTAGTTTAATTTTTAGTTAAGATTTAGATCATGGTCTATATTTTAATTTAATTTTTTGCAATAGAGCGCGTGTTTTTTTGTTATTTATATCTCATTGCCGCGTGTCATTTGTATTGTCCGAGAAATATTTTGAAATTTTGTTTTATTTATATTATGACTATGGAACTTATTTGACGGTTCCGAAACATGTCAATGTATTTTATTTTTACTATAACTCCTTTCTTAAGAAAAATTAATATTGTTATTAAAATGTTTATATAAAAGGTGAATATTTTAAAATCTGATGATTTTAAAAATCAATTGGATTTAATTAACTTTTTATCATAAAATACTAAATTAAGCATAGATTTTTGAAATATTTTCAAAACTAAGAAAAAAAAAAAAAGAAGTTGTATGTAACAACTGTATAATTTTCTTTTTCATTTTGAAGTTTAAAAATATTTCTGATGAACGGTTTTTTTTCTCTTTTTCTTACTTTTAGCAAATTACCCCCTACTACACACACACACACAGAGACAGACAAAATAGTCTAACAAGATGGCTCAAATAACAGCTTACAGGAATAATAAATCCAGCTTGAAATATAATATGTTCTATACAATTCAAACATTTTAATTCAAGGTTCCCGGAAAATACCCATGCATTTGTCTAATAGATATTCTATTAAACAAATTTTTGCTTCATTGATTCGTACAATAAAATCTAATTTTGAATTATATTTTAATTATTGATTAGTTACCACAATGAAATAATTCTAGGAATATCGAAGCTATACCGAATATCCAATAATTAATTTAAAGCTGTTCACACACAATAGCTAACAGATTTCACCAGAAAAATAAATTTGAATTAGCAGAATTCAGATTTATTTCCGGCGATTATTATTTAATAATTTACATGTCAATTAATTTTTGCTTTTTTAATTGATCTTGTGTTAAAGACAAAGTTATTAGAACCTGTTGTCAACAAACTTGATTTTTTGAATAACCAGTAAATTCTTACAAAAATGTTCACTTTATGTAATTGCAAAAATTGTGCAATTAAACAAGTATTTCTGCATAAAAATACCGGTATTAAAAAAACAGGAGGTTGGCAATTATGTTGTTTATTTGTGTTTTTAAGAATAAAATTATGATGTAGAGTAAAACCTCTCAAAAACGGATACCTCAGGAGCACTGGTATTGTCCGCTATCTGAAAAACCTCAGAGATACAAAAATTGCTAAGAAATGCTTAATGTTTCATTAATTGACTTTTATATGGCCTAAAACCTCTATTATATGGTTAATCAGAAGTTAAAATTATTTTTTAAGCAATAAAATCGTGCATTGTCTACTGTTTATTACATTCTTACGAAAAAAAAAAAAAAAAAAAAACGAAGTTATCTTACGCGCATTTAAAACGAAAGAGAAAATGAGGCATGTATTATGGAATTCTGCGGATTAAGAAAACTGTGCTTCTAGAGATTAATAAGCAGAAAATCCCAAATATTTCAAGAAGAAATGTTTTCTTTCTCGGACGTGGGCAGTACTGAATTCAGATATTTTTCTCCGGGGGAGGGGATTTTTTTGCGTCCTGGGGGGGGGGATTAAACTTTTTTGACCATTTAAATCATAAAATCTCAAATCTTCCGGGACGGGGGCGCAATTTCAATGCTCCTGGGGAATGTCCCTCCATGCCCCCCCCCCCCAAGAATTCAACGGGCATGGTATGGGGGGGGGATTTTACCCAGCTTATCCTTTACATTTGTTTGTGATCACAAAATTTGCAACACAATGCCCTAATAAATTTACAGGCTTTTTACTTATTTATTTATTTATTTTTGTTAAAAAATATTTTTCATGTTTTATCGCCAAAATTACTGTTCGCTATTCGGAATGCCCGTTATTCAGATGTTAAAAATAGAAAAATTTAGATTTTGGGAATGGGAATTGGAAATCTGTCCGTTAAAAATAAGTGTCCGCTATTCGATAGCGCCCATTATGGAGGTTTTACTGTATTTTAATGCATATTGAAAAGCAATTCAGTTGAAAAATATCTGCTTTGGAAATATATTCATTAATCTTTGCACTCTAGCTTTACTTCATTATTATTATTATTATTATTTAACTCACAGGAAACTCCTCGAATAGACAATCCATACCCGAAAAAAGATCTCCATCAACTGTGATGCCTTAGAGGCATGTAATTGAAATACATTAAATTTTAGCTCTTAAATGGACAGGTAAGGGGGCTCAATGCCGATTCTGCAGGTCGCATTTTTAGTTTAGCTCATTTTAGTTAATATTACTAAATAGTTTCAGGAAACTTAAATCTTAACAAACGTAACTATAAATAGGGGAGATTAGAAAGGGATTGAACACCTACTATAATGCTTAAAATAAGCTTTATTTTAATTTATGATCCTTCCACAAAATGGAGCTTGCATCATTGTTTCCTTAAAACTTTTTTTATTTTCAAGTTCCTATGATTTTGTGTCTTAAAAAAGATTGCTTTTCAATATCAGAAGCAAGTGACTACTCAGATTTTTAATGTACATTTCCAATTCGTTCTTTGTAGCTAACTTCAATGTGTTTAATGTTTTGTAAACTCAACAATATGTCTTTAATGAATGAACAAATAAGTTAAACCAAGTAGTGACATGTTTTTATTTATTTATTTATTTATTTATGTAAAAATCTAATTTTTTTAATTGTCGCTATTCTAAGGAAGCAATGGGATACTACCAAGGTTCTCGCTGCATCTCCCTATTGCGCCAATCGCGACAAAATGCTTCATTTTGCAAGTAAATGAACAATCAGGCTTCCCAAATTGCGAGGGCTCCTTTTCAGTTCCTTTTTTTTTTTTTTTTTTTTGAGTAGTTACAGTTGGATTCTTATCCAAGTTACAATACGATTGACGTATCTTTTCATCTTCAATCCCACCGTCACATTTACATTAATATCTATAGAGATACTGACTCAACACTCCTTCAGTTCAGCAACAGCCAAAGACACACAAAGGATTATACCTAAGTATTTCTCTGTGGTCTGTTTATCAGTATCTATGGGCCAGTAAAATCACAAACAAAGTGACTTGCATCAACCGCCAAATCGAGAAAGGTTTCGCGTTGAATTTGCTATTTACCATACTTTTTATTAGTTGCATGCAAAATATCATTAGTCAATCATAAATTTTTTCCATCGGTTATAGTCGAAATCTCACAGCAATTTACCGCTGAAAAATGTGTTTGATATGTTTACATATTTAGGATACATTTAGAATGTACTCATTTTTTATAGTTTCTGTTGCATATAATAGAATTTCTATTTTTCTAAGCAATGACAAAAATTATGATTATTTTAGAACACATCGGAAAAAAAAAACTGATATAATAAGGGGTTGAGGGTAGATTTTTCAATGCTTCATGCCGAATCTATTTTGCTAACTTTTTTTTTTTTTTTTTTTTGGGGGGGGGGGGGGCTACTGACTTTTATTTTTATGCACCAAAATTCTGATGCTGGTCAAAAGTCAGCGATAACTCTGGATACTATGAGTCAGGGAGTGGTGCGACCTGTTTTATTCCTCCCAAATGATATCTTTTTCAAATAATTATATTTAATTACATACAATTTTCAGTATATTTATAAAACTATCTTGTTTTTCAATTGAATAGAGTGAGGAATAAAACATACTTGCAAGTCAAAAGATGTTTAAATATTTTCATCTTAACAAGAAAATTAAAACAGTGCAAATTTCCCTTTTCTTACTCGTGCATTATTTATTAACAGCAATCATAAGTATTAAGCATTTATTTTTATTTCTATAATACAAATATCCTTGGATTTTTAAAATAAAATATTACTAATTTGAAATAATAATTAAACTCAAACTGCTAACTTTTATGTTTACATGTTAATACACTATAAGAGAAATGAAAAATGAAGTTTCATCTCCTCGCAAGAAACTGACTGTTCCATCATTAACAAACAAGATATAATTGCAGAGCAACATCCATCAAAATTAATTGGCGGCAATAGTCAAGAGCAAGCATATTTTTCATTTGAATTTTACAAAGCATAATATAACATAGAATAAAAGATGTGATTTGCAATAAACAGTAGGAGTATCAATGTAACACATTTCTTTTTTCATTTTTTCACAACATTTTTGAAAATTAAGTATGAATTTTTATTTTAAAAACACGCATCATCCCTTTTTCACATGAGGGAAGGATGGGACATTTTTTTGGTTATTTAATTGGTATAAAGAAAAAATTTCAATTACAAACATCCAATTTATATTTTTAAAATATATTTCAAAATGTTATTCTAAAAATTTCCATTTTGTACTAGCGAAATATAATTTGTAAAAAATATTTTTGTGAAAATTGTCCCATCCCGCCCTAATATCCCATACTATTACATTCATTTATAATTCTGAATTGTTTATTTTCTGTGAAACGTTTTTAATAAATAAGAAACATAATCCGTACACCCCCCCCCCCCCCAGACACAAACATGTACACTAAATTTTGGGCATTTTTTATTTTTATTTTTTTTTTCCTTGAGCCCAAACGCAGTAAGGTACAGTAACACACAGTAAAAAAATTTTAATAATACTTTTAAAGTGTTTCAAGATTTTTTTTTAATTAAAAATTTTATCTTACATAGGAATACATAATAGGAATACACTTCCTTTTTCCCTTTTTACTTTCTTATATCATCAACGTAAAAAAATACTGTGATCGAAATTTTTTTTTCGATGGATTTGCATGTTTTAAGAGTTAGAGATCCCCCCGAAAAAATACTTTTATATAAAATGTTTGACTGTTTTGTCTATGTGTTGCCACTGTACCATCGAAAAATGTATGAAGCTACGCATAGAATAGAATCAAAAATTTTCTGTATGTTTTTGGATGTATTGTAGCCAGAAGGTTTTCTTTCAACTTGGAAATATTCCGCCGCAAGGGAGCGCTGTAATAGCGATGTTTATGCCATTTTCATTGTTGTGCTATCGAAAAGTGTGTGTAGTTATGCATAGAATTGGACCAATCTTTTAATGTATATCTTTGGCTATGGCCAGTATGTCCTCCATAAATTTGGGAATCTTCTACAGGAAAGGGACGCTGTGACAGCGAATTCTGTGTAATTTTCTCAATTTTTCATCGTTCTATTGTCCATCGGCGGCTCGTGGAGCGATGGGAACTCGCGTACTGTTATGCCAGCTATTTGCAAACAGCTGATATACAAGAAAAAAAATAACAATAAACTATTGATTTTAATAAATATCGTGATGATTAATTCGTTTTTACTCCGACTAATTGATTGAAGTAGAAATTTAATATGAAAATCAAAGTTTGTATTGTATTGTACAAATCATATTGAAGCCTTAACATCTGTAATTACTTTTTGAAATATTAAGATGTATGAGATAGAAAAAAGTTTTGGGATTGACACAGCCAACTAGTTTGATTTTGAGAATAAATGAAGTTTATTTTTTTTAGATAAATTCAGAGCCCCAAAAAACTGATTTAAAGATAGAACCCAAGTCTGTTTCGATTTCGGGCTTGGCCTGAATCAGTCTTACCAATAAACACGCGCACACAATACACGTTTTTCATTAATCGGATAATCGTAATTTTTCCGAATTCAGAGTCTTGAATCATTTGCCTGAACGGATGAAAATATTAATTTTGTATTAATGACATTAGCAAACTCACATACACACACACAAGTAACGCCAGCATTAAAATCTTAAAGGTATATAGAAATATTATACAGGCACGCATAAATCAATACAATAAACCTAACTGGAGTGAAAAATTAGCCAGAGTCAGAAATCGAATCTGAGCCACGACATAAACTACTACAGTTGCTCTAACCACTGAACTGGCTAATTTTTCATTCTAGTTAGATTTATTGTATGTATCCCTGTACAATGTTTGTATATACGTTAACAATTAGTTTGAATAATTAATTAGCTTCACAAATATTTTATTGATTGTTAATACTTATAATTGTAAAGAATTTATTTGAAAATGACAAATGTTTCTCCACTAATTTCTGAATATTTACGGCATTATAACAATACAAGCATTTCAATTTAACTTTTCCAGTGCAATATGTGCCACAGACATTCTGCAAACGAAATTTCACCTCGTTAACTAGTATAATAAAAACCGAATGCTGAACTGCAATTTCACTATCGATCAGTTATCAGAAAGTGGCCAGTCACCAAATTATGGGGAGACTAATTAAAGATAATGGCAGAAATTATTGTAAAAATTGGGCAACAAGAAAAACTTTGGGCACTTGATATGCTAAGTGCTAAATGTACAACTAAATTGTAGAAAAAAGTTCGACCTTTTAGGTACATTTCGTATGAAATACTACCTATTGCGATCGCTCCCATGTAGGAATTTCTGGAAAATTTTCACAGATCTACACCGATCACGACCCCCAGACCCCAAAACTCCATTAGTTAAAAAAAAAAAAAAAAAAAAAAAAAAAAAAAGCTTTTTCCTTTTTCTCTTTCTCTTTATATATATTTCACTTTTTTCTGGATACGATAACTTCTTTAATTCTGTTCAGATCTCGTCCAAATTGATATACATAAAATCAAGGGGCATAAAATCTCGGTCGAGTTCGTTAATGGGCGAAATCGGACCAAGGGAGTAAAAATAGGAAAGGTTTTTGTAAAAACAGAAAAAACCCAAAACTTCTTCATTAGAATAGATATCGAATCGGTTTAAAGTTTATATTACTTCTAAAAAATAGGTAAAAAGTTTCTGCGTAACAGATTTTTGATAAAATTAAAAATGGGCTCAAGGGGCGCAAAAAATAGGGTTTTCGGGTGTTAAAAATTCATAACTGTTTTCAATTCTCAAGATATCAAATCCAACTAATTGTTTTATTAATGCTCTTAATATTATATAAAACTTTTGTATTGACAAGTTTTGATAGAAACAACTCTTATTCTAAAAAAAATTTAAAAAAAATTAAAAACAAAAACAAAAAAAAGGGGGGGGGGAGAAAAAAATCCATAACTTCGTCAATTCTTAAAATATCAAATCCGATTAAATTTATCATACATCTTCTCAATAATATCTACAACTTTTATATTGACAAGTTTTTCATAGGACCAATTCTTATATCAAAAATAAATTAAACAATAATAGGAGTTGTAAAAAAAAATCTCAATTCGAAACTGCTTATATTCTCACTCATTTTGCTCTCAAACTCATCCAATTGGCAGGTTCTCTTATTTAGGAACTATATAATATGGCGTATTGGTAAGTTTTGTGATAAAAGCAGAATATATTTCAAAAAATGCCGTCAAAATGCGGTCAAACTGAATGCTCGTTATTTTCTCACAGCTATACATACGGCTAGAGTAATGATGGAGCATACTGCTGCCACAAGTTTTTATCACCTGACAAAGTATATGGTGATGTTTTTTTCCTCAAGTAGAAAAAAATCATTCTAAATTATATAATAAATTTTTTTAGTGACTTAACACAGCTCTAATTATTTACAAAAATTTCAAGTTATGTAAACGGAAAATAATTATATTAAATTTATTCACTGATAAATAAGTTCTTTAAATTTATTACTATGCTTTATTTTAGAAAGAAGTGGGAAACGATTTTAAGCTTAAGTTAGTTTTAGAAGAAAGTTTCAGTAATGTGGTTAAACTTAATAAACACGAAAATTTGTTCTATTCGAGAAATTTTATGAACTTGAAAATAACTAACTAATCCGATGCTGCAACATTAAATTTCTCATCGAATCCATAAGGAATTCTGATAAATGCTGCAAGAATTCAGGCATTTTCAAGAAGCACATTATCATTTTCAAGATTAATCGAAATAATATTTTCAAAAAGCATTAGGTAAGTTTAGATGTAATAGGATTTAAAGAAAATTGTAATGCGTTTCGCAGTACTTAAAAACGAATTACATTAAATATTTATTAAGCTAAGCTCTAAATTATGTGCTGCAGTCAAAAAAGTTCTTTAAAAAACTTTTTTTTTAATACATAGCTAAAATAGAATTGTCATGTAGAATTATATGTAGATAAAAAAAAAAGAAAACAATACCTAATAGAAATGAAAAAAAGGGGGTTGTATGTTTGGCTCGCAGTACTTAAAAAAGAATTAGATGCAATATTTATTAAGGGTGTTCTTAACAGCTCCACTCAACAAGAGCAAAACGTTTTGACACATTTACAAATTTATTTTTTTTAACAGAAATATATAAAATTGGAATGCTTGGCTATGGAAGAGATTTGAATCGAACTTAGTTTTCCATTTTATGATAATTAAATTACCTATCCAGTTCTAAGCTATTTCGATCACATGATCACCCGTTTTTCTCCTGCTTTTCGACCGGTTTTTCTGCCTTTGTCGGGAAATGTGCTCAAAAGTGTCAACTTTGAAGGCTTGTTAAAAAAAATTTATTGGGTTTAAAAAAAAAAACAGAAAATTGAGTGCAATTAGACAGTTTCTGAATAACAACACCTGCTATTTTCATGCATTTCCGAACAAAAATAAATTAAAGCATGTGTCACAAAGTTGCCCTTTTTGATTTAAGAACACCCTTAAGCTAAGCTCTGAACTACTAGCACCGCAGTGTAAAAAAAAAATCAAGGGAGTTCTTCAAAAAAAGAACTTTTTTTATAGCTGAAATAGAATTATTTTATAGAAATGTAGATAAAAAAAGAAAACAATGCCTTATAGAAATAAGAGGAAAGGGGATTGTGGTGGGAGAGATATTTTTACTTATTATATGGTAAATTTCCATTAAAACTTCCAATGTCGTACCCTAATTATATAGGATTTTCTAATTATTTCATTTCAAAAACTTTCTCTATTTTGTCAATTAAAGAAATATTTTTAAAATATTCAAACACTTTAATTGAGAGTGCTTGAACACAAAGCCTTAGATATCATTGACGAATGATGGAGAAATGTTTTATAAATAGTTTTTAGAAAATTATAAATTAGCACAAGTGCACAAATACATAATTCTAATATATATACAGGGTGTCCACTCTTAACGGTGGCCAATGGCTAATTTCTAAACCGTTAGTCATAGACATATAATTTCAATTGCAAAAATGCTTTTAAAAAGCTAAAGAAATGTTTTTCAAGTGATTTAGGTCAATTTTTTTTTTTTTTTTTTTTTTTTTTTTTTAATTACGAAAATTAAATTTTTATACGGTCCTCCGGTCCTATAAGTGATATTTAGTAAATTTTTACCACTACTCTAAGTAATACAAAAAAAAAAAGTCCCATTCCTCTGCGATTAAAACTGACCGAGTAATAGCTGTTTAAAGTTGAAGCATCTTTTTTGCTGAAAATTAGGGGTGAGTTACAAATTTACTGGAAATAAAAATAAACGCAAGATACAAAATTTCTGACATTTCAAACATTAAACATTGAGAGTAAAATAATTTTTTCAATATTATTTTTAAATTTATGTTGATGATTACATATTAAAGCAAAATTTGTACTAAAAATATAAGTAAAAAAATAAAAGAAAGTTTTTTAATTTAAATTATGAAAAGCAACAGTCACAATTCGTTACAAAATGACACATATTTAAAATTCTATTAGATTACTTAACCTAACAGAATTTGGTGTAGTCCTATAAAATAAATAAATGGTAAGCACCTAAAATTGTATTAATATTATGTTTTCATTGGATATAAATAAGTGTGCAAATTGAGCTTCGATCGGATATTTGGAAGTGAGTCAAAATTTGAATAGAAATTTTTAACTAGGGAAACATACGTACGAACGTTTTAAGCAAAATAAAAGCTTTTCAAAATAACACACCGTTTTAAAATAAAATCGCGATTTTCCAAAATTTGATTTTCTCGACAAAGAGAATCTTAAAACTCACGTCTTCAGCTATTTTAACCAGAGAAGTTAATTAATAAAAATTAACACTACCGTAAAACTTATATGGTGGTAGCACCTTCAGTTAAATTGCTTTAAAAATATTTATTTATCTCATTTAAAACATTTTTGTAATTGGAACTATATGTCTGTGGCAAATGGTTTAGGAATTAGCTATTGGACAGCGTTGGAAATGGACGCCCTTTATAATAATTTAAGTACTTAATATACGTTCCCTGAAAACTTAGTCACACTCATTCGCTTTCAGCTACAGAAAAGTGGTTTAGGTCATGAAATTTAAAGTTTCATAACTCGGTCAATTTTAATGTTAGATGAATGGGACCTTTTTTGTATTGCTTAATAGGGTGACGGAAAATTTTTACTAAATATCACTGATAGGACCGGGAGACCGTATAAAAAGTTAATTTTCGTATTTTTTTTTTTTTTTTTTTTTAACCTAAATTGCTTGAAAAATAATTCTTTACCTTTTTTTAAAGCATTTTTGTAATTGGAACTATATGTCTATGACTAACGGTTTAGAAATCAGCCATTCGCCACCATTGGACACCCTGTATATAGAACCATTATGTAATACTACTATTTAACATCCATAATGAATATAGAATAACCCATAAAATAACAAACTAAAACAAATCAAGAGAGGTTAGCAATACTGGAACAATTACAAAGCATTGGAAATGTGGTATTTGACTCGTTTTCAAGGGTTATACCAAACAGACACATTATATATATATATATATATATATATATACAAGGACACATTATATATATATATATATATATACAATATAAAAAACTATCCCGACATTTGGGCTCCTAACTATCATACCATTCACAGAAACTGAATGAAATTTTGGGAAAAGATATTTTGAGGTATGCGCTCAAGAATGATATGGAAAACAACAGTGTCACTCGAACAGTTACGGTTACAGTGAGAAATTTTCGAAAAAATCCAAATGGCAACATCCAGTTTTTGTATTGGAATGTGATCTCCATTGTGAAAAACCCCATATAGTGTTGGAACGGCAACTGCAGCATGAAAATCAGCGGCGGTAGATAGGCTAAAAGTGAGGACAACCGATAAGGACAGATGCAGCATAAAATAAAGCATTTTATTGTGTTTCACAAATTTTCCACATGACCTCCTTCATATACGATGAGACTTTGCATGCGGCAGATGGTGGATAGCACTACAGTACGTACCATGGCAATACACTGAGAAAAAAATATGGTTCTGGCATATAGAATCTAAGTAATGGCTCTAGAAAAAATAGTTCCATGTCATCCCTATAAATTTTAGTTCCATTTCTTAGAGAGTTCCAGAGTCTCTTACTAGAATTCAAGCGCGTTTTCCTATATTTTTGTTGTCAAATTTATCTAAAAATCTCTTCAAATAGATGCGAACGCAATAGATTTGATTTAGTAGCTAGAATTATAGCTTAAGAAACCATTTCTAAAATCAAGCGATAATTTCTCGCTACTG
Organism: Maratus speculifer; assembly: GCA_964019185.1. Lineage (NCBI taxonomy): Eukaryota > Metazoa > Arthropoda > Arachnida > Araneae > Salticidae > Maratus > Maratus speculifer. The sequence goes on from OZ025296.1 coordinate 291,311,012, forward strand.
AAACGGTTCAATGTCGTTTCCTCTCCTAGAAAACACGAGACTAGAAATGTCAAGTCATTTCGCCTATTCAGCTTAGTTGTTTACCCCACTAGCATAGTTTGGACATCTATATTTCTAGTTTAGAGATTCAGAAAGTGACTAACTATTCATTCTAGTTGAAGGCGGCATATTTTTTTTCTCAGTGTAGGAATCTCTTGAATCACAGCTCTGATGGCATCTTTCAAATCAGATGCGGATCAAACGGATACACTTTGGATTTCAGATATCCCCACAGCCAGAAATTCATTGGTGTCAGATCAGGAGACCTTAATGGACACGGAAACGGGAGATAATTCTGTCGCCAAACTGTTGACTTAAGACACACGTTTGACAGAAGACTCGACATGTGGAGGAGCACAATCTTGCATCCACACAACTTCAGATATAGCATTTTGCCGTTGCAATGCGGGAATCGCGTAACGAATTAACGTGCCCAGATAGCGATCACACGTTACTGTACACGTTTGCAGATTACCGGTAATAACTTCTTCAAAAAAGTAAGGGTCGAGGATGAACGTATTCGTTATACCACACCATACGGTCACTTTTTCCTCGTGTAATGGACGGGCAAGCACATCATGTGGATTATTCTCTGCCCAGTGCATACAATTTTTTTAATTCACGTTACCAGTTAACGAAAAATGCACTTCATCTGTCTGCAGAATGCGTAAAGGCCAGCTGCTATCTTCATTGTTCCGGATAAGGAATTGATTTGCAAAAATCCAGTTATAGTCTCCTGCTTTCAACATCTGGACACGCTGGAATCGATACGGAAACATGTTTAGAACAGAGCGCAGAATCTTGCGTACAGTTGAATTCGGCAAATTCAGAACACGCGATACATCGCGTGCAGTTGCGGGACGAACTTTTTTACGTAGTTTTAAGTAGTTTTTTTCAGGTAATAAATCTTTACGATTTCCCAACGTTCTTTCCCTGAAAGCGGCATCTTGTTTGGAATGGCAGAAGGCAACATACGCGGCTCGCATTTCGCAGAGCCTCTTTTTTAACCTAGCGTAACGACGTCAACCATAACTGTGTCTTACTAAAACTCGAAATTTGCGTTTCTTGGTTTATTCTTATCGTTTTGTGGAAATCAAATCAGGCTGGGCTATCAGCCGAAGAAACGGTGTGACGTGTGACGTAAATGAAACGAACATTAATCTTCTGCTGCACGGCAAAGTTCTTTTTATTTTCCCTTGCCTGGTTCCGGTGATTTTCATGCTACGGTTGCCATTCCAACGCTATTTACGGTTTTTCACAATGGAGATCACATTCCAATACAAAAAACTGAGTGTTGCCATTTGATTTTTTTCGAAATTTTCTCACTGTAACCGTAACTGTTTGAGTGACACTGATGTTTTCCATAACATTTTTGAGTGCATACATAAAAATACCTTTTGCCAAATTTTCAGTCAGTTTCTGTGAATGGTATAATAGTTAAGAGCCCAAATGTCTGGATAGTTTTTTATAATCACCCTGTATATATATATATATATATATATATATATATATATATATGTACACACACATATGTTTTACAATACATTCTGAACAATTGTCCATAAATTTTATATTGTTCATGGCAATTTCTTAGAAATAAAAAAGTTTATAGTTGTGATTCCAATTCAACTATCAAATAAGCTAAATATATTCAGAAATCTAGAACTTAGCTATAAGAGCCTATTTCGATGCTAGGAATAGTTTGGGATTACTCGATAGGAATTAATAGCTTGATGTTAATCACCACATCTAAATGAAAAGCGAAAGACGGGGAAGATTCCCGAGTAATTTACATTGAAGCTACACTGAAATTATTTACCTTTGCGCACTCCGTAAGTTTAATTTAAAACTTAGCTTAGAACATACCTCACATTCTTCAAATACAATAGCGGTATTCTACACTTTCGTAAACATAATAAGCGCATCCATTGTACATAATAGGGACAGTCGTATAGGAGAGTATTTATACACCAAAGCTGTCTAATGAAACTAATGAATATAGGCACTTTTCATACCAGTTTCTTGAGGAAAGCCGATTTAAGTTTAAAACTACAAAAATCACATTAGATGAAGTCTTTAAGAGGCTACTTCAGTCAAACAAACAAAAAAAAAATTCGCTAATGCTAATCCAACGGAAGAAATTTATAAGACATCTCTGTTCCATTTCAATATTTTAAATGTTTTTTTTTTTTTTTTTTTTTTTTTTTTTTTTTCATTCGATAGCTCAGATTGATAGCCACAAACGGTGTTTGTCACTTTTTCGATTGTGTATATAGAATTTTTTATGGGGAAGCTTTCATTTTCGGAACGGGTTTCAAAAGTAAAAACATCCTCATTATATATATATACATAAAATCCCTCCGTGTATAACGATTCCGGAGTCAACCCATCCACGAGAAAAACACTTATTGTGACCAATGACAAATTCCATTGTGAAAAGTTATCTCCGATTTTAAAGGCTATAAATTTTTTGTCCAATGCAAACGTTCCAGAGTCGTGATGGAGCGTTCTCATTTGTCAGATTTACAGTTTGAGCGGTAAATGACGTCACTACATTTTACTGTGCTTTGAAATCTTTTTCCCTATTTCAAACACAGTATTCACACTGTTAAAAATGACTCATTTGCTGCAGCATCACTCCACCGCTTTTATAGAAAACGATTACTTTGCTGTGTTATGGAGCATTCTCATTGGTCATAAAAGAGGCATTCTATAAAAGCTGTAGAGTGACGCTGCAGTAAATGGATCAAATTTTTAACAGTGTGATACGGTAAAGTAATAATTTTCTATAAAAGCTGTATAATGACAATGCAGCGAAACAGTCACATTTTTAAGTGTTTAATTAAAACTTTTTAAGAAAAGCGAAGGTGCGTTTTAAATACAATATTGTTAGAATTTTTATATTCGTGTTGCTTTATATTTATTTTTTACAGTCGTGAATGACTTCATTGTCACATAACGAATCACGATTGTTTACTCTTTATTATTGACATTTGTTTTCGATCTTAACCCATTCGTGCCCACGACCTTTCGCGCAAATTTTATTCGGTTGGCACCACTATTTTTAAAAGAATTAAGTTTAGTTCATTAATTACGAAAATGTTTCAATTAAATAAAATAAAGATTATTGTTCTTTTTTACCGGTGTCAAAAACAGTGCTACATGCACCTTTTGAAGCGTCCCTAAAAAGGGACGCTAGGCACTAATGGGTTAAAGTATTTTTTTAAGTATTAGCTAATGGTATAAAATAGTTAATTCACAAATGTTTTAAAATAGCATTATTAGTGCATGTTTTGCATTATTAATGCATGTTAATTTGCATGTTTTTTGTGAAGTAATTACTGTAATTTTGTGAGTGAAATTCATTAGCTGCATATTCTATGCCATTATTTTACCCATTCAATTAATAATTTGGCTACCCTCTCATATTCGTTTGGAAATGGCCAAAATGGGAATTTTTTATACATTTTGGATATTTTTATTTTCTCTCAGTATTTTAAAATATTTTTGGCTGTAGTTTCACAATGTATTCTTTTAAAATTGATATTTTACCTTACTTTATTCTTTTAAAATTTATGCATTTACCATTTGTTCATTACAATCCCTCCCCATCCACCAGATAGTTTTGTTATAATTTTAAATGCAGATTTCTATTGAATCTTTAAATTTTTCCTCATGTTCAATCTTTGTATTTTTCGAAATTGTTTAAGCCTAAAGTGGCTATGATTGACCAAAGTTGTTGTAATGTTTTATCCTTTTAAAAATGGAAACACGTCATTTTGACGGGCTATCTTCTAGTAATAATAATAATAATAAACTGCAGTGACAATCGAAAAAGTAAAAAAACAGTCTACATACAGACCAATCTCTATCAAATATAAATAAATAAATAAATAAAAATAAAATACAACCGGGATATCTTTATAAAATTTTCTTTCATAGGATTAGCATTAGCGAACGGGTCTTTTCACCTGACTGAAGTAGCCTCTTAAGAAGTACATATGAACATGGCATTTACCAAATGGACGGGAATAATTTCGGTAATTATCTTAATTTACAGACTACTTCAAAACATGTTTAAACTTGGGGAATCGAAAGATAACCTAAAAGTATGAATCCGTATAACCATGACTCTAAAAATTAGAAAAAAATTGGTAGTCATTAAACAATTTTAGTCCACAGTGAAAAAAAAAATTACCCTCCATTGTCTCTTTTTTTAGAACCGGTATTTTCTTTTACATATTTTTAATTTATCATTAATTTTAAAAAATAGAAAAAGGTTTTTATGAATCGGAAAAGAATAATAACAAACATAGTTTAGAATAATTAGTTACAGAATCTAGAATAGTATATAATTTAAGAAGTTTATATAGACTAAGTTTTCTAATTAAACGTATTAAAATTATACAACATTGAAAAGAAAAAAAATATATATATGCAGTAAAGATTTCCGCATGTTCGGTAAATTTTATTTCACGCTAGTATCCATTCTCATAGTTATAAAGAGAAAAATATTACAGTGTTTATTTTTAAAAAAAATCAAATTTAAACAAAATTTCACACTCATTTATTTGGATACGGAAGTTTTTTTAATTATTTTAAACTGTATACTCGGTAGAGAGAACAAAGATCAGATTTAGTAGAGGTTCATCACCAGCCACTATTGAATACAGGTAAATATTAAAAAACATTAATTATTACTGATTTATAAGTATTTAGATATAGCTAAACCCTACCAATCCTAATATCAATTCAGATAATGGTAGAAAAAGGTAATCAGTTTTTTTTTTTTTTTTTTTAATTTATCACTCTCTTATAACTCTCATTTTGGCCTATTTGGAGAGAATCCCCAAATTGTTTTGTTCTATAGTTATTAATTAAACTTTTTTTTATTTATTGATAAAAAATATAATATTTAAGAACTATAATACCATGTAACACGCATTTAAAAACTTTTCGCTAAATTGGCGTCAGAAAAAATTGCGCGAATGTGATGCGTATGTGACATCTGTGTAGGTGATTCCTTTATTTTATATTTCACTCTTCAAAATATAAGCTACTTTTTTGAACGAATTATGAGCAATAAAAGGCAAATAATTAGAAATCTGTTATATCTCTTAAATACTGCTGGTAATAGGAAATTTCCAAACATATCCAAAAACTCTTCCTTGACCCATCCCCATATGAATACAAATTGAATAATACGCAAAATAAATACATTTGTTAGATTTGAGACAGTGAGATATTCTTTAAACTTTCTTATATCTATATTTGGATAGCTACGAATAACGTTCTTAACATAAAAATAATTTTGGACTCGAAACTGAAAAAATCTGACTTGAACAGATGAAATATTAAAACCTTGCTTTCATCTAACTTAAGGGAACACATGAATTGAAAAAACTGCAATTATTGTATTGATTTTACGAAGAGGTAACATATATTTTTAATGATTAATTTAGAAAGTAACATTTTTTGAAACTCTCTCTTGATCAAATGAAGCTTAAAAGCGATTATCCAAATACAAAAGCAGAAAATGTCCGATTTGCAAAGTTTTTTTTTTTTTTAATTTCTTTCTTTCTTTATTTGTGATGATCATGTTTTCTCAGAAAGATGATACTTGTAAAACTATTGATCGCTAAAGTAATTACTTTAATTTACTTTTCATTTCCAAGCATTTTTACTATGCTTAAGAGTTATTGTTTCAACATACTTATTTACTTGAAGGACTATTAAATGTTAACTGATTACAACACATACAGACAGACAAATAAACAACAACAACGAAACTTTTTAAATTTGGCAATTAATCTTTTTAAAAATAATTAATTTTGAATGATAATTTTTATCATGTATATCTCTTTATAAATAAGTTATATGATTATTAATATTCTAAAATGCTTCGCACGCAGATGCAATATGTAGTCTTAATTCTTTTATAGCATAGTATTTCTTCAGAAGCTTGTTTAAATAGTAAAATTATGCTAATGTCAAACTTAAAGGAACACATGGGCTTCTAAATATAAAAATAATAAGTTTTATTTCGTTTTTCTACTTAGAAGAAACATATTTGCTTAGTGATTGATTTAGAATGTAATAATTTTAAAACTCTCCCTTGATCAGATGAATTGGAATAACCGCAAATAGATATTTGGAACTTCACTGCCTATTTTCTTAAATGACGGTAACGTCATTTTATTATCTTTATCATCTCAGCTTTTCATACACTAATTTCGAATACAACCACGCCAAATGTGACACAAAATTTATGTGTTTATATTGAAAATATCAAAATGTGATATGCCCCCCCCCCCCCCAAAAAAAAAAAAAAAAAAAAAAAAAAAAAAAAAAAAAAAAAAAAAGAACATCTAATACAGTTTAATCACCAAATTATCCTAGAAAAAAATGGGCGTATCCAGTCGATTGCGGCAAATTCGTCTTTTTTTCTTTTTATTATTATTTTAAACTTACCTTAAGAAAAGAAATTTACTGATCGTCTTTACACTGAAACTGCAGCAAACTCTGAAATTTAATTGCAAACACCGAATTTTGACATCATATTTGAATTTTTCGGTAAATTTTACTTCGGGATATAAAAATGGGAAAACTTTTTGTCAAATAATTTAAGAATTATGATGGTCTACAGTTTGGAAGTCCTAATAATAAAATCATTTAAAATCGTTACAAAAATAAATTGCAATTCTAGTAGCTTTTTATGTCTTACTCGAAAACTATTTGATAAAACATTCTGATATTCTTCTTATTCTCATATTTCAAGCTTCTAGAAACCTGTTCCTAGATTTCTGTTTAAAAATTTTTGATTATGATTCACTTTTAGTTCTTGAGTTATAATACTTTAAAAGAAAAAAAAAACTACCAGCATTAAAATACATTTTATAATGATTAAAAATAAATTTTTCAATTAGAATTTTCAAACTTTAAACCTTCATAATTATTAAACTACTCGAGAAAATGATTTCCGGTTTAGTATTTTAAGGCAAAATTTACCTGAAAAGCCAAATATGATGTTAAAATTAGGTTTTCCAGTGACAATTTCAGACTTTAGTACATACAGCTCATATTCAAAATATTAGAATAATTGAGAAAAAGTAATAAGAAAAAATTATTTGTCATTTATTTATTTTTTATACTAAGTAAATGCTATTAAATTTCATATAAATTAAATCTGGAATGTTTAGATAAGATTTTAACATTTATAAAATATAAAATACAGCACAATAAATTAGGTATACAGCTTCCTTAAACACACCAGAATATCAGAATAAAATTTAGATTGGTTCAAAATATTAGAATATTTTATTTTACGGAACAATATTACCTTATGAATATGAAGTAAATGGTAGTTAATATTTTGTAGCATCCCCTTTAGCTTTAATAACAACGTACAATCGATCTTGCATACTATATACAAGGTGTTTACAAACATTTCTATCAATATTAGCCCAAATAGACTTTATACGTGCCACTAACTCAGTTTTACTTGAAGGAGGATTTTCTTGAAGTTTTTTCTTCATTATACACCATAAGTTTTCGATGGGATTAAGATCTGGTGAATTTGGTGGCCAAGGAAGTACCTTAATGTTGCGTTGGCGGAACCAATTCTTAGTTGACACCGAGGTATGCGGGGACGCTAAATCTTGTTGAAAGATGAAATCATCTTCAAATAAATCTTCTGATGATGGAATCATGTAATATTCTAAAATTTCTCGATATATCAGAGAGTTAACCTTTTCGTAGACGATGCATAACTTTCCAGGTCCTTCTGCACTCATACAACCCCAAACCATGACACTAGCAGCAAATTTTACGGAACGTTTAAGGCATTCTTTATCAAATGCTTCTTGCTTCATTCTCCAAACTCGAATACCTTGATTACCATATGAAACACAAAACATACTTTCATCACTAAATAATATATTTTTCCAATCTTCATTGCTCCATAAACGTCTTGATTTACACTAATTCAATCTTATACGCTTTTGTCTCGCAGTCATGAGAGGTTTTGTTTTCGGTACACGAGATTCAAATTTAAATTTATGGGGACGTCTTAATGTTGTCGATATAGAAACTTCAACTCCTTCTTCTTTCCATTTTCGGTGCAAGAATCGCACACTTTTAAAACGGTTTTTCTTAACTATACGCTTCAGTTTCCTGTCATCTCTAGCAGATGTTTTTGGTTTACGGACACCATTTCGGCGATTATTTTGAAATTTTCCAATTTTTGAATATTGTGTTAGTATTTTACTAACGCTCGATTGCGAACAATGTAAATAATTCGCTATAAAACATTGATTTCTACCGTGCCGATACAAATCAACCATACGAAGTTTAGTAGATTCAGGAATATCACTCACACGGCCCATTTTATGACGAAAAAGAAACAAACAGCAAAAAAGAATACTGATTTTAAATAAAATAGTCTGAATTTAATCAATGATGCCACCAGTTAAGAATTGGTAATAATTAAAGGAGAATTAATGTGAAATATTCTAATATTTTGAACCACTTGAATAAATATTCTAATATTTTGACTTTTCAAAATAATTTTTTTTGCAATTAATCTTTTCAAAAATGATATTAAATTTAAGATAACAAGTAAGTTTAATCAACAATAAGTTCTTAATAAAAATATCGTTTGCATATTTTCATTAAAAGACATTAAATTACCAAACGATATTTTCAATTTCTAAAAAAAAGGTAATTATTCTAATATTTTGAATATGAGCTGTATTTATCATGAAAACGACCTTCTTAAACATGCTTTGTCAACATAAATTGAAAGAAGATAGAATTACTGGTCAAATGATTATTGACCTTTTTTTGAGAGGGGGGGGGGATTGGTGATTAATATGTAATAAATAAATTCTCTCTCTCTTACTTTCCTTTGGCGGTGTGTTTATTTTCGTTTTATTCGCATTTCCTTTTCAAAAGAGATTTTCAAAACAGGAACAATTAAAAGAAAATTTTGCATAAAGAAATTAAGATGACTGGATAAACATTAATGTCATTATTTTCTCTATTGTTCCTTTTCCGCTTTATTCTTTTATTCACCTATACTTCAAGAACGTTGGCAGGTGTTATTGTAAGCAAATGACGAATACAAAAAGTACGGAATTTATGACTGACTGATGAATGTGTACAGCAGTTTTAGGTATGTAACTTTCCCGTAGAAAATATTCGAAAATTAAATTTATCGCAAATTAAATTTCTGCAAACATTTTCTAGCTAACTAGGATTCGTTGTCTTTTTAAATACAATGAAACCTCCATCTGTGACCACCTCCATTAAGCGACCACCTCTTTCAACGACCATTTTTTCATGGAACGAAATTTATTTCCATACACTCAATACTAATTTTACCTCTATTCAGAGACCATCCCAATTGAACTCCCTCCGTGAGCAACTAATTTCTTTGAAGAAAATTATGCAAATTCCGGTTTTTGCTGGTCCCTTGAAAAAAGCTTTATTAGCAAAATAACTCGAAAGCATATTATTCATCAACTTCTAAACTAAGTTTAGATTTTCTTTATGCCGGTAACTTTTAAGTATTTAAATCCTTTTGCGCCTTTTTACGTAATGAATTACATGACAGTAATGAATTACATGCACAGTTTACATGATATTTAGTGAAATAAATACTTAGCCCACAGAAATATTAAATAAGTAAAATTAAAATACTATAAATATTTGATATTTTAAGCTTGATAAGTAAAAAGTGAAGGAGACAGATGAGAGATTATTTACTCTGACATGAATATAAACTTCACCTCTATTTTTTGAGTCGACGAATGTAAACAAGAAAGAAAATGAACAAAATGAAAATAAATCAATGTAAAAACACAATTAGAAAATTAATATAACAGAGTGTGCCTAAATAAGTAGAAATGTGAGCCAACAGGAAATACAGCAATAATAATAATAATTTTTAAAGAAACATTCAAATCCTCACCATTTTACAGCCGAAATTCTTATAAAGCTAATGAATTTTAATAAATTTTAAAGACGTAGACTGTAAAATCATAAGTTTTATGAATTTAAAATGTAAAATCTATATTTTTGGAACATTATTCCTTGAATTTTTTTTTTTAAATAAAAATTTCTAATGGAAAAATGATTAGTTTTGTGGATTTTCAAAACTTCAAAATTTCCAAAATTCCCGGATTTATTCTTGTCCCTCAAAATCTGCGGATTTTTTGCAACTCGATTTGATATAGGTAGGTATGCATGTAAGCATCACGTGAGAAACATTTTGTCCGTTTTACATGGAATGGCCTCACTAATTAGTTTCTGTTTCGGATTAGTTTTAATATTTTTAAACAAGAGAAAAAATTAAATAATTTTAATTATTTATTGGACAATTGCACCATAAATTATGCTAAAAATATGTATTAAAATAAAAACAGATTGCTAAATGGTGCACTTAGACAATATATTTAAAATACGCTTAAACATTATCAACGTTTCGTATTGCTTCTGCGAACATCGTCAGGATAAAATAGAATGATGTTAAATGTAATTTAAAGTTTCAAAATATAAACACACACGTCCAAGAGTTCACGAGCATACTTGAGTTGAGAGTGCGTAAACTTGCTTTTTAATTATTTATAATAATTAATAATAATTTAATAATAATTATTTTTAATAATTATAATAATAATAATAATTTAATAATTATTATTTTTAATAATTAATTAAAAAGCAGGTTTACGCACTCTCAACTCAAGTATGCTCGTGAACTCTTGGACGTGTGTGTTTATATTTTGAAACTTTAAATTACATTTTAACATCATTCTATTTTATCCTGACGACGTTCGCAAAAGGAATACGAAACGTTGATATTTTTTAAGCGTACTTAAAACATATTGTTTAAATGTACCATTTAGCTATTTGTATTTATTTTAATACATATTTTTAGAAAAATATTTCGATTAGAATTTAAAATTGTATTGCCCATTGAAATGCAATAAAATTAATAAAATACATATCAGCTTACCTTCTTCGACGTCATTTCTCGCCGCTGCCTCCAGAAGCATCACACTAGGCACAAAATGCACTTTATAGTCATTCTTTCGAGGTTTTTTATTAGTGACAGCGTCTTTTTTCTTTTTGTTACTGTTGTACTCTTTTTCCCTTTGACTCCATTTCTTCAGCTGTTGCATACGTCTCCTCCTGGCCAACTTCAACCGCTCCTGGGTGGTCATTTTATCAATTTGGGCCATTTCAGCGATTAACTCCGAGTGTTCGGCCATCGTTCACATTAAACACAACATTTAATAGTCCAAAAGAATCTGAGGGAAAAACAGGCACAGCCTGAATATTCAAAAATTTTAAAAACTATGATATCGTCTGCTCAGATAACATGAGGGACATTAAAAAATGGCACATCTTCAGAATAGAATAGATTTTTTTTTCTTTACAAAATAATCCAAGTTTTGTGTCTATTCCAAACTTTTTCCATTAAAAAGCTGCAGCCTAAACTAATTCTATTGATTCTATCACAAAACATATAAAGACTGTAGAAATATATTGCAGACTCATTACACATGGAATGTGAGGACGGATATTTTATAAGATATTCTCCTGCAATTAGAGCAAAATTTATCTTTGACAAAACCTTCGTAAGCCATTAGTAAAATAACTAATCACAGGTGTCAAAGCTAAATCTTCATTAAACTCCCCTTTTCTTTTTTGCCCTGTAAATCCACTCAATCAAAAAAAAGCTCGATTTGATAACAATGAAAATTACAAATTCATGATCGTTCAACGCTTATAAAAAAAAAAAAAAAGAGAGAGACTTGATTTTCTTCTTCTTTCCGACGAGGGAAATTCAACAGTAGCTTCTTGCCGGTTGGCGGATGGAATGTGCTATGGACGGATTCGTTAAGACGGAACAGAGTTCTGTTGTTACCTTGGCAACGGAGGCCCGAGAGCGGCGCTGTGTGGCATCTTCTTCAGTCGCCCCATTGGTTCTGAAAAGAAAAGAGAAAAACTTAGCGACAAGAAACAGTTATCACGTAAATGTCCACTGGGCAGGTTTAGGTAATTAAAAGGGGATTTGGGAATATCCAGATGATAAACGGTCAAGTGTTCGAGTATGATATAAGCTACCCAACCTGGGAGATATATAAGATCACATATATTATATTTACATATAGAGTATATTGTTCCAAGGAAAAGTTTTGTCGCCAGTAACAAAGTTGTACACAAAATTAGATTTTGTTAAAAGATTGTGACAAAAGCATTTAACTTAGCTTCTAATGAATAATTACTTTTTTTTTTTTTTTTTCAAAAACTCTACTTTTATACAACTTTACTATGTATTAAAATACTTTGAAATACTATGTCTCTGAGTATTGAAATACCTTGAGAAGAATACAACACGATTATACAACCTTTATTTGTCAAATTATGTTCAACACATCAGAAGATTTAAATAAGTAAAGTTTAACAGAAATATATAAAAAAAGGTTTAAATTAGCTAAAATTTTGCAATACAACAATACGAAAAAATAATTTAATAAATAAATTTTTTTAATGAAAGTATAGTGTTAATTTTGTCATAAAAAGTCATTTGTATATTAAAGGGGTTTCTAATCCTTAAAAGTCCTGTATCAATTCTAAAATTTTATAATATTTATATTTAGTACCAAAAAAAAATTGCAACCGAATTCTTTCGATGATGCAAGTATACAGAATCCAAGAGACAATATTCACGAAACAATTCATACACTTAACCCTTTCGGATCTGGTGTATTATTAATAGTACATGTCTTTTCATAGTATTATTTTTATCATAGTACTTTATCATAGAATTATTTTGCATTAACAATTATTTTGTTACTTTCTACATATAGAAACGATAGTATATTTTTATGCATTTCTTTTTATGAACTCATTTATGTTTTGATATTTAGTAATAATAATAAAATTTTACTTCATTCTCTTTGTACCACTGGCTATTCCTTCAGGTATTCATGTATTTCACTCTTTAAATTTAAAATATAGGTTACTTTTCTGAACGAATCATGTGCGATTAAATGCAAAAAACATTAGAAAGTTGTTATATCTGTTAAACTCTGTTGTAATACGACATTTTCCAAAAACTCTTCCTTAGACTATTTTCATATAAATATGAATTGAATAGTACACAAAATAAGTACATTCTTTGCATTTCAGAAAATGAGATGATCTTTAAACATCAGTAAGTCTATTTGGATAGCTACGATTAACGTTATTAAACATGAAAAATTTTTGAACTCAAAATGGGAAAAAAATCGAAACCGAAAGGGTTAAAACAAATAAAATTTACAGATTTATTTAGGAGGAAATAATACATTACATGTTCATACTCATTTTCACACACACACACACAAAATCAAATCATTGGCCAACAACAATAGTTGCTTGCTAATTTGAATCTAAAATAATTGATTAAATACTCTTTCCAGATTAATTGAACAGCTTTTTCAGGCATTGGCGGGGGCTTTTCGCTGAGATTTTAACACCAAATATTTTCAATGGGGTGTGTAATAATTAACAATAATTTTTTTTAATACTCTATAAATTATCAGAAGTAGTTTTCATTTTTTTATTTTTCAAAATCTTAAATTTGATTTTAAAATTACATTTTTTTACTTTTCTTTTCTTTAACCACTTAACCAATTCATTTTTTTTACGTACAATAAATTGAAAATATACTATACATGCCACAATTTTTTTAACTAAAATATTCGTGACATTTAGTCTAAACATTTCTGCCTTTAAATAGTATGGAATTGTATTTAAAAAAATAGTGGTGTCAAAGAGCTTTAATTTATGGATCAAGCAAACTCTTCTTGCCCATACAACGTACAGGCAAATAAATCAGTTAAGTGATCAACAGATAAAGATGATAGATCGGTTTTTAAAAGTTTCATTAGTTGATGGTATCTTTATCTTAAGTACTGGGTGTTTATAAAGTCCCGGACTTATTTTGATGTTAAATAACTCTTAAAATAATGAAGATATAAACAAACACATGGCATTTATTGATGGATAACTCATATAACTTCCTTTTCAGATTTGAATATCTTTACTTTTGTACATATCGTCTGCGCGTGTGGTTAATTTCAGATAATTTCATTTTACAGTCTAAATATATGTACTTTTCTAAATATCGTCTGCTTATTAATTGATTTTTCTGCACTTGATCAACAAAATCCGCTGTTTTAAAAAGTTATCTGACGAAATTTGTGATTTTTAAAAACCTTATCTACGAAATTTTAGATTTTCTTTCCGCATCTGATTGACGAAATTCTCGATTTTTTGGCACCTAATCGACTTTATTTTCGATTTTTCGGTGCCTGATTGACGAAATTTGCGTTTTTTAAGAAGCCGATCGATGCAATTCGGTATTTTCTTCGCATGATCGATAAAATTCGCGATCTTTCTGCACATTATCAACGAAATTTTCAATTTTTCCGCACCTGATCAACGAAATTCGCGATTCTTACGAACCTGATAAAAAAAAATTCGCGATTTTTACGTAGCCGATCGATGAAATTTGCGATTTTCTTCGCATGATCAATGAAATATGCGATTTTTCCGAGCCTGATCCACAGAATTCGCAATTTTTACGAAACCGATCGTGCGACGAATGGTAACGTGGAAGCTCATCGACAAAGGTCATGAAACTTTTTGAGTCAATCTAACCATTTATGTTATTAATTTTAATATATCTTTATTATTTCATGAGTTATTAAACATCAAAATGGGTCCGGGACTTTATAAACACCCTATATATTCTTATTTCAAACTAAAAAATGCATTTTTTTTCTTTTTTTGTCAATACATACATATATTGATCTGAAATTTAAAACATGGCCGCCCAAAGGACTCCTGATTTTCAGTAATGTACTGTTACTATTGATGATGATATTTCCTAGTTTAAATCTGATATTTTTCCTGAACAGAAAAATAAATTTTTGATTTTATTTTTAATATAATTTTGCTGCAATCTTCTATTGTACTTAATTAGAAGGCTTATATGTTGTTTCCCTGGATGATGCAGCTCTTTAAGTCGACATGAACAAATCAATTTTAATGACAATATGACTTACTCGACATAAACCACAAAGTAAAAAAAAAAAAAAAAAAAAAAAAAAAGCAATACTCTACAGATAATTGAATGTTCTAATTTTATAGCTATTTAATGTAAAAAAAGAGAATGTAATGAGTCTTATGGCAAAGAAAATGTGCTTTTTGTAATTCAAAAATTCTTAAACAAGTGGTTATTTCCATTTAACATTTACAGAACTTTTTTTAAAGAAAATTAGTCGCAGCAGACATTTTTTCCGTCATATTAAAGTTTCCCTCCGCTTTAAAAATTATGCTTAAACCACCCGTATCCTGTACTTGAATCATAACTATACTAACAATAAATAAAGATTCTTTCAACAAATAAAAGGGCTTTTGTTGCGAAAAATTTATTATCATACTGTCTAGTCTGAATCATCTTCTCAGAAGCAAAATTAGTCCTTTTTATAGAAAGGGTTACGTAATAAAACTATTTTAAAAAATATGCAAAGGCTTTCATTTTCTAAAATTATCTTTATCGAACAAAGTATCGCGTGATGTTTTTCCCGCCAGGATAAGAACTCTTACCTTTGACGGGGACAGTACTTAAAAAAAGTAATTAGAATAGAATCAAACTGATGAGTGTTCGCCTAAAGGTTTTAACGCTAATCATAACAGAACAAGTGTCATGACTTCACTTTGTCTATGTCTTTGCCTGCTCGTGCTCTAAATTGCTTTAAAGAAAAACATGTTCACTACAAAATAATAATACGATATTAAAAAGAATATGGCGTAATCATGCAAAGGATTTTAAATGATCCGATCGCGTTATTGTAGTAAGAAAATATTTACTGGAAACTACATTCATGGCATTTTTGCATGGTCAGCAAAATTTAGATGCGCTAACTACATGAATTTCCTTACTTTTTTTAATCGAAAATATGTATAATTATAAGAGTATTTTTTGAAAAATGAAATGAAAATTAATAGTAGATAAAAATACATTACATGACTCCAAACTCGTTCTTAGTCCCAAAGCACCATGCATGGTTAGTCGACATCTGAAATTAATTCTAGATTCATAACATTTTGTAACGTGCTATGCAGATAGGTATCACAACTGACCGCTACTTTTCTCATTCTACAGAACATTATTCTTTCTTCATTGTTAGTACTTGCCCAGATCAATCATCATAATATTCATATTAATTTACAAGCAATTACCTGCATTTTTTTTTTTTTTTTAATATTTAAAAAAATGTTCAAAAAAAATTTACCAAGCCCTTTTTTAGGTGCGTTCGTAATTATGTAAATACGTAGCACCTATTGTTGTCGCTCAGTCCGCCCGTCTGTCCATCCGTCCGCATATAACAACGCAAAAACTACCCAACCGAATCGTTTGAAATTTAAAATACATAATTATAACAGAATTTTGTCGAGTCATTTCAAATTTTATGAAAATCGGGTGGATAGATCAGTTACAGGGACAATCAAAAGGATTCCGTTACATTACGGTCAATGGGAAAAAAGTTTCGAATGCATTTTAATGATGTTACACTCATTCGAACATAATAGAATTGGTATGAATCTATGAAATATATACTAAAATATGCATTCCGTACAATCTGTGATACAAATAATTTTTATTATTAAATTACAGGGCCACACAAAAGAATTCCACTACATAATGCTATACGGGGAAACATTGTTTGGGGCGTGTTTTAATTATATTCAACTATTTCACATTTTATGAAAAAGATATACGTTGCTGAGGTGTAATAAAAATTACTTCCTGCATATTTACAGAAACACAAAGATTTCGACTACTATACTGTATCCGAAGTACGCTCTACTATATCAGCAAGATCTGAATATTTTTAAAACTTCGTTATCGGACGAACGCACCTCATTTGCTACGTTCACGTGCAATTTCCAACTTGTTTTTTTCCAACATAGAATTGACAAACCAATATCGAGAGCAAAAACTTACAGACTCTGCAAATAGAAAATGAACACGTTACCATCATCATTGCTGGTTTGCGCACTAATGTAACAATGAGAATGGACATCTTTTTTTAACCCCTTGGAGATAAGCGTAACATATACGTGTGCATAACAGGGATATGTTTAGGAAAATTTTATGTCCTTTAAGGGACCCTTCATAAAATAATTTATGTTAAAACAGGACCCTTCACAAAATTGTTTATCCCCAAACAAGACCTTTCAAAAAACATTTTATCTCAAAATAGGACTCTTCACAAACTTATTTGTCTCTTAATTCGCTTTCACAGAGTTTTTTCAATTTCAAATTGAATTTTTCACAAATTTAATCATTTAAGAATAAAATTTGGCCTGTAAATAGACATTTAAATTCACCAAATAAGAAATTATTTAGCTTTTTTATATATGAAGGGTAGAACTTGAATACATCGATAATTTAAAAGCCACAAAATTATGTCTAGAATTTTTACAAATGTAAGAAAATTTTCATAAAAAAAGAACCTTGTGAGAAAAACCTGGAAAGATCCCTGACACTGAATCTTTGATTACTTCTGGTTATTTTTTATTGTAAATTTTGCCTTATTTTATCAGCGGATTTTCCAGATTTAATCAGTCAAAGATTTCTGTTCTGAAAATCTTCTGATAAAAGATTAAAAATTGCATAAAAGACGTGTCACGAAGGAGTTAATGGGAAATAAATAGTACCTTTCAAACAGTTATAATATTACCAGTGAAGAAAATATCAACATTTTATCTGAAACACTAGAAAATGAAAAAAAAAAAAAAATCCTTTGCTGGCATTATTTTTATAATATAAAGAAAAAACATTTTAATTCTTACAAATTTAAGTAACGGTAATAGTAATTACACATCAGTAATAAAACTTCTACTAAAAGGAGCATTGGGTTCATTTTTTTATTTCTTATAAAAAGCAAAAATTCTGTATTTCCAATTTTGACGGCTAATATTACTACCTATTATACATACCCGGTAATATTGTTTCTTTTTAATCATCGACAAATTCAATATTAAAATTTCCCTTGACGTTGGGAAACAAAAACATTAATCGAGGATTACTTATCACGCATAAAAATACTATCAAACTGACAACTGTTTACAGCGAAAGATACGTTTTCATAAACGGATATTAAAATATCGATTCCATCAAAGAAATCGGAATATAAAGAATAAAAATAACCAATTTACATAAATACGAATCGTAAAATAAAAATGGTTTTTATCAGTTTCAACAGGGTCTTTAAAAGTATGATTATGCCTAAACATGAATGAATTTCTAAATATATGAAACCAGAAATTCTATTCAGAATGATAAAGTAGCTTGAACACAGAAATAATAAGCTAAAAAAATCAAGTTGAAGTAGACTCAACGGTAGGGTGTTTACCTATTACAATCCTAAACCGAATGCGACCAAAATGTAAAAAGATTCGTGAACCAAGTGCGACTCTCATGGAAAATGTGTCAAATCATCACAGAGAATTTTCCGTTTTATGCCAAATTGATAAATGATTCGAAATAGTTCAGTGTGACTTCATAATGCAGTCATATTCTGACGATCATCTGAGAGTCATAATGTGACTTTATAAAAATGTCCTATTTTGTTCATTGTTGAGAATGTGACCAATTGTATTGCCACATTCTACTGCTATGATGTTAGGCTTGATTAGTAATTTGAGAGATTGTGGGCAAAATAAACAAGTCTGATCAATAGTCTTATAATATTGTGACTTCAGCGGATCTTGTGATTTTATCTTTGATTGTAAAGAGACGTTCCTTGATCTAATGGTCAATGTAAAACTCATATTATAGAAAAATGCTGTTACAGAAACTCTAGGTCAACATAGCGGCGAGATCTCTAACCTTTTGTTAATGGCAAGACTCATTTATGCATCTTGTATAAGTATTCATATTTATAAACATTTTCATCTTCAGGTTTAATGTATATTCTTCGTGCAGGAATTGCAAAATCTTTTCACAAGATTAATTATTCATTTAGTCATTTTTCCTAAGATGAAGTCAGATGCACATAAGCTATAACTATATTTATCCAAAGAAACGTTTGTTTCGATCTGCCTTTCATGCTATTGCAGAACGTTGAGTCTCCTTGCAAGACAAAACTTAATCTGTTAGATTAGAAACGAACACTTTTTTTCATTTTGCTTTTCACTCGAGTTTTTAAACCAGCAACATAAAAATAGATCGATAACAAGTTATTTTTTTCTCATAAATTAAAATAAAGCAAGCGTTACATACAGTTTAAAAATTGTTTGCATTGTTAAATCAACAAACGCTGCATCAGAGAGAGCACTTTTGCAGAGTACAATAAATCAATAGCAGAAAATCCGGTGATTTAATACGAAATATAGAGTAATAAGATGCCTCACGTCACCGGAATACAGTAGTTCCAAGTAATAAAGTAATAGATCTAGGACTAATAGTCTAGGATCAATTTAAAAAGACTAAGCGGATCACATACCTGATAATTCCGCACATGTAATGAATGCTGCTATGAAATTAGTCGATATACAGTTGACTCTCGTTAATTCGAACTCGTCAGGACCACAAGAAATGTTCGAATTATCCGAAGTTCGAATTAAGGAAAACATGCTTAATTTGGTACTATTACAAAGGAATTAATGTTATAGTGTTTTTTAAACTTATTTCGTCTGTTATCATTAGAATATGACTTAATATTAAATTAAAATGTATAAATACATAAACTAATTAAAAGATTAGAAACAAGCATGATGGAAGAAAAATTTAAAGCGTCACTGATGGACAGACGGGGCTCTAAGAAAGTGGATATCAAATGCATTTGTATTATATGTATACTCGTTTGGAACAATTTTCACAAAAATCAAAGAAAGATAGTGGTTCAAATGATCTGAAATCAGTGAGACAGAAAAGAAAATGAAAAATCGGAGTTCTCGTTCGTTCGAATTAAACGAAGTCAAGAGAAAATGAGTTCGAATTAATAAAAATTTTTAACGTTATTCTGCCATTGAAAATTTCGGAACTTCATGTTTAGTTCGAATTAAGCGAAGATTCGAATTATCTGATTTCGAATTAACGAGAGTCGACTGTATATATATGTCCATTATCCATATATTTTTTATTATTTTGGTAATCTGCCTTCTATTTCACTTCAAACTTCAACTGTCTTCAATAATATGATTGTAAAAATACTGGTTTCAGTGTCAATATATATATATATATATATACATATATATTAACACTGTTAGTTTGATGTAACGGTAAGTGCTAAAATAATTCAAATATGTGCTAGAAAACACATTTATTTATACTTTTGATTCAGCAGAAATGAGAAAAAGTACCGTTAATGGAATCATAGTACCTTATCTTCATAATTGAAAAAATATTGACTATCGTATTCACATTCCAACTCATAGCGAATTTGTTGTTATTTAAAAATAAATAAATAAATAAATAAATAAAGCTCTATTTTTAGATATTAAAAATTGTTTCTTCATTATGAGTGGCGCAGACAGTACCTTCATTTGGAAGGGGTTTTGAATCATTGTTACCTGTTACACTTAACAATTTTGTTATTTAATATATTCATAGAGTAGTTTTTAGTAAATACATACAGCAATGTCGTAATGAAAAGAAGAAGTAGTCACAATATATTTAGCAATAATCAAATAACAAATGCACTTTTCTCAAAAATATCCTCATTGCTGCTCTGACATATTTATTAAAGGTATTCCTATTATTAGAACCATGGAGATATGCTTTTTTATTTGCCTTTTCTTTACTTTTTTTAAACACTTCACATACTCATTTTAACAAATGAGACCTTGTATGCATCTAAGAGGAGGGAAAGGCAAGATTTTTAATTTCTAAATATTCGAGGTTCGTTATTAAAACTAGGTCTAAAATATTACAGAGTTGGTCATAAAAACTCAATTGCCATAATAATAGCACAACAGAACATGAAAAGTTTGATGCTAGTTTCAATGAAAGATTTTGATTTAGATAAACATTCATGGTAAAATATGGGTACAGTAAAAGTACTACTTTATTTGAAAAAAGTTTTTCAAATAAGCTATTTATTTCGTTATAATTAAATGGAATTTTGTTGAAAAAAAAATATAAAAAAAAAAAATAAACTGCAAGAATAATAATAATAATAATAAATGGCTTATTATAACTTTTGTCTTTATAAATGAAGTTAAAAAAAAATAAACTATGTATTTAAAATGCATTTCAGCATTATTTCATGAAAAATCACAAATAAATATATTTGCATTTGGAAGAAACAATTTCCAAAGGGAAATGCTCTCAGCAGAAAAGATTTGAATAAATAGGTATTTAAATTCCGCATACCACAGCATCAAATATCACAGGATATCGTAGTCACTGGTCTCGAATAAACATGAAATGCAATTTTTACCATAAGTCTAGCAGCTTAAAAAGGAAAGGAAAAAGATGTGCTGTATTATTTACTGTGTAGCTCATATACTTTCTTTAAATGAATTTCTTCTTACGTTGCACCTTTTTTGTTTACGCAAAATAAAACAAACTACAGACGTCATTTGTTTTTTTATCCTTGAAAATGTCGTAATGTACATGTAAATTAACTTTCTTTGAAGTTCTTTTAAGTTATTGTTTTATTTTTTAATAATGAATTTATTGATAATGAATGTGGGATAGACGCTTCGGATTTAAGCTAAACTGATTTCTGACTGTTATAGATTTCATCGAATCTGGATGTTTTTCTTTTCTAAATTAGCTTTAAAACGATATGGAATTCGAAAGTAAATGTTTAGGTTCAAGGTAGCCTTAACAAAATAACCTAGTATGCAGCCAAAGTACGCAATATCTCCCACCTCCAATTGGGTGACTGAAATTGAAGCCACTTGACAACAAACACTTGGTGATAATCGAAGCAAACGAAAAAGACAAAATACCGCGGTGTGTTAAACGTGTCTTTTCTTCTTCTTCTTCTTCTTTTTTCAGACTGCCTGAGTCGAATGATGCTAAATAAACCAATGCAGATGCACAAACAGCATCAAGTCTAATCACTACCAACTTCATTAACGGCCGAGAAAGCTCTTGGTTGTTAGGAAATAGTTCAAGACATATCACATGATTTAAAGGCAACCCAATCGATAGAAACAGTTCGATTGTAAAGCCCCTTGCTAGCATGGCTTTCTCGGAGGATTGGGTTGGAGGAAATCACATGATCTGATGTTATGAACTTCATCTCAAGCCACCGCCTTAACAAGTAAAAGTTTTAGTGGCCGATACTAAAGTTGGCCGTGATCTAAATATTTTGTCTATGGTGAAAGGTATCGCGGGCAGCCTGTTTTTTTCGTTGAGAGATGATCAAGAGCAGCGATCAGAAGAACTCCGTCTACAACTACTTGATCGAAAATGTAGTAACTACAATTACCAGTTTTAAAAAGTAGCGATTATAAACTACTTTCCAAAAGTAATCACTAATTTCCCTACTTTCACATTTTGTCGAAGTATTCTTGCTAGAATTCAAATTGCAGACATTATTTAAATAATAAAATAGCCCCTCGTTACATCATGTTTGCCGCGATACAATCAAATAAATAACATAAAGTCGAGTACATTAAAAATTTACGAAAAATAATAATAAGATTTTTTTTGTATGTGTGTGGTGTGTTATCTAAACATTAGTTAAGCACATATTACTATTACTCGTTATTTGCCAATTAGGGCAATTCATTATTAATATTCCCTGTTGTCATAATAACAAAAAGTAATAAATTGCAAATAAAACATCCTCTGAAAAAAAAGAAAGAAACGCAGCATTCAAACATGAAGATCTAATAATGAGTAAGTTGACGGTTGTTCCCATCAAGAAACTTAACTTTTTAAATTTGGATTTTGGCCATTTGTACATAGCAGAAAGTATAAATGGTATGTACAAATGGCCATGATATCACACCATGCGTTGATAAATGCTACATCTGAAATGCTGATATTCTAAAATTGTTGCGCAGAACAAACACATTTTGCACAAAAGATGCAAGCTACGATCGCATGACTAAATGAATAGCACATTTTCATCTTCTTGAAGTATCGTTAAAAGTTCGTTACAAACTATTGATTTGGTGTATTGTGCTACTCGCTACATTTTATTTTTCAAAATGTAGCATGCAATGTTAGAAACTATACTGCAAAAAGTAATTTCTACTGTAGTTTCGCTTCTTGTAATGCGATACTTCCAACTGCTCATCAAGAATGAATAGCTGATCAAGAGTGAAAAGTGCTTTGGAAAGCAAAAAACATTTCCTCTGTACATTATTATTATTTTTATTTATTTATTTATTTATTTATTTATTTTAAGCAAATCGAAATATAAGAATTATGTAATCCTTTAATAATATAGGAGAAACACACATTTATGGCATCCATTGGTCAGGAATCGAAAACACTGTATACAAAATATAAATTAAATTAATAGGAAAGAAAATTTTACGCAAATTTTTTTCCATACATTTTGCTTTTAGTCGACAGAAACAATAGCAAGATATGACACCTTTAGACTATCGAAAAAGTAAAATTTCTCTATATCTTTAAAACTAAGAATGAGCTTTAAATACACACAGCTACGTTTCTAATGATGCCGATTCTTTTTACAGAAAAAAAATAATAATAATGTGTAAAGATTTACTTTTTTCAACATGAATTTATTAACAAAGTATACAATTAAAAAAAAATTTTTTTTTAATCAAAAGTATTTCTAGAGTACGTTTTCAGTTTAGTAAATACATCTCCTTAAAAAAAAAAACATTTCACTGAAATGATTTTTTTAATATAAATTTCTCATATGGATTTAACATTAGCATTCTGAAATTTTGACCACTTCTAATTGTATGATGATTTGAGAAATAAATGCATGAACTACATTTTTTTTCCACGTTGATTTGATCCCAGGAACTCAAAGTGTGAGACGTGGAAGAAAAATGATTTGAAAAGAGAAAGTTGGCACAATTTCTAATACTTGGTCGATTCAGCAGAAAGTTTTGATGAAGGGAGGGGGGGTATGCGTGGATTACTTGTACTAGCAATAAGTTCAAGAAACGATGTAAAAGATACTTATTTGCGGAGGGAAAATTATTAATTATTCCTACAGACACTCACTAAATTCAACAAAATCCAAAAATTCACTATTCGGAAGTGCCAATCCCAAAACTTTATTCTATCTCATACAAGCTAATAATTGAAATGGGTATTGTGGGGTATGTTTGATACACTAAATAAATAACTAAACAAGTATACTTCCACGATCAACTTCATTTAATGAAATGTAACTGATTTCTGTACGCTATCTAAATATATTTGCTGAATACAGATTTTGGTGGAAAAAATATTTATTTTATCTGACCACTCAGTAAAGACAAAGGTACTCAACACGCTAATATCGCGTTAATAATTTAATAAATCAATGAATATTTTCATAATAGGAGAAGCAAAATACTTCTCAAGCTGCTCTTTCTAAATCACTCCTGTTGATTGAATGTGGTGGCTTAAGAATACACTCAGAAGAAATTAACGCAAAGCCCCAGCTGAAATAAATGTATATTATTATCCATCATCAGTTTCCGCTATATACAATATATATTTGCCCAAGCAAATTTTATTTACATTAATAGAAAGTATCCATTTTCTATAACATCACTTTCATATTAAAAATAAGTTATAAAAGTCACACGCAATACATAAAGACCTTTTTTAATGCTTACAAAACTTCGTATCTGTTAAATTTCCAAATAAATTGTAAAATACTTTATATTTAACAAAATTAAATATTTCTACAGGTATACGCACCTTAATTAAGGTAAATGCTTGTTTATTATTGATTGCATTCAGCAGATAACATGTAGGTGTTGATAACAGTAAAGCGATTTTCTTTCTTTCTTTTTTCCTTACAATGTTGTTTGTGTCAATAATTAAAAGGCTTTATTTTTTGTCATCATTTAATCTTCCTTATCATGCAGAGATTATAAAAGATTTATTTCTCTCGAACCATCACACATATCTTTTCTTCTTAACTGTCTCGAGAGAGGAAGGGAGGGGGGAGAGATGTGTGGATTACTCGTACTAGCAAGAAGTGCAAGAAACGATATAAAATATTCTCATTTGTGGAGAGTAAATGATTAGTTTATTCCTATAGACATTTTCCAAATTTAACAAAATTCAAAAATTAATTAGTCAGAAGTACCAATCCCAAAAATTTGATCTCATACATGTTGCTATATACTTATTTAATTTATCACTGGAAAAAAATATTTTCTATGTTTTGCAAGATGAAAATATATATTTTAAGCCATAGCCAGCTTGTATTTGATTTTTAATTATTAAATTATTTGTTTTATGTTTTTCAAGTTAAAATCTAAATATACATGAGTTTATTAAGATTTGCAGCAATATTAATTTATTCTATAAAGAATAAACAACTCCGCCCCCCCCCTTTTTTTATTACCGATTTGAATGAAATTTTTCCATGGCTTTATCCTCCAATTCAAGATTTTTTAAACAAATTTTGCTGTTCAAAAATAATGTCGACATGAAGAACTGCTATTATAGATTTCCATAACAAAGAGCTCGTCGTTTCCATAACAATAAAATTAAATCGACAGTACAGACTTTTTTTTAAATCTTAAATCAGTTTAAATTTAATTTTAAATTGTAAAATATGATAAACTAAAAATAACAAAACTAAAATTGCTTCAATTAAACTTATTTAAAAAAAAAAATCAGCATAAAATGTTTTCCTTAAAGAATATTCGACATAAAAACGCATCTTTCGAAATTTTATTTCACCACGAAATAAACGAATATTTCATTATTTTTTTTACGGACGCTTCATCGTTATTACCAAGTAGAAGATAGCCTTTAAAATGATGTGTTTGCATTTTTAAAAGGATGATAAAAAATTACAACAACTGTGGTCAATCATAGCCACTTTAGGCTTAAACAATTTTGAAAAATACAGCAATTAAACATGGGAAAATAATCTTAAAAAAATCAACAAAAATGTGCATTTAAAACTATAACAAAACTATCTAGTGAATGGGAGGATTGTAATGAACAAATGGTAAATACATAAATTTTAAAAGAATAAAATAAGGCAAAAAATCAATTATATAAAAGAATACATTGTAAAATTACAGCCAATAAATATACAAAAGCACTGAGAGAAAATAATAAAAATATACAATTTTTTTCCCCATTTTGGCCATTTCCAGACGAATATGCAAGGGTAGCCAAATTATTAATTGAATGGTAAAATAATGGCATAGAATATGCAGCTAATGAATTTCACTCACAAAATTAGAGTAACTATTTCGCAAAAAACATTCAAATTAGCACTAATAATGCTACTTTAAAACATTTGTGAAATTGCGCTAACTATCTTGCTTGCCGCTCATTGTTCAATTGTCGTCTTCTTGCGATGGGACTTTCGTCTTTTCTCATTGCATTTTAATTTTTAAAAAATGTAACAATGTAAAACTTCAATTTTTTAGGTAATACTTAAAAGAAAACACTTTATAAGATCGAAAACAAATGTCAACAGTAAAGAGTAAACAATCACTCGTGAGTCGTGATGTGACAATGGAGTCATTCTCAAGAATTATTCACGGCTGTAAAAAAATAATAAATATATAAATAAATAAATAAATAATAAAGCAACCCGAATATAAAAATTCTAACAATATTGCACTATTCTATACAATCCTAAAAACGCACCTTCGCTTTCCTTAAATAAAATTTTTTAATTAAATATTGTTTTTGCAATCGTGAAAAGATTTCAAAGCACAGTAAAATGTAGTGACATCATTTCCAGCTCCCACTGTAAATCTGACCAATGATAACGCACCATTGCAATTATGGAACGTTTTCATTGATCAAAAAATAGATAGCCTTTAAAGTCTGAGATAACTTTTTACAATATTTTTTATAGATTTGGAATTTGTCATTCTTGAATGGCAACAGCATTTACTTACATCGTTTGTTTTTTTTCGAAATTTATCGTTTGTTTTTCTCGTAATTACTGTTTATTTTATTTAGGACTTAAACATTATAATTAGATAGCTTTTGTACGTTTTAAAGAAAATGGGTAATGAATAAATCTTTTGCATGTATATTTCCATAAGTTCAATAATTAGAATATTTGTGAACGGCTCGGAATACTTAAGCCTAACGTGGTCACATTAAGTTTC
Source organism: Maratus speculifer (assembly GCA_964019185.1). Taxonomy (NCBI): domain Eukaryota; kingdom Metazoa; phylum Arthropoda; class Arachnida; order Araneae; family Salticidae; genus Maratus; species Maratus speculifer. The sequence continues at coordinate 291,338,369 of OZ025296.1, forward strand.
TTTTTCACGTGGATGGGTTGACCTCGGAATAATTATACACGGAGGGCTTTTCTATATATAATTCATTGCTTTCCATGAAATAATATTCTACGATTTGTTAACATAATTACACATATTTAGAAAAAATATTTCATAAAAGAACGCGAATTTTAAAACTCGCCTTAGGGTCATTCCATGTATCTTAGATTTTCATGATTTTTGGTTTATAGTTTGCATTCATGGAGTATATGAAAAATCTAATTTTTTAATTTTTTTTTCTTAGTTTTTTTTTTTTTTTTTTTTTTTTTTTTTTTTTTTTTTTTTACGGAATTTTAAAAGTGGCCAAAAGTAACAAATTTAACCAATTTTGCAATCACAAGATCCTCCATAATTCTTTAAAAAATTGGGCTAGAGAGCTCCTTTATGTCTTATTTTAAAGATATTTTTATTAGCTTTAATATGATATGTAACACTAACTATTTTGAGTAAAATATTTTTTTTGACAAATTTTCAAAATTTTTGAATTTAAATTTTTCAAAATCACCATTTTAAATTGTTTTCCACCAAAAAAAAAAAAAAAAAAAAAAAAAATATGTCAATGTTTGAGTTTTTGAGTACAAGTATGTAAAATTTCAAGATGGAGAAATGATGGGATTTTGAGTTATTAATTTTTGAATAATAGTAATACATAATTTTCAAGTATGAAGGAAAAATTAACATTTGTACAATTTCTTTAAATTATAATTCACACTTCTTTTTCATTAAAAATTTCAAAATTTCATGCTAAGCATATTCAGTTCTAAAGCATGGAAAAACTATATATTTTTTTGAAAAAAATTAAAAATGGTGTTTTTAAAAAATTTAAATTAAAAATTTTTTAAAATTTTTCAAAAAAATATTTTATTCAAAATAGTTAGTGTTACATATCATGTTAAAATTAATAAAAATAGATTTAAAATAAGACATAAAGGAGCTCTCTAGCTCAATTTGTTAAAGAATTATGGAGGATCTTGTGCTTGCAAAATTGGTTAAATTTGTTACTTTTGGCCATTTTTAAAATTCCGTAAAAACACTAAGAAAAAAAAATTAAAAAATTAGATTTTTCATTTACTCCATAAATACAAACTATAAACTAAAAATCATGAAAATCTAAGATGTCGAGGTCCAGACACCACGTTGATATGACATGGAATGACCCTACCTAAAATTTTCAATAAACCATTCTTATTCAAAAATTAATAACTCAAAATCCCATCATTTTTCCATCTTGAAAATTCCCATACTTGTAGCCAAAAAATCAAAGATTAACATATATTTTTTTGAAAGAAATTAAAAATAGTGTTTTTAAAAAATTTAAATTCAAAAATTTTGAAAATTTGTCAAAAAAATATTTTACTCAAAATAGTTAGTGTTGATATCATATTAAAGATAATAAAAAGAGCTTTAAAATAAGATATAAATGAGCTCTCTAGCTCAATTTGTTAAAGAATTATAGAGGATCTTGTGATTGCAAAATTGGTTAAATTTGTTACTTCTGGCAATTTTTAAAATTCCATAAAAAAAAAAAAAAAAAAAAAAAAAAAAAAACCCGCTAGGATTTTTTTTTTCTTAGTTAGATTTCTCATATTCTTCATAAATACAAGTTATAAACAAAAAATTATAGAAATCTAAGACATCAAGGTACAAAAATTGCCTTTTTTTCGTTGATTTGACAAGGAATGACCCCTTATCCAAAAATTTAAAAATTGAGTTTTCTCAATATATCTATTTTACTAGTGAATCAGCATAATAATTAAAAAAACTACAATTTGCAAGGGAAAAAAGCTAATTATAACGTGTGTTTCTGGCGCAGGAAATTATTGGATAACAAAAAAAGTTAATGGACGTAGTCAGAGTTATTTACCAAAACTTGATTTTACAGGTAAGGCTAGTTTGAAACTCATGTTCTCTCATATGCACAATCTATATTATAAAGGCCAAACGTACCTGTGCGTAACGCATACGTCATTTTGCGAATGGCAACACTTTTTCCCTGCAATTTCGGTTTTGCAATTTTTGGCTACTGTAAATTTTACACTTCTAAACTTCGCACATTTTTAATTTTTACACCATCGTATAGAGAAAAAAATGCACTTTCAAATGCAATTTGCTTGAAAGCTGTATCTTAATTCATTTTTGAGATATTAATTTTTTTTTATAGTTTTTAGTATCGATTTTGTAATTGTGACAACAAAATCACTCCATTTTTTCCTAAAATTGAGGGGAAAAAAATAAATTACAATGCGTAACACTTTCCTATGCAATTTCCGTTTTGAAATTTTCTTTACTCTAAATTTTATACTTTTAAACACCGTACCTAATTTTTACACCATCATATAGAGAAAAAAATGCACTTTAAAATGCAATTTGTTTGAAAGCTATATCTCAATTTATTTTTAAGATATTAATTTTTTTTTTATAGTTTTTAGTACCAATTTTGTAGTTGTGGCAACAAAATCACTCAATTTTCTCTTAAAACTAATAATAATAATAATAATAATAATAATTGACATTAAAATGCGTATACTATTTTTAAAATATCGCCTGTTATAAAATCCGGTGAATTTCGGTTTTGTTTCCTTTAATAATTTGGATAATTAAGTTTTATAGTATTTTGTTAATTTTAGCTTAAAATAATATTTGTTAGAGAATTAGATTGACCAATATAAGATGCATTTTTTACTGAAAATAATTTTGTATATTTATTATAAATCAAAAAAACAGTTCTTACTTAAAGATTTTCTTTCGTCGAATTTCGACGGGTTCCACCTCGTACCATTGAAAACCAAAATTTAGTAAATACGTTTTTATATTGATAGATTGAAAATATTAAACAGAAAATATATCGTTAAAAAATAATGAAAACAACTGAAAAACGGAAGAAGTGTTTATTACAGTGTGCAATTATGTTTTTTTCTGCTGAATACAGTAGACTCCCTCAAATCCACACAGCTTGGGACTAGAGGATGTGAGATTTTAGAATTTTGCGGATTTCTGGTCATTGTCTTGTTTACTATTTTTAAACAATGTTTTGAATGTAATTAATAATGCAATCGAAACTATAATGAATTTTTAAAATATAATAAAACATTAAAATATAAAATAAGCTAATATAATAAAAAATTAGATTTTTTTTAAATGATTAAAATATTAAAAGCAAAGTTCAAGTTAATAATCAATAATGTATGATCAAACATTCATAATAAAGATGAAATGTATTTTTCCTAAATTATTCAATGAAACTTGTCCCGTAAAGGTACAATCAAAATTATAAAATAACGAAGCTTTATTCCAGGTTTAACCAGACTTATTAACCAAAGAAGCTTGATTAATATATAATATTTGGTAAGAAGATTGTGATTACCAATGATAACAGCAATATCTTTAATTAATATATCAGAGTTTCCCCCAGATTTAAAAAGGGGCAGAGTGCTACTGTTCTGAAAAGGGCACTTTTTACATTCTTCAGGGCACTTTTTTGATCTTTAAGGGCACATTTTTTTATTTTTAAGGGCACTTTTATAGAGTTGAATCTAGAACCTAGTGGTTCAAAAATCGTGGAAAAACAGAAAATTCATCAAAGAATTGAAAAAAAAAATGCAAAAATTTCCTAAAAAATTGAAAAAAAAGGTAAATTTTTTTAAAAGATCGCGAAATAACAGCAAATATTGTTAAAAGATTGCGAAAAAATCACCGATTTCATTAAAAGATCGCAAAAAACGGCAGATTTAGTAAAAAGATTGCGAAAAACGGCAAATTTTGTTAATAGATCACAAAAAATGGCAAATTTCGTCAAAAAATCGCGAAAAACCTCCAATTTTGTCACGTTTAAACACGAAAAAATGCACATTTCGAAAAAGCCCCTTTGACGAAACTTTCATTTTTTCATGATTTATAGACGAAATCTGCCGTTTTTCGGGGATATTTTGAGGATTTTTGCATTTTTTTCACAAATTTTTGACAGAATTTTCCGTTTTATTGTGATTCTTGGACGATATTTGCCGTTTCTTTGCAAATCTTTTGACAAAATCTGCCGTTTTATCACGATATTTTGACAAAAGTTGCCGTTTTATCGCGATTTTTGGACAAAATTTGTCGTTTTTTCACGATCTTTTGAAGAAATCTGACGTTTTTTCGGGATTTTGTGACGAAATTAGCCGGGTTTTTTTTCTATATTTTGACGAAATTACGCGTTTTGTAGGACGCTTAAGAGCTATTTTTTGTGCAATTTACGCGCTCTAGCGCGTCCGCATCATCCCTAAAGGTCTGCGTTTTTTCATATGCTGGGCAAGAAGGCCGCAATTTTTTGAATGAGCGACAAGAGGGGCGCTAGTTTTCGGATGAGGGGCAAGAGGGGCGCTATTTTTTTAAACTAAAGGGCAGGAGGGGCGGAGCGCCCCCTGAAACCCTCTAGTGGAAACACTGAAAAAAAATATATATATATATATATATATATATATACATTGTTCCTTCATGAAAAAAAAAATGTGAATTCAGTAATATTAACAAAAATTACAAATTTAAGAAATGTATGGAATTCGTATAAAACTAAAAAAGTGAAAATTTTGTCTCTATATCTGAACTGAATGTTTCATTGTTTACATCCATAAATTATGAGTGGATTTTACAGAGTTGCGGATTTGAGGGAGTCTACTATTATAATATTCTCTTATAATGCAATACAATAATCCGCCAGCTTCAAGCATCTTTTCAACAGCGGAATGTCAAGAATCAGTCAATTAACCTCATGAATAATAAATAAACTGCACATAACTCTGAATTATTTGTCGCAAAGTGCTATGCAATTTGAATCTCTTTAAATGGATAACTTCATTCGAGCTGATAGTCTATGAGTGTATGTGTGAAAGAAGAAAAGATAAACCAGAGAAGTAAGGATTCATTTGTATTGCGACCCTGTAGTTATTCACTACAGGGAGTTAAAAACAAATACATTATAAGAAAATTTTAAAATACGATTAGTGAAATACAAGTCGTATTTGAAACATATCTTTGAAAAGTTATTCCTCTGTTTTTAAATGTATGTTAAAATGAAAATGTGTTGTTTTTGAGGATTTGTGTCTACCTTTAATGAAAATGGTAATCCAAAAAGTACTTAAAAATAGAAACTAATTGATTTTTTTTTTTTTTTTTTTTTTTTTCAGAAAACATATTGTACTACAAGTTCATGAATTTAATTCTTACAAAATGAAAAAAAAAAAAAACAGAATTATCGTTTTTTTTTTAATATAAATTTTAATTTTTTCAATTAATTTTAGGTGAAAATTAATTTAAAAATATATTTTTGAGTCTAGTTAACATTTTTTTAAAGTGTTGAATAAAAAATAACAAGAATAAATTTCATCCAAGATCCGTTATAATCTGTTTTGTATATGCACAATGCTGAAGTGGTCAATAATTTAACAATGACAAGCTAGTTTTTTTTTTTTTTTTTTTTTTTTTTTTTTTTTCCCGTAGGCATGTATTTAGGATCTGCATTCTCCACACACATGTGAGCAGAATTGTGGAGTACAATTTCAAACTACAATTATGGTTGAGTATAAAAAGCCAAACATGAGATAACCTGCCTCTTTTGGCTTCTGCTGTTTCGGCCAGATTAAAAGTAACTTAAAATTCGATTGAGCGTACTGCAAGCTTCTATTTTTCCAAGCCCTCCCTACCCATCCCCAAGGTGTTACTTTATACGTAGTAAAGTCTCGGTAATGGTCAATGAACACTACTTTTTAGTAGACACTTTTTCGATTCCCAACTTCTATAAATCTGTATATTATTATCTCTCAATAGCAGTCAAATTATCGAAGTGTCCACTACTCTGTGTTTTTCTGTAATAATTAAAAGCAATTATGGAAAAATTGTTTCTATGTTATCTAACTTAGACTACTTTTAATTACAGACTGAAGAAAAATAATGTTTTTCGATACACTCAAGCCAAATTTTATTTGGAAATTTCATTGGGAAAACATTAGAAAAAAAAAAAATATTCAAAGTTAATTTATATTCAATTATTTTCTGGACTGCAAAAGAAATGGCAAATTATCCAGTTACAAAATTAAACTGCTGCGAATTAATGCGTCTGGTCCATTTATTTATAATTCTCCTCCAGATTCGTTTGCGTTTGTTAGTATATACAACATATTTAGCTATAAAAATACAGGGTTGGCTTATACACCGGAAATTCAGGTAAAAGATGCCATACGAAAGCTTTAGCGATCCTAAATAATAATAAATATTCAGATAGAATAGAAAAACATATTTATATTTCAATTGAAAGTACCTAAGAAATTTTACAAGTCCGAAGTAATCAAATTTCAGAAATTAGAGATGATTTTTTAACGAAAGATATTTTTGAAGATAACAAGACGGTAATAGTCAGACATATAATATGATGATAAATCTATACACTTATTGATCGCAAAAATATTCAGAAAGATAAACAGAAATGCCATCAAAGTGGTAAACAAAAATAGCTTCCAAAAATAACAATTATTATTATTAACAACATCTAATTCGCTTTTAAAAATTATCCTTAGTAATATTTAACAAGTAGGAAATTGCACGTCAAATGTTGCAAATGCGATTCGTACTATAATCTTCTGTGTGTCCCTGTAAATACTATCTTCTTTCTATTGTACAGTAAGTAACCTTTAGTAAACCAGAAAAGTATGTCAGTTTCGAAACAGTTTAATCTAATTAAAACTTGCCCCAAACAATGTTTCTTCCTATACCATTATTTAATTGAATACTTTTGTGTGGCCCTGTAAATTAATAAAAAATATTCTTAGTACCACACATTGTTCTGAATGCATATTTTAGTACATACTTCATCGATGCATATCAATTTTTATTATGTTCGAAAAAGTGTAACATCATTAAAATGCACTTGAAACTATTTTTTCGCATTATGGCCTTACTGTATCGGAACACTTTTGATTGTCCCTGTAATTGAACAATGCATCCGATTTTCACAAAATTTGAAATAACTCGACGAAATTGTGTAAAAATTATCTATATTAAATTTCAAATGATTCGGTCGAATAGTTTTTCCTCTGTTATATGCGGACGGACAGACAGACGGATTGAATGACACATTGTTCTGAATGCATATTTTAGTATATTACACTACATATAGGTGCTACGTATTTATATATATTTATATAATTGCAAACGCACCTAAAAATGATACTTTTTATTGGTAAAAAACATTATTACAGCTATAATTTAATAATTAAATTGTGTAATTGTAAATATTAAATTAAATAGCATTTAAATTTTGGAAATACCATTAGAAGATTAAACGTAAAATAATTCACATTTTAATGCAGCCTGGAGAACACATAAATCAGGAAACTGAGCCGCAAAGAATAATTACAGTCTAGAATATAAACTGACAATAATAGACTCAACAGGATCACACCAGGCTCATTATTGTAATCTAGAGCTACATATTAAGGTGCGAAACAGAAACCATTCGGATCTTCAGCTATGGTCGTTGAAACATGAATAAGCATATATATTCGAAGGCTTTATAATGCGTTAGGGAAGCATGATGGATTACTAGAGTTCAATGTTGGTTTCGGGCCGTTACCTCTTTGTTTATCAGATGCCTATTAGAATTGCAAAAGAAAACATTAGGGGTGGTTCGTTGCATACGCTTCGAATCATCAACAAACAAGCTTAGAAGATATTAATGATAAAGAAGAGCTCTTTTATTTTGTTTGCTTTTCCTGTTTAGATGAAGATGTCATGTTAATAATTCAATTGCAACCGTCGCGTCGGAGGGGGAAGAAAACAGATATCACTTAAAATTTATTTACATAATGACAACGTCAAGAAACAAGGTTGTAGAAATTTCCCCAGAAAGGGCTGAATACGGTGTTTGGATCATAATAAGATAATATTTTGAAGGATAAACATTTCAGCTCAAAAATTTAAGATTTATTTAAAGAATTTAAAAAAAAGATTCTGGGTAAATTCTACCACTAAAAATGCTCTAATCACAGCAGTGATGTTCTCATCATTCTGAAAAACTAGTCGTTGGGGGCCACCGTAATACTTACCCATCATGGATATGTATATGAAAATAAAACATGTGAAAACTATTTATACAATGCATTGCAATTCATAAACAAAATTTAAATATTGTTAATATACATAGTAATGCTTTATTAAAGAACTGCTGATGTACCAATTTCGACAAATTATATAAAACGCCAAACTACTCAAGTAGTACCGAACTGCGTAAAAGAAACATCCTTATAACCAGCGTTAGAATTCCTAAAAAAAAAGTCACTGGTCCCAAGGACCAGTAAGCATGAGAATTTACTGGTCCGCAGACATCAGCACTGGTCCGTTACATAAAACTCTATTAAATAATTTTAACACTTAGAGTGGTCTCCCCCCCCCCCCCACACACACACACACACTCTCTGGAAAATAAATCAATCTTACTTTGCATTTATCCAAAATTTTCAGCATAATAAAATGTAAAATATAATTTGCTAAAAAATAAATAAACAGTACGTAAAGAAAAACTATCAAATTATTTATTAGATATTTTATTTGCCATTACTTATTTCAACTGACTGTAGGGTTTAATGCAACTTTTTTTTTTCGATTTTTTTCCAGATTCTAGCCAGAGTGGTGGAATTGTAGCTAGTGTCATTGATGCAGTAGGACTTGAAAAATCCTGGTCCCCGGGACCCAGGACTTCTAAAATACTGGGTCCCTTTTCTACAAATGCGGGTCCCCGCTAATAATAAGTCATATTTTACGATGCAAAAATTGAACTTGTTCATTGCACAAGAAAAAGAAAATGCAATAATTGTTTTAATAATAATAAATAATTAAAACTAATATTAATTTAAGAGAAATTTTCTGTACTTTTTAAAGAATAAATGTGCAAGATACAAATTTAATTATAAAATAATGCTTATTTAAGTGTTGAAGATAACAAGTATCACTATTGTTTGCATTTCTTTTAAAATGGGGCACAACAGGTTTATTGAAAAAGACTTTTTTGCTGAAAAAAGGGATATTTTTGTTGAGTAAATGGGTACTTTGCTTAATGAAATGGTGCTTTCAGGAGTCACATTCACTCAGAAAGATTTGGAGCAATAAAAAACCGATTGGGAAGCAGGAAAATCAGTTTTTGGAGCAACAACAACAATTTTGAAGTTGGAAAATTAGGTTTTAAAACAGAAAAATTCTCTCCCGGCATTCATATATATTTTTTTGTGCTTTTTTTTTTTTTTTTTTTTTTTTTTTTTGTCGAAATTTCCGTTTTTTCGCATTATTTTGACGAAATCTTTTGTTTTTTTGGGATTTATTGACGAATTATACCGTTTTTCCCTATCTTTTGAAGAAATCTGCCGTTTTTTCGGGTTTTAGGATGAAATTAGCCATTTTTTCGCGAATTTTTTGACAATATTTACCGGAAATTAGTCGTTATTTAGCACTTTTTCAACAAAATTTGTCTTTTTTTCGCAATCTTTTGAAGAATTTTTTCGTTTTTCACGATTTTTTTTGACAAATTTTGCCGTTTTTTCGCGATTTTCGGACAAAATTTGTCGTTTTTTTGCACTTTTTTGAAGAGATCTGCCATTGTTTTGCAATATTTTTGAAAAATCTGCCTTTTTTTCGTAATTTTTTGAAGAAATCTGCCATTTTTCCGTAATTTTTTGAAAAAATCTGCCGTTTTTCGCGATTTTTTCGGGCGAAATGTGCCGTTTTTTATCTTTAGAAGAAATCTGCCTTCTGTTTCGGGTTTTGGAATGAAATTAGCCATTTTTTCGAAAATTGTTTGACAAAATTTGCCGAAAATTAGTCGTTATTTCATGATTTTTTAACGAAATTTGCCGTTTTTTCGCGATCTTTTAACGAAATTACGCGGCCCGTGGGACGCTTAAGAGCGATTTTTTTGCGTCCCATGGCCGATTTTTTGCGCAATTTACGTGCTATGGCGCGTTTGCGGCATCGTTGATAATAAAATAATCATGTGCGATCGGTTTTGGTTTTCTAAGGGCCTGAAAAAAGGCACTGGTCCTGCGGACCACTAAGTTTTTCAAATTAGTGGTCCGATTGCATTATCGGTGGTCTCGGACCAGCGGACCACCAAGGATTTCGAACGCTGCTTATAACTCCAAAAATAATAATTCTATTAACTAACAATAAAGTGTGTCGGATTAAGCGTCTCATTTCCAATTTAAATATATCTTTGAATTGAAATTTGAATGAAATACAGGGTCATGAAAAATCGAAGAATGTGGAAAACAGGATTACAAATATCTCAGCAACTAATAATCCGATCGACTTCGTTCTATATGCAAAATGTGTGTTATTTTATTGCCTTTTACGTCCATTCCTTAAAACAAAAAAATTAGAAAATTTTTATATACCTTTCATCAGAACGAATTTTTCGAGGGTCCGAAAAAAATAGTTCCGGAAAATCGAAGTTGCTGATATTAAATAGGCTTCGTCCCATTCTTACATACTAACTACATACAAAATTTCAAGTCTCTATCTCAATTTGTTCGGGAGATACAGCGTTTACAGACAGACAGACAGACAGATGGGCGTCAAATTTTTTTTTCTAAAAATATGTTTTTCGGAATCTCCACTATCTAAAACGTGAAAATCCGCCAAAATTTTTTTTTTTTCGATTTTTAAAACGATTGCAAGATTTACCCTATACTACGTATGATGGGTAAGTAATAAGCTGTACAAAGAAAAACTTTTAGATCAGCAATATGAATAAACCTCAGAGTAAACATATATGTGTATGTTTACTCTGAGCACCAATCACGGCCCCTCGATTACCTACTAGGCTATCGCAAAGTGACATATTCAAATTTCAACCGGTTTCATTGTTAAAACGTTTCGAATCTTTTTATTTGAACATCTCATATTTATTACACTACCCCCCCCCCCCCCCGAAATATACCAAGTTTCCAAAAATGGACCAAATGATTTTAAAAATCAATAGCTTGCAAGTGGTGATAGTTGTTATAAAAATTCTTGCAGGAGGGTTAAGTAGGATCTCAGAAGATTTTTTTTTTTCTTATTAAGATTCTTGGGTTTAGTTTTAAAAAAAACTGTGATAAATGGCACGGCAAGCAATAGGCGCTAAGTCCAGGCCCGATTCCGTCTCATTTCGAACATTGATGCAAATAAGATAAATATACGAAGTGAATCCCTAAGAAGATTGCATAGCGACAGAGCGCATCAGTGGGAGAAGAAAATTGAGGCAAAAAATTTGTTCCTTTTTTAACTGCTATTGTGGGCAGTGCCATTTATCGCAGTTATTTGGGACTAAAATAGAGAATCCCAGAAAAATACTCCTCTACAGAAAAATAAATTCGGAACTTACAGATTTTTTCCCCATTTTTTAATTAGCTTATAGATTCTAGAATATAAATTTCTTTCTTTATGTCCTTAAAAAAATATTCGAATTATTGAAAATGTTAGAATGACAAATAAGCTGCAGTAACCTATTGCCGCTAAACGAAACGTTGCACAACGTTTTCTCAAAAAATGTTATTTTTTTCCTGTCCATTCATATTACTCGAAAACCACACAACCTATTTTCTTTAAATTTTATTACAAATATTCAGAATTGAATTCTGTATGAAGTTGCATAGATTTTTTTAAATATTTTCTTTCATCTTCGAATTTTTACAAGCATTTTAAGACCATGCTTTTCAATTTAACTCTCTAAACGAGGGTCAAATTAATTTAAAATTATTCCGACATTTCTAAGAATGATGAAATTTTGAATATATTGTGCACTAGGTCATAATTAAAGCCATACACTGAGTTTGATTGCAATAGGATTCATTTAATTATTAGCGGCCTAATGACACCACATTATCAGGACACTTTCTATGTCTATTGTATAATTGTCAAATATGAGCTATGATTATTTTATTTATTATTTTATAATAAACTTACTAAACATTTTAAACATAACTTCTCAATATTCCAATAAAAAAAAAGAAAAAATAAAAACATAAGAAAAAGTAACTAAAACTATTTCATTTGACACCCAAATTGAATTAAATTGTAAATTGGATTTTTCTCGGCTTATATATATATATAAAAAAGCTGTTGCACTTGAAAACACGAAATCATGTAGTTTCATACAGAAATACACGGTAAAAATACTCATATAGATAGTTTTAAAATCGAAGAATTATTTTAAGTGCTTTTAAATTTGAAATCAGTGAAGATAGTTCAGCTACGTAAATTTTAGCGGATCAAAAACTAAGCATAGCCATACAAGTATTTTTTGCTTGTACTTGTGATGTGCAGTATCTAAATATATAACGAATTTTTTTTTTTTTTTATTTAAAATTTTATTAACATAAAAGAAATTTAATGCTTTAAATGACCGACTGTTTACCTATTGTTGACAGATTTTTAAATAGCGCAAATAATACCTGCAAAAATTCCTAAAGTTTTTCATTAAGTTACAACAGTCTTTCCTTTAATAATCAATGAAGATCATCATTAGTTTTCTACTTTGTTTCATAATTTTGCAACTGGTCTCATTTTTGTTGCTAATGAGATCGGGAGCTTCCTAAACAAATAATTGTTTAAAAAAGTAAGAAGAATTATTAGCTTCATTTACAGGAAATATGCTTTTTTTCCATTTTTATACTTAAGAAAAAATAAATAAATAATAATAATAAATAATAATAACGATTCACATCTTAAGGGTTCAAGTTCAGAATACTAAAGCAGAAAGTAATGGAAGGTTTATTTTATGTTAGAGTAATCACATCGTAAAGGCATTTAAAAAATCGACTTCTCAATTTCCACATAATAAATAAAAGGCATCTTTGGGGAAGTGGTGAAAATATGCGACAACGTAATAACATGATATTCTAAATATACATTTTAAAACGTTAAAAAAAAAAAAAAAAAAAAAAATCTATAATTTATATTTTGATATTTTTATCACTAAACAAAAATATATCACGAAAATATTTTTGAAAAAGAGAAAAATTATGAATTTGTAATTTACAATTTTTAAAATCTGAAGTCAATTTCTAAAAGCTTTACATATGCGGATCTAACATTACAGCATAATTCCACCAGTAGTTAGTTCTCCTGTTATTCTTTAAAAACTATACCTACCATTCTGTTTTGCAAAAATCTCGAATGATGATGTTAGTTTTAAAACTTGCCATACCGAAAATAATAATAATAAATGTATTTTCTCTGTCAGTCTATTCTGTTAATAAACCTTTACAAAAAAGATGGAGGGGGGGGGGGGGGGTCTTTATCTTATTATTCTGGTATTGTAAAATCTTGGTTTACAATAAAAATCAATAGACAGAGAGGTTGTTCCCAAAATTTGATTTTCAGGATAAGGATAGTTTTGAAACGCATGAACCAATATTCTAAAATTCGGCAAAATCTTTAAAGTACCTTAGAAAATAAAAACCCGTGCCAGTAAATATTTAGAAAATTCTAGAATATTCATGGCTTTTTAACTTTCACGTTATAAAAATGCTAAGGCTTTTTACTTTCTTCTTTCTTTACAAGAAGAAAATATTGGATTCGTGGAAAATTCGAATTCCAATTTTCAACGGATTTACACGTTTTCTGAGTCACAGATTCCGAAAAACATGTTTTTACAAAATGTCTGTCTGTGACAAAAATTTTGAGGGCGCTTTCTCTAAAGAACTAATGCATGGAATTTCACACAACTTTATGCTTTGTTAGACCTTGATATAAATTGGAGTTGATTAGTTTTTGGTGTATATCGTCCAACAGGTGGCGTTGCTATGGTTCCTTTTTCACGATTTCCGCAATAGCTATATCTGAAGAACTAATGGATGGATTTTCATAAAATTTCGGATTCTGTCAGTCCTTGATATAATAGGGTGTTGATTACTTTTTGGTGTAAATCACCCAAAAGATGGCACTGGGATGCGGCATCATTAATGATTATCGCACTAGTTCTGTCTCAGGAACTAATGCACGAATTTTCACCAAACTTCGGATTCAGTTAGTCCCTGATATAAATTAGTATTTTTTAATTCTTGGAGTAAATGGCTCAACACTTCTATCTAGAGTTTTTTTTTTCTCAAAAACTAACGCGCGGATCAAAACTTCAGATCATCAAACTTACAGATACAGTTAGAACTTGACATAATTTTGTTCCTGATTAGATTTTGGTGAAGATAACCTAAGCGGTGACGCTGCTATGCTTCGTTTTACTGAAAGTATCAACATGTTCGAAATAAAAGGGGGATTGCTGCATCCTATTCGTTTTGTATTTGAAAGGGAGATACAGTAGACTCCCTCAAATCCGCACAGCTTGAGACTAGAGGTTGGGCGGATTTTAGAGTTTTGCAGATTTCTGGTCATTGCTTTGTTCACAATTTTTAAACAATCATCTGAATGTAATTAACAGTGCAATCTGAACTATAGTGAATGCTTATGATGATGATAATGATGATAATGAAATATTAAAATAAATAATAAACAAAACTAATCAAATTTAGATAATTTTTTAAATGATTAAAATACTAAAAGACAGGGTTGGGAAAAAAACCAGGTTTTTTCCATAAAACCCCCATAAAACTGGTTTATTTGGTTTAAACCAGGTTTTTTTTTGGTTTAAACCGGGCTTTTTAAAGCATCTTTTTTATTACATATACATATAACTTATTGATCAAAATAGACATTATTTGATACATAAGTAGTATAACTTCATTTGAAAAAAAATTGAATTAAATAATTACAGTTAATTTATCTAGAAAATTGAAAAAAAATCATATTTTAATTTAAACAGCATTAGCAAATAGTCTTATGTTCAAAGAAAAGATTTCTAATACACAGTGAAACAGTGATAACCTGAAAATCTTTATAAACAATTTTTTGTTTACTAATAATACACATTTGAGGTAGTTTGGTGAATATTCTTTTCCACAATTATTAAAATATACATATATATTTGAAATACTTCTTGAGGTTTTGTTTTTTAAATGATAATTCAAAGTAAATGTTTTTTGTCATTAGATTCAGCAGATAATAGGGAAAAAATAAATCAGTACAATTAAAATGCTACAACTAGCGCTTAATTTTTTAATTCTTTCTTATACAACTTCATATTTTGATTTTAATTCTTAAAGATAATCTCCTCAGTCAAGAAAAATTTCTTTTACAGCTTAACCAAAATCTTAAAGATCATGTTGTATGCAGTTCTGTGGCTCCATATTAAAAATCACCATGTATGTTATGACAGATTGTTTTAAATGATCTGCATTTTTCTAAAATTAAAATATTTTATACTAAATAAATGATTATTTTAAACCTATTTTATCTTTGAAAAATTCATGTTTTAAAAATTTTCTTGAGAACAGTAGATATGTTCATCAACATTTCTAATTTCCATCCTATGAATATAAACATGCTTGGGCCCATTATATTTAATGTTTATTGCTGAAATAAAGTGTTAAAAGTAGAAATTATTTAAATCCAATAATTTCAAACGCTTAAATTGTGTAGAAAAAAGAGCAAATGTTATTAGATTTCTTAAAAAAAAAAAAAAAAAAAAAAAAAAAAAAAAAAAAAAAAAACAATTGTTTTTTTTTGAGAAAAAGAACCATTTGGTTTAAACCGTGCCAACCCTGCTAAAAGCAAAGGTCAAGTTAATGACCAATCATGTGTGATTAAATATTCATTATAAAGATGAAATGTATTTTTCTTAAATTATACAAAGAAACTTGCCTCACAAAGGTACGTTACTAATTCATATCAAAATCATAAATTAAGAAAATTCTTTTTGATGTTTAACCAGACTTAACAACCAAAAAAGCTTGATTAATACATAAATATATTTGGTAAGAAGATTGTAATTACCATTGATATCAGCAATATCTTGAATTTAAAAAAAATATATATATTGTTCTTTCATTTAAAAAAAAAGCCTTAATCCAGTAATATTAAAAAAATTACAAGTTAAAAAATGCATGGAGTTGATATAAAACTGAAAAAGTCAAATTTTGTCCTATATCTGAACTGAGTTTTTCTTTGTTTACATCCGTAAATTATGTGCGGATTTAAGGGAGACTACTGTATTAAATTTTTTGTGCATGTTCTTTATTATGTATGTGATAAATATGCGCATAAAGTTAGCCTTCAGTTTATTACTATTATTTTAACAAGGTAGAACCCGTCAAATTTTGACGAAAGAAAATGTTTAAAAAGGAACTATTTTATTGATTTATAATAAACCTGCAAAATTATACTTAAAAATGCACCTTATTGTTAAGTCTAACTTTTAAACAAAAAATATTTTAACTAAAGCTAGCAAAATTCTATTTCTATAAAATTTAGCTGTAGAAATCGTTAAAATTAAACTTTAGTCGTACATGTAAGCAGTAAAAAATAATAAACATGTGTTATTATGACAAAGTTATAAGTTAAGGCTCTTATGCTAGTATTCCAAAATGGAAAAAAAAAATCCAGTTTTGACTCAATTACAGAATTTTTTTTTCCAGTGACATCTAAACCCGATATCATTTTTACCACATGAAAATTTACATATGCACATTTCATATCTTTACCTGTATTCAACTTTTCAAAAAAATAGAAACGTTATTTTGATCATTTTGATTAAAAACTTGACACAGCGCGTATTTAAATTAAATTTTTTTTCCTTTAAATAAAAAATGGCAACATAAAGACACAGTAATAATTTTTTTCCCTTTTTTCCTTTACTTTTAATAGAAATGAGTACTCCTGTTGCCATGATAAATAAAACGGTATTAAAAATTACAAAAAAATTAATATTTGAAAAACAAATAAAGATACATTTTTCAAATAAATTGCATTTAAAAGTATATATTTTTCCCTATACGACGGTGTAAAAATTAAAAATGTACGTTGTTTAAAAGTTAAAAAAATTGCAGTAGCTAAAAATGCAAAACCGAAATTTCATTTAAAAATTAAAAGTGTTGACAATTAATCGCAAAATGACGTACGCGTTACTCACAGATACGTTTGGCCTTTATAATATAGATAAAAGTACATGAAGATGTGTTAGATTTCTTTGTTTTAAAATACATATATCGGTAAAAATTATTAATTGTAATTTTAGATGTATCTAAAAATCCACGCGCACATCGTCTTGTGTAATACACATTTATAAATCTAAAAAATAATAATTTGTCAAAAGTATTAATATATATTTTTTAAAGTAGTTGATA
Organism: Maratus speculifer; assembly: GCA_964019185.1. Taxonomy (NCBI): domain Eukaryota; kingdom Metazoa; phylum Arthropoda; class Arachnida; order Araneae; family Salticidae; genus Maratus; species Maratus speculifer. The sequence goes on from OZ025296.1 coordinate 291,355,624, forward strand.
ATTCTCCTGAGTTGCATATTACAAGTTGCTCAAAAATTGATAATTTTTTTAACTTATATACTTATTTTGAAATGTTTACATTGCACACTTATTCAACGATATAATTTTTCTAATGCTTTAATAAGAAATTTTTCAGAGTTAATGATGCGATTTTATAAAGATAGAGAAAACAAAAAGTTATAACCTCCCCGTGATAACAAATTAGAGTAAAAGCAAATTACACGATCTTAAATGCATATTATCACATTTAAGTAACACGCAATGGTTCACGAAAAAACCAATAAAAAACGTCAAATGGGAAAAAAAGAAAAAAAAAAGGTTATGTAACTCCTGATTTGCATTACGAACTTAGGGTTAAAAATTATAAATTTGAGAGCATTAATTTTAATAGTAAATAATAAATTAATTTTAATAGCAAATTTTAGCGAGACAGAAAATTTTAAAAGTAACATTACTTTTGTATATTTCTAGTAAAAAAAGTGATAAACTTGCAACAAAAACTGAATTGAAATTTCGTTACCGATAAACAGCCCATACAGTAATAATTAATATTAATATAAAGAAATTTATAATTTTGAAACGAACAAATTTAAATTGGATTATATACACCAATGCAATACTTAATATACAAGACAGAAATAGATTTGATGTTCAAACTCATAACACATCACTGGATAATCTATGGCTATAAAAGGCCACATCTATATCTTTTTACACCTGCGGAAAAGGTGAATGACACACAGAATAATTTCACTTTCCTCTGGTAGTCATACTTAACTGATGTCATTAAAATGTGAGATATGCAGGTTTGATAACCTACTTGAAACCACCATGAAAGAGAAAAAAAAAAAAAAAAAAGAAAAGAAAGAAAGAAAGAAAGATAGCGATACATATATTCACTTATTTTTATAACCATGAATCACATGGATTGTTATAAAAATAAATAGGAACTAATAATACTAAATAATACTAATCACATATATTTAGATTCTGGATTTGCACGCTATACGCCCTTAAAAAAATTTAAAATCTAGCCTCAGGTGCATCAGGAACTGTCTTGGCCTATTCTCAAAAAATATTTCTGCCTTCTACGTGTGGTCGATTTCTCTAGCCATCACAGACACACACATAGAGCAAAACTTTTTCTTGGTATAGGTTAATTAAATTAAAAAATAGAATACAACTAAATGATTAAAATAAATTAAAGGTAATATTAATTACGAAAATCCATAATTAAAGATAGATAGATAGATAGATAGATAGATAGAGAAACTTAACATTTTTAACTTTCATTTTACAAACGTTTTTGAGGTTCTGTTATATAATTAATAACTAAGAACTTACTACTAATTTAAAACTTAAGACTTTAAGCAATGTCAAAGATGTCTTGCTAGATTGGACAAACATGGGTGATGTAATAGTTGCTAATGATAATTTTACCATGATTTCATATTTTACATAAACCCTGAAATGGTGCAATTGTTTATATTGAATCATAAACTTGTGTACGTTATATTAAATCATTAGTGGGATAAATGCTGAATCATACACTGGTAAAATGTCTAATTAAGAATTGGTAAAATGCCGAACCAAGAATTATTTGAAATATTCGCGAATATAAATAAGTTAAAATAATAAGACAAAGTAGTATGATTCTATATTTCAAACGAGGTTTAATCATATCGAGACGAGACTCCCGTTTAAAATGGAATCCGATACACTCTGAATACCTATGCCTGATCAGGGCATATTGTATATATTGACACATATTGTATAGCGATAGCCTATATTGACCTGTATTTTTTAAACCTAGAGAAGCAAACATACTTCCTCCAGCTCTAAAGTTACATACTGAGAATGGTTAGGACTACTTATTTTGATTGGCTGTTAGATAAATTCAGATTTTCGCGGGAAATGAAATCCTTTTCGAGTGTGAATCAGAAAGATTTTTTGAAAGCTAAGAAGAATGTTCTGGGTATTGAGAAATTGAAATTATATTCCAATAACAAAAGTATTGAAGTAAAATAGTAACACTTTGTGCGAATTTCTATTCATAAGTTTAAAAAAAAATTACTTTTTACGATGCTTATAATATTTATAAATATACTTCTACTTTAGTAAACGACATGGCCAGTACCCCCCCCCCCCTTTTCTTTTAGAATTGTGGAGAAATCCTGCGTAGTAGCTCTGAATTCTAGATATTTCCGGAGAATTACGTCATTTCTTTTTTGTATTTAAATTCTTTGCTGACACATTTTCAATCATTCCACAGCCAGTACTTGGGGCTATAACCGAGCGGGGTTTTTAAAACCCATTTCATCATCTTTTCACTGAGGAAGGGGATCAACGCATCCTTGAAACGGCGTGTGTAATTCTTTGGGAGGTTTGTGTTTTATGAAGTATTGAAGGTATTGAGCCATCTAATTACTATTGTTCATCTAATTACTTTTGAAGAAGTGTTTAGCTTTGGAATAAAATTTTTAACAGTACTTAGCATGTGTATGATCTTCTTTATAAACTTAATAAAAATACAATGCAGCGAACAGCACGATACAAAAAACAGTAATTTAAAATGAGCGCTCACACCATAGGTTTTACACTACTCCAATGGAGGGAGGGGGGGGGGGGGACATTTTTCTGCGACAAACCTAACCTGTGGCGTTTAGTAACGCATTCCTTTTACAGGCCAATGTTCCCAATTGGGAACATAAGTTTTAAAGTTTATTAAAAATTAAATTTAATCAAAACTGACTAGGGAAAATTAGCAGAAATATCAAAAAGATGACTTGATTTTTTGAAATAGAAGTTATACATTCCTATCATAATAAGGAACGTACAGAAAATCGTAAAAATGAGAAATGACCACTGGAAAATGATCAGTCAAAAAAATGATTTTTTGAAATAGATTTTTCGAATTAGATAACTTGATTTTTTTTTTTTTAAATAGAAGTTACATTCCTATCATTAATAAGCTATGTACAGGAAATCATAAGCATGATCAATGACCACTGGAAAATGACCGTCGGGTTCCCAATTGGGAACATTCTGGATATTATATATAAAGAAAATTTTCCACCATATTAATGGCTAATATCCCTTAACTAAAGCATTAGAAGGCAAAATGTGCAGAAAAATAATTTAAAATATGCCTGGATCTGAATTTAGCTTGTAAAAAAGTTAACACGCCATAAATTTTTCATTGATACTTAATGGCAAAAACCAAACGCTAAGCCAGTAAAATATATACATATATATATTAGTTGCCAGTAAGATTACTTCTCTAGAAATACTTATTTACTTGTTCATATTCACAATTAAATCTTCATGTTTTAACACTAGGATTACCTTTTGGAATTGTTTTATTAGAAGATTTATTTCCTTAGAATTTTATGGAAGTGGAAAATAAATTGTATTGAACCTCCCTGGTCGGCATATAACAACTAAGCATACTTCAAAACCATTTAAAGTATTTTTTAAACCAAAAAAATTTATTTTGAACAGAAAAATTTGTTAAATTACATGTGTCTCGTATTAAATGAGGTTGACATTTGAAATCAAAATAACTGCATTAGTTAAATAAATTTGAATTATGTTTCTTTGATTTAAAAAAAAAAAAAAAAAAGCGGGACGTTTGCATGTATGAGTAAATGTAGAAGAAACATATTTTGGAGACTAACACAAACAGTTTTCTGTATGTTGTATTTCTTAAGAGTTTTCATGTCTTCTATTCAAGGTTGGCATTTTTGCCAGGACAATGACAAAAAACTGGAAAAAACTAGGGCAAAAGTGGAAAAAATGTGGCAAATCTTTATTTGTCTTTAATGTGCAATAAAATCTATAAGCTAATAAGGATAATGAGGAAATAAACAATTAATTTAATAACATACCATTTAATATTTTTATTTAATTTGCTAATTAATAAATATAATTACATATTTTTACATATTTTAAATCTTTATAAAATAATGGGATTCAGTCTAATAACTTAGTAATTTAAGAACCAAATTAAAAATCAGAATTTTTTTAAGTAAAGTAATTTGCCAGCCATTAGTATTTTTTTAAACTATCAAAAGATTTATAATTTTGCTTCTTTTGCTTTACGTAATGAGTCTTAAAAATATGTAAATATTTAAGTCTTTGGTACAAATTTATAATTATTTAAATTTATCTCATGAAATTAATCTGCAACAGATAAAAAAGTAATTTAATTAAATTGGAAATTATATATTGGAAAAATTCTCTGTTATGCCTTATTAGGAAACTAGAATTTTTTTTTCTCCTCCTTACATTCCAAGAAAGAACAAAAAGTTCCATTCATTACATTTCATAAAATGAATAATTTTAATTATTTAAGTGTTCTAAAATAAATTTAGAAAATTTGTTTTTTAATTATGTATTAAGTTTCTTTTTTCTTTCATGATTTTTTTTTTTTTTTTTTTTTTTTTTTTTTTTTTTTTATGGGGAGAAAAATAGTAATTTATGGCCTATTTTTGCCGGGACGGTTTTAACCAGGTTTTTTTAACGGTTATATCCATCTATTAAACTTACCAACCCTTCTCCCATTACACTTATTATATATATTTTTTTTAATAGACGTGATTATAAGCAGAGTCCACGACATAACAAACTGTATACCCAATTTGTAATGTAGATTGAATCCCTTCACAAAATCTGAAAGTAGCGACAACTTTCAAAAATTAGTTTGTAGTCGATATTTTCGAAACAGGTAATTATAATTAAATGCAGTTTCAATAAAGTAGTTGTAGTTCCCTAAAATGAAAGAATTTTTAAGCCTCTGATTATAAATGATTAAACATAAAAATATACCACAAATGCGTATCATTTGTAACGGAAATGCGTGTATTAACAAAGGCTGAATAAATATGTACCATGTTATCAAAATAACTACAGAAATAATGAATAATTCAGACTCTGTATACTCATTTATATTCATAAATACAACAAATAACTATAAGCATAATCAGTCTGAACCTTTCAAAAAATAGAATGGGGGCAAACAACTGCATGAAAATCAACCGAAAGTTTTACTTGATTTGATTCAGCCGCAATAACTATTCATGATATGTTTTCTGCTATTTTGCAGTCTTTCGCGGAAAACATAAAAGAAAACAGAAAGGAAGCCGTTATTAAGACAAAATATTCGAAATTATTTCAATACTACACATATGCCTATTATGTGTACTATTATGGGTACTATTATGTAATGTTGATGATAAAATTTATTTTCAGCAACAGAGTAACTATTTTTTTTAGTTTGTTCAAAAAGCATCATTAATAAAAATAATAAAATACTTCAATTACGGAAGATACCTCAATTTAAATGGTTGTTAGTTAAATTTTTGTTGAATTAGTCTTCTTTAAAAAACGTTCCAAGCTAATTCATGTCAAGTAAATTACAATTTTGAATAAAATGTATAATTTCATATAACGTATGTATCATACTTATCTTGCAGCTAAGCAATATATTTTTTTATTATTATTTTACTTTAAGACATATTTTGCACACTATTTTGTGGAACGAGAAGAAGCCCTCGAATATGGAAATTAGAGATAAAAAATACATATAAATGTTAACTGAAAACACAAAAAATATGCCATACCTGATGATTTTATTGACGCACCAAGCGATAAAATATATCATGAAATAAAAATCTTTATTTATCGACGTTAGCCAATGAGATAGTTTTCATATAAATAGTTTGTTTTATTATTTAGATTCCCACGCCATTTTTTAATTTGAAGAGATAGAAATACCCACAAGTTTCCTCCCTTCCTTCTAAGTTGTAGTTTTCATATAAATAATTTGATCTATTATTTAAAACTCGGGACATTTTTTTAGTTTGAAAAGATAGACATAGTCGCCATTATTCATTTTTCTTTTCCAAATTATAGTTTTCATATAATTTGTTTTATTATTTGAAGCTCTGGACATTTTTCAATTTGAAGAGATAGACAGCCGCCATTATTCCTTTTTTTTCCCCAAATTATAGTTTTCATATAATTTGTTTTATTATTTAGAATTCAGCTCATTTTTTAATTTAAAAAGTCAGACAGTCGACATTCTCGCCTTTTCTTCTAAATTATAGTCTTTTTTAAAAAATTTGTTTTATTATGTAGAATTCAGGCCATTTTTTAATTTAAAGAGACAGACTCAGCCACCGTTACTGACAAATCTTCCAAATTATAGTTTTCATATAAATAATTTGTTTTATTATTTAGAATTTAAGTCATTTTTTGATTTAAAGAGACGGTCACAGCGCCATTCTTGCCATATCTTCCAAATTATAGTTTTCATATAAATAATTTGTTTTATTATTTAAAATTCAGGGAATTTTTAGGTGCGTTCGTAATTATGTAAATACGTAGCACCTATTGTTGTCGCTCAGTCCGTCCGTCTGTCTGTCCGCATATAACAACGCAAAAACTACCCAACCGAATCGTTTGAAATTTAAAATACATAATTATAACATAATTTTGTCGAGTCATTTCAAATTTTATGAAAATCGGATGGATAGATCAACTACAGGGACATTCAAAAGGATTCCGTTACATTACGGTCAATAGGGAAAAACGTTTTAAATACATTTTAATCGTTTGAAATTTAAAACATATAATTATTGCGTAATTTTGTCGAGTCATTTCAAATGTTATGAAAATCGGATGCATAGATCAATTACAGGGACAATCAAAAGGATTCCGTTACATTACGGTCAATGGGGAAAAAGTTTCAAATGCATTTTAATGATGTTACACTCATTCGAACATAATAGAATTGGCATGAATCTATGAAATATTTACTAAAATATGCATTCTGTACAATCTGTGATGCAAAGAATTTTTATTATTAAATTACAGGGCCACACAAAAGTATTCCACTACATAATGCTATACGGGGAAACATGGTTTGGTACGTGTTTTAATTATATTCAACTATTCCACATTTTATGAATAAGATATACGTTGCTGAGGTGTAATAAAAATTACTTCCTGCATATTTACAGAAACGTAAAGATTTCGACTACTATACTGTATCCGGAGTACGCTCTACTATATCAGCAAGATCTGAATATTTTTAAAACTTCGTTATCGTACGAACGCACCTCATTTGCTATGTTCACGTGCAATTTCCAACTTGTTTAATTTAAAGAGACAGACGCAGCTGCTATTCTAGCCTTTTCTTCCAAATTATAGTTTTCATATAAATAATTTGTTTTATTATTTAGAATTCAGGTCATTTTTTTAATTTAAAGAGACAGTCACAGCCGCCATTACTAACAAATCTATCAAATTATAGTTTTCATATAAATAATTTGTTTTATTATTTAGAATTCAGGTCATTTTTTAATTTAAAGAGACAATCACAGCCGCCATTACTAACAAATCTACCAAATTATAAGAAGAGGGGGGGATTGTACTTTGTGCTTATATATAACTAAATAAATAAACAACGTTAAAGAGCACAAATATTATAAAATAAAAGATGTTAAAAGCATACATGTTTCGGGACTTCTAAAGTCCCATCATCAGTGCTAAAAAGTGTAAAACGTAAAAGAAAGTCACATCGTAAAATAAAACAAAATAAACCGTGTAACTGAGCTCGCCGCTAAGGCGAACTGACTAAGAAACGTCGCAAAGCAACAGTAAAAATAAGCTGGCACGCGCACCCAGAGGAGACCAATCATATGTCATATCTCACTGGACGAGTCCAAATCAAAGAGGGGGGAGGGGGAGTGAAATTACAGGAATGGAAACCAGACATCAGAAAATCTTGGAGTACTGGACATGTCATTAACTAAATTACTAGAGTTTTTCCATATATGATAAGCTTCCCAAAAGTCTAAATCATAAACAGATGAACAATATTGTATTATTGAGGCTTCGAAAAATTTAAAGTTATGGCTATTGGACCAGCAATGGCTGGCGATAGCAGAACATTTAATTTCACAATTTTTAACGTTAGCAATGTGCGAACAATATCATGTGCAATATGTGTGTGAACAATATCATCAAAAGAAATATAATTTTGCTTCTTTTGCTTTACGTAATGAGTCTTAAAAATATGTAAATATTTTTAAGTCTAAGTAATATATGTCTTTGGTACAAATTTATAATTATTTATCTCATGAAATTAATCTGTAACAGATAAAAAAGCAATTAAATTAAATTGAAAATTATACATTGGGAAAATTCTCTGTTATGCCTTATTAGGAAACTAGAATTTTTTACATTCCAAGAAAGAAACAAAAAGTTACATTCATTACATTTCATAAAATGCATAATTGTACTTATTTAAGTGTTCTAAAATAAATTTAGAATATTCGTTTTTTAATTATGTATTAAGTTTCTTTTTTCTTTCATGATTTTTTTTTTTTTTTTTTTTTTTTATGGGGAGAAAAATAATAATTTATGGCCTATTTTTGCCGGGACGGTTTTAACCAGGTTTTTTTAACGGTTATATCCATCTATGAAACTTACCAACCCTTCTCCCATTACACTTATTAGATTTTTCTTAATAGACGTGATTATAAGCAGAGGCCACGACATAAGATAAACTGTATACCCAAATTGTAATGTAGATTGAATCCCTTCACAAGATCTGAAAGTAGCGACGTAGTGACAACATTCAAAAATTAGTTTGTAATCGATATTTTCGAAACAGGTAATTATAATTAAATGCAGTTTCAATAAAGTAGTTGTAGTCCCCTAAAATGAAAGTTGTTGTTGTTGTATTTATGTCGGCCGATTATCTACGCTATGGGATATAGGCCCTATGGGGTGGGATGCCTTCCGTGGGGATCTTTCTAAGGGAACCTAACCCGTATCCTAAAATGAAAGAATTTTTAAGCCTCTGATTATAAATGATTAAACATAAAAATATACCACAAATGCGTATCATTTGTAACGGAAATGCGTGTATTAACAAAGGCTGAATAAATATGTACCATGTTATCAAAATAACTACAAAAATAATAAATAATTCAGACTCTGTATACTCATTTATATTCATAAATACAACAAATAACTATAAGCATAATCAGTCTGAACCTTTCAAAAAATAGAATGGGGGCAAACAACTGCATGAAAATCAACCGAAAGTTTTACTTGATTTGATTCAGCCGCAATAACTATTCATGATATGTTTTCTGCTATTTTGCAGTCTTTCGCGAAAAACATAAAAGAAAACAGAAAAGAAGCCGTTATTGAGACAAAATAGTCGAAATTATTTCAATACTACACATATGCCTATTATGGGTACTATTATGGGTACTGTTATGTAATGTTGATGATAAAATTTATTTTCAGCAACAGAGTAACTATTTTTTTTTTAGTTTCTTGAAAAAGCATCATTAATAAAAATTATAAAATACTTCAATTATGGAAGATACCTCAATTTAAATGGTTGTTAGTTAAGTTTTTGTTGAATTAGTCTTCTTTAAAAAACGTTCCAAGCTAATTCATGTCAAGTAAATTACAATTTTGAATAAAATGTATGATCTCATATAACGTATGTATCATACTTATCTTGTAGCTAAGCAATATATATATTTTTAAATTATTTTACTTTAAGACATATTTTACACACTATTTTGTGGAACGAGAAGAAGCCCTTGAATATGGAAATTAGAGATAAAAAATACATATAAATGTTAACTGAAAACATAAAAAATATGCCATACCTGATGATTTTATTGACGCACCAAGAGATAAAATATATCATGAAATAAAAATCTTTATTTATAAACGTTAGCCAATGAGATAGTTTTCATATAAATAGTTTGTTTTATTATTTAGATTCCCACGCCATTTTTTAATTTGAAGAGATAGAAATACCCACAAGTTTCCCCCCTTCTTTCCAAGTTATAGTTTTCATATAAATAATTTTTTTATTATTTGAAAATCTGGACATTTGTTAATTTGAAGAGATAGACATAGCCGCCATTATTCCTCCTTTTTTTTTTTTTTTTTTTTTTTTTTCAAATTATAGTTCTCATATAATTTGTTTTATTATTTAGAATTCAGCTCATTTTTTAAGTTAAAGAGGCAGACACAGTCGCCATTCTCGCTTTTTCTTCTAAATTATAGTGTTTTTGTAAATAATTTGTTTTATTATGTAGAATTCAGGTCATTTTTTAATTTAAAGAGACAGATGCAGCTGCTATTCTAGCCCTTTCTTCCAAATTATAGTTTTCATATAAATAATTTGTTTTAATATTTAGAATTCAGGTCATTTTTTCATTTAAAGAAACAGACACAGCCGCCATTCTTGCCCTTTCTTCCAAATTATATAGTTTTCATATAAATAATATGTTTTATTATTTAGAACGCAGGTTTTTTTTTTTTTTTTTTTTTTAATTTAAAGAAGCAGACACAGCCGCCATTCTTGCCCTTTCTTCCAAATTATAGTTTTTATATAAATAATTTGTTTTATTATTTAGAACTCAGGTCATTTTTTTTAATTTAAACAAGCAGACACAGCCGCCATTCTTATTCTTGCCCTTTCTACCAAATTATAGCTTTCATATATAAATAATTTGTTTTATTATTCAAAACTCAGGACATTTTTTTTTTTATTTGAAGAGGTAGACATAGCCGTTATTCTTTTTCTATAATTTTCATATGAATAGTTTGTTTTATTTAGAATTCAGGACATATTTTAATTTGAAGAGATAGCGATAGCCGTCAATCTTCCCCTTTCTTCCAACTTATATATAATTTTCATATAGTTTGTTTTATTTTTTTGAATGCAGGACAATGATAGGACATGAGAGGAGAGAATATGATAAAGTTATTAAGGCAAAATATACTTTCATCATTTTTACTGAATACTTAAAAATATTCATATAAAAAAAGTTTCAAAGTGTTAAGCAGATAAAATTAATTATTTTAAGCTCATTTAGTTAAAAAAAAATATAGCAATATAGTATTTTAAAATTCTAGTTGTGAACATATGGCACATACTATAAAATATCATATTTTGACAATATATGTAAGAAAAGTAAAAAACAAAACTTTTAGAATACAGTATGGATATTCAATAACAAGATTCTAACGTTGCAGAAAAATTAAGCAACAAACTATTGGTAATCAGGGTGTATTCCAGAAAATATTTTTTCACCATGAACAGCTCGAAATTTTCTGATTTCTGATACATTTTCAGACTCATTTTAAAAAGTAGAAACAAGAAACTTGCTGAGGTGATTTTTACAGAAGTGTATAAATCAGTATGATCCTTTTTTTCGTCCGCACATCTCCCGCTCCGGAAAATTCAGATAAAATGCAAAGTTTGACAGCTTTTTTTTTTTTTTTTGGCAACATTTTCTGTATTTATCAAAGAATTGACAAGCACGGCACACCATGCAATTTCTAAATAAGATAATTTGCCAGTTTGATGTGTTTGAGAGAAAAAATGAATTTAAAAATAAATCATAAAATAAGCAGTTTGAATTGAAATACACCTTTAAGGGATCCTAACAGATCGAAAAATCACATGTTAACCTAAGGAAATTTTTCCAAAACAGGATTAAAATATATTTTTCAAAAGTCCTTTCAACACGTATCTACAACGTACACGTCCAATGACGACGCATACTGCATTTTTTTTAAAAATTGCCTCCTTATATTTAAAATACATTTAAAAAAATGATATATGTGGAAATTTTTATCCAAATGAAAATAAAGTTTGTTTTAATAATAATAAAAAAAAAAAAAAAAAAAAAACGCAACAGGCCGACATTAGATGTTATATTTCTTATGATAAAAACAATGATATTAAACATAATCTAGTGTACTGTTTCCATATAATATTAACATATTATAATTAGATTCTTTCCTAATCTATTAAAGTTGAACATACTCCAGAAGATAATTTTCTTATGTAAAAAACATTAATCAAATACGAACCATTCTGCACTCGCAGGCTAATTCTTAAAAAAAGATTATTACTGCAAAAATTAATATTTTATATCATAACAAATACGAAATACAGAATGCATTGTATATTATTATTAATTCAAATTTAAAAATGTAACCTCTCTGACAGCGTACATGTAAAAATGAGTGCAGAACCAACAAAATGCTTAAAAATTAGAAATAACGGACAATTTTCTTCATTTGAATGTGAAAATATGCTTTCAAGGATCATAGTAAAAGCATGCAAGTCCGTATCGAGACAATATCCAGCTTTGGTAAAGAAACATCACATGAGCTGAGTCTCGGTTCATTTGCTTCTCGGATGCGGCCAGGGGTCTGGGAAAAAAAGATAGGTCAGTTCACAGAGTTCGTAGCCTCCCACAGGAACGAATTGTGCCCGTGCGATATACAGTGTAATAAATAGCTTATCGGCAACCAAACTATCGTAATTACAATGAATTTATGTTTTAAAAATTACAGTCTAAAAGATCAGAAGTAGGAAATTGTTTTGGATAAAAATGAAGAGGTGTACTTCTAAAACTCCTTCGAAAATTTTAAGAAGGTTAACTATAAAAATAAATTCAAGTTATAGCAGTTTGAAATATCTTCTTGTTTAAGATTGCTATATCTAGAATTTATTTCCATAGTTAGATAATTTAGAAAATAACATGCATAGTTTAGAAAAATGCCGTTATGAAAAAATATATATCTTGTAAATATAACTGGGCAGGAAAGATCAAGTAGCTTTAGAATGTAAAAAATATAATAAAAACCATTAAAAATAATCCAATACATTTTCAGCAATTACAAAGCTATCATCAGTGGAAATTTAAGTGTTGTATTTATTTTTCGAGAGCTGTCTAAAAGAAATCAATCTTAATCTAGGTAAATATGACATAATCAAGAACGAAAAACTATAAAAATCCCTTCCAAGTCATCCATGAATCCAAAAAACGTGTCTTATTTTTAAGAATCCCAAGAACCGATATATTTCTGCGATTTAAAGATGTATTTATAAAAAAGGAATTTTCTTTTGCTGGCACTTACTTTCGGAAACGTTCCCGAGTACTTTTTATAGTCTATCAATAAGTTTACTCAAACCGGATATCAGTTTTCAATTAAACATTTTCGGTTAACATTTAAATACCAAATTTTGAATTTAACTGTTTAAATTTGCCGTTAACAACTTTATTAATTTTTAAATAGATTTGTTGAAAATTTAAATATTTCGTTTTTAAATATGCCCTGTGACTTTTTTTTTTTAAAAAATAATTAAATTAAATAAATTTTTAATAATTTTAAGTGTCTATTTTTCCATAAACTGATGCAAGATAATACTCATTTGGTCTAATTAAAATGGCCTATTTTCAACAAGAAAAAAATACACTTGCGTTATTTTTCAATAATGAAATATAAAAAATTCAAACAAGTCCAAAATATTTTTAAAATAAAAATAATTTTCACGACTATTAAAAAATAAATAATGAGAAATTTGTTACCTAAAAAAGAAAATGGGATAAAGGAAAAAAAATCGTTACATTTTATATTTATTATTAACTGCATTGTTTTATTATTCCATTACTATTAATAAAAGGTAAATCACAAGCACATCATAAATCATCATCTAACATTTTCCTTCGGGAGAAAAGTTGGAAGAAATATTCACAGTTGTCATCGTAGTTTTTAAAAGATTCATTTTTCTTCCTATTTCAACTGTTGTTTAACTAGGTTATCAAAAATACTATTTTTAAATTTCATTGTTTTTTGATAAAACTGAATAAAGATAAGAAATCAGTATAGTAATAAATAAAATAAAATAAAATAAAATAAAAACAGAGAGAAAAACGAACATTGGTAATAACAATTGGTAATGATCTCAATAATATAATCTAAAAGAAAAAGGTTAGTAAAAATTACATAAAAAAATGAGGTGTATTATTTGAATAAAAAAAAAATCTTGAGTTAGGATAATATGTAAGATAGGAATACTTTAATAAAGATGTTAAAATCATTCAATTCAAATCCTTTTTGTATGCTATTCATCGTCAATAAAATTCAAATGTTACCAATTTTTACCTCAATCTCATTGATTTATTATTTTAAAATTGAATAAAGATTTGACATAATCATCTTATCTTCACGTGTTCGGAAAAAGAGTAGTTGTAAATAGTGCGTATTTTGAAGATTACTGTGTGTAAAATAAGTATGATATAAGATGGATGTAAGAATAAAGAACTAGTTTATGAAAAGAAGCTAAGAAAAGACTATGTAAGGATGCAGATAGTGTATTTAATAGGAAGTATTCAACACAAGAGCTTTAAAAAATATTGTAAAAATATTTTAAAAATATGTGTTTATTAATTGCAATCAAAGTCATACATTAGAAGTTTGCACCGAGCCGGCGGAATGGTTACGAATTTTCTAACGGGCCGGGTCGTCAGAATAAATTTTTCAATAGACCGGGCCAACAAACAAAATAAACGCGCCACATAGACCGGGTCGGTAAAAAATAAATAAATAAATACATAAATAGCAGGAATACCGGCCCGTTATAAAGATTTCAGCAAAAACGGTAAAATATGAGCTATTTTCAATGAATACGGCATTAACGAGAATAAGTATAAATGTACGTCATGAGGCGATACTAGTTTAATAACATCAATACAGAAATCTTACTTGTACATGTACAGTGTAGAGATCGGCGTCGGGCAGTTACTTTGCGTCAAACCCGGGATTAGTATTTTTTTAGCAGATTCGTATCGGGCCGAGATCAAGCTTGCATTGTTTTCCTACATATAGTCGAGTCGGACCGGAACAAGATTTGATTGTTCTCTAGATGAGTAGGGCAGACAACATGATTTGTAAAAGTATTAATAGCGATAAAGAACTAATGTTAACGAAATCTTTTGAAATATGTTTCTTGGAGGTTCTTAAATTCACTTCTTAACAACACGAAAGTTTGCATATTTTCTGACTATTTTTTAACTGTAAAGATATAAAATTGGCAAGTCTGTCTATTGAAGGGATTTTGAATCAAACAGCATTTTCCATTTTTGGTAAATAAGATACTTTTGTTTAGGTACAACAAATTCTTGATATGTGGTTGCAAATTTTTCTACCTTCCCATGCTGTCGCTTCTGGAAATTCGATTCAAAACGCAAATTTTGACAGTATTTTT
Source organism: Maratus speculifer (assembly GCA_964019185.1). Taxonomy (NCBI): domain Eukaryota; kingdom Metazoa; phylum Arthropoda; class Arachnida; order Araneae; family Salticidae; genus Maratus; species Maratus speculifer. The sequence goes on from OZ025296.1 coordinate 291,370,733, forward strand.
TTAAATTGCTGTATCAAAAAATGAATAACGCTATTCGATTACATAGTTTCTAAATAAAAGTACTTACTAATCTTGTGCGTTTTTTGAAAAAAAAATGAATTCAGAAAGTAACTCCTTTGGATTTGAGAAAATCTTTAATAAAATGATATAGAAATATTTTCATTAATCTACTTTTTATTATACAGCTTCAAAAGTTATGATGTTTTTAACTTTTTTTCTTTTGTTCTATAAATCATATAATTTTTTAATGAATCCATATCTGAATGTTGAAAGTCTAAAAATCTTAGTGATCATTAATGTTGCTATTCTGTATTTTCTATAAAATATACTGTAAAATCATCCCATAAATATGTATGCAGTATTCTTTAAAGGAATCTTCATTACATGATAAAAATCTGAACTTTTTCGAAATAGAAGAAATTGTATCAGACCAGATCGTACCGGGCCGGGCAGGAAATCTAAAAATATGAATGGGCTGGGACGAGTTCGGGCCGAACTTTTGAGTTTTACAACGGGCCAGACCAGGTAATACCGGCCCGTACACATCTCTGCCATACATAAATCGTCCGATGAAGCCATCATTTCTTTTTCACTCTTTTATTTAAAACCTGATGAATAGATGGAATTGTGTAATCAATTTTTAAGATACATTTCCTGATATACATGAATTATAAAAATTATATACGCAGATGTGTTTCTCCGATGAGAATGCAAAATTTTACTATCTTTTCCTGTAGTTTGTAATGTTGTACGCTATATAACAGCCTTTTTGAAAAAAAAAAAAAAAAAAAAAAAAAAAAAGATTAACAATATTTTTGTAAAGTAAAGAAAAAAAAATGAAAACGAGAATTTATCTATCTAAATGAACATTACACAAGTTCTCAGATTAATTATCTACTAAAACGGAATACATTAACTCAATCGGAAAATTCAATACTAAAATCGCACATAGCATTAAACCTCTCCTTCTGTTCTAAACAATGTCGAAAGCTCATACATAAAATTGATAAAAGAAGCATTATTAGCAAACATTTGACTATTTTAGACGAAAGTAAATTTAATAACAGAAATATTACCTGGAGGATGTTATAGTTTGGATGTAATGTGCTTAAAATGACAGAAAGTAATTACCGTAGAAAAGAGCGGAAATTATTGCTTCGTTATGAAATAATAATTTCATAACGAAGGGGGGGAAATGAAACTGTAGGAAATTAGTACAAAGCAAAAGAGCTGTGAATCCATATTTTACTCAAGACTCGTGGAATTATACATGCACTGCTCCTACAGGAATACAACATATTTATTGTTTAATTAAAAATAAATAAATATACCTTACAGATTTAATTTTTAATTGAGAATCAACCCATATGTTGAATATTCGACTCGCTATTATACACACTGAAATTATGATGAATGAGTTACTTTTTCTTAAACAGAAAATACATTAAACCGAAAAATTAAGGATTCATTCAGCCCCAACTATCCATTCAAATACTATCTGCACAGGCCCTGGTTTGCCCAAAACCAGAGGCAGGCCTTCTAATTTCCTTTTATTAGATTCGGACCGAGGCCGGGCCGCATTTTCAGAAAGAATCACGTTTTGAGCACCTTATCGCCAGAACAACGATTGGCGCGGAGATGAAGTCAATGCTATGCACCCTTTCTTGTTTATGACGTCAAATGCCTAGCGAATAGCAACCCTTCCTTCTACGAAGAGATCGTGCTTATTGTTCATTTGTTTTTCCATAAATGTTATCAAGCAAAGAATATAATATGAGGAAATGTTATTCACCGTTGTTTACAATTAAAACATAGTTTAAAACAAAGAGCTTTTTCAGATTAAAATGATTTCGAATTTGAAAATCAAAACAAAACGACGACTGGCGTTTGGCGATGCAGCTAGCTGAACGTTCTCGCTTTTGCCAACTCGCCAAGGCTGGTGCTCAAAACGTGATTCTTTCTGAAAATGCGGCCGGGCCTTAATTTTTTTCAGACTCGGATCGAGGCAGCCTGAAACAGACTTTTTGTTTCGTACCAAACTGAGCCTAGACTTCTTTCCTTCCAGATCAAATTGGACTTTCATTTTATTTTTATTAAAGTTAATAGTGATACTGTACATTTGTTTAACAAAATCTTGAGAAATTTAATTTGTTTTTATAAATCATACAGAATTTTTTTTTAATCTACTACTTTTTTCATTTGATCTGATTTTCATCTGAGACAGTTATTTTAATAAGTATTTAGTTTATGTACGTCAGTGTTAGTGTACGCTAGTTAATAGTGTTAAGTGATTATTAATATTATTGACATCTCGTTTTTTATGAACTGAGGACACATAATCTACAGATAAAATAAATCTACGTATAAATAAGAGTGCTCTTTGATGAATTTTAATTGTTGAATAATGCTGCTTCAGATTACATCGACATATTTGCAGACATTGATTTAGATCAATTTTTGTATTTAAGGATGGGCCGGACTGGGCTCAAACCAAATTTTAAGCTTTTATACCGGGATTCAATATATATATATACAGTCAAACCCCGTTAATACGCGCCCTGCTTAATACGCGAAACCGCTTAATACGCGAGTTTTCTTTGGTCCCTTGAAATACTCCTATCTTACGCATATAAAACACCCCCTTTAATACGCGAATGGTTAATACGCGAACCCGTTTAATACGCGAAATTTTATCAGTCCCTAGAAAGAAAAACCTATGTTTAATACGCGAATGAGCTTAGTTCTAAACACACGAATTTTTAGATGAATTATTTTCCCAGGCATTTTATGCAACAATTATTTAATTTATTTGTTATACAACAATTATTTAAACCCAATTAAATTGAGCATTTTCTCCCTCAAAAACACACGCTGACTAGATTTGGACCCCGACCCAGGCTAGCACAAGACTGCCCAATCAAAATTCTCCCAATGAAATCTCATAAGCGACACGATGCTAGCGTTGCGCAAAAGTTAAAAACATTATGTCGGCTTTGAAAAACACCTGTTTTCTTTTGGTGAATATATAAAGCCACAGTGTAAAATTTTAATAAAAATTCAAATATTAAAAAAAATACAGCAGTTAGAGATTTTTAACTTAAGCATTTCGGCCTATCATGAGACGCTACTTAAGTATATGTAAATTAAAAAATAATTGAAACAAATCTTTTTGAAATCAGTAAAAACCTGAGTATTTTGTTGTGATTTCGCACGCTTTCTGTAGCGTCATAGCTTTCATAGACTCAGAAAATCAAATTACTCAAGTTAGAATGTACCTTCAATTCAATACATTTCTTGCGATTTTTGTCATTTAAAAATATAAATGTAGGCAAAAAAAGGAATTAAATTTATAAAATCATACAAATTTGAAGTTTATATAAGACTCATTCATCGCGGGCGCGGGCTGCGCGAGTCAGCTAGTTTTTATAAAAAGCAAAAATGAAAAGAATTTTCCCCATAATTAAGAAATTATGTGACCTCCCCCCCCCCCCTCTCCCCTAAACTAGACTAGTAGAACCAATAAATGGAGCATGCGTTACAATCGCAGATTAATCACGTGAGTTTTTCCAATCGCTGTTTTATCAATGCTACGCTATTTTTAAAAAAAGAGAATCATTTGTCACTCCCAGTATTATCTAGTCTACAATATCTATCTATGCTTTTATAATCTAGTCTAAACTATGGCAGAAGGAGCAAAATATATTAAACGAAAGGCTCTCTCCATCACTCAGAAGTTACAAATTATAAATCTATACGATGCCCAAGCTGTCTCAAATAAGTCTGTGTTTTGCAAAGAAAAAGGCATACTTGAGTCAACTTTAAGGACTTTGTTAAAGAATAGGAATGCCATCGTTAATCAAGCTGTGATTGGAGGAACAAAGGAACAAGAAAATAAAAATCGACACGTTTGAGAACATGGAAAAGGCCCTTCACGAGTGGCTTGTTTAAGCGCGCTCTACGAATATCCCAATAAGCTCTTTGTTAATAGAAGAAAAAGTTTCTGAAATCGCAGCAAAAGTGAGATTGTTGCTAGATTTCAATGCCTCAAATAGATGGCTGGATCGACTTAAAATTCGGTACGGCATAAAATTCAAGTAAGTGTGCGGTAAGTCAGCTTCAATCAACATTGAAGAAAATTAATGTACTTCCGCAACTTGTAGAAAACTACTCACTTCGGGATATTTACAACGTGGACGAATTTGGGATTTTTTTACAAGCTGACACCCAATAAAACAATGATCATGAAATGAGAAACATGTCATGAAGGCAAACTGAGCAAAGAGCGTCTTATTATTCTTCTCGGTGCCAACTGTAATGGATCAGATAAATTAAAGCTGCTGGCCATAGGGAAATCATGCGACCCTCGATGCTTTAAAAATGTCAAGAATTTCCCCTGCCTCTACGAAAGCCAGCGTAGAGCATGGATGACGGGCAACATTTTTACAACACAGCTTCGTAATTTTGATCGGCGTATGAGAAAAAAATCACGCCATCTGTTATTGCTTGTGGACAACTACCCTGCGCATCCAAAATATAACGAAGACCTGGATAATGTCCAAATAGAATATCTACCTCCAAATTTGATTAATATCACCCAGCCAATGGAACAAGGAATAATTAACAACGCCAAAGTAAATTGCAAGATTCACGTCGCAGCATAGGCGAGTGTCACAGCAACAACAATTACAAATTGCATTCACTTCGGCATTCACAAAGCGGGTTTCAGAAGTAGCAATGACATCATTTACACAGTGCCAACCTCGCAACCTAATGTTGAAGAAAATTGGATGGCTGCACAAGAAACTGTTGGGGAAAATTTTGTCGATTGAGACACGTTCATTAATATCGACGAAGATCTAGTTACCTCTGAACTTAGAGGTCTGGATCAGTGTTGGGCAGAATCTAATTACAAAGTAATGAAATTACAGATTAAAATACATTATAATCTCCTCGCAGTGTAATTAAATAACAGGGAAGAATTACAAAGTAATTTCAAATACGCTTTTGAAATACGTAATTTGATTATCGCGTAATAGAATTACAATTCAATTCTCTTTTTATCATTTAAAATGTAATTAGATTAATTTGTATTTAGATTAAATTGTATTTAGATTACAATACGATTCAGAATACATTCTTAATTATATAATTAAATTAACCTTAAATGAATTACGAGATGATTCAGATTATATTTTTAATTATATAATCCAAGTAACCTGTATTTGATTACAAGACAATTCCGATTATATTTTTAATTGTATTGTGCGCTTAAAGTGTAATTGATTATTAGAAATTCTAATTACAGCTTTAAAAATATAATTTAGATTAAATTCTAATGTATTACAAATAAATGTAAATTACGTTTGTACAGAATACAATTTTTACTCGCGTAATTTAATACAAGTAAATCTAAATTAAATTCTATGAAATGTATTTAAATTAAATTGCAATTAATTACGAGTTCATTATAACCCCTTTTTGTAAATTGATATAAAAGTTACTTGTAATTCATTGCAAGTTAAACCGAATTAAGTCTAAGAATGTAACTAAATTTATAAGTTACTAATTATATTTTAGCAAGAATTGATTTATAATGTTATTAAAACGTAATGGAATTTTTAAAATGGAATTGCATATTTACGATTTATCTGTCTGAGGGAGGGGGGGAATTTTGGGAAAATTTTGGTATTATGTATGTGTTAGGGTATAGAAGTAAATCTCAGCGTAGTAATTTATAGATATAATATACAATTTCTTATTGTTTGTAGTGACAAATGTGACGGTAAAAAATATGTTGCAAATTTTGAAAACTTTGTGTTGTGTTAGGACAATGGTGTAAAATATTTTCTCAGTTTCAGGTGGAATGAATATTAGATTATTTTTACAAGTATGTTAGAAATACAGCAAGGAACTTAAACAATTTTCAATTTTGAGGCTGACATAAGAGTAAAGTCGAGGGGGGGGGATGTTCTGAAAACCATTTTTAAGCTATTGCATAGCTTTTATCGCAGGCTTTGAGCGCGGCGACCGAATCTAGAAGTTCCGTAACGAGAAAAAAAACCTAATACTCCGGCTAACGCCGTTTCAGTTCGGCAGACTTCGGCAAGGTATCCTTCGGTAGACTTCGGCAGACATTGACGCGGTATTTTTCAGATATTTAAAGGATATCAAGTCTCAAACTTACGTTTCTTATTTCAGTTACCATAAACCTATATCTTCAATGATACAAATTCCTGATCAACCTACATGTATTGTAAGATAATAAAAATATTTTAAACGATATTAACTTCTCATTTATTCTATAAAAGAAAAAAAAAATGTTTTTTTATCGCTCATTACGCTTAAAAAGTGTAACTTGAATTAATATCAAAGAAAAAGAAAAAAACTTGAATTTATATCAAAGACAAAAAAACAAATAAAATAAATAAAAAATATATAAATAATAATTTTTTTTCCAAACTTGTAGAATCTGTATGGAAAAGAATCGTCTTAAGATAAAACAAGGATGGATAATGTAGCTTTTGGTGATTGGAGATCCGCCCCATGATGAGGATCGAAAAATTTAAAATGCTTATAACTCGCGATCAAATTTTTGTAGCGCGGCCAAATCTTGTTTGGTAATTTATTATGAGACCGTGTTAGTGTTTGGTGACAGGAGAATCCCCCCCCCTCCCCACGGTGAGGGTAAAAAAAATTAAAATGCTTATAACTCGCGATCTAATTTTCGTAGCGCGGCCAAATTTTGTTTGGAAATTTATTATGAGGCAGTGTTAATTTTTGGTGACAGAAGACCCCCCACGATTAGGGTCGAAAAATTTAAAATGCTTATAACTCGCGATCTAATTTTTGTAGCGCGGCCAAATTTTGTTTGGTAATTTATTATGAAACAGTGTTAATTTTTGGGGACAGGAGACCCCCCACGGTGAGGGTCGAAAAATTTAAAATGCTTATAAATCGCGATCTAATTTTCGTAGCGCGGCCAAATTTTGTTTGGTAATTTATTATGAGAAAGTGTTACTTTTGGTGACAGAAGACCCCCCACGGTGAGGGTCGAAAAATTTAAAATGCTTATAACTCGCGATCTAATTTTCATGGCGCGGCCAAATTTTGTTTGGTAATTTATTATGAGACAGTGTTAATTTTGGGTCAAAGGAGACCCCCCATGGTGAGGGTCGAAAAATTTAAAATGCTTATAACTTGCGATCTTCCGGTGTGAATTCATCATAACTGTGACGCAAATACTTGCCCCTCAAAGGGTTAAAGACTTCCCATTTCTTAAATACATATTACACACTTTTTGTATTTATTATACACAAGTATTGTGAGCTTCATGCCACATTCTGTGCAAAAATTTAAACATCTCATTGTGTGCTTTGGGACACATATGGCACATACCACAAAAATCCATATTTAAAAAAATGTATGTGAAGTCAGAATTTTTTTATTATTTTTCTTGCATTTGTGACTACTTAAACTTAATGTAATCAAAATATTTTTTTTTTCATAAAGAAAAGAAAAATCGTGCAGTGAAGTGTTAAACACCTCACTTTAGGTTACTATTAAGTTGCGGTTAGGTTACAGTTATCAAGGTAGATTACAATTGCAGTTAGTTAATCTTATGTTACGATTAGGTAATTGTTAGGTTACAGTTAGATTATGGTTAGGTGACACTTAAATTACAGTTAGGTTGCAATTAGGCAGGGTTGGCAAGTTTTTGACAGTGTACTGTTTTATCCGGTTAAAACCGTGGTTTAAACCGTCATGGCTGAAACCTCTTGTCTAAAACCTCGTCAGAAACCTCAAATACTACACTGATCTGTAAAATTTCACATTAAACATCTGTCACAAATATACAGTATTAGATGTAATATTAAAAATTCACTTTTACAGTATTGTATATTATCATTTCCGGAAAAAAAAGAAAAAAAATTGTCATAAATCTAAAAATTTGGCCTGCCTCCAAACTTGCTCAACTAGCAATGCTACTGCTATCAAGCCCTGCTAGCTCAGCACCAATTGAGAGAGTATTTTGTAACTTTGGCTTCATACACTCTAAACTCATAAACCATTTGGGTGTAAATAAATGTGTTAAATTGGTTAAGTGCTATAGGATGCTGTGGGGTAAAACTGATCCAGATTATTAACTGTACAAAATCATTTTCTTCTGTTTGAACATTCTAAAAAACAATGTTTTATTGCAATAAAGTAATTTATTTTTTTGTAACTATTAAATTACAGTATAATTCATTTTAAATAAAAAATTACTCAATGTTTCTCTCTTGTTCGTAAAATGTTTAAAGCGCATTACACGTTTTTGACGGTTTAAGCCAGTTTTTGACGGTTTAAACCAGTTTTTGACGGTTTAAACCAGTTTTTGACGGTTTAAACCAGTTTTTGACACTTGTCATGTAAAAACCAGTTTCTGACGTCAGAAACCCAACCCTGCAATTAGGTCACGATAAAGTTGCAGTTACGTTACAGTTAGCTTGCGATTACGTTACAATTAGGTTAACATTAGTTACAATTGGATTAGTATTAGGTAACAGTTAGATTACGGTTACGTCACAGTTAGGTTACGGATAGCTTGCTGTTAGGTTCCACTTACGATACGGTTAGGTTATATTTAGGTTACGGATAGATCGCGAGGAAATTACGGATAGCTTACAGTTGCATTGAAATTCGGTTATAATTAGGTACGGATAGACTACAGTTATATTACAGTATGGTTACGGTTAAATTATCGATAAGATGCCATTAAAGCACGGTTAAGTTATTGATAGAATATGGATAGGGGACTGTTGCGTTATACTTAGCTTACAATTTGATTAGTTATGTTGTAGTTAGGTAACGATTAGATGGTAATTTTATTAAAGTTAGATTACAGTTAGGCCATGGTAAGGTTATGGTTTTGTCAAAGTTAATTTACGATCAAGTTAAAATTAAGCAAGTCCCACATTCATGCCAGTCATCGAATATGTTGCTTAACTTTGGAGAAAAAACAGGTTTAAAGCATATTGAAACAGTTTTTTTCTATGTTTTGATTTTTCTCTTCTCCTAAATAATACAGCACATTGCTCAGTTGCCTTAGTGTACGGCCTACATTAGGCTATATTGTAAATAGATATGACCTATACACGGTTAGTTTAGGGTTATGTTCCGATTAGGTTATAGTTGGTTGGTTGGTTGTATGGATTTTAGTGGCACAAAATCCTCTGAGGGACATGCTGCGCCAAAACAACGAGTAATAAGACAAAAAAAGAGACAAAAAAAGACTGTTTGGATGGGGTATCCCATCCAGATACAGTCAGGCAAATGTAAAATTTAAAATATAATTACTATCCCATCCAGATGTCATTAAAGTGTTAAGAGTTCAAGTCATAAAAAATTATGTACAAATGAAGAGATCATATTTCAGAATAGAGTCTGGCATGTTTTAAAAAGGTAAAAAGTGCCCCATGAGGTGTCTCCCCAATGAGGTTTGTCAAGATTGGTGATGATGAATTAAAATACAATCTGTACAAGTGCCGGAAGCCAGGACAGTCACTTAAAATATGATGTATGGTCATTATATTAAAATGACAATTAGGACACATGGGGGCATCCTCCCGAAGCAAGAGATGTTTATGTGTGATACTTGAGTGTCCAATTCTCAGACGAGTCAAAAAAACGTCACTTTTCCTTGGATAAGTCGGAGGCCAGGTCATAATTGTAGGTTTAATACGGTGCAGCTTATTATTGTATTCTAAATTCCAGTCTTCTTGCCATTTATTATGAATAAAATGTTTAATATCTAATTTAATGTCTGAATGGAGTATTATAGCATAAAGCATTACTAGCAAATTTTGCCGCCTCATCTGCTTTCTCATTACCAGGAATGCCCATGTGTCCAGGTACCCAGCAAAATAAAATATTATAGCCACGTCTAATCAATTTAATATAAAGATCTAGGATAATAGAGACATAAGCATGGTTTTTAAAAGATTTAAGTGCGTCAATAGAACTATTTGAGTCAGTATAGATGATAAAAGAAGTGTCATGATGATGAGATATGTGTAACATCACTCTCTCTATTGCCATCAATTCGGCTGTAAAAATAGAAGTTGAAGAATGAAGCCGATAACTTAGAGAAACACCATCACAAAAAACACTGCAACCAACAAAACTCCCGTTCTTAGAACCATCTGTGTAAATGTCCATGTGATTATTAAATCAGCGCGATGTGCAGCAAATAATTGTTTACATGTAGAAGGGGCTAAATTCTTCCTATCATAACCTTTAAAAGGATTGAGGGTGCTGATAGCAGGTGGGTTCCAAGGAGGATATATATGTAATGGACAAGGGCTAACCTCAATATTACTCATAGGGCTGTTGTTGGTCAGGTTCCTCATTCTGACACCAAAAGCTGGGGTGCAAGAAGGTCGATGCTGATAAAGAATATCATTGTCAGTATTTAAAAGAAATGTATGAAGTGGATGACCAGGGTGTGAAAGGATACGGTAAAACAACTCCAAAGAAAGTTTTTCCCGAGTATAGTGTAATTAAGGTTCATAACAGTCAACATACATGCTTAGAACTGGTGATGTACGAAAAGCACCAGAGCAAACACGGAGTGCGCTATGGTGCACAGTGTCCAGTTTTTTAAGAACAGAATTGCAAGCAGAACCGTAGATCTGGCAGCCATAGTCAATTTTAGAACGAATAACAGCACGATATATATTAAGAAGAGAAGTACGGTCTGCACCCCCGATTAGGTTATAATTAGGTTACGATTAAATTACTGTTACATTATAGTTAGGTTATATTTAAGTTACGGTTAGATTACGGATGTTACGTACTTTTAAGTAAAAGGTTAAGTTATCATTAAGCAATGGTTACATTACGGTTAAAATAACATCAGGTTACGATTAGGTTACAGTTATGTTACAGCTAGGTTATGGTTAGGTATCGACTGGCTGTAATCTTGGAAGAGCCTTATTATAGGGGATTCTCAGTTCCGACTGGCTGTAAAGCAACCTGTAATGATATTATTCTCGCTAATATCCGAGCACGCGGTTTCCTCCACACTCTCAAAAAAACTTCCGTCTTTTCACAGAAAAGTACTGGCAGCACCGCTGCCAGAAATTGTCTGTATATTGACGACTATCTGTTTATTTTTTTCTCCGTCAAAAGAGGAAAAATATCCGTCTTTTGAAAAAAGTCTAGAAAAGATAAATACGCCGGCGGCGAGGGTCGAACTCACGACTCCAGCATTACAAGGCCAACGCTCATCCTCAGCGCCATGATTGCTCAGGAGAAAAGTGCTTAGAAGTAGAATCCTTTATTTCTTATGAGTGTGATTTTGTTTATTTCGTTAAAGAGCTTTTAATTTTGAAGTTAATTTCGGGAAGATTTCATCTTTAATGAAACTGTGGCTGGGGTTTTTATACGTTTATATTAATATAGTATAAAAATGTGAATTTTAATTATATTTGCGTAGATTGCTAGAAGAAAAATATGGATGTTCTACGACAAGATTTTTTTGAATAATATAATTTTTTTTTCTTTTTACATTTTATTTTTTAATTAAAATATCTTTTAAATGTGTTCACTTAAACTACATTTTAAATGGGAATATTTATTATATAAATAACCTAGTAAATTCAACTTTATTCAACTTATCCAACTTTGAATATGAATAACAAATTGTGAGAATTTTTGAATGAATGAAGAAAGTAATTGTTATTTATTTTTAAATACGAAAACATTTGTGTCTTTTTAAACTAAATTAGACATTTTAATCTATAGAATATTTTGCTTTTCATTTTTAAAATAAATTCGAATTTATTACTAACAGACCCAATACGCATGCGTGCAAGAAATAAACAGAAAAATCTCTTCCTCATTTTTCGACGCTCGGAATGAATTCACAGATAAAATACTTTTCTGGGAATACGGTAATTATTTGTGAAAAAATAACGATAACTTAGTGTATATTGACGAATTTTTCTGACAGTGCATATAAGGTCTCTGCGATTAAGAGCCAATGATGCGACAGTTCTTCTGCTTTTGATTGGACCTGCTCAGACCTCTCTTTAAGGTATTGATTTGGGTGGCCTGTGACAGTTTCTGGATGTCAAGTAATATTTCCTGTTTCGCCGAGCCATTTGGTAGGTTTCCCCACCTAGCTGAAACTCTAATAGCTTGAGTAGAAACTGCGAGGGAAACGGTCGTTGCAGCAACTAAGAGTTAAAAGTTGGCGCATACGTATTTAAGTTCTGGTTTGTCGTATGCTAGAAAATCAAGATCGAATGTAAATAGTGCTACAGTTTATAATGTTATGTAGTATGTAGCTGGTCAGTAATGCACGAAGTTTGAGATTTTTCTACGTGAGTTCGAATCTTGCTCGAACTTCTTTTTCGGAAAGAAAATTTATTTCTTTATTAAAAAGAGTAGATTAGGTATTGAAATAACTATAAAAAATTTTAAATAACAACAAAAAAATTTCTGGTCTATAGACATAAATATTTGTATTTTTTATTTTTTTATTCGTTTATTTTTATTGTATATATATATATATATATATATATATATATATATATATATATATATATATATATATATTTACATTTCACTACATATTTAAACATACAAAATTTCGTATTTAAAAAATAAGTTTTACGCGAAAAAATGTACATTTAAGTATACTTTTTGTAAATTTCAATTATCATACATATTTTATGAATTGCGGTTCGAAAATGATTGATGAAAAATTTCGTTCCAAAAAAATAAGACAGATTAATATTGTATCTATCTTCTGTTCTATTTTTATTTTCGACTCACCAACGGCTGTGAGTTTCTGCTCTTGAAATTGGTAGATGGTAGTTGCTAGGTTTGGTCCCATTCGCTCTTGTCGACTTAACCGTCCGGAGTTTTCTGTGGTTTTCTTCGAACCTTGGGTAATCTTGCGTAAATACGGGTTAGATTACCCTTAGAAAGAACCTGCCCCCCCCCCCCCCAAGGAAGTCAATCGCCCTTGGGTCTATATCCCTCGTGCAGATAATCGACCGTCATAAATAACAACAGCTGTTTTGGTTTTCGAGTAGACGACAAACAAGAGCTCAAATACAACTGCGCCAACTGAGTCGCAGGAATACCAACTCTTAGACTGCGAACGCGCACTAACTACGCTTACTACGATTACACTACAGTTAGGCTACGGTTTTGTGATAATTTGACTTCAGTTACGTTGCAATTATGTAAGGTTATGTTACCGTTAAGTTATAATTAGATAATAGTTAGATTATGGCTAGGTTGCGGATAAGTTATATTTAGGTTACGTTTATCAAACAGTTAGCTTACGATTATGTACATTTAGATTACAGTTAACTATTTTTCAGTGACTGAATACCTGCTATACACATTTGAGTTTTCGAGTAAATTTAAGATCCCCTCCCGATTGGGCTTTAAATGTGAGGAGGGTCACCGAAGTTGCATAATATGAATAAGTACTCTCATACCTCATCAACGATATGTCACATCAGGGATATCGGAAAAATTTTATTTTTTGTTTAGTGTTTGCAGGATCATTGTTGCAACAGCTACAATGGTAGCTGGCAGAGGAGGCACATCCGCACAATCTTTTAGTGCCTTGTGGGTAGAATTTTATGGCATCATATCGGGTGATCGTCTCAACAGATTTTTTTTTTTGCTAATAAACGTTTATGAAGAACTGAACTACCTACTTGATATATGCCGTGTAACGAAAGAACACTTATTGAACACTTAAACAGACATAGAACACTTGTAATCTTGTAGGTAAAACTGTTTGAGTTCCTGTTTCATTTTATATAACTAGCAAAAGCCATAGTTTTATTGATTCAGAAATTATTATTTCATAAGATTAATATTTGAAAACAACAATATATATTTTTAAAATTATTACTATATTTTGCAACTTTGTTAAGGAAAAACGTTATTTTATGTTTCAGCACATTTTAATTTTAGAAATGTAAATGCGTAAATATCGTCTGTGTAAATGATTTCACATAATAAATAAATTGTGCATTTGAATTTTTAACAGTGAGAAATACTTTTATAATTCAATGCAAATAACTCAATTTTAGCAAATTTTAATTTATTAAAAATATACTATAATTTTCATAAAAAAAGTATCTTAAAAAATGTCATAAAAAATCTTGAAATTATAATATGATTAAAAGAAATGAGCACCAATGTATGCGCCATTTTCATCCAAACTTAATAAAGTATTCTATTAAAATGTATATTTCCCTCTGAAATAGCATGTTTAATAAGTTAATTTTCTTTTACGGTTTGAAATATAAATTCTGCAGTTATTTTCAATCGTCTAAAATATAAAAAATCGTCATATTCACCTGCTTTTCATTCATTATATTTACAGTATAACGTAATATTTGTTTGAAAAGAATAAAAAAAAAATCCTCTAAGCTTTTTGTTATTTTTTTAAATTATTTATTTTATTAGTGGAAATCTTGTATAGAAAAGTTCCGACGTAATATTTATTTTTTTTATGTTCTTTCTGACGTAATATTCAATTTTTTTCTCGTTTTTTCTTAAGTGTTTCATAAGTTCCCCCCGTTAAGATATTTAAGTTTCATTTTTCAAGTGGAAATATTTCAATTTTAGTTACCGAAAGTTTTGAAATGCTCTGGTAGAGTAATGAAAATATATTTTATTTATTTAAATAATCACGATTCTACCTATAACTACTAACCCCGTGATTTATTTTTTCTTCTGAAAATATGCATGTTTCATATTTCATTTGCAAAAATGCTTCCATAATGGAAAAATATGTAAAATACGTTAATTAAAATAATAATTTTTTAAAGGTTATTCTGTAAAAAAATAATATTGTGTCAATCCACATATCACAATTTACTTTTATGCTTAATTTCAAGTAAAAATACAAAATAGATTTTTGTAAAGTGTACGACAAAATGTACTTTTTGTAGCCTAGTAGAGGATGAGCGAAGCGAATCTTTATTCTGTCCACGAATATAAACAGAATAGAAATTCTGTCTATATCCGTGGGTGCCTCACGGAGTTAAGAAAGTCAGTTTTGGAAAACATATAAAACTATCTGCTTACCATAAAATTTCTTGAAATTAATAAGATCTTTTAGAAAATTGGCGTCAGAAACTGCACCTAATTTGGAGGCCGATGAAAATTTCTTACCCACAATTGGGGTGGGGGTGGGGGTGGGGGAGAATTTACAACCACCTCGCCAGCAGTTTTCGCAAACGAGAATGCTGGAATCACCTACTTTGTGGGAAAAGGTAACGCGTTTTTAACATTAGATTTTTTGTCTACGTTTTTAGCGATTCTTTCAGTTTGATCACCCTGCAACTGTACCATTACAGTGGATACATCAACAGGATTCATCATATTGCTTAGTGCAGATTTTTGACTTATGTGGGCCCGCACACCCCAGACCTATTATGGCACGGTATAGGGCCCTTGCGACTACGATACTTTTAAAACTGGACTTAAAGCCGAAGATTTCAGAAATTTGAAAAAATGAGTTGTGGTTCATTTTGCTGTCTGGGCATTTGCAGCAGAAACAGCAGGAGTGGAACACGGTTTTTCGTGTTGCCCCGATACATTTGAGTTACTGAGATATCATGGAGGTCATCATGGTCCAGAGATCTTTGAACAACGTCAAGAGGGGTATTTGCAAGAAGACTTCTTAAGGCAAATTTAATTTTTTCTTCGTTTTCGAGAAGAAAACTTCTATCGTGCACCTTTTCCAGCGTTAAAATCCGCTGCACACTCTTATAGTACTCTTCAGAATTTACTGAAACTCGGTACAAATTTTATTAAATTTTTCTTCATAGACGGAGAAATTGAAGGAGCAAAAATTTTAAGAGTTAGAAGTAAATTATCCTAATTTTTAATGGGCTCTATATAAAAAGGTGGAACTTTAATTTTTCTGGTTTTATTTTCGTTATTGCAGTCGGTAGAATTTTGGGTGGTTTCTTTCTTATATTAAACATTAGTTATTACTGTCGTCATCATCATGGTATCTTTTAGCAGAGTTTGAATTATCAATTTGCATGTGATCGTCAGAATTTGGAAGATGAGAAAAAGAATTATCATTATTAGAATTAGCATCAATATTAGAATTCGCAATAGTAGAGGAAAGGGGGGGGGGGATCCTCAAACATCTCATCTCTATATACCGACAAAAGCCGGATTCACGAGCAGACAGGAGGTACGGAATTCCTTCGAGGGAGTCACCTTCTTGATCAAGGCAACTAGTTGAACAGCTTTTTCTGGACGCCATGCAGTCAATTTCTGGTCAGTTGTGGCTAGGGATTACAATCCCGGGATCCCGGTGTATTTTTAATCCCGAAAATACACGGGATTAGTGAGAAACAATCCCGGGATTTTCGGGATTACCTAGGGTTTTTTTTAGTGAAATAATGCTCAGCTGAAATTAAAAAAAAGTTATTTATAAACTTTTGCTTGTGGGGGAGAAAAAATCAATTTTCATGAAATTTATGTATGACTGAAAAATAATATATACCTCAAATATTTTTTACATATATTTCTAAGCGACTAAATCTTTTACAGTGGAAATCTTTTGACTTGCTAACAGATGTAACGCACATGGCTATTAGTCAGGAAAAATGAAATCGTTTGTTTATTTCGATTTCGCTGCGCGTATAGAAATTATCTTCGCTTCGTAGGTCCTTTTTGAATTAGATCTTTTACTGATAAGCGTCGCATTTGTGTATGCTAGTCATTATGTGCTAACTTCTTTGCATTTCGTACGTTCATACTAATTTTTTTAAAGATGTCGAATGAGAAAGGTTTCGTAGCTCTTCGGAAAGATAATGATACATCTTTAGAAGGGGTGTAGTCGTAAAAATAACAGAGGATATACGGTCTATGCAGAGGGTATACGCTCAAGGCAGACAGTATCCCTAGAGTATGTATACAACAGTTTTCTTTAGAAACAGAGGGTATACGGTGTTCCTTTAAAAAATCTAGAATGTATGCGGCGTATGCCCTCTACTACATCCCTGATCTTCAGTATGGTACTACTATTCAACATCAAAAGATGGAAAAAGCGCTAAATGTAAAAAGTGTAGCACTGTGCTTAAAACATTAGGTGGATCGACTAAAGGATTGCATACACATTTAATTACGAAACACGGTATTCAAGTTCAGAATGAATTTATTATTTATTATATCCTCTCTGCCTTCCACAAGTCAAGATTGCACAGAAGATAGATTCCTTTTTAAAAAATGGAAAATAGAGGACTATTTTAGTAGTGATAAGGAATCACTGGATTTGATTTTATTGAGAATGACTGCTAAAGATGCTTTTTCATTTAACGTTTTCATCACTTCAGTTGATTTGAGAAATTTACTGATAGCTAAAGGCTATCATGATTTGCCAAAATCTGCAGTATCACTTCGAAATCCTGTAGTGAACTAGAGTTTCATCGTAAAGGATTTAATTACAAGAGAAATACAAACTTTTAAATCTTCGGGGAAAAAATAGTTTAATTTTTGACGAATTGACATCTACTGTAAACAAGCGATTTATAAATATTAATGCCCATTCAAGAAATGTAAATTTGAACAAATTCTGGAATTTAGGACTTATGCGCATATATGGATCTTTCGCTGCAAAAAAGTGTATTGAAATTATAACACTGCATCTAGAAAAGTATGACATTTCAATAAAAAAGACGCTGTTGCTATTGTAACTGATGGACCAAATGTAATGCTGAAAGTTGGAAAAGAAATTGAAGCTGATCAGCAGCTTTTTTCGCTCTTGGCATACATTTAGCAGTTTGTGATGCTTTATATTATAATCAACGAAATACAGAACCAGAAGCTTCCTCCAGTAAAACAGTAGCTGAATCATGCTGCGGAAGAGAAAATTTAGTCTTAGAAGAAGTTGATAAAGACATTTCGTTTTTTACAATATAGACATTTAAAAAACATAAACTTTTTTTTACATTGTTAAACATCAACAGCATATTTGTTTTAATTTCCCGATGTTGTAATTTATCCTATACTTTTTTATTATTGAAGTAATAAATTTTGAACTTGGTATATTTTCAAACGTTAGGCTGTATTTTTGCTTTAGTTATTTTTTAACAATATTGTACAATTTAGCTATTGTAAAAATTGGTGACATTGGAGAAATTCTAAATTTTAAAATCCCGGGATCACGGGATTGAATCTAAACAATCCCGAAATCCCGGGATCAGAAACTGGTCTCGGGATTGTAATCCCTATAGGTGTGGCTTTCTTCGTTGAGGGGTAGCATATGGCTCCCTTGAATTCACTAATTTGCAATTTATTAATTAGCACATCAATATAGGACAATAAAAATTATAAAATCTTAAAGTGCTCAGAATGAGCTAACTGGAAATATAACTTTCGCTCCCGAAAATTTTATAGTTCCGGTGAAAAATCTCTTAGACACGGAGGGCTTGAAAATTCTCGCATTCTGGGGTGCAAAAAGACTAGAGTGTAAAAAGACGGCTGTTATGCAACATTGGGAATAGTCTATGATTATCTGCTAATGATAAATATTAAGTGAAACATAACAATGCTTTTTTGACATAGGAAGATGACATTTCAACAATTGATCAAGTTTGAATGGGAGATAATCTTCGATCTTCATGAAGGAGGATTTTCCTATGCGCAATAGTACCTCATATGCAATGTAAAAGATGCAGAATGATGAGAGTTTGAAAGCTGTGGACCGACAAAGTTCAGACAACTCAGGAATCTGAGAATAGACCCCGAACGATGACTTTAAAGTGGGATGATAGACACATTGTCCGCGTGGCGCTGACGGATCGTACAGCTGGAACTAGACATTAACCAACTGCTACAGCTATATCACTGTCTCTATTGTCGATCCTTCGACGCCTGCTGTACTGTACACTGCGTGCAAGATTCATTTTTTACAGGGATACCCCACCCGAAAAACTATCTATCTGCGGCTGATCATAGAAGCTCCCAAGCAGATTAGAAACAAGTTGTTTTATCTGACGAATCTCGCTATATTTTGTGGTACCACTATGGCGGAATTCGTGTTAAATGCTACGCCGGTGTGCATTAAGCGAATATCATAGTGAGCGAACATCGGGAGTTATGGTCTGGCTTGCGATTCCCATCAAGAACGATCTCCAACTGCTACAAATCGTAGGTAATGTGAACAGCAACAGATACATAAGTGAAAAGCTGGAGTCCGATGTCGCTCCTGTCTTTCAAGGCATTCCTGAGCTACCTTTCAGTAGAATATTGCCTGTCCACATGTTGAAAGAATGTTTAAAACTTCTTAGTAGCAGAACACACACAGCTTCTTCTGCGTCCTGCTTATTCGCTGGATATGTTAACCATTTAACATGCGGGGGATTTCGTTGTTCGGAGTCTCAGTCGTTATTCTACTCTTATAGCTTCTAGAGATGCACTTCGGGTACGCATACAAACATTATGAAATGTTCTTCCCCATCCAGATACTGAAAATCCATTTGTTCATACCACATCGTATTAGCAGCATATATTACAGTATGTGGTGACTACACTAAATAATGATTTCTGACATTTAACATTTGTTTTGCTTTGAAAATATAATCAATTGTTTATATCAATACCAGTCGTATACAGTGGCGGTCAAAAGTTTCCGGCCAGCAAAAATTTTTTACTTAATTTGTAAGTATATCCATATGAAGAGGAATTTCAAAGTGATACTTATACATTTTATTCACAAAATAGCTAGGTACTTATTTATGAAATAATATATAAATATCAATAAATTTAATTGACAAAATTAAGCACAGAGAAAATCGCATGTTCTAAAAGTTTCCGACTACTTTCGCAAGTTTGGGTAAAATGGCATTGTAATAGAAAATTACAGTGATCAACAACATTTACAATTAATATTTTATCAGCATTATTTTAATAATAAGTACTGGGTCACGACAGCGTGACATTCATACAATCAGCAATTAAAGATCGCCTATGATACGTTTTTCCCATTTTTCTTGCAATTTTTAGAAAATTTCGGCTGAGTTGAAATTTTTATAGCTCTACACACGTTTGCCAACTTCTTTTCAATGATTTTCTATTGGATTCATGTCGGTCGATTGGGCTGGCCATTACAAAAGCGAAATTGTTTGGGTGAAAGTCATTGCTTGACAGTGAATGCAAACAATCTTTAAATCGTTATCATGTTGAAATAAATAGTTGCGACCAGAATTTTTCCTCTAATAAAGCAGTAAATAACCTTGCAAGATATCCTTATGGATTGCATCATTCACCTTGTCGTAGATTTTAAATAATGGACCTACACTTTTTGAAGAAAATACTCCCCACAGCACAACGTGTCCTCCGCCAAGTTTCATGGTAGGAATAACATAAGTCAAACCATATCTTTTGTTGTTCAATTATCGGAAGTAGTGTCTTCCATCATTTCCAAAAAAGTTTTAAATTCGATTGATGGAAAAATAGTACTTTTGTCCAGTTTTCACTTGACCAGACTTTGTGTTTTTTGGAAAACGCCAGTCGGCTGCTTTGATTTTTTTACCCATGATAAATTTTTGAACACTGACTCTTCCATAATGTTCTACATCACGTCAGCATTTTGACACGGTGGATCGACTTATTTCAGCAATATTTTCATTCCGTAAATCGCGGGATATTGCAACGGAATTTTTACGCATGTCATCAATTAATTTTCTCCTGATAATTCTGTCTACAAAAATAATCCTTTTCCGGGGTCTCCCGGACCTCACAAAGTCTTGAAGGCCATGGACATCTTTATACAATTTTTAAGTATCATTCACAGTTGATCTACCGATCGATAACTTTGCCGCAATATCTCGAGAAGTTTGGCCCTTTTGCGACAAACTAATTACTCATTTACGAACAATAATTGTTGAACTTTTCAATTTTGAATTCAAACTATGCTGGTCACATTGATTCATTCACAAACACAACCAAAAAACACTTTACCGACAGAAAAAAACAAAGAAATGATGAGTGGCCGCAAACTTTTGCACAGGCGAATTTCTAACTGTACCCCTTTTACATGAAGCGTTTCCAGTATCCAATCAAAATGATCATGTCGTCAGAGGTCATTCACTTATTCCTAACTTCTTCGCAGAAACCTTCTGGTAAATAAATCTGAGAAACTAACTGGCCAGAAACTTTTGACCACCACTGTATGTATTAAGTTAAATTTATTTCTGATGATTCTTTCATGATGTTGCGATTTCCACAAACATGAATGTATTAGCGCTCATATAATAAGCGAAGTTTTTGACTAAAAAATCGATAAATTTTCTCAAATCTGCCAAAAAAAATAATAATAATTATAAAATAAACTACCCGTCAAGCTAAAGGAGTCCTCAAGCCTTAAAGGAACTAAAAATTTGAAAACGCTTTGGTTTAAATCTTACCAGTTGTAAGAAGCTAATTTGAAAAATAAAATGAAATATTGTATAAAATTTATATAATCTTTGATGGACCGAGAAGCTTTTTAAACATTCTCGTATCGATGTAAAACTTTATTTTACAGCTAAAAAAATACAGATTTCACGACATCTGGTTACATGTTTTCCACCTTTTTTTAGCCTCTACTGAAATCAGACTTGCTCCGATTCAGGCATTGCCCGTATCCTTTTCCGTGAGCTGTTCATATATAACGATGACTATGCCGGGAACCTTAGTTATGGTAGAAACACTGCTTCGGTAGCATCAATCCGAGTATGATCTGTGCGTGCCTATACTCTTTAACAAGATGATCAGGGTATTCTTATGAAATACTCAATTACACCCATTTTCCGTTTTAAAATAAAGAGTGGTTGGCTTCGTTTTATACAGGTTTGTGTTGTACGAATGATCCATTTTAACTCATTGCACTTTACTGCATTAAGAATACTATTGATTTCCGTAATGGAGCATGTATATTTCCGACAAAAAAATGTCTTCAAAGGAAATGTTTCATTGATTCATACTAAGTTTAAAAATTAATTAAAATATAAAATTTAAAGTACATTCGCTTGTCTAGTTCATAAAACAAATATGTTAGTTTAACCTGAAGCAGATTTCCGTAAGTTTAAATTCTTCAAATTTATCAAAAATTAAAATGATGAAATAATCAATGGATTTTCTTATGCTTGTTTTAACGGCATGAAAAATCTGCTAAAATTTAATATAGCAGGAAACAAATAATGCAGCTGAAAATTAACCTTCATTTCTGAGAATGAATGCAAATATATTTAATTTTTTCCGTTTTTTTTTGGGGGGGGGGGGTGGTACAGCCCTTTACAAAATGAATAAGTTTTTATATATACCACATGTTAAGATGAAATTAATTTCTGGAAAATACTCTTAAAACTACTGCATCGGTACATGCAGAAATTATCATCTATAGGCCTGCATTTTCCTAATTAAATGAATATCCTTTTATATATTTATATTTAAGTTTTACGAACAAGTTTTCCTAAATATATTTGAACTTAAAAAAATAGAATTTAATGCATTAAAATATAAACAAGTCACGCTCATTTTCAGTTATTCGTCTGAATTCTTTTGAGATCTTTGAACATGGTGTATAGAATTTCTATATTCAATGTAGGACCCAAAAATAAAATAGATAAATTTAATAAACATATACTTTGCCTGACAATTTAATTTTAACAATCGTCTCTAATTGACAATACTTCATTCATAGATGCTTATTCAATATCTTTTATGTGTCCTGGGATGAAACAAAATGCAATGAACATCATATTCTAATTTAAGCATCTTGTAGTAAATCTCAGTAATGTATATGAATTTCATCTTGTTTGAATTATTGAGACATAATTAAAATGTAATGTACATGGAATTTTTCGCGTAGATTATAATAAAATAGAGCTTCTTTCTATGATCCTGTGAATGAATGATGAATTCTTTGCACCTTCCTCAGAAAGAATGTTTTATTGCATGTCATAAAGTCATAGGAGTTTCACTATATTTTTAATAGAGAAAAATCATTAAAAATATGCTGCAACAGATTTTTTTACGTTGTTATTAATATAACGGAATATTTAAAATTTATCTGTACATGTACTGTAAGTGCTAGACTTAAAACATTCTGTAGAAATCATCATCTAATGCACCTTAATAAGGCGCATAAATTTTGTTATGTTTAAAATTGTTTCACATCATTAAAATAAACTGCAGATGATTTTATCCATATAAGCAATAACATAACAAAATACTTTTGAATTTCCATGTGAGTGACGTATAAATCATTACATGCATCATCTTCAGTGCCAAACATGTCATAACAAGTTTCAACAACATATTTCAGTTACAAAACATTCCGAGTACGCTTGTTAGAACATGGACAGATGGACAGTCAACCCAATTGATATAAACATTTTTCAACTATGTTGGAAAGTCTTAAATATCGGAACACCCGTCCAAAAGTTTTGTTTGTGATAGAAATTGAAAATATACAGGCTATAAGAAAAAAAGACAGCGGCTTCTGGTAGCAGTTTAAATTTGACTCATTTCTGTAATAAAATTTGGTAAGACAGAAACCTATTCAATAGGTGCAAAATACAATTTTAGATGGGTTTTTTTCTCTTTCCAGATGCAACTGCAAAATAGTTTTAGAGGAATTAAGAAAAATTTCCGCTTAAACCAAAATTCCATTATAGCAACGTATTAGAAAATAAATTTGCTGAATAACAGATTTTTTAAAAAATGCTATATTTTGCCTTACACTTTCATTATTTTTACTTTTACATTATGATAAATAATGATAAATTTTCGCGATTCCCTATCTTTGCAAATGCATCTTTATGTTATATAAAAATCAGTGGCTGAACAAAGGGGAAGGGGGCGATGGAGCGATAGCCTCCTCTTTGAGCCCAAGAAAGTCATTGCAAAACGATATTAGATGTCCACACGGAAAACGGGTCGTACTTAAGATGGAGACCAGCGCGACCAGACCCGAATCCTCCAAGCTGGCATGGCCCGATCCAGGCCGCGTCCGCTCTTATTCTGAGTCAGGACTTCAAACTTTCAGAAACCGGTCAGAGTTTTACTTTTTTCTGAAAAGCTAGACCAAATCACACTTTAAAAAAAAATTATGGGTCGTGCCTGACGTAGCCTGACGTTCTTATAGAGGTCTGTATGGGCCAAAATGTCCAGGCCCAGGCTCTGCAATTCAATTTTTATCTTAACCAAGGTCGCTAAAAGAGAAAAAATCATCTGATCCAATACCGATAACCTGACTCAAAACAGATCAACAACCTCCCCCTCCCCCCCCCAAAAGAAAAAAAATCAGTCCATATCTGAAGGTAGTTACAAAAAGTATCCCATGTAATTATATAAATATTTTACATTTTTGTTTAAGTAGAAAACACATATATAATATATACTCGGCAATGTTCAAACATATAAAAAATATGAAAAATAGTCTGACCTTTTGAAAAATTTAGTCAGCAACCAGTTTATATCTGAACCGAACGAGTCAAAACTAAAAATAAAAAAGTCCCATATCCGACACGTTTAAAGTAAATCCTATCCATAACCAATAACATCAACTCGAACCCCAAAATTATATTTGAGGTCAAACCGAGACCTTACCGATCTCGGCACAAACATTTTTTGTCGACCAGAAATTGAAATGAAAGAAAATGAATTCATATATTTCAATGGAATTATAAAGTGTAGTTTGTAGATATATCTTTAAATCAATGTTATCTTTTATATAGAAAAATAAATATCTAGTATATACTCCTTAGTGCAAAAACTCTAAATAACAGTCTATTCGGGACATCTAAATTTTTCTCTTCTTTGTAAACGTTCGGTTTTCAAAGGAAAAAGAATGCAGATTGAAAAAAATTCACTAAATAGAGGTGTCCATTATTCAGGAGTATTCGCATAAAGAGTTTATATTACTTTTGAATAGCGAACGAATTCCATGCTTTTGACATGTTCGGTATTCAAGAGTTCCATTGTACAAATAAAAGTTTTCGCTATTTGCAGACGGCCGTCATAGATATTTCACTAATGTTTTTATGGGAAAAATATTTAGACTTTTTTCTGAAAAAGTGAATCAACCCCAGAGGTGTCGCGATGGGGGATTAGCGGGGGAGTCCCCCCCCCCCCCCAATTTATCTGATATTAGGAAATTATAGATTTTTGAAAAAAAATATCTAAAATAGTAAAAAAGTATGTTTTTTATTGTTTTGCTAACTACATTATAATCGCTACATATCACACGTTATATATATCATTTCACTTGATAAATAGAGTAATTTGTTTCTCGTTGGGAAAATTTGGAATCCTCCCCCCCTACCCGAAAAAATATTTGTAGTTACGTCCTTGATTAACCCGAATCTGACTCTCAAATGTTAAATCCAATCCGAAACAAATTCGAACTCGGAACCCATTCGGCCCACTAAGTCAACCTGGCCCAAACCCAGCCCGCAGCATAACGTATAAATCTATCCGACCCACAACAAAAATGTTCAAATAAACCCGATTCGCAGTAAAAAAATTTCTCTTTAAAAATAGTAAAAAATTATAAAATTTTTATTGTTTTACTGATTACATTATAATCACTACATATCACTACATATAGCATTTCACTTGGAAAATTGAATAATTTGTTTCAAGTTGGGAAAATTTTGAATCCTCCTTCCTCCCCCCCCCCCCTAAAAATATCGTAATTACGTTTTTGAATAACTCGAATGCAACTCTCAAGTGTTAAACCCAATCCGGAACAATTCCGAACTCGAAATAATGTAAGTCAACCTGTCCCAAACCCAGCCCGCAGCAAAAAATATAAATCTATCCGACGTACAGGGAAAAAGTTCAAATAAACCCGATCCGCAGTAAAAGAAATCTCCCCCCATCCGAAATTTCGATTCAACCGGAATGTAAAGTCTCTGATGTCTCAGATGTGAAACCAAATCCGAACTTAAAATAATGTAAGTGAGCCTGATTCAAACCAGGCAAACCTAGCAGAAAAAAGTCAACACGACACGAACCACAGTAAAAAAAGTAGAAATAAACCTAATCCGCAATGAAAAACATTACCTCCTACCCGAGTCTCCAAATTTTTACATCAATCTCCCTTGAGGTTTCTCTAGATTAGCCCTTGATATAAATAGTATCAGAGAAAAGAACCGCTAAGAGTGTCTAACTAAGCACTTAAAAAAACTTCATTTTTCAAATATCCATCGAAAAATTTCGGTTTGATCCCTAAGCGTATAGTATTGTTCTAATCCGAACCTTAAAATTTCATTGGAAGCTAAGCCAAAACCCGTTCAAAAATTTTTCGTTACCTTCGTCGAAACCGAAATGAAGAAAAATTAATCTACATTTTAATGGAACTACATAAAATATAGTCGACATTTATATCTTTAACAGCAATTTTATCTTTTATATAGAAAAAGTAAAAGTCTAATGTAAACTCTTTAATATTCAAGTAATTGTAGATTCTCTAATCAACGGAAGCAGCTGAATGTGGTGTCTAAATTGTCGAAAAGTTCTCGCTAAATAGAGGTGTCTACGATTCCAGAGAATCCGCATGGAGATTTTAATCTAAGTACTTTCTCTTACGAATAGCAATTTTCAATGTAAAAGCTTAAAAATATTCATAATTAATTATTTGGAACTGTTTGTCATGGCCCTTTTACTGTATATAGATTTTATGGAGCAAAATATTTAAACTTTCATTTAAAAAATCGGATCAATTTCTTGCAAAACTGAAAACCTAATCTGAAACCGATCAGAACCCGAAATATTTTAAATAAATTTGACCCGAAACCAACGAGTAGCTAAAAAGTAGAATTCCACTCGACTCGTAACAAATTTGTAAAAATCATCCCGATCAGTAGCAAAAAAATAGAAGTCAACCGAACTCAAAACCAACCAGCAGTAATAAAATAGTAGTCAACTCGACCCAAAACAAAAAAGTAGAAATCAACAAAACCCAAACCGACCCGCAGCAACAGAGTAGAAGTGAACTGGACCCAAACCTGACCCATAACGAAAAAAATTAACCTCGACCCAGCCCAAATTGAAACAAAAAAAAAAATTCCGCGTCTGAGCCGCGGGTCCGATTAGAACCTCCAAATTTCTGATATCCCTTGAGGACCCTCCAGGTCTGCCCTTGATTAAAATAAAATATGTTACACAGGATTTCCCTTTTTTTGCGACTGTAAAAAATACATTCTTTCCCTTAAAAGTAATAAGTATTAAAAATATTTCTTTAAAATTCTAAACAAGTTGATCAACAATTTTAAAGTTACTAATCTTTAAAACTTTCTAACTTTAAGTTCTGCTTATTTTTGATAAAAACTGTTTTTCGAACCTAAAACTCTAAATTGTGAGATATTTTACACATGTATAACAAAAGGAGACCCATTACAGTTTCCTGACCAGGCCATAAACATGTACTAGCAAATTTTTATTTACAATTTTATTATTTGTTTGCTATTTTAATTGAAAAATAAGTAAAAAGAACGCAAGTACTTTCTTTTTGCTGTTTTGCTTAAAAAAACAGGACCAACAAACAAATAATCCAATCAACAAACCAATCAACAAACCAACCAATCAACAAGCCAACAAAAAAAACCAACCAACTAACCAACAAATAAACAAACAAACGCATTCTCCCCCCCTTTAAATTTCGAATTTTTAAGGAAATGCTAGAGATCATTTACATTTGATAAGTTAAATGTAATCCCCCATGCTAAATTTCATGTTTTTAGCCTCCTCAGTAACACAAAAATCGCATTTTTAGAACGCGATTTGCTCCTGCACCCCCTTTTGATTTGTGGCATCCACATAAGATGCAGCCTATGCTTGTTTCTGAGCAAACACAATGATTTTGGTACCATTACTTTTGAAATCGGCTCGGTATCTCCAGAGATTATCCCTTACAAACATTGGAATTATCCGTACAAACCAGCCAACCAACCAACAACAAACCAACGAACCAACAATCAAATAAACAAACAAATAAACCAACCAACCAATCAACAAACCAACAAACAATCAAACCAAGCACGCAGGCATTCCCCCCCCCCCTTTAAAATTTTCGAATTTTTAAGGAAAGGCTAGAGTTCATTGACATTTTATAATTAGAATGCTAAATTTCATGCTTGTAGTCCCTTCAGTTACACAAACATCGTATTTTTAGAACGCTTTTTGCTCCTGCACGCCCTTTGAATTTGTGATATCGACATAAAATAAAGCCTATGTTTGATTCTGAACGAACACCATAATTTTGGTACCATTACTTTTGAAACCAATTCAGTAGTTCCGGAGATTATCCCTTATAAACAAACAAACAAACTTATTCTCTTTATAATATAGGTATAGACTAAAATATGATGAACTTCTATAGAAAATCGAGATACCCCCTCTCCCTTGAAACGATTGCGTTTACTATACGAAATTTTTCTAGTTTGAAAATTTATATCCGAGTTCACTTTTGAGTTATTAAAACCTTTTATTTGCTCAATAATAAAATTTACCGTTCTTCGGTAAACCCCCCCCCCCTCTTCATAAATTTTGCCTTTATCATATAAAGTATGAGTGTCTTACGATAATTAAAGTTTTAGTTATAAGTTTTTAAGTTACCAGCTCTTTATATTTACGATACACTAAAATATTCGGGAGGGCGGGGAGGGCAGAGCTTCAGTAAAAAATTAGTGGGTTATCCAGTTTAAAATTCTCAGTTATAAAACTAAAATAGTCACTGTAATATTTATCCCCAGATATCATCATTATTATAATACCATTGTAACCCAGATTTCTTAGTTATCACTAAAAGAATATAAGCATAAATAACTCTCAAGTACAAATGGAATAAAACCTGATTAGAAAATTTTCTGTTTCCATTGCACATTAATTGTAATTAAAATTGCTAGTTACCATTACAACACCGTAACGGTAATAATAATCATAAATACATCTAAAATCAAATATATAATCTAAAATACCATTCGCATTAAAAGTATTTGCAATTAAAATTTCACAGTGACAGCATTACCGCACCGCAATGAAAATCCTGCATTACAGTTACAACCATATCTTAATTAAAAAAAAACCATTGGAATTATCCGTAATTGTAATTATAATTATGAATACAATGTTAATTAAATTTGAAATTCAGAATACAATTACTCATAATCGTAATTATAATTTTCTCAATTATAATTACAATTGTATATTAGTAATTATAGCTTTTATAGTTACAATTACATTGTTAATTGAATTCCAAAGTCAGATTATAATTGCATTTAATCGTAATTAGAATTATTTCCCATCATAATTACAATTATATAAAGAAAATCATACCATTTATAGTTACGATTACAATGCTAATTTAATTTCAAATTCAGATTATAATTGCATTTAATCGTAATTAGAATTTTTTTAGTTAGGATTACAATTCTAATTTAATTTCAAATTCAGATTATAATTGTATTTAATCGTAATTAGATTTTTTTCCATTATAATTACAATTATATAAAGATAATCATAGCATTTATAGTTACAATTACAATTTTAATTTAATTTCAAATTCAAATTATAAGTACATGTAACTAAAATTGTAATCCCTTGCGTGCCGTTACATTGTAATTAAGTTACAAAGTAATTAGATTACGAATTTGCCCAACTCTGGTCTGGATGATATCATCGCCGATGTAATTGCGACTGACAAACCGAATGAGGAGGAAGAAGGTGATTAATCTACGCTTCCGGGTCCTTCACTATTCACCAAACGCTAAAAATTGACAAAAAATGTGTTTTTTCCGCATACATTATTGTTAGATAGATCATTCGAAGAAAATTCGCGACCTTTGGTTAATACGCGAACCCGTTTAATACGCGAATTTTGATCAGACCCCTGATTCGCGTATTAACGAGGTTCAACTGTATATATATATGTAACGACTTCAGGTGTTTTATAGATCGTGGCATATGAACTTGGACTCGGGAGCCTCTTGTTGGATCGAACTCTTTATTTGGTCGCTCATCTTACAGAGTGGTACGCGAGTCCGGTCGAAGTCACCCGAGCCGTTTAAGAGGATTATGGAGATTACATGGCCGGAGGTTAGGCAGGCTCCTCAAAACTGCAAAATCTCTCGTTTTTCGCGCGTGTTCTTGCTAATATGTTGGGGATTGTCATATTTTCCAACAGAGGGCAGAGTTGTAAATTTGGGAGGAACATTTAATTTAATTGGTTCTTTAGCTTTTGATTGATATGTGGTCAAGGCCCGCACAATTCCCGGGTACATGACGTATGAGGCCCTAACCACAAATGGCTGCAAAAAGCACTTAGATCATCAATTTTAATCTTAAGAAGTGTCCAAAATCGATCTCTGAAAGTAATAAATGTTAGGTTGGGAAAGAAAGTTACCAGGGGCAAAATAGCTTTAAGCTTCAGAATTAAAGTTAAAAATATTAATTGGGAACTTTAAACTTTTGAATTTTAATTTTAAATTAAAGTTTTAGAAAGGGGTTAGTTTTTATCTTTTCATATCCCCCCCTCCAAGTTGAGGTCCACCAGATTTGCCTGCAAATCTGGGGGGACTCCCCAGGAAAATGGAGAAGACAAAATTGGATAAGAATTTACTTATGCAACGCACGATTTTAAAAGGTTAATTTTAAAGTTAGTTTGCTAAGATGTGAGGGTTGAATTTTGCTGCTGGAAAACATATTTAAAATTTAAATTTTGAGACGTAAATTTGAAGGAAAAAACTTTATGATTTTAAGTTTTTATGTTAAAATTTTGGGATATGGCTCTCCAGACGACCTGACCGAACCTTACATATAATATTTGAAATATATAAAAAATTGACATAAAATATAAAAATATAAACATGATGAAAAGCTGTAAAAATATAGGTAATATATGGAAAAACACAATTATAAAATAATATAACTTGCTATAATGACCAAATTTTCTCGTTCGGAAGTCCTGTGGTCAAAAGTTTGTGCTTTTTTGGTTAAGGTCTTTAAGCACATGTTTCAGATTTTTATAGAATGTTGAATTGTCAAAATGTAAATTTATACACGATTATAATACATGAAATTACACATAAACATAGGAAAACTTAAAAAAAAAAATATATGTTTTCTATAAAATTGGAAAATTAGGTTATTATAAAAGGACATTGAGACAAGTAATATAAAAAAAATTACTAAATATAAAAATACACTCGTATATTATTACTGGTAAAAATATGTTTTATGTACACTGATATATTATTAATGGGGAAAATATATGTTATATGCACAAAATATTCAAATTATAGAAATATTGGTAAATGGGGAAAATTTGAAATGTTTATTTATTTTGAAAATGTGGAAATATGTTGCATATTAAATTGATAAAAATAAAAGATGTAAATATTAAATATAATAAAAATATTGAAATACATATGAAAATAAAGAAAAAATAATATATAAAATTATATTTATATTATCTATCCTAAACCGTTGAAGGTTTTAGCATATCCTAAACCATTAAAGGTTTTAGTAAATCCTAAACCATTGA
The DNA here is from genome assembly GCA_964019185.1 of Maratus speculifer. Taxonomy (NCBI): domain Eukaryota; kingdom Metazoa; phylum Arthropoda; class Arachnida; order Araneae; family Salticidae; genus Maratus; species Maratus speculifer. The sequence goes on from OZ025296.1 coordinate 291,402,306, forward strand.
AGGTTTTAGCAAAAATTAAAAAAAAAAAAAGAAAAATGAGCTTGGATTTAATTTTTTGTGTGAAGATGTAGCTGCCGTTTACCTATAAGTAAAGGTATTTATTATTTTGCAGACTGAGATGGGCTTTACTCAGTGGCATTAATAAACCCAAGTTACCACTTCATAAACTACATCTACATCTCACTGAAGCTCATAAAAATTTCCTGAGTAAAAAAAATTTCTAAGAGCATTTTTCCTTACAAAGGCCAGAATGCTCTTGGTTTTCCTTACAAATTTTTATGCAAATAGCAAAAATCTTACAAGTTTAAAGTGTTTTACTACTGCAAAGGGAAAAAAAATTAAAGATATAAAAATAATGAAGTAAAAAATAAAGAAAAATAACATAATAGACCCTGATTCAAAACAAATAGGCCAATGATCCAACATTTAAAGCACATGGGCAACTTATTGACTTTTTTGTTGTTACTAATGGATCCTTTTATTTTCATTGTTTGCCCGAGTATATCATATCAACAGTTGCCACATTTGCTGAGATGGTAAGTCATTGAATCCTTTTTGTCTGCAGAGGGTTGTTTTCTGGTTGAATTTGACAAACTTAAAAAAAAATGTTTTAAAGACTTAATGGGCTGGAACCATGGTCATCTTTAAAAATTTAATGTGTGGATTTAGACACTATTGGATTTACCACGGCTGAAGTGGGGTTACCAAGGTCATGTCTAAATCAAGGACTTAATTATTTGAAAATATTTTTAATATGTTTTTAAAAATTGACAGGGGTGAAATACCTGTTCAAATATATTTTTTTAATGAAATGGGACTTGTTAAAAATGGACTAATTAAAAATGGTTGGGGTGGCCAACTCACTGTGTAATATACTAGGAAAGGACATAAGGAAATAGGGAAAACAATATAATTTCTAAAGCAATACTGGGTAAAAATATTAAATTAAAAATTCAAATATTAAAATATATCAAAGTAAAATACAGTATTTGGCTATATAAAAATCTAAAAGGAGTAATAAATGATATAAAATTCTATATGAAGAATGAAATATTTGGGAAAAAAAATGGATTGAACTTTTCTCATTGTGTACAAATAAAACACTTACCAACACAAAAAGGCTCAAAATATGGAATAAAATAATACACAAACTGACAAATTACTATTTACAAAAATGAAGAAATTTAAATGTGCTCATCTGAATTTATAAAAAACGGAATTAATAAAATAGTACACTAAATTTTAGTAAAATCGGACACAAAATATTGGCAAGCATACAACTGCACTTGTATTATGGATAATGTTAATTTAAAAACATGTGACCTGTTTAAACAATTTATTAACAATATGTCAAAAACATAAAGAACCAGTGACTTTATTTTTTGGTGATCGTACGTATGCTTCGCCGGATGAATAAGAAAACAAAAATACTGTCATTTTAATTTATCACGATTTTAGCGCGTATGAAAAATATCAACCACAAAAATTTCTAAAATGTTAATAATAAACTTTAAATCCTGCAAAAAATATTAAATAAAGCTAATAAAAATAAGTATGAGTTTTGTTAAAATCTTTAAAATCCTTTTAAAACAGTAACCTAATTTTAAATAAACTACTTTAGAACTCCATGAACGCTGTCAAAATTTTAAAATGTTCACTCTGATAACAGTATTTTTTTTTTTCTCTTTTTCATTATTAAATACTTTTCATTCACACAAACACTTCCATTCCTTGGTACTTTCGGCCATAACACATTCATAGACAACATAAAATAAAAAATAAAAACATTGTTTAATGTAATTAATTTTTTTTTTTTTTTTTTTTAATCCTTTAAAGAGAATGAGAATATTTCTTAAAATAAAATGATGGAAATGATAAATCTGCATTTTTATCAATGTTATAAAAAAGGTTAAAGGAAAAATAAACACATATTCTGCACAATAAAACTTTTTTTTTTTTTTTTTTTTTTACTTGTAATTAAAATATTTCATAAAATAAATAATGCAAAAAAGAAATCGGTAGGGTAACACATTGAAATGATAACATAAAGATAAAAGGAAAATACGTAATTTTTCACCAATGAGATGTAATCTTCAACAAAAAATAACGTCAATGTCAAGGAAAAAATAAATAAAAAGCATACCTGTAAATTCGATTATCCATTTTTTTTTTTTTTTTTTTTTTTTTTTTTTCCTAAGAAAGAAAAATTTAATATTTACAAACTACTAAATTACTATTTTTTTTTTTTCATTTCAAATAACTTTTAAGGATAAATAACTAAATAAAACGTTCTAGTCCATCATAGATCATCATTTGTCCGGTAAAAAAGTAAAAATAAATTTCCACATCCTAACTCTTGAGTGAATCATCTGTACGGTGATAGAAAACGGAGATCTCGACCTTTGCTCTCCTGAAAACCATATGGTCGTAAATCTGATCCACTTCCGCGAAATAAAGTTCGGACCATTCTGCGACTCTGCTTGGAGAAGAGAAAAAAATACATCACTTGAGATTGTTCGTTTTTGCTTTGACTGTTAAAGAATCTCTTCTTAATATCTGCGGTTTCGCATGCACTTGAGTAGGGGAAAAAATCCAAATGAATTAGTTCATACGTTAGTACGAATAAATAATAAATCACAACTGATTAAATGCCTTTTCTTCTTTTCATGATTGTCCAAAAATTATTCGGAACGTGGATAGTTTCTGTTTTAACGACATTGTTCATGGGGGAAATTTCCTTTCTCTGGCTTAATCTTTTTTTTTTTTTTTTTTTTTTTTTTTTTTTTGTCGACGGTAAATGGCGTTTCCGAGGGAAAGGAATTCTCGAGCACTTCTGAATTTTCGCTGCTTGGTGGTAAGGCAGAGGGATTGGTTCTTCACGCGCTATTTATCCTGCGCGACTTTTAATATAATGTAACGACTTCAGGTGTTTTATAGATCGTGGCATATGAACTTGGACTCGGGAGCCTCTTGTTGGATCGAACTCTTTATTTGGTCGCTCATCTTACAGAGTGGTACGCGAGTCCGGTCGAAGTCACCCGAGCCGTTTAAGAGGATTATGGAGATTACATGGCCGGAGGTTAGGCAGGCTCCTCAAAACTGCAAAATCTCTCGTTTTTCGCGCGTGTTCTTGCTAATATGTTGGGGATTGTCATATTTTCCAACAGAGGGCAGAATTGTAAATTTGGGAGGAACATTTAATTTAATTGGTTCTTTAGCTTTTGATTGATATGTGGTCAAGGCCCGCACAATTCCCGGGTACATGACGTATGAGGCCCTAACCACAAATGGCTGCAAAAAGCACTTAGATCATCAATTTTAATCTTAAGAAGTGTCCAAAATCGATCTCTGAAAGTAATAAATGTTAGGTTGGGAAAGAAAGTTACCAGGGGCAAAATAGCTTTAAGCTTCAGAATTAAAGTTAAAAATATTAATTGGGAACTTTAAACTTTTGAATTTTAATTTTAAATTAAAGTTTTAGAAAGGGGTTAGTTTTTATCCTTTCATATATATACAGGGTTGCCCTAAACATATGGTATATACGCTAGGGGGTGATAGAACACATCAAGACGAGTAATAGTAAATAGGAAGCTAAGGGTCCCAAACGTTTTCCAAAGGAGATAGCCGCCATTAAAGTTTGGGGTCCAAAATTTCAAATACACACAAAAAACGGAAAAATTGGTCGATTGCTTTGCGGTTTTCACTAAAATTATTCTTTATGTTGGTATTTTCTTGAAAATAAATTATAAAGGTAAATTTCGAAAAATGCCGATAGAGGGCGCTTTAGACTGAAGTAATGAAAAACTATTTTTTGCCGTGATTTTTTGCATCTCATTAAATGGTTTCGTAAGCTTAAGACTTAAACTTAAATTTTGAGCTCAAAATCTGAATAGTTGGAAGTGGTTAAGTAGCACAAACTTAACTGTGTTCAGAGGGTTTAAATTTCAAATGATTATAAAAAACAGAAAAATTGGTCGATTGATTTGCGGTTTTCACTAAAACTATTCTTTATGTCGGTATTTTATTGAAAATGAATTATAAAGATGAATTTCAAAAAATGCCGATAGAGGGCGCTTTAGACTTTGGATTAACGAAATAATCCATCCTAATACTATTTTTTGCCGTTATTTTTGCATCTCATTAAATGGTTTAGTAGGCTTAGATTTAAACTTAAATTTTGAGCTCAAAATCAGAATAGTTGGGAATGGTTAAGTAGCACAAACTGAACTGTGTTCAAAGGTTTAAATTTCAAACGAAACGGAAAACTATAAAAAAAAAACGGAAAAATTAGTCGATTCGTTTGCAGTTTTTGCTAAAACTACTCTTTAAATCAGTGTTTTCTTGAAAATAAATATTAAAGATAAATTTCACAAAATGCCGATAGAGGGCGCCTTATACACTGGAGTAGCATACAACTATTTTTAATCGTTATTTTTTTAAATCTCATTAAATGCTTGCAAATGCTTAGATTTAAATTTTGAGATCAAATTCTGAGTCGTTGCGAGTGTTTGTGTGGCGCAAAAGTGAACTGTATTCGAGGGGTGGGGGGTGGGGGGGGGGTAAATTTCAACTCCTGAACACACTTCAGTTTGCGCTTCTTAACCCCTCCCAACGATTCAGAATTTGAGTTCAAAATTTAAGTTTAAATCTAAGATTTCGAAAACATTTAACAAGTTTTGGAAAGCATTTAATTAGATACAAAAAATAACGGTTAAAATTTGTTGTTGGTTACTCTGAAGTTTAAGGCGCCCTCTAACCGAATTTTTTGAAATTTATCTTTAAAATTCATTTTTAAGAAGATACTGACTTAAAAAATAGTTTTATTTTAAACCGCACACGAATCGACCAATTTTTCCGTTTTTTATTATCATTTGAAATTTGAACCCTCTGAACACAGTTCAGTTTGTGCTACTTAACCACCCCCAACTATTCAGATTTTGAGCTCAAAATTTAAGTTTAAGTCTAAGTTTACGAAAACATTTAATCAGATGCAAAAAATAACGTAAAAAGTAGTTGTTCGTTACTCCAAAGTTTAAAGCGCCCTCTATCGGCATTTTTTGAAATTTATCTTTATAACTCATTTTCAATAAAATACCGACATAAAGAATAGTTTTAGTAAAAACCGCAAATCAATCGACCAATTTTTCCGTTTTTTATAATCATTTGAAATTTAAACCTTCTGAACACAGTTAAGTTTGTGCTACTTAACCGCTTCCAACTATTCAGATTTTGAGCTCAAAATTTAAGTTTAAATCTAAGCTTACGAAACCATTTAATGAAATGCAAAAAATCGCGGCAAAAAATAGTTTTCCATTACTTCAATGTCTAAAGCGCCCTCTATCGGCATTTTTCGAAATTTATCTTTATAATTTATTTTCAAGAAAATATCAACATAAAGAATAATTTTAGTGAAAATCGCAAATCAATCGACCAATTTTTCCGTTTTTTATGTGTATTTGAAATTTTGGACCCCAAACTTTAATGGCGGCTATCTCCTTTGGAAAACGTTTGGGATCCTTGGTTTCCTATTTACTATTATTCGTCTTGATGTGTTAGATGTCGATAGAGTGGATAAGATAATTAATATTTTTTAACTTTTTCTTTTAAAATGAAAAAGCTTTTTTATTTAAGTAAAATGAGTAAGATAATTAATTTAAGGAGATTTTAATAGAATTAATGATAGATGTTATTAAAGACTAGGAAATTTAGTGAATATGTCGATAATTTAGCAAAATAAAAAGAAAATAAAAGGAGATATCGCGAAGGAAAAATTAATAATATAACATATATATGTGTGTTAAATGTACTCGTTCCCTTTCAGTGGCTATGGCCCCACCAGTGGCCGAGAGGTTCGGATCTCTCAACTGGTAGACGGCAGGTGCTGGGTTCGAACCCAATCGCGGCTGTCAGCCTAACTGTTCGGAGTTTTCCGTGGTTTTCTTCGAACCTTGCTTAAATACGGGTTAGATTCCCTTAGAAAGACCCCCACGGATGGCACTCACCCTGGTCCTATATCCCATTAGCGTAGATAATCGGACGACAAAAATCAACCAACCCTTTCAGTGGCTCTTTAAACGGTCATTTCCAGTTTCAGAAAGTTCATTTCCGGTTTGTATTTTGAGCTATAACTTTCCTTCATATTATCGCTGAACCATAAGTAAAGCATTTTCGGAATGTTAAATGTTTGAACCTCAGTTTGAAATAATAAAAAAGAAATCGAAAATTTTCGCAAAAACAGCAATTTGTGGGTAGGCACATACCTTAATGATTTTTGTCAAAAATATATCATTCATGTATCTGCTTTATCACTCTTCCAGGGGTGTAGCGACAGATGGTTATAAGGGGGGGGGTGGGAAATTAAAAATATTAACTTGAAACGTATTATTTTCCAACTCAAATGATATATGCAATGTATGTATAATAATATGATTTCAACTTATTTTAATGCTATTTGATAGCAGAATGAGGGGAAACAGCCATTATGATTTTCTTTTTAGTATTAGAATAAAATGATATTTTAAAAGAAATTTTTTTACATTTGCATGATGTCTGGCATTGATGGCAATTACTAAGAATCTTGTATACCCGCTCTGGCAACGACCGGTTGCTACAGCGCCAATCAGAAGAAGCATGAAAAATTTGTTGTCTGATTTTCGTTTGTGACAGTAGGATATCTTTTTATTAGAACATTTTATGTTTTTTATTTTTTATTTTTAGAGATCTAATGTCAAATTACTCTTCTTTTCATATTTAGTCATCTAGCTCGCTTTTCACATGAAAATATCAATGATTCTTAATAAGAATCACTGATGTTATTTTGAAATGGTTGGTTGGTTGATTGTGTTTATGACGGCCAATTATCACACAAGGGATATAGGCCCTAGAGAGACAGCCCTCCGTGGTGGTCTTTTTAAAGGAACCTAAGGTTCGAACCCAGCACATCCCGTCTACCAATTTCGAGGGCAGAATCTCTCTTTGAAATTGTTCAGTGAGGAATGAAGTTTTGAAGGAAATAAACAATATGGATAATGTTTAAAGATTGAAAACCAACGAATATAAATGGACAAATAAAGTATGAGAAGGTAGCAAATAGCTATTTCGAATCTACTATCGAGATTCTTCATCAGTGCAAAACTCAGCGAGCTAAAAATAGCAAAACTGAGCAAAGAGACAAACTTTCTTCTCATTGGTTGCTTCTCTTTAGGCCATTGGTTGCTTTTCTTTAGGTTGCTTTTCTTTAGTATATAAGCCTGCGTCTCTCTGTCTCTTTGCTCAGTTTTGCTATTTTTAGCTCGCTGAGTTTTGCACTGATGAAGAATCTCGATAGTAGATTCGAAATAGCTATTTGCTACCTTCTCATACTTTATTTGTGCATTTATATTCGTTGGTTTTCAATCTTTAAACATTTGTGCACAAAGGCTTTATTTGGTATTTTAAAATATGGATAATATTAATGGACAGCAATGGAGAAAATAAGGTTTGTTGGATGTGTGATATTTTCATAGAATGGAGAAACATAATAATGGCAGATTGAGTTTAGCTTCCTTCTTTTTATATTCTGATTATTTACTTTTTTTACATTTAGAACACAAATCACCAAAACAAAACAAAACAAAAATCATATACATTTTGCTTCTTTTTTTTTTTTTTTTTAAAGAAAAAAGGTGTTTTAAAAATCAAAAATCTCCTAACTCTAAGCTCAAATTTTCCAAGTTCACAAATATTGGAGGAGGAGACTCCCCCCCCCCCCCCCCATGGCTACGCCTCTGCATTCTTCAATGCATTCTATAAGATAAACAAATACGGATGATTTAATTTTAGAAATAATGTTTAATCTATCTTAAAACACTCATTCAAAATATTTTTATCCAAACTTAAATTATATTTTTACTTTATTTTGTAAAACCAAATTTTATTTATAAAATCAAAAATATCCTTCAAGACAAATATAGTATTTTGAGCAACTCTTTCACTGATATTCGAATTTAAAGTCCCTGTTTTGCGATTAGTTTCTGACGAGTTCAAATCCAGAAGATGATTTTTCACCCACTTTCTGCTGAATCGATTTATTTCAAAATTTTGCATACTTATCCGGTGATAACGACAATGCAATATTTTATCGATTTCCGTCTCGGCGTTCTTTTTCGTTTTAAATGTTTTGCAGAAAAAAAAAATCTAATTGAAATGAAATTGCAGGGTTAATAGAGGTCGCAGTAAATGTGGTTAAAAAGTTGAAATTATAGGCACTAACTCTGAAATGTAGTGGTCTCTAGATGCGAAATAATTAGACACTAATTAGAAAATTATATTTTATACATTGAAAAAAAAAAAAAAAAACTTTCGATTCTATGAAAAATACATATCTGTCAACTCCGGCCTTTTTTTTTTTTTTTTTTTTTTTTTTAAGTACTTTGAATGAGAATATCCATATTAATAAATGCGTCATGCTCCTAAATCGTAATCATTATAGAAATCTACAAGAGATCACTCATTAAATAAGATGTCTTTGTTCAAAGTTTGTTTTTTTCGATTTTGTAAAAGCGGAAGCTTGGCAATATGAAAATAAGCATTGAAAAAAATATATTAAATATTCATCTTAAAAATAATCAAATACCCCTCCCCTTTTTTTCTATACAACAAGTTTATTTCCAAAAATTCGTCAAATTACATTAATCTGCCGTGGACATCGAACTCGATTATGGAAAAAAAAATAAAAATAAAAAATGAAGTAAATAAAAAATAAAAAAAGCACTGTCTTTTTTACATTTGTAGACAGCACAAGCAAGTAAATTTATTTTAAAAAATGTTCTGTTTCTTTTTTAAGATAAAAGAACAGAAAAAGAAAAAAAAAGAAAGAAAAAACGGAACATTACTTAAACTATCTTATAAGGATTTCTAGATTGATTTCTCAAAGTATAATAATAAATTAATAAATATCAAGCTATTAATTGATAAAATCATTTTTCCTTTATTATACTCTTAATTTTTATTCATAATTTATTTTCTACCGTTGAAGCAGTTTCACAAGCATTTGGCATATTTCGGTCAGGATTTATTGGCAAAAAGTTAAATGCATTATTGTTTTAACTAGTATGTAATTGCACGAATTTCATAGAATATTTTTTCCTTTTTCACCTATGACAGACGTGCTAACGGAAAAGTAAAATAAATGTATTAATTTATAATTAAGTTCTAAAAATATGAAAACTTTGCATTGTTATCAGAAGCACACCTGATATTTAATTTTTTTAATTTTAGACTTCCAGAAAGTACTTTAAAATTCGATTACAAAATTCATCTTTACATACAACAGGAAGGAAAAAAAATCATGCGTAAAACATAGATTGTAAGGCCCTTTCCAACACATTTAGAAAAATTTAACAAAAAGTTTAGTTTAAAAATTAAAATATTACGTCTCATTTCACAAATGGAAATACATAAAGCATTTCAAAACCGAATTTCAGCTGTTCCCGTCTACAATCGGAAAATTATCCGAATGTTTTAACAGCTTTGTATATGATATACAGAATTGTAATCTATTAGCAACATGCATTCAAAAATTTAGTTCATTTAAGGGATACATATATTTCAAAAAACTCTCCTTCAGCAATTTCCTCTAATAAGAAGAATGGCATGCGAATACTTTTGTGCAGCCCTGTATATGAGGTATAGAATTTATATATAAAGAGTAATATGCTAAAAACAAATTAAAATTAAAAGCGCATACCGAATTTTAAAACGAACTCTCCAGCAATTATTACGCAAAGACAGTACTGTAATCTATTTCTTTTGTGTGTCACTGTGTGCATAAGACTTCATTCAAATTTTAGACATAAGATTATTAGGATGAGGGCACCTCCATGATTAATTTTGGGACTTCATTGGATAAGTATAAGAGGGGGAGGGGGCTACCCCCTTAATTTAAATAAATTGGTTATTCATGTTGAATTGTCAGATTTCATTCGAATTTTAGACATGGTATAATTCTGATGAGGCGCCTCCGCGATTAGTATTAGGTGTTCATTCATAAGTATAAAGGGGGAGGGGAATGAAAGGTAACACCCCTAATTTAAGTTAATGGATTTTTCACGCAGAATTTAAGTTAATGGGTTTTTCACGCAGAATTTACCGATTTGCTTCAAATTTTCGATATAGACTCATTCTGATAAGGCGCTTCTCCGATTTGTTTTAGGAATTCATTGGATAAGTATAAACGGGGATTTGGGGAATACCCTCAGATAAATGGTTTTTCAAGCAGAATTAACCGATTTGTTTTAATTTTTGGTTGTGGGGTTCTTTTGTTAAGTATAAAGGGGGTACCAGAGATTATCCCCCTTAAATTAGATAAAAAAAATTTATTCAGAATTATCAATTTGTTTAAATTTTGGATATCGATCCTTTCTGATAAGACGAATGCCTGACTAGGTTTGGAGTTTTAATGATTAGTGTTCGATGATTAAGCATATAGAGGGGAAAATAATGAGGGGAGGAAGTGGCTATTTCTTCCCTTAATTTGTTTTTCGATGGACATTAGGCCTTGAAAATATAAGGCTATAACATACAATTTGTGTGCCTAGTCTGTGAGCTCAATGCCATCAGTTTAGCTGGGCAATATTCAGGGTTGCAAAAAAGCCGGCTAAAATTAAAAAAAGCCAGGCCGGTTGGCTTTTATTGATTTTAGCCGGCTTTTTTTGGCCAAAATTGGCCTTTTTTGGCCATGATTGGCTTTTATACGGTTAAGCCTTTTATTTATTATCTATACATTTTTAAGTGTCTTTTAACTAATTTTAATGATGTTTAATTCGCTTTGACTTTAATAAATTTATTTATTAAAATGAAAAATTGGGATTTTAATTATGATTCATTATGAGAAATTGGGTTATGTTATAACCCAAAGAACCCCTATGTTATAACCCATGAAGATATTAATACTAGAATAACACATTGATGGAGTTGCCAGTGGTTTATAGTCAGAATTGCAAATATGTCAGATAAATTATAGAATGGCCATACCAAGTGCTTTTTCTGATTTACATTGGCCATTAATCCTACCCTTGTTTTTCATTTTTACTTCTTTATATACTTAAAGAGGACTATGGTTACTTGTTTTATTACTTTACTAATTTTAAGAGTTATTAAAATGTCATGTTTTATTCCCTATAAACATTTAAAATCATACATATAAAAAAAACACCATTTCTCGCTATTGAAAATAGTATTTCGAGTTATACATTATTTCATAATATATTCACAATTTATTCTCAATTAGCATATGCATGAATATATTAATTCATGCAAATGAGCATATGTGCACTATTAAATAACAAAGAGCTATTCAAAATTTCAATTCAACAAATTTTATTAGAACATTTTTTGTTGTTGTTTTAATTTTATGTAATTATGTATTAAACTCTCCTCAAATACTGAATCCTTCCTAATTTCTCTTTCAACATTGTTCATTTTATGACTTAATCTTTACATATTGACCTATAAGAATGTTTCCATGAATGCTTTGATGTGTTTAATTTTGTCATAATTGAATTAAATATAATTCTTAAGAATGTGTAATATAAGAACTATGGAATATAGAAGTTTAAAAAACATTTTTTTGAGTATAATTTCTTTTTTCCAAGATTTATATTTTTAAGACATAATGCCTTCACAGTTGACTTCTGGCAGTTATAAAGACATATTTATTTGAAAAAATAAATAGAAATTTATCACTCTTTTAGTAGTAAATAATTAAAAATGTATTAAAAATAAATTAGTCCACGTTTAATATGGATTCTATACAAATTAACACTTTAAAAATAAAAGCCGGCTTTTTTCAATTTTAGCCGGCTTTTTTTAAGTGGATAAAACCAAAAAAAGCCGGCCGGCTTTTTTTGGCCCGGCTAAAAGCCGGCAACCCTGGCAATATTCTTTTTATTTCTATCACTTATTAAAAATTATTATTGGAACCCATATTATTTTTGAAGGTTTCTTACAATAAAAATATATTTTATAATGTACATGAAAAAATATTTTCTCCATAAAAAAATATTATATCTTTTTCATTACAGAATTGCTTAAATTTTTACCTTTATAAGATTATAATCTATTTATCTAAATATTTAGAATCGAAATATACTTCCTGCAATGTGTTCAATTTATTTATCGACCATTCACAAAAATTTCATTATCATTGACATAAGTCAAATGGACTGTTTAAACTGAAGGCAAAATAACTTTTAATCCAGTTTATCGACAAATGAAATTTGTAGTTATACAAGCTATATTTCATTTGAATCAACTCTGAAAACCATTTACATATAACTTGCTTATATATATTTCCTGAATAGCAATATTTATACATCCTTTTAATTTTATTTTATTTTCTAATAAATAAAGTAAAACAGGATCCCCCTCCCCCCCCAAATGATAATATAAACATTTGAAAAGATCTTTTTTAATCCAATCACAAATTTCAAAATCGAAATTTGATTTTAAAGAAAAACAAAAAAACTTTGAACTAATCTTTATGAGGATTTAGAATTTTCAGATTGTGCTTTGTAATATATTATCATTAGAAACAGATTAGACTTTCACTACGCGCATGATAACTTGAGAGCATATGTATGGATTGTTCTGAAATTCGTTATAAATGTAGGGTTTTTTCTTTTTCTTTTTTTAGGTGCGTTCGTAATGATGTAAATACGTAGCACCTATAGTGGTCGTTCAGTCCGTCCGTCTGTCTGCATATAACAACGCAAAAACTACCCAACCGAATCGTTTGAAATTTAAAATACATAATTATTACATAATTTTGTCGAGTCATTTCAAATTTTATGAAAATCGAATGCATAGATCAATTACAGGGGCAATCAAAAGTATTCCATTACATTACGGCCAACGGGGAAAACAGTTTCAAATGCATTTTAATCGTTTGAAATTTAAAATACATAATTATTACATAGTTTTGTCGAGTTATTTCAAATTTTTTGATAATCGGGTGCATAGATCAATTACAGAGGCAATCAAAAGTATTCAATTACATTATGGTCAATGGGGAAAAAGGTTTAAATGTATTTTATGCGTTTGAAATTTAAAATACATAATTGTTACATAATTTTGTTCGAGTTATTTCAAATTTTATGAAAATCGGATGCATAGATCAATTACAGGGACAATCAAAAGTATTCCGTTACATTACGGTCAATGGGAAAAATGTTTCAAATGCATTTTAATGGTGTTACACTCATTCGAACTTAATAAAATTTATATGCAACTATAAAGTACATATTATAATATACATTTTACATAATTTGTGGTGCAAAGAACATTTGTTATTGATTTACAAGGCCACACAAAAGTATTCCATTACATAATGGTATAGGGAGAACATTGTTTGATGATCGTTTTAATTCTAATTCACTATTTACAATTTTATGAGATTGATATATGAGAGTAATACTTTTAAAACTTCGTTATCGTACGAACGCACCTCATTTGGTACGCTTCACGTGCAATTTCCAACTTGTTTTTCTTTTGGACCATTTGGTTTAAACTGTATCAACCATTAGGCATTTTTGGAATTACTAAATGTTTAAACTTTAAAAAATATATTTTTTTCTTTTAATCGAAAATTTCCGCAAAAGCAGCGATTTAAGGTAGGCACACACAGGTAAACATTTTAAAAACGCATAACAGCAAAAATATCGTTCAGAAATGACCAACCATAGATGACAATGTATACAAATTTATGAGTAGCCCCGCTGTACGAATTTATTTACATTCTACAAGCATTTCTTAATATACTAAATATAATTATGCTGGAAAATGCATATCTCATAATTAAACACACATTTAAGAAATTCACTCTCATACAAATGTTTACAGACACCTTATGTAGCCATATATAAGACCTATAATATTTATTAATATCATATATAGCTTAAAAATATGGTTAAAATATAGTCGATCATAATATCTTCAGTATCATTTAAAATCAATCTTTGCGAAAAATGGTCAGTTTTTATGTTAAATCTATGTACAGTGCCGTAATTCCTATTTTCCGCATTTTTTTTAATTTTCACACCCACATTTTTAATTGTAAGAACTTTAAGAACTGGAACCCCTGTCAGCTTTTATATGTTAAGGCCTGTTTTAGCTATTTTATTTGAATTATTTAAAAGTCAAATTAAGAAATTTTTACTATTATTATTTTGTAATAGCAAATGAAGACTTTGATCACAAATATGTTCATTTTTATTTATTTTTAGTTTTTAAAGAAACAATGAACATCAGATTAATAAAATATAGTCAATAATAATATATATTTAGTATTATTAAGTGGGGAAAATTTGCGTAAAATGGTTGTTTTTCATGCTTCATCGACGTACGGTGCTGTAATTCACGTTTTTCAGAATTTTTTGCTTTTCACACCCATTTTTGCGGCGCTGTCACGGCTAAACCACTGATCAGAGAAAAAAACTTTTAGTACAATAAAATGTAGGAAATTTTGTGCTCTTTAATTTATGTATTGATGACTTTTATGTAAAATGAATAATTTTGAAGTTATTTAGAAAAAATAATAAAAAAAAAAAAAAAAAAAAAAAAAAAAGCCACGTTTTTTGCCAAAAAAACGTGTTTCCGGGGAGAAATTTTGTTGGATAATGCCAGATTCGTGTTCAGCGATCCCAAAAATATAAAGGGAACCAAAAATCAAAACTACACCAAAACTTGCATTTATTTTTTATAAAATGCCTGGACTATTTCCAGTACCGAACATAGACAGTATTGTAACCGAATTATTTTGCGTGACCCTGTAAATGAAAATATTTTTGATTATTTAATATTTAATCGAATTTCCACACAGCACTCTTACAAATTTTCTTTTAACCCGAATAATTTCTTATTTTACCTTGAGAGAATAATTCTATAAATAAAAGTAGATATTTCCAAATAAATCGATAGAGAAAAAAAAAAAAAAAAAAAAAAAAAAAAAAAAAAGGGAAACATGAAAGCTTTATGAAAGAACTCAAAACTAAAGTTTTTCAATTATCAGATTATTTTAAGGTTTATTAGAAGATCATTAATCAAATTATTAAACAAAAAAAAACTTAATGATGAAACACATTCAAGCGAGTAATTAAATGAATAAATCCAATAAGAACAATTTAGGATTGCTTTGAACAAGCCATGTTTTGTAAATGAATTAATTATGCATTTATTTCTGGTGCTGTTACTCAAAAACATTTCAGAACATTGACTATTATATTCTTAAAGTAATATGTAAACTAGTCAGATGTGGCAATCTCAAAACTTTCTTCTATCTTATGTATCCTGAAGAATGCAGCACAGCACCACAGTTAGGAGATTTAAACCACAATCTAGTCAGCAACATCTCATTTCAACTTGTAATTGAATATGAAGTTTGATGAATGTCCGTAAATTAGTTTTTGAGATAGAGCTTTTGCAAAATCCTAAAACAAAAATCTGCATAACAGTGCCACATGCAAGGGGATGTACACCAAAAACTAATCAGAATTTGTTTTTTTTTTATCATGTACTAACTGAATCTGAAGTTTGATGAAAATCCATGCATTAGTTATTGAGTTACATTTATTACAAAATCATGAAAAATGCAGCATAGCAGTGTCATCTATAGGTCAATTTACACCACAAATTAAACAACACTAATCTATATCAGGGACTAACTGAATCTGAAGTTTTAGAAAATTTTGTGCATTAGTTCTTGAGATAGAACTATTGCGATAATCATAAAAAAAAATGCACCATGGCAGCGCCATCTGTTCAGCGATTTGCACCAAACCGTAATCAGAACCATGTTATATCAAGTACTAACTAAATATAAAGTTTTATGAAAATCCATGCCCTAGTTCTTGAGATATGGCTATTGTGAAAACTGTGAATAATGCAGCGTAAAGCGCCACATATTGAGCGATATACACCAAAACCTAATCAGATCTAGTTTATATCAAGATCTAACAGAATCTAAAGTTTTGTGAAATCCCGCGCATTAATTCCTAAGATAAAGCTATTGCGATAATCACAAATAATGCACCATGGCAGCATCACCTGTTGAGCGATTTACACAAAAATTTAATCGGCACATGTTATATCAAATACTAACTAAATATAAAGTTAAAAACACATGCAGTAGTTTTTGAGATATGGTTATTGTGGAAACTGTGAATAATGCAGCATAGCAACGTCACCTGTTGAGCGATATTAACTAAAAACTGAATTAGCTAACAGAACTAGCTTATATCAAGGTCTAACAAAATCTTAAGTTTTGTGAAATCCAGTGCATTAGTTCTCGAGATATGCACCTACAAAATTTTTGTGATAGACAGGCAAACAGAAAGACTTCTGAAAAAAAAAAAAAAAAAAAAAAAAAAACATGTTTTACGGGTTCTCCGACTTCTAAAACGTGTAAATTCGTCGAAAACCGGATTTCGAAAATTTACATTAATCCAACACTTTCTTCTTGCAAAGATAGAAGAACGTAATAAATCTCAAGCCAACTTCTTATTTGTGTGGAGATGTATGTAATTGAAAATCTAAACGGAGAACGATAGTTAATTGAACTTCATATCATTGACTGGAATAATCGTTGCTTTACAAAATAACTAAACAATATCTTCTATCATCCAAATGCAGAGATTCCGGGCTACATTAATTGGGAAAGCTACAAATTAGTTGAAAATATGGAAGAAGAGCGATTCTTGATATTTAGAATCGAGGTTTAATTTCGCAAAGCTTCTCGATTTACAATCTATCTCGTTTAAATGAATTTGAAAGTATACATAATGATTACGAAGTTAAAATTAGTTTGATTCGAAGTTTTGAGTTATATGCGATTGCTGCTCTTAGCGTGGTAAGCCAAAAATTGACTGATGAAAAGGGTACATAAAATAAAGCCCCCCCCCCCCCCCCTCGGATTGTGGGCTAATTGCAAAGCAAATCGTCCTAAAAATAAATAAATTTAAAACTAATAAGAATGTATTTATTAAAATACAACACATTGCTCAGTGGTGCACAAAACAGGAATTTTAATATACATTTGTACAATTAAAATAAAATAAAACTATCAACGTTTCGCGCCGTCTTCTGCGGGCGTCTTCAGGAAAATACGATAACGGAAGGACTAAGTTTGCATCTTGATCGAGAGATAATATTTCTTTATTAGAAATATTATCTCTCTTGCGACATTCATAATTCTTTCAGTTCATCATAATTCTTTTTCAAATTCTTACTCCCTAATCCTGTAACTAAATGTTTTCTGCTATTACGAAAGATTTCCTAATTTTGTGTATCAAAGAGAAAAAAAAATTTTCATAATAAAATGTATAATACATATTTTTTAATATTTTAAAAGTATAGCTAGTCATTCATAGGAGTGCAGAAAATGTCTTTACTCCCAACATTTCCCACAAAAGTTTACATGCTTATATAAATTCTGTATTACCGTAGGTATAGAATTTTTTTTCCAAAATTTCTCAACTTATGCTCGAGTATATACGATACATATTATTCTGAAGTCGATTTTGTGAAGGTTGCCTTACTCATGGATCTTTCTATTTGTAAAGAAAAAAAATTCTATCTCGAGGAATTATGCTTATTCTTAAAATCGAATATTTTTTCTGCAAAATTTCTCCCTATCCTACATCGCAAGATCGGACATATTAGTCGTTGAGCCAGGGGCTCGTGTGGTTTCATGTCCGGGGACTTGGTAAACTATATATTTTTGGAATCACCACAACAACAGCATCTCATTTATCCATGATACTTTCAAAACGAGGGTAGCTTATGGGCTCCATATTGGAAAATGGCCGCCGTCATTGAGTTAGGGAGTAGTGTGATTTCATATCAGCGCACTAGGTAAATCATACATTTTTGGATTCATGACAGCATCAACAAGTCATTTATCCATGATACATTAAAACTAAGGTAATTTATGGGCGCCATTTTGGAAAATGGCCGCCGTCATTGAGACAAGAACTCTTGTGAATTCATGTCGGCGATCTTGTTAAATGATACATTTTTCGATTCACCGCAACATCAGAATGACATTTATCCATGATATTTTCAAAACCAGGGTAATTTATGGACGCAATATTGGAAAAGATCGTCGCTGTTGAGCCAGAGGCTCGTGTGATTTCATGTCAGTGGTCTTGTTAAATCACACATATACATTTTTGGATTCACCACGACATCAAAATGATATTTATCCATATTTTCAAAACCAGAGTAGTTTATGGGCACCATATTGGAAAATGGCTGTAGTCATTGCCAGGGGCTTTTGTGATTTTATGCAGCGGGTTTGTTAAACCATACATTTTTGGAATTACCATAACATAAGAATGACATTTATCCATGCTACTTTCAAAAACAGAGTAGCAAATAGACACTATACTGTAAAATATCCGCTGATAAACAGGTTAATGGGAAAGATATCCTTGGTTTTGTAAGCTATTAAATTAATAGGGTGATTCAATAGACAATAACTAAAGACACACAGGGGTCAAAAGCTACAACGAGGTTCAGTCAAAGAGTTGCTGCAGTTAAGAGATATTTTTGATATCAGGGCAGCATTCCTTCACACGATTCGTAAAACAACCAAAATCAGTACTTCAAACAAATCTGTTCTAGATCCAGTTCTGTCTTTGAGCAAGATCCAGCAAGAGGAACGTGATATCTCATATTTACAGAACAAGATTATTATCAATGAACAGATAAATCTAGACATGGTAATAATATCAATTGGAGCAATAATAATTCTAAAAATTGTCGACGACATGTTCAAAGCTCAAGAGATGGTGAAGAAGCTTACCAAACTTCCAAGAGAGACTATCTGTCTGAATACTCAAAGCCAGAAGGGTTTTTCAAACCTCCAATTATAGAAACTAAATACATTTTCTGACTTGAAAGAGAGTGCAAAGTTTAATAAATCAGAGTTTGTTGCCAAGACAAAAGAAATCTATTTACTCAGATGACAATCAATGCAAAGCGAAGACATTTCGATATG
Source organism: Maratus speculifer (assembly GCA_964019185.1). NCBI lineage: Eukaryota > Metazoa > Arthropoda > Arachnida > Araneae > Salticidae > Maratus > Maratus speculifer. Next base: position 291,421,339 of record OZ025296.1, read on the forward strand.
AGAACTGTCTTTTCCTAATATCTTAGGGCTTCATTCAAGTTCCTTAGCGATACTTGATGGTTAAATGCGGAAAACTGAAAAAGCAAACTGATGAATGTTATGACAAAATTGCGACTGATGAAAGAATGCATATGATGCTGTTGTTAATATAAATGACGGAATGTGCTTTGTTCAAAGCTACCACAGGAGCTACAACTATTTGGACAATTAGCAAAGAATATATTTTCTGGAATATTACACATCCTAAAATTATACATCCTTACAGAGAATAAATATTGTATCTGACATATACAGGCAGGTATCAATAAAAAGAAATAAACGAAAAATATGAACTGTTGGTGATGTTATACAAGTTGTCGTCTCCGGGTTAATAATACAAAAATGGAAGCTGTTTTTATGGGGTGAGGAAAACATGAAAAAAATTATATATTTCATTTCTAAAAGAATGGCAAAATGAACATTATCTGAAATAGTTGAATGCACAAATGATATAGGTTATCTATTGAGGAAAATGATATAAATTCGCTAAATAACTAGTTAAAGAATTCACCAAATTCACCTGCTTCCAAGAAGAGGTAATACACAACTTTTAATTCGCGCACACCATTCTAAAACACAGTCTCTGGATTTAGAAATATTATTATCGCTAAAAATACTGATGTGACAGTTATTACATTGTTTTCTTTAGAAAACGATTTGTAATGCTAGGAAGGGTTAATATTTCTGAAGTTTAGATCCAATGACAGGGTATAGTAAAGAGTAAAACTTGAGTGAGATGCTCGGACTTATAGGTAAAGAGATATGTAATGCGTTATTTGAAATGCATTCACTGTCATACAGTAACTGCTTGCACAGGTAAGGGAAAATGGTGAATCAAAACATGTAATTTCGAGATACACTTAAGGCGCTTGATATTGAAACTGATATATTCATGCCTGTTTGTAACACTTGATTAAATCCCCTGAAAAAATAAATCTTCATTTTTTTCAATAAGTTACAATAGTATATAAACCATAATCACCGATTAACTTCATAAGTATCCCATGAGCCATTACATAGAATTGCTTTTAACTTTCAAATATTTTATTCTTTTGTGGATTTTACTCCTATAATATTTATAAACTATAAAATCATCAAAAAAGTTACCTTTTTTCACCCCTTGCACATTTATTCCTATCCACCAAAAAAAGGATTTTTTTAAAAGATCGCGAAAAAAGGACAAATCTTGTTAAAAGATCGCGAAAAACGGCATATCTTGCTAAAAGATCGCTAAAAAACTGCATATTTTGCTAAAAGATTGCGAAAAAACGGCACATTTTGCTAAAATATAGCGAAAAAACGGCAAATTTTTGTTAAAAAAATCGTAAAAAAATGGCAAAATTTGTTAAAAATTCATAAAAAATGACAAATTTTTTAAAAAGATCGTAAAAAACAGAAAATTTTGTTAAAAGATCATGAAAAAAAGACAAATTTTGTAAAAAGATTGTAAAAAAACCCCGGCAAATTTTGCTAAAAATCACGAAAAACGACAAATTTTATTAAAAGATCGCAAAAAACGGCAAATTTTGTAAAAAGATCGTAAAAAAGGCAAGTTTTGTTAAAAGATCGCGAAAAAACGGTAAATTTCGTCAAACGATCGCAAAAAAACGCAAATTTCAAAATAGGGGCGCGAAAAAAAAAAAAAAAAAAAAAAAAAAAAAAAAAAAAAAAAGCACATAACTTTGTACCGGCAATGGAATTGCTCCCCCTTTCTCCCACTTCTGCTGTAACCTTTCAGAAAATTTGCTGTGAATTTCATGTTTTTTCACCTCTGTGATTCTAAACAGATTTTCCACAAAATCAAGAAAAATTGAGTCAGTCATTTCGGAAATTAAAAAAAATCGGTCAAAACTCCGAAAATTCGAATATAAAACGTATCGCAAATTTTGACAAATTATTGGGAGGGGGGGAGGTGCAAATTTTGCTATAGAATCGCGTGAAATGAACGAATTCTGACAGAGAATCGTGAAAAGATACGAATTTCGTTCAGGGATTACGATTTTAAAAAAACGTGAATTTCGCAGAGTCGCGAAAAAAAAGTTTCTTCCACAGTCCTTTGCTATAAAATTTGCATTTTTACGCGGCATTTTGATGAAATTCGCGCTTTTTGTTTCTATACTTAGATAAAATTCGCGTTTCTTCAACGGCCCTTTGAAAAATAGCATTTTTTCTGCGGTCATTTGACGAAATTAGTCTTTTGTCCGCGGACATTTAAAAAAATTCGCGTTTATCCGTGGCTCTCTAACAAAATTTCTATTTTACACCCGATACTCTGACAAAATTGGCATCCTTTCTATGCCTTCTTGACGAACTTCGAAGTTTTTTTTTCCGATTCTTCAAAATTCACACTTTTGTCTGCTGCATTTTGATGAAATTAACGCTTTTTCGGCGATCCTTTGTCGAAGTTAGAGTTTTCCTCTCAATTATAAAACGAAATACGCTTTCCCCCACGATTCCTTGATGAAATTCGCGTTTTTTTTTTTTTTCTTTCATTTCATTTCTTTTTAGGTGCGTTCGTAATTATGTAAATACGTAGCACCTATTGTTGTCGCTCAGTCCGTCCGTCTGTCTGTCTGTCCGTCTGTCTGTCTGTCTGTCTGTCCGTCTGTCTGTCTGTCTGTCTGTCTGTCCGTCCGCATATAACAACGCAAAAACTACCCAACCGAATCGTTTGAAATTTAAAATACATAATTATAACATAATTTTGTCGAGTCATTTCAAATTTTATGAAAATCGGATGGATAGATCAATTACAGGGACAATCAAAAGGATTCCGTTACATTACGGTCAATGGAGAAAAAAGTTTCAAATGCATTTTAATCGTTTGAAATTTAAAACATATAATTATTGCGTAATTTTGTCGAGTCATTTCAAATGTTATGAAAATCGGATGCATAGATCAATTACAGGGACAATCAAAAGGATTCCGTTACATTACGGTCAATGGGGAAAATTTTTTAAATGCATTTTAATTGTTTGAAATTTAAAACATATATTTATTACGTAATTTTATCGAGTCATTTCAAATGTTATGAAAGTCGGATGCATAGATCATTTACAGGGACATTCAAAAGTATTCCATTACATTACGGCCAATGGGAAAAAAGATTCAAATGCATTTTTATGATGTTGCACTCATCCGAACATAATAGAATTGGCATGAATCTATGAAATATATACTAAAATATGCATTCTGTACAATCTGTGATGCAAAGAATTTGTATTATTAAATTACAGGGCCACACAAAAGTATTCCACTACATAATGCTATACGGGGAAACATTGTTTGGGGCGTGTTTTAATTATATTCAGCTATTTCACATTTTATGAATAAGATATACGTTTCTGAGGTGTAATAAAAATTACTTTCTGCATATTTACAGAAACACGAAGATTTCGACTACTATACTGTATCCGAAGTACGCTCTACTATATCAGCAAGATCTGAATATTTTTAAAACTTCGTTATCGTACGAACGCACCTCATTTGCTACGTTCACGTGCAATTTCCAACTTGTTTTTTTTTCTTTTGTGTGTGTGTGACCGATTGACGAAAATTTTAGGCAACCATTTGTTGAAATTCGCGATACTTTTTATGCCTCAATTTTCTGATCCATGATATAAAAAAAAAGAACAGAATGTTTTTAGTTCTTGGTAATTTCGGAACAAAATCTTATAAAAAAAAACTTGACCTGTCAAAGACTTGTTTACCGCAATGCACGCTTTGAGAATGCGCGGTCTTAAATGTTGTATGAATGAGAAGACAACTAGCAGGCGCGCATTCAGTTCGGACGTAACAGCAGTAAGGGCGTTTTTTCAAAAGAGGGGAAAGAAGGGCGCTATTTTTTTTGAATGAGCGGCAAGAGAGGCGCTAGATTTTTAATGAGGAGCAAGATGGGCGCTGTTTTTTAAACTAAAGGGCGATTTGTTACTTTCGAATCAAGCTTCCGAGCTACTAACGTCCAGATGAAAGGAAAGCTTCATAGAAAAGTAAAAAAAAAAGCATGCCGATTTGTTGTAATTAACTCCGGAATTTCCGGGGCACTTTTAGTGAAATCCCCGGAATTCCGGGGATTCCCCGGAACACAAACAGGCATGTATATTAGCGGAAACAAGGAAACATCCTGAGCCGTAAGTTTGCCATCTCTATTATGTAAAGTATAAATACTGAACTGCGCTATATTCTATATCTTTTTTCCGGGAAAAAGCAGTCTGTGGAGTCGCATTGCCTTTTTTCATGTAGCAATATACTCTACATATCGGCAATACTAATTATTTTCCACGGTCTTGTTTGTTACGAGTATCTTACAGGATGATTCTGATCTTCTATCCCCAGATAAATATGGTTAGTTTTTTGGAGCAGGTAGCGAGAGAAATGGCTATTTAGAGGTCCAGTAGAACGGCAGTTATCTTGTTCCTGAAGCTGCTTTGGAACATGTATCATGTTTTTGTTCAAGAACATGGATCTCATTGTCATATCCATGTCTTTTTAATACACTCAGATGTACAAGCATATACAGAATATAGAACTGTTCTATGACAATGTAAATTAGTTGTACACGTTATAGTTAACCTATGATGATAAAAATGCAGAGGACTAAGATTTCTCTTATTTATTAACCCATTTGAGACCAGCATCTTTTACATGAATTTTATTTGGTTGACACTCCTTTTTGTCATACAATCAAAATTAATTTAGCAAACAAGTGAATATTTTAATTAAATAAGAAAATTTTTACTTTTTTCTGTCAGTGGTATCATAAACAAGCGATAAAAGCACATTTTAATGGTGCATGTATGCACCTGTGGTCCCGAAGCGGTTAATTCTTAACACACTAAGTACAATAGACTCTCCAATACCACTTTTTTCTTGGATTGCCTGTGTCTTATCCACATGAAAATAGCATGCATTAAAATGCAAAACAAGATTTCAGTTTTCTGTCACGCAAATGTCTTTTGAACTGTTTATCCAATTGAAAATGTTTATAATCGCATTAAAGCAGGGTTGCCGGCTTTTAGCCGGGCCAAAAAAAGCCGGCCGGCTTTTTTTGGTTTTATTCACTTAAAAAAAGCCGGATAAAATTGAAAAAAGCCGGCTTTTATTTTTAAAGTGTTAATTTGTATCGAATCCATATTAAACGTGGACTAATTTATTTTTAATACATTTTTAATTATTTACTACTAAAAGAGTGATAAATTTCTATTTATTTTTTCAAATAAATATGTCTTTATAACTGCCAGAAGTCAACTGTGAAGGCATTATGTCTTAAAAATATAAATCTTGGAAAAAAGAAATTATACTCAAAAAAATGTTTTTTAAACTTCTATATTCCATAGTTCTTATATTACACATTCTTAAGAATTATATTTAATTCAATTATGACAAAATTAAACACATCAAAGCATTCATGGAAACATTCTTATAGGTCAATATGTAAAGATTAAGTCATAAAATGAACAATGTTGAAAGAGAAATTAGGAAGGATTCAGTATTTGAGGAGAGTTTAATACATAATTACATAAAATTAAAACAACAACAAAAAATGTTCTAATAAAATTTGTTGAATTGAAATTTTGAATAGCTCTTTGTTATTTAATAGTGCACATATGCCCATTTGCATGAATTAATATATTCATGCATATGCTAATTGAGAATAAATTGTGAATATATTATGAAATAATGTATAACTCGAAATACTATTTTCAATAGCGAGAAATGGTGTTTTTTTTATATGTATGATTTTAAATGTTTATAGGGAATAAAACATGACATTTTAATAACTCTTAAAATTAGTAAAGTAATAAAACAAGTAACCATAGTCCTCTTTAAGTATATAAAGCAGTAAAAATGAAAAACAAGGGTAGGATTAATGGCCAATGTAAATCAGAAAAAGCACTTGGTATGGCCATTCTATAATTTATCTGACATATTTGCAATTCTGACTATAAACCACTGGCAACTCCATCAATGTGTTATTCTAGTATTAATATCTTCATGGGTTATAACATAGGGGTTCTTTGGGTTATAACATAACCCAATTTCTCATAATGAATCATAATTAAAATCCCAATTTTTCATTTTAATAAATAAATTTATTAAAGTCAAAGCGAATTAAACATCATTAAAATTAGTTAAAAGACACTTAAAAATGTATAGATAATAAATAAAAGGCTTAACCGTATAAAAGCCAATTATGGCCAAAAAAGGCCAATTTTGGCCAAAAAAGGCCAATTTTGGCCAAAAAAAGCCGGCTAAAATCAATAAAAGCCAACCGGCCTGGCTTTTTTTAATTTTAGCCGGCTTTTTTGCAACCCTGCATTAAAGTCCTAACAAACATATAATTTGCACAACTTTACATGTTCAACAATGATGTTCTTTCCATTTTTTTTTTTTTTTTTTTTTTTTTTTTTTTTTTTTAATTAAAATTTAGTTATGTAATAATACCAAAAATAAAATCGCATCTGTATCTATGTGCGATAAATGGCGTTCTTTTTTTCAAGATGGCGTGTCTGTAAACTACCACAAATTTCATAGTATCATCGAAAAATGAACTCCTTGGACCCTTGTGAATCCAAAAATGTATATATTATCAAGGCCCCAGAGATGAAACCAAAAGGCCTAATTTTGGCTTCTGGCTCAACGACTATATTCTACACAGCTGGTCATACGTATAATCGTACCACTCGGTTAACAAAGATGAGAATTACCCGAATTTCTAAATGAAGTTGTTCATGCTTTAAAGAAATCGGTTATAATGAAATATGCATATAATAATTTTCACGCCCCTTCAGCTCCTTTTTTGCGGTTTCAACTGTATTTAATTTTTAAAATAAATTGCCTTGCACTAATGTTATGATCGTAATTGTTGTTTTGTAGTAATATTCAAGTAATACTTATGCATCTGCATAATTTCATATCAATATTCCGCAAGGATTGTTTGATTTCCCTCACAACGGCGTTTATTCCCAACAAACGTGGCATTTTCTCGCAATGAATCATTAACTTTCGAAAACAAGCTAGAATTTCAAGATAATTTTTTTTAAGAAAATCATACTATTAGCATAATAATGGTGTTAAGAGAAAATTGATATGCAGATAAAATAGGGTATATAATGGAACACGGGATGAAGGCAAGACCGTGAAATTACACAAAGCAAAATTTTCAGGATTAATGTTAAAAGAGAGAATCCCCTCTGCTGATAAAATATGAAATGTCATTTGTTTATACTATAATAAAAGTCACTTACTTTATAATTTAAAAGACGAATTTTTAAAAGTTTTTGCATCTAAATTACCATTTAGTCTCCAAAATACTGCAATTTTAACAGTCCCCCCCCTTTCCCGCAGCTACATTTTGCTTGTAAAATGTATTTAGGAATATGATACTAGGACAGTTGTAACTTTTACTGAAAAACATAATGGAATTTCTTCTATCTGAAACTTTACATAAAATTACAAAGAAAAATAAAGAAAGAAAGATTATTTAAAGCCTCGACTGACCATTTGTTTTATATTATACATCGACAAATAGCAAAATATTAACATTTATGTCATTACATATAGATATCCAAGCATCCAGCCCTTAGGCATGTTCACTACGCATGTATCTACTTTAAATATGTACAACTGAAAATAGCATGTATCTACTTTTGTTAAATTATAAATACTTATTTAGGAAAAAAAAAAAAAAAGAAAGAAAGAAGAAGAAATTTATGTTCTATCATAAGCACTTAAGTTATAGAAATAAGAGTTTTAAAAAAAGTGCAAACAACGACACAAAATATAGAGTATAACTTATTACAATACTGTATTTTAAAAGTAGAATACTTAAAAAAGGATAATAAGAGACAGTCGTGTCATTGTCGCAGTTGCTTACTATTCCTTTCACAGTGTCACAAAAAAAGCAAAACATGTACATTGTAAAGCCATAAACAGATCTTTTCAGGTCCTTTCACTTTTCTAATTATGTTTGCATTTCTTCACGTTGTATTTTTTGCTGTTATTATGTTAATATTTAGCTAATATATGTTGTTGCTACACATCATATATTAGCTAATAGTACCTCGACCCGAAATCGACCAAAATGTGAAAGCACTGTGACCCAGACGGAATTCTTATTTTCCACGTTATCGTCACATGACGGTGAAAAGAAAAAAAAAGTATTGTAACATCATTGTAAACGAGATCCCAGCAATAGATGTACCTTTTTATAACGAGGCACAAACGACTCAGAAATTGGTTACTTTGATTTCACAACGGAATTTGATTTCACAGTTTAATCACAAAATCGCCTGACACCCATCTGAAAGTTGTCAAGTGACAAATTAAAGGTATCCACATTTTGATCACAGTTACGCTTGTGATACTTGTGACATCACACACGCAATTGCTGTGCTATGAGGGTTTATTCTTGTAAAAACTTCTTTATTATTATTGTTCAGTATCATGTTCATAGAATTAAGAATTCACTTATATTAATCCGTTGTATCACCATACTGCATATCGGCAACATACCCAAAAGTCAATAGCACTTGCACAGTAAGTTTTAAAACACGATTTTTGTTGTTGTTCTATTTCCCAACACACCAATACAAATCGATCATTGAAATTCTCAACAGACGATGATATTGAGCTAATATCTCTTACCAAAGTTTTGTTTGTCATTTCACGTCGATATTGCAAAAATTAACTTAATAAAATTTGTCAATTAAAAATGCTGGAAAAGTCAGAGAGTTGATTTTTTAAAAGTTAATTTTGTATTCTTTAAAGTTCTGTATTAGACAATGGACAATATTTATGAGAGGTATGTTGATTTCTTTTTATTGTAAATGTGAAAATATACCTTTTAGAAAATAATTATTTTAATTTTGCGTTCTAAATTTAATTATTTTTTACATACTTAAAATGATATATTCTATTATCCGAAACAAAAATTTTCAAATCGGATTTGTTGAGCCACACAAAGGGTTAACAAAGATACTCAACTATTTTCAACATATTTATTTTCGCACATCGTACTGTATAACGTAATTAACAAAAGAGTGATTTTTAAAAAAAGAAAGAATGTTTCAATACTAAACATACTGGTAATTTTCGAAAAGTTTTATAAAAGCATCCGATTTCCTTGAAATTATGTAAGCACGTTCATAAGATACCTGGATTAGCTGTATAGTTTTTTGTTATGTTTGGTTCATTCGTTCGAAAAATACGGAACATTTTATTTTGCACCATAATGCTTTTCTATGGCAATTTTCTATTTTTCATTTGTTGAAAGAAAATGGCGCTTTTGATTAATGGATATTTATTTTGATACATTTTCATTAATTTATAATCAAGTGCAATTGTTTTAAATGAAACAACTTATTTTAATATGTATGCATTGTTTCGAAAGTCTAAATTCATCTGAGATAGCTGAGTTGACAGAGCATCGGATAGGGTAGCTACAGCCAGAAGATCCCCGATTCGAATCTTGGCGCGGACATTTTTCGCGCGGTTGGAAAATTATAACTCATACGAATTACTTACTAATTAGAACAATTGTGTTAAAATTTATCTAGCTACAGATCGTTCGAGAAAATGGAATGTCGATAATAATATGTATCATATTTCACACCACAATTTGTATTTAAAACTATTTAACTTTGTAATTTAACTTATTTCACAGTGATATATATTTTATTTATCTTCTGAAGAAATTTCTGGTCGGTAATATGACTGATTATTTGTATTAGTTTGGGAGGCAGCAGCAGAGACCATCATCTTATCAAGTTCACGGTTGAAATTCTAAAATTAGTTAAAACCCGATCAGTATATTAAAAAGCGATCAGTCCGCAAAATCATATCTTAGTGAAAAATATCAGAAAACCAGGTTTTAGCGGTTGACTCGCAAGTTTACCATTGTGCCTTCCTCTTAACAGTCTTGCATTTTTTTAAATACTTTCAGGAACAGGAAAACAGCTAATTCTGGGATTTCGACTGTAAACTTGATTAATGATAGTCTGTGCTACCGCCTCCAGATCTATATATTTAATGTTAAGTTCATTAAGCTAATGATTTCGTAATACTTGAAAGTAAAGGTTAATTACTAACTCGCAGTTCTTATAGTAATATATTAAATTAGATCGATAATGTCAAATACTTTTAGTATTCGAAAGGCTGTCATATAAATTCAATTTAAACAAATAAGTTATTCATTTCAATTATCAGGATAGCTCTTAAGCTCTTAATAAATGGGAGAAAAAAAAAAAAAAAAAAAAAAAAAAAAAAAAAAAAAAAACGGTTTTTTGTTGTTGTTGTTGTTTCAAAGTTTATGAGTTCGTAACCCGCTAGGGAAATGAAAGAAATATCCCGACAGACATACTTTAAATAATATAAAAGCTTCAAACAATTTTTTAAGAAAATAAAGAAAGAAGGGTATTTCCAGTTTATGCTTGAATTGATTCTGAAATGAGAATAAATGAAAAATTTCATTGAACCTTTTATTTAACTTTTACAGGTAGAAAATCATTTAAAATTCCCATGACAGTACAGAATAAAAAAGCGAGAAAGCGACTTAAGTAAGCACATGAGCATGTCAAAAAATCTTGCACAAAAACAGAGAAAGAAATAAAGAAGATATTAACATTTACTGTTTTTGCTGTAGAATTGTAGAATTTAAAACTTCGGCTGCTCTTTAAAACTAAACGCCATATTTTATTATACAATTACGAAATCATTTTTGTCCATTTATGAACATAAAACTTTCAGCCCAAAAGTTACAAACTGCTTAAAAAATTAACTGTTGCTTTTTTTTTTTTTTTTTTTTTTTTTTTTACTTTTGTGTTTAAATAAGTCAACAAATGTAGAGACAAACACAACAAATGAATAAAAAAATACATCATTTTTATTTCTAAAAATCAATTCTTCATTTATATTGCTACTTAAAGAGCATAATAGCAGATTATGCATCAGTGATATGTAAGAAACTTTTCGAAAAAGTGGCAATATGCAATTTAATGACAGGTTTTCGACAACAAAATTCAGTTACTCAAAGACACTGCTAAATTGTTTTTACCTTTATAAAAAGTAATACAAAATTTCTTGAATTATTATCCGGTTTCGACGTAATTATTCAATTATTTTATTTTATAGCATTCCAGATCGGAGATGAGAAGGGCTCATCCCGAGCTCGTGAGCCTGAGGCTAGGACCGAAGCGGTTTTTATAAATAACTAGCCTTCATATTCGAGTGGGCGAGTATTCGAAATAAACATTTCGTTTATTGGAAAAAATAAATAAATAAAAAGTACCTTTTATTTAAGAAACAAGGATGAAGTCGCAGTTTTAAAAACTGTTTAACTATCCTCTAAAAATCAGTTCGAAAGGGAATTGAGTTATTCTAATGTAAGGGGAAATGTTCTGCAGCCTCTGCAAATCAGCGCTAGTAAAATGGAGCTTTGTCAGTGTTGATTTCAGTGGGTGGCCTGAGGGTACATTCACCCCCCCCCCCCCTGGAAAATTTGAAATTTGCGTTTTTCAATGGGCAAAAAGTGCGACCCACCCCCCTGGAGGCACAGAAATTCCGCTCGGAGAAAAGTGTCTGAATTCAACACTGAGCTTTGGAGTATATATTTTGTTTATCCTAACTTTCTGCAATCAAAACACGATTATCAACGATCTAATTCTAGGAGAAGTTACTGTATCCTTTTGAGAGCCTCTTAACCCCGTAATATTTTCTACATTTATGGAAACTTTTCAATGACACAAATAATACTCAAAGGAGAAACTTGGCTCAATACAGACAGTTCATCAGCTTTTTTTTATATATATACCCTGTATATAACGTTAGTTAGATTAAATGCGCGGTGTATACAGTTCTTATATGTTTTGATACAAAGTACTAGCCAGTATATCAGGAGCCACTACTGGTAACAAGTTTATTGATCGCATCCAGATTTCCTGTTCAGAAAAAAAACTCAAAGTAGGGTAACATCCCCAGTAATTGGCACATTAAGGATTTGTCTTTAAACTTACTTCTATTTTCATTACCAAGAAATAAAATATTTACTTGCAAATATTTTTTAATCAAACAGTGCATATCTGTGAATCTATTTTGCCCACTAAAAGCAAAAATATTTGAAAAAAATATTTTTATAAAAGTACATTTATAAAAAGTTGTTGTAATCACCAGTAATTGGCACTTAGACTTTTACACAATTAAAGTAACCCTTTTCAACTAAACAAAACTGTTGTTCATTAAAATTTAAAATATACTACAAATCAGATAGCAATAAATTGAAATGCATGCCTTTCTTAAGCCAGAGAAGAAGCATTTGCAACAAAAATGGCTAATTAGATACAAGTCATAATTGTTTCTCTTTCCTAGGCACTATTGTCATTTAGTAGCATACATCAAAGTTATAATCTGTAAAGTAAATGAACATATATAACTGGTATATGGTCTTGTATTTTTAAAAGACTAGATATAAATCTTATTTTAGGACATTTTTGTAGGATGTGCCAATCACTGGTGCCTGCCAATTACTGGGGATGTTACCCTAGTATGGATTTTTTACTGCAAGAAAAAATTCCCAAACCAATGTAAATGAATATACAAAACGGATTAAGAAACCTCCCATCCTAGACAGTCTTAAATTTTAGAGAAGAAGTGACTATTGAATAATCAGCCCTGCCTGCTGTAGTTTTGCAATGATATTTTAAAAGAATAAAAATTGAGATTTTTTACAGATTTCTTTCACCGATTGGTTATAAATTATAAATTTGGTGTTTTAAAGTGATTTTCTGGGACACGACGATCTAAATGCTCGGGCTCGTTTATTAAAGAAACCGGAACTCATCTATTACATACCCCTCAAATCTGATTATCTAAACAATTCTTCCCTTTTTCTTGTCCCTTACTTCAAGATTTTCTCTGACACTGACAGGTTTGATTAATTAATCCACATTTTTTTCGATGAAGGAACGAAATATAAATCAATAAATTATATATTAAAGCAAGTAGAAGGGTCATGTTTTTATATAGTTGAGTAGTTATTTGATGTTTTACATAGCATTATTTTCCTTTATTCATCAAGATTCATTTTAATCTAATCCCAAACTTTTTGTAATATTAAACGTTCAATAGTATTTATATCAGTAGGTGACAGAGCTTATGTAATATTTCCTTTTTGCATAAAATTAACTTTAAATTAATAGTTGAAAGTAATGTCACTTTACAACAGCAGGAATGGGTGGTGTGACATCCAGTTTGATAACTAAGATGGTGAAAATTCACAAATTTGTGCGTCGTAATTAATAGATTTCCCCTAATTGAATTACACGGCCTAACAATTTTTCAAGAAAAGAAAGAAAATTGGCTATTAAATGAATTTAAATAATTTCAAACAAATCTTTGCTGAACTGAAATATGTAACTAAACACAAAACTTTGCGACGCTGCAATTCAAGAAGGATTATGATTTGCAGTGCCCAACTCATCTTCCTTCATCGTGGATTCTGAGATATTATATGCCTCAGACAACCGAAGGGATAAAAAGTTGATGGTTCCTTCCCCAACTCGGAAAGCGTACCTCAAATCTGTAATGTGGCTGCGCAATGCGCCACTGACAAGGAAGGTCTCCATTGGGGGCATACTCAGAATTTTTTGAAAAAAAATACGAATTAAACTACTCATGTAGGTAATAAAGCATCAGTGAAAATTAGCGGCGGAATTACATTATTAGATATGTAAAAAAATAAAATAGTTTGGAATAATTGGCGTGAAAAGCTAAAAGCGACGCGGGATTTGGCAAGCAGTGCATTTCCTCGCCAAAAGCAGACGATTTTAACGAATCTGAAAATTGATTTTAATTGACTTCACTGTTAAAAATCTGCAGCATTTACTGCAACGTCACTCCACTACTTTTATAGAATATCTCTCTTCTGACCAATGAGAATGCTCCATAGCGCGGCGAATTGACCGTGTCATACACTGTTAAAAATCTGCTGCATATTGTTGCAACGCACTCCACCACTTGTATATAATATCTCTATTTCAACCAATGAGAAAGCTCCATTTCACGGCCAAGTAACCGTTTTCTATACAAGCAAGGGAGTGCGTTGCAACAAAATGTAGCAGATTTTTAACAGTGTGTTTTTCAATTTGGAACAATTTTAATCAATTTAAATTGTGTTTTAAATGATAAAATATATTAATTTCATTTTGTTATAAGTACATATAAACGTATATGACAAAATTACACTTAAAGTAAAGTAAAAATGCAAAACTAAAATTACTTAAACTAAACTTATTTAAATAAATTGAACATAGAAAGTTTTTTCTTTAAAAAGTATTCGAAGCGTCAAAGCGTATTTTTCAAAATTTCGTTTTTTCGCCAACCGGTGATAAACCGCCAAATAAACGAAATTTTTATTATTTTTTTACGGACGTTATAAAGAGGTTCAGCCGAAATTTTTTCTATAAACATATATAACTATATGAGAAGAACATTCTGTAATTTTTTCAGATTTTTCTGAGTATGCCCGTATGGAGACCTTCCTTGTGAGTAATCGGTCCCAGAATTCAGATGTTAAATAAAATCTTTTTGATATTATATAATAGATTTTATAGAATAATATACTCAAATTCAGGGACTTTAATAGAAATTGTGAGGTTCACTATAGATTACGCTACAGGATCGCAGCTAGAAGTGAATAATGGGGGGGGGGGGGGAATCAAGAAAATGTAAGGGGGCTCATATTTTTCCTTCTCAATGACGCAGAAAGATAAATTAGTGCTTATTCACATTATAGGTACTATGTTTCTTAATAAAATGTTGTAATAACTTCATTTTATGCTAAGAAAAGAATAGGATGATGAAAAATTCGAGTGTGCATAACTAGGGCAATATTAAACATCATGCTAGTTTCCTATGTGCAAATAGGATGAAAGAGTGTTGAAACACTCATTTGCGTTACAATTTAGTATTTCTGCAAAACTGTGAAAGGGCCTCAAAACTAAATTAGATTTTTCACAGAATTTTATTTGAATTTTCGAAACATCGGTTCATTTAGTGACCTTAGAATCTTTTCCAGGGGGATTGGGGGGGGGGGTGTTTTAGAAGATGCTGAGCCACCCATGACACCCCCTTAGCTACGGCCCTGTTACGCTAGGATCAACAATGTTTAATCAAAGATTTGTCAGTTCAAGATACCTAATTAAAAACACAAACGCTGTGCAGTCAAAACTTATTGCTCACACGCAAGAAAAGTGACACATCTCGACACAAGTAAATTTCACAGCAGAGGGCAAAAGAAAATTTGCTTGATTTTACTGTAACATGAAATTACAGCACTTAGTTCTGCATGCAGGTGTAAAAACATGCATAATAGCATAAAACCCTTTAAAATGAAGACATAGGATGAAATTTAGAGAGTCGGGTATTTTTATCTATCCGCTCAATCCACCACTCTCCTGTGGTCACAAACGGACATATAGCGTAATAAAGCGCTTCTTTCCAAAGCTACACTTATGAAACTGTTTGTATAGCAAGACACACTTATGACAGGATTAAGAAGTGAAATGAATTTTTGCGAGATGTGTCACTTTTCTTTCGGGGGAATGATATGTTAAAACAAAAAAAACTCGTAAATCTACATGAAAAATTGCAAATAAATACAAAACAAAAACATACCATGTTGAAAAATCACATTAATAAAAAAAAAGGTCAAAGAAATATTCAAAATTCATTAACACTGAAATGGGTTATCCTAACATATTTCTTACAATCCCTATAAACACTGTTTATACAAAAGTTACATAAGAGGGAGAGGGGAGGAAAAAAAAAAAAAACTAAGTACGAAATTCCTAGCAATATACCTGGAACAATTATTCATGAGTCACATGGAAAATAAACAATAGGAAAACATCAAGGACAGGACATCAGTCAGCGGAAAGCGATTACAAAGGTTGCAACATAGTATAAACGCCGAGAAATTCTATAAACAAAGCTTGACGTGGAAGGAGAATCGTCTAACGCCCATACAATGTTTCAATCCATTACCAGCCGTAAATCAATGGGAACTTAAACAAGAAGCCCTTACATAGAAATAATATTAATTTAAAAGGCTGTCTAGCAGATAATGTAACTAAGACTAAAGGGGCGAATTTTAGTTGCTCATGTATAAATATTCAGGCGATATCTCAACATGTTTTAATTCCCAAACTGAATTTAAAGGGGTAACAATATGTTGACAAGTTCAAAATTTCAATATTTGTTTTGTCACTTAAAATTCTCTTCATACAGACGAAAATAATACCTTTATTACGTTAAAATATTGAATAAAATGATGTGATACAATAAGAGAATAATAAAACCGTGAAAAAAGGAATACGTGTTCCTGTTTTGAAAGTGATAGCACGTTCTTTTTGTGCTTGAAGAAAAAAGACAAAATTCTTTCGAAAAGCCCTCTGCATTTCTCATTTTATAGTATTTTTCAGAAATTTTTATGCTTTTATAATATTTTGTTAGTTGAAAATCTATATCTAAAGTGAAAAAGCAATTTTGGAGGTACAGAAGTAGAGCGTTGCCGAATGAAAAAACAATAACAAAAACTTTCAGCTCTTTTAATTAGTGACTATTTTAGCAACAGATTACGTTCAAGCATCTTTATCTTTAAAAATATAATTTATAATCGTCACATATTTTTCTATTGAAACATGTATTTAATATATCTATCGCTATTTGATCTCTCTTGTAACTTTAAGAAACGAAATTTAAATTTATATTTTACTTTAAATTAATACCGTCACGTTTTTTTTTTTTTTTTTAAATAAATATCGCTATTTGATTCTTGCTCCGAGCAATTTTAAGTAACTAAACTTTTTGTTGAAAATCTACATTTTACTTTGAATTAATGCTGCTTCAGGAGAAATGCCTATATATAGTACTGCCCTCCCCCCTCCCCCCCCCCAAAAAAAAAAGGAATTTTTGTGACATTTTTTAATAAGTACATTCACCTACTTTTGTTTATTTTAAGATAATTTTAGCAATTGTATGACACTTTTGCATTGGCATTCAGTTAAAGCATCAATGCTCAAAGTACAAATGTAAAAAAGTATCATACAATTACTAAAACTATCTTAAAGTGAACAAATGAACGCAATTGTACATAATCAAAAAGTCACAAAAATACCTTTTTTTTTTTTTTTTTTTTTTTTGGCCAGTGTTGTATTTTTGCGGTTACATAATTTCCCTAATTGTTGTACTTAAATTATCATTATTAATTTTTGCCATATAGTTTCTACAATGAGTCAACGAGTCTAATGCTCAATCTTTAAAAAAAAAAAAAAAAAAAAAAAAGAAAGAAATAGCCTTTCGTTTATCAGCTATCAAGCTAATATAATCTTTTTTGACACATAATTTCAAATTTCCAAAAACAAATGAATGGAATAAAAACAATTGAAAAGTATAGATCAATTTAACGATTTTTTATCATTTTTTAAAAATTGCGATTAAATAAAAAAAAAAGTATGTTAATAATGAACACTTATTTGCTATAGTACCTTAAAATAAAAAAAGGTGAAAGAGTTAGCACTTTGGCAACTGATTGCCCAAGCTTAGGAAAAAAAATTAAAAAATAAGAATGGATATCCCTTTTCTTACTTTCAATTAAATTTCTGACGTCGATTTGTAACTACAGGCTACTTCGACAATGATTTCTAAAGTAAATGTGAATATTATTAAAGGCTTTTAAAAACACTCCTACATATCCATTATGAAATCAATATTATAAGACATAAATGGACCAAACAAAAAAGAGAGAAAGAGAGAAAATATATGCAAATACTGATTCTATCAGTCATACTTAACGCAAACAGTCCCTCGTTTAAAAAATATTTTGGAAATTTAGAAAACGATAGAATATGCATTCAATTAATTTAAAAGGGATTTCATTTGACAAAAAAAAAAGGGGGGGGGGGTTGTGAGCCCCGATGAAAAATAAGTCATAAAGAGGCTACTTCAGTCATCTGAAAAGTCCCGCTCACTAATGCTAATCCTATGAAAGAATTTTTTTAAGATAGCTTGTCTGTTTTTTTAATACTTTTAAACAATTCTTTTTGTTTTGGCTAGCTGAGATCAATATGTACAAATTGCTTTTAGTGTTCCTTACTTAAAAAGTGAAAACGGAACCATTATAAGATCATTTCTGTGTCTTTCTGTTTGTCTGTTACATTCATTTTACTCGTAAACTATGGAACGCGTAAAGTTCAAATTGGGGTGAAGTATAATAAAGAATATTGACCCACATATTTACAGATTATTAAATATTCACAAACATATTTAGGAAAAACCTAGAGGGGCTAGTTAAGCTACTTGAAAAAACAATCTTTTCTTTGTATATCGTGTGAGGTATCATGTAAAAGCTTTCTTAACGTTGAACTTAAAAATACATTTCTTTTAATTTTAGGTATTATACATTTAAAGATATATCGTCAAAAATGTAGTGAAAAAATTGTCTTCCCCCCTCCCCCCCCTGGTCTATTTCCAAATCTAGTGAAATTAAAATTATGAAAAAACTAGAAGTAATAGACGTCAGTTTAAACCTTGCAGGTAAATTATAGGAATTATCATAGGTCACATAGTTTTTAAAAAAGCATCCTTTTCCGTTACACACAAATTTTGATTTGCGGGAATTCAGCAAGCGTGTTGAGGAGCACTAAAAGTACCTATTGTAGCAGAGAAATAAAAGCATTATTGATAATAATTTTCGAAAAAAAATCGTCAGTAATTAGCTGATATTAACACTTAAAGTTAAGGACGGTTTGGACATACATAATGACAGGGACCGGCGTACTCTATTTACCATCGGCTTTTTAAAGTCTAGATAACAACTTTTAACGATATATTTCTATAATGCAATGCCCAGTAGCAGTAAAAAAGCAATAAACGTCAAATTGTGAAAAGCAGACTAATTTAATTAAAATTAATTTCATAAATACTATGGAATTTGCGACTACTTTTCATTGAATGATCTCTCATTACGCCTCCCGTGTCTCTAAAAATTAATTAATAAAAACCCATTTGAAAAAATACAACTCCGATCAAGGCGGCGTTGCAATTTTGAGATCTCCTTTAAAAGCGCGCTTAGCATAATGCCAAGTTTAAACTTTGAACAAGGATTGTTTTAATTACACTGTAAAAAGAAAAGATTATTACCACGCTAGATTTAGTTTTGAAATGCTAATAATCTTTTACTGCGGGTTTAAATATACACTACTTTTATTGTCAGTACCAAATTAAATTCATAAAAAAAAAAGAAAAAGAAACACATTAGGAGAAGATTACACACACACATTTTTATATATATATACATGCAATTTTTTTGAGGGCCTTAAGTTTTTAAAAGATATAAAAAGGAGGGTCCCTCCCCCCCCTGGTTGAGGATCTCGTAAATACGAGACAAGGGTGCATTATGCCCTCTGAGAACCCTTTGTGGTTAACACGGATAGTACTAATAAATTAAGCTCTCGCACAATTATCTATTTTATTACTTTTATATTTATTGACATATCTCAGCATGAGTTCTTATGAGAATTTCATACATAAATCAGTATATAGATCATAAATCTGCTCATTACTGTCTCCGATGCAGCTGTACAGACAATTTGCTCGAAATGTAACGCTATTTATCATAAACAAATGCAAAATAGTCGTATCTTTATGGCACGCAACCGAATACAAGCGTTTGCGCAGCTGCCTATGAAACAGGATTCTCATAATGCATGAGAGACTTTTTTTGAAACATTAACTTGTAAAAAAATTAACCGCTAGGCTAATGAAATACAAGTTAGGAGGGAAAAGTTTACTATGTAGTCACGCAAAATGAAGAACATTTTCACAAGAAAATATCAAAATGATAATAGTAATAAGATATTTTTAAATTTCAAACATGTGAATAAAATCATGCTTTACACATGTGTATCAACACTAAATTGGATATAATAAATTGTCAAAATAACAGATGAGGATCTACAAGGTTTCGCAATAACTGGAGCAAAAGGCATCCGATTAGGTTGTAGTAATTTTGTATATAATCATTTAATTAAATCTATAAAAAGTACACTTACATACAGATTGATTCCATAAATGAATTAAAAAATAAAAAATGTAACTTAATTTTAAATAATCCTGAAATTTGAAAAAATTGGACGTTACAAAATGAATTTTTCAAGTGAACCCACGTTGACGACCCATGATTAAAAATACAGAAAATTTTATAAGTTCATAAAGTAACATGAATTAAAGCAAAAACAAAATGAATATTTAGGACATGATAATGTATTAAAATTATTTGCTTTAATCCGAAACAAAATTTATTAGAAATAAGTGAGCTTTAACAATATACAACATACTCAGACTAATAGCAAACATAAAAAAAATTAAATTCTTTTCCGACCATACATAAAATTGTGCTTATACATATTAAAACAATGCATCATAGACAGCAAAAACAAGTTTATTATATATATACCCGATATGAGATGCTTTCAAGCCCGAATTCCCTACAGTAATCTAGCAGTAAATTAACTGGAGGAAAAAGAAATATGAAAAATGTTTCAGGCTGAACGTAATATGTCTAACAAGCAGCGTTCTAATCAATCAGGCCATTCCAATACACAGTGGAACTAAATTCTGAGTCGGCTTTATTCTAGTCAAAGTTTCATGAAAAGATCGAAGCTTCCGTTGTTAGGGAAAACTTATAGTTTAAGGTAAAGTATTTTCCCCATACATTTTATAGAACTAAAATATTGGATAGAATGGGAAAATCGAGATCGACTCAGATTTAAGAAATAGACACACTGTGACATTATTCATTTAAAAAAAGAAAAAAAAAAGAACTTTATATGGTATTGACTGGTTTATTTTTTCTAAACTTAACTTACAAGGTGTCAAGTAGCTGAAGAGCAAGTCAAACAAAAATAACATCGCAGAACTAGAGAACTAGAACTCGCAAATGTTTTATTAACAGAATGTAAAATTAAAGAGTAAATGTAATTTAAATGTAAGATTTTTTATTAAAATATTTTTTTTTATTTATTTATTTTATTTTATTTATTTATTTTTTTTTTTTTTTTTTTTTTTTGTTGAACAAACTTTGAAATATGTATATATAGTAATGCAGTGTGTCTAGGTCAAAAGTTAATTAGTTTGCACGATTAATTATGCTAATAAATATTTTATTAACTATTAGCTACATAGCAATCCGTTATGTTACATTTGTATTTTAAAATATCTTTCGAATTTTCGGGGTAAAATGCACTACGTATCATTGAAAATGCAACTCCAAGAAGGGTATTCCAGAAATTTATTCAAATTTCAGAATAGGTGCATTTTACCAATCTATTTAAACGATGTGAAATGAGCAGCTCTTCAGCGCATGTCGAATCAGCGCAGGTATGTCAGGGAAAGAACCAACACCTACTTACAAAGTATGAAAACATTAAGGATTGGGAGCAGGAAAACATGATGGTAAACCTATGAGTAAACCGCTAAAATTGGGGGTTTTTAAGTGGTTTCTACCAAGAAAGACTTGACAGAGATATGACTTGGCAGAAATCCTAGATTTTCATTCGTGAACTCAATGAGGTGATTGCCTGTGCTGTCGCCTCCCGGTCTAATTTTCTAAATCAAAATCATTGAAAGGTGTCTATTATTGACATATCTACCTTTTATGCCAGTAAACGCAATGTACGAGGGGTGATCCAAAAAAAAAGTTTACAAGACAAAGGAAAAAGTATTTATTAACAATAGAAACAAGATTCAAATGGCAATCAAGAGCACATTTGGCCTTTACTTCTGCACATAGTCGCCAAACCTGTTTAGGCATTTGTCAGAACGTTCGACCAACTTATTTATCCCATCTTGGTAGTAATCAGAGCCCTGCTCATTGAGCCATTTCTCGGCAGCTGTTTTCACTGCATCGTCTGAGATGAACCGTGTTCCGGATAAGTTTCGCTTCAACGCCGGAAAAGGGAAATAGTCACTTGGAGCCAAATCAAGGCTGTATGGGGGGGAGGGTGATTCCAGACCTCCCATTTGAACCTTTGCAGCAATTCCTGAGTCTGGCGAGCTTATGGGGCCTGGCATTGTCATGCAGAAAAATGAATGTGAATTTGTCTGTGAATTTCGGATGCGGCCACATTCTCGGCCCATAAGAATCGAATTACGGCTCGCATCTCTATGCGAGACCACTTTTCTAGACGTCATGCCATTACTTTCGCTCTTAAGTGTCTGCGTACTGACGCTACTTACTCGTAGAACCACTGTAGAACAACTAGCGCCCTCTATCAACCACCCTGGGTGAAAATATTCGCTCCACAATTATTAAGTTTCAAATGCTTCTGCTTGTAAACTTTTTTTTTTTTTTGATCAACCTACGTATTTCCGCATGTACCAAGCATTTCATAATGTGAATCCTTTTCCGCAGCTGAAAATGTATCGGATGCATACCAGCCTACTTGCTCCCTAAATTTCGTACATCTTTTTCCACAAAAACACAGAAATGCGAATCGGGCAATGGAAAGATTTTTTTATTAATAAATAATAAGAGATAGAAAGTAAAATATTATCAGGTTAATCTATAATCTTTTATAAATAGATACACTGACATCGCTGCAAATAAGTTATCCTTTTTTGTGTGTGTTATGTAATTTATTATAAACGGTATTATGAAAAAAAGATCGAAAATGTGAAGCAATAGAAATTAAGAAGAAATGTGAAGAAATTAAGAGATTTACTTAATCATTTAATAAATTTTTGAAGGATTTCAGAAGAGTTGAAGGATTTAGAAAGATTAATTAAATTTGAATTTACATAAATTTTGTGCCATACTCATAACCCCACTCAAATCTTTTATTTTAAATTGTTTTCTTGATATTTTGTAGAATTATAAAATGTATAAATATGATGTTCTTATAATATAAATATGAAAAATCCCCATCCCCCCTCCCTAAGCGCCAAGAAATTTGAAAATATACAGAGGCAAGAAAAAAAATCATCCTTTTAAAAATATTTTTGTTTTGTTTAACCAATAATCCTTTTGGGACAAAATAAAGTAATGTATCTGTAATTCATTCTAAACAGTCTATACTAATAAAATCCGTGCGCCTCTGTCTGTCTGCTTGAAGCCGATTACAGTTCGCAACGCGGGCGAGTTGGAAGTCGCGAGAGGTGTCTTTCGATTCGAAAAATTCCGGGAAAGTCATTTCGGGCATTTTCGAGACCGTGGGACCAAAATTAAAAAAGTTATGAATTAAAAACCGGTCGGGAATCGGAACGGAAAACGTCTAATTTCCCAAGCGGAGCTCAAACGGAGCTCTGAGGCAGAATACTGCGCCTCCTTGCGGTGAAGAACAAGAGCTTTTCCCCTTTGGCTAAAAGAAGAAGCAGTCGAAAACCGCTTTTTCTCCCGTCATTTTGTCAAAGAATGTATAAGAGCTATTCCATTTCAATTCAGGCAGGCAGTATTGATATGCGTCAATTCACCATCACAGATTTTTTTTTCAAAAAAATACAGTAGTTACAACTAAATAAAATACAAAATTTCCCAAAAGAATTTTTACCAATTTTTTTTTTTTCTCCGGTTACAGCACTTTGAAGATTGTGATAAAATTGACAATTTTCAGAAAAACTGAAAAACACTTCATTTTGAAATGAACACAGTACCAAACATATTCAACATATTCAGTCAATTTATTTTTTACAAATAGTTATTAAACTGAATTTTACTTTAGCACAGTTTTTAAAAATATTGTGACATCTTTACTTAATTTTAAAAAATTAATTTTTAAGTATAAAAAATATAATTATTACTGTATTCAAGATTTTTTTTCAGAATGAAAAAAATATTTTAAAGCTAAGCATTGATGGCAATCCAAAGACCTTTAATGGGAGTTTTAGAGCAAATTTTATCTTAACCCTAAGGTGCATACAACTTTTGTAATTCAATTTTAAATTATGCAAAATCTTGTAAAATCGCCTACTTTTGAAGTGCAATTTCTCAAAAACACCATTTTTTTAAAAATCTGATAATATGCTCAATAGATACCTTATTAGTTTCTAATAAATACCTTACAAGCAAATCTTGTACTTTTGCTTAGAAAATTTTATATGATTTTTTGAAAATAACATGTTGTGTGTTTTTTTCAAAAAACCAAAAAGTCAAGCTGGCAGATAAATATAAGCTAATCTTCAAAAATTCCTATTCGTAAAATGTAAATAATTCAAACTCCCCTTTTAAAAAAAAAAAAAATCTGATTTTCTTTTCATTTTCTTTCCTTTTAGTACGCAATAATTAGATTGCTATTGAACAGGTATATTTTTGCTTAGAGGAAAACATTATAAAACATTATTTTAACACTTTTAATAAAATATGTTTTGGTACTCTATGATGATTATGTTTTAATATGTTCTAAGATGTACATATATAACTAAACGTTTTCTTTAATAACTTCATTGAATTTAAAAATTTCAATTTTTTGATCCTGACTTATTACAATGTATTTTAACAGTACAGTCACATTTAAAATTTTAATAATTTTCTTAATAAAAAAAATCAACATGAAGAAAGTTTTCTATTTTATTAAACTTCTTTTTAACAATTATTATCTTACAATCTACCATTTACTAATGCTGTATAGAAATAGAACATTTTAGTGAAGGGGTTTTTATTCAGAATTGTTATAATAAGAGCTATCCGAGATTCTGTCTGATTTGTTGCTGAACTTTTCTCTCTGTTAAAAAATATCATTCTGCTACATCTAGACAAAAAGATTATTCAAGCTTATAGAGCTAATAAAGAGAAAGAATATGCCAATGTAAGATCTATTGCTGGTATACCATCTAAACATTATTGAGGCGATTGAAAATAATGAAGGTTATATGGGACGAACGATTAAAAATGTATTGACAAAAGTTGAAATGTCCAGCCAAATAAAAAAACAATATTCAATACATGATTTCCAAATTGGCGATTTCATTGGATGCATTTATGAAAATAATTGGTGCATAGGACAAATCATTGGTATATCACGAGAACTACATGACATTAAAGTATCATTCATGTACCCCCATGATCTTGCTAAAGCATTCCAGTGGCCAGAAGAATCTGGAAAGAAAAAAGATGAATGTGCTTCTAAAAATAGAAAAACCCGTTCCAATAGGACAATCTGCACAACTTCACACTTTCGATGATAAGGAGTTGAAGTTAATTCAAGAAATTTTCAGTACCTAATTATTCTGTAATGTATGTATCTGCATATTAATATATTATATCCAACATTACATAACAAAATAAAAAATCCCTTTCGGCATGGCCTATAGGCGGAGGTAGATTTCGAAAAGTTTTCATCTCAAAAAAAAAAAAAAAAAAAAAAAAAAAAAAAAAAAAAAAGCCTATTTTTACTCAAATGCCCATTTTGGCAATATATTTTGAATTATATTCTTACTTTATTTAAAAAATTGAACAATATGCTCATTATATAGTTCCTAAATAACAAAAAACTGTTAATTAAATTCGTTTGACAGCAAAATTGAATTTAAAAATGAGTCATAAAATAACCAATTTATTATTTTAATACATCCACAATTCTTTAATCAAGATCGCTTTGAGAAATTTTGTGCGAAGTGCCTACTTTGACAGATTTTTTTTAAATATATATTTAGCCTTTATCAAAACTCTGACCAATACGGCACATTACACAGTTCCTAAATAACAAATAACTGTCAATTGAATGCGTTTGAGAGCAAAATTGAATTTAAAAATGAGTCATAAAATAAACAATTTGTTATTTGAATACAACCTCAATTCTTTTATCATGATCGCTTTGGGAAATTTTTTTGCGAAGTGCTTACTTTGACAGCTTTTAAAATATATATATTCACCCTTTATCAAAAAATCGACGAATACGCACATTATATAGTTCCTAAGTAACAAAAAACTGTCAATTGAATGTGTGTCAGAGCAAAATTGGATTTAAAAATGAGTCATAAAATAACCAATTTGTTATTTGAATACCCACAGTTCATTAATCATGTCGCTTTGGGAAATTTTGTGCGAAGTGCCCATTTTGGCAGCCTTTTTTTAAATATATTCTGCCTTTATCAAAAAACTGGCCACTCCGTCACATTATATAGTTCCTAAATAAGAGAACCTGTAAATTGGATGCGTTTGAGAACAAAAAAAGATTTAAAAATGACTCGGTAAAAACGCAATTTCTTAAATTTCCGCAAATTTTAATCACGATAACTTCGTGAAATTCTGTTCAAAATACCCTTTTTGGCAGCCTTTTAAAATATATATTCTGCCTTTATCAAAAAACCGCCCAATACGTCAAGTTATATAGTTCCTAAATAATAGGACCTGTAAATTGGATGGGTTTGAGAACAAAAATGAATTTAAAAATGACGCATAAAAAACGCAATTTGTTATACTTAATGAATTTTTTAATGATGAAAACTTCGGGAAATCTGTTCAAAATACCTTTTTTGGCAGCCTTTTTAAAAATATATTCTGCCTTTATCAAAAAATTGGCCAATACGTCGCATTATATAGTTGCTAAATAATAGGATCTGTCATTTGGATGCGTTTAAAATCAAAAATGAATTTTAAAATGAGTCAGAATATAAGCAGTTTGGATTTGAGGTTTTTTCTCCAACTCCTATTTTTGTTTAATTTATTTTTGCTATAAGAATTGGTTCTATGAAAAACTTGTCAATATAAAAATTGTAGATATTATTGTGAAGATGTAAAATAAATTTAATTAGATTTAATTGCTTAAGAATTGAGTAAGTTATGGTTTTTTTTTCTTTTTCCTCCCCCCTTTTTCTTTTCGTTTTTAATTTTTTTCATCGGTAAAAATTGGTCCTATCAAAAACTTGTAAATACAAAAGTTTTAGATAATATTGAGTACATTTATATAAAATTTAGTTGGATTTGATATCTTGAGAATTGACGAAGTTATGATTTTTTTTCTCCCAAAAACCATGTTTTTTTCGCCCCTTGAGCCCACTTTTAACTTTATCAAAAATCTGTCACGCATAAACTTTTTCCTCATTTTTTAGAAGTAATATAAACTTTAAACTGATTCGATATCTATTTTAATTAAAAAGTTATCGCGTTTTTTCTGTTTTCACAAAAACCCTCCTAACTTTCACCTCCTTGGTCCGATTTTGCCCATTAACGAACTTAACCGAGATTTTATGCCCTTTGATTTTATGTAAAAGTTTGATGAAGATCTGAGCATAATTATGGAAGTTATCGTGTCTAGAAGAAAGTGATATACACCGATAGATAGATAGATAGATAGATAGATAGATAGATAGATAGATAGATATATAAACTTTTTTACTGATGGTAGTTTTGGGGTCTAGGAGTCATGATTCGTGTAGATCCGCAAAAAATTTTCAGAAATTCCAACATGGGAGACAATGCAATAGGTAGTATTTCATACGAAATCTACCTAATATTTAACACACTGTAAGTGAATTTGATGCATCTATGAGTATGGAATGAAATGACATATGATCAATCCTAATTTTACTAATGGCTGTATTTTATATAATTTTAAACTTAAGCAAATGGTTAGCTATATTTCAACAGTAATAATTATGTACCAGGGTTGTATTTTTTAGTTTGAAATATTAATCATATTATAAATTCGGTTAAATAAGAAAGAGATTGACTTTCTGGTTTTTTGAAAAAACACACAACATGTTATTTTCAAAAAATCATACAAATTTTTCTAAGCAAACGTACAGGATTTGCTTGTAGGGTATTTATTAGAAACTAATAAGGTATCTATTGAGCATATTATCAGATTTTTAAAAAATGGTGTTTTTGAGAAATTGCACTTCAAAAGTAGCGATTTTACAAGATTTTGCATAATTTAAAATTGAATTACAAAAGTTGTATGCACTTTAGGGTTAAAATAAAATTTGCTCTAAAACTCCCATTAAAGGTCTTTGGATTGCCATCAATGCTTAACTTTAAAATATTTTTTTCATTCTGAAAAAAAATCTTGAATACAGTAATAATTATATTTTTTGTACTTAAAAACTAATTTTTTTAATTAAATAAAAATGTCACAATATTTTTTAAAACTGTGCTAAAGTAAAATTCAGTTTAATAACTATTTGTAAAAAATAAATTGACTGAATATGTTGAATATGTTTGGTACTGTGTTCATTTCAAAATGAAAAGCGTTTTTCAGTTTTTCTGAAAATTGTCAATTTTATCACAAACTTGAAAGTGCTGTAACCGAAGAAAAAAAAAATTTTGGTAAAAATCCTTTCGGGAAATTTTGTGTTTTACTTAGTTGTAACTACTGTATTTTTTTTGAAAAATATCTGATATGGTGAATTGACATGCCCTGCCTGAGCTGAGATGGAATTGCTCATAAGAGAAAAATAACTAATTGGTAAAAAATGTTAAACACGGTTTAATTAATATAATAAGTACAACTATTTAAACACAGCAAGATATGTTCACTAAGAGGTAATCGTGTTGCTAATTAATATTTTGAGGATCTCAGATGTAACTGGCTATTCATATATTTATTCTGTATGTGAGTATTAATCGTTGTAGTTCATTTTCATACTTATTCTTTTTGGTAGCATACACGAATATTGTGTAACCTAAGATTTACGCGATTAATACTAATTTATTTTAGTACAAACTAAAAACGAGCTGCCAAAATTATTTGTTAGTTATGTTGTTTGTGATATTAATGAAATTACTTATTTTTTTTTAATAGCAGTCTTTTGCAGTTTTTAATACCGAAACTTTTTTTTGCGCGTTTTTTCTTAAACCATCATGCAGACAGTTTTTAAAGTAGAAAAAAACTGATTACATATTCAGAATCTGCGTAAAAGTCTGCTTCTGATGAACCAAAAAATACGAGAAAATGTCTTATGGGCGCGCAGCGCCAACCGTGCAAAACCAAATATTTTTAACGGGACGATGGCGACCATGGCGCGTAGCGCCCACTGTGCGAAATCACATATTTTTAACGGGATAATGGGCGCATAACAACCATAGCTCTTTAATTTACTTTTTTTGTGCTTGAGGATTCGAACACCAAGACTTGCTTATTAAATGAATTTTTTTGTTTATTATATATTGCTTAATATCGAGGTTCGTTTGGAAAAAGTGACCCAGCTAGCGGGCGTAGCTCGCTAGTATTGCAACTAATTGACGTATCAATAGAATTTTATAAGAAATATTTAGTGCGGGAGAGAATTTTTCGTGTGCTTTGAAAATATTTCAGTTTCAACAAAAACAATTTACATAAATAAAATTGCCATATAACATACATGTACATATATAAGTGCATAATATATATGTACATATGACATTGATATTGCAAACTTTGAAAGTTTTTTATAAAATCTGTCAGCTGAAATTATGTTAACGATACAAAAGGTTTTATTTAGTGGAATTTAATGAAAAAGCAGACTATTTAAAGGAAAATTCTCATACCAGAACTAAATTTAGAAACTTCGATACACTCTCAATAAATTATTCGAAATTCTGCTTTTACAATTAACTATTTTCCGATGTTCCCATGATGTGCTTACCGTTCTCAATGGTTTGTAAAATGGCTAGGGAAATAATTTAAAATATTTCATAATTTACATATCTTTATTAAACTTGATTATTTGTTAAGTAAGTTTAATTCCTACTCCACAATTACAAATTCATTTTGCCGTTTTTAATAATTCACCCATTGAATTATTTATTAACTTTATCCTCTCACAAACTGAAAAGAATGTTAACCATATTAAAATTCAGCAAATCCGACATCAATTATGATGAACAATGGAGAATTTAATCCGGATACGCATTTCTTAACAATCCTTTGGCATTGTTAGTTGATTTATCTTTAATATCTGAAGTAATTCTTATCGAAAATTAGAAATTTTAATTTGTCATTTCGCAAAAAATGTTGGAACATTTTCAGTTATTTAATTAAGTGCATACCATTAAGCTGATCAATAACTTTTTAGCATTGTCAAAAGGATTTTTCTTGTTAATGTGCTCTTTTTATCCAAATTCAAATTGCAAAATAGGTTTTTTTTTTTTTTTTTTTTTTTTTGCAGTGAAGTTGAGTAGTTAAAATACTCTCAAGCTATATAATTTTTTGTAGAAATAAAAAGTATATATAAATTTTGTTTCGAGTGGACTTGTGTTTCTTTCCAATCGAGATAACTTCTTTAAGATATAGTATGACTGTAAGTCGAAAAGATGCATAATAATAATAATTAAATAGATAAATTCTTCATTGCATAATAATAATAATAATAAAATAGTAAATACTTCATATCTTTCGAAACATATACTTTAAAAACCAGATTTTTGCTTTCTGTTGTGATAGTAAAATTAATTACCTATACTATACAAACAAGAACGTTTGTGCGTCTGTAGAGAGTTAATTTCTATAACTACTGAGTGGATTTAAAAAACAATGGTGGTAAAATGCTGGTGACTATCTCTGCTCTAACAGAAGGGTTATTTTATCCCGGTACAGCTACCTTTAAGAGGATGCAGGATTAAAAACATTCTAAAATTGCTATTTTTGCGACACTGATAGGGCCAGAAATTTGAAGTTTGGCACAATGGTGGTTTTTATTATACAAATTCTTGATTTAACGGATTCTAAAATATTCGAAATTTTAAAATGCAAAATGAGCGGAAAACATTCTAAAATCGTCCTAAATTATGATTTATTGGAAATTATTAGGGCTAGAAACTTCAAAATTTGTCATGGCTGTTATTCTAGAGACATAAATGCTCGCCTAGAACACTTTTTGTAAAAAAACGAAATTTAAAAGGGTGCAGAAATAAAAAACGTTCTAAAATTGCGATTATTTGATACAGTTGGTATACAGGTCTGGAGTTTCGAATGGTTATTTTTATAATGTAAATACTCACTAAAAATGTTTCTTAAAAAATTCGAAATTTTAAAGGATGAAATGAGTGAAAAAAATTCTAAATACGCTCTTAATAATGATTTATTTGGAATCGTTAAAGTTAGGAGCTTGAAATTTGACATGTTGCTTGCTCAGAACAATTTTCAAAAAATTAAAAAGAGTGCAGGAGCAAAGTTCTAAAATAGCGATTTATATGTTACATTTGGCACAGAAACTTAGGAATGAGTAATAAATTGAAATTTAGTATGGTAGTTGCATTTAAGGTGTAAATGTCCGCTAAGAACGATTTCTAAAAGTTCGAAACTCCAAAGAAAAAATCAAATGAGCTGAAAACCTTCAAAATACATCCTAAATTACAATTATTTCCAATTAATTTTATTTATTCACATTAATTTAAGTCTCGTGTTCGCCTAAAGCAATATAATTGTAAAGTTTAGTCGTACTGTGGCTTAACTAGTATTTTTAACCATCCGGAACTGTATTCCTCAATTAAAAATAAACACACAAACATTAATTTGTCTGTTTCAACAATTACGTGAACAAACCCGCGGAGTTTGCTATTGCTAAATTTGTAGTCGTGGAAAAAAGGTCATTTCCTGCTAACTCAGCAAAAAATATCGTAGAAGAAAGTAACTAGTACCAAATTAAGAAAACGAAGTCTACTTTTAAATGATGTATATAAAGTTTTCTTGGGAGGCCATCTACATATTAAAATGAATTCTAACTGTTTTTTTTCAATAGCAGTGTCCAATCCTGACAGGATAAATGAACTCTAACTTCTTCAATTAGCCTGAAATTTTCCCACAAATTAACTCTCAAATTTTCATGTAATTCGTATGATAAATTTCTGAGAAATTAATTATTTTAAAACGAGTATATTTTAGGGGCTGTATCCAAATTGAAGTTGGGCAATCGATTGTTGAACGAGAGAGCCCCTTCTTGATCAAGGTATCTCAGGCGCCACTCAAGCTGTCATTGAAGACTGCTAGGATTTATTTCATTAAGATAACATTCAGATTCATTAAGTGATTGGTGAGAAAATTGAGGACACACATACATCATAACCAAAAATAAAAGTTGCCTTAAAAAAATTGCTTCGAAACAAATATAAAAAAATATTTTGGCTATCTAAATTACTATCTCAAAAATAACGTAGGTAAGTGTAACTGTTAAAATAAATGCTTTCCATTAAGTTTCAGGATTGAAGCAATTTCATATCTGGTACTATTAATTTTAGTGTTCAAATCATGATTTCAAGAATATTAAAACATTAAACTTAATAACAAACCTAATTTCTTTTAAAAAATTCAGTTTAAGATATGATATTAAAAGTTACAAACTTGAAAAATATCCTATGGTTGAATTATTTATTATTATTTTACTGTTTTGCATAATGCATAATATTGTTCCATGAAGAAAAATTTTGTCGGTCCCCATTGACTCCGCCTTAGACAGAATTAAAGTACTTAAAATGTGTTGTATTATATATAACAATAGTAACAATGAATATTTGATAAATAAATTTAATTATTACTTCAGAATTTTAAAGCTCATTTTGCTGCTTTAATAATTCACTTGTTGATTTGTCAAAAGCTATCCTGTCAAAAACAAAATTAAACACAATATAAATTCAACGTTAATTATGATAAACAAAAGATAATTTAATCTGGATATGTCTTTCTTAAAAATACTTTTGCATTATTAATTTATTTTTAATATGTACAGAAATTCTTATCAAAAATTGAAAATTTTAATTATTTATATTTCAAACATGTTGGAATGTCTTCAAATATTTAATTAAATGCACCTTTTTCAGATTTTAAACAGAGTTATAAACGTGTGCAATTGCTGAAAGAAATCATTTATTAAGACTTCCTCACAGAATTAGTACCCTCCCCCCCTCCGCAAACAAACACACACACTTTATTTTTTTTTTTTTTTTTTTTTGTAATGTAGCTGTAAAATTAAATTAAGTATTTTCAGGATATATGATTTCTTGCAGGTATAAAATGAAATTCTGTTTTGTTTCAACTTATATTTTTTATTTGATTACGAAATACAAATATTTTATTTGTGAACTTTTAATGTAACTGTGTGTGAAGTTTTACAAATGGTAAAAGTAAAAATTAATAGTCACCATTCGTCACTTGACGGCTAAAAGAAAAAAAAGCGGAAGTTAAAAATTTATAAATGGATCACTATTTTGGTAGTCACTTTTGTTTTCTAAATAGATTGTATTGAAACTTGGGATAATAATATTCGAAAGTATTATCATTCAGCATTAGATTCAATCATGACAAATATAAAAATGTGGGGATGTTGAAATTTCAACTTTTTTAAGCTAATTTTTTAAGGAGGGTTGCTATATTATGCTTTTTAATTATTTTTTTTATCGCCCTCAGAGCTACTGAATGTACTTCGATATTATATGAATAAAACCAACAAATTTTCTAAAATTTTTTTTTAATTGCAGATATTAACCACAAACACATTGCAAATCAAGAGAATTTCATTTATTGTTAATAGCATTTAGTAGCAGGTGTGTGATATGAATAAATAAAACTGATTAACCCTTCCGTGGCACACTTCTATTTTCGATCGCTCGTTGCGCACCGGTTCTATTTGACGCGAAATTAATTTTCATAATATCTGCCTGTTTGCAAAAAATGTTTCATAGTTCATTACAGCTTTTAAAGGTTTTGAATTTTATTTTAAGATCATTTCATAAATTTTCATCTAGGAATTAATTTTAAAATAGAAAAAAAATCATTTAAACAGAACTATGCTTTCAAAAATATTAATTTTACTTAAAAGTTACATTAAAATTTCAATTTTTTAAAAAAATAGATAAAAATTTTAAACAAAATTTTA
This sequence comes from Maratus speculifer, assembly GCA_964019185.1. Lineage (NCBI taxonomy): Eukaryota > Metazoa > Arthropoda > Arachnida > Araneae > Salticidae > Maratus > Maratus speculifer. The sequence continues at coordinate 291,455,216 of OZ025296.1, forward strand.
AATTTCTATAGTTGTAATAAAACATTGCTATCTTGGAATTTCGCTTTTATGAATAAAGCATACACATTTTGATACCCGAAAATACAAGGAAAAACAATTTTAAATTAGAAGGTGTTTTCATGTGAATATGTGTGTGTGGGGGGGGGGGGGATTAATTCAAACATCCAAGGTCGCGAGTGGTCAAGGAAAAACACAGCCACAAAACATGTTAAGTACCAGTATTTTGATTAAGAGAAATTCGCCTTTTTTAATCTTTTTAAATTATTTGAAGCATTTTCTATAAGAAAATACCAGTAGTTTCCTCTTTTTACGTCGCGTTTCCACCCTGCATACATATCTGCTGAAAGGAATCAAAACTTTTTTGTATGTATTCGTTAGTCTGTCATACTAATGTTTTCCGACAGAAAAACAAAGGAGAACGCAAGTATATGGTTCAAAATGGCCTGGTGTGCTTTCAAAGAGCTAATATTTCTTATTAATTAGTTACTTGTGTAACTGAATGAAGGTAACGCACGCTTGAACGTACGTAATATACTATTCAGCCTTAGTTTACTGTCGAAATTTCTTTGTATACACTGTGTATCTAAACTTTTGGGCAAAACTTTAAGGGGTGATAATACACATCAAGACAAACAATATTAAATGGGAAACTAAGGGTCCCAAACGTCTTCCAAAGGAGATAGGCGCCATTAAAGTTTAGGGTCCAAAACTTCAACTAAACATAAAAAAACGGAAAAATTGGTCGATTGATTTGCGGTTTTCACTAAAACTATTCTTTATGTCAGTATTTTCATAAAAATAAATTATGAAGATAAATTTCAAAAAATGCCGATAGAGGGCGCTTTAGACTTTTTGGAGTAACGAACAACTACTTTTTACGGTTATTTTTTGCATTTCGTTAAGTTTCTTTAGAAGCTTAGACATAAACTTAAATTTTGTGCTCAAAATCTGAATCGTTAGGAGTGGTTAAGTAGCACAAACTGAACTGTGTTCAAGGGAGGGGAGGGGGTTCAAATTTCAAATGATTATAAAAACGAAAAAATTAATCGATTCGTTTGCCGTTTTCTCTAAAACTATTCTTTATGTCAGTATTTTCTTAAAAATAAATTTTATAAATAAGTTTCAAAAAATTTCTTTAGAGGGCGCTTTAAACTTAAGAGTAACCAACAACTATTTTTAACCGTTATTTTTTGTATCTAATTAAATGCTTGCAAAAGCTTAGACTTAAATTTTGAACTCAAAATCTGAATCGATGGGAAGGATTAAGAAGCGCAAATTGAACTGTGTTCAGGAGTTGAAATTTAACCCCCCTCTCCCGCACCAGGAACACAATTCAATTTTGCGCTTCTTAATTACTCCCACGATTCAGATTTTAAGATCAAAATTTAAATTTAAGCTTTTGCAAGCATTTAATGAGATTTTAAAAATAACGGTTAAAAATAGTTGTACGTCTAAAAAAGTCTAAAAGTTGTACGTAAAGAGTCTAAGGCGCTATCTATCGGCATTTTTTAAAATTTATCTTTAAAATTTATTTTCAAGAAAATACTGATTTAAAGAGTAGTTTTAGCGAAAACCGCAAACGCATCGATCAATTTTTCCGTCTTTTATAAGCATTTCAAATTTGAAGCTCCCCCCCCCCCTCTGAACACAGTTCAGTTTGCGCTACTTAACCACTTTAAATTATTCAGATATTGCGCACAAAATTTAAGTATAAGCTTTTGCAAGCATTTAATGAGGTTAAAAAAAATAACGGTTAAAAATAGTTGTACGTTACTCCAAAGTCTAAGGCGCCTCTATCGGCATTTTTTTAAATTTATGTTTAAAATTTATTTTCAAGAAGATACTGATTTTAAGAATAGTTTTAGCAAAAACCGCAAATGAATCGACCAATTTTCCCGTTATTTATAATCATTTGAAATTTGAACCTTTGAACACAGTTCAGTTTGCGCTACTTAACCACTCCCAACTATTCAGATTTTGAGCTCAAAATTTAAGTTTAAGTTTCTGAAAACTTTTAAGAAAATGCAAAAAATAGTTGTCCGTTACTCCAAAGACTAAGGCGCCCAGTATTGGCATTTTTTGAAATTTTTCTTTATAATTTATTTTCAAGAAAATACTGACATAAAGAATAGTTTTAGTGAAAACCGCAAATCAATCGACCAATTTTTCCGTTTTTTATGTTTATTTGAAATTTTGGACCCTAAACTTTAATGGCGCCTATCTCTTCCGAAAAACGTTAGGGACCCCTAGTTTCTCATTTAATATTGTTTGTCTTGATGTGTACATCACTCCTTAAAGTTTTGCCCAAAAGTTTAGATACACTCTGTATATTCGTCAGTCGGTCGATCATATACCAACGTTCTTCTAAAGAAAAATGAAAGGTGAGCGACAGTATATGGGTCAAAATGGCCCGGCGTGCTCTCAAAAAAGTTAATATTTCTAACCAATTAATTATTTATATAATTGAATAGAGCTTTATAGTAAACTCCTTTATTTTTTTATTTTATTTATTTATTTATTTATTTTTACAATTGTGCAATAAAATGAAATCGATATTTCTTTTAATAGCCCATTTATAACTTTCTTTCACCTTTAATAGAAGAAAGTACTGTAATCGAAATTTTTTTTTAACTTCCGTTTTCGGCGGAGTTTCAGTTAAACACGTTTTAGGAGTCAGAGATTATAAAAAACATGTTTTTACAAGATGTCTGGCTGTCCGTGTGTGTGTGTTGGAATGCCTGTATGTCGCCATTGTGCCATCGAAAACATGGAAGAAGGATGGATGTCTTTCTTTTTCCATGATCGAAAAGTAAACATATGCATAGAATTGAATCAAATTTTTTGTGTATGTTTTTGGCTGTGACAAGCACAAGCAGGTTCTCAGGAAGGAAGTGCTGTAATAGCTCTTTTTGTACCATTTTCAATATTTTACCACCATAAAGTGTATGACGTTATGCATAGAATTAAACGAATTTTTTTGGGTAAGAGTTTAGCTGTGCCTAGTAGGTCCACCCCGAATTAGAAAAAAAAAATAAATAAATAAAAATAAATATTAAAAAATTCCGTTGTAAGGAGAACTGCAACAGCAATGTCTGTGCAATTTTCATTATTGTACCATAGAAAAGTGTATGAAGTTATGCATAAAACTGAACCAAATTTTTTGTGCATGTTGTTGCCTATGGCCTTGTGGCCTTCAATGAATATGAAACAATTCCGAGAAAAAAGGAGCGCTGTGATAGCGAAGTTTGCATCATTTTCTAGATTATTCGTATTGTCCAATGGCTAGTGCAGAGACGGGAACACGCGTCCTGTTAATCCGGCTATTGGCAAACAGCTGATGACAACAGGATAAGAAAAAATACTGATTTTAATAAGTATCATGATCTACATTAAGTTTTTTTTTTTTTTCCTCCGATTAACTGACTGAAGCAGACTGACATACATTTTTTAATTCAATTAATTTTTTTGCAGATTAATTCGGGTGTATGAATTGAATAGATCATATAAATAAGTGCACAAAAGAATTAGAGTACATTTTAAGGAATTTCGAATGTGTTAATAGTTTCCTGATTGTATTAGATTTTAGTATACTGTGCAATAATACTATACTTTTTTTTTCTTTAAATGCGGTGAAAAATTCAGGTCAAACCTAACCAGGAAACTACCCCAACAGGAAAATAATGAAGAAAAAATCTAAATAAGTAGAAATTGAAAGGGCATATCGAAACGTGGTTTTAGATGCATAAATTATTTGCCCTCATTCCGTTATCTAAATATAAAATTTTAAAATATGCAAAATAAAATATCTAGTGGGAAGTCTCCCCGCTAACCAGCGAGCGAAACAGTTCATGTTGTAAAGAAGTAGTAACTTCCATTCTTATCAAATAGAGGTTTTTTGAGTAAATTATGCACTTATGCACCATTTAACATAATTTTTTTGATGAATTATTTAGTGTGTTAGTTAAAGCATTAGTGCTGCATTAAGAAAAGTTGTTAGTGCAAAACTGCCAAATGTTTGGAACGAACTATATAAAAGATTTCATGCTAGACGTGTTACGAAAGGTTCGCACACCAAACATTTTTAACCCCCCTCCCCCCCCCCCCAAAAAAAAAAAAAACTTGGAATGAATTTTTTTTTATTTCCATATATTACTTATTATGATATGTGTAATAATTTTCAAAATCCAGTTATGTATTTGTGCTAATGTGTATATATCTCAACAACGCGGAGACGAGGTCAAATAATTTATGCGTGAGCAAATATAATTCAATGTACTCTTTTGATATTGCTGCATACTTAGATTTTTTTTTTTTTTTTTTTTTTTTTTTTTTTTTTTTCATTTTTACACTAAGTTGTAGTTTCCTGGTAAGTATAAAAGAACAAAATGTTAATAAAGATAACTTGATCGCAAGGGCGCGTGTAAAAAACTGTAAGAGATATTGTAAGTAACATTTCATCAACAGTCAGATTTTTCTACACATTTTAGATAGCTTTAAAAAAGAATTGCAACATTCATCAAAATAAAGTTTATAATAGTTAAATGCAGGTATAAACATTTTTTTTTACACATTGTTTGTAACTGTCAAATAAGATAAATGAAAAAAAATCGTTTAACGACAAGTTTGTGACATGTAAAAAAGTAATATAAAGAGAAATATGGAAATATATTGAAGAAGCACACATTATGCTATAATCTCTTTTCTTTTTAAAATATGGTAAGGCTGGCTTGCAGAGACTTTAAAGAGTTAAGGCCCCTGTCCTCGCTCGAAGAAACGCTCGCGAGCTAATGCTATTCCTATGAGAAAGCATTTTTCTAATAACTCTTTCGCATTTTGACATTTTTGAATAATTTTTTTTTTTTTTTTTTGCATTGGATAGCTGAGGTGCATGCCGACAGCGCACCTTTTTTACTTTTTCGATTTTGGTTGCAGATATTTTTTTAAAAAGCACTTTCAGTTTCGAAACCGGTTTTGAAAGTAAAACTATCTTTGTAAAAAATATCTGCAACCAAAATCGAAAAAGTAAAAAAGGTGCGCTAACGGCATGCACCTCAGCTATCCAATGCAAAAAAAAAAAAAAAAAAAAAAAAAAAAAAAAAAATTATTCAAAAATGTCAAAATGCGAAAGAGTTATTAGAAAAATGCTTCCCCATAGGAATAGCATTAGCTCGCGAGCGTTTCCTCGAGCGAGAACAGGGGCCTTAAACACTTAAGTTATTCTGGTCGTTACGCATTTCTGTACTTTAATTTTTATATATGCAGTGAAACCTCCAAATAGGAGACACTCCGAATAAGGGACACCTCTATTTAAGGGACAAAACTTCTGGTCCCAGTCCCTTGATATAGGACGTGTAACATATTTACCTCTGAATAAGGGACACTCTATTTAAGGGACACTTGAAAATGAGATTAAAGGGACTGGTTTTTGCATTTTATGTAATGAAGTAGTCTGTGGTGAAAATTAAAATACATATTTTTGTGAACTTATCAAATAGATAGACAGTCACGTTGATACAGAGTAAATACGACACAGTTAACGACAACTTATTTACCAACAATTGTGATTCGACATCAGTGCGTTTATTCGCATTGAAAGTATTGCTGAAAATTGTGAAGATTATTCTGAAAGCGGAGAATAAAAGAAAATTGTGAAACAAAAACAATATAGATGCTTTTAGGCTGTTCTCAAATCTAAAAAAAGCAACTTTTAAGATATAAGTTTTAATTTATTTTTACTCAGAAAGGCCTGAAACTAGGTAGTGTTGTTGTTCAGAAAATATGTAATCGACCAGTTTTTCTTTCTCACTTTTTTTTCTTTTTTGCAAATGTGATAGACTTTTCAGAAAATATAATCAAAGTGGGTGTTTTGAACCGAATTTCCACGCGAAAGAAGAATAACTACTAAAAGAGTAAAAAACATCTTTGTCACGTGATCAAAATCGTTTAGACCTCAATAGATAACTTACTTAACGAAAAATTGAAAACACAGTTCAATTCCAAATCGCTTCCAGAGTCAAGCGTTCCAATTTTAATTGTGTCAAAACATTTTCCACTTGCTAAGCAGAGTAGTTGAGATTTATTGCGTTAAAATACGCAAAACAATTGAATACTTTTTTTTTTTTTTTTTTTTTTTTTTTTGTAAATACTGCTGGTAATGAAGAATTAAAATTTAGGAGTATGATAAATGAACACTTGAAAGGTTTGTACTAAAAAACTGAAATTTTGCAAAACAATCCCTCTTGGCTGATTACTTCATATAAAATTCTTTCAAATTTTTTATATTTTTTGCATGTACACATTTTGCAAAAAAACAAATCAATCATTTAATGATTTAGTAATTAATTGAAAATTTTAATTCTCTTTTTTTTTTGTCTAATTAACGTAATTTATACATTTAGGGCACATTTAAATTTCACCTTTAATGCTTTGTTATTTTTATATCCTTCTTAACGATTAATGAAAAATAATACAAAAAACTCCGAATAAGAAACACCTCTATTTAAGGTACAAAGGTTCCGGCCCCATAGGTGTCCCTTATTTGGAGGTTTCACTGTATTAACTTACAACAATTAGAAAATTAAATCAAAATCTACAGTCTCCTCGTTCTAGAAAATGGTTAGTTGTACTCTCAGTTTGACTAAAGAAAATCACCTCTTTGGTTATCTGTCTTAGGAGTTATAATTTTTCAGTCGGATGGAAAAGCGCCCACGTCGGGATTTGAACTTAGGTCCTTGGCTTAAGATGACAAGGCTCTATCAACTAAGCGATCCAGGGCAAATCAGGCGGACACAATTCACTAAAAGAACTTTTTGATGATGACATCTGATCTATTACCTGATATGGATCAACAGAACAAATCACAGGTAATGAAATTCTGAGTAAAGGGTGGATACGTAATTACACTTCATTATCTTAAAACAATTTTTATAATTGGTAAATAAATCATAATAGTTAGTAGCTTAAGCCAACGTCCTGGGTTCAAAACCCAGTCTACTCTGTTTGAAAATTCCTAGGAGTTATTTACCATTTAGAATAATTGTGTAGAACTGATGAAGTGGTCTGTCTTTAAGTTATTTTTGCATAGTGAAAATCTTTGTTGTCAAGAAATTATTGATAAATCTCAACAAATCGCTAAATTATTCTCAATACTTTTGAAGTTGTTTTAGCGCGAATTCTAAAAATTCATTTACTTTTTTTCTTCTTAGATTTACGAAATATTTAGGAGTGCGCGTCTCCCTACGTTCACCCAAAAAGTAGGAGGGAGGGGGAGCTCAGGCTAAACCAGCACAGATAAAAATGTAAACTTCCACTTACCGTTTTAAGATGACTTATTTTAGTTTTAAATATAAAAATAGCAACTGAAACGTTGAAACAGACAAAGTTCTTTTTCTTTTTACTTTCGGAGCTCAAATAATGTGACAGGTTGTTTTTGCTTTTAGTATTCTGTTTCGTTCACCAAGAGATGAGATATGAATGAATCACAGAAACCGATATAAAATTACAGGAAATATACGAGGTATTACTTAACATTTTATGCAATTCTGGTTGATTCACGTACCTTTTCCTTTATAGTTTATAGAATACAGTTCTTTAAATTAATCACTGTTTTTTACTTGAGAATAAAGTTTAATATAAACGAAAGTGTCACTACAAATGTTAAATGTTAAATTAGGGGTCGGGAACCATTTTCAGCTGCGGGTCACCACAATGTGCGTATAAAGGCTGATCTCAACTGCTTTGCTCAACAACCGTAAAAGGTTTTGCCACATTTAATAACTCATTTTTTAACGGAAAGATAAAAAATAATCGACAACAAGTACATACTATAAAATTTATTTCTAAAATATAGTGATGCGAGTAGAATTTAAAAATATATACAAGTATAGAATGTTGGCGTAAAATTAATGTGAATGGACTTGGCGTCCAAGTCTTTGTATTCATACAATTTTTACTATTATATCTAATAGTCATAAAAAGAAAAGGCATACCAATTGATTTAGGAAGGTTCAAAGAAAGATCTTGTTACTTTTCGATTAACCGGGCGCTGGTGCTATACATAAATACATACCTATACATAATGTACATATATACACACACACACATATATATATAAATATATATAACCATCATATACAATAATTCAACATCTACAATGGATATAGAATATATATATATATGAGTATATACACATATGTATATTTATCGATATACATGTGTATATAATTCTGGCGCCCGGCTAACCAAGAAGTACCAAGAAATTTTTGTGCCAATGAAACAAAATTAAAAAAAAGAAATCACCCATGCCTTTTTAGGTGCGTTCGTAATTATGTAAATACGTAGCACCTATTGTTGTCGCTCAGTCCGTCCGTCTGTCCGCATATAACAACGCAAAAACTACCCAACCGAATCGTTTGAAATTTAAAATACATAATTATAACATAATTTTGTCGAGTCATTTCAAATTTTATGAAAATCGGATGGATAGATCAATTACAGGGACAATCAAAAGGATTCCGTTACATTACGGTCAATAGGGGAAAAAGTTTCAAATGCATTTTAGTCGTTTGAAATTTAAAACATATAATTATTGAGTAATTTTGTCGAGCCATTTCAAATGTTATGAAAATCGGATGCATAGATCAATTACAGGGACAATCAAAAGAATTCCGTTACATTACGGTCAATGGGGAAAATTTTTTCAAACGCATTTATATCGTTTGAAGTTTAAAAATATAATTATTATGTAATTTTGTCGAGTCATTTCAAATGTTATGAAAATCGGATGCATAGATCATTTACAGAGACAATCAAAAGTATTCCATTACATTACGGTCAATGGGGAAAAAGTTTCAAATGCATTTTAATGACGTTACACTCATTCGAACATAATAGAATTGGCATGAATCTATGAAATATATACAAAAATATGCATTCCGTACAATCTGTGATGCAAAGAATTTTTATTATTAAATTACAGGGTCACACAAAAGTATTCCACTACATAATGCTATACGGGGAAACATTGTTTGGGACGTGTTTTAATTATATTCAACTATTTCACATTTTATGAATAAGATATACGTTGCTGAGGTGTAATAAAAATTACTTCCTGCATATTTACAGAAACGTAAAGATTTCGACTACTATATTGTATCCGGAGTACGCTCTACTATATCAGCAAGATCTGAATATTTTTAAAACTTCGGTATCGTACGAACGCACCTCATTTGCTACGTTCACGTGCAATTTCCAACTTGTTTTAAACATGTAGCTGAAAAGTAAAAAGTAAAGTTCTATAGATAATAGCACTTCAATGTTAAAAAATAAATTCTAAGTAGCTACAGAAACATAATAAATCTCAAATGTTACTATTCTAAAAATTTTAAACCTAGTTCGAGAAGAATCCCTTTTATATTATACCCGAAGCTATTTGTTAGAATATAAATTAAGATTGAAAACTCATTTTTCAATCCCGCCCCTTTTTTTTTCTTCAAAAAAGATGAAAGAAAAAGTGATGCCGACATATGGCAAAATTTACGATGCTTTCTTTTTACGGTTAAGAAGTCTTCGTTTGAACGCTCTACTTATTTTCGGCAATAACATAAAACGCAATTGTGTTCTTCGTGATCCATTAAACATAGAAAAAAATTTCGTTTTCTAAAGTTACTGGATAAAATGTTATAATTTCGCATGCAGCCAATAAACTTAAAATTCTGACAAACATAAAACAAATATTTTATAAATTGTATTATATAATGGGTTATGCTTTTATTATGACACATTCTAATGTAGCGGGCTCCTTACGATCAACCCGCAGTATTGAAAGCATTATAATCTCTATAAATAAAAGGAATTCTGAGGATAATTAATTGAATAATTGAATAATTATTTGAGGCACAGATAGGCTCTCATCCTCTATACCTTTTATTTATAGAGATTTTACACAGCTTAGGTAAACGCAGAAGAAATATAAAACAGATAATGTATTTATCACAAAAAATCGTCTGCTAAGAAAATCTTTTTTCATTTTGAACTCTATAAATAAAAGGAATAAAGCAGAAGAAATATAAAACAGATAATGTATTTATCACAAAAAATCGTCTGCTAAGAAAATCTTTTTTCATTTTGAACTTCTATAAATAAAAGGACAGATAGGCTCTCAAACAGTGAATCGTCGAATATAATTGAAGAACAAATGGAAGAACAAATGGAAGAACAAATGGAAGAACAAATGGAAGAACAAATGGAAGAACAGATGGAAGAACAGAAAGAAGAACAGATGGAAGAACAAATGGAAGACCTCTTCATTAACAATAAAAAAAGATATGCAAACGAAACCCCAGAACACCGATCAAACATATCTGCCGGAAACTGACGAGACATGGCACAGAAACGTGAATGTGTGGGGTTGTAGAACTGGCATTCAGATAGTCTTCGGGCTACTGAGGGCGGGCAACCGTCTAGTTAATAATAAGAAAAAAAAGGGGGGGTCAAGTGCGAATACTATTCGCGTTCAATAGGTTCCGTACAATAAATAAATAAATTATTCACCATTAGAAAAACAATCGTTACTTAAAAAACAATCATTACTAGAAAAGTATGAATGGATATCCCATAAAAGTTCAAAGAGATATGAAACCTAAATAAACCAAATATTGCTATTCTGTATGATTCTTTTTTAATCTTATCCGAATCTGTTTATGACGAACGCAATTCGTTAATGACAATAAAAGAAGTGCATGATTAAACTTTATTTGGCATTTCATAAAACTAAATTCTGTTCTTTTTATAGTGTAGCTAAAACAAAATCCTTGTTCCAAGTTTAAACTTAGCATTGTGCTAAGCGCGCTTTGAGAGGACGTCGTAAATAACACTGCCTTGATATAATAGGTTACGCATTTATTATGACATATTCTAATGTATCAAGCTTCTTATGATCATCCCGCAATATTGAAAGCATTGTAATTAATACCGAAGTCTGTCCAGACTTTTCTCTCAGAGCTGTTTTTTTTTTTTTTTTTTTTTTTTTTTTTTTTTTGAGAAATTAAGAAAAACTTTTGAGAAAAAAACATTTTGAGAAAAATCTAGTCCTAATTTTGTGAATTTAAAACAATCGTTATAATTTAGATTATTTTCTATACATTTTTTAAAAAGCTATATGTGAGTAAAATACATATATTTTCTTTTTAGGTGTGAAAGTGACAGATCAGATTTTATTTTTAAATGATTAAATTTAAGAAAAGTTTAGTTTAGAGCTGAAAAAAAAAAAAAATTGTAAAGGCCTATTTTTAAACCAAACAATTAAGTCAAGTAATCATGTATACAAGATATTTTTGTTATCAGCAACGTCTTGTATAAAAATGTCATTTCGTTTAAAGGGAAGTTTTTTTTTTTTTTTTTTTTTTTTTTTTTGTTTATTTATATATACAATCGGCTCAAATGTTTGAATTATCCAGAGTTCCAGTGGCGCCAACTTATTTGGACCCATGGGGCCTTAGCCCACCCAATAATTTTGAGACCTAGCGTGCCTCTGCCTAATATTCACTGTTCTATTTAGTTCATTATTTTTATTTTTCTCCCTCGAACAAAATATATTTTGTCAATGACCATGTGTTTTAATTCTCCAACTGACTCTCATGAAATCTCCAAAGATTGAAATGTCCATGTTTAACTTTCTGCTACTTCAATTTTTAGTGGTGTTCATGACATGACAAGAGGATATTACAATAAATATTAGTGTTTTTATAACGAAAAACGCATGAGAATGTAATTTAATAAAATTGCAACTTTGTTAAAACATGATAGCTTGACTTAAAATTCTCATCATTCATCTTCTGCGTACCTTTTAAAGAAGAACAAACTGGTCCTACCATTTTACCAAAATATTTGAGCCCACCCAACAATTTGGAGCCAATCCAATATTTTCAAATTTAGCGCCACTGCAGAGTTCGATTTATGGAAAGTATGAACGGAAAACATGTTTAAAGGGGTACTACAGTGCTCAGCAAAAGTTTAGATACTGGTGTTTTTTAACCTTTAAATAAAAAATACGAACACGAGAGTTTTAGAAATGGCTATACTTACTTTTAAATATATTTTAAAAACAATATACAATAAAAATAATGGTTATAATGTAAGATAACATATAATTTAACTGAAAAAAGTAAAATTTGCATATTGCAAAAGTTTAGACACTTTTTTGATTTTTAGCCAATTGTTCATGGATAAATGCAAATTTCCAAGTTATGATGTCACATGTCTGAAGTATTTAATTACACCTCGATATAGCATCAGTTAGTGAAGCTGCCGCGAGCTAAAAATATTCATTTAGATGAGGTAATTGAAGTAGGGAAGCTGAAATGGAAAGGGAAGACAGTTGCAGAAATTTCAGCAGCACTGAATCGTCCAAAGTGGTTTGTCTATGAAGTATAGTCTAAGGATAACTCTTCCCCCCCCCCCCCCCCAAAAAAAAAAAAAAAAAAAAAAAAAAAAAAAAAAACATAATCTGAAAGACTGTGTGACAAGAAAATGCGATGTCAAAAGGATCAAGAAAGGGACATTTACACAAATAATGATTGTTAATAACATTAAAAGTCAGTCAGGAAATTCTGTGTCGACGGACATGATGCTTAGATGAATAAAGAAACAGGTAAATCAATTTACATGACAATAATAAAACAATCAGCTTTAAAATCTCGCTATAAATTGTCCAGAATTTAACTTGCAAACATACGTCATATGGACCCAAATGGTATGATATTCAGTAACGAAAAAAAAAGTGGAATTTGAATGGCCCAAACACGTGGGCAATGGGCATACTACTGGAATGACTTAAGCAAAGATCCTGGGACTTTATTAAGTCGACAAAAAGAAGGTGAATTTTAAATAATTTGGTCTTCACTTAGCTTTAATGCTCGTGCATCTGTGGAGTTATACATTGGTTGCCAAGCAACACAAGACTACGTACATACGTTGGAGATTAATTTTTAGTCATTTGGGAACTTTTGCTGATCTAAAGTATGGGTTTTAGCATCTATTCATGTTGCATACAAAAGAAGAACTTCGTCTAAAAACTGAAAATACTATTGATCTCAACTGGCCGGCGTGTAGTTCTGATCCGGACCCAATCGAAAACTTTTGTAACATCATATGTCGTAATGTTTATGCAAATTTTTGTTATAGTTTTCTTTTAATGAGTTTCGAGCTGCTGTTGAACATGTTTGGTACGAAATAGACCCCTAAGTGACGCAGCATTTAGTTTTTTCGATGAAAAGTCACATTCTTGCACTAACTGCAAACAATGCGGGTGCAACTCGATTTTAATTTGTAGTTATTTTTTCTGTAAATACACAAATTGTCTATACTTTTGCCACAATGTTATTTTATTTATTTATTTATTTATTTATTTATTTATTTTTGTCATTATATTTTATGTAAAAGGTAAAATTCAAAATTTATTGTGTGTGAATAAAGGATAAGTCACAACTAATATTTCACAGAGGAATTACAAACATTCGGTACATACTTCAGAAAATAGAAGCATAATCGATCATTGTCTAAACTTTTGCTGAGCGGTGTATTACAAAGAAATTAATGTTTATAGTATTTTTTCAAATTTATTTTGGCTGTTATCATTAGAATATGACTTATTATTAAATTAAAAGATATAAATACACAAACTAATTAACCACTTGGAGGGCGGTGAGATATATTATATCCCATCTACTGGGGTATATTATATCCTGCAGGATATATTGCAGTCTACTATTAAGGAGATTTTGCACCAGAAAAGTTTTATTAAATTTTTCTTTTCTAAGTTTGGCGGAAAAAAAAGTCGTAAAATTTCTTTTCCTTATATTTAAATATAATTTTTTCCCCAAATTTCAGGTGGGAGTTGAGAATTACACAAACGCAATTGCTTGTCCCTCAAAGGAAAAGGATTAAGGGATTAGGAACAAGCACAAACGTATATGAAGTGGAGGTATCGTTAGAGGACAGACGCGGCAATAAAAAGCAGATATCAAATGCATGGGACTGTATGCGTAGTTGTTCAGAACAATTCTGACAAAAATGAAAGAAAGAAAGTGAATCCCCGGACTTCATATTCTAAGGATGTGAAATCCGAGAAATATGAGGAAAAATGAAAAAAATTGGAATATCGTTAGTTCGAATTAAATGAAGTCAAGAGAAAATAAGTTCGAATAAATGAAAATTTTTCACGTTATTCTGCTATTGAAATTTTCGGGACTTCATGTTTAGTTCGAATTAAGCGAAGATTCAATTTATCCGATTTCGAATTAACGAGAGTCGACTGTATGTATATTTAAAACCGTGTAAGCAGTATTCTCATTTTTATTTTCTATTATGACACTGGAATTTTCAAAAATTACTTATTTTTACTTCATCGCTCTTTTAAGTAATAGTCCCAGAACTTGTCTTTTTAAACTGTTCTTTTTGCTTGAATTCACCATATGGTGCTTTAAAATGTTCAATATTTACACAGTAATATAATTATACAATATTATTTGAAGTGTTAAAATTTAAACTCCCAGTTCAGCAGCTTTTAACACATAAAATATTAAATTAAGCCTATATATTATTAGAGATATTTTAAAATCCAAGCATAAAAGATACTTTCTTTAAGAGAGAAGAAGAATATACAGAAAAAACAAATTAAGAATCTTAATTTCCGGAGAAAATAATTTAAATATACGAATGCATTCTGCATTCTAGAATTAACATTAGCGAGGGAAATTCGGAAATTGACTAACTAACAGCCTTAATGTGTGAAATCAAAAATTTATATAGTCCGCTTCTTGTTTAAAAGAGGCCACACGGCACAGTGTTGTACCTAGCCATAAAAACACTCACACTAACATATAAATATGGATCGAAGTTCATTGAATTTTTAATTTCATTTACCTATTGAAGGTGTAAGGGGAGAGTTGTGTTTTTAAATTATACAGTTTCTTTCAACATTATTACAATGAGATAGTGCAGCGAACAGTACCAGCAATACTGCTACTAAAACGGGGAAGAACGTTAAGAAAATTCCTGAATTCTTCACACATTAATATTAGCAAGAATACCTTTAAAAGTTGTCACTGTATGCTTGCTATAACAGTTTAGGTCTCTTGTACATTTTCTATGCATGCATCGCTATGCCGTATATACAAACGAATTTAGATTCGAGCTACAGGAGCTACAGGACACTATTATTATTTATTTTCCATGCTGATTATAAACAGTAATTTTCAAATGCTTTCATTATATGCATCTTATTTAGGAAAAAAAAAACCTGAATTATAAATATAAAAAAAATTTAAATCACGATAGGGTGAATTCAAGCAAAAAAGAACAGCTGAAGAAGACAAGTTCTGAGGCTATTACTTAAAAGAGCGGAAAAGTAAAAAGAAATAATTTTTGAAAACTCCATTGTCATAAAAATGAGAATACTGTGTAAATGGTTAAAAAAAAAAAAAAAAAAAAAAAAGAAAAGAAAGAAAGAAAGAAAAAAGTTAAAAAAAAATAGAAACGAACTTAAAAAAAAACTTTTCCTCAAACGAAATGACATTTTTATATAAGATGTTGCTGATAACAAAAATGTCTTATATGCATGATTACTTGACTTAATTGTTCTCACAATGTCTAAGTATTTTTTTTATAAGAATGAGGATTTTTTCCATAAAAGTATTTTAGTGCAACTGCAATTTCTTTCAATGAAATAGAAAACTAATCGCATTAGATCAGGGCTTAATTTAAAAAAGAAAAAGAAGAAGAAAAAAAAAAAGAAAATACCGGAGTTCAAATATTCTGGAATAATAATAACTGCGGTGCGGTTCCCTCCACCCTCATATTTATATTTATACATTATTTGTAAAAAGTAAAGCAATTATTTTGCCTTCAGCAGAAGAATATTCTTAATATAAGGTACCCTGGGGTAATAACGCCACGTTAAGGTTCTACCAATTTTCACGGCTTAGTTTTAGATTGTATTTTTCAAACAAATATAGGATCTGATACAGCAACTCATTGACTATCTATATAAAATAAAATAATTTAACAGATATATATTCATAAAATGTAATGACGTTTTTCCTTGACCAATGCTATTTGGCGTTAATACCCACCTATATGGGTAATAACGCCATGCAAACAAAACTATAAAATAAGATGGAATAATGGCATGTAGATTGCCCAATTCCAAAAATACAAACTCTACAGCTCTAGAAATGGACAAATTGCAATCTAAGCTATTGAAAATGTACAATTTTTTTGTGACTCTGAAAGAAAAAGAAAGGTGTTGTGGTGACGGGGGGAGGAGGCAAAAGAATACCAGATTCTAAGCTACGTTTTGCTTAAAAATGACCATTTAAATAGAATTATTAGAAACATTGCACGGATTATTTGAATCAGTATTTATATTCCCATGTATGCATTCTATGCGATAGAAAATATCGATTTTTTTGTGAAAGTGAAAGAAAAAGGAGCGAGGGAGAGCTTCAACAGAATATAACACCCTGTGTCTCTCTTTGCTTAAAAAGTCCCGCTTAAATATGATTATAAGAAACATTGCATGGTTTTAACCATTCATAATGTAATATTTTAATCATGTGAAGTTTTATAATAACTAGAGTTATATGTAATAAATATTTTTGTTAAACCTTAACTGCTGTTAGCGTCTCACATACCGCTGAGTTTTTCAAGTTTCAGAGTTTAACTTGCAATTTTTAGTTTAACTATAGATACCGGGAAAATTTTGTTTCATTTGGAGTCCTATTACTATCTCTAGAGACTTTTGAATAGCTGTATTTCATATATAATAGTCCTGTACATAAGGTTCAATACAAAAATAATATTCTAAAAGTTAATTTAACATTTTATTCATCGTTATATTAAGCGGTCTGAGAGGCCGCTCACAGTAAGTTATGCGACAATTTTTGTCACAGCAGTTAAGGGTTAACACTATTATAGTAATCCAGTAAATAGTTTTTAACCCATAACTCCACACTAATGCGGATTCTCCAAACCTACAGTTAAATTGTCGACGCTTTAAAGAACATGCTTTAATACACTTTTAATAAATTGAATAAAATTTTTGATTAAAAAATATTATCCCAAAGAGATCTCTTATTCAATTTTATACATAATTCATATGGTTATATATCATTATCTCTATATTAGCCACAAAATTAACCTTTAACTGCTGTTAGCAATCTGACTGAACACTGTACCCCCTCCCCCCCCCCCCAAAAAAAAAATAGCATTTAACTTGTATTTTCCAGTTTAACTATAGTTACAACTGAAATTCTCTTCCGTTTGGAGTTCGCGTAATATTGTTAGAAATATTTGAATAAATTAAATTTAATTAGAATTAATTCTGTACAAAAAGTTTAGCGCAGGAACAGTATTCTATGATTTTTAATCATGGATCGCCTTTTAACCTTTAACTAATGTTACCGGTCTCGTAGACCACTATTTTTCTTTTAATTTTTTAGTTTAACTTGTAATTTTCAGTTTAACTGCGAACACCACCGAAATTTTGTTCTATTTGGAATTTTAGTACTATTACCAGATACTAAATAGGTGAATATTAAGTATAATACTCTTGTATAAAAAGTTTAGTACAAAAACACAATCCTATGAGTTATTCCCGCCTTTTATTCATCTTTCAATTTTGCTGTCTCACAAACAGCATCACATTCATACGTTACAATTTCTGTCACATCAGTTAAAGGTGAAATTTATAAAGTTTTGAAAAACCGAACGCTGAGAAAGCGGACAGTTAAAATTTCGAACTCAACTGAACAATCCAGTGGAAATTTAATAGAAAACTGATTTTGAAGATGTTCGAATTTGAATCTCGAAAACATTTTGATATAGTTTTATTTACAAGAGTTAAAAATTATTTTTTACATTAGTAAAAAAAAATAATAATAATATAATAAAAAATAAAATAGAGAGATTATTTTTAAGTATTGAACACCCTCCCCCCTTAATCTTACCATTTCAACAATGATGATAATGCTGTCCCATATTAATATATAAACCCCCTTCGGATATAGTTCGGCCACTGTTGGGAATCAACCAGGGTAATAACGCCAATCCCTGGCGTTATTACCCCGGGATACTTATTGGGCAGTAAATCCTAAACTACAAATTATCTCGAGAAAATATCCAAAATCTTCTACAACAATTTGAAAGTACGTGAAATGTTCTACAAATTTATGTAATAAACAAAGTATTTCCGGATAAAAAATATAGTCTTCAAATCAAAAACCTTATCTCGCAAATTTTAGATCAAGCGTTAATTTTAGTTGCATGTAAAAACAATAAGACCTAAAAATGAAACAAATTAACTTGAAGCTGTTTTTTGCGATTTATATGACTCAAAACCCTTCTGCGCAGAGCACATGGGTGTCATTTACCTGATTATTTCATAATTATGCAAAATATAAGCACTTGGCGTTATTACCCCGCCTGGCGTTATTACCCCAGGGTACCTTATTATGACTACATATTATATGCATTGATATAACAAGATCTAATGAATGAACTGATCAAAAACAGTAATATCAGGAGTAAAAAAATTTTCAGAAATCCTGCTCTCCATTTATTTCTTTGTATTATCCTCCTGAGACCTGAGCAAAATAAAATACATATATTCTTTCAAAGATTAGTTTTTCTGACCAATTAGGCCAAAAAACTAATATTTTTTACAAAATCGATAAATTTTAATTTTTAAATTTTGCTGGGGGGCACATCCATTTGAATGGATATTGAGGTCATAAGCACTATAAAACTATAAAAAATTTATGCAGAAAAGATTTAAGGCAAAATTTATTTTTTATCAAGATAACATAAATTTATTACTCAAAAATAATTATTGTTAATAAAAATAAATTGTAAATGTAAATTATTAACAGTTAATGCTAAAAAAATAAATTAAGCTCCATGAAATGTTTTAAAACAATTTCGTTCAGCAGCTATGCATAAAAACATTTGGCAATTTGTGCAACGAAATTTAATTTTTTTGTTACAGCCTGTATTTCTACAATGCTCAGAGTTTTTGATGTTGGCAAGTTCTGGCATATATTTTGCTTCTTTCTGCCGAAAAGGAATTAATGGCTAGGCTAATCGATTTTTTTCTGCTTTAAGTTGAACTTCACCATCACTATCCAGATCACCACATGAAGCTATGGGCATATTTTTTGTACCATCTGCTATTAATTTCTCTGAAATACCTATTCGAAACGCCATAAACTTAAAAAAGTCTTTCTTTCGATATCCATTAATTTCATAACCTCTTTTGTATTGCACAGCTTTCCACAGCTTTTTTTATTTCTCTGCTTGTGAAATATTATTATCAAAAACAACCTTCAAGTTTGATCGGATAAAAAAGTACCTGTCCCTCCTCATTGCATCAGAAATTAGTTGTACCCGAGTACTACACTTCCAGAACATCTTGACTTAAGGAAACCCCAATGTACTCATGAGCAAAGTGATACCAACAAAAGTTTTAACTTCAGAGACAGTTATGTTGAGGGAATTTCTATTTTTCATAACACATGTTCTATTTGTGCAGTCAGCAATTAGTTTGTACATATATCATCTATGTAATTTAAAAAGTAATCATGTGGAATGTAGTTATGGCGATTCCGTACATCTGAATTAAGTTCTTGAATAATTTCAGGAGCATCTGGGATACTCGATGGAAATCTGAAAATAATATAAAATAGTTTCAGAATTTCTAGATAATCATACACTATTTAGTTAATTGTAAAATTGTAGCATTTAAATAGCTGAAATAGTATTTATATTACACTAGATGTCTTTCATATTAGAAAAGGTTCAAGATCAATTATTATCATGAAAATCTGATAGTAAAATAACAGTACAATATGTATGCACTGCGTATTCAATAGTAAGTTATTATATTAAAACAAAAGTAATAAGTTCATTGCTATAATTACTTTTTGCAATTATATATTTTCAAGACACACACATAGCTGACAACATTTCTGGATTTTGAATACCAATAATTTTAAAGGAAAATATTTGCCTTCTTTAATGCCAATAAATAGAAGAAATACTCAGATTGAATAAAATAAAAATTATTCATAAAAATTAGTAGTATTAAAAAATGTAAAAGTTAGCAGCTATGCACAAACACACATAACATATGTTAAAAAATATTATTTTATAAGAAATTGCTTCAAAGATCTCTTTCCATGTAAAAGTTGACGCTTCCTTTTTTTCCTCTACTATTTGTTCGGATTTTTCTATCGGGCTATCCTCAATATCTGTTTCATCCGAAGAATCACTTAAATCCAAAACTGGATTTAAACCTTTATCAGTAATAGGATCATTAATCTCATTATCATCACTACAATCATCAATTTCGATATCAGATAAATCACCATTAGCCATTAATTTTAACTCTTCTAGCTCTGTCAATCCTACAGATTATTAAAACATACATAAATCACATGTTTATTTATTCTTAAAAGACATAAAAAATTCTAATTTGTAAAAAATACTCTCTAAAACTAAGAAGATATTTATTTTTAAAAGGGAAGATTTGTTTACATTGGAAATAAAAGTACAAAGCCTAATTATGCAATAGATGAATTGAGAACTGACATCCATTTTAATGGATGTTTTAAAAACAAGCTAATTAAAAAAATATGAACATATTCAACATTATTAATTTATTTTATCTTAAAACAAAAGATCAGAGTATCAGAAAAACATTAAAATAATACTAAAAGATAATAAGAATAATATGAAAAGCGAAACTTACCGCGAGAACGTCGATTTCCAACGTGGCTCATGTTCTCCGCCATTTTATAAACAAATAAATTGCTGTTCCCAGATTCTTAAAGTTAAAAAGGGATTTTTGATTCATCCGTTATGATATCATGCCAGTTCTTGATTTCAAAAATGTAAATTTTCGCAAGAGGAAGGAAAAGTAAAACATCCATTTTAATGGATGTTAGGTCTCAGGAGGTTATGGCTGCTAGTCACTCAGCTTTCGAATTCCCCTCAATAACATTAAATCTATGGGTGTTCAAAGCATTCTTAAATTCAAAATATATCGTCGGCAAAATATTTTTAAGAACTCAAAAATTACATGTCATAAATATTAAAATATTTATCAAATAAAAACTATTGGATAGTAATAAGTAAAAAGTGAATAAAACTATAGTTTAAATTATGCATTTCTATAAAGTTGCTAAAAAAAAAATACATATAGTAATATACGATAAAACGAAATATCAAATAAGAATTATTTGATAATAATGTGTAAACTTGAATGATAACTTTAAATATATTCATCAAAGTATTTGTTGATGCTAAAATATCTTTATTTGTATCTTATGTATTAAATAATATTTAAAACTAGAAATAAAATTATGAAATTAAAAGTAATAATTAATAAAAATGATTAAAATTGAATAAAAATGTTAAATATACTGACCAAAAATGTCAATAATGTAAAAAGTATTTTTGATTGGAAATATAAATAATTAAATACATCTAATAAATTTATTCAATTGTAACGAATAAAACTGACTATTAATTCGAAATATGCATACTAATGTATGCGCTTATTTATCAAACTAGTCAGAATTCAATTATTGTGTTAGAATCACTAACTCTCAGAAATGTTACCTTCTGCAGTCTGCGTTTGATACTTCAACGAGTTTGCGAAACACGATGTTTAAATAGAGATAGTTCAATTTAAAACGAATTAATTTAAAACGATAAATAACATTATTGAAAGAAAAAAAAGAAAAGAAAATCAAAGTTATTCACAATCCCACAATCGAAAATTTTCTTTTCTTTTTTTCTTACTGCTCAACAGAATTTGTTGCAACAAAATAAAGTTTAAAAAGGAGTCACTGTTTTATTCTCAAACAACAAATCCCAGAGCTTAGTAATTACTCTCTTAAAAAGTCAGCCACAAAATAGCTCAAGTTAAGCTGAAATCCACTCAACTCAATGTTGAAAGGCAGCTTCTCAAAAAAGAGTTGAAATAACTCGAGTTTTAATCATTTTAAATGAAGTTGAGCTATTTAAATAACCAATTTAGATCAAGAAGATTTAATCGTTTGAAAAACAACTCTATTATTATCGAAAAAATTACAGCTCTTTCATGAGAAGCCAAATCAGCTCTTTCGTTTTAAGAATGTACGACGACAGACAGACAAATAAACAATTTCTAACCGAGATAAAAGAAAAAAAGAACACCCGTCCATCAACAAATAAAATATTTCTAATTGAGAAAAAAATAAGAGAAAGCACGCATTATTTGGAGTCTGTTAGTCAAATGCACTCGCAGAAATGACAGATTTATCAAATGTTAAAAGCTTACACACACTTTTACCATTCAAAGTTCTGCAGAAAATTTTGTGATAAATAAAAAATATTGTTTTACTAGACATGCTTTATGATCGAAAAGAGATCACATTTCAGAACCATCAATGAGAAACATAAATTGATGATGAAATAAATTTTCCTTTCATTATAGTAATTTTTTGAAAAACTAAATTCACGTGGATGAAAAAAAAATATTAATTGATTCCGTTTGCTTTTCTAGTTACAAAAGAATGCTTTCTTCATTAACATAAATTCAAAAATGATCAAAATAAGTATTTTGTACGTTATATTATTTGAAAGAAAACGTTTCAGTCTGGTGGCATGAATATCAGTCGCTCGCGATCTGAATGTCAAAAGCTTTGTCGCGTATACCGGTCGCGTGAGATGTAAATGCAAACGACGCCGGCATGTATACCGATCGCTCGTCCCGAAGGGGTTAAAGTGATCCTTTTACGCAGGAACACATCAATATTCATATAATATGACTCAATTATATGAAATTTATTATTATCAAAATGCATTTATGGTTAAATACTTTGTTCCATTTTTGATAAAATAATGCATTTTTCCTTTTCAGAAGTTATTTAGCATTATTAAGCATTGCAAAAAACAAATTTTTATAGCAAATAAATACTACAAATATGTTTTAATGTAATAGCATATTCTTACTTAAAATACAAACATAAAACATGATATTTGCAGACTTTTCTGTTTTTTCACAGGTGATGCAGTTTTTTTTTCCCCTCGTCCGCCACTGTACATACATAAAAATGACTATATGTAAAGTAAAAATTTACGTTAATTTTTAATTAAATTTTTTCCCTAATCAAGAAGGGGAAATATAAAATCAGTTACAATATCACGTTATCACATATGTACACATCCTCATATGTTCCTTTTAAAGAAAACAATAAAATAAAATCTTACGATCCATTTTAATTAATTCTGGTTAAATGACGTAATTTACTGATTAATATCAAAACTGATATCCATCATTTATCACATAAACAGCTTTAATTTCATTTCGTCGTCAATTCTATCTAATCGACGCAGCCCAAGTTCTGAATCATAATCCCTAACAAACATGCGATGTAACTTCATACATACATAACAAATTATAGGTTATTAACCTATTAAGATTAATTTTCGGATTAATACTCTCGAATTCCATTTCGGACAAGGCTATTTTCGTTCATGATCAAAAGAAAGCAGCAAGTTAGTATATCCACAGATGTTATCGGGATTAGAATCCGGCTTGATTTTTCCAAAACCGGGTCGGGTTTTGGTTTGAGAAGATCTGGTTTGCATACATTTATTTAAAAAAAAAATAATAAATAATAAAAAGAAAGAAAAGAAAAAAAGTAAGTGCGAACTTTATTTCAGGAGATAATATAGGACGTTTCGGAACTTTACACATGAAATGGAAGGTAGAATCATGTGCGAATCACATTATACACCGCTCAAACATGAAAACTATTTGAAGACAACTCAAATCCGACAACGAGAGAAAAAAAAAAAAAAAAAAAAAAAAAAAAAAAACGTTGATTTGAAATTTTATAAAATAATTTTCATCGACTCGAACCCTACCCGAAACCCGGAAGGCTAATGAAAACTAATCCTTAAAAAAAAAATTGTGAATTAATCTACAGCAGTGATTTTGCAACTCTGATTTTGCAGACGCCACGGGATCCGCGAAAGTTTCGGTAAAATGTATCTTTTTTAGTTATCTATAATCCGAGAGGAAAAGAAAGGAAAAACTAAAGCTAATGTTTAAAGTAAACTGTTTAATTAATTTCCTTTATTTTACTATACAGGGTGTTTCGCTACCAGACCGACAAACTTTGAGGGGTGATAGTAGACATACAGACAAACATTATTAAATAGGAAACCATGGGGCGCAAACGTCTTCTGTAGGAGCTAGGGGCCATTAAAGTTTAAGGTCCTAAACTTCAAACGATGATAAAAAACAGAAAAAGTGGCCGATTCGTTAGCGGTTTTCGCTAAAATCATTCTTTATGTAACGAATTTTTATTTTTATTTTAAAGGTTACATTCAAAAATTGTCGATAGAGGGCGCTTTAGACTTTAGAGTAACGAACAAATACTTTTCACTGTTATTTTGTGCATGGGGTTGAAATTATTCTACAGTTTATATTTTAACTTAAATTTTAGGCCCAAAATTGGAAACATGGGGATCGGGTAACTAGCGAAAATTAAACTGTGGACCGAGGGGGAGATTTTATAAGCGCATAAACATTGGACAAACTTATCGATTTTGTTGTGGTTTGCGTGTAGGTCATTCCCTTGGGAATTATTTTATTCAAAATGACGTACAGCTTTGGTGTCCTCATTTTTTATAGAGGGCGCTTCCGAAGTATCTCCGACATTTCAATGGCATTACTCCTGGGTGTTTTACTACCAGACCACCATATTTCCAGGAAGTGTCAGGGATGCAAAAACGACTCAGAATCACATAGGAATGTAATGTTGAAAATGCTATTTTTGCGAGTTATGGTTAAAAGAAGCAGAGAAAAAAGCATCAGAAACAGGCAGAGAAACAGCAACACGTTAATGTGGACAGAAAACAGTTTATTTAAAGGTTTTACTATAAAAGGTGTCAAAATTAGGACCAGAAAAGTCCTATTTAATAATGTTTATGCATGTCTACTTTCATCCCTCAAAGTTTGTCGGTCTGGTAGCGAAACACCCCGTATATAGCTTTTGTATGCACTGTTTTTATTTTATTTGCTATTATTGTGTATATTCTAGGTGTGATATTCCGAAGAAATCCTGGGAGACTATGAAGAAAATGTCAAAAACGGTCCACGGTAACCAAGAAATTAAGAACCGTAGATTTACAAATTTATCTTTTCTCATTATGCTGTAAAATAAGTACAGCAGGTACTCTTAACGCCAAACTTGCAGAAAGCAAGGAAAAAGTTCAAAATATCTTATTCCAAAAAAGAAAATGACTTTCACACTATCGCTAAAGTAAAAATATTCATTTTATAGTATAAAATAACACATTTCCTATAAAAATTTTAATGGGAAAAAATGGCAATTTTTGACGCAGTTTTTTAATTGTACGTCTTTTTATTTTGATTAAATTTTAATTTTTTGTATGGTGAAAGCATTTACTGAATAACAATTTTCAAAATATTAATTGCATTCATTGCAGATTTTCATATGAACATTTAAAGAAATAGAGATTTCAAGTGATCCTGAATTAACTTCCAAATCAATTATATTTTGAGGATTTTTATTTATAACAGTTTTCAAAATTTCTTCATTGCCTGCTATCGCCAATTATTTTTATTTAGAAAACTATTTGTAAAAATATATATTCTGTTAATTCGAATTATCCGATGTGATAAAAAATGTGCTCGAATTAATAGAGCAGTTTTAACATTAGTTCTTGAGGACTTTAACTACTTTAAACTAACCGAACGCTCAAATTAACAGCGTTTGATTTATCGCGAGTCCACAGTAAAAATATATATATGCATCCATATTGAACTATATGCTTTTTCATGTAATATATATATATATATATATATATATATATATATATATATATATATATATATATATATATATATATATATATATATATATATATTTGACTTTTAAAAAAGATGAAAAATTCAATTAACTCGAATCCGATTTGTGCGATTTAAAACTCAACCAAAATCAAAACAACCAGTCATCTCGATCCAAACCTAATAGTAATAGTACACATCTGTGATATCGATGATTATGCGTTACGACCCAAACTGCAACAACAACCCCCCAAAAAAAAAAGCCAATGTGATTGACAAGCGATTTACTGAACATATGTCAAACCAAAAGTCGTTTAAAATTCCGAGTAAAAGACCATATGTCATACATTCGTATGTAAGCGAAAAATAAATCCACCATCGCAAAACTTTGCTGGACTTGGATGAAATGGTTTAGAGAGTGTACCTAAAGACAACTAACTCCTTATCTCTGGTGGAGAGACAGAAATTTTGTAGCATTAAACCCAAGGTCTAACATACTTAACTCCAGAAACACGACGGGAATAAAGCCGCCCCCAATATTTCTGTGATATCAAAAAACATAAAAAGGCGATTTTTATAGTCTCGAATCAAAAGGAAAATAAAGTATAATTCTTTATGGATTATTAGGTGGAAACAAATGTTAAACTATGTATTCTCTTTTAAGTGTAAACGAACGTTTTTGTAATCGTTTGCATGCGCTAAATACAATAAACAGTGTTCCTGTAACGTCACAAATGATAAAAATGGGGTTTTTCTTATAGCCTCGAACCGAAAGAAAGAATAGGAACCATTATTTACAAAAAAAGAAGATAATGAGAGTTCAAGAAAGAAAAGTCCTATCAATGCTTAAAAATTGTGGGAAATTATCCCAGGTTGATATTTTCCGGAAGATGTAAAGTTGCCCGTAGTTTTATCCAGTGGAAACTTTCGTCATAGATAAATTTTTAAGAGCAGGATTTGAAATTTCATAAATTTTCGTTAAAAAAAAATTAATAGCTTTTTTTTACGACAGAGCGAAATGGAGGAATAATGAAATCATGATGAAATGCGGTATTCCTACGATACCTAGTGGAGAGACCAATTCCACGAAGGGTTTTAATCTGTACCACTTTTATCTTTTGTAAATTAGTGTTCGCCGCGAATTCCTAGATTTTCGCACAGTACGAAAGTACGGGGTCTTAACAGCATTTTATTTTCCAAATCCCTTTTCATTACTATACAAGATATGAACAAGATCATATCAAATATTATGAAGCTTTTGGACGCAATATTCGATTATCGTGCGCCAAGTGCATCTGCTGTACAGGGATATATCTAGCTATTTAACTTCTAATAAAAAGCTAACAAAACAAGAGAACCATAAAGATAAAGTGGGAACGGAGTAGAACGAATACAGGCGAAAATAACTGTCTATGATTTAGTTGGATTAAGTTCGAAATGCCATTCAGTGAAAAATTATTCCAATTTACGAATGTGAGATTGAAAATATTCGTGCATAATGGAGTAGCCCTTGCCAGGAGCTATCACAATAATGTCCCCTGTATATATTTTGCAGAAGTGGGACTACCTGAAATATAAACTTTATAGAGTCAGAGGCCCAATTATGAGTCTTGTGGTCTACTAGTGCGCAATACTCGTTAAAGCTTTTGGTGCTTAAAATGTTGTTTTATTTATTAATAAAGCTAAATCTTATTTACAAATTCTAACAACCCACAAAAAATAAAATTAATTCAAAATATTTTTCTTTATCTTGCCAAGTATTCATTCCTTTATTATTTTACCCTGAAATCACATATCCTTCAGCTTAAAAAATGTACCACATATTAGAATTGCATTACAGTAAAAAGGAAGTTAATATTATGTTCTGAATATAACCTAAATGTTTCTAACCTCCTGGGATGACGAGAAAATTACATTCTAGAGAATAAATACGTTATCAAAGCAGTTGCATGTTTCTGAGAAATTGAAAAATCTACTGAAATGCTGGTATGTTATTTTTTGAGTATTTGAGCAAGCTACCCAAAATGTTCGCCTAACAAAAGAGAATGGCGATGAAAAGAAAAATAGGAGTATATGTAAAGTAAATAAACTCGCGGATTTCTATAAATTGTTATTTATCGTATTTATTCGTGTATAACGCGCAACCCTGAACATTACAAGAAAAAATAGCGATTTTTTTTAATCGCTTATATAACGCGCACTGTAAATTTGATATGCAATTGAATGAATGTTCAAATAAATTTCAGTAAAGAAAATCGAAATAAACATTATATCAGGAAAGGAAACAAGGCGAAAATACATTTTTAGACTTCGGGTAGGGAGTGAATGCAGGGCCATAGTTAGAAGTAAACAGCAGGGGGGGGGGGCTCAAAAAAATGTAAGGGAACTCACATTTTCTCTCTTAAATTAGTGCAAATTGTAGATACTCTGTTTCTTATTACAATGTTGTAATAACTTAATTTTATACCAAGGAAAGAATATGATTACGAAAAATTCGAGTGAATAACTAGTGCAATATTAAACATCATGTTAGCTTCCTATGTGCAAATAGGATGAGCGAGTGTTGGAACGCTTACTTTAGTTACAATTTACTATTTCTGCAAGTATGTGAAAGGACCAAAAAATATAAATTAGATTTTTGAACAGAATTTCACTGGGATTTTTTGAACAGAAATTCATTTAGTGACCTTTGAACTTTTTCCAGTGGGGGTTAGCTGGGGTCCCCCTTAGCTCTGACCATGAATAGATAAAAGGGGGGGGGGGAGAAGGAGTGAGTGACAACTGCCAATTAGTGTTTCAATAATGTTGCTAGTGCTGTAGTATAAATAAATTGCAAGGAATGAAATAAAGATGCAGTAATTCTTCGATTAAGTGAGATTTTCTTCTTTGAATATGCTTCTTGATTCATGAGTATATCGTGCGATTACATCCAGAAGCAAAAAAAATATTCCGTGTATAACGTGCACCAAAGAAGGAGAAAGAAAAAACAATACCATATTGAATAATCTACCCCCTCCCCCTCTGTTAATTTACCCGAAAAACCTTGTACACTGAGATTAATATCAAACCTGCAAAAAATAAAGATGCATCATAAAAGAATATGATTCATAAAAAATGTATTTAAAATAATATAGTTTATACCGGTTGTCCTAAAATGGACTGACTACTAATTTTAAAATACCATAATTTGCAGATGGTGACAGCTATTTAAAAAAAATTCTTGCAGAAGGGTTATGTAGGATGTCAGACAATTTTTGTTTTCAGTGCTATTCTTTATTTTAGTTTAAAGTAGAAGTGATATAGGACGCTGCAAACAATAAGCATCATTCGGGGTCGATTTTTGAAATCTCTGATTTCGAAAGAAGGAGGTGTTATATAAAGAGAGTGGCTCTCAGTCTCCAATGGAATTTATTATTTCTGGTTTCACTCATTCCCACACATCTAAACTCTTTCTTTCGTATCAATACTGACATAAAAGAGAGGTCGAAAATCGGGCGCCGTTTTAGCGTCTACCGCTGCTATTTTAAAGTAAAATCGGAAAACGCAGTAAAACTCTTGATATCTTTCCTAACCCCCCTGAATATTTTTAATAGTTCTTCCACTTGCAAATTATTGAATTTTAAATTCAGTCAGTCCATTTTAGGATGCACATTATATACATATTATATATATATATATATATATATATATATATATATTATTATTATTATTATTATTATTAATAGATAATCTACGTCGCTCATTAACGTTCGGAATTGTAATGTGCAAGTCAAATCAGAAAATAGGCAACAATTCTTGCAGATTACTTTCCCTACCTTCTTCTCGATGCCTTATATGGCAGTTATTCAAACATATTGGGAAATATATGCACAACAGACTGTCCTAATCATTGCATGATTCCATGATAAATTTTAGGCCTCGTTATTCATTTGAAGGTGTATAATATAATGACACATAAATGGTGGCGTGTCATTTATTTTCTCAAAGAATTACAAATAAAACTTGAGTTGTGTAAAATTTTTATGGTTTTTTAAGAAGTTCTTTTTATTTTTTCTTAAAACTGTTATGCAATCCGAAGATTTATCAGAAATCATTCGAAAAATTCAAAGTTTGAATAATTACAATAGTCACAGTCACTTGTGATAATAAGAAGCACTAAAAAGTGTAACAGAGAAAAAAAAAATAGTCCAGGAGCCGGCAGCACAATAACCTAAGGCATCAAGCACAAGAAGAAAAAAAAAAAAAAACTTTATTTTACAGAAGTGTAGTGATAGGGGAATCTAATGATCCATGTATACCTGCCGGAAGTGAAGTTGTGCATATGCCAAAAATTAATACCACTATTGGTTCACTCGTAGGTTCATCATTGTATTTCCTGTACAGTTATCTCAACCTTTGATTGTACGGCAAACACAATGATAAACCAACGAGTAAACCACAGGCGGTATTAATTTTTGGCTTATGCATTACTTCACTTATGGACGACGTGGATTACTGTATTAGATTTCTCTTTTTCTACTCTTCATAAAAAAGAGGGGTTTTTTCTTGTGCTCGATACCTTAGGTTTTTGTCAGCTCTTGGGTTTAAACTTAAAAGATCTACTACGTTGTGTAACGTTAAATTTTATTTAGAAATTTTAACAATCAGGATGGTCACAATTCAGCTTAACATTAATAATGAAATTTTGATTGATAATTCTTTTTGCAACCCTGTTGAGACGCATACATTAGGCGGTCACGCACAAACACTTTAGGTTACAATTCCCCGATATATCCTTGTTAGTGCTAAAATTTACCTCATTTTGTTGGAAATACATCACCTCCACGTATACAGTCAGAATACAGTAAACTACATGTTAAAAAATATCTTCACAAGATAAACAGAATCATACAGGAAGGAGTAAGGCACAAATGATTTTATTTTTAAAGCTTATAAGCAACAGCTGGCTAAAGATGATGGAGAGAGAGAAAAATAGCCACAAAATTTTATCTTAAAAAAATAATGGGGAAATTTGGAATATTTTCTAGATAAAACAGAATTTCAAAGTGTATTCATCTTTCAAAAAAATATAAAAAGATAAATTTACACTTCATCGACATTTTCAATCTTTATACATCCAGATTATGGAAGGAGTTCTATTTTTTACTTTAATATATATAGTATATTCTGTATAGAGAATACAGTATTATTAATATACACTTTATCCACTAGATTATAACAATTTTTAAATAGTGTATTTATAATATAGTGAGGGGTTTTTTTTAATGAAGCTGCTTAAAAATTTTGATAAATAAATATAGGTTAGCAAAAACCTAATTTTTTTTTTTTTTAATGAAGCTGTTCAAAAAATTTCGATAAATAAATATAAGTTAGCAAAATATTTTGCGGGTAGAGGGCATACCGGGACTACCGGGCTACTTCTTTAATTTCGTTAATTCAATAGTAGACATAAAATAGAAAGTCATTTTGCATATATTGACATTATCCTAACGGCGAAAAGGTGAGAAAATTCAATAAGTCACTAAAAAATCGAAACATTTGGATATGCCATATTTTTAATTTTTGTGTGATTTGATGCCCCCTCCCCCTCCCACCCCCTAAAAAATTACTGTGATCAGTAAATAATGGAAATAAAAATAATTTTCTGCTTGATTTTCTTTTTGAATTTCTCTGAATTTCATGATAACTCCATATTGACAAAATTCCTTGTTATTTTCATTTTTTAGGGTTTCGTTCATCTGACGAAGCTCTATTATTCCCTGCCCTGTGCCTGTCTGTCCATCTGTCTCAAAGTCCGTACACAAAAACTGTAAAAGTTATTAAACAGAATTTTCTTAGTTCGAATCCTCGTGCTGGAAGTTGAAATTTCCATACTAAAATGGATTTAATTAAAAGAAATTTCGTATCTTTTGTCAATTTAAGGGTTTATATATATATTATATTAGATTATTATTATATATATAATATATCTAATATAATATATTATATTAGATTAAATATATATATATATATATATATATATATATATATTTAATCGCTGCCGCTCATAGTATTTATTGGAAATAGATTTTCCTACTATTTTTAAAAAAACTATTGCGATTTATTAATGATTCCGCATTTTAAATTTCGTTAAAACTTTTTTTTTTTTTTTTCGTTTTTAGCAATATCAAATTTTATTTACATCTCTCCTCAGGATTTATTAATTAAAGTATAAGTTGTTTTGAAAGAAAAAAAAAAAAAATTAAGCGAAACTCCCTACGCGACCTGCGACCACACTTACCCACTTGTTCCAAGTCTGCGACCACCCTGAATAAACAAAAAGAAATTCAAAATATTCTTCTCACTCCTTATTACTTTATTCCAGAACCCCATATCCTTCTACTTAACTCTCTTAAGAGATTTACCACATATTGGAATTGCATCAAAGTGAGAAGGGAGCCAAACATTAGACTGTGAAAGAAACAAAAAGCGTTTCCGACCTCCTGGGATGGCGACAAAATTGCATTCTACAAAATAAGTGCGCTATCAAGGCATTTAGATGTTTCTGAGAAATCCAACTAGGATATACATAGAATGTCACTGGAATGCTGGTATAATGTTGTGTTGAGTGTGGTGAAGAAAGCTATCTGTGAAGTTAGCCTAACACAAAGAAAGGCAACGGTAAGAATAATATTCCAGTAAATGATTTCCATTAATTGCGACTAATCTATTAAAATGAACAAAAAAAAAAAAAAAAAAAAAAAAAAAAAAAAAAAAACCCTTATAGCCTTATTATGAGGTTAAATCTTTTTTTATATGAATATTTTGTTACTTGCATATCATAAGTAGTATGTCTTGTAATCGTTTTAAAAATCGGAAAAAAATAGACGAATTTACACGTTTCAGGAACAGGAGATTCCAAAAAACATATTTTTAGAAAAAAAAAAAAAATAAATAAATAACATTCATCTATAAAGACAATATCTCCCAACAAATTGAGACAGAAACTTGAAGTTTGGTGCGTACTTAGTATTTAATAATGGAGAGAAGTCTATTGAATATCAGTAACCTCGATTTTCCGAAACTTTTTTTTTTTTTTCGGACTAAGTATTCGTTCTGTAAAAAATTTAGAAATTGTTTATTTTAAGAAGTGAATATAAAAGACAATAAAAAAATATATAAATTTTGCATACAAAATGAAGTTGATCGGATAAGTAATATCAGAGATAGTTGTAATCCTATTTTCTACACTCTTTGAATTTTCATGACACTGTATTTCATTCAAATTTCAATTCAAAAGTATATTTTAATTGGAAATAAGACGCTTTATCCGACGCAGCAAACTGTTAATATGATTATCATTTTTGGAGTTCTAAGGATGTTTCTTAAACGCAATTCAGTAACAGAGCACTAAAATTTATGATGTCATCAAGCCAAGATTTTAAACATTATCTACATAACGAATCGAGACAGAGACTTGAAATTTGATATATATTTAGAATGCAATAATGCGACAGTCTATTAAATTTCAGTAGCCTCAGTTATCCGGAACTATTTTTCCGGACTTTCGAAATATTCGTTCTGATCGGGAAAAAAAAAATCGAAAAAGTAAAAAAAGCAATCTTAAAAAAAAAGTTATTCGTAGAGCTGATATTAACGAATTGGGTGTTTTCGCGTGAGTGAAATATAAAAGGACAAAAGAAATTATTTTTAAGATAAAAAGTTTTTAAATAAAAAAAATGATAAATTTAAAAAGCACATTTATCTATGTTAACGAGTTCTTATATTACATAAAATGTATGAAATGTAGATAAAATTATGCAATTAGTAAAAAAACTTACTGAAAGTTACGTTAATAATCAATATGAAGGTATTTCAAATACTGTTCAAATATCTGTAAATTTTTTGAGCATACAAATACCAAAATATTTTAATTTGTGCTTAACTGTATTTACATTTAATAAGTATATACCTGTATAATTGATATATAATACATAGAAAATCAAACGCATATTTTTAAGAATCATTATTAGGTCTAAAATTTGGCCGAATATTCGGTAATCTGTTAGTTATTCGGCCAAATCACTAGTCGTAACAAATAGATAAAATTATTATTATTTTCTAAATATATATAAAGTAGAACTAAGTTGAAGGAAATTAGGAAAAATATTTAATAATGTATAGGATTATATGGGATATTAAAGATCTGGAATTGAATGAGCAAAATAAACAAACACGTACCTCTTTAAATGCTACTTGAATATATATGGTTGCGTCTCCATCTCCTCAAAATCGAATCCAATCTCCATTCTATAAAAAAAAAATTAGTAATTTTTAAGAAGAA
This sequence comes from Maratus speculifer, assembly GCA_964019185.1. NCBI lineage: Eukaryota > Metazoa > Arthropoda > Arachnida > Araneae > Salticidae > Maratus > Maratus speculifer. The sequence goes on from OZ025296.1 coordinate 291,489,460, forward strand.
TTAAAACATTCATTCCATAATTTTTCATTAAAACATTAAGTTATTTCTTTAAAGAGAGTTAAAATAACCATCATTTTTGTAATACAACACTATAAAGCAATATTGACGAAAACATTTAAGATTGTAATACATTTTCAAAATAAACACTGAATTTCTTTTTATAAAATGCATTTAATTAATTTAACCTTTTACTGCGCGTTTTATTCTGTTATGAAAAAAAAAATACAGTGACAGTGCTTCTCATTTATATGCTTCTTTCAATTATACGGAAAATGTTGCGGATTTTTACAGCAGAATTTACGAAAAAAGTTAGTATAGCCATTAATCCTTTGGTTTCTTTCAAAATTATTTTATGTTACTTTGTATTTTTATTTACTTATTATTAATCTTATCTAATTTTAATTTATGTCGGTTACAATAGAGTTTTACAGTATTACACAAAAGTCATGTTAGTTCACAATTTAGAATTTCAATCTTTTGAGAACCTATCCCACTATATTTTGAAAGAACAAATTTGGATAATCTTCGAAAATTTGTGCAAAAAATTATTTTTGAAGAAGTTAAAGGTATTGACAGACAAAGAAAAATGTATGTATGCGTCTCGCCTCGAGCATAAAAAATCGATATTACGCATCGAATTTTTTTTTACTAAATGAAAATTTAAAGAATAAGATTTGATATAACAAGTAAATATTTCTTGACATAAATTTATGGACTATATTTTTATAATATTTTTAAACAATTTATTTATCAGAAAATGTTTAATACTAATAATAATGATAATAATACAGTGCATAGGGAAATATGTTATGCCCAGAAAATTTTTAGATTTTTTTTTTTTTAATTAATTGCAATATAATAAATTACAATTTTATTTGTTTGAAAAAATAATTCGCGATTTTTTCATAAATTAAATTATTTTTTTAATTTTCATATAAATTTAATTATTTTTCTAATTTATTTTTCTTTATGTATAAAAAAAAAACTAATTACCACCTTAAAATACATATTTTTCTCCTCAAAAAAATAAGTTTTTCAGAGAAAGATGGCATTTACTGAAAGAAATATTAAATGTAACATAACAGTCACTATACTGTTGTAAAATGCCTATTCAACATTATCATTACTTAAATCAACACCAAATAACAATTTTTGGGAACAAATATTAAACAGTAGAATGCGCCCAAAATTTCAAAATGGTTTAAACAAGGGATGTAGTCTGTAGTGGAGGATACATGGGGGTATACGCCGTATAGCTTCTGAATTTTTTATTGGAGCACCGTATACACTCTATTTCTCAAAAAAGCTATATAGTATACCCACTCTAGGGTATACCCTGTGCATTGAGCGTTACCCTCTGCTTAGAGCGTATATCCTCTGTTATTTTTACGACTACACCCCTGGTTTAAATCAATGACTAATTTTTAAACCGATAATTCTCGAAGCGTAATTCCAATTGCAAGAATGTTTCGAATGTCATTTGTGGAATTAACAAATTTTATGTGAAATCCCACGAAAAACGAAATTTAGGGTGTTTACAGAATGTTTTTCTGCTCATTTCATCCTTTTTTTAAAACGAGAAACCATTCAAAATAAGAATCTGTATCTTGAAAACAATTGCCAGGCCAAATTTCTAATCTCTTCAGTATTATAAAAATAGTATTTTTTTTTCAGTACTTTTATAAATTTCTATTTGAGGGGGGGGGGGGGGGCTGTCCTGTAAGTGCATTTTCATCATAAAAGTAGCAACCATGTTAAATTTCAAGTTCCTATCCTTAACAATTAAACAAAAATCTTAATTTAAGACATTTTTTCGGTTATTTCACCATTTTAAAGTCAGATTTTTAAAAATAATTTTTGAGAGCATTTGGAGCTTAATTACAACCTTCGTGTCAAATTTCAAGATTCTAGTCCCTTCATTATCACAAAAATCGTTAAGTTTAGAGCTTTTTTTTCTCTCTCTCTCTTGCACCCTTTTAAATTCGAATTAAAAAAAAAATCCGATAAATTTGCGTCTGAAAAGTAGTAGCCATATGGAATTTCAATACAGTAGAACCCCGCTAATTCGGACCCCGTTAATCCGGATCTCCGCATAATCCGAATCAGTCTGGTCAGTGTCTTTTCTCAAATTTTGAGAAGCGATCGGCAAAATTTCGGTAACGCTAATTCATTTAATTTTCGTATTCTGAATTAAAAAAGTCGTTTCTGAAATATTTTCGGAAGAATACCTTAATCTTTTTTCATTTCAACTCTTTGATATTACCTTTCAAAGAAAAACCATGCATCACTTAAAGTTTGCCAGCAGGTTGCTGAGAGTACTCTCCGGAAGTCGTGGAAAAATGTATGGTCTACAAATTGTGATTTCTTGAATAACAAGCAAGCAAGACACAGAAGGAAAAATAGGCGAGCATAAAAGGGAAATTACACCTGAAGATTTTGTAAGCACGTTAAAAAAAACTGATGGTTCTGAGATGTTGCTATCACCGACATTAGCAACTGAATGAAGCAAAAAATAATAAAGTTTACGTTTCAGATACAGATGATGAAATAATCACTTATGTACAACTGAAGAAGTTGAAAATGAAGATGATTCAGTCGAAGACACTATTATCAGTGATAATCAGCCAAAAGTTATTATCCATAATGAAGCCATAAATCATTTACAACAATTAATGGTTTATTTTGAACATCAGGTGGAGACAACACCCAATAAACTAACTATGCTCAAGCGGATACGTGGCCGTGCGGTCCGCAAAAGTTATACAAAACTAGCACAACAAAACATTTTATAATTACAAAATAGGCATTTTTACTGTCTGTAAATATTCAGTATGTTTAATATAAAGGGGATTTACTGTAAGTATGTCTTATTTCATTTTTCCCCCTCATTCTCCGGATAATCCAGATTTTTAATAATCCAGATTGGGTCTGATCCCAATTAATCCGAATTATCGGGGTTTTACTGTACTTCTATATAAATCAAAATTTAGAACCGATTTTAACTATAAATTTCGATTTTTTTTTTAAATACTTATGTCTTAAAAATAAAAACTGTATAAAATTCCAATTTCTATATGCCTAGCTGTTTCATAGAAAGCGTAATTTAGAACGTTTTCCGCTCATTTTACACTTTTAGACTTCTAATTTTTTTCAAAAGCCATTCTTTAGAGAGCATTTGTATCTGAACGTAACTCCCATGTCAAATTTCTAATACTTTCAGTATAGTAAAAATCGTAATTTAGAATATTTTTTCTCTTGCACTCTTTTAAATTGTGCGTGCGTTTGTGTCTTAAGAGTAAGCAGACACTTCAAATTTCTATTTTTAATCATTCTATAAAAATCGTATTTAGGATTTTTCAGGACGTTTTCCCCCTTATTTCATCCCTTTAAATTTCGAATTTTTTTGAAACCATTCTTGAACATTTACATTTTATAATATTTTAAATTTCAAGTTTCTAGCTCCTTTCCAGTATCACAAAAATTAAAAAAGGCTTTCCGCTTCTCTACTCAATTAGATGTAACGGCACCGATATAAAATATAAGTATGTGAAAACAGAGACTGTTACCATCAATTTGCTATCATTACTTTTCAAATCGGTTCCGTAGTTCCAAAAATTATTCCGTACAAACAAACGTTACTTCTTTACAGCAGTATAGATTAAACTAAATTTAAAAATTAAAAATTGTAAAATTAAATACATTGCTTCTTTTTAAAAGAAAGCCTGAACTTATTTGTATCTTGTAAAGATTAACATATCCATTTAATTTTATCCCCACGATGTGGTGGGGTTACACCACGGCCAACTTTATTAGGGGCCACATAAGCTTTTGGTTCTTTAGGCGGGTCTTAGGACGGAATTAATGATGTAATCTCCGTCTATCCAATCTCGTGAGAAAGTTGTCCTAGCAAGGGGCGTTACAAACAAGATCTGTCTTTGCTGATTGGTTAGGCATGATATGATGTCATGAATTCCGTCCTAACAACCAAGAGCTTTCAAGGCCTCTAATGAAGTTGGCCATGGTTACACAGGTTGATTAAATAAACGACCTTAAGGCACGCCACACACCAATGAAACATGCGTCAAAAATCGTGCAACATGACGCAGTCAAACCGGTTTTTCCTTTATTATCAGGGTGAAATTGTCGTATGTCGCACGTTTTTTCGTCCAATGTCTCACTGGTGTGTGGCGTGCCTTAATCAACCCTTTGCGCACCATTTTGAGTATGGGCTACCAGAAACTTCGCGACATTTTGACTGGGGGTTACCAGCAACTCCATATCTTACACAAATTTTATTCGGTTGGCACCACTTTTTTAAAAGAAGTTTCCTTCAAGGTCACAATTTCAAAAATACTCAGATTAAATAAGAAAAAAAAAATATTTTCGTTTATTACTGGCGGAAAAAAAAATCTGATGTCGTCACAAAGGCGGCAACGGAATACAAAGGGTTAAGTATGTGGTGAACTAATTTTACATTTAAAATGATTTTATGGTACAAAAGTGTATACGCAAATGCACATTGTATTCAGCTAGAAATTCGAGTTTCAAGAAGCAACTAATATTTAGGTGTGCGAGATTACCTTTTTCCCCACAAACTTTTTTTTTTTAAATATTGTAGTTGCATAAAAGATCATTTCTTTTACAGAATCGGAAGTTCGAACCTTTTTTTTTTTTCTCCGTCCCTGAAAGTTCGAAATAACTAGCGTCGTGTGTACATACGTATTAAAAATTCAGAAACAGAACAATCTCAATACATAAAATAGCATGGCGATTTATTAGGTGCGTTCGTAATTATATAATACGTAGCACCTATAGTGGTCGTTCAGTCCGTCCGTCTGTCCGTCCGCATATAACAACGCAAAAACTACCCAACCGAATCGTTTGAAATTTAAAATACATAATTATTACATAATTTTGTCGAGTCATTTCAAATTTTATGAAAATCGGATGGATAGATCAATTACAGGGACAATCAAAAGTATTCCATTACATTACGGTCAATGGGGAAAAAAGTTTCAAATGCATTTTAATCGTTTGAAATTTAAAATACGCAATTATTACATAATTCTGTCGAGTTATTTAAAATTTTTTGATAATCGTGTGCATAGATCAATTACAAGGGCAATCAAAAGTATTCAATTACATTATGGTCAATGGGGAAAAAATTTCAAATATATTCTATACGTTTGAAATTTAAAATACATAATTATTACATAATTTTTTCGAGTTATTTCAAATTTTATGAAACTCGGATGCATAGATCAATTACAGGGGCAATCAATAGTATTCCATTACATTACGGTCAATGGGGAAAAAAGTTTCAAATGCATTTTAATCGGTTGAAATTTAAAATACGCAATTATTACATAATTCTGTCGAGTTATTTCAAATTTTTTTATAATCGTGTCATAGATCAATTACAGGGGCAATCAAAAGTATTCAATTACATTATGGTCAATGGGGAAAAAGTTTCAAGTATATTTTATACGTTTGAAATTTAAAATACATAATTATTACATAATTTTTTCGAGTTATTTCAAATTTTATGAAAATCGGATGCATAGATCAATTACAGGGACAATCAAAAGTATTCCATTACATTACGGTCAATGGGAAAAAATGTTTCAAATGCATTTTAATCGTGTTACACTCATGCGAACTTAATAAAATTTATATGCAACTATAAAGTACATATTATAATATACATACATTATATACTTACATAATTTGTGGCGCAAAGAACATTTGTTATTGATTTACAAGGCCACACAAAAGTATTCCATTACATAATGGTATAGGGAGAACATTGTTTGATGAGCGTTTTAATTGTAATTCACTATTTACAATGTTAAGAGATTGATATATGAAAGTAATATTTTTAAAACTTCGTCATCGTTCGAACGCACCTAATTTGCTACGCTTCACGTGCAATTTCCAACTTGTTTAAGTATCTTTCTGATTCCGAAAACAGTATGTGCAATCAGACAGCATGGATTGCGATTTCTAAGAATTTCAGAGAATATTTTCTCGCTAGTTCAGCAATTTACCTACGAATCTAAGATCAAAGATTTGAGCTTCAAAAATATTTTATCCCCAATTAGGAGGGGGAAAATATATTCCTAGTATCAAAATAAAAAACGCCTACTATGTTGAATAGAGAACAAACACATGAGACACATTTAAAATACATGCAGGTGCAACTCTCAAAATAAATTTTATCTAGCGCAAAGAAGAAAAAAAAAAGTATTAGAGTACACTTTTTAAAACAAGTATAGACAACATGATTAGTTTATAAAAAGCTTGGAAGATTTGAATATTTCATTTGACAAAATCTACTTAAATGTACCGAGACATTTTTAAAACAAGATTAACTCAATCACTATATGACATTCAATACACAAGCATGAATAACAAAAGATGTTTAAAAAATTGACGTAAATTTCTCTTGTGCTCAGAATATATAATCAGAAAAAACAGCCTAATTCAAAATAAGGAAGAGCAATGAGAAGAAAATAATGTAAAATTTAACATATTTTTGTTGAATAAAACTGAACGTGTATATGCGTACAAAACTCAAGAGAATTTCACATAGATTTTAATGTTAAAAAACAAGGTTCCGTGATTATGGTTTATTATATGTTTGCGGCAGTGGTGCAGTCGTAAAAAAAAGCAAAGGATATACCCTAGAATGTAGCTTTACCAGAAGCTTTTTTGAGAAACAGAGGATATAATGGTAATCCATTAAAAAATCCAGAAGGTATACGGCGTATACCCTCGTAAACCCTCCACTATACCCCTAGTTTACGGTAAAATTGTTACGTATATTAAGGGTGTTTTCGAAAAAACGCTTTTCCACCTTCAACAGCTCGAAATTTTCTGTTACAGTTTCAGACACATTTTTAAAAGTAGAAACATGAAACTTGCTGAGGGAATTTTTGAAGAGACGTATAAGGTGCCGTGTAATGTCATTTTACACTCAATCCATTAGAATTTGATTTATAAACAAAAATCTTCTCAGTATGACCCTTTTTTTCGTTCCCAGATCTCCCGCTTCGAAAAAATTGGTTCAAAATACCGTTTTTTGATTGCTTTTTTTATTTCTCTCTCTCTCTCTCTCTCTTGTAATATTTTCTGCATTTATCAAAGAATCGACAATTACGGCACCTTGAGTACTTTCTGAATAAGATAATTTACCAGTTTAATGCATTTGAGAGCAAAAGTGAATTCAAAAATAAGTCGGAAAATAAGCAGTTTGAATCGAAATACACCATTAACAATAAATTTAATTGTCTACCACTTTAACTCTTTGTTTCTTTTTACAGGGCTGATTCAAATAATAATGAAAAATAAATATGTATTCCAACATGGTTTTATTGTCGATTAATACCTTGCAACCAAACATAACACAAAAAAAAAAAGATGTCCTATTAGACTTTTTTTTTTTTTTTTTTTTTCAATTAGAAAGAAAAAAGCAATAAATAATTGAGACTCAACCCAGTTTTTTTAAATCATATTAACGAGTACCATTAGAATCTATCATTTTTAATGTGACAAATAACTATCTTTATTAATATATGTATAAAAAAATATTATTAGCATAGCAAACACTAAAGAAAAATAGAAAATGCAAAACAATTATCCAATCACAATCGTATTTGTATAATCTTTAAGCAAGCAAAAGTGAATTCAAAAATAAGTCGGAAAATAAGCAGTTTGAATCGAAATACATCATTAACAATAAATTTAATTGTCTACCACTTTAACTCTTTGTTTCTTTTTACAGGGCTGACTCAAATAATAATGAAAAATAAATATGTATTCCAACATGGTTTTATTGTCGATTAATACCTTGCAACCAAACATAACACAAAAAAAAAAAGATGTCCTATTAGACTTTTTTTTTTTTTTTTTTTCAATTAGAAAGAAAAAAGCAATAAATAATTGAGACTCAACCCAGTTTTTTTAAATCATATTAACGAGTACCATTAGAATCTATCATTTTTAATGTGACAAATAACTATCTTTATTAATATATGTATAAAAAAATATTATTAGCATAGCAAACACTAAAGAAAAATAGAAAATGCAAAACAATTATCCAATCACAATCGTATTTGTATAATCTTTACGAGTTTCAGTGTTTTGGTGCATGTAAAACATAGTATTAGTAGACTCCCTCAAATCCGCACAGCTTGGGACCAGAAGTTGTGCGGATTTCTGGTTATTGCTTTGTTTACATTTTTAAATAGTAATTTGAGTGCAATTAATAATGCATTTGGAACTGTAATGGATGCTTACAATATAATAAAATATTAAAATAAGTAATAAACTAAAATAATAAAAAATTAGATAATTTTTAAAATGATTAAAGTACTAATAGAAAAGGTCAAGCTAATAATCAATAATGTATGATTAAATATTCATTATAAAGATTAAATGTATTTTTCCAAAATTATTCAACAAAATTTGCCTTATAAAAGTACATTCCTAATTCACATCAAAATCATAAAATAAGAAAGTTTTATTTCAGGTTTAGCCAGGCTTAATAACCAAAAATTCTTGATTAATGCATAAATATATTTGATAAGAAGATGTGATCACCAGTAATATCAGCAATATCTTAAATTTTTTCCCCCAAAAAAATTATTCTTAATTCATGAAAAAAACATGAATGAAGTATTATTAAGAATAGTACAAATTAAAAATATATGAAATTTATACAAAACTAAAAAAATTAAATTTTGTAGCAATATCCTAATTGAAAGTTTCATTGTTTACATCCATAAAATATGTGCGGATTTTAGAGAGTAGCGGATTTCTGGTTTGCGGATTTGAGGGAGTCTACTGTATTAATATAACAGACATTTAAAACAGCAATAACAGCAGGCATGATAATCTTCAATCGTAATATTTTTTATAACGCATCTTAGAAAGCTGAATTCATCAATACATAGCTGCTATACAATAACTAATCGGCTGTGGCAATCCCAAATTTTTTTTCCATCTCATGCATGTAAATACTTTAAAATTCGCTATCACAATGCCAAAGTTAAATGGCAATTTGTGTCCATCATGGAAATTTTAATAATATGAAATTCCGCGCGTAAATTCTCGAGGTAGGACTATCGCTAAAATCACGTAAATCGTGCCAAATGCAGCAAAACAGCGCCACTGTTGTGTGAATTACACCGAAACCAAATTTGCAACAACTTATATCAACAAACATCTAACTGAATCTTGAGTTTGATAAGAAATCTGTGCATTAGTTCTAGAGATTGAGCTATTGAGGAAATGGTGAAAAATGCAGCATCACAGCAAAATCTGTAAAGTGATTTACATTAAAATGTAGAAAACGTCAATTCATGTTAAGGACTAACTGAATCTGAAGTTTGGTGAAAATCTATGCATTAGTTCTTAAAATAGAGCTTTTGTGGAAATCGTGAATCATATGTATCATATACAGAATCGCAGAGTAAAAGACAGAGCTATATACATACATTAAAACTTGTTTTTCGGGATCTCTAACCTTAAAAATATATAAATACGTCAAAAACCGGAATTCGGAAATTTTCTTGAATCCCAAACTTTTTTCTTGTAAAGATAGAAGAAAGTAAAAATTGAGTTTTCTTTATCAATCTATTCTATTTATGGACATGGACCAAAAAATACTATAATCTAAAAAAGTTTTATCCTGTATTTCTTATTTTGTAAAATTCTGATTTATAACGAAAATAATGGATGGAGAAATTTCTCGCGATTTTCCAAAATTTATTTATTTATTTTATTTTATTTTGCTCTAAGCAAATATTTTGGATGAATTGACCAAATTGAGTTTGAACTGACCAAATAATTTTGTTAATGAAAAAAAAAATGTTTAAAATTTTGTTAGTTCACCGAAATTTTTGTTAGAGATACATTAACCAAAATTGGGTTATTTTAACAAAACAGGATTTTTTTTTTTTTTTTTTTTTTTTTATGTGTATGCATAGAAAAAAGTAATAAGAACAATACACTTAAAAAACACTAAACACAACGTGACTAATTTTAAAAATTTTCAATGACTGGATATTTCATTTAACAAAATCTGCTTAAGAAAACCAAGACGTTTTTAAAACAGGTTTAACTCAATTAGTTTAAGACATTCAAAACATACCATATCTTTACAATAAATAACAATGCTGCCTAAAAAATGACATAAATATCTCTTAGGGCAGAATTTAAATAATAAAAAAACATTAATTCAGGGTAAAAAAAATAAATAGAATTTAAAATACAATTAAAGGATTGTTTTGATAGCTTTCAACAAAACAAATTTTTGGACAGTGTTTGATATTTTAAATAAATTTATTTCATTACGAGTTCTTTAAATTTTTATGTAATTCGTAAGTACAGAAAGCAAAAAATTAAGCTCGATTGCTTCTTAAATTTATTTTACATCCGTATGCTTCGTTTGTATTTAAGTTTAAATTATTTCAGCCAGAAAAAAAAAAATGCTGCTGGAATTTTTTTAATTAGCCAATGTGATACTGCTGGAATTTTTAAAATTACCCAATGTGACACTGCTGGAATTTTTAAAATTACCCAATGTGACACTCACCAGAGTAATATGATATACTGAGACAAACTATGCAAAATTCAGAATTGTCTTTCGCATTAAAATATTTTTTCCCGGGGGGAGGGGGTATTAAGTTAGGCATTTATCTGCCTACATTAAAAGGGTCGTTTTGTTGAAAATTTGGTATCTGCAGATCGTATACACTCAGGGTTGGGTTTTTGACGTCAAAAAGTGGCTTTTGACATGACATGTCGAAAACATGTCTAAAACTGTCAAAAAGTGTCAAAAACCTTATACACATTTTTTTTTAATCAATTATTAGTGATATTTTATATCAAATAAAGCTAAAAACTGGTTAAATAATATTTTATATATTATGTAAATAATTTTTATTTAGTTATACTATGAGTTGTAATAAAATTATGTATCACAATTTAAATTATATGTCAATTGTCATGTATAGGAAAATAGCTAAAAACATTGAAGCTACTGTACATTTTTCAAAATACTATTTATATTTGTATCTTTATTACTATTTAGTGTTCAGTTTGACGTAAAAAATTTTAAGTCTAATTTATGCTTTAAAAAAAAAAAAAAAAAAAAAAAAAAAACTTGTGTAAATCTAAAGTGATTGCTATTCAATGACTGATTATAGGTTCCTTCTATTTTTATTGATTCTAAATGTTTGCTTTTATACATAGATATAAACCACAATTGCAACACAAATGTTTCTAAGAGTAATTAAATTAATTATAATATGAAATCAATATAATTAAATGTTCTTTAAATCAATAATGTTAAAAGAAGGTGTTTTATGTATTTATAGCTTACAGTTAATTTCTATTTTCTAAGCAACTTGTATTAAAACTGTCAAAAAAATTATTCAAGTGTCTAAAACTAAAAATTATGAAAAATTGTAAATTTAATGTTGTTCTAAAAATAATATTAAACAGTTTTTGGACTCAATTTTAGGTTTTTGACATTTACTGTCAAAAACTATGTCAAAAAGGGGTTTTTGACATGACGGTTAAAACCATGGTTAAATCCGGATAAAACTTGCCAACCCTGCATACACTGCTATTTAGGGATGCACCGAATAGTGATTTTGGCCGAATACCGAATTCCAAATATTCGGCCGACAGGTGAACCGAATACCGAATATTCGGATAGCCGAACAGTAATTGTTGGGCCGAATACCGAATATTCGGCTTTCCAAATACTTTTTATACTTCAAAATTTAAAGGTATTAAAATGTTATTTTTTAAAATAGTTTTACTAAATATTTAATAAAAGAAACTTACATTTTGATAAACAAGAGCTTTTTATAAGAGCATTTAGTATTGAAAAAAAATCTGCCTTGAGTTATTTCAGAAGCGCAATTATGAAACTTTAATTAATAAAATTTTCTACGAACCAAAATAAGCATTTTAAAATCAAATAATGAAAAAATGGTCGAAGAAAAATTTTACAGTCTGATAATTGTCCTTTTTAAATAACTCAAGGCAGATTTTTTTCAATATAAAGTACAAATACTTTCAACTTAATTCTGAATAAAGGTATGTTTGGCTCATAGTTCTTTTAATATGAATGGTGGTATTTTCCACCCTTCCCATCATATCATATTTTACAGAAATCAAAGCATGTGAGTTGAAAATATGTTATCTTATTTATTATTAATGTAATAAACGAACACACAAGTTTTGACTTAGAGTGAGATGAAATACAATGTACTTATGACTCAATAAGTTGATTATGATTATGGTTTTATGAACAAAAATTGTCTGCCTCATAGCTATTACTAATCTCAAAAGTTTTTTTTTTTTTTTTTTTTTTTTCTTTTAAAGGACTTTTATTTGGGGAAAAGCAAGAAACAGAATATTTACTAAACAAAATTTAGAAACTTGTATCAGCACATAATTTATTCCTAAGGAGAATCCTAATAAATCACCATTTTAATCCTTCTCATGGTTAATTTTCTTAAGTTATACTTTACAAACAGCAAATAAATAATATAAAAACATTCTATTTTATTTAAAAATGATTTTGTTTCTAATTATTTTAAATATAAATTAAAAAATTGACAGTTAAAAGTAGAAATAGCGAAAAGTTTTTAAAAGGTTTTATTAAGTATTGGATTCGGCCGAATACTTTGATATTCGGCCATACCGAATATTCGGCAGGCCGAACAGTTTCATATTCGGCCAAGCCGAATATTCAGCTCAATCGAATAGTTTGATATTCGGTCTAACCAAATATTCGGTAACATGGCCTAATAGGCCGAATACCGAATAGATACCGAATATTCGGTTCATCCCTACTGCTATTATGCGAAAAATATCTGACTCATTGCTGGCAATGGACAGAAATTTCGGAAAATGGATTTTTACTGAGTTTTTACTGTTTTGTTTTGTTTCGTTTTAATTGCTTAATTAAACATTTTGTATCAATTTATAGGAAAATTGCATTTCTTAGTATTATTTTATTACTGCTGGAAAAAATTTCATAATCAATGCCTGATGTGTGATTTTTCATTCTTGTTTATTTATTTGTATTGAAACAATTGAATAAAAACAAATTAGAGGTTGCTTTTTCAAAGCCTTTTTAGCCCCATAGCATATTAGATAAGCGATTAGAAAAAAATAATAATAAATTACAAATTATTTTGTAAAGGTTGAATAATTCATCAATCCTCACAATTAAAAAAAAAAAAAAAACAGGTTTATTGTAATTAACAAGGACAACAATAAAAAAGTACACAACCACGACAGATCAAAAATATTTTTAGAGGCATAGATTAAGCATTTTTTGGACAAATGATAATTTTTTTCCTTTTTAATTGAACTTCAAGGTTTTTAGGAATCTGACGATCAATAACTATTTCATTGTTCTAATGTGAATTCTAATCGAGACGGAACATTATCTCAATATTATAGATTTCTGTAACCATGACCTATTTGAGTTGTTGCCTTATCACCGCATCATCATTCATATCTCCTATCATTTACCTTTTATTTTCCTGGTTTTCGATTTCTAAATATTCGAATTTCAGATATGCAATCACTATCACTTTCTGAATAGGATGGATAGGCCGGGGTTTTTTCTCAGTTGCTCTCTTGAATGCTGGAATCTTGCAAGTTTGTTTCACGGCTGAATCAGAGCAGGAGTTCAAAAGCTGTTAACTCTAAAGGTGCGCCATACATTAATAGTGTAGTTAGATTGAAGATTGGTCGGCATAATTCAAAACGCAACTCAATTAGTTGTTATCATAGTAATAATGTATCTAAAAATTTTAAATTAACCAGGGAATGACAAAGAACAGTTTAAATCAACACGAGAACCATTACAGTAACAGTTATTTCACTAACTCAGAAAAAGCCAAATACTAATTGTATTTTTCAGGTTGTTGTCAAATCCAAATTTACTTGTCCATTCAAATTTGGATTTTTTCCCCAGCAAGTAGATATGAAGGTTCTTTATCCCTCTGTAAGCTCCAAACTTTTAGATCTTTTTCCAGCCAAATGTTACAAACGAGTAAAGAATACTTTAATTCACATTTTAGAATTTTTTAAGTATTAGCACGAATTTTAAAATACTCATTTTTTTTTTTTTTTTTTTTTAATCTCTAAAATATTTTTAGATTTTAGAGGGATAGAGAACGTTTCTATGTGCAAATAAAAATATTGTTGAAATTTCCAAATTTGAATGAAAAGGAAGAGTAATTTTCCCCATAAGATAAACATGATATTTTCTTTTTTTTTTCTTCCTAACAAGTAAGTCCCTTTAATGCCAAATGCTGTTGTTTTTTTTTCGGAGAGGGGGGGGGGGGGGGGGAGTTTAAAGATAAGACTACTTGTATTGATATCAACGGCGGAAAAATTGAGTTACACTTAGAAAATTCCAGTTAATACAATAAATGCTATACATTATTTGCTGATAACGAAAATGTTGATATTAAAACCATAGGAGCCGACTTTGGTCCCAAAGCTGGGTCTACCACAAGGGCAGTTTGAGTGAGGGGTGTAGCTGAACATGTATTTTGTCGAGTTGAGTTTTGTCGATACAAGGCGAGCTAATCGAGCCGAATGAACTAGGGGGTCTCGAGGAGCGTTTCAGGCTCTCCCAGTGGGATCTGGGGCGGAGCCCCGGGAACTGATGCAATTTGGGCATTTTAATGCAAATTCAGAATACTTTAGACCTCTTATCTTTTGATGACACATACAAAATGTATGTGCCTGTGGATATCTGCCTAGAAGCAGAATTTTGTGTGCCGATTCAATTCTCCGATAATCAATATAGCCACGAATAATAATTAAAAAAATAGGTCGGCAGCTTGGATTTTAAATGATATTTTAACACATTTTCAGGCATGGGACTGCAAAAAGATTTAAAAAAAAAAAAAATGAGGAAAATCGTGTAAGAGGGGCAAATGAGAAATTACTTAAAATAGCTTGTGTTTAAACATCTGCTACACTGAATAAGATTATATTATTCACAAATTTTTATATCCTTTTGTTCAAATGCTACATTATTTCAAGGAGAAGGGGGGGGGGGGTCAACAATTTATACAAATACTATCAGCAATTTTAAACTGAAAGTTTCTATTTTAAGTCCATGATTCTGATTTAATGTTTTATTACGCAGCAATCTTTACTAATTGTGCAATGCACATTTTCCCATGATTTACTCAAAATATCGATAAATATGGCAATCTAATCGTTTTTTTTTTTTTTTTTTTTTTTTTCGCGACCTTTTGCCAAAATTTGCGTTTTTCTCGCTATTTTTCTCAGAAATTCATATTTTCTTGCGATTTTTTGTCGAAAATTTACATTTTTCTCGCGATCTTTTGCCAAAATTTGCATTTTCTCGCGTCTTTTGCTGAAATTTGCGTTCGCTCCGCAATCTTTTGCTGAAATTTGCGTTTTCCTTCCCGATCATTTGCCGAAATTAGCGTTTTTTCCGCGATGCTTGGCCGAAACTCGCGACTTTCCCACGATTCTTTGATAAAATTTCTTTTTTCCTGCTATCTTTGAACGAAATTTGAGTTTTCCCCACGATTCTTTGCGTTTTCCGTGCTATTTTTTGCCGAAATACGCGTCTTTTTCAATGTTTTTTTGCCGAAATTCGAATTTTTTTGCGATCTTTTATCCATTTACGTTTTCCTCGTGATCTTTTTCCGAAATTTGCATTTTCCCCAAGATTTTTTGACAGAAAAATTGTTTTTTCTGTGCTATCTTTGAACGAAATTAGATTTTTTTCCGCTATTCTCTACGTTTTTCCAGTTATTTTTTGACGAAATTTGCATTTTTTCCGCGATTTTTCTGGGGTTTTTTGCTAAAAATCAAGATTTTCCTCTGATCTTTTGCCAAAATTTGCGTTTTTCTCACGATCTTTTGTCGAAATTTGCGTTTTTCTCGCAACCTTTTGCCAAAATTCGCGTTTTTCCCACGATCCTTTGATAAAATTTGTTTTTGTCCTGCTATCTTTGAACGAAATTTGGGTTTTTTCGGCGATTTTTTGCCAAAATTTGCGATTTTTCTGGGGTTTTTTGCAAAAAATCACGATTTTCCTCTGATTTTTTGCCAAAATTTGTGTTTTTCTCTTGATCTTTAGTCGAAATTTGCAGTTTTCCTCTCAAACTTTTGCCAAAATTCGCGTTTTTCTCGCGATTATTTTACAGAATTCGCTTTTCTTCCTACTATCTTTGAACGAAATTTGCGTCTTTTGCGCGATTTTTGACCAAAATTCACTATTTTCTCTAGACTTTCTGAAAAATTCGACAGATTTTGCGTTTTTTTTTTCTGCGACTTTTTGAAAGAAATAATTTTTCTCGCTATTATTTAAAAAATTCATATTTTTCTGTGATCTTTTGCGAAAATCCACGTTTTTCTCTCAATTCTTTGACAGAATTTGCGTTTTGACCCACTATCTTAGAACATAATTTTCATTTTTGTTTGTGATTTTCACGCTACTTTTTGAGGGAAATTTCAAACATCTTTTGACGATTTTCATGTTTTTTTCACGATCCTTTCACAAAATTGACGTTTTTTTGCATCCCAATGACGAAATAGGCGTTTTCTCACGATCTTTTGATGAAATTAGCATTTTCCCTCGCTATTTTTTGACAGAGTACACGTTTATTGCCCAATGTTTTGATGAAATTTGAGTTTTTTCGCGATCTTATCTCGGAAATTTAGGATTGATGACCTTTAATTTCGGAACAAATTACTCCCACAAAAAGGATAAAAAAATTGAAAAAAAGCAGAAAATCGCTCGCGAAAAAATCTCATGCCTGCATTTTTCAGGGTCTGCCAAGATATTGCAAGGTCTGCAGATATTTTTCAGGGTCTGCGCTGCAGACCCGCAAGTCGGCGCCACTGATTAAAACACACTGTAAGCATAGGCACATACTAATAAAAGTTAAAGTATTTTGCGTGCGCGTTTAAATATATATTTTTATGATCATCTTTAAAAAGAATTACGCCTAATTTCATGCCTAAAATTCCATGCTTGACTGGTGGTAGTTAACTGCATCTATTGTCGAGTTAGAGAATATTTTAAAAATTGTGTACATATGGCCTAATTAATTCGTGAGCTACAGAAAAGGGGGGGGGGTCGGGACGTACATTTTAAGGGCCTGCAAATTAAAATGAACAGGTTAGAAACACTTTTTTTTTTTTTTTTTTTTTTTTTTTTTTACATTTTGTGTCATTTTAAAAAATATATATTTAATTGAAATATATTTATTTAATTATGAAAATATATTTATTTAATTTAATTGAAATTATTTTAATTGAAATTTAGTTCTTAAATTATTAATAGTCTCTAAGTTCCACTAAAGCTTTATCGGACCTTTCAGTAAACACAATCTTTCAGAGAATTGAGCAGTTTTTGGAAGGTCAAAGTGACAAATTGATATGATTTAATGCCATAGTCAATGAAAGTATTTCCAAAAGTTTTTACAAAAGGCATGTCATTTATTATTTTTTTAATAGGTCACGACACGGACAAAGCCATCGCAATATGATCTGACCATATTACATAAGGACTTATATTAACCTCATTGTAAAGGGAATAATTATATTATTTTTTATGGATTATTTAGCTTTTAAGAACGAATTAATTGAATTCCCATACAAATAAATATTAAACCTCTCATTCGGTTAACAAACATTGTTTTAAAGCGGAGTAAGAGGCTATTTCAATCTAGTGTATTCAGAAATTTATAAAGATACCTTAATTTGCATTTCAATATTTTTAAGCTTTTTTTGTGTGTGTGTGTGGGGGGGGGGGGGGGAGCATGGGAGCATTGGATAGTTGAGATCGATCTGTACGAAGGCCGTTTTTACTTTTTCGAATTTATTTGCAGATATTTTTAATGAGGATGCATTCATTTTTTAACTCTATTTCGAAAGTGAAAGTATTCTCATAACAAAATCTGCATTTAAAATGGAAAAAGTAAATAACGGCCTGGATACAGATCAATCTCAACTATCCAATGCAAAAAGAAAAAATCATTTAAAAATACTGGAATGCAACCGACATACGTTTACAAACTTCTTCCATAGGATTAGTATTAGCGTACGATTCTTTTCACTTGACTGAAGTAGCCTCTTAAGTTCGTTAACCGATCACCCATTGTAGCACATTCGATACCTGTTTTTTATGTATATTCTACACTTTGCTATTTAAAATATTTGATTGTAACAGTTTTACAGTTACCTTGCCGTAGTCTGTTTTGTCCAGTTTAGTGCAAAATTAACCATATTATTTTTGTAACTCATTAACAATTATAACCAGTACTTAATTTGCGCCGGAGTTGAGCTCCGCAACTTCTCTGTTTGGGTGAATAGTTGAATATTAGTCGGAATTTATCGAAGCTGGAAAAAAAAAAAAAAATACTGCGCTCCGGAGCTTAGCGGAAGAGAACTTCCGATAAATCAAAGCCTTAATTACATTTTCCTTTCCCTCCAATCATTAGCGTTCTTTCTGACCAAATTATTTACATACAAGATGAATCATGTCACATACGCGTTAGCATAGTTCTATCTAGCGCTCGCAAATATTCCGAACGGCGATGAGCAGTGACAGAATTAAGTGCAACTACATCTGACATTCTTGCTGGTGGTCGTGTAACTCTTACACCGCTTTTTGTTCGTGTTTCTAAAATATTTTACTGATTAACTTTTTACCTCAATGGGATGCTTAATTTGCACCGAGCCTCACAGCAGTGCAGCTCCAGTATTTCGTTATTCTTAAAGAATATTTAAATATTAGTCTGAACTCACCGGAACATATAAATATTGTTCACCGCGTAAATACGTACGGCATCGTGCTTTGCGTTTTGCAATTTCATACAAAGAAATCCTTCCACTAAGATAAAAAATATATACCGCCTTCACCTAGAATGTATAGTTAGTTGCTTTCTGAATACCTAAACTAGAAATATAGATGGCCGAACTTTACGATCAGGGTAGACAACTTAGCTGAATAGACAAAATGATCTAGAATTTCTAGTTCCTTGTTTTCTAAGTGTTGAAGCGACATTGAATTTTTCAATTAGCTAGAAATTAACGTTTGATTAAGGGAATGGTTTCATAAACTAGAATTATAGTTTTTATATCAAACCTCTTGTGTTTACACCTATTTGCAGAGATTTTTAAATAAATTTGACAACAAGAATATGGGAAAACACTCTTGAATTTTAGTAGAAAACTAGAATTCTCTAACAAAGGTAATTAGACTTTTCAAGGATGACATGGATCTATATTTCCTAGAGTCACAATTTAAATTCTAGATGCCAGAACTATATTTCTTTCTCAGTGAGGGGAGTAGGAGTTTCTAAAATTTCTCTTCTACTGATATTAACGTTTTCGCTCTGTTCATTTATTAGATCTTATTATGTATAAATGTGTATGTTAAAACATTAATTTTATCTTTTGCTGAAGACGAAATTGCTTTAATTTTCTAAATAATGTATGAAACATAAATATGCGGGTCGAGGGGGGGACGGTAGCTGATACACAACGGTTGTTATTTACTATACAATATTAGAGCTCCGGTACTTTTTCGATCAGAAATGAAGTACAATATTTACTACCCTAAACAATATTTACTACTCTAAACAATATTTAGTTCCTTCATCTTAGCGAGAATGCCTTAAAGTCAATTTATAATAAATTCCTGAAAAGGTAAATTATTATACTGCCATCGTAAGCACATATGAGAACGTAACTTTTATATTTCTTCCATTTCGTGAAGTGGGTGAAAAATCAAAAACAGTGTTAAATGCAAAAACAAAGTTAGTCAGGTGTCACTGTTGACTGAAACCATTTAAAGAAAAAACAAATTGGAAATTGCACGTGAATCGTAGCAAATGAGGTGCGTTCGTACGATAACGAAGTTTTAAAATATTCAGATCTTGCTGATATAGTAGAGTGTACTTCGGACACAGTACAGTGGTCGAAATCTTTGTGTTCCTGTAAATATGCAGGGAGTAAATTTTATTATACTTCATTAACGTATATCTTATTCATAAAATATGAAGTAGTTTAATATAATTAAATCCCTCCCTAAACAATGTTTCCACGTATAACATTATTTAGTGGAATACATTTGTGTGGCCCTGTAATTTAATAATAAATATTCTTTGCATCACAGATTGTACAGAATGTATATTTTAGTTCATACTTCATAGATTCATGTCAATTCTATTATGTTCTATTATGTTCAAATAACACCATTAAAATGCATTTGAAACTTTTTTCCCATTGACCGTAATGCAACGGAATACTTTTGATTGTCCCTGTAATTGATCTATGCATCCGATTTTCATAACATTTGAAATGACTCGACAAAATTATGTAATAATTATACATTTTAAATTTCAAACGATTAAAATGCATTTGAAACTTTTTTTTCCCCATTGACCGTAATGTAACGGAATGCTTTTGATTATCCCTGTAATTGATCTATCCATACGATTTTCATAACATTTGAAATGACTCGACAAAATTATGTAATAATTATACGTTTTACATTTCAAACGATTAAAATGCATTTGAAACTTTTTCCCCATTGACCGCAATGTAACGGAATGCTTTTGATTATCCCTGTAATTGATCTATCCATACGATTTTCATAACATTTGAAATGACTCGACAAAATTATGTAATAATTATACGTTTTAAATTTCAAACGATTAAAATGCATTTGAAACTTTTTTCCCCATTGACCGTAATGTAACGGAACGCTTTTGATTATCCCTGTAATTGATCTATCCATACGATTTTCATAAAATTTGAAATGACTCGACAATTAATGTAATTAAATTAATGTAATTAATAGTATGTAATAATTATGTATTTTAAATTTCAAACGATTCGGTTGGGTAGTTTTTGCGTTGTTACATGCGGACGAACAGACGGACGAACTGAGCGACAACAATAGGTGCTACGTATTTACATAATTACGAACGCACCTAAAAATTTACTTTCAGACCGGACCTGATCCCGTTTCGAGGCCGGAATCGGCTTGTTTCATCTTTGCGAACATCCTTTTCTTTTTCCGTCATATGAAGCGTTTATAACGTCACCGGATAGGAGAAATGTTCAATTGATAGAAAAAACTGTCAATTTTGACACCAGTGAATAACCGTTTAATTTTCGGAAAATACCTATAATTTTTTATTAAAACGATTTTTTTCTGTAAATACAGAAAATATCTGTAATTTTTCATTAAAAGTTTTTTGTAAAAAAATATTTTTTTTCTGTAAAAATTACAAAATTATTTTTTTCGATAAAAGAAATTTTTTTAGAAAAGTTTTTTTCTGTAAGAATCTAAAAATCAGATTTTTTTAGTGCATATATGTGACGATTTAAGGAGAACTCGAATTATTTCCACTGGTTAAAAAGAAACACACAGTCATGGCAAGCGAGGGAAAAAACAAAATAAATAAATAAATGTAGAAGATCCAATAATTAGTCATGGGCTGCTGTAAATTCATTTATTAAATTCGTAATAATGAGGAAGGAAAAGCTCCTTTTGCAAAAATTCCATCATTTTTTCAGCGAGCTGTCCTCATCGAAGAAGCAACCCAAGAAATCTTCTTTTTCATCTCGAGACTTCCACCTTTTTAAACTAAAAAGAAAGTTCTGGAACATTCTGTAACCTCAAACCATCATTCTTTTATGTAAACAGAATTCTTGTCCAGCTACGAGATTATTTTCCACAAACGATAAATTTATTTAAAAAAAATATATTATTTAACCAATTTATAATTGACTCAGAATTTTAAATATCTTAGGCAGACGATTTTTATAAATGATTAATTTTAAGAGAAAAAGAAAAGAAATGAATTTATTAATATGCACACATCAAAGGTTGACGTAGAAAAAATAAATAAATAGATAAAATAAAATAATATTTTTTGAAAGGTATGGTTTTGGAATAAATTTAATAAGACTTTCTTAAAAAGGGTTGATAAAACATAGAAGAAATCAGTTTTATTTGGAATATTAAGAAATAAAGTTTTAATTAAGAATATTTTTAATTTAGAGCCATCTTTTTAAATTTACGCATACTGGAATAATGTTTTTTAAGGCAAATTAAGAATTTATATCGTCTGCATAAATATTAACAGATTAGATTTAGAAACAAGATTTTAATTTAATAATTTGAAGTAAGTACGGAACATTATTATAAGAAAATTAAAATAGTATAAAGATTAGTTTTGGCGAAAAAATTTTAAATTTGTAATATATATATATATATATATATACACTATATTGCCATTGATTATGGGACACTTGCGATTTTAGACATTTTACTAAATATCTAGAAAAATACATAAGAAATCATCTCGAAACTCTTAGTGTATAAATATAATAGTATACGTCATACATCTCCGTGAAGATTTTTTACCGAAACTCCATAGGGGACCGTCAACAAATTAAAAAAGAATGAATATCTTTTGAATAACCCTGTCAAAACTAATGTAGCAAAAGCGCTCAAACTCTAGATTATGATTGAATGCCTTATTGTAATACACTGTGTTCATTTTTATGCAAATAGCATGCATACGCGCAGAGTAATTAAGGTTTTTATAAAAATGGCCCCAAATTTTTCTAAGTTTTTTCCTTATAATTTTCAGAGTTCTTAATATAAAATAATATTTTTTTCAGAAAATATGACAAACAAAATTGCACACAGTACCCTGTAATCAGAATTAAAAAATAATAAAAATTTTATGAAAAATGAGTAGGTTTACTAAATAATTTTTTACTGCGCATGCGTCAAAGAAATCAAAATTTCATTTGCATATTATGTTAGCTAAATGTATAGAGCAACTTTTGTAAAAGTCTCAAAATTATAGCTTGAAAATTCTGAAAGTAATCGTCTATAGAAAAAGGACAAAATCCGTTGTTTCCAAAATGAAGCAAAAAAATGAGGGATTTTATCCAAAAGCAGTCGTAACTTCCCGTATTGTGTATTCTACATTGACACTAATCAATGAATATATGGATACAACCCCTCTTGTTTTTGCTTCATTTTGAGAATAACGGATTTTCACCTTATTCAATTGACGATTATTTTCAGAATTTTCAAGTTATGATTTTGCGACTTTCACAGAAGTTGCTCTATACATTTAGCTAACATAATATGCAAATGAAATTTTGATATCGTTGACGCATGCGCAGTAAAAAATTATTTAGTAAACCAACTCATTTTGTATACAATTTTCATTATTTTTTAATTCTGATTACAGGGTACTGTGTGCAATGTTGTTTGTCATATTTTCTGAAAAAAATATTATTTTATATTAAGAACTCTGAAAATTATAAGGAAAAAACGTGGAAAAATTTAGGACCATTTTTATAAAAACCTTAATTACTCTGCGAGTATGCATGCTATTTGCATAAAAATGAACACAGTGTATTACAATAAGGCATTTAATCATAATCTAGAGTTTGAGCGCTTTTGCTACATTAGTTTTGACAGGGTTATTCAAAAGATATTCATTCTTTTTTAATTTGTTGACGGTCCCCTATGGAGTTTCGGTAAAAAATCTTCACGGTGACGTATGACGTATACTATTATATTTATACACTAAGAGTTTCGAGATGATTCCTCATGTATTTTTCTCGATATTTAGTAAAATGTCTAAAATCGCAAGTGTCCCATAATCAATGGCAATATAGTGTATATATATATATATATTTTAAACTTTTTACTTTGTTATTTCGCATAGTGACATCGATGCTTATTTACAAATTTCTTTTCAATTCACGAATGCCATACCTCATATCTTCTTTTCCCAATCTGTAATATATCTTAATTTAAGAGGCATTAAAATATATTTATGATGATACATAGGTAACGTTCAGAGAATTTTATCCTGGAAAATTAGTTTCAATCATTTAATATGAATAATTTAAACCCAACAACCTGAATGAATAATTTCACTAAAGATATGATTCACATAAGTATGACACATGCATACCCGCACACTACAATCAATCAAAATAGAAGTGATGCCATAATCTGAAATATTAATACTTCTGTGTATTTTAACTTATAAATAATTACTTCTTGGATTCAATTCAGCATTCCGTTTGTTTAATGCTGCACTGTAAACAGATGCAAATCAAGAGAACGTAAATTACCGTTAATACAAATTTACTGATTTTGATGAATTGCAATTTTTGATATATTCGCATTAAATTGTTAGAGTAATAACAACAACAAATTCATTCATGAGTTCCACATACACATTAAAAAATTAATATTTTTTTTTCCAGTCAAGATAGAAACGTGATTTAAATGTCCTTTTTAGCAGAGAAAAACAGAAAAAAAATTAAAGCTTTTATTTTCATTATTTATTTATTTATTTATTTATTTATTTATTTAAAAAATTGGAGATTTTTGTATCTTGCACCCTTTTAAGTAATTCTAAAATAAAAATTCAGGTTTTGCAATGCACGAAAAATAAATTACTACACATATATAACTATGCAAACAATTTCGACATACATGATGATAACATAAAGACAATTCGTGCAAACACCCATTTACATTTTTTTATACACTTTCTACGTGAAGCATCTGTTCGCCATCGTGAGCTGAAATTAAAATAGGTATTTTCATTCACCGAATATACACCAACAAATAATGTACGCGATTTTTTTTAATGCTGAAAATATTCTAAATGGATTTTAACCTATACAACGTCTGTTCTTATAAACATTTTTTTCTTCTTTTTTTATCTTCTATCAATGCCGAAGAATGTACGGTGGAGAATATCTACAACAACTTGGCACATTTATATGTCTTTTCAATTCGGTATCACAGCATTCTACATACAACGAAAAAAAAATGCATTACAAAAGGAAGTTCTATCATATTTTGCTATATCTTAAAATCTTGATATAGTGTGAACTCTTCAACAGTTCGATGAACATTTCTATCTTAAACTACATAAACCCGTCCCAAATAGAAAAATATAAATCGCTCACTATTTGCAGAGTTATTTTTATGAAATTCTTTCCAAAAAGTGGCAGTAAATCCAATAAACAGATATATATATATATATATATATTAACAAGTACGAAAAATCATGCGTGAAGAATAGATAATGAAACACTTTCCAACACCTCCTGATATCTTTAACAAAACTTTTGTTATTTAGGGAAATAAGATGCTACTGTCCATAGCCAAATAAGTATGCCAATACTTTTGAACAGCCCTGAATTTGATCCGCTTCGGTTGATACATAATATATACTATATAATAGGAAAATTTAGTATAGCAAGAAAATGTCTAATTTAATTGGTTGAAATTTCTCTTTCAGCATTTTATTCTAAAAGATGGAAAATACTTGAATACTTTTGTTCAGCCCTGTAATTTACTTGGTACCTTTATTACACGCCAGTATTTTGTTAAAATTTAGTTCAAACAAAAACACTCTTAAAACTAATTAAATCACATTTCCAGAAATTATCATTTATGGAAGACTATTTAGCTAATTCTTTGCGCGACTCTGTATATCATTTTATCTATATTCTACAAACAGTAATGTATCGGAAAACTTTTGACTATCCCTGTAAATAAACTAATCATAGTATAAAATTCATTTTCAGTAGGGTTCGTGCTAGGGTAAACATCAGTAACATATAAAAATTTCATAGAAATCCGAGTATATTTACGGCAGTTAGAGCGCGGAGAGACGGCCAGGCAAACCGAATGCATAAACACTTTTCAACTTTGTTGGAAAGTGTTAAAAATAAAAAATCCGAACGATGGCTATAACTTTAATTCTAATTATCACACAAATAAAAGTACTATTTTGATTTGTACAGAGTTTTTTTTAACTGTATATTATTTGTTTTGCCAAAAGGGATCTTCTGTTACAGCTTTCTTTCAAAAAAGCACAAGATTCCATTTTCCATCTCGAATTTTCATTTCATATTTTTCAATTTCATGATGTAGCCAATATTAAGTTTCTTTTATCTCTTTATTCTTTGTAATGCAAATAGCATTTGTCCGCTTTAAAAAACCTGTTCGGGAGATCAGGTAGGTAAGAAGATCTTAGAAGGTATAGCTAATAAATAAACAAGTAATTTTTATAGGGGGGGGGGGGGAATCAAGTGATTATTTCTTAGCTTGTAATAAAAGTAGTTTCACACTACAGGATATTTTCTGAGAAAGATTTTTGTTGTTATCTCTAAATGTATTTACTTTAATTCACAAAGTTGGCAATGTATGGACAAAATCAACATCCCCTATATTAAAAAGGTCCCTATTGCAGGGGGCTTTGATAAAATATGGTTTTTCAAGCACATGGCTCACAGACAGGAAAAAATATCCAGTATTTTGTGCATTTTAAAATCGCTATCGGCGGGATCAGAATGTAATTATGAATATTGATTACAATTCTTGTGAATCCAAATAAGCCCGGAAACTTGTGAGAGAATTTAGAAAAGACATATGCAAAAGACACAGGAAATATAAACTTACCATACCATCGTATAAGCCTACATAATCGTATAAGCCTAGATGAGGGGTAGCCTTATGACTTTAATATTTTCCATAAAGGCTGGCTTGTAGCAGTTCAACAGCTCAGAATGCGTATAATTGGAAGCTGCTGCGCTTAGCTCGCAAACTACCTCACAGTAAAATACGGAAATTGAATGATCCAAGCTTGCATATTTGGTACAATGAAACACGGACATTAAGAAGTTTTACTAGATTGAGCAAAAAATTCTGGGAAATTTGTGAATGTTACGTTGTAACAACAAAAGCAACAAGGACTATTCTTCAAAGTAGAGACCATCATTGTCTACGACTTTCTGCCATCGTTCCGCCAGATTCCAGATATGCTGGAAGTACCATGGCGGCTCCTTCGAATCGAAAAACTCTTGACATGCTTCTTCAACATCATTAAAGAATTCAAATCGACGACCCTTGAAAAAGTGCTTCTTTGATCGAAAGAGACATAATCGGATGGATCTACGTCTGGATCGAAATTCTTTAACTCCTATCGATATACTCTTATAAACGATACAAATTCTGGTAACTACTAGATTAAAAATTTACCAAAACTTTTTGCTCAACCTAATAATTTCCACTGTAAGAAGAAACAATTTACTTGCCTTTGATATATGTCAATATATATGAAAATATTATGAGATTATTAGGATTAAGTAATATTCAGACTTAAGTGCTCAATAATTTTAGAAACATTTTTATTGTGAATGAATTTCAAAAATTATAAGACACTTTTGAAAAATAAGTATTTTGAGTTAACACAAGATACTCTCCCAGATAATATTATTGTTCTTTGAAATGAGAGCGAAACAATAACTCGCAAAATGTGGCTCTAAGAAAGCAAAACACTTCGATTTATACGATATTGGGAATGTTTAGTCACTGATCCAGTTAATTCGCACCATTTTCAAGAATATCAAAAATTACTCCATTTTTTTTAAAAGAAAAATCTCAATCTAAATTTAACGAAGAGTGGAAAGTAAACGATTCAGACGTACACGAATGAGGGCAAAATAACGGAAAAGATATTTCTGTTTTAGATGCATTGAAAAAAAGTTCCGAGACACCTTTTTCAAACTAACTCCATGTGCAACTTTCCATTTCAAATGGAATAATACAATTAGTCAACCGTGGGTTTACTTTGGAGACTTTTCCCAACGTCTCGCTTTGTCTTACTTATAAATAACGCTTTTTTGCATGCCATCTATCTAAACATATTAAAAAGAAAAAGAAAACTTGAAAAGCCAATTTCCAAAATGTGTCACGAGGATAAGAAAGTCTGTTTTTAATCACGTTACATAGTACCTTTATTTTCTAAAGAATAGCAACTTACACAGAACAAAAACATGTAAGTTAATGTTCTATTGCGAACAAAACCTTATACCGAAGATATTTTTGTTCGAAACATATAGTAATACTTGATGGCATATGAAAAAAAGAAAAAAATAAACCTACTTTCACTTTTTAAATAACTATTTTCGAAAAATTTTCAATCATATGTTATAAAATTATCAAGGTGTTGTTCATTGTACTTTACTGTAATGTGGTTTTATTTATTTATTTATTTATTGTTACTCTGTAATGTCTGTATAGTCTAATGTTTGATACAGGGAATAACTTTGCAAGGGAAACCAATTAATGTATTTTCATAATTTCTTATGAGAAACAGGTCGGGTCGATTCCCCAACAATTGATTTCTCCGACAATTTTTTGAACAAATGGTATTTAACTTTTAAAAACTTTATATATATATACCAGTTTCAGAACAATCTTAATGTATATATATATATATATATATATATATATATATATATATACACATTAAGATTGTTCTGAAACTGGTTATCTTTTTTTTATTTTTTTATTTTGTTTATTTATTTATTTATTGACTTATTTCTGAATTCATTTGAATCCATAAAAGCATTTAAAGTTTGTTATTATTATTAAAAAGCTATGAAACCAAATTGTGTTTTTCATTTTTCGATAAAGGCAAAGGATTGTTCTGAAAGCACTATCAAAATTGGCGTTTTGAACAAAATTGCAGGATGTGATAACTCAAAAAATGCAGCCCGTCGTTCGAAAAAGTAATCGCTATTAATTCAAAATGTAATACATGTGTAATTAGCAAAAAACGTTATAGATTTTAAATCACTCGCATGCCTGAAAAATTCATGCTTTACATTTAAAATAATCGAGTTTGTGAATATGCCATAAAATTCAATACTATTACTAAGCAGTTTTTTTTTTTTTTTTTTTTTTTTTTTTTTTTTTTTTTTTTTTTTAACTACTTAAGTACAATTTTTTCTGACGATAATCTTACAGAAAATTGTAATATCTGCATATATTAAAGTGTTAGAGATGTCTATAAAACACTTGCTTGCAGGTTTTCCCACTGCATGTTTTAATGTCCTCGGAATTTCGTGCATCTTTAGAAAATCTCGATATAACGACTGGCTACTGCAATATTATATAACGGATATCAACGACGCATTTTATAAAATTTACTTTTAACAGTATACTTTTTAAAAAATATTTTTCAAAAAATGTGTATTTAAAAAGCTTTTACTGCTATCACGCAACAGATAAACAAGATACCCTAGAAAAAATATCAGGAAACTTCAAGCAAGGAATACAAACCCATTGCATTACTCATATCTAACGAGAAAAGAAAGGTTGATTTTCCTGCATGGAAGCCCCAGATCTAACAACAGTGGGAGATAAGCAACAGAAATTTGGCAATTTTCCATTAAAACTTAATTCCCGGTGCTTGTTGAATTCTAATCGCTCTTTCAGAATCCTTTTTCTAAGTGCGTTACCCAGTGCATTTATCAACAAGATTACGTTTGAAACAGTTATGGAAAAATGTGACTCATTATCTAATCAAACAGAAAAGACAATGCGATATTTTATCATCAGTAATCCTTAAATTAAAAATCATACTTTACACAAATCAACTGAAGAAAAAAAAAGCGTTGAGATATCATATATTTTATGCCACAAGGGAAATTTTACATCAGTATAAAAAGGACTAAAAAAAATCTGAAAAAATGAAAGTATAGTTATCCTTAACTAACTACTGGCGGTTGGTGGAAAAAAAGTTAAAAGAAACATTTCTGTTTAAAACTTACTACATACACTACGCACATTTTTTACCTTCCTCTTTACAAATCCAATGTTTGATCATATCAAATGATGTTTCTGGCGAAGTGTGTCACTGTCGATTGTAGTTTATTTCAGTTTTAGGATAAGTGTGTATACTATAAGATAGTTATATTCTGATATTAAAGTAAAATTGTCACGAATTCGATTTTAAAATCACTAGAATCATGCATCATCGAAAAGAAACAAGTTTAAGCATATAAAAAATAATTTTAAAAAACTGGATAAAAAAAACTTCTATAATTATTATACTACATATGATTAAAAACATATCAATTATTTTATAGAAAAACTTATTCTAGAAACAGAATGAATTATTCTTAAATTAGGCAAAAATACACCAAAACAGAGTAAATCCCAATATTTCACTTTCTTCTGTAAGTATACAAACCTTTTATGAATTTGCAAACCTATAAATAGTAGTTGTCCGTCATTAATATCAATTAGGTAAATGTGTATTTTTATATATAATTCAGTTATAAACGATGCAGGTAGAGTATAAAAACATTGTCCAACTGAACCATGGCTCCCCGGACATCTGATTTTATACGCACCCCCCCCCCCCCCATCGATATATTTGATATGCAATTTTTGTGAAACTGATAATTAGAATTTGTTATATTATTCCTTAATTATTATACTAATTATTTTTTTTCTTAAGGTAAAAAACATGAAAACACGCTAAAAACAGTCCTCGCAAAAAAAGGTTTTTGTCCCTTTGACAAAAATCTGTATATACTTTATTTGCGGAAATGCAATTAAGTTACTTTAAATTTTTACTCCTTTTAGTCTAACAATATGTAATTTTGAATTCTCTAAAATTAGAAATGTCAATTTATCATTCAAATAGTAATCTAAACTTTATTAAGTTAACATTCTTTTTAATAAAAAAGACATTTTTCTTATTACAAGCTACATATGCTATAGGGTAAGGAAAAGGAGAGTAAATAATAATTTTAAAAAAATCTGCCTGGTTTTGATTTTAAACAATAATAATTATTGAATTAATTTTTATGCTTAATCTTTAAAAAAGTTTTTAAAAATATTACCCACTTTGCCGTGCTTTAATTTGGATATACCAAGTATAATTCCCACTTTACCTCGTGTATATCAATAAACTTTATCTGGATCATGCTATTGTAAATTCTAAGAAAAAAACAAAAAATAACTAATGCTGTCCACGCCGCCATAAATTAATTCTTTGTGACCGGAGCCAATATTACGAAAACTATAGCATACAGAACTTTAAAAATCTGTTGTAGCCCTCTGGTTCTTTATATGAAAAATGATTTTGATGGATTACATTATTAAGTTTTCAGAAATCTTTTTTTGCTTCCCTGTAAATAACGACAACTTTAATGCAAGCAATGCTCTACAATAAGCGTCTTGTATACTGTACCTCAAAAAGATACAGAAGTTTCATTATGTTTGAAATACGGTAACATAATTAAGACGTTGAGTGCCAAGTCTATTTTGTCTGTCTTTCCGTTTGGACCGCGAAATAAGATTTCCGTTACATAACCTATATTAGCCCTTCCGGATCCGAAATTTTCAATTTTTAGAAGAATTGCTTTAGTAAAATTAACAATAACTATCCAAATAGATTAATTATTGTTTAATGAGTATTTCATTGTCTGAAAGACAACGAATGTTGTTGTTTTGCGCACTTTATGATTAATATTCATATGACAATAGGCTAAGGAAGAATTTTTTTGAGATGTTTAGAAAATATTGTAATTACAATAACATTTAACTTATATTACAATTTTCTAATACATTTTGTACTTTATTACACGTGACTCTTTTAGGAAAGTAATTTTTATTTTAAATTTACAAAGTTAAATATATGCTTAAAAATAAAAGAATTGGAAACGGCACTAAGAGAATTAAGCAAATATTTACTATTACTACTAAATGCCTAAACATAAATGATGCCATATAGTAAACACACAGAGATATACTAACATTACTACATGTAAATTGTAGCTAAAGTATTCCTTAAAACAAAATATAATAATCCATTAAAAAACATGTTCTATTAATAGTTTTTTTTCTTTTTTTTATGTAAAATTCTCTAAAGTGCAACGGTATTGTAAACTATGCTATATGAAAAAAATGCGGTACAGTTTGGTAAAGGAGTGGTCAGAAAATTAACTAAGCAAGTTGCCACAAATTGTGATATTTGAGAAAGATAACAATTTTTATATTCACTGTCTTTTAATAAAACCCATTAATAAAATTTTTGCTAATAAATATTTAGTACATTCGTAATACAAACCTGAAATTATTTAAAATTTATTTAGATAAATTTTGTATCGTATTTTATGCTGTCAGTCACTGGTGACTGCCGTAACATTTAACGTGTTAAAATACAAAGAAAACTACTTTTCAGTTAGAGTCCGGACAGACGGTAAATAAACAAATCGAATTCAAATACTTTTAACTAGGTAGAAAGCGTTAAAAATATCTCTTCTATTAATACATTTAAATGACAAATATATAAATTGATTAAAATTTTATAGAGCTTCATTGACGTCAAAATTTTCTAAAAGCAGAAGCCACAAATATTCCACAAATTGAAATTTTAAATACTGAATGAATAGATAATTATTTTTGCTCATGCTTTTAAATGAAAAGATAATTATTTTAAAATTCTCAGTAAACCAAGCTATAAATATAACTTCTAATGTAAAATTAATTTAACTTACCTTCAATTAAAAATATTGAAAATAATTTATTCTTAACAATTTTCAACATAGCTAAAAAAGTGTTTGTGAATCCAATTTATTTGTCTACCATTAGGTTATGCTCCGTCTATTGTAAATATATACGTATTTTCATAAGTGATTACAGTTTACAATAGAATTTCAGAATTGAAAAAGAAGTGTGTATAGCATTTACAAAAAGTTTACATGAATACTAAGAAGAATACCGTTACATTGTACTCTTATGATGAAAAATCATTAGCTGTGCATTTTAATTAAGGATTAAACCGAAACAAGTTTTGAAGAACGAAACTGAAATCAATTTTCGGTAAACGTGTTAGTATGCATAGTCGCAAAACAGTGAATAGTGTAATAAGCATTCAAAAAGAAATGATTATGTTTATGACGGCCAATTATCTAAATGAGGGATATTGGACCCTGTAAGAGTCGAGGAACTTGGCGGACAACTTTACTGCCCTGAACTGACTCTGTCATGAACATGCCCGGCTGTGGACAAACTCTATTGCCTAGGACAGATCCGATTACTTTTCATGAACGGTCATGGACAGAGTTTCTTGCTAAATGTAAGTTTCTTTTGAGTTCGTAAGGGTGACAACGGCAGAACTGAAAAAATGATTCTTGAACTTTCGACGACTTGAAGTGTGGACAGTAAGCTGTAATGTGTAGAATGTAGATATGCGAAAGTGATGTTTCCTTTTTTTGTGAAAGTACGCGAATTATTTTATGATTTGTGTCGTGATGAAATAAATGTGGAAAATATATAGTGGTTCTTTTCATTTAAGACGTTATGTGTGTTTATTGGTGTGATTTGAGCGATCTAATTGATGAACTTATGCAGCGGGGAAGATTACTGATGAGAAGGAGATGCCCTCCGCGGGTGTCTTTCTAAAGGAATGTAACTCGTATCTACGCAAGGAAATCCAAAGTTCGAAAAAAATCATGGGAAACTCCGAACGATTAGGCCGACGGCCACGACTGGGTTCGAACCCAGCACCTGCCGTCACCCAGTTTCGAGAGCAGAACCTTTCAGCCACTGGTGGGGCCATTCAGGATGAAAATGATAGATCTTGTGTTTTACCTATAAAAATACTGTCTTATAATAAATTATTACTAGGTATAAAAACATCGCGAGTCCTTACAAAGCAGCGCTTTTTGCTAGTTCAATGATAATGCGATTAACAAGAAAAAGAAATTTTTTCCAAAGTTTCTGTCTATGTATATTTTTCCCAATATAAACTAATTCATTAATTGTAAAATCAATCCCTAATATTAAGGTGATCCAGGACACAAAAATCTTAAAATTTTTAAAAAACTTTTTGCCGCATTATTATTTTTTTCTGCTTAAAATGACATTTAATTTTTATTTTTATCTTATTTAGGACAGGAAATATTAATTTTTATGTTTTGGTTTGATTTCAAAATCTAGCTTTCAAGCAATAGTTGACTTCTTTTAAAAATGCAATTTTCTTCAGAATATTATTATTATTATTATTTCTCCTGTTTAAATTGCTATAACTCAAGAAATGTTTAAGATAAATGGTTTAAACTTGGAACATTAAATTGTTAAAATTCTTTTAAATTGTTTTACTTTAATTTTCATTCAGCAAATTTGAAAAAAAATATTTACTTTTAAAAATATAATTTTCCAAAGAAATTTTTTTTTCAAATTT
This sequence comes from Maratus speculifer, assembly GCA_964019185.1. Taxonomy (NCBI): domain Eukaryota; kingdom Metazoa; phylum Arthropoda; class Arachnida; order Araneae; family Salticidae; genus Maratus; species Maratus speculifer. The sequence goes on from OZ025296.1 coordinate 291,523,611, forward strand.
TTACTTTAAATATTTTTAATTTTTTAAATAAATATTTTTAAAAATTCTGAGCCAAATTTAAAATTTACATACATTTGTTTATTTATATGCAAAAAGAAATTGAAATTCTAAGAATAATATCTTAAATTACAACGATTTTAACTTATCCCACATTTAAATGAATTATTTTTTATTATTATTATTGCAAATTTTATCATATGATTTTGTTTACCTCTGACACAGTTACAACCGAATAAATAAAATAAAATAAATTTTTCCCTTAAGTACACTATATTGATGACGTAAAAAAATAATGGAGCTATTTCATAAATATTTGTAGAAGCACTACTGCTTTAAATACAGTAATGTATGAACAGAAAACAACGAACTTATTTTTTTTTTTTTTATTAAAAAAATAAATTTCCAATTTAAATTCACAAATGACTACCTTTTGTTGTTATTCTTGTGAAGGGGGTCCGGGGCACATTTTATAATAATTTTTATTTATTGAGTTAAAATTTTGAAATTTTTTGTGGTGCTTAACTGTACTATTTGTAAACAAAATCACATAAAAACTTCTCATAAAAAAAGTGCGGTATTGTATAAACTTTATAACTTGAAATATTAACTGTAGGCTTTAATTTTATTTTTCATATGAATAAATAGAAATATATAAGCTTTAATTTTGAAAACATTTAAAGAAAATATTTAAAAAAAAAAACTAAAACTATTTAAAGTAAATTTTTTTAATGAAATTTTTTTACAAAAAATCATATTTTTAGAAGTAATTTTTTTTTTCCGACTTTGCTGAATCAAAATTCAAGAAAAACAGTTGAAAAAGACATGATCTGAGTTTGAACCGTTTATCTTTAATAGTTTTTTACTTTTAACAATTTAAATAAGAAAAATCGTAAAAAACATTATGAAGAAGAACGCATATTCTCAAGAAGTAGTTTCCACGAGAATCATTGATTGAAAACTAGATTTTCAAAACAAACCGAAAAGAAAAAAATAATAACTCCTTTTCTAATTAAGATAGTTGGTTGGTTGTATAGGGTTTAATGGCGCAAAATCCTCTAATTAAGATAGAAACATGATTTAAATGTAATTTTAAGTATTTAAAAAAAAAGAGAGAAAATAAATGTGATGCATTTTAAGAAAATTTTATATATATTGGTCCGAATCGCCTTAACCACAGCTAAAATTGATTGAAAGCTTGATTTTGAAAACAAATCAAAACGAAAAAATTGATATTTCCTCTTCCAATTAAAACAGAAAGAAGATTTAAACGTCATTTTAAGCAGATTTTTTTTCTCGAAAATTTGAAGACTTTTGTATTCTGGTTAAAAAAAAGTTTTCTAAGTATTACCTAGAATAATATGTGTGTGTTATGTGTATATCAGTGATAAAAATTCTTAAAAGTCCTTCAAAGGGTACAGAGTCCACTTAAAGAAGAAACAGTTTTTATTTCTTATAGAAAGATTAAAACTTTTAAGAATGGCGCTAAAAGGATAGTGTTTAGCCAGTTATTTAATTTAGATATTTGAATAGTTTTGAATAAAATAGGAAAAAACTAGACATTATTATATTTTTATTGTGGAGAAATTTTATAATGATGAAAACGATATACCCTCATAGAATGCATAGTCAAAGTGACGTCACTGTGAGTCACTTTGATCACATCACATCTGTGATCAAAATGCCACTCCTCAGTGACGTCACATTGTGACTGAGATGTGACTTTCTAAAAAATCCTTAGAAAATTACAAAAATTCTTCAAAACATGTTATTTACTTTAAAAAACATGATTTTGGCAATTTAAATATCGTCGCTTTTGTCACAGTTCCGTCACAATGTTAATGTCAAATTAGTCACCATTGACACATTTTTCACAAATTTGTCACATTGTGACCACTTTGTGAAGTGGTCACAAAAGAGTTCTAAGACGGCCATAACGACTTCACATTTCAGTCACTGTGACTTCACATCGACGTCACGTGACGTCACATCGACGATCACAAAGTCACATGTGACAAATTGGTCACAAAGTCACAATGTGACTTCACGACGACGTCGCAGTGACGTCACCATGCCTTACGAGTAGTTATTAAATTACTATCTTAAAGAAAATTTAAAGCAATAAAACTTAATTTCCCAAGTTCACGCTTCAGGAATCAGTTTATTTTGGAAAACAAAGGAAGATGTTTGCTAGCTTATTCAATGAAGAAATCACTGAAGAATGAAAGAAATGAATTTAAATGAGAAACATAGATTTTACGCAAATTATTCTTAGAGGACTGATTAAAAATCCATTTAAAAAAGAACAGCGCTAAAACCAGAATACTTCAGCGAGAAAAATTAATTTTTTTTAAGCAACATTTTGTATTCAACTCAAATCTAAAATATTTTTGAAAAAATGCTCCTAAATAATATTATTTTTAAACCCAGAAAAATTAAATTATTTGTATTTCACTAGCTACAGCATAAAAAGCTAATTCTTTAAAAAATGAAATTTATTCCAGAAATGAAGTCATCGATAAAGAGCATTTTTATTAATAAAATTTTTAATCTATACGCAATCGGGATTGTTTACATAAAATCTTTGTATATAATTTTTTTTTTTTCCCTAAATTTATCATCCGATTTTGTTTCTTCTTTTTTCCCCAAATAATTTAAATGCAACACATCCGTTTGTTACGCTGCCAATTTATAATAATGAAAAATAGGTGTTTTCACAGATGCACATAAGACTGACAAATATTTAAATCTAATAGTTCAATAAAAAAAAAAAAAATAAAATAAAAACACGCATTTAAATATGACGAATAATTACATTTATTCTTAAAAGAATAAAACTTCACGAATACCTAAATTTTTCTTACTTCTTATCTACCAACAAGTAATAAAAAAAGCTTTTTTTTTTTTTTTTTTTTTTTTTTTTTTTTTTTTTTTTGTAATTAGTTCAATTTTTTCAAATTTATTCCGGTATAGAAGCTAAAAGAATTTAAAAAAATTAGAAAAGAAAGGAAAGGAGAAAAAAAAGAGGAAAATATGCGCAAAGATCAAATCTTAAATGACGAAAACATTCATATCTATTTATATTTAATATAATTATAAATGATAATTCATATTTTAGTTAGATGACAGAGTAAATGCTCGATAATGTAATTTTTTTTTTTACACATTTTCATTACATTTCACTTTTCATTCATCTTTCATATTTGACGTTGACCTAATTTGATCGATAGCAAAAAAAGTATTTAGTAATAATTTCTGCCACCCATTTTCACATTGCATTAAAAAATTGTAAAAAAAAATTAAAATTATGAAACAAACATATATCCGAAATATTATATAGCTTTATTTATTTTTTATCTTAAGATTTTACTAATGTAAAATCTAAATTAATGTAACAAGAGAGTTAATTTCATATTTCATGTATTGGATGAAGAATGATTGAACATTGTAAATCAATGATACAGTTTTTGACAACAAATGGAACAGAAAAGCTACATTTTTTTCAAAACAATATTATTTATCCATTTATTTTAAACACGGAGAAGCATGCTGCAAAGCATGTAGGATGAAGTCTCCTGTTGAAACCGGCAGAATTGAATATATTTATGTTAGCATTTCAATCGTTTAAATAGATTTTTAAAAATCCTTGAGGGAGGGGAGGGGGATCCAAAAATATTATTATTTTTTAAAAATTGAAAATTTTAGGATTTTATAAAAATAATAAAATTCAGAAAAACACCAATTCGCGTGAGATTTTCTTCGCAATATGTGAAGGAGCTCAGAACTGGAGTGGATCAAATTCACTCTTGATCTGAATTCAGATTAGTATTTTCTGGAACTTATAAGTTCTACCTTTTCAGGACGTATTTGGATCAATTCCATAGATTTTATTGTTACCAATAAATGGCAGTACAGTATAACTTCCATAACGAACACTCACGAATAATTTTTTCCACCCCCCTCCCTCATAAAACTTAAAAATTTTGTATGTTTAACCTCTGAATAACGGACAGCTGTTTTAGCGATAAAAGAGAAAAATTATTTTTTAACCAAAAAAAAAAAAAAGAAAGAAAAGAAAAGAAAAGAAAAAAGAAAAGAAAAGAAAAATAAATAAATAAAATAAAACTTCTAAATTTATCAACGCAATGTGCCCAAATTGTACGATCACAGATATAATTGTAGGGGATGTACTGGGGAATTTTCCCCTTCCCACACCACGTCCAAAAAAGAAAATGTCCCTCTTTTGAAGGTTTAAAATTTTCTACTGATTAACAGCTAGAAATACAAATTTCTTATCCACAAAATCATAATATGCAGATAATTCTCTCTTTCATTTTAAATGCGCGTAAAGTAACTTTATATGCAATTGGCATGAAATTTCAGGGTAGATAGTACGCTTTATTATTTATGCTTCATTGTACTCAAACTCAAAAAAATTTTCGAATAATCACATAAAGTGTTAAGAAACAAAGAAAAAAAATCATTTTAGTAAATAGGGTTCGTTCGTAAAATTCAAAAACTAATTAACTGGATTACTCTGTTTAACAGATTTTTTAAAGAACGTAATAGACAGTGGATAAAGATATGCACAATTTTCTTTCAGTTTTAACGCTTAAAAGTTTTTGAATTTCTACTTAATTTTAATTCTGTGAATCTCAAAAGTGCGAAAAATGGACTTGATCCTTTTCATTTTTGAACGCCTCATATGTCATTTCAATAAATCAAATTTCTGAATCCACCACAATGCTTGTAGAAAACTAAATCTAAACTTTAGAAATGCTTTCTTTAACTTTAATATTCACAATGTACTACAGCAAAGAAAACACAAAAGGTGTCAGAAGAAATCAAGACAAGCTTGAAAGAAAGAAAACATACAAGAACTAACAGAACTCCAATAACTAAGATCCGACTTGAGCTCCCAGACATGTCCATAGAAGCAACAGTAAAATGATAGTATAAGAATGAACTGTAAGAATAATTTCTTAGCAATGGTGGACAGAGAATAGAATCTAAGCAATAAGAAAAAAATTAACAATAAAGCATAAAATACAAATTTTAATTTCAGCATAATTTGTCATCGGCCTAAATTTAGTTGTAAATCACTTTTTTTTTTTTTTTTTTTTTTTTTTTCATTCGATAAATGTAAAGTTTTTTTAGACTTTTAAAAATTTAGTTTTGTATGTTTAAAATTATATTTGTAGAATATGTGATTGTTCTAATGTATTTAAATATAGGGAAGGGAGTGGGCTGCATTAAATTTGTTCACACAAAAATTACAAACAATCGATGCAAATAAAATGTCCATATCACTTTTATTCATAAAAATTACTAATCGTTTTTAAAACGCATACACAAATACTTTTTATATTCTAAACTCAATAAAATAAAATAAAAAAGGTAGATTTAAAAAATATATTAAGGATTGGTAAAAAATTATTTTTATGCTTGTTTCCGTCTTAAGCAGTTATTATTAATTACATGATATATTTTTTCCATTCGATACCATTTTTTTGGCTAGTTTAGACAGTGTAACGTTATAGACAAGTTCCATGTGCATACATTTACTGTTGCTTTCTGAAATATAAAGTGTGAAAATTTGTATTGCTCCTTTTTTGTTTCTACTTTTAAAATTCGCATGACTCCCTTAAACATACTTTGAAACAAATTCTCTACATAACCCCCCCCCCCCCTACCTCCCAAGTTCTTCATTATCATTTCTTTAGATGCTCGTTTTGAAAAGAAGCTAACTTATTATCTTACAAAAAAAAAAAAAAAAAAAAAAAAAAAGATAAAACTTAATTTTTAAGTAATTTAAAGAGTACCGAGAGTTAGATAAAAATTAATACTAAGAATTTTTAAAATCCATGTGTGTAAATTACTCTCCACAACATCTGCATAAAAAATACATTATTCAATCTGCCGATCCCGTCCTGTTTCATCTTTCCGAGATGGTTTATCGCGAACTGTCAAAGTTGATGTATGGAAATCTTGTTAAGCTCTCCGAATTCAATCTGTAGGTGCCGAGAGTTTTTCTTCTCTCTTCGGAGACTTCATAAATATTGATTTATAAGAACAACTTCCGTAATCCAAGCGATATCAGGAAAAGGAAAACGCTGGTAAATAGGATTTGCTTGTTAGGACAGGTTTGGTTTCTTGATAAATTCACGATGTGTTAGAAAAAAGCATTCAGTCGGAAATATTGATAGTTTATTGCATTAAAAATAAGTGTGCAATTCTAGAAGAAAAAAAAAATCATACCCTACTAAATTCAGCCGCATCCTCGAATAAAAAATATGACAGACATCAATATATTTTTAATAACATTTAATAATCAATGTTATATTACATATACATTTTACTCAGAAAGCCGTCTATATATGAATGATGCAGATGCATAAGTCACATTATCCAATATTTCAAGATATTGAGTTATTCATACTACCGTGTTTGTCTTTTTTAATGCGAATCTGACTATAATAATGATTTTACCATATAATAAACATCTTTTTGCTGGGAAAAAAAATTGCTAAAAATCTCGGAGGACCAACTTGTGAGTCAAAAATAGAAGTAAATTACATTATATTTCAAGAAATAAAAGGTGGTGTAAAAAAACATTTCCATTAGTTTAATGACCGTTAAGAAGTTGAGCCATGTTTGATAGAAAATTTTTTGCACAGTTTTTTTTTAATAAATGTTTTTTGCGTTTTACTTTTTGTTGTTATTTATAACCCTCTAAAATAACATAATAATATGCCCAGTTAAACTGAGGATATTGAGCTCACAGGCTACGCATACTAATTGCACATTGCAGCCTGATATTTTCAAGGGTTATTTCCGATCGAAAAAAAAAATCAAAGGAGGGGAAACAGCTCCCTCTTTTCCCCTTTTATACTTAATCATTGAACCGCCTAAACTAATCAGGGACATGCTTTATCATATAAAAAATCTATATCCAAAATTCAGAGCAAATCGGATAATTCTTAATAAAAACCCATTTATGTAATTTAAGAGGAGTTATCCACCTCTCTTTTATACTTAACCATTAAACTTCCAAAACTATTCAGAGATTTGAACGAAATCTGATTATTCTGCATGAAAAACCCATTTATATCAATTAAGGGGAGGGACATTAGAACCCCCGTTCCCCCTGTTTACACTTATACAATGGACACCTAATACCAATCACTAAGGCACCTCATTAGAATGTTCGTATAACTAAATTTTGAACGAAAACTGATAATTCTGAATGAAAAACCCATTTATATCAATTAAGTGGAGGAGCATGAGCCCCCCCCCTTCCCCCTCTTATACTTATCGAATGAACTCCAAAAACTAATCAGGGAAGCGCCTTATCAGGATATACCTGTATACAAAATTTCAAGTGGATAGGATACTTTTATCATGAGTTATCGCGTTACGCACGTACACACAGAACGGGTGGGCAGATATGCTCTCAGGCTATGATAGCCTGTGAGCTATAAACTGAAGTTCAGTTTTTTTTTTTTTTAATTATAACTAGTTTGTTTTAGAAGTAACATTACTCATAAAAGTAGCTCAAAAACTCACATTTTTCATTTTTGGATTCTAGCTTTACAAAAATTATCACAGGTTTGGGGTAGTGATGGGCGATTTCGATTTTTTAAATCGATTTAATCGATACTACGGCCAACTCGATTTAATCGATACTTTAAAATTTTTAATCGATTTCTCTGAAGGTAATATAATTTTCATTTTCCTTCAAAAGTCGAAGATAAAATAGACGGATGTGCCAATTCCAAAATTTCAGTGTATTAGTTTCTCAGATAGAAGAATTAAAGAAACCTCAGAACCCCCCCCCCCCCTCCCCACCCTGCAAAATAGCGTTTTTTTTTTAGTGATGTACACCAAAAATTGATAAGGATCAATTTTTATTAAGTACCAGCTGAATCTGAATTTTGATGAAAATGCATGAAAGTGCGAGATACAGCTATTGCGAAATCATAAAAAATGCAGCATATCAGCGCCACCTGTTGGGCAATTAACACCAAGAACTAAATAATACTAATCTATGTCAGAGATTTACTGAATCTGAATTTTGATGAAAATTCGTTCTTGAGATAGCGCTATTGCGTTAATCATGAATAATGCAGTATAGCAGCGCCATCTCTTTAGCGATTTCCACCAAAATGTAATTTGCATCAAATAATATCAAGGACTAATTGAATCTAAATTTTTATGAAAGGCCGTGCATTAGTTCTTGAGATAAAGCTAAAATGGAAACAGGGGCGTGCGAAAAGAGAACTGCGCCCGGCTCAAAGTTCCAATTTAGCCCCCCCCCTATTAACTTTTTCTTGTGATAGGCTAGAAGTGATGTTATTAGTAAAAATTTGGCGCCCCCTAAATTGTCGTGCTCGGAACGACCGCTTCCTTTCGTCCCCCCCCCCCTTTCACATGGCGCTGAGTGGGAATTGTGAAAAATTCAGTATAGCAGCGCCATCTGAGAAGCTATATACATCAAAATTGAAAAAACATCAATTCATGTCGAGGACTAACTGGATCTAAAATGTGATGAACATCCGTTCATTCGTTATTCAGATATAGCTGTTGCGCAAATCGCAAAAAATGCAGCATAGCAGCGCCACCTGTTAGGCTATATGTACCAAAAATTAATTAGATTCAGTTTATATCAAGGTCAAACTAAATCTAAAGTTTTGTGGAATTCCGTGCATTTGTTCTTCAGATAGAACTGTCAGAAATTTTTGTCGTATACAAACTCACAGAGTGACAGACACACACACAGACAGATATTTCTTAAAAATCATGAAATCGTGTTAAAGACCTTCTAAAATATATAAATCCATCAAAAACGGGAAGTCAAAATTTTTCACGAATCTAATATTTTCTTCTTGTAAAGTTACAAAAGAAAGTAAAAATGCAAAATCGATTCTGCCCGTAAGATCGATCTTTAGATTCGATGTCGATCTTTAGATTCGATTTCGATCTTTAGATTCGATGTCGATCTTAGATTCGATGTCGATCTTTAGATTCGATGTCGATCTTAGATTTGATGTCGATTTTTAGATTCGATGTCGATCTTTAGATTCGATTTCGATCTTTACATTCGATTTCGATTTTTTTTTCTTTTTTTTTTTACTAGGCTAAATCAGTGTTGAATGCAGGTATTTTTCTGAGACTTGTCATGTTTTACAGCTCTGTAAGAGAGGGGGAATCGCAATTTGTGCATTAAAAAACATAAAATCTCATAACTTCTGGGGGGGGGGGGGGGATAATCCCCTGCGGCCCACCCCATTAATTCGACACTTGGTTAAATCGTTATATTTTTGTTTAGAGGTCCAGTTATTTGAAGTATTACTTTATTGTTTTATTTTTCACGCGCGTCTCTTCTAATCCCCCCTTCCACATCAGTTTTAACCTATAGGGCCGTTCGAAATATGCATACAGTTTTAAAAATGTCCAATTCTCGGTCTATTTTAATTTAGATCCACATTTTAAATCCTTGACAAAAGATAAATAAAGGGTCGCCCTTCCGCCCATTCGGGGTTTATCTGCGCCCCCCGGGGGGCATATATTTTGTTTCTTCAAAGGAAACAAAAAAATTTTGAGGGGGGGGCTTGCACCCTCCCCCAATATACACCTTAAAATTTCGCTCATTTAATTTTCTACCATTTTTAACTTAAAAGTTTAAGCTACATGGCACCCCCAGAGCCGTGGATTCTTCCCCCCCCCCCCCTGTCGATCACTCACCTAATTTTGCTTATTTCTTCACTTCATTTCAATCTTTAAAAGGCTATAACTTTGCTTCTATAAGAGTTACAGTCATGAGAAAAATTCTAGTATAGCTAACTATTTCTCGCCGTTCTTTTTGCTTTTCCAGTTTTCCGGTTTTCCCTATAGGACCTTTTTTTTGGGGGGGGGGGGGGGCAGAGGGGGGTTTTCTTGATACAATATGTCTATTGAAAGCTTATGCTTCATGCATTACAAATCTAGCAAAAGAAATTTTCTCCCATCATTTCAGGTCACATTAGGGACCCATAATGTGTTAAAATTTTAATTTTTCAAACTTCTTCAAAAAAAAAAAAAAAAAAAAAAAAAAAAAAAAAAAAAAAACATTGATAGATATCAGCGAAACTGGGGTCCGAACTCGCAATCGTTTGATTGCACACGTAATCCCTAAGCTTTTTGGCCACCGAGTACTCAGCAACGCTATTATTTCTTTAGATTGTCATCTTTAAATTCGTAATATCTTTTGAATGGAATGTCCGATTTGAATAATTCAAAAAGTAATCTGCAGGTATTGTAACAGGCATTAATACAAAATGATTTATTTGGATAAGGATTAAGGTATCGATAGTATGGTCTAATTTTGGTTGGTGTATTTATCGCGTTTTAAAGTGTAAGAAAGTAGTTATAGTGAGTTAACTACAATAGCTGGACATATGGTATCGCGCTTTTTTTTTTTTTTTTTTTTTTTTTATAGACATTAATATGTTCTTTAATATTATATTACCTTTTTTTATTCATTTAAGAAGTATTTCCTGGCGATTCAAAAATACACACGTAATTGTTCAAGGTTTCACTTCTATCGGCACTCTCAGAGTGCCACTATATATATATTTTTTTTCATGTTCGCCCGTCCTACCGCCCCCCCCCTTCCTCACCAATCTTAACTTACAGGTTCGTTCAAATTATGACTGCGATTTAAAAAAAGTCTAATCCTCGTTCTATTTTGTTATAAATCCATATTTTGAAACCTCAACAAAAGATACATTTGGGCCGGGGTCGCCCTTCTGTCCGTTTGGGATTCACCTTGCCCCCTTGGGTGGGGGGGGGGAGCATATTTTTTGTTTCTTCCACACCATCTCATGTAACATATCGTTATAAAGCTTTTATCTCCTCGTTTTTTTCTGTTACTACCCCTCTCCCCACTTAGTTACATGCTCTTGGCACTTTTTATAGTTTCAAAGAGTGTATATGTTCCCCGCGGGCCACCCCATGAATTCAACACTAAGTTAAACACTATATTTTTGTTTAGAAGCTCAGTTATTTGGGTTATTAGTTAATTATGTTTTTTATTTTCAAGTTCGTCCGTTCTAATCCCTCGTCCCCCCCCCCCCTTCCTCGCCAATCTTTACTATATGGGCCGTTCAAAGTATGCATGCAATTTTTAAAATGTCCAATTCTCGTTCTATTTTATTGTAAATCCTCATTTTGAAACTTCGACAAAAGATACATTTGGGCTATGGTCGCCTTTCCGTCAAGAGTGGGGGGTTACCTGCCCCCTTGGGAATGGGACATATTTTATGTTCTTCCAAACTATCTCGTGTAACATTTGGTTGACATTAGAAAAAAAAGTTTTTTTTTGTCTATACTCCTTGTTCCCCATCCTAGTTACACGCTCTTGGCACTCTTTATACTCGGTTTAATGCCAAGTTACTCAGTGTTGTTATTAGTTGAGTTATGTCTCTCAAATTTGTCAAAGTTTTTGTGTAAGTGAAAACCATAAGTTACAATCAATTTAAAATTCTTATTATCCGACTCTAAACTCTGCAATAGCTTAATTCTATGCCTCCCTAAATGGGGATGGGGGGGGGGAGGCGGTAATTACGGTTCTGCTGATTGTCTAAGTTTTGGAATTAGCCATTTGGATCTTCTCTGTGTGAACCTAAATATCGAAATATCGATTCTAGTATCGATTCTAAAACTGAGAAATCGATTCTTATTATGATCGATGTTGTTTTATATGATGTCGATTTTAATCGATTCTCAAAATTTTCAGAATCGCCCATCACTAGTTTGGGGCTATGTGCGATTAGTTGTTATGGCAACAAATATCTTACCAAAAAAAAAAAAAAAAAAAAAATGTACAAATATATCATGTTTATTAATAATAATCTATTATTTGCATTTTTCTAGGTAAGTGGAAGATCTAAACTAGGTAAAGTGGAGAATGTGAATTTTGCATCTACATTCTTCATGAAGAAAATGTAACTTGAAAAATTTCATCACTAAATCTAATTTTGCATCCTATTTGGACTCTGGTAAATTTTGCCTTCATACTAATCGGGAAATTATTCGGTCAAGATATTTCGAAATTATATAGATTTACAATTTAGAACTCTTAAATTAAATTAGTTTTTAATTGTTTTAAAACAAACTGCAATGCAGTTACTTTTTTAAGCACAACTATAAACTACCCGGCGGAATGAGTAGTAATTTTGGATGTACAAATAGTGAAGCTTTTAGAAATTGATTTCTGTAAGAAAAATAATAGATTCGAACAATTAATTTTTCCAAAAAAAATTAAAAAATTTTTTTTTATTAATTTTCGAAAAAAAGCTTATTAATTTAAGGAAAATTTAATAATTTTTTTTCGTATCTTTATTTTTTTTTCTACATACTGCCACAAATGTAATTCGACTTATACACAAAAATTCATTTTTTTTTTTCAAAAATTTTCTTATGAATTGGAGGGGGTCGATTTATACACGATTGTATACGTTAGTTATATATATAGTCTCAAATAGTAAAATTCCGTTACAGTATCTGGTAGTTTTGGAATATGTTCTATAATCTATGCTTGATGTATGATTTTTTCTTTCTTGCTAATGATGCAAATAACCTTTAATGTGTGTAGCTTTTTAAACATAAGTTCAAAACTATTTGGATATATAGGCGAGTGTGTGTATGATGGACAAGTTCTAAAAATTATAGTACTTATTCAGTTGCGATAAAAATACATTTCCCATCTCAATAAATCAAACATATTTTCACCAAGTCATTCGATAGACGAGGTCATGGATTATAATAATTTTTTATCTGTTTTTCAAAAGATGACTTTAAACTAATGTCTGCTATCAAAAATCTCATAACACGTCATTTTGAGAAATGGATGGCAAGTGAACCAAGCAATCGCAATTATACGTGTAAATATTTGATAAATGTATTTTTTCTTCTAAAAAGTTAAATGAACCAGTTTTCGCGGATTATGCAGTTTTATGTGATGTATGTGCCTATAATACCAACATTCCCAATTTTTCACTTCCAACAACTTTGATGCGCATTATGAAATATTCGGGGGGGGGGGGGAGGAATTATAACCTAAAAACATTTAATAAAAGTTTAATAATAATTTTCTCAGTTAAAATAAGTTTTTGCATTTTTTTTTTTTTTAATGCCAAATTATGCTTACAGTCTATGTATCTACTTAAAAACCAACCTTGATTTTTTTTCCCACTCTTTTTTAACTTAACTTGATTTTTGTATGTAAAGATGGAATATCATAATCGATTTTTAACAAACTTTGTGATGTGCTAAAATTATAAAAGTCATGTCAACACATATGCTCTAGTGAATATTTTACTTTTGTAAACATAGTAGTACAACATTTATTATTGTAGAATATTGTGCTCTAATATTTTTAGAACTAAATTATAAATTATATATTATTTTTAAAGGATTTTTCCCGTCACAGATGATCAATCGCCAAATATTTTCTGTAATTGGTACAACTGTATACGAACTGAAACAACAATGGATTTAATAATGCGCCAATAAACGCTCGTCAAAATCTGTCAAATGGCAGTGAAACTGCAACATTGAAACATTTTAAAGACTAAAATTTGTAATTATAAATAATATATGAAGAGTGTAGCATTAAACAACACGATTTTATAAATTAATAGTTTAATATTAATAAATTTATGTTTATACATCGAGAAATCAATTTCGAAATCCTAAAAAAGTAGTTTAAATGAGAACGTGAGTTTCAAAACTCGCCTTTTCCAAAATTAAAAAAAATCAAGCTTTTTCTATCTATTTTATTTAGTTTATTGCTGAATCTGCATCAAAAAAAAATATTACAACGGGCAAACCAAAAAAAAAACAGTAACATATTGTATATATATATCGTGTACTTCAAGCATTGTAGAATCTCGGTTTACAATGAACACAGTCAGATGTTTTTCGCGATTCCCTAAAGTTTGATTTTCCGGATAAAGCGAGTTTTGAAATTCGCATCTTCAAATAATATTTCAATTTTCTTTTTTGTTTCTCCATCTAAAAAAAAAAAAAAAAAAAAAAAAAAAAAAAAAAAAATAATGTGTGTGGCACTTGGGGACTGCCGCGGTAAAGCTATTGCATAGCATTTTTTATCAACTTATGCAAAAATACCGCGTCAATGTCTGCCGAAGTCTATCGAAGAATACCGTGCCGAAGTCTGCCGAACTGAAACGTCGTTAGCCGGAGAGTTAGGATTTTTTCTCGTTACGGAATACTTAGATTCGGTCACCGCGCTCAAAGCCCGCGATAAAAGCTATGCAATAACTTAATAAATTACCAAACAAAATTTGGTCGCGCTACGAAAATTAGATCGCGAGTTATAAGCATTTTAAATTTTTCGACCCTCACCGTGTGGTGTCTCCTGTCACCAAAAATTAACACTGTCTCATAATAAATTACCAAACAAAATCTGGCCGCGCTACGAAAATTAGATCGCGAGTTATAAGCATTTTAAATTTTTCGACCCTCACCGTGTGGTGTCTCCTGTCACCAAAAATTAACACTGTCTCATAATAAATTACCAAACAAAATTTGGCCGCACTACGAAAATTAGATCGCGAGTTATAAACATTTTAAATTTTTCGACCCTCACCGTGGGGTGTCTCCAGTCACCAAAAATTAACACTGTCTCATAATATATTACCAAACAAAATTTGGCCGCACTACGAAAATTAGATCGCGAGTTATAAGCATTTTAAATTTTTCGACCCTCACCGTGGGGGGTCTCCTGTCACCAAAAATTAACAATGTCTCATAACAAATCACCAAACAAAATTTGGCCGCACTACGAAAATTAGATCGCGAGTTATAAGCATTTTAAATTTTTCGACCCTCACCGTGGGGTGTCTCCTGTCACCAAAAGATAACAATGTCACTTAATAAATTACCAAACAAAATTTGGCCGCGTTAAGAAAGTTAGATCGCGAGTTATAAGCGTTTTAAATTTTTCGACTCTCACGGTGGGGGGTTTCCTGTCACCAAAAATTAACACTGTCTCATAATAAATTACCAAACAAAATTTGCCCGCGCTATGAAAATTAGATCATAAGAAACATACGTTTGAGACTTGATATCCTAATATCTGAAAAATACCGCGTCAGTGTCTGCCGAAGTCTACCGAAGGATACCGTGCCAAAGTTTGCCGAAATGAAACGACGTTAGCCGAAGTGTTAGATTTTTTCGTTACGGATGTGTTAGGATTTTTCGCGTTACGGAATTTTTGGATTCGGTCGCCGCGCTCAAAGCCCGTGATAAAAGCTATGCAATAGCTTAAAAGAAAAAAAAAAAAAAAAAAAAAAGGGGGGGGGGGCCTTTTTTTATGTTTGCGATTTTTATTAGTGTAAAATATTAAAGTAGTGAATTTTTGCTAATCGATGAATTTAGTTTCTAGATAAATCTATTTTTGAAACTCATGTCCCCATATACAGGATAATAATCGAAACATTATTACCCCAAGGCACATACTTCCAATTGCAAAGTTTTCTTTAAAAAAAAAAAAAAAAAGTTGCGAAAGATGATGATATAAATTGAAACTTTATGCGGGGATGGGGTATTTGAAAAAATACGAAAATAAAATTTTTATAACCCCCGTAGGGAAAAATTCCTATTAGGAGAACTTTCCTTATCCAGTTTTGAATTACACACAAAAAATTGCATCTATCTGCAAAACTCAGAGTTATAGCCGTTTAAATTATTCTTCAGGTTTTAAGGGATTAGCCATAAATTAAAATGCACGCAATTCAAGAATCAATGTTACTTTAACAGTTCTAGGAAACATGCAAAATATATATATATTGAATTGAATTTTTGATATTTTTTTCATGATGGTCAACCATATAATTTGAAATAAAATCGCATCCTAAAATTTCTCACAAAATTTATAAAAATTTCAAATATTTAGCTTTTTTTTAAGATTTCAATTCATTATAATTCGAAACATTATTCATTGGATTTCAATGTTTTTTATTTAAATAAAGAGGAAAATATAATTTATTTTTGTTTCAGGTTTTTTTTTTCAATATTAATTTTTAAAATATTTAAAATATTTTTAAAAAATGATGTAACTAATTTCTTTTTAAAAATCATCTACAAATGATCTACATGTATTACTAAAACTGTAAAACAATTCAGTATGCTTTTATATTTTCAACTCTAGATTTAAAACTTCAAAATAAATAATTTAAAAGATAGCAATTTATCTATGCCTAAAAGATAATGTGAAAAAATATATAAAATGATAAAGCTTGATAAAATGTAAGAAAAATGTTTTGATATAAATGTCAAAAACATACCTGATAAAACTCCTCGTCTAACCGATTGTTTTGCTTAGATGGGAAAAGCAAATAAATCTCGATGCAAAGTAAAATCTAAAAATTGTATGAGTAAAAAGAGCTAAAATTTTTATCATCGTATAAATTTCTTTCACGTGTAGAACAAGTATATAGCTTCTTGTTTTTGTTTCTTTCTTGCTTTTTTATTAAAAGCTATTCATTCTTCTTTTAAAAAGAATATATCTCTATAATATGTAATATTTTTTGTCGAATACTTGTATATAAACTTTCTTTATGCTTTCATGTAAACAGAATGCGACAGCTTCACAACTCCTGATTTCAGCTGTTCTTATTAATATTGAAAAACCTTCTTCTAAGGTTAGGATTTAACATTTGTTAGTTTTCAAAACACATTATAGTAAACATTCTAGTCATAAAAAAAAGAAGATTATAAATATTCTGGTACATTTTGTGGTTCCCTACATCAGTTTTTACAGTTTTTAAGCTTATTCCATATGTATGAATGTATATCAGAATTTCTTCGCGTTTTCAGATCCTCAGAGCCTACATTGGTATTTTTTCTATGATGTCAATATGTACGCACGTAGTATAAGTGACTAAACTTTGCTTTCAATTGAGTTTCCATTTGGTGAATATGCTACAAACCAACTGTTGCACCAGCTGTATTCATTTTCGAAATTACTTAACGAAATGGTTACAATTCATGGATAGCCATTAGTTGCAGTTTTTGATGCCGCCTCAGTTTTTACTAATGAAGTTTTCGAAATTTCTGAAATGTGAATGGAATAAAAGAAAATTTCTCGTACTAAGACATCCAACAACTAACGGTTTAGTGAAGCGTATTATGCAAGCATTGAAGTGAGTATATACAACAATCAATGACTTCTAAATTTTAAAGGTGCCTACCTAACCTTTTTTTTTTTTTTTTTTTTTTTTTTAAATGTCTATTGGTGTGCATTATATTACAGAATATTGCTAAGAATTGTGAATAACATATGAAAATGTGTACATTTTTAAATATTTTGATTTTTAAATTCAAAACGTACTAAAAATTGCTATAAAATGGCAATTTTAGAAAAAACATCAAAGCTCAAAATTTTAATGAAAATATTTTTATTCTGCAAATTTTATATCGGTTTTTGTCTGAAAATTGCATTTTAAAGAGAAGCAGGCACTTTAAAGTGGATGGAAAGTTTTTCTGAAGATATATTTTTTTTCGTATTGTGCAACAATCTGTAACAAATGGTAAGTCACCTGCAGAAATGGTATAGTTAAACCGTCAAACTCGAATAAACATGATGCAATGTTTACATGTGCATACTATGAAAGAAAATCTGAAAATAAGATCAAAACTGCTAATGAAAAAAAGTTTTTAATTGGGAGGAGAGGGGAGACGAAATAATACCTATTTGAAAGTTTAAAATTATTACTAAAAGCTTGATCATCTTCATTATATTGTAAAAGTAGAAGTAATAGAAGTTAAGCGCCACATAAATCAATTGCAAAAATCAGGCATCCAGAAGGAAAAAATAAATATCTAATCAATCTATTTCGGATTTGAAATCCTCCCAGGAAGAAAAATGCAATCTTTATTATTGATAAATCTCATATCACTCAAAGACGGTAAGTTGCAGATCATTGTTTGGGAGAACTCGGCTAGCAGAATATTTCTTCACCACCAGTCTGGAGATGAAGATCTGTAAGGGCAAAACATACCTACATACCAGCATACTTAGAAGATTAAGTACAGTCTTAAAAGGTTAACTTATCAATAAACTAATTTTTAGCATCCAACTTGTCAAAAATGGGAGAGAATTATTATATTCCTATAAAATATCTTGTAAGAACATTTACATTGTTTTGAATCTTCGCTGGATAATTAACTTTCTAGAAGGTAGCAACATCTGATATTTTTATTATCGTTTTCGATTTTGAACTCCATCGAATTATTAATGCTTAAGAAACTGCAAGTTTATTACCAATTTATCGAACGACTTTAATCCCTTGGGGACGAGCGACAAGTATACGTGCCGCAAAAAAGAGGCTTAAGTATCCGTGTTTGTCCCCACCAGTAAAATTTTACTGTAAAACTTGCCTTATTTAATCGAAGCAAATTTCTCGATTTAATAAGGCACAAATTTCTGTTTTTAAAAGCCGGAAACAAAACATTAAAAATTTCGTAAAAGGCTCCCGTCCCAAAGGGGTTAAAGATCTTATTGTATTTATTTCCATCATCTTACATACAACTTTTAATATATACAGGGTGTTTTGAGAAAATGTACACACAATTTATTTGCTAATAACGGGCATTCTTCCATCCTTTTCGATTTTATTTAACTTGAAATAGTAACAAAAATCGGACTAAGCTTTGGAAAAAGAAATTTAATCCTGAATTGTTACTGGAAGCTCGAAAGCGTAGTTTTACTCTTTATCCATCGTTGGTACTTACAAATACCATTAAAATAACTTATTATAAAATTCTTCTAATACGTCAGTTAGTGTAATGCTGTTTAGAATGAGTTACAGATACATTACTTTATCTTGTTCGAAAAGCATTATTGCTTACACAAAACAAAAATATTTTTAAAAGGATGATTTTTTTTGCCTTTGCATCTTTTCAGCTTTCTTGGCGCTGAGCGAGGGGCATGGGGATTTTTCAATGCGGGATTATTTCTATATCGTAAGAACATCATATTTCTACATTTTATAATTCTACAAAATACTAAGAAAACAATTAAAAATAATAGATTTGAGTGGGGTTATAAAAATTGCACAAACTCCCTGTAAATTTAATCAATCCTTCTAAAATCCTTTAAATACTCATTAAATGATTATGTAAATCTTTTAATTTAATTTAAATAATTTGCGTAAAATGCTTTAGAATGCAAAATTTTCATGAATTCATAATGCGGTAGATAAAGGGTCTTACCTAATGCAGAGACCGTTTATGAGGGAGTTTCAATAGATACCTCTAGCGACTGACACTCGCTAGAATTAGAGATAAGTTTGAAGCAAATACAATAGTTCAAAATGTTCACAAGCAATGTTCTGGAACAGCGCGTTCTCATTAATAAACCCTGCAAATGAAAAGATGGTGGAAACCTAAACCGGTCATTTTCATTCACCATGCAGGACTATTCTTCTGCTTCATTACGTACATAAATTTAGTTTAGAATGTTCATTATCGTAATTCCATCGCACAATTCGAATTCAATTGAAACTCGAATGATGTTAATAAAAAATTGTTGTAAGTACAGTCGGCTCTCGTTAATTCGAACTTGTCAGGACCACAAGAAATGTTCACATTATGGAAAACTAGTCGTTGGGGGCCACCGTAATACTTACCCATCATGGATATGTATATGAAAAGAAAACATGTGAAAACTATTTATACAATGCATTGCAATTCATAAACAAAATTTAAATATTGGTAATATACATAGTAATGCTATATTAAAGAACTGCTGATTACCAATTTCGACAAATTATATAAAACGACAAACTACTCAAGTAGTACCAAACTGCGTAAAAGAAACATTCTTATAACTCCAAAAATAATAATTCTATTAACTAACAATTAACTGCGTCGGATTAAGCTTCTCATTTCCAATTAAAATATACCTCTGAATTGAAATTTGAATGAAATACAAGGTCATGAAAAATAGAAGAATGTGGAAAACAGGATTACAGATATATCGGCAACTAATAATCCGATCGACTGCGTTCTATATGCAAAATGTGTGTTATTTTATTGCCTTTTACGTCCATTCCTTAGAACAAAAAAATTCGAAAATTTTTATGTACCTTTCATCAGAACGAATTTTTCGAGAGTCCGAAAAAAATAGTTCCGGATAATCGAGGTTGCTGATATTAAATAGGCTTCGTCCCATTCTTACATACTAACTACATACAAAATTTCAAGTCTCTATATTAATTTGTTCGGGAGATAGAGCGTTTACACACAGACAGACGGACGGCAATTTTTTTTTCTAAAAATATGTTATTCGGAATCTCCAGTGTCCGAAACGTGTAAATCCATCAAAAAAAAATTTCGATTTTCAAAACGATTGCAAGATTTACCCTATACTACGTATGATGGGTAAGTAATATGAGAAGAAAACATGTTTAAAGAGGAACTATTATAAATGAATTAATATTATAGTACTTTTTAAATTTTTATTTCGTCTGTTATCATTAGAACAGGAATTAATATTAAATTAAAAATATATAAATACATAAAATAATTATGGGGTTAGGTACAAGCACAATGGAAGAAGGAGTGTCATTGATGAACAGACGGGGGACTAAGAAAGCGGATATAAAACGCATGGAATTAAATGTATACTAATTCAGAACAATTCTAACAAAAATTAAAGAAAAAAAAGTTATATCTGGAACCTGAAGTCCGTGAGAAAGTAAAGACAGAGTTTCCCCCAGAGGGTTTCAGGAGGGCGCTCCTCCCCTCCTGCTCTTTAGTTTAAAAACTAGCGCCCCTTTTGCCCCTCATCCAAAAACTAGCGCCCTTCTTGTCATTCATTAAAAAAAATAGCACCCTTCTTGCCCCACATTTGAAAAAACGCAGCCCTCCAGTGATGATCCGAACGCGCTATAGCGCGTAAATTACGCAAAAATTCGGCGTCGGAACGCAAAAAATAGCTTCATACCGTCCCGTGGAACGGGTAATTTCTTCAAAAAATCGCTAAAAAACGGCAAGTTTCGTTAAAAATCGCGAAATAACGACTAATTTCCGGCAAGATTCCCAAAGTAATGGCTAATTTCATCACAAAATTTCACTAAACGGCAGATTTCCTCAAAAGATTGTGGAAAAACGACAAATTTCATCCAAAAATCGCGATAAAAACGGAAAATTTTGACAAATGAGTGTCAAAAAACGGCAACTTTCGTAAAAAAAATAACGATAAAACGTCAGATTTCTTCAAAAGATTTGCGAAAAAAACGGCAAATTTTGTCCAAAAATTGCATAAAAATGGAAAAATCTGTGAAATGTTCCGTTTTTTCGCGATATTTTCACAAGATTTGTAGTTTTTTCGCGATTTTTTAGCAAAATATGCCGTTTCTTGCGATCTTTTAACAAAAACTGCTGTTTTTACGATCTTTTAATAAAATTTGCCTTTTTTTCGCGAATTTTTTCACGAAATTTGACGTTTTTTCGCGATTTTTTTGCAAAAAAGAGCCGTTATTTGCCATCTTTTAACTAAATCTGCTGTTTTTGCGATCTTTTAACAAAATTGGCCGTTTTTTCGTGATTTTTTAACAATATTTGCCGTTTTTTCGCGATCTTTTAACAAAATTTACCTTTTTTTTTCTTTTTTTCAGTTTTTTGGTTAAATTTCTGTTTTTTCACGACTTTCTGAACCGCTAAATTCTAGAATCAACTCTATAAAAGTGCCCTTAAAAATGAAAAAGTGCCCTGAAAAGTGTAAAAAGTGCCCTGAAAAATGTTAAAAGTGCCCTTTTCAGAACAGTAGCGCCCTGCCCTTTTTTAAACCTGGGGGAAACTCTGGTAAAGATAATGAAAAATCGCAATTCTCATTACTTAGAATTAATCAGAGTCCAGAGAAAATTAGTTCGAATAAATAAAAATTTTTAACATTCTGCCACTGAAAATTTTGGAACTTCATGTTTAGTTTGAATTAAGCGAAAATTCGATTTATCCGATTTCGAATTAACGAGAGCTGACAGTATTTAAATCGTGTACATTTTTTTTAACTCTTTATGCACTGGCGGTGCTTTTAAGTACCCTGAAGAAAATTTAATTTAAAATTTATCTGTTCTGTCTATTAATAAAAATTTATTTTTAATTCCCTAAAATACTATGCATGATCAAGTTTAGAAAACATAGAGAAACAGTCGAAGCTAAATATTTTCAAACAGGTGATAATTTTCTTAATCATTAACGTAAATGTAACTTTTCTTAAAAAAAAAAAAAAAAAAAGGAAAAGAAAATGCTATATGAAACATTTTCAAGCGTAAAAGGCTTTCCATTAACATAGAGAATCATAATACCTTTGTAAGAATAATTTTGATTAACTCTTTCATGCATTAATTATTTTTTATGATTATTTTAAAACAAGTGGGTAAGTGTGGTCGCAGATCGCACAGAGGGTTTCGTTTAATATTTCTTTCGAAACAACTTATCCTTTAATTAATAAATACAAATTAATAACTAATAATTATAAAATTCCTACACAGTACCAACAAATTTATTTTTTTTTTAATTATAAAAGGAAGTTATTTATTTCAATCAAATTAAAGAATTTCATACGAAGCTATTTAAATAAAATCCGAAATTCCAAATTTTTTGAAAATCTGAAATTTAAAAAAATTAGCGGAGATAAATAAAATTTTAAAATTTCTAAAAACAAAAAATATTGTTTTAAATTAAATTTAAAATTCTGAATCATTAATAAATCACAATAGTTTTTAAAACAGAAAGAAAATTTAAGTCCGAAAAATATTATGAATGTCAGATGAACGAGACCCTAAGGATATAAGCCCTTCAATTGTCCAAAAATACGAAATTTCTTCTAACACATTCGCTGCCGATGGTTCGCTGGCGCCAACGTTAAGAGGCAACTCACGCGCCAGCGTGTGATGTGGGGGGATGTCCAATATCCAGTCACGCGCTGGCGCGGGGAAATCTTTCACTGATTCTTTGCTATAAAGAGTAAATCGGCTTCTGGGAAAAACCCACTTCTACAGTGCGGCATTAACTATCATCACGTATCTTCATGTAAGCGGCAGCGAACGTGTTCATTAAATCTATCTCAATATGAAAATTTCAACTTCCAGCACTGTAGCTCGAACTCAGAACCTTCAGTTTACTAGCGACACGCTCAAGCTTCAAGCTATGATACATGCAAAGCGTTCAAGTTAAGATTATATTTTAAAATTTAAATCACAAAGATGCACGGATGACATTGAAAAAATTAATTTAATTGAAATAAAAGACTTTTTTCAAAATTTTATGATTTGTCGTGTGATACGAGGTATTCAGTTGTGAGTACACAAAATTTAAAGTATCAGATTTATACAGTTTTTGTGTACTGACTCTGTGACAGACGAACAGACAGGGGACAGAGACGAATAGGGTTTCGACAGATGAACGAAATTGAAAAAGCTTATTTATGGTCACCAAAGCATGTTTGGTATTACATGTGAAGTATGCATGATTAAAGGTTTCTTTAAAAGGACATTCAAAGGAATTCGACTGCATTACGGTATATGGGGGAAAATCGTTTGGGGAGTATTTTAATGACATTACGCTATTTCAAATGCATTGTAACTGATATAAATCACTGAATTTCACTACGACCACGGTAAAACAAAGCATTCAAAGCATTTTTTATTAATGCACAGACTAATGATGGGCGATTTCGATTTTTTAAATCGATTTAATCGATACTACGGTCAACTCGATTTAATCGATACTTTAAAATTTTTAATCGATTTCTCTGAAGGTAATATAATTTTCATTTTCCTCCAAAAGTCGAAGATAAAATAGACGGATGTGCCAATTCCAAAATTTCAGTGCATTAGTTTCTAAGATAGAAGAATTAAAGAAACCTCAGACCCCCCCCCCCCCCTGCAAAATAGCGTTTTTTGTTGAGTGATGTACACCAAAAATTGATCAGGATCAATTTTATTAGGTACCAGCTGAATCTGAATTTTGATGAAAATCCATGAAAGCGCGAGATACAGCTATTGCGAAATCATAAAAAATGCAGCATATCAGCGCCACCTGTAGGGCAATTTACACCAAGAACTAAATAACACTAATCTATGTCAGAGATTTACTGAATTTCAATTTTGATGAAAATTCGTTCTTGAGATAGCGCTATTGCGTTAATCATGAATAATGCAGTATAGCAGAGCTATCTCTTAAGCGATTTCCACCAAAATGTAATTAGCATCAAATAATATCAAGGACTAATTGAATCTAAATTTTTATGAAAGTCCGTGCATTAGCTCTTGAGATAAAGCTAAAATGGAAACAGGGTCGAGCGAAAAGAGAACTGCGCCTGGTTCAAAGTTCCAATTTAGCCCCCCCCCCCCATTAACTTTTTCTTGTGATAGGCTAGAAGTGATGTTAGTAGTAAAAATTTGGCGCCTCCTAAATTTCCGTGCTCAGAACGACCGCTTCCTTTCGCCCCCCCCCCCCCTTCACATGGTGCTGAGTGGAAATTGTGAAAAATTCAGTATAGCAGCGCCATCTGGGAAGCTATATACATCAAAATGCAAAAAACATCAATTCATGTCAAGGACTAACTGGATCTAAAATGTGATGAAAATCCGTTCATTCGTTATTCAGATATAGCTGTTGCGCAAATCGCAAAAAATGCTGCATAGCAGCGCCACCTGTTAGGCTATATACACCAAAAATTAATTGGATTCAGTTTATATCAAGGTTAAACTAAATCTAAAGTTTTGTGGAATTCCGTGCATTTGTTCTTGAGATAGAACGGTCAGAAATTTCTGTCGTATACAGACTCACAGAGTGCCAGACACACACACACACAGACAGATATTTCTTAAAAACCATGAAATCGTGTTAAAGACCTTCTAAAATATATAAATCCATCGAAAACGGGAAGTCAAAATTTTTACCCGACTACGGCAAAGCCAAAGGAGGGTTATGATTTTGACAGGCTATGTATGTATGTATGTATGTATGTATGTATGTATGTATGTATGTTCATCTGTTCCCTCGTAACTTCTAAACCACTAATCAGAATTCGACAAATGACATATCATTAGAAGCGTCTTAATTGTCCGCTGGTTATAGGCTATATAGATTTTCACCAAATTCAATGTGGCGCCCTCTAGCGGACAAAATATACAGAGTAAAAAAATAAAGTTAAGCTAGATATGCCGTGTTTGGTATCATTTTAAAGCGCTTCACTTGTACATTTCGAATATATATATATTACTAGCATTTGCTTGTGACTTTACCTGTATTCATGGGGTACTTTTATACTTTTTCAGCGTAGTTTTTTGTCGTAGTTGGGTTTTAGTTTTTTTACTTTATCTTGTTCACGAATCTAATACTCTCTTGTAAAGTTACAAAAAGAAAGTAAAAATGTAAAATCGATTCTGCCCGTAAGATCGATCTTTAGATTCGATGTCGATCTTCAGATTCGATGTCGATCTCTAGATTCGATTTCGATCTTTAGATTCGATTTCGATCTTTAGATTCGATTTCGATTTTTTTTTTTTTTTTTTTTTTTCTTTTTCTAGGCTAAATTAGTATTGAATGCAGGTATTTGTCTGCGACTCCGGAGAAAGGCATCATGTTTTACAGCTCTGTAAGAGAGGAGGAATCGCAATTTGTGCATTAAAAAGCACAAAATCTCATAACGTCTGGGGAAAGGGGGGGGTAATCCCCTACGGGCCACCCCATTAATTCGACACTAGGTTAAATCGTTATATTTTTGTTTAGAAGTCCAGTTATTTGAAGTATTAGTTTATTATGTTTTATTTTTCACGCTCGTCTCTTCCAATCCCCCCTTCCGCGTCAGTTTTAACTTACAGGGCCGTTCGAAATATGCATACAGTTTTTAAAATGTCCATTTCTGGGTCTATTTTATTTTAGATCCACATTTTAAATCCTTGACAAAAGATAAATAAAGGGTCGCCCTTCCGCCCGTTTGGGGTTTATCTGCGCCCCGCCGGGGGGCATATTATTTTGTTTCTTCAAAAGAAACAAAAAAAATTTTTGAGGGGGGGGGGCTTGCACCCTCCCCCAATATACACCTTAAAATTTCGCTCATTTAATTCTCTACCATTTTTAACTTAAACGTTTAAGCTACATGGTACCCCCAGAGCTGTGGACCCCTCCCCCCCCCCCTGTCAATCACTCACCTAATTTTGCTTATTTCTTCACTTCATTTCAATCTTTAAAAGGCTATAACTTTGCTTGTATAGGAGTTACAGTGATGAGAAAAATTCTAGTATAGCTAACTATTTCTCGCCGTTCTTTTTGCTATTCCAGTTTCCCGGTTTCCCCTATAGGACCTTTTTTGGGGGGGAAGGGGGGCAGAGGTTTTTTTTTTTTTTTTTTTTTTTTCTCATTTCTTGATACAATATGTCGTTTGAAAGCTTATGCTTCATACATTACAAATCTAGCATAAGAAAGTTTCTCCCATCATTTCAGGTCACGTTACGGACCTATAATGTGTTAAAATTTTAATTTTTCAAACTTCTTCAAAAAAAAAAAAAAAAAAAAAAAAAAAAAACATTGATACATATTAGCCAAACTGGGGTTCGAACAGGCAATCGTTTGATTGTACACGTAATCCCTAAGCTTATTGGCCACTGAGTACTCAGCAGCGCTATTATTTCTTTAGATTGTCATCTTTAAATTCGTAATATCTTTTGAATGGAATGTCCGATTTGAATAATTCAAAAAGTAATCTACAGATATTGTAACAGGCATTAATACGAAATGATTTATTTGGATAAGGATTAAGGTATCGATAGTATGGTCTAATTTTGGTTGGTGTATTTATCGCGTTTTAAAATGTAAGAAAGTTCTGCAAAATGCAATTCTCGTTCTATTTTATTGTAAATCCTCATTTTGAAACTTCGACAAAAGATACGTTTGGGCTATGGTCGTCCTTCCGTCAAGAGTGGGGTTTACCTGCCCCCTTGGGAATGGGGCATATTTTTTGTTTTTCCAAACTATCTCGTGTAACATTTGGTTGGCATTAGAAAAAAAAAAGTTTTTTTTTGTCTATACTCCTTGTTCCCCATCCTAGTTACACGCTCTTGGCACTCTTTATCCTCGGTTTAATGCCAAGTTACTCAGTGTTGTTATTAGTTGAGTTATGTCTCTCAAATTTGTCAAAATTTTTGTGTAAGTGACAATCATTTTAAAATTTAAAATTCTTATTATTCGACTTTAAAATCTGCAATAACTTATTTCTATGCCTCCCTAAATGGTGATAAGGGAGAGGGGAGGCGGTAATTACGGTCCTGCTGATTGTCTAAGTTTTGGAATTAGTAATTTGGATCTTCTTTGTGTGAACCTGAATATCGAAATATCGATTCTAGTATCGATTCTAGAACTGAGAAATCGATTCTTATTATGATCGATGTTGTTTTATACGATATCGATTTTAATCGATTCTCAAAATTTCCAGAATCGCCCATCACTAGCACAGACGCACACAAAAAAAATCAGTTACAGTACTGTCTTTATGTCATAATTGATGGAGAGTAGGTTTTAAAATTCGGTATGAGATTTTAAATTTAATTAGTTTTTTGCATATTACTATTGCACTATATACATAAATTCTATAATTCACATACAGGGCTACTCAAAAGTATTCGCATACCATTCTCCTTATTAGAGGAAATTGCTGAAGGGGAATTTTCAACTGAAATATCTGTATCGCTTAAATGAACTAAATTTTGGAATGAATGTTGTTAATAGAACAAATCTCTATATATCATACGGCAGGGCTACTAAAGAATTCGGATAATTTTTGCATTGTAAATAGGAATAGCTGAAATTCGGTATTGAAATGCGTTACACCTTTCCATATGGTAAAATGAGACATAATATTTTAATTTTTTAAATAGTGCAGTTTTGTTATATAGTATTCTGAATGTGTTGGAACGTGCTTCATAATCTATGCTTGACCATTATTTTTTTTCTTGTTTATTGTTACTGGGATGCTTTTATTATAAATCACGACATTCTTTTGGTGACACAAAGCAAGAACTAATCTACCGCTTTAAAATAAATTAATAATTATACTAAAGCAATGACCTGAACAAATGATTCATGTGATTTTACCTTTAATGTAATATACATTTCTCTGTAAATATGTATTTTATAAAATGAAGTAATAATTAAACATTTTATGTAATGTGTATCGCAATCTTAAATGTTTTCTATTATAACATTCTAAATAAATAAAATAAGGTATACTCATTATCAAATTCTTTACCATACTTCCTTAACTATTTACTTTACTCTTAAATGACATGAAGTTTGCATCGGAACTGTGTATATGTCGCTAATTAAACGTTATAATTAAAATAGAACAGGAAATTACATAAGATTGATTTCTCCAGAGTATTTACATACAGAATACAAGAAAATGCATATCTGTCAATTTTTGAGACGTCGCAAAAGATTCGACACCGCAAAGCATACAACAATTCAAGTCGAAACAAAATTAAAAGAGAAGATTACTTGAACAAACAAAGGAATATTATTATTTTCCGATAGCAAAATCCAATGATCGAATGGAGCTCTTTAACACTTTTTAATAACAATTCATTAGTGTTAAAGGAGAGAGCTAATTTATTGCAAAAGTATACACAGAGCATGAAAATCAAGAGTTAGAAATTTTGCATTATCACAATACGATCGTACATATCCCTTTGATTTGAATGGGAAGCGTAAAACAACTTAGCGATCGTCAGTAAGAAGAGTCGTTTATTTTTGAAAGAATAAACTTGAATAGACAATTAATGAATTCCACTAACATTTATACCGATTAAAACAATAAAAAAGTATCAGATGCTTTTGAAAATTAATATATATTTTGTATGCTTATAAATTCATAACGAGATACAAGGACCCCTGCTAAACTGATTTCAACAGGCATCCCAGGTGTCAGCGGCGGCGCCAACTTATATGGGCCCATGGGGCACGAGTCCACCCAATAATTTGATCTCTCCGTCCATCAAATTTTAATTGATTTAATTCTCATTTTTTTTAAAATATTTATTAGCTGAAATGAAATTTGGTTTTATTAACGTTCTCAAAATAATTTTGCTTGAAAAGTAGCAAGGACATCAATTAGACTTGTACAGGAGAATTGGAAACTCCTTCAGCGGATGTACAGTTAAATTTATCACGAAAAGAAGTTTATTGTTCTGCATCTTTTGCCGTATGTTTTGATGTCTTGAATTGATAAAGCACTTAGGTGACTAGAAATGCATCTTTTCTTGACATTTAGTTTTTTGCACTTTCAAAATCAACTAATAATCATTTCACTTGCACTAAAATAAATATTAAATGTATTTTTAAGAGAGAATTTATAATAATATAATTTAACAAAATTATAAAATTATAATGATTAAAAAATTTGCTTTGAAAAAACATGATTTAATCTCGAATTATCATTTATAGTCATTGGCTCATCTCTCTCTCCACAGACATACACACAGAGAAAAATAATGTATTATTTTACTCAAAAAAAATTTTAGCCCACCCAATATTATGGAAAAGAAAGCATTACTGTCTGGTCTCTTTCCTTAGCTGTTTATAAACAAGTTGGAAATTGCACGTGAACGTAACAAATGAGGTGCAATCGTACGATAACGAAGTTTTAAAAATATTCAGATCTTGCTGATATAGTAGAACGTACTTCGGATATAATATAGTAGTCGAAATCTTTGTGTTTCTGTAAATATGCAGGAAGTAATTTTTATTACACCTCAGCAACGTATATCTTATTCATAAAATGTGAAATAGTTGAATATAATTAAAACACGCCTAAAACAATGTTTCCCCGTATAGCATTATGTAGTGGAATACTTTTGTGTGGCCCTGTAATTTAATAATAAAAATTCTTTGCATCACAGATTGTACATAATGCATTTTTAGTATATATTTCATAGATTCATGCCAATTCTATTATATTCGAATGAGTGTAACATCATTAAAATGCATTTGAAACTTTTTCCCCATTGACCGTAATATAATGGAATACTTTTGATTGTCCCTGTAAATGATCTATGCATCCGACTTTCATAACATTTGAAATGACTCGACAAAATTACGTAATAATTATATGTTTTAAATTTAAGCGATTAAAATGCATTTGAAACTTTTTTCCCCATTGACCGTAATGTAACGAAATTCTTTTGATTGTCCCTGTAATTGATCTATGCATCTGATTTTCATAACATTTGAAATGACTCGACAAAATTACGCAATAATTATATGTTTTAAATTTCAAACAATTAAAATGCATTTGAAACTTTTTTCCCCATTGACCGTAATGTAACGGAATCCTTTTGATTGTCCCTGTAATTGATCTATCCATCCGATTTTCATAAAATTTGAAATGACTCGACAAAATTATGTTATAATTATGTAATTTAAATTTCAAACTATTCGGTTGAATAGTTTTTGCGTTGTTATATGCGAACGGACAGACAGACAGACAGACGAACGGACTGAGCGACAACAATAGGTGCTATGTATTTACATAATTGCGAACGCACGTAAAAAATAAGAGGAACTGCCCTTGCATCGCTTTGCTGCACTGAAACTCCCCGATCGCGAAATCCCAATATTAACCTACCGAAAAACTTTAAAGCGCGATTACCCATTACCTAATGTAATCATTAAAATACCATTTTCACCATCAGAAAGTAGACGTCACATACCGATGATGTGCGTTTTTAAAAATTGTCTCCATAAATTTTAAGTACATAAAAATTTATAAAGTTTGAAATTTCTATTTGATTAAATTTTATCATCTTCTTAAAAATAATAAAATTTATATAGACAGTTTTAAAAAATGCACATCATCGGCATCTGAAGCCTGCTTTCTAGTGCTGAAAATGTTATTTTAATAATTTTATTAGGTAAGATCGCGATTCAAAACTTTCAAAATAGATTAACATAGGATTTCGCGATCGGGTCAGTCTTAGTGTCTTAGCGTTTTGACACAAATAAGTAGAAGATGATTGGACTCTAAAATACACAGATACAATGTATAGTTGATCTGTAATTTACATACTAGCATTTTCTTGAAATAAAATTTCGGTTAGTTTAGGATCCTTTAAGGATGAAAATAAACACTCCGCTGCCCCGAGCTTTGGGAAAAATGACATCTTCCACTTCAGTCCCTCTTGGTTATGCCACTAACTTCGTATAATGCACATCGCAATCTATCATCTTTTCTATTATAATTTTCTCAATACATAAGCTAGCACATTCTCAATAGAAAATTTCTTTTGCACATGACTAATCTATTTATTTTACTGTTAAGCATCCTGAATTCAGCGTCGAAACTATGATATGCATGCATCACTAATTAAACATAATAAAAGAGAAACAGACTGATTTCTCGAAAGGAAACAAAGTATTTACATACGGAGTCCTGAAAATGTATATCGGTCAGATTCAATAAAGAAGTGACTTCAAAGCAACTGTACGAGTATAAACACAATTAAAAGCAAGAGGGTAAGAAAATTATTCGAGCAAACAAAAGAGACAATATTATTTTCCGATAACGAAATGCGATGTTTAAACGGATCTCTTTAACATTCTCTTTTGTAAAATCTCTGTAAAGATTAAAAGAGGGAACAAATTACATTACAAAAAATGGTACACACAGCAAAAGAAAAAAACAAATTTCGAATTGTTACAATACGATGAAACAATTCCCTTAAAAGGAAAACGGCAAACAGTTTAGCTACTATCATCAATAAGACGATCCATTTCAACGCAGTTTAAAGCGATGAATGACTGATTTTAAAACATGATAAAAACGCCGTACACTTAAATCAATGCTGGGTCATTCCATGTCAATTCAACCAATTTTTCCCCCATTTGTAACCCGACCGACAGGGATTTGGATGAAACTTTGTGTACACACTAATTCTATCATGAAATGATTCCATCAGAAATTTTTCCTTCCTAGACCTCATGGTTTGTGAGATATGGGGGGTCCAATTCTTGGGGGTTTCTCAAATCTCACATTTCTTAGTCTGTATTCTGAGATTGCAGTTCCAACTTCAAAAAATTGTTTCTCTGGATCTAAAACATGAATCATCCTAAAAATATCATTGTAAGAAGATAAAAAGATGCAGATTTTAATAAAAAATATTTAAAAAATTTACCTGTAATATTTAGGATAAAAAAAGTCAGCCAAAGTTGAGAGTTATGGTTATTTTTCCAAATTTTTCTGACTTCACGAAAAAGACTGTACACAAAAAGGCAAATTAAATTTCCAATTTCTTTTTGCTTTAAATACAAGTTTACACTTTGGGCTTTCTATCTATGAAATAAAAATGATGTGTTTCGCATGGCTTATGCAAAAATTTTGGGTACTTTCCAATTAGCCGGATAAGTGCTTTATTTTTATATATTACATATGCACACAAAAAAGTTAATGAAATTTCCCATTTCTTTTTGTTTCAAATAAAAGTTAACACTTTGGGCTTTCTATCTATGAAATAAAAACGATGTCTTTTGCACGGCTTTTGCAAAAATTTTGGGTACTTTCCAATTAACCGGATAAGTGCTTTATTTTTGCATATTACATATGCACACAAAAAAGCAAATGAAATTTCCAATTTCTTTTAGTTTTAAATAAAAGTTTACACTTTGGGCTTTCTATCTGTGAAATAAAAATGATGTCTTTCACATGGCTTATACAAAAATTTTGGGTACTTTCCAATTAGCCGGATGCGTGTTTTATTTTTACATATGTATATATGTATAGATCTATATAAATACAGATGTATTATACATGTACATATGTATGTAAATATACAGTATATTGATATATATATGTATAACACTGGTGCCCGTCTAACAGAAAAGTACCAAATTTTACCTTGTTTTGAAAATCTGCACTAATTAAGGGGAAAAAAAATCTGACTACGTTTAGCTGTGTTACTTAAATAATTACTGGAGTTTTCATGAGTTACTGAATTTAATGTTATTTGATACAAAAATAAATTGGAAATTTCATTTGCCTTTTTGTGTACAGACTTTTTCATAAAGTCACAAAATTTCGGAAAAATAATCATAACTTTCAACTTTGGTTTACTTTTTCTGCCGTATATAAATCTCTATTAACTGCCCTAATTTCTTTTTTCACTTGCTTTTAATGCCTCTTAAATGGTTCTCCACATTTATATAATTCATATTTCATTAAGAGCGAAATTCTGTGATGCTCACATATATTAATCAAACGGTTTTCACTTAATTTTTGTTTTATAAATGCAATAGTCCTAACGAATAAAATTTCTTTTTCTGAATCACAGAGATTATCAATGTAGTCTATTTCTCTGATATTTCTATAGCTAGTTTTGTGACATTCTAAACCAGTTAATATTAAAATACTGCAAGCCTGAATACTAGTAGAAGGTTAAAATTAAAGCAAAAAAGCAAAAAAATATTTATACATATCATAAACTATAAAGTATGTAAAAATCAGAATATATTTTTTGTAGCACAGTAAAAACTAGATCATTCTTCTATGATAAGAAACAACAGATTGACAATAATTTTATTAAATTGATTTCAAAACACCTGCTTTCATACTAACGAGCATTACCTTGCCTTTATCAGAAGGTGTTTATACAAAGCAGGTGCAATTGAATCTTTCAGACTATAGAAACAAATTTAAATTCTGTTAAACATTTGTGTATTTAAACTTGCCAATATAAATATTTAAACTGATTAAAATTATACAAGGACAGGAAATACAAGGTTTTGAACATTTTTAATTAATATATAAGCATTCGAAAGAAAGAATGGAAATGTGAGGAGAAAAAAGTATCTGTTTTATACTGTACAAAGAAAAAAAAATCTGTTTTGAATTTAATTATTGAAAATAAAAGTAAGAGATTCTTTAGATTAGCAAAAAATACCCATTATTAAATAACTAAATGAAATATATGGCCCATTCACTAAATTTAATGGGGAAACATATTGCAGTCAGATTTTTTTTTTAATCAGAAAAAACAAAGCCTAAATTTTACTTTGCAAATTAAAAAAAACATGCATCAAATAACATTAAATTCAATGACGCATAGAAATTCCAGTAATTATTTAAGTACCACAGCTAAACTTAGTCAGATTTCTTTCCTCTTAATTGGTGCAGATTCTCAAAACAAGGCAAAATTTGGTACTTTTCTGTTAGACGGGCACCAGTGTTATACATATATATATCAATATATTGTATATATACATACATATGTACATGTATAATACATCTGCATTTATATAGATCTATTCATATATACATATGTAAAAATAAAACACGCATCCGGCTAATTGGAAAGTACCCAAAATTTTTGCATAAGCCATGCGAAAGACATAATTTTTATTTCACAGATAGAAAACCCAAAGTGTACACTTTTATTTAAAACAAAAAGAAATTGGAAATTTCATTTGCCTTTTTGTGTGCATATGTAATATGTAAAAATAAAACATGCATCCGGCTAAGTGGAAAGTACCCAAAATTTTTGCATAAGCCGTGCAAAAGACATCGTTTTTATTTCATAGATAGAAAGCCCAAAGTGTAAACTTTTATTTAAAACAAAAAGAAATGGGAAATTTCATTTGCTTTTTTGTGTGCATATGTAATATATAAAAATAAAGCACTTATCCGGCTAATTGGAAAGTACCCAAAATTTTTGCATAAGCCATGCGAAACACATCATTTTTATTTCATAGATAGAAAGCCCAAAGTGTAAACTTTTATTTAAAACAAAAAGAAATTGGAAATTTCATTTGCCTTTTTGTTTGCATGTGTAATATGTAAAAATAAAACATGCATCCAGCTAATTGGAAAGTACCCAAAATTTTTGCATAAGCCATGCGAAACACATCATTTTTATTTCATAGATAGAAAGCCCAAAGTATAAACTTTTATTTAAAACAAAAAGAAATTGGAAATTTAATTTGCCTTTTTATGTACAGCCTTTTTGGTGAAGTCACAAAAATTTGGAAAAATAACCATAACTCTCAACTTTGGCTAATTTTTTTATCCTAAATATTACAAGTAAATTTTTTAAATATTTTTTTATTAAAATCTGCATCTTTTTATGTTCTTACAGTGATATTTTTAAGATGATTCACGTTTTAGATCCAGAGAAACAATTTTTTGAAGATGGAACTACAATCTCAAAATACAGACTCAGAAATGTGCGATTTGAGAAACCCCCAAGAATTGGACCCCCCATATCTCACAAAGTATGAGGTCTAGGAAGGAAAAATTTCTGATGGAATCATTTCATGATAGAATTAGTGTGTACACAAAGTTTCATGAAAATCCCTGTGGGTCGGGTTACAAGGTCTGGTTGAATTGACATGGAATGACCCTGCTACAAATAAATAAAAAAAATACCGAGATAAGAATTCAATCAGAAATAAAATTAAAGCAAGTAAAGCAATAGTAGAAGTTTAAAATTTTTTTTTTTTTTTTTTTTTTTGTACAGCGAGTTCTAATCCAAAAACACCTTTTATGATATATAAATTTGGTGTGCACTGAACAAAACTCTATTATATAATTTTCAGAAATTATTTTGAATTGTGTTTAAGGCAAAATTGAAAAAACGATTTTCTTTATTACAATTTAGGATATCAACAAGAATTAAACAACACATACATTTATTTTGGTAGATTTTCCCACACTGACTGAACTTTCCAGAAGATGCTAGGACGTTAAAAATACACAGATACAATGTATAGTTGATCTGTAGTTTTCATATTAGCATTTTTTTGTAATAAAATTTCGG
Organism: Maratus speculifer; assembly: GCA_964019185.1. NCBI lineage: Eukaryota > Metazoa > Arthropoda > Arachnida > Araneae > Salticidae > Maratus > Maratus speculifer. Next base: position 291,559,484 of record OZ025296.1, read on the forward strand.
CTAGTTTAGGATCTTTTAACGCATGAAAAATAAACACGACACTCGGCTGCCCCGAGCCTTGGGAAAAAATGACATCTTCCACTTTAGTCACTCTTGGTTATGCCACTAACTTCTTATAATGTACATCGCAATCTATCATTTTTTTTAATCATAATTTCCTCAATACATAAGCCAACACATTCTCAGGAGAAAATTTATTTTACACATGATTAATCTATTTACTTTACAGTTGAACATCCTGAACTTTGCGTCGAAAGTATGATATGCATAAATCACTAATTAAATATAATAAGAGAGAAAAAACCCTTGCATAAGACTAATTTTTCGAAAGGAAACAAAATATTTGCACAAGAGTGTAGAAATTGTGTATCAGTCAGATTCAATAAAGAAGCGACTTCAAAGCAACTGTACGAGTATAAACACAATGAAAAGCAAAAGGGTAAGAAAATTATTTGAGCAAACAAAAGAGACAATATTACTTTCCGATAACAAAATGTGATGTTTAAACGGAGCTGTTTAGCATTCTCTTTTGTAAAATCTCGGTAAAGCTTAAAAGAGAGAACAAATTTCATTACAAAATGGTACGCACAGCAAAAGAAAAAACAAATTTTTAATTGTTGCAATGCGATAAAACAATTCCCTTTAAAGGAAAACGGCAAACAGTTTAACTACTATCATCAATAAGATGGTCCATTTCAATACAGTTTAAAGCGATGAATGGAAGATTTTAAAACATGATATAAACGTCGTACACTTTAATCAATGCTACAAAAAAGAAAACACATCGAGATAAGAATTTAACCAAAAATAAAATTAAGGCAAATAAAACAATTGTAGTATTTAAAATAACAATCATTAAGGGATAGTTTAATCTTTTATGTTATTTATGTATGTTAGTTATATTATCATAAAATAACATGATTTCTTGCAGCTACTTTGTGGATTATTTCACTTTAGGCCTATTTTGGCATAAATTAACCTTATTTTAAAAAAAAAATTAAATACATTACTTTAAAGCTGCATAGCGCATGATATGATGTATTGATTCAATTTGTTATTCTTACTGCTTCTTTCATACTTTTTGGATATCTACCATTGTTATAACTTCGGATCTACCAAAATTGGATTTTAGTTGGTATTGTAATAATATACTTATATGAATTATTTTCACTTCAAACTTCAACTGTTTTCAATAAGTTGATTGTAAAAAATACTGGTTTCATTGGTTTATTGAATGGTAATATCTGAATTACTTTGGTTATATTTATAAAAGTACTTATACATTCTATTATAAGCATTTAATATTCATTTTTAAGCTTCTTTTTTTACAGCAGCTCATGTTTTAACGCAAAAATTTTCTTTACGACACATTAACCCTCTCGGGTCTTGTTGTACTATTAATAATACATGTCTATACATCGAGTATTATTTTGCCTTAACTGTTACGTAGTTATTTTCGGCAAACAGAAATGATAGTATAGGGCTATGCCTTTATTATTATGACCTTCATTTATGTTTTGACATTTGATAATAATAATAATTAATAATAAAAGTTTACTTAATTCTCTTTGTCCTTTGGGTGATTCCTTTATACATGTATTTCACTCTTTAAATTTAAAATATAGGTTCCTTTTCTGAACCAATCATATGTGACAAAACGTAAAAAATGTTTGAAATTTGTAATAGCTTCTCAAATCTTGTTGCAGAGTTTCCCCCAGAGGGTTTCAGGGGGGCGCTCCGCCCCTCCTGCCCTTTAGTTTAAAAAATAGCGCCCCTCTTGCCCCTCATCCAAAAACTAGCGCCCCTCTTCTCATTCATTCAAAAAATAGTGCCCTTCTTGCCCACATTTGAAAAAATGCAACCCTCCAGCGATGATCCGAACGCGCTATAGCGCGTAAATTACGCAGAAAATCGGCGACGGAACGCAAAAAATAGCCCCGTACGCGTTCCGTGGAACGGATAATTTCGTCAAAAAAATCATTAAAAAACCGGCAAGTTTCGTTAAAAATCGGGAAATAACGACTAATTTTTGGTAAGATTCGCAAAAATGGCTAATTTCGTCACAAAATTTCACAAAACGGCAGATTTCCTCAAAAGATCGTGGAAAAACGACAAATTTCTTCCAAAAATCGCAATAAAACGAAAAATTTGTCAAATGAGTCGCAAAAAATGGCAACTTTCGTCAAAAAATAGCGATAAAACTGCAGATTTCGTCAAGATTTGCGAAAAAAACGGCAAATTTCGTCCAAAAATCGCAATAAAACGGAACGTTCTATGAAAAGTTCCTTTTTTTTTTTTTTTTTTTTTTTTCGGGATATTTTTATGAGATTTGCCGTTTTTTCGCGATTTTTTTTAGCAAAATATGCCTTTTTTGTGATCTTTTAGCAAAAACTGCTGTTTATGCGATCTTATAATAAAATTTGCCTTTTTTGCGATTTTTTTACGAAATTTGACGTTCTTTCGCGATTTTTTTAAACAAAATTTGCCCTTTTTTCTCTCTTTTTTTTTAATTTTTTGATGAAATTTCTGTTTTTTCACGACTTTTTGAACCGTTAAATTCTAGATTCAACTCTATAAAAGTGCCCTAAAAAATGAAAAAGTGCCCTTAAAAATGTAAAAAGTGCCCTTTTCAGAACAGTAGCGCCCTGCCCTTTTTTAAACCTGGGGGAAACTCTGCTTGTTGTAATACGTTATTTTCCAAATGTCTTCGAAAACTCTTCCTTAACCTATTATCATATAAATTAGAATTAAATGGTACACAAAAGAAGTACATTCCTGACATTTCAGACAATGAAATAATCTTTAAACTTTAGTAAATTTATTTGGGCAACTACGATTAATATTTTTTAAATAAAATTAATTTTGTTCTCAAAAGGAAAAAAATTCAGACCCGAAAGAGTTAATTTGGTGTGAACACCGAAAAAAAAGTATTATATAAAAAAAAAATTAACATTATGAAGTTTTTTTAACACTTTCAAGAAAGCAAAAGAAAGTGTATTTAATTTTTTAAAAAATCTTGGCAGTCATAAATAAATAACTTTTGAATTGTACATTTTTGAAGCAACGGCGTGATATGGTTGTGCCACTTTGTTTTGAGATTAAGAGTACAAGGTAGAACCCGTCAAATTTTGACGAAAGAAAATGTTTAAGAAGGAACTGTTTCATTGACTTATAATGAACCAACAAAATTAGTTATAGTAAAAAAATGCATTTTATATTGGTACGTCTAACTCTTAAAAAAAAAAATATTTATTGTCAAATTAACAAAATACTATTTCTATAAAACGCAGTTGTACAAATTGTTTAAATTAAACTTTAATCGTATATGTAAGCAATAAAAAATAATAAACATATGTTATTATGATAAAGTTATCAATTAAGGTTCTTATGCTAGTATTTCAAAATGAAAAAAACAAAATTTATTCAACTTTGACTCAATCATAGAATTCTTTTTCCTGTGAAATCTAAAACCGACATTATTTTCACCATATCAAAATTTACAAATGCATATTTCGCATCTGTATTCACCTTTTCAAAAAAAAATTGGCATTTTAATTTGATAATTTTGATTCAAAACTTTAAGTCTCAATGGTTATTAGCTGAAACAGGTATTAAACTGTTGATACTCTTTTACGTGTAAATCAAATTTTGTAAATGAAATCAAAATTCACCTGGTTTTATAACAGAAAATATATAATTTTTTTTCAACTTTTAATGAGAAAATGGCAACATAAAATTACAGCAATCATTTTTTTTCCTTTTAATAGAAATGGAGTACTCCTGTTGCCACGATTAGAAAAATGGTATTAAAAGCTACAAAAAAATTAATATTTCAAAAACAAATTAAAATACAGCTTTCAAACAAATTTCATTTAAAAGTACATTTTTTTCCCTACACGATGGTGTAAAAATTGAAAATGTGCAATATTTAGAAGTTAATAAATTTTTAGTAGCAAAAATTGCAATACCGAAATTTTATTTAAAATTTGAAAGTGTTGCCATGCGCAAAATGACGTATGCGTTACGCACAGATACGTTTGGCCTTTATAATATAGATACTGTATTATTTATTTAAATACCAAGATTGCCAGTTTGACCTCCATTTGTTATCCCAAGATTTCGACTTCAAACCAGAATTTTTTGAAGAAAAATCTTTACTTTAAGTAATCAAGAAAAGTCTGAGAAATAAATCTAAAATACTTTTTGCATTTTCTGGTGTGAATCCAATTTTTTTAAATAAAAGTGGAAGCCAAACTAGCAACCTGTTACCTACTTTTTCACATCAACAAGCTTTTTTTGTAAGAATATTCCAAACATGAACACAGTAACAGCAATACTACAGTTACTTTAATGCATTTTATCTAGGCTATAGCAACAGACTGCAACTGTTCGGCTTCAAACATTTTTCCAAAGCATTTCTTCTTTTCAAAGATAAATTCAGACATGTCTTTGAATCAATATTTTGTGAATTCTCTGCGCAAATGTTAAGCAAAATAGGATGGCTTTCATTATAAATTTTAATGCATTTTATACAGCTCTATCAAACATTAAATATAAACCCTAAATTATTCTTTTAACTATCTTAACATGCTAGGTTTGGGGGGGGGGGGGGGAGTACTTTGTCAAAGACAGTAATTTATCATTGCCTATATCTAAGATCGAAAGTACTCATAGACAATTTGATTGTTATTAAAATATGTAACAAATAATTGTTTTGCAACAATAGGACAATGGTTTCATAAAATTAATATGTATACTGAATAATCATTTGTAATTAAAGTTCTTGTTTTGTTATATAACAAATCCCACAATGTGATAACCTTTTTTTTAGGGGGGGGGGGGGCATATTTTTTAATTTTCACAAGCCTTTATCCAACATTGGAAGATTATATTCAATTTTTACTTTTACAGTTAATGAAAATATATTTCAGAAGCATGGAAATCTATACAAATGTTTTATTTAGGCATTATACAGATTTGCAAATATAACACTGCTAAAATATATGTCAAAAATTTAGCTCTAAAGATTTATTCGAAACTACGAGTTTTCACAAACTTCATTAACAAGTATACGGCATTTCATTAAATGTAAAATATTTCAAAAATATTTTGTAATAAATAAATGTACATTTTCAAAAATAAAGAAGTCGGAAATTGCACGTCAAACTTAGCAAATGAGACGCTTTCGTACCATAATGAAATTTTAAAAATATTCATATCTTTGTGTAAAAGTATGCAGTACTATTTCGGATACAGTATAGTACCTGAAATCTTTTGTATGTCCTAGACCCATTAAATACTATCTGCTTCCTATAATACAGGAAGTAATTTGTAGTAAACCTCAGCAACTTATATCAACTTCAACGTAAAAAGTGAAATAGTTAAATATAATTAAAACACGCCCAAACAATGTTTCCCTCTAATACCTTTATGTAATGGAATACTTTTGTGTGATCCTGCAAATGAATAACAAATATTCTTTGCACCACAGATTGTAAAGAATGTATATCTTAGTCTATACTTCATAGATGCATATCATTTTTATTATGTTCAAAAGGGAAAACATCAAAAAGCGCTTTAAGGGGGTAGTAAGGTTAATTCGAGGGAAGAAAAGCATATTTTCTATCATTTTTTTTTAAGGATACAATTAATATTTATTTAGTTGTATAGTTATAGTATAATTATATGTCATTTAAAGAGTATTCTGTGAAATTTTCATTAAGAAATATTAAAAAATGAGCCGATGACAGCGAATCTTCGAAGACGTCCCAAAAAAAAGTTGATTTGCGGTGAACCGCATAACTCATGAATGGATCAACTGAAATTTAAAAACCAAATTTATTTAATTAGTTGATACGTTTCCTCAGGGAACGCAGTCGAGTTTTTTTTATTATTATTGATTTTTCAATTTTTTACAAGGCTCGGAAGTCAAAATACTGATTTTTCATTAAAAAAATCTGATATTTTGTTTTTTAAAAGTAAGTTAAAATAAAAAAAAATAAAAAAAACTCGACAGCGTTATCTCGTAATTTATATAAAGAAAGAGTGTGTAAAATTTTAAAAAGATCGGTTCAGTAGATTTTGAGCTATAGAGTTCACCGGCTTCGAAAAAGCGAAGTGTTAGAAAAACACGTTTAAAGTTTCACAGACGTTTTTGTCGAAATAGATATTTGTAAATTACTGCTTTTTTCACATACTTACACAGAATCATCAATGCCAGGCCCATAAAGCGAAAAGCTGTCGGAGATGATGTCCAGAGCATCTTGTTGCTCTTGTCTACGACGAATCCTGCCTTCTTTGCTCTCTTTTGCAGCCTCTCGCTCCGCTTTACATACTCGAAGACTATCTGTTGTTCGCGCCCATTCATGAGAACTTGTTCCAGTTTTTATGTCCATTTCTTGCAAAAATGACAGCAGAGAAAAACAGCCTTCATTAAATGTACATGCTGCAACATTAGCTGCAATTTCATCGACGTTGGAGGTGACATTCACTGTTTTTGGAGTAATTTTCCAAATAAGTTGATTAAGGCTTTCATTATTGTTCTGAGTGAAACCTCCAACACATCGTTCCAGAAGTGCATCTTTGCTTAAATCCTCATAAATAGGTTTGATGGCTTCTAGCACATTATTCGGAAGTGCGGTGTAACTGTGTTTGGTCAAGCAGTCAAACCTGGTCAAGCAGTAGCAGCTACTTGGTAGCTGATTGTTGCGGCCACATTCCTCAATGTGAAATCGGAGGGCGGAGACTTACAAGTGTATATCTCCGTCAGTTTTACTTCAATTGCTTTCAAATTTTCCCAGAATATTCTTAAGATGTTGTACATTAATATAAAATAAAAATAAAAAATGCAAAAAAAAGAAAAAAAAATACCTTACTACCCCCTTAAGCTATTTTTTTCTCATTGGCCGTAATGTAATGGAATATTTTACTGTAATTGAAGTATGCATCGGATTTTCATAAAATCTTAAATGACTCGACAAAATTATGCAACAATTATATAATTTAAGTTTCAAACGATACGGTTTGGTAGTTTTTTCGTTGCTATATGCGGACAGACAGACTGAACGATATTAAGTATTTACATAGTTACGAATACACCTAAAAAAACAATTGGTTAAAATTATGGTTTAAATTATAAGTGCTTGTGGCAATAAATATAGATAGTAAATTATTTTAAAACAATAAAAACATCTGAGAAAAAGAAAAACTTATCAGGAGTTAAAAATCAATGCTTATCCACGGCTAATTTTAATTACGATTCACACGCTAAATTTAAAAATAAATAGATAAATCAATAAGGAAATTGTGAAAAACATAAAACTCAAAACGAGATCATTGTGGAATGACACATTCACCTTACGTTAAAATGACTAAAAATAAAACTGTTTGCTAAAAAGGTGCATAAAAAATTTATTAAGTTTTTTCTGTTACAAAATGAACTAGTCCTAAAAATTCTAAAAAGATCTCAGGATATAGGGCGAAATTGGGAAATTTCATTAGCAGCCACTGGCCAGTAAGACTAGTTTTTCAAGTGGCCACTTTATTTAAACCAGCGACCACTTTTTTATTTAAAAATATTAAGCAGTAAAATTTCTAGAAGTATTAATCTAAAACTGAATAGCCCAAATAAATATGTTAATATAAATACATTAATATCTAAAAAAGTAGAATTTCTGATGAAATGTAAGTAAATTGTATTCTCTCCTTGTAAAATAGTGGCCACAAAGTGGCCGCTGATAGACAATTTTTCACTGGCCACTTTTTCTCATTTACTAGCCCTGCGGCCGGTGGCTAGTGCTAATTTTGCTCTTTATCTCAGGAATTATCCTTTCTGTTTATATATGATTTTTAACATCATTGGTTCTTAAGTTTTTGAAGACTAGTTCATTTTGTACCGGACATTTTTTAGTTATTTTTTATGCAACTTTTTAGTAAACCGTTTTTGTTTTTTTTTCTTTAAGCCAAATAAAATATTATTAATATATGAGCAGGTTCAAAGCTATTTTATTGAAATAAAGATATCTTTTTTCACAATTTCTGAATGAAATTATATATTTTATGATCGGACACAATAACAGATGCGTAAAAGGCATTTTGATATTGAACAACTCAGTCGAACACCGGAGTTTAATAAGTAACCTTATCTGTAATGCTCCAGAAACATAAAATAAATGTATAAATGCTTCGTAATTATATCCAATATTTTCTACTAGTGCCTTGCAAACATAGTTTCTTTCTTCCACAGGAAAAAAGAAAAAAAATGCCCTTTTATCCGATATTCAAAAAAAGACAAAAGTAAAAAAGAGAAGACAGTAAATAGATATAACTCGTCTTCAGTTTCAAGGTAAATAACGGAAAAGTCATTATTAAAAGAAATTTTTATTCTTTGTCCTTCACGTAAAGAACTCGAGTTCGCGCCGGGAGGAGTGCGATTTTCGAGGACAGGCGAGAGTTACAGTGTTAACGATTATGTGGATAACGTCACTTTTCTGTGGATCTTAGATTTGGCGGTACTTTCGTTACAGTAATCGAGATGTTTCACAATTTTCAAAGCACCAATGATAATTATTTTTTATTATATAATTTTGTTTCTCAATAATACGAAACATAAAGGCTTTTAAATTTCCTATAACAATAACAACGAAATAACAACATTACAATTCATACAGAATACGCGTAGTATCAAATTGTTACCACAAATCCCCGCGGATAAAATGATTATTTAGACCTCGTTTTTATTAAATGCTTTGCAACGCAGTTGAAAAAATTTTATGAGTACAATTTGTCTAGCTGCCTTTCTGGCAGTGCTCTAGCTCTCATAAATATTAAATGTATTCGGATCTGGGATGTAATTAATAGGTTATTAGGATTTACAATGGCATTTTAATTATTGCATATAAAGTGTATAGTAGCATTTGTATTCATTCTACAGGAAAACTCAAAAGAATTCCGTATGTACTATAAAGAAGGAAATCGTCTGCAATGTATTTTAAATGACGCTATATTTAACTTTAATTATTTTTTCAAGTAACCTTCAGCAGTTTAATTACGCTCGAAATTATTGAATATTTAATAAGTGATTCATCATACTGTTAATTAGGCATAGAGTCAAGAAAACAAAAAATGTCCAAGTCCGGAATCGAACCCGGAACCCTACGAACAGCGCTCCAAGACATCTAATATTTAAGATGAGAGGACGATACCCAGCTTAGCAACTCTCACTCAAGTATGTTGGTAAGGCTACAAATCAGCACAATGTGGAATAGTCTTCATGAGCAATGAGCACACAATCCTGTGGCGAAACATGAGACACGCATAAAATGTACAATGGTGAATACACATATAATTTTGATTACTTTTTCAAATAATTTTCAGCTGTGAAATTACACTAGAAATCATTGAATATTTAATACGCGATTTATTACATTGCTAACTAAGCGTAGAACCCACAGAATAAAAAATGCCCAAGCTGGGAATCGAATCCAAGCTTGGAATAGAGTTCCGAGTGCTCTACCATTTACGCTACAAGGACGATATTCACATTAGCATTTCTCACTCACGTATGTGGGTAAGGCTGCAACTGCAGCACAGATGGAAGAATCTTTATTAGCACACAATGCTGCGGCGAAACATGAAGAACAATTAAACTAGCATGATTGAAAATTCATTAAGTATAAAAGGAGGAAATGGCAGAGTTAATCCCCCTGTTTAAATTATTTTTCGAGGGGCATTATTCTTTGAAAAAAAAAAAAAAATATGTATATACAATTGAGCATATTATACAGTTTGTATGAATAATCTGTAAATTCAATGCCATCAGTTTAACTGAACAATTTTCTTTATTTTGTTATAAATTATAAGAGACATTGACTGGAAAAAAAGTTTTAAAAAATTGCAAACGTTTTTTATTGACTATTTTGATATAATTTGCCTTTATATGATGAAGGATGAAGAACAATATTTAAAATATTTTTGCTATTGGAACTACACTTCTAAAACTAACAGTTCCAGAATTAGTTACTGCATAACAATAAGAAGGACACCATGTACTTTAGTGCAAAGGACATTTATTTTAGCTCGAATATTCCGGCATGAGAAAAATACACATTGCGAAAAAATTATGGCGATTCTCAAGTTTCCTGCTCAACAATATGAAGCTTCCTTACTCATTTTTAAAAGTAAAGGCAAAATTGGCAACCCTGACTAATGAAGCGATTTGAAATCAAATGGCGTTTTCCGTTTTCTGATAAATAAATCATTTATAAACAATTGTGGGCATCTAACGATAGATTATCCTTTTCCGTGCTGTCGCGACCATAATTCTCTTCAAAATGCCAATTTTTATAGTATTTTGTAAAAAAAATCTATTAAAAAATACAAAACGTCAGTCGATTACATAGTTTCTAAAAAAAGAACACCTGTCAATTCTTACGAATTTCCGAGCAAAAAGAAATTTTGAAATGAGCCAGAAAATTATTCCTTTGAATTTGAGATGAATTGTATTATAATAAGGTGGTATTATACAAGTAATAAACGAGACTAAATAGTCTAACTTAAATTAGAATTTGCTTATTTATTTATTTATTTTCGAGTCAACATCTTTTTTTCGAAATTGCCATACCTTTCCTTCCGTTTTCCTCTATCAAAAACAGAATTCGTATTAAATTTAGTATATGCTTGAACATGGTAATTTTCATTTATTGCTACATCGGCAATAAAGCAGATATTGATATAATATAAAAAATATGAAGAATATACTTCTTAAAGCATTTACTGACTACATACAAACTACTGAATGTCACCGTTCTTATATCTAATTTAATAAATAAATGCATAATAAGGGGAATAAAATAAAATACTCTTCATTAGCGGAGAAAAATCCCTTTGAGAAAAAAAAAGAAAGATGGATTGATGTCATATTCCGTTAGTTATCAACTTTGTAATCTCAAAAGAGTTAAGACTTGACACCTCATTTTCATGTTTCTAAAGCAACTTATACACGGATGGACTGTTTTGTTATCAGATATTATGCTGCGTTATTAGAAGAAAAAACAGATTTTGAGTGGAGATGATTTGTTCAGATGAACTTAAACAGATTATCCTATTTAGAAGGATGTGAAAATGCTACATGAAGCATGAAATTAACTTGTATAAATAAAGATTAATTAATGCAATCGGTAGAGGTTAAAATGTGCATGTTATAATAAAATATCAATTTAAGTTTGCTCACGAACAGTTTAAAATAAACTGTCATACGAAGATAAATGCGAAGATTAATGATAAAATTGGGATAAACTTTTAAGATGGTATACTTTAAAAAATTATTTATTGTTTCTTATGTTATTCCGAGGAGAAATTCTTCAAAGAAGTATTCTGTGGTATTAATTTAATAAACATCTTTTTGTAATTCAATTTATTAAAATACTTATTTATTTATTTTAAATTAGAAAATAAAATGCTCATAACTGTTTCTTGATGCATTTTTATTTTTATTTATTTATTTATTTTGAAGGGGGGGGGGGGGTGATTGTAGGAGAAAGTAAATATTCAGTATTATCTGGATTGGTTTGTAGAAACCGGGGTGTTTAATCACTTAGGTCAGACCAAGACACCATAGGAAAGACAAGCTGCAAAAAATTAACACAGCGCAATTCAATTAGTCTTAAAACTGATAGTTTTACCTATCTAGGCTATCTCTTGTTTATCTACGTAACAATCACGTAGATTTCTGTAGGCAGGAACCCCGGATAAATACTGACATAAGGTTACGAATAAGGCTGGCTCAAATATCTCATGGCTCAGTGTTGAAAATTTGTCTTTAAAAACATATGGTAATCAACTACAAAAGTATGCGTCTAAAACTTACAGCAATAATCATAAGTAATTTATTTCCATATCGACCAGGTTACAAAAAAAATTGTCTGAAAATTTCTAGATAATAATAAATACTGTTAAATTTTTAAATAACTAATTCTATAGCATTTTCAGTGATTTGCAATAATAGTTTTTTACATAACTTTAAGCTCAATTTAGTTAATGATAAATTTATAAAAACATGAAAATGGATGCTATTCTAATTAGAATAGATTTTTAATTAATAAAATTATTAGTTTGTTTACCAATTTCTTAAATTCTTTCAATAATCTTAATTTTTTATTTATTTATTTTTGTCAAAACACATTATTTAAGAAATCAGTTGTTTAAAATTTACAAAATTTAAACATCCCTTTATCATATTTATTAAATAATAATTTATTGAAATACAGTTGAGTCTCTCAATAATGAAACTCCATACATCGAATTTCTCTATATAACGAATTTTTAGTAGGAACGGTCCCCTTTTCTCATGATTACATTAAAAAGTCTCTATATAGCGAATTATCTATCTCCATATAACGAATTTTTTCATAAATTGGTCTTAATTTATTCAGTTTTAAAAAGCTTTGAAATGATATGGAATCAATTTCCCATCACCTATTTTTGATGTATCGTCAGTGCTGAGTTTATTATTATTATTATTATTATTATTATTATTACTTCTCTCCTTGTTCTTTAAAGCCAACGAATTCATCCCACCTCCCACACACCTTTCCACATCCTTCTCAAAACAGTGTCAATTGGATTGATACACATGTAAGAGAGGAATCAATGAAAGGCACATAAGAGAGGCCTTCAAATGGAGGAAAATGTTAACTACAATTTTTCATTCCTTGCTAAAATTTGAGCATTTTTTTTTGAAAGCGTAACAATTTTAAAATCAAAACAACAAAAAATTACAGATTTTTTCGTCTGAAATTATTCTGTCTGAAATTTCGTCTGAAAGTCTTCCTTATTTCATTTTCATTAAGCTTTCAAATAAATGTCTGTTCTCTTTTTTGAAACAGCTAATTAAGAAATAAAATGTTACTTTTAAACACTTCAAATTCTTAATTCAAAAGATCAAAAATAATATTTGTTCAAATTTCACACATTAAATACGATTTTTAACATCATTCTCTTACACATCGAATTTCTCTATATAACGAATTTTTTACTAGAACGGTGGATTTCGTTATATAGAGACTCGACTGTATATCAATTCATTCCCAATGTGGTATTTACTCTTTTGCGTTTCTCCAAATTTAATAAGTATTAGATGGAGAAAACACGCCAATGAATAAAAATTAGCCGCATCAAAAAATTTAAAGTTCGAGAGTTCGACTCCCGGCTGGGCAAGTTTCACACAAACTTTCATTCCTCCAGTTTCGATAAATTGAGTACCAAGTAACTTCGGAAATAAACACCAAAAAGCTCGCTTTAAACTGACCACCTGACCATGACATATTGTCACTTGAGAATAATGAGGCTCTATCTGTGTTTTTGAAAAAATTGACTTACCGATATAGAAAGGTAGTATTTGTATCTATGAAGATATTTCTGGATTAAAATATTATGATTTTAAGATCATATGTAAATTATATACAGCATAATTTTGACGCAAAAATGCCTTCATAGATACAAATAGAACCTATCTATATCGATAAGTCAATTTTTAAAAAAACACAGATGAAACTTTATTATTCTCAGGTGACGATATGCTGTATAGCACTTCGGGTGCCACGGCAAAGAAAATAAGGATAGGCGCGATAGTTCTTTTGATCATTCGTAGATCATATAGCCACTAGTTTGTTGTTGTTGTTTTAGATCATTTAGTAAATTAATATTTCTGAGCAAGGCCATTAAAACAATACAATATACATCAACTAATATTTTAATTCAATGAATAAAAGCCGAATAATTTAATATGCTCTTACATGCAATCTAAGTGTATATAACATTTTCGAAGAAAATTAGAAAGCTTTAATGGATCAAGCATTCCAATTTGACAAAACTTTAGGAATACATTTTTATAAAATAAATTTCGGATGTACGAGTAAAGGTAAATTAAACAAACATAAATTAAAGATGGACAAATATAAACTAAAGAAAAAAAGTATACAAAAATATCGAACATTTATGAAGAACTATGTATAAAACATTAGAAACGTAAGAAAAAGTAATTTTAGAACTAAATAATTAAATATCATTCACATTTGCAAATATTTACAAACTTTTTCTTTACAAAATTAAAAGCTAAAATTCTTTAGAAGCTACTTTTTAATGGAGATGTAGGGGACATATCACGAGAAGAAAAAGTCGGAAAATGCACATCAAACGTTGAAGTGCGTTCGTACTTTAACAAAGTTTTAAAAATATTCACATCTTGGCGTAATAGTATACAGCGCTTTAGATACTATATAATCAATAGTACAGAAGAGTGTCCCGAACCTTTGGTGTATCCCTGTAAATACTATCTGATTTCTATTATACAGGAAGAAACTTGTGGTAAACCTCGCAACGTATATCAATTTCATAAAATGGGAAAACATAATTAAAACGCGTCCCAAACAACGTTTGCTTCTGTAATTATGTAACGGAATAGTTTTGTGTGGTCCTGCAAATTGATAACAAATATTCTTAGCATCACAGATTGTAAAGAATGTATATTTTATTACATAATTCTTCAATACATACAAATTTTATTATGCTCGAAAGAATAACATCGTTAAAATGCACGTAAAACGATTTCTTTCCCATTGACTGTAATGTAACGGAATACTTTTGACTGTCCCTGTAATTGAACTATGCATCCGATTTTCATAACATTTGAAATGTGACAAAATTATGCAACAATTATATTTCAAATAGTTCGGTTGAGTAGTTTTTGCTAGTTTTAGGTAGTTATGCGGACAGACAGACGAACTAAACTACGAATATAACTGCTTCGTACTTGTGTTATTACAAACGTACCAAAAAATCGTTTAAATATTAATTTAATTTTAAAACCAGTGCTATTAAGAAAAACTCTCAGTACGTGTAACATCAACTCAAAGGAAAACCGGCTCGCAAAAAAGACAACAGAAAATTCTTCTCAGATATGGGCGAAATCCATCTTCATTCAAATTTTTCACTTCACACAATGAAACGGATAGTCTTTCACACACCTTTTAAGCCCGAGATATCCGCATAGCATACACACACGAACTAAAAAACAAAAAAAGTAATCCAAGGCAACCTCGTATTTCAAAAACACAGGTAGCTATTGATGCGTAATCTGCTCGAAGATGGTTTTACGACTGTCGGAGAATGAATAAAATACATAAATTTTATAAAAATCGAATACTTTAATATGCTCTTACGGCAATCTAAATGTATGTAACATTTCCGAAGCAAATTAGCCAGCTCAAACAGATTAAGTATTCAAATTTAACAAAGCTTTAAAAATGCGTTTTTACAAAAGAAATTTCGGATGTACGAGTAAAGGTGAAATAAACAAACATAAATTGAAGATGGACAAACTTAAAAAAGGTACAAAAAATATCGAACATTTATGAAGAGCTATGTATAAAAGGTTAGAAACGTTAGAAAAGATCATTTTAAAAGTAAATAATTAAATGCCATTCATATTTGCAAATATTTATAAACTTTTCCTAAATTAAAAAATAAGTTAAATTCTTCAGAAACTATCCTTTAATACCTTGAGGGGCTATCAATAATGTCTCTGTAATATTGAAGTCTCGCCGGAATAATAATAATAAAAAAAATGTATTTTAAATTGAGAAAAAACCATAAGTTAAAAATAGAAAATTTAGTTAAATGTTTCTGGTACGAATCTTATTTAAATTAAGTGGGATAAAATATATCCCACCGCCCTTCAAGGGGTTAACAGGGATGCAGGTGAATTTTCCATATCACAAAAAGAAAAAATGTTCAAACATTAATTTAAATTTTAAAACCAGCGCGTACTAAAAACTTTTAGTACATGTAACATTAACTCAAAGGAAAACCGGCTCGCAGAAAATACAACAGAAAATCCTACTTAAATATGGGCGAAATCTATCTTCATTCAAATTTTTCACTTCACACAATGAAACGGATAGTCTTTCACTCACCTTTTAAATCCAAGACATCCGCATAGCGCGCACACACACAAACAAACAAAAAAAGTAATCCAAGGCAACCTCGCACTTCAAACACAGGTAGCTATTGATGCGTAATCTGCTCGACGATGGTTTGACGACTGACGGATGTCGGAGTCGCGTGAAGCATTCCTGGGAAAAATCATCCATCGCCAAATTAGCAGTTATATCAGTCCCAATAAGAAACGCGACTTTGACCCACATCTCTCATCAGTCATCGAAACGAGCTCGGGAAAGGGGTGAAAAAAATGGATTGTCGATGAATGAAAACGGTTGGCGGATAAGTCAATAAAGAGTGAAACGATCTCAGTCATTCACGATTTCAATCTTTACTGCATGCTAATTCAGCCTTACGGAAAAAAAGTTTTGATACTATTTTACCTGAAATTATAAAGAATTGTTATTTTTTACTTACCCAACATACGTAGTATAGGGTAAGACTTGCAATTGTTTTGAAAATTGGAGAAAAAAAAAAAAAAAAAAAAAAAAAAAATTGACGGATTTACACATTTCAAACACTAAATATTCCGAAAAACATATTTTTAGAAAAAAAAATTGCCGTCCGTCTGTCTGTCCGTCTATCTGTAAACACTCTACCTCCCAAACAAATTGAGATAGAGATTTAAATTTTGGTGCATACTTAGAAAGTAATAATGGGAAGAAACCTGTTGAATATCAGTAACCTCGATTATCCGAAACTACTTTTTTCAGACTCTCGAAATATTCGTTCTGAAGAAACGTATATATTTATTATCTTTTTATGTCAAGTAAAGGCTGTAAAAGGCAATAGAAAAAATAAAAATTTTGCATAAAGAATGGAATCGATCGGATTATGAATTGTCGAGATATTTATAATCCTATTTTCCACAGTCTTCGATTTTTCATGACCCTGTATTTCATTCAAATTTCAATTCAAATATATATTTTAATTGGAAATGGAAATGTAATCCAAGTCAGTAAATTGTTAGTTAATGGGTTTATTATTTTTGAAGTTATAAGGATGTTTCCTTTACTACATTATTATTACGTCGACCAAAAAACCATCGCCATACTATAAGATTAAATGCCAATAATGGCTTATTGTAAATGTCACTTAACACTCAGATAAGTTCGAAAGAAACAACAAAACTCTTTTTGATCTTGATACGCCTTGTTGCATTTACAGAAACATGTAATAAATTCATCTCTTTGATAAGTTAAGAAAT
Organism: Maratus speculifer; assembly: GCA_964019185.1. Lineage (NCBI taxonomy): Eukaryota > Metazoa > Arthropoda > Arachnida > Araneae > Salticidae > Maratus > Maratus speculifer. The sequence continues at coordinate 291,576,687 of OZ025296.1, forward strand.
TTAAAATGAATAGTTATTGTTAAGGCTTGTTAGGCTTACTCCGTGTGAATAGTGTTCATTTTTTATGCGGGGTGTTTCAGCACAGCGGTTACAAAGTTTCAGGAGAGAGAGAGAGTGCACCTAGACGATGAGAAATCACATAGCAATGCATGGTCGGAAACATCTTTCTTCCTAGGTAGTGATGAAGCAAAAAACAAAGGAAGGACACTTACAGGGTGAGAAAACATGTTCAAGATTCTCAGTACTGCAAAAATGCCGGAACAATGATGGATAGTGCTGAAGAACATATTACACGCATAACGTCAGCTACTGGGGAAGTCCAGGATACGCACGGTATTTTAGAGAACGTTATGCCTTTCATACGCTGAAAATGTGACGGCTGCATCCTGGCCCATAGTCGTAATTCCGAACACCATCTATGATGAAGATCGTTGTCTTTCTTTTTGTTCTTATTTATCAGTTGTTTACTGTACTAGAAATAATAAACATGTTTACTCAACTTGCTCGTGTCCTTCCTTTCTTGTGTTTTATGTCGTCACTACCGGGCCAGAAAGGCGTTTCCGACCACGCATTGCTATGTGATTTCCAGCGTCTATATGTACTCTCTCTCTCCTGAAACTTTGTAACCGCTTTGCTGAACACCTTGCATAATAAGAGATATATGTTACAGAATTTATATATATGTTGAAATTTTTTTAATACTAAAAATGCAAATTTAGAAGCAATGGTGTAAAACAATAATAAAACTTTATAATCAATCATTATAACTTATTTTCTTAAATGCTAATGCTAATTGTTAAAAAAATATATTAACAAAAACATGCACCCCACCCTCCACCCCTCCCCCCCAAAAAATCTCACCAATTAAAAACTTTTTTGACATGTTAATGTGACAGATTTCTTTTTAAAAAAAATAAAAAGACAGAGAGGGAGAAGGGGTCGAAAGCAAACATAATTAACAATGCTAAACGTTTTCCTAAAGATTTTTAAAAGAACGCAAAAAACTGATTTAGTTTTTCCTTTAAAAAAAATAAGAATAAAAATAGTCACGCGAAACAGCAAAAATTTCAATTTAAAATTATTCAGTAAAACAGAAGATTTGAAGAAAATCCAATTTCGACAGTGAAAAATTACGAGAAAAACTCAAACTTGAATAATTAAACAACTTCATCACTTTCTTCTTTCAATAAAAGAATATTTCACGCCTGTCTTATTTACTCAATGCATTTAAATTAAAATTTCAAATACTTAAAAAATATATATGCGCACAATGAAACGTAATGATGAAGAAACGATCGCTTTGCGCTAACGGTTAATTCAGTCGAAGTAAGTTAACTCAACGTTCCCAAAATTAGAATAAATGAAGTTAGAGAAACAAAGAATACTGAAGTATATTACATGAATTTTAGATGAATACAAAAAATTATTTAGTATGGAGAGAAATTATATTCTGTGGATTAGGATAATTGTAGAAGTTACAAGAAAAAAATGATTCATTGATTGTCTGTGCCATTTTTATTATATTACTGTAGAGGTAATTTAGCCCCAGAAACCACAAGACTTCGACTGACAATGCATGTACATAGTTTCAATAACTGGGCGAAGTTCAAATGCCCATCCCAGGAAAATATTTGCAAGCTAAGTGCAATATGGAAAAGTGTGAAAGCTCGAAGATTTTGCGAGAGAGATGCCCTTGATCTGCGGTGCAGAGCAGATGGGTTTCCTGCACGCCCGAGTTTTTATCGGAACGAGATTCCGTTTTGGAACTGTGTAAAAGGGATCGATTGATACCCATATTAACTTTAATCAGTTATGTTTGTGTTCATTTTATACTTTACTTAGCCTAGAATTGTATATGTACCAGTTATATAATCAAGAGCTTATTTTTAATTAAATATTCATTCAGTGAAATATTGGAACTGTGATTTATTTCAAACACCCGTTTTTCGTCCGCCCCACTTCTACAAATTTTGGGGGCTCGCCCTGGATGAACCAGTGGACTTCTGCTCGGTGATAAAGTTGGATGTTCCCTGCTACTCCAGTGATTGCTGGAATCGTCGCTGTTTTTATGAAGAAAGCTGAGCTGCTTCGACTGTCCGAGAGCTGTGTGTGTTTGAGCTGTCCGGAAGAAAACAGTGCTGTTGCGGTGCCACAAGAAACAACTCGTAGTGCATTTTTTTTTTACGAGTTGCCCGAGTGATTATTTATGCAACGAATTTAGGATTTTTTGTGCAACGAATTTGTGGTGTTTTTCTGCAACGAATGCTGGTACGTAGTGTGTTTTTTTTTACCAGCTAAGTACTATTTATTTACCAACCTATTAATTGTGCGTACTGGGTGCATGTTTTATTTTTCAAGAACCCTCGCTGTGATTTTTTTTTTTTTGCGAGGCGATTTTTGCGCGAGTGAAATTTTTTTTGAAGCCAAGTGATACAGGGCTGAAATGTCCTAGTATTTTAAGTTTTTCAAGCCCGGTGCATTTTTTTTAGGGCTTATATTTTTTAACATATACAGATATGTATTGAGATATTGATCAATCTATATCGAGTGTTTTCATAATTATTATATATATTTGATTTGAAGTTATTGATATATTTGATGTATTATTTTTATATGTGAGAACAGAGGATATCCACAATGAAGTAAGTGGTTTTTTCCCATAAATGGTAATTAAATATAAAACTTATAGCATCTTGCTTTTATTTTAAACATTAAAGAATTTTGTTTTGTAATGTGAGTTTATGAATAGAAAATAATTTTGCTTATATATTTATAATATTTTTATAAGATATTTTAGTATATTTGATAGAGTTTTTGTAGGAATAATGGCATATTTGGTAAGGGCAAAGAAAATAGACTTATTGTCAGTGTTAAATGAATTGGGGCTGAGTGCTGAGGAAAGCGCGACAAAAGTTCAGTTAGCCGACATAATAACCAAATCGGATGGTTATAATGAAGACCTAGTCAAAAATTTATTAGACGGTCTCGTTAGCGAAAGGTTGGAACAAGATAAAAATAAAGAAATCGAGGAAAACGAAAAAAAAGCATATGAATTAAAAAAATTAGAGTTAGAACTTAGCGCAAAAAACAATTCCGAAATGATGCTTAACGCCGGAGTGAAAACTCCTGATGTTTTAAAATTAATCGCGAGATATGATACCAATGAAGAAATTAGTATATGTCTCACGTTGTTCGAAAGACAAATAAAAAGATTAGGGGTAGAAAAGGAGAATTGGGTAACTTATTTGCTAGGTCTGTTACCGTTAGAAATAGTTAACATAAAAGGTCGCGAAAATGAGGAACTCTCGAATGATTAATGATTATGTTAAACAGTTATTATTGAAAAGATTCAAGCTTAGTGCGGAACAGTTTCGACAGAAATTCTTTGGCCACAGAAAAGAAAGTTCGGAATCGTGGCGCGATTACTCATTTGAACTTACGAATTTTTTAGAACAATGGTTGACAGGTCTGAACATTTCGTCTTTTGAAGATTTAAAAAACCTTCTAGTTATTGACCAAATAAGGAAAAAATTACCATCGGAAGTAAGGGAGCATTTTATTGATGACTTGCCTAAGTTTACAAAGGTCTCAGATTTTATAAGTAAACTTGATGATTATGAGGCGGCCCGTAATATTGTTAGGAAGAATTCGGAAGTAAAAAATCGCAATAGTAAACGTTTTTCTCAGAACATAGAGAACAAAAGTTTTGGCCGGAAGAACAATTTTTCCCAAAACAACAAGAACGGGGTAAAGAATAATTATAATCCTTTCAAAATTAAATGTTTTTATTGCAATGAATTTGTCTCTCATAAATCGAATCAGTGTCCTCGCAGAATGGATGGAAATAAAAGTAATCACTACGGTTTAAATAACACGAAAGCGGTGAACGCCATGAGTAACAAATTTTGTCCGTCGGATAGAATTGTTAAAAGTATTGAAATTAAAGGGAAACGCGTAGATTGTTTTGTTGATAGTGGGTCAGATGTGACAATGATAAACAATGAACTTTATAGAATTTTGGGAAGGCCTAATTTAAGTAAGAATGATGTGAAATTGACAGGTATTAGTGGTGATGGAGTAATTCCTTCAGGTTTTTTCAATACTAATATAAAAATTGATGATGTTAGTGTAAATTGCGATGTGTACGTTTTGCAGGATTTAAAATATGAAATGCTTCTCGGAAATAACTGTTTGAATAAATTAAATTTCGAAATATCAAACAATGGCTTTAAAGTGACGGGTAAGCGGAACGATGAAAAAAGTTACAATGTAAACGTTGTTACGAAGATGCCCTTAGGAATTCCAAAGATAGGCACGGTCAAAGATGTTAAAAACATTCTCACGGTTAAATCTGACTTGCGGTTAGATGTTGAAGAGGTTCCCAGGCCCGACCCACATTTGCGGTTGAATTCTTCAAACACACCCATGACTGAAAATTCTTTAGCTGATTCTCATTAGGGATGGGACGAATAGTGATTTGGCCGAATAGCCGAATACCGAATATTCGGCCAAATTTTAGGCCGAATACCGAATATTCGGCCGGCCGAATAGTAAACATTTTTTTGCAATAAAGAAAATAAATTTTGATTATATATAATTTAAAAAATAGGAGCTCATTAATAATTATTACTCTTAAATGTGTTTTTAAATGTATTTTTAAATTTGAAAAACTTATTTTAACACAAAAAAATTATGAAATTGCATTATATCATTTATTCTAATGTACATCAAATTGATTTTCAGTAAGTCAAGATGGGAAAATATTTCCATTAAAATATGAAGAATGTACTTCACTTTTACTATCAATTGATACTTCTTGCATCAAAAAACAATATTTTTTATCTCTCTCTCTCTCAGAACTCACAAGGACATATTTTCTGAAATAACCTTTAATGAAGTAAATTTGATCATTTAGAGTTTGTGTCCCTAGTGATAAGCAAATTTGTAAGAATGAGACTGTTCTGAAATCAGATGCCAAGCTTTAAATTACAAATTACGTTAAAGCAAAAGGTTATACTTAAAGTAGAATGCATATGTTAACAAAATCTTTGACATTTGAATCGGCACATACAATATTCAACTTCAATATTCCACTTATTCAACAAGCATTAAAAGGATAAACAGAAATTGATAACAACATGAAGGAAGGAAGATTAAATTAAAAATATATACATAATGTTACATATTTAAGTCAGTAATTATGCAAATAATTATTTAAATGTAAAAACTATAGAATGAAAAAATTATTTTGTTGAGTATTTAGAATTTATATTAAAATATTTATAAAACCCTCTTCATAAAGCAAGTTGTGTCATCTAATGTGTATCGAGTTTGACACCAGTTCTGCTTTCAGATGTACCGTTGTATTTGGAATGGTGATAAATTATATTTAATTTTGAAAATGAATCTTCGTTAACACACCTAGTGAGTAAATTTTTTTTCATTTCTTACTTTATAAAAAATAAGTTATGAATTTCATAAGAGCCTTTTTTATATGTGCATGGAATTTGCAGACATTAATAAATATTCGAGCGCTTTAGAATAAGGCAGTGTTTTTATATCTTAAATTGTAATATATCATTCTCTAATGATGACATTTCCCGTATAATTAAATCTCCAACTTGGGCAGCATTTTCTAGAATATCACTAACTTTTATAGAAAATACAGAAAGGCTGTATATTTTTTAGTGTTTGAATAACTCTATATTTTGTAAGTAAGTGTGAGAATGACTTCATAAATGAAGTAGCCAATTTGGATTAGAGAAAAAAAATTGCAAGAATGAAATTCTTTAAATCCGAAATTTATTTGGCAAGATATCTTTCACTATTCGGTGAGATTTTAGCAGTATTCGGCTACAGGTATTCGGCCGAAGTATTCGGTCAACAAGCCTTCAATATTCGGCCAACCGAGTATTCGGCAAAAGGGCCGAATAGGCCGAATACCGAATAGTGGCCGAATATTCGTCCCATCCCTAATTCTCATGAACTCGAATCTGTTTGCTTAGCAGAAATAGCTAATGCGGTTAATGTAAATGAAATCGATGTGACGCATATTGCCGACTGCGGTTTAAGGAAAGAATTAATTAATTTGATTACGAATTATAAGCCTGAGAAAACGAAAAGTGTTGACTTGAAAGTTAAGATAGTGTTAAGCGATGACATACCAGTAGTACAAAGACCGAGGCGATTAGCGATTGCTGAACAAGAATTTGTTGATACACAAATAGGAGATTGGCTTGATAAGGGTATTAAAAGAGAAAGTTGTTCAAATTATGCTGCACCAATTGTTTTAGCGAAAAAGAAAAATGGGGACTACCGATTATGCGTAGATTATAGAAAACTTAACAAAAAGATAATTAGAGATAATTATCCCCTTCCAGTAATAGATGATATTTTAGATGAGATTGGGCAGAGTAAGGTGTTCAGTATATTAGATTTGAAAAATGGATTTTTTCACGTAGAGGTTGATGAGGATAGTAAAAAGTTTACTTCGTTTGTTACGAATAATCAACAATTCGAGTATAATGTAATGCCATTCGGTTTGAATGTCGCTCCACAATTTTTCCAACGTTACATATATGCATGCCTTAAAGAATTAATAAGAGATAAAACGATTTCCGTGTACTTAGACGATATAATCGTTCCTGCGCAGACTGAAGAAGAGGCGCTTTCTAAATTGAAACGTGTGTTTCAGGTAGCATCAGAGTATGGCCTTGAGTTTAATTTTTCTAAATGTCAGTTTTTGAAGAGAAAAATCGAATTCTTAGGATACGTAATTGAGAATGGAACAATTCGACCTTCCGAAACACATGTTATAGCTGTTACAAAATTTCCTGAACCAAAAGATAAAAAGCAACTCCAGAGTTTTTTGGGACTTACCGGATATTTCAGGAAGTATATCGCTGATTATGGTAGAATTGCTAGACCTTTGAGTGATCTTTTAAAAATGGAAAATGAATTTAATTTCGGACCAAGTCAAAAAGAAGCTTTCCAAATTCTAAAAAATAAACTGTCTAGTAAGCCAGTATTACACATATTTAGAAAGGGGGCGGAAACGGAATTACATACGGATGCTAGTAGTTTAGGTTTCGGAGCAATCTTGTTACAAAAAGATGATTACGGAAATTTACATCCAGTTCATTTCATGAGCATGAAAACAACGCCCGCTCAAGCGAAATATAGTAGTTATGAGCTCGAAGCACTTGCTGTCATCGAAGCATTAAAGAAATTTCGAACTTATTTGTTAGGAAATAAATTTAAAATAATAACAGATTGTTCTGCTTTTCAAAAAACCTTAGAGAAAAAAGATCTTACACCTAAAGTTGCGCGGTGGGCATTATTTCTTCAAGAATTTGACTACCAAATTGTTCACAGAGCCGGAAATCAAATGAAACATGTCGATGCATTGAGTCGTAACACGGTTTTAACTTTAACGCGTTCACAGGATGAACTTACTGCAAAATTGACTAAAGCGCAAAACGAAGATGATTACATTCAAACTATAAAAACATTAGTTGAAAAAAACGAAAGTAATGATTATTTTGTTAGGCGAAATATTGCGTATAAATATGAAAACGGTAGAGAATTAATTATGGTACCAGAAAGCATGCAAAGGGAAATTATTCGTGAAATACACAATAAGGGACATTATGCTGTTGCTAAGACTGAAGCGATCGTGAAACAGGATTATTATATCCCTAACCTTCGAAAACAGATCGAAAGCGTGATAGGAAATTGTATTGAGTGCATACTATGCAACAGGAAACAAGGTAAAGGTGAAGGATTGCTAAATCCCATCCCTAAACAAGATACGCCACTTCAAACTTACCATATAGATCATTTAGGTCCGCTACCTTCGACAAACAAAAATTATAATTTTATTTTCTCTGTAGTGGACGCTTTCACAAAATTTGTGTGGTTTTATCCTGTCAAAACAACATCCGCTAAGGAAGTGATTTCGAAATTAAAAATCCAACAAGCCATATTTGGAAATCCAGAACGTATAATTAGCTATCGTGGAGCCGCTTTTACTTCAAATGAATTTAAGGAGTATCTCGAAGATGAAAAGATAGAACACGTCTTAATTACGACAGGTATACCGAGGGGAAACGGCCAGGTAGAGCGATCACAGAAAATACTCATAAATATCCTGAGTAAATTATCCATCGATGACCCGACGAAATGGTATAAATATGTGCCAACCGTACAACGAATAATGAACAGTACGATTTCGCGTAGCACTCAGTATACCCCTTTTGAGTTATTAACAGGAGTAAAATTAAGGGATAAGGAGGATTTAAATATTAAACGAATTATTGATGAGGAACATGAAAACGCGTTCATGGAAGAAAGACTTAACAATAGAAATATTGCTAAGCAAAACATTCTAAAAATCCAGGAAGAAAATAGTAAAAGTTTTAATCGTAAGCGGAAAAAAGCAAGGTGTTATAAAATTGGTGATCTAGTTGCCATAAAAAGAACCCAATTTGGGGTCGGCATGAAATTACGCATTAAATATTTTGGTCCTTACAAAGTGATCAAAATCAAAAGCAATGACAGGTACGATGTCGAAAAAGTGGGCTTCCAAGAGGGTCCAAGAGTGACATCGACTGCAGCTGACTGCATGAAACCATGGGTTTCTACACCCTAAAATATGATGTTTTTCAAGTATTTCTTTTATGTGTTTTTTTTGTTGTAGTTTATTTGTTTATGTATCGCCATATAGTGTTTTATGACTCCAAGTACATCCGTTTAACGTTATTTTTTTTTTGACATTATTTTATGCAAGAAAAAAAAAACTGAACTGTGACTGAAGAAAAAAAAAACTTTTAATAGTTTATGAACACTTGGACTAGCACCAGACTTTTTATTATTATTATTAGTTTTTCAGTGATTTAATATGGAATTTTAGTGTTGTGTTTTGTGATTTCACTATTTTTATGAAAGTCGTATGGAGTTTGATCTGGAGCTTATAGTTGGTATTAAGCTCTGTGAGGTCACAGATAGGTCAGGATGGACGAGATGTAGAGGTAATTTAGCCCCAGAAACCACAAGACTTCGACTGACAATGCATGTACATAGTTTCAATAACTGGGCGAAGTTCAAATGCCCATCCCAGGAAAATATTTGCAAGCTAAGTGCAATATGGAAAAGTGTGAAAGCTCGAAGATTTTGCGAGAGAGATGCCCTTGATCTGCGGTGCAGAGCAGATGGGTTTCCTGCACGCCCGAGTTTTTATCGGAACGAGATTCCGTTTTGGAACTGTGTAAAAGGGATCGATTGATACCCATATTAACTTTAATCAGTTATGTTTGTGTTCATTTTATACTTTACTTAGCCTAGAATTGTATATGTACCAGTTATATAATCAAGAGCTTATTTTTAATTAAATATTCATTCAGTGAAATATTGGAACTGTGATTTATTTCAAACACCCGTTTTTCGTCCGCCCCACTTCTACATTACCATTAAAAAGTGTTTTAAGTTATGCATAGAACTATACTAATTTTTTTTCTGTATCATTTTTTGGGGTATGGCAAGCAGATCCTTCCTGAATTTGAAAAAAATCTGCTTATCGTTCTACTGTTCATCGGCTCGCGCAGATACGGAAACTCGTTTTTACTCCGATTAATTACTAAAGCAGAAATTTAAGTTGAAAATCATAGTTGGTATAGTACTGAATTAATAATATTAACGTATTAACATGTGTAACTAAATTTTGAAATATTAAAATGTACATATGAGATAGAAAAAAGTTTTGGGATTAGCACATCCAACTAGTTTCAAAAATATTAATCAGTTGTTAAAGCAGGAATTATTACTCTGGTTAATATACCGAAAGTATAAATTGATTCAAGAAATTCCCTACAACAAAGGTAACGTACCTTGAGTCTTTGCAATATTATTATAGATTTAACATATAATCCATCAAAATCAGTCAAATAATATCGAACATCCTTTCGCATTATGAAAGTCAGGCTCAAACATGATCTGAGAATCGGGTTTGTTCGGATTAAGTTGGGTTAATGAACCTGACGCAAGACTCAAGTCATAGGTAGATTAAAAGGTACTCGACTTAAATATCGACAATATTCATGTGACGTAAGAGTGGAAATTACGTAACGCGAAAATAGCGGCTAGTGCGTTTATTTATATAATGCATCCCTTGATGCAGGTAAATGCATGCGTAAAATATTGATTTATTTTATATGAACTACTTTTCGATAAATAAATATTAGAGAACTTATATATACTATATACTAATTCAAATAAACAATTTCTATTTTATATCGACTATACTGAATTGAATTACAATTAAATACATGCTTAAAATATTGGTTTATATTGTATGAATCACTTTTCGATAAATAAATATTAGAAAACTCATATATACTTACTAATTCAAATAAACAATTTCCATTTTACATCGACGATATTGAATTATGATCGACAGTATTGAATGAATTAATAAGCATACATGAGTTTTCTAATATTTATCAAAAAGTGATTCAAACAAAATAAATCAATATTTTACGCATGTATTTACCAGTATCAAAGGATGCTATATATAAATCAGAGTTGGGCAAAATACATCGAAATATCATTTTCGATACAAAATACAAAATACATTGGTTTTTAGAACTTAAAATACAAAATACAAAATACTTTTCAAAAGAAAAATTTAAAAATACAAAATACATGTATTTTTAAAATACATTCAAAATACAAAATACATTTTCAAATTTTCAAATTTGCTGAGTGTTTCACTATAAAAATACAAAGTGTTTTTTTCAAAACTGATTAAGCTTTTGAAATTCAAAATAAGGAAAATAAGAACAAAAAGTCATGCGTCAAGCATAGATTATGAAATACTTCCTAAGACATTCAGAATACTGTAGCAAAAGTTTACAATTTATTAAAGAGAACAATGATGCTGAAATAAAGAAGTAAAGGTGTAATATATTTGAAAACACAATTTCTGCCAATAGTATCATCAGATGAAAAAATATTCATTTTTTTGTGTGCTGTTCTGTATACGATCTATAGACTTTACGCTAAAAGTTATTTCAGTGAAATGAATAACGCAGTTCAAATTTTCCATTCAGCAATTTCCGTGAATAAACGAATTGTACTAGAGAATTCTTAGAGAACCCAAGTCATATAAAAGAAAAATAATTCAATTTCAAAATGCGTGCCATAACTAAAAATGCACTTCCAGCAATTAATGTTCATAGTCTTCAAAAGTTCGATTATTGTGGAGTTTCTTCTGTAGCCAAATTCTTTTATGTGTCCCTGAAAATGAATGCTAAATTCTGTGCACGTCCTATTCAACAATAATCGCCGTGTAGTACACTTCAGTGATATATATAAATTTACATTTTTATATGTTTAAAATAGTATATCATTAAAATACACCGCAAAAGATTTTTTTCCGTAGACCATAATGTAACCACAATTTTGTGTGTCCCTGTAAATGAACTGTTAAAGCTATAAACTTCATTTCCAATATGTACGAACATGTCGTATAGTGATGCACAGGAACATCTATAAATTTCATGAAAATCGGACTATATTTACACGAGTTAGAACGCGGACAGACAAACAAATCGAATTCATTAACAAACTTAAGGTAAAGCTAAACTTTGTTTGAAAGTGTTAAAAATTTAAATAACTGTTAATAAATGAATAAAAAAGAAATAAATCAGTCTATACGAGTACTAATTTCATATCGGAAAATTTTCAAAAAGGAACGTTTTCACTTTTGACTTTTATTCTCTTTCGGCAACGCACACTTTTTTTTTTTTTTTTTTTTTTTTTTTTTGGGGGGGGGGGGGGGGGAGGGGAGAAGGAAAGTATTGATTAATAAAATCTGCGTATTTATAGCTAAAAACTTTTTTTGGGGGGGGGAGGGGGAGGGGTATTCATTAACAAAATCTGTGTATTTATCGCTAAAAACTTTTTTTTTTTATGACAGTGCCATTGTTTTTCTAAAGTCACGAATTTTAACACTTTCAAAAAATTTGCGCCTTCTAGAGACGACAGTTTTTCTATGCTAAAAGTAACTAAACGTATGTATCTGAGCATAGTACTTTTGAAGCATCTCATCAGACTAGATTTGCATCACCTAGAAAAATTCCGTAATGTTCTCACGAATACAAGTTAAAAAAAAAAGTCCTTCCGGCCAGTACCGGGAGGTAGAGACAGCTTTCATATTATTTACTTTTCTTTAAAAAAATTCAAGTTATATTATTCAACCATACAAAGCTCAAATTAGTGGAACATGATAATAGACGATTCAATGCTTATTTCTATCAATACTGAATATAAATGGGAATTTCGAGAAATTAATCAACTTTATACAATCGGGTTTTATTTAAAGCGATTTATATTCAATGACCAAACTCGGCGACATAATGAGGTGCCTCCCATCTTAAAACAACATGATGGGTGAAATTAACCAGTAGCGTAGCTATGTTTTTTGGAGTCCGGAGCCAGCAAGAAATTTTGCGCCCCCACCCCAATGTAGATATATAACAATTTCTCTCAATTTGGCGCCCCTAGGCCTCGGCGCCCGGGGCGGACGCCCCCCCCCCCTTAGCTACGCCACTGAAATTAACCAATAAACTTGATTGAGATCTTAGTAAGTCCTTAACATATGCTCACTCACATCGAAATCGATTGATCCGAGTGTTGTCACAGGCAAATTGATTTTTCAAAATGTCACCCACTTTAGAAATTCAAATTGCTATAACTCACACATTTTAAAAAATATAGATGAAACAAAAAATTCTCTGGAATCTTTGCATCAAGGTCGAACACATTGAAGAAAAATATTTTTCAATTTCTAATTTTATTGTGCTTAATTTTAAATTTTAAATATTTAAAAAAAATAAATGGCTACCTTTTTGAAACATGATGCGGGACGATGTTGGCCAACAAAGTCGATCCAAACATTTATATGTACTATATACATACCAAATTATATCCAAATCGATTCATTAATACAAATGTTATCACGTGAGAAAATTTCGGAATATTTCAAAATGTCAACCATACTAGAAATTCGAAGTGTTATAACTCAACGATTTTTTAAGATACAGATGCAACAAAAAATGCTGTGGAATCTTTTTATTAAGATAAAACACATAAAAGAAAAATCTTTTTTAACTTCTAATTTTTGTGCATAAAATTTAAAATTTTTAAAAAGAATTTAAATGGCCCCCATTTTGAAAAAAGATGGCGGATGAAACTGGCCAACGAACTCGGTTCATGCATCAGTATATACTATGTGCACACCAAATTACATCCAAATCGTCTTATAAATACGCGTGTTACCACGTGACAAAAATCAGACGGTTTCAAAATGTCAGCCACTCTAGAAATTCAAAGTACTATAACTCAGCCATTTTTTAAGATATAGACAAAAAAAAAAAAAAAAAAAAAAAAAAAAAAAATACTCTGAAATCTTTGTATCAAGCTCATAAAAGAAAAATCTTTTTTAACTTCTAATGTTTGTATACCTAATTTTAAATTTTAAATTAAAATAATTAAATGGCCGCCACTTCGAAACAAGATGCCGGATAAAACTGACCAACACACTCGGTTCAGAGTTCGAATTACAAAATTTTTTTTGAAACAATGAAACGACCCTACATAAAAATCTAGAAAATGTCTTTTCGAGTATATCTACTAGTTAAAATAAGTACTTTTTTAGAAATTTTTTTATTCACACAAATATAAATTCCGACAAAATCATGTTAAATGTATAAAATCATACAAATTTATTGTTTATTTGATGTTATTATAGCAGGCTCAAGAAACACCGGACGGTTTATTTTAAAATGTAAGGTCTCTTATGAATTCTCTCAATTGGTTACATTTGAAATACTCTTTTCAAAAGAATGAGTACACTATTTTATTCAATGATAATTTTCTTGATATATTTTTTTGATTAATTTAAAAGTCAAATGATAAACACAATTCTCTCTCTCTGTACAATGAACAATGATATCAATTTTTGTACTTTCATCATATAAATAACTATATGAATTAATAACGAATAAATGCATTCGATAATTAGTCATAAAATAAAAAACAAAACAAAAGCAAATAAAAATAACAATAATAATTTTCTTTTATTTTGTTTAAAAAAAACTCATGCATGTTCTTGGTTTAACATAATCATAAGTATATTTATAAGGTGTATGGATTTATTAAGCTAATTAAACTAAATTAATAATACATTTGTATACACGCATAGATTCTGCTTAAAATTTCCATCTGAAAACTTTTTCTTTTAATTTTTTTTCTTTGTTCTTTTTTCTTTTCTTTTCTTTTTTTCTTTCTTTTCTTTTCTTTCTTTTCTTTTCTTTCCTTTTTTTTTCTTTTTTTCTTTTTTTTTTTTTTTTTTTTTGCCGAAACTTGAAAAAGAATCAAAATTCGCTTTACACTTGAAAATCCTGTTTTGGTCAGGCAAATATATAAATATATATCATTATAAAACCATACAAAAAATCTGGATTCAATAAATACTGAGAGACTAGAAAAAATATTGCTAAAATCAATATTTCACAGTTCAAAACTAAAATCTTAACTTTAAAGAGTTTGAAGTTTATTCTAAATTGAAAAGTGTTGTACATGTAACTGAACTTCTTGTTTTATGCAATAGTATTTTCCCTTAACTTTTCCGTTATCATGAGAAGACATTATTTTGAAATATTTCTTGTCTAATATTGCACGGCATGTATTACCGCAATTAAATTATTCTCCTGGTATATTGATATATTTTCATTGGGCGCGTCTGTATTATTCAACTTTTCCCGAGCCTTAATAATAAATAATTGCATTACATTTCTAACGTACCTGATAAAAAAGCAATAAGAAGTAAAACTCACAACAATACTTCCTGCCTATCATTGAACTCTTTTTAGGTGCGTTCGTAAATATGTAAATACGTAGCACCTATTGTTGTCGCTCAGTCCGTCCGTCTGTCCGTCTGTCTGTCTGTCCGTCTGTCTGTCTGTCTGTCCGTCTGTCTGTCTGTCTGTCCGTCCGCATATAACAACGCAAAAACTACCCAACCGAATCGTTTGAAATTTAAAATACATAATTATTACATAATTTTGTCGAGTCATTTCAAATTTTATGAAAATCGGATGCATAGATCAATTACAGGGGCAATCAAAAGTATTCCGTTACATTACGGTCAATGGGGAAAAAAGTTTCAAATGTATTTTATACGTTTGAAATTTAAAATACATAGTTATTACATAATTTTGTCGAGTTATTTCAAATTTTATGAAAATCGGATGCATGGATCAATTACAGGGACAATCAAAAGTATTCCGTTACATTACGGTCAATGGGGAAAAAAGTTTCAAATGGATTTTAATCGTTTGAAATTTAAAATACATAATTATTACATAATTTTGTCGAGTCATTTCAAATTTTATGAAAATCGGATGCATAGATCAATTACAGGGGCAATCAAAAGTATTCAATTACATTATAGTCAATGAGGAAAAAGTTTCAAATGTATTTTATACGTTTGAAATTTAAAATAAATAGTTATTACATAATTTTGTCGAGTTATTTCAAATTTTATGAAAATCGGATCCATAGATCAATTACAGAGACAATCAAAAGTATTCCGTTACATTACGGTCAATGGGGGAAAATGTTTCAAATGCATTTTAATGGTGTTGCACTCATTCGAACTTAATAAAATTTATATGCAACTATAAAGTACATATTATAATATACATTTTACATAATTTGTGATGCAAAGAACATTTGTTATTGATTTACGAGGCCACACAAAAGTATTCCATTACATAATGGTATAGGGAGAACATTGTTTGATGAGCGTTTTAATTGTAATTCACTATTTACGATTTTATGAGATTGAGACATAAGAGTAATATTTTTAAAACTTCGTTATCGTACGAACGCACCTCGTTTGCTACGCTTCACGTGCAATTTCCAACTTGTTTTTCTTGTAATTCTCACGGCAGCAGTAAGATTATGACACTATTTTTGTAACCATTCAGCATAAATGCTTCTGGGAAAGCTATACATCCTGTTCATTAACAATCTTTATCGTATCACTAGTTGAAAAATTTGTTTATAAATGCCCAGAAAAGAATTCGAAGACTTAACAAAACAGACGATATTTCCTTGTTGCAAATCTCTGATTTGCGGTTTACAAAACCGCAAAGCTTGAAATATATAAATGTATTTTGATTAAAAAAAAGTATTTTGAAAATACAAAATACTTGGAAAAACATTACAAAATACATTACTCAAATACTTTCGTTTCGTCGGGTTAAAATACAAAATACAAAATACAAATGTATTTTGAAAATGTATTTCAAATACATGTATTTTCGATACTGCCCAACTCTGATATAAATATACGCACTAGCCGCTATTTTTGCGCCACGTATTTTCCACTCTTGCGCCAAATGAATATTGTCGATATTAAAATGAAAATATATAAAATAAAATAATATGCATGAAGTTGCTTTATCATAGAAAGAAAAAAAAAAAAAAAAAAAAAGAATTCGTGTATAACCTATACCCGCTCTTGAAAGGGTCTTAAACTTGTGATAAAGATAAACTATAAGCGTAAATTTTCTAAATACAGTACTTTTCAATGGCGCGGTTAATTTATTCCTAACGAATTTTTATAGCCTCGAATCCAAATGAAGAATATTACTGTCCATAAAGATGAAGAAATTGCTGAGGAATTTACTGCATTAAATGTACTTAGCACGGTACTTCAGTTTACGATCCTCAAAAACAGCAGCATCTTTGTTTATATAAAGCCGCACGTTAGCATGTATTTGGAATCGTGATTCTGGTGACGATGCGTTCTTATGTACATGCGGTTTTCCGTTTCCAAGCGATGACCGATTTCAGAGAAAGAAAAATGGAATCCTTACAAATGCACATATCAGTGGCTTAGAAGAATGTGGAAAAAATAAAAATAAAAATTCTCGGAGACATTTGCTAGCTACTCCAATGCTTCAATAATTCAAGATTTTAAAGATTTTTAATAGTTTAAAGGTAAAAAAGTGCATAATTACGTAAACCCTTAGGCAAAAACAAATTTATTTAGAAAATTATGATTTACGTTCGACGAAGTGAAAATAAAATTTGAAAATTAACATAAAAATGACTCAAGGGTGATTTCTTGGTGTAGAATCGGATCAAAATAATCTAATTTGATATGTTAAATCTTTCTATTAATATGCATTATACTCATGTCCCATCATTTGATTCAAAAAGTGTGTTATAGCAACAAACATGCGGAAAAATTTATTCATTGAAACATACGAGCAGGTTATGTTCGTAAAATGCAAGAATCTAGACACGAAGCATTCAGAAATGTAACTAGGGATCACAGGATAAACATAATTAGAAAGAAAAATCATACCGCAAGTATAGATTATGAAACACAGTTCCAATTTTTCTAAAATACTTTAACAAAACTTCGCCTTTTAATACATTACATAAAACGTACAACACATTTGAAAACTTGATATTAACAATTTTATGACCATCAATTAGGTACACCATTAGGTATATGATTAGGTACACCAATTTCTAGGTGCAGCTCTGTATAATGATCAATGGATTAGTACAGATTCTACGTAGTATGTTAAAATTTATTTTAGTAAGAAAACTCAAACGGCAGTTGAAAATTCACCTTCATCAATTCATCAAAAAATAGACGGAAACATACTGGAAGTCTCTTGCAGAACCATGTATATTACATACAGATTTTTTTACACACCACATATTAAGCTGAAATTTAATTCCAGCAAAAGCACACTTAAAACTAATTAAAGTCACACTTCCGGGAATTACTTTCCACAGACGATCACTCATCCAACTTCTTTGAATAGACCTGTATATGATTTTATTTAAATGATGCAAATAGCTCTTAGCATACTAAATGTAATTGAGTTTGAAACTGCATAACTCAAAACACATTTAAGCAATTCACGCACATTCTCTGTAAGGTTATGAATTGTATACGTTATGTAAAGTCCTATACATGGGGTATTAAATTTATGCACACAGTATGCAAAAATTTTAATAAACTTAACGCATTCCATAACTAAAAACGCACTTTCAATAATCAACCCTAATCGACAACACTTCGGATTCGAAAGTTTTTATGTATCCTTGGTAAACACAAGATAAATACAGTGCAAATCATATTATATTACAAACATCTTGTAGTAAATCTTTTTAAACATACAGTCGTGATGGGGGGGGGGGGGGAGCAGGGAGGGAGGGAGTAAACACCTACTACTAACTTCTTAATAAATTATCATAGATGAAAGTTAATGATATCAAACAATTAAAAATAAAGTCCATTTTTAAATAATATGTATAAAATTTGCTTAGAGGGTCATTTACATATCAAAACGAACCCAAACTTCACTTTTCATCAATGGCAATATCCAATTTTAACAAGATATTTCAAATCTTCAATTCGAACTATGCCTAGACACCAAATTTTAAGTCATTTGAATAATAAGTTTTTGAATTATAAACATTCAAATTTTAGTGCTTCTAATGTTAATTTAGAAGTTTCATATTTTTATTAATATCTCCTGAAATTATATACTCTTAATGTGCTATTTTTATGTTAGTAATACTAAAATACCCAAACATAAATACACTGAATTTGCGATTTTTATAATTTTATGATATGAATTGTGAAATTAATATTCGAAAAGATTATAAATTGCAGCCTACATTTTTTGATGGATTTAGGTTTATTAATTCCTGCTTTATGGAAATCCAAAATTTCATATTTTTTTCCCAAGTAGTTTTCTAATTATGCTTTAAAAACGGCAAAATGACGGTTTAAGAACACAGACTAGTCACTCAAAATGACCCGGATGATAATGTTAAGTGTATGGGGCGTTATTTTCAAATTACTCGCTCATTTTTTTTTTTTTTTTTTTTTTTTTTTTTTTTTTTTTGCTGCATAGGATAGCTGAGGACGATCTACAACCGGGCTAGTTTTTACTTTTTCGATTTTGGTTTCAAATTTTCCTAAAAAAAAATTACTTTAAATTTCGGAACCGATTGGAACCGGTTCTGAAATTGAAACTATCATAATATGAAAAAATACATGTAACCAAAACAGAAAAGATAAAAACTAGCCCGGTTATAGATTGTCCTCAGCTATCGTATACAAAAATATTCGTGTAAAAATATTAAAATATGAGCAAAATATTTTAAAATAACGCCTCATACACTTAACATTATCATCCGGGTCTTTAAGAGTGACTCGAGTCCTCGAGTGGCATCTTAAGATTTGGATAAAAAAAATGTTTTTTCGATGAGTTTTTAATTAATATCTTGGCTAATTATTAATATATGAAGCAACTGAGGTTCATATACTTTAGGGCCCGTTTTGGACTATCCTCACCAAATATCCATGCCCTAAGCGCGGTAAATTTTCCATGCCAGCGCGCACACACACAAACATCTTTCCTTCATTAGTATAGAAAACATGAGATTTTTCACAAGAAACAATTTCCTGAACTTAATTTTAAAAAACTGAGGTAAACCCGCAAAAAATAGAGTCGTCCAATCAACGGAAAAGAATTAGAGGCAACTTCAGTCAAACCAGATTCGGTTAGTGAACCTTCAACCTTCGGTAAACAAGCTACAAACAAGTTCCAGATACTCTAGGTTTGGTTAAAATCGGATGCCCCCTTGACTATAAACCAGTAGCCGAGTAAGCAACAGCGTTATTTCCCATTCACTACTTTTTTTAGGGTTTCGTTCATCTGACGAAACCCTATTCGTCTCTGTCCTCTATCTGTCTGACCGTCACAGAGTCCGAGTGCAAAAACTATATTAGTCAGAGAGTTCAAATTTTGTATACTTACAGCTGAATATCTCGTCACACAATAAATCATAACATGTTGAAAAATACTATTATTTTAATTATTTTTTTTTAAATATCATCAGTTCATTTTTTTTCTTCTAATTGTTGCACCAAGTTTAAATCGATATAAAAATTATTACGTATGTAACATAAATTAATGGATTATAAATAAATCACATGAAAAACGCGCTTATTTGTTTTTATTTCATCTTATTACATCATATTTATCATCTATTTTGACATGCGAAGTGAATTTTTAATTATTAAATTCCTATTCATTTAAATTACTCGCCGCCTCTGGTGACCAGTTTGGTCTCCTTTAAATTTATGCTAAGCTTTGTAATATTTTACTTTCATTTTTTACTTCGAATTTTCAAAAAAATTTGGAATTTCGAATTTTATTTAAATTATTTAACTTGAACATTTTTTCATTTGATTAAAATGAATAATTTCCTTTTGTAATTATTTTAGAATTAAATTTACTGGTGCTACCATCTACGCAATAATTTATTAACTATAAATTAACAATTTGGATTTATTAATTAAAGTATGTTATTTTGAAAGAAATATTAAACGAAATCCTCTGTGCGATCTGTGATCTAGGGTGGAGTGAAAAATCGAAAGTTGGAATTTTGATTTTGGATAGCAGCCAAAAGTTGCCTTTTTGTACCTCTAATACACGTGCAAAATTTCATTAATTTTGAAAAACTTCTTGAGTCCCCTACCAGGCCATTTATATTTTCATTGATTTATACGATAGATTTTTACCATAAATTGTACATTGACAGGATTTTTTGGTAATATTATTTGATATTTTTATATTCAAAATGTATAGTGTATTTCCTTTCATCATTTTCAAACTTTAAGTCTATATTTTTAAATATTTGAAACGGTTTATTGAGTTTTAAAATTTGTATGTTGTCATTTTTACAGTCAAAATGAGTACGTGTGTAAGCAAATCGAAGTTTACCATTGCTAGAAGTTGGTAATTCTTCAAAACTAAAAAAATCTGTTTTGCTAACAATAGCAGAATGCTATAAAATATTATTATTATACAAAACAATAAATAAAACACATTGTAATTGTAAAGTTCCGCCAAAATCACAAGTAAAAAAAAATCCTGCGAGAAAACATCGAAGGCATCAATTATTGTAGTTTCCCAAAGACGTATTGATCAAATGATAGATAAAAAAATTTCTGAATATCAGCAGCTTATTCAACTCCCCAAAATCAAAGGAAATTATGGAAAATTGGAGATATATGGAAGAACTATAAGTTACAAACACAATTTCTGATTTTAAGAGTCAAATGAATTGTATTTGGGACACATTACACCATCTTTTGGATCAGGAAAGATCATTGCAGGAAATATTAAAATGAAAAAACATTTAAACCTTGATAAATTTATGGCAATAGGTTGTGACGTAACAACTGTAAAAAGTAAGATAAAAAATCATTGTAATAGATTTTTGAAACAAAGATTTAGTCTTCCGTTTTATTGGTTAATATGTCAGCTCTCTGCAAACGAATTGCTGCTAAGTCACTGAACTTGATAAACAAAATAAAAGCTCACGAGCTTTTCCTGTTCTAATTGGAAAGTCGTTGGATCAATGTGAGCAATAGACAGTTATGGAAATTAAAAATATCTGCTCCTATCACACAGAAATGAACTATGGAGAGTTAAGCGTAGACCAAAATTATCTTTATGACGTGTCAAACATTTGCATCTGGTTAATGCTCCTCAAATCTGATAAATTGTAATCCAGCAAGAATGTCGCACTCTAAATGATTGATAACTGCCAATTGGTTACTTGGTTTGCAGACTGGAAGTCAGAATTCATCCCAAAATCTGAAGATTAAGGCTGAATTTGTAATGAAAGTACATTCGTCTATGTTGTTTAACTTCAAGAAAGATTCTTCTTGCAACAATAGAGCTTAAAATGTTTTTTATAAACAATTAATATCTTTTGTTATTTGAGGGAATATTTAAAGGAAATTCTCAATCCCGTTATTCAACAAAACGTATACTTCTGTCATTGAGAGGAAAATTTACTGGAACGATAACTGATAAAAAAAAATCATGTTGGAGACTTTGGATTCCGAAGAATATTGAAGATGAAGGATATTATATGTTCTACAATAAGACAGTTTCATATTCCAATATTGAAATTCAGTGTTACAAACTATAAAAACATCATTAACTGGCAAGAATGGGAAATCACCCCTCATTCTTAAAAGTGTACCAAGAGAGAAACTGGAAATTCTCAGAAAAAATCGAAAGTCCCATCTTTTCAATTGAAAAATTTCCCTGTTAGATTAAAGTATTTGAAAGATGCGTAAATTTAGTTATTGAAGTGCCATTAGCGGTTGTAGTAGTAAAAGCAAGAACCGGATATATATGAGCAAAAATCAAATCACAAAAGGTAATACCTAATTTTGATAACAAAAACTAATATAAATTGGAATGAAATGAAAGACCGTTTTACAATATATCGTATATATTCTTTTCATTTCATTACTATATATTCAGAAAACTGCATTTCCTTTATATTTAGAAACTATCTTTCATGTGCATTCGAAAAATAAAAGTGAAAGCATGCCTAATTATTGTGTTTTCTCTTTGCAACAATACGATTCACATTTTAGGGTTTTATTCGCGATTCAAAGAATTAAAACGCAACTGTACTTAGATCGCTCAAAAGTAATACTTTAAGAAGTCATTTTTGTGGGTTATTTTACTGAAATAAAAAAAAAGTTGAATAATTTACGCTGCATTGTGAAATCTTTATTTTCACATAAAAAGAGCATAATCTTTAAAAGCTGGTAGGGAACTAAAATGAATTTCAAATGAAATGAAATTTTAACAATATATTCAGTGTGCCAAAAAGTAACATTTTAGACCTATCCAAAGAAAAAATTCCGAAGAAAAATGTGTTTTGGTCATTTACACTACATAGTGAAATCTTGATTTTCGCATATAAAGAGCATAATCTTTAGGAGCTGGTAGGGGACTAAAGATGAATTCCAAACGAAATAAAATTTTAACCTTATATTCAGTGTGCCAAAAGGCAACTTTTTAGACCTATCCAAAGAAAAAATTCCGAAAAAAATTTTTTTTGGTCTTTTTCACTCCACCCTAGGATCACACTTTCACACTTTTTTTTTTTTTTCAAGATATTACTGAAGGGGGCATCTTTATAAATCTTTCTAAATTCTGAATAAGTAAAATGAATTCTTCACAAATAACTGAAAATTCTAAATTTTCAGTTATTTGTGACATTTTTATGCTTCTTTTTAAACATCGTGTATTCACAGCAATGTAAAGGTTTTCGTATCGATTCTGTAGTATGGTATTGTTTCCTAGTTCTCTGTCAATGAAAGAAGCTGCTAGCGGACAAACACTGCTTTTATTCATCACGTGTTTTTTACACCTGTCATTTTTTATTTTTATTTTTTACCTGCGTGAAGTGAGTGCTTCCTGTTCTATATCTGTTCTGGAGTAAAGAGACTCGATACCAAATGGAATGTTTTTCCTAGAAATATATTCAGGAAATAAATGGTTACGCATCACGCAGGTGGGCGACCGGAAGGATAGTTCTTCAGTTAAACTGCTATTTTGGGTTGCAATTGCTAAATGGTTATGGAGCAATTCTGATATGAACGCTGGCAAGGTTGACCATTGCACCATTCTTGAATTTAAATAAACTACATCATTTTTATCTATAACTGTTTAAAAAGAAACAAAATAGTAAACTTTATTCATTCCAAGCGATTTTTATCTTTATAATAATACTACTATTATTTATTCACCAGTGAATCAGAGTCTGAGATATCCGCAGCTAAGCTTTACCATAAATTTTTAATTACTGTATATATTCGTGTATAAGTCGACCCTCCCCCCCCCCCCCTCTCAAATCTTAAGCAAAATTTGGAAAAAAAAAATCGTGTAAAAGTCGAATTACATTTCTGGTAGTGCATTAAAAAATATTTTGTAATGGAAAATAAAAAATAATTAATAAATTTTCATTAAATTAGTAAACTTTTTGTTTGCTACGTTTCTAATCAAGACTTTTCTTTTTAAATTCAATGTTTTAAAACCAATTTAATGACACTTAAGAAGAAAAAAAATTTCAAAAATCTATTCAAGCCTTATTTACAAGGGTAAACAGCTTCTTAAAATTCTGAAATACAATATTTATTTGTAATGTAAGACTTAAAAAAATGTCGGAAAAAATGGCCCAATAAAAAAACAAAATCTATCAAAGAAAAAAAAAATGGGTGCAAAACAATTACAGGGACATTATTGTTGAGCTTTCATTGTCAATCACAAAGAGCTGACCATTGTCCACTTTTATCTTTCTCTCTATCCTAGACCCATATGTGATTATTTAAAAGATTTGCCCATTGGCCCATTATCTGTGATTTTATATGTATACATATATCTTAAGAATTAAGGAATTTTTTTTTCTTTTCCACCCCTCTTTTTTTCAGTAAGAATTGGTTCTATCAAAAACTTGCCAGTACAAAAGTTTTAGATAATATTAAGAACATTCATAGAAAAATTATTTGGATTTGATATCCTAAGAATTGACGAAATTATGATTTTTTTTTTTTTCTTGCAAATTCCATTTTTTTCGCCCCTTGAGCCCATTTTAAATTTTATCAAATATCTATCATGCATAAAATTTTTGCTCATTTCTTAGAAGTAATATAAACTTTAAACTGATTCAATATCTATTTTCGTTAAGAAGTTACGTTTTTTTTTTTTTTTTTTTCACAAAAACCCTCTCTATATCCACCCCCTTGGTCCGATTTTGCCCATTAACGAACTTGGCCGAGATTTTATGCCCCTTGATTTTATGTAAAAGTTTGAAGGAGATCTTATGGAAGTTATCGTGTCCTGAAAAAAAGTGATATATATGCCTTTTTATCTATTTATCTTTCATTATTTTGGTAATCTGCCTTCTATTTCACTTCAAACTTCAACTGTTTTCAATAAGATGATTGTAAAAATACTGGTTTCATTGGTTTATTGTATGGTAATATATGAATTACTCTGGTTATATAATGTCCATTTATCCATATATTTCTTAGTAATTTGGTAATCTGCCTTCTATTTCTCTTCAAACTTCAACTGTTTTTAATAATATGATTGTAAAAACTGGTTTCATTGGTTCTTTTAATGGTATTGTCTGAATAACTTTGGATGTATTTATAAAAGTGTTTATATATATATATATATATATATATATAATTATTTATTTTTTCCCTCCATGTTCAGTGTGGTACAAGTTATTAAATTCAATGGTTCATACATTGTAATACAATTAATTGTTTTATATACATATATATGTGTAGTATGTCTGCAAAAAAATTTCAGAAATTTCGACATGAGTGCTAACGCAATAGGTAGTATTTCATACGAAATGTACCTAAAATCAGGGGCGTGCGAAGAGAAAACCGCACCCAAGACAAAGTTTAAATTTAGTGCCCCCACCCAACTTTTTTCTGGCAACAGGCCAAAAATGATGTTACTATAAATTTGGCGCCCCCGGAATTTCCGAGCACAGGGCGAACGCCCCCTTCGCATGGCGCTGTTAAAAATAGCGCTTAAAATAATTCTTCTAACGAAAAACAGCTTGCTTCAATGTGTATCATACATTTCTCTAAGAAATTATAATTTTCCCTGTATTATATGCAATAGCTTGGCAGAATAAGCCGAGAATTTGATTTCAATTGCGATAGCATTAGTAACTTTTTTTTTTTTCTTAGAAAAGAAAATTTATAAAATATTCTTTGAAATTCAGTTTATTGGGGTATTTCAAAACTCACCATTGCGTTTTACTTGTCACAAAGATTTATGATTCTATTGTGTAGATAATCGCGTGATAGTAAAAACGAATTCAAAAGCGAAAGTGTGGAAAAATATGCAAACATTTTTCATGAACAGTTAAACATTCAGCGCGCTGTTAAGGGAATTTGAAAACAATATGCCCATAGATTTAAAATTACGGAACGAGTGTTTTCAAGTGAGGGAAGCGCAAAATTCGTTTTGAGACCACAATTAAATGAAAGTGAAAAAATTACATTTGGACCTTTTTTTTAAGAACAGTTTGCCTTTTTTTTTAACAGTTAATTTTGAATTTCCGGAAAAGTAAATTGCGACCAGGGCTCTTAGTATAGAGCCTGTACAAATTACCGAGGCCTAGTTTCGGTCCTGGTTTTTAAATAAAATACTAGAAAAAGAAGACTCGGGATTTTTACTTTACTAATTTTTACGTAAAAATGTTAAAATAACAAATAAAATAAAATAAAATTCAAAAGTCAGAATTTGACAAAACGTTTTTAGGCTTCGGGCACGAGCTTCTGTGTATGTATCAAATATTTGACAGATTACGAGATGTTTACAGCTCGTGTAATCTTAAGAATTTTTTTTACCATTAGTTAATCATTTATAGCATGTGGTAAATAAAAATAGAACAAAACACTATATACTAAAATAATTCCGAAAAAATTATCTAGCATTTCAAGTCTTATCGTAACTTTCTATTTTCTAAAATGGCTAATCTATTATAATCGAGTTCACTCGATTACAGAACTTTCCTCCATAATTCTATATAATATCTCCATAATTCCTCCATAACGTTGAACGATATTCCATATATATAAACATACCTTGGTGTGCAAAATTTAAGGACAAAGGGATTTTCAAGCGATAATTTTCACGCGAATATTCAACAGGAAGTAATATAATTCGAATAATTACTATCCCTGCATAACAGCTAGTCCATATAACATCTCATTCAGGTCACACATAGTCACAAGAGTCACAGTCACTGGGGCGAAACAAAAAATAGTAAATTCCATGCGCCTCTTTTATGAGTCTCAAATGACTACTATATGTGACTCCACTGTCAGGTCACTGCGACTGCTGCTTTGTGACGAGTCACCAGGTGACTTTACAATGTCGTTTTATTGAGACTCTCATGTGACTGTCATTTGGAGGCTCAATTTCAAAGTCATTGTGAATGTTGCATTATTATAAATAACCAAATAATGACACATTAAAGTCACATGGTGACTTTCTATCACAACACTTTGTCAAATGGTAACAGATACCCTACTGTGAAGTAACCACTGTGAAAAGTGGTGAAAACTCACCATGTGACTTTAATGGGACATTGTTTCAGTGGCGGATCCAAGGGGGAGGTCACGGGGGTCATGACCCCCCTCTGAACGAAGAAAATTTTTAAAGGAAATTTAGAAAGTGAAATAAATATTTAATTTTTTTTAAATGTAATCTCTTGCTTAACAATCAGAATATGCCTGACTCTTTTAAAGCTGTACTTAAACCCAAAGTAGGTAATTTCTGACATATCCATGAAGTATTTTTTAATTATTATTATTATTTTTTTAATTCAGAGCAAATGTGAATGACTGATTAACGTTTTCTATTTTTCAATAAAGGCAAAGAATTTTTCGCTAAATCTCCATAAATTGTAGAATTTGAAATTGATTGTCTGCCTGTGACAGCCAATTGCTCCCTCATGAAGGCTTTTTACAACTGTCAAGTCCTAAATATGTGCATAAAATACTCAATTTCGTGAATTATTGTTTGATTTTATAAGAAAAATGAAAATTTTTTAACTTCTTGGCATCTGAATAAAATGTATATATTTATATTTTTACGAATATTTATGCAACTTTTTTTGTTACGAATGAAAATAACTTCAAAAAAGTATCAGAAATTTAGCTATTTTGGATGTGAGGACAGTCTTCAATATAAAAATTGCTTATTAAGAGACGTGACTCCCCCTCCCCCAGAAAAAGGAGCCATGACCCCCCCTCTAAAAGGAGGGCTGGATCCGCCCTTGCATTGTTTGGTGATTTATCATAATGCAACATTCACAATGACTTTGAAATTGAGCCTCCAAATGACAGTCACACGAGAGTCTCAATAAAAAGACACTGTAAAGTCACCTGGTAACTCGTCACAAAGCAGTAGTCGCAGTGACCTGACAGTGAAGTAAAATATAGTAGTCATTTGAGACTCATAAAAGAGACGTATGAAATTTCCTATTTTTTTTGTTTCACCGTAGTGACTCTGTGACTCTTGTGACCTGAATGAGAGGTTGTATGGATTAGCTGTTATGCAGGGATAGTAGTTATTCAAGTGAAAATTATCGCTTGAAAATCCCTTGAAAATTGGCATTTTGGGACTCCGTCCCTAAATTTTGCACACCAGTGTACATAAGGGTGTTATAAGATGTTGGAATCAGCTAGATGTTGGAATCAGCTATTCATTTTTACTCACAATCACTCGGTACTTGACCGAGTAATAAAAACCAAGTACTCGGTTTTCGACCAAAGTACTACTCGGTACAGCACTAATTTCTACATTGCGACTGCGTATTGCTTTCGAAAAAAGTGCAAAATTAGGTTTTTTATTTCATGCTTTTAAAGAGTCTTTCTTCCTATATTTTTGTTACTTTTTTCTGTCTCATGGTCGCATTAGGTGCCATTAGTAAAATTCGGAAACTACATTTATTTTATTAAATCGGTAAATATATATATCCCATGACAATACTTGAAAAAATATATTTATCTGATTTTTTCCCATCGAAATTAAATACCTTTGACAATTTTTAAAAGCTATTCCACCTCCTATCCATCTAACTTATAATAATTAAGTACACCTGAAGGATATTTCTTTATGGTTAATTACACTATCTCGTTACCGAAAGTTTTCCTGCGCTTGATGTACAATTTTTCCTTTTATTTATTTTTTTTTCTTTCCGCCATAAGCAACATTCTAGAGATCCAGAGTTCGAATTTTTTAGGACGATGCTTTTAGCGACTAAAATCGATTATAAGTAAGTCAATAGAAAATAGGGCTGGAAATCTGAGAGCAGAAGGGAATATGTATTTTTTCTCGCATGAAAATGTTACAGAATTAAGTTACAGATAAAAAAATTAGTTTCAGAATGTCTATGAATTAAAGAAAAAGCTTCTATTTCCGTGTTTAGAACTAGCTTCTTTTTCTAAAAAAATCCACCTTAAAGATACCCTCTTTGCTCGCATTTAATAATGTTTGCAGAGTTTCAAATCGATCTCAAAAAACGAATAATGACATTAATCCATTAAATCACATTTTTTTCACTTAATATTTGAAGAAAAAAAAAAAAAAAAAAATCATGCCTGCAATAATTTTTAACACTTTCCAACGTAGTAAAATGCGTTTATGATCCTGGTTTGTCGGTATGCCTGTTTGTCAGTGCTCTAACTCATGTAAATACAATTAGACTGCCATGCTGTTTATATATGTTATTAATGTTCACTATGGCATGTTTCGTATTGA
The DNA here is from genome assembly GCA_964019185.1 of Maratus speculifer. Classification (NCBI taxonomy): domain Eukaryota; kingdom Metazoa; phylum Arthropoda; class Arachnida; order Araneae; family Salticidae; genus Maratus; species Maratus speculifer. The sequence continues at coordinate 291,605,963 of OZ025296.1, forward strand.
AAATGAAATGTGTAATACTTATATTTCGTTAACATAATCACTCAAAACAACTCCATTACATTACGGTTTATGGAATAAAATTCATTTGCGGTATATTTTAATGATGTTGTTACACTATTTCAAAACTTTTAAAATTTGTATCTATTGCTTGGTGTTTACAGTTTATATAGATCATATACAGAGCTTCAAAAAAAAAAGCGCTCAAGTACATTTCCATTTTTTGACGGGAATTACTGAATTGAAATGTTTTACCGTGCTATGCGATTCTCAACTGAACTAAATTTTACTATATTACGTATAATAAATGTATAAATCCATAGAACAACTGAATTCGAAAATGTTTATAACTTCAGATGGTAATTGCTGACATTGGGTTTTCAAATGTTCTCAAAATTGTTTTATTAAACTTATTTCAATAAACTGAGAAGTTTTGTTACGATACTCTGAATATTAAACAAAAGCCAGTAAGTTATTTACTAAAAAAAATAAAATTGATTACTAAAACTAGTCGTTGAAAGCCACCGTAATACATCATGGATATGCACAATATATGAAAATAAAACGTGTAAAAATTATTTATAAAATGCATTGCAATTCCAAAACAAAATGTAAACGCACATTTAAATACTTTTAATATGTATAGTAATACTCTATTAATGAATTGCTGATGAACCAATTTCGACAAATTATATAAAAGGCCAAACTATTCAAGTAGTACCGAAATGCGAAAAACAAACATCCTTATAACTCCAAAAATAATAATCATATTAACTAACAGTTTCCTGCGTCGGATTGAGCGCCTCATTTCCAATTAAAATATATCTTTGAATTGAAATTTGAATGAAATGCAGGGTCATGAAAAATCGAAGAATGTGGAAAACAGGATTACAAATATCTCGGCCACTAATAAATTGATCGACTTGGTTCTTTATGCAAAATTTGTGTTACTTTATTGCCTTTTACGTCCACTCCATAAAATAAAAAAATTCGAAAATTTCCATATACCTTTCATCAGAACGAATTTTTCAAGAGACCGAAAAAAAATAGTTACGTATAATCGAGGTTACTGGTATTGTTCCCATTTGGGAAACGAAGCCCCCATGGGGCTTCGTCCCATTTTACGTATTAAGTACATACAAAATTTCAAGTCTCTATCTCAATTTGTTCGGAAGACAGTGTGTTTGCAGATACACAGACCGACGACGGCATATTTTTTTTTTTTTTTTTTTTTTTTTCTAAAAATACTTTTTTTTTTTTTTTTTTTGGAATCCCCAGTGTCTAAAACGTATAAATCCGTCAAAAAAATTTTCGATTTTCAAAACGATTGCAAGATATACCCTACACAACGTATGAAGGGTAGGCAAAATAAGTATTTTACTAAAAAATACAAACTATTTAGATTACTGTTTCGATGATACATTTAATATTCTAAGGTAAATAAACAAAACTATATATTATTAGAGTTGAAATCATAAAAAAGTGAACTATATTAATTACATCGCTGTACATAAAATATAGGGGAGAGTGGGGAAAAACGGAACACTTTTTACGAAAATAATAAAATCAATTTTGTTTGAAACACACACACACACACACAAAAAAAAAAAAAAAAAAAAAAAATGATCTACAGAATACTAAATGAAATACTTGCTAATGTCCTTGACATAATTTGCATAACATATAACATAATTAATATAAACATAATTTGCAGGAATAATTTTATAATTAAAGAATTTGTAAATTTTAAAATGTGCCCCATATCTTCCCACTAACAGGGTGGTATGGGACAGCAATAAAACTGAGTATAAGATAAGATACAAATACCCTAGTGTTGGGTATGTATACAATCTAAAAAAGATTGGATAATGTCTATGCTAAAGTATCAAATTCCAGTATCTTTACCACTGGTCGGAAAATTAAGAATTGTCAGTCAGAGAAAACATTAAAGAATTATCAGCTCAATTTATTTACATTTTGAAGGAAATTAATATACTACCCTCTAAAGTATTAGTATATTAGCAATTTACACTCATCTTGTTAAAAAGAAAGAATTTGACTTGTTCCATTCCTCCCTTTACCTTCTTTTATGTTAAAAACTTTTTGTATAAACAAAAATCCTACTTTTAGGCATAGTTTAAATTATGGATAATGTACAGTATAATGGCTCCATAAAAAGGGAAGCCATTACATGTACGCACAAACAAGTCATTAATATACAGAAAGCGTAAAAAGTATATGAAACAAACTTAACTTTTGATTCTTGAAATAAAAAAATTTCTTTTTACAAATGCAAGCTTATGCAGATCAGTCAAGTGAAGATTGGAGTACCACTGCTTCATCTAATATGTAATTGATGAAATACTTAAATGGTATATAAAGAGAAAAAACCTACTGTTCCATTTTACCCCATTCCCTCCTATTTCTTTTTGCCAAGATGATTTTCTTCCACAGTTTTTACTATCTTTGCCAAAAATGTGTCAACCCTATCAGCAAAAATTTTTAGTTTCCAATTAAAAAAAAAAAAAAAAAAATGTCTGGGTGATCTTTGCCTTACAATATTTAATCATGATTTTTTTTTTTTTTTTCTTTAAAAAAAGCACATGTTTTTTAAAATTTATTGAAGAACAACAATTGCTAATACAGTATTGATAAATCATGAATTACTTCAATTCTTATCTCAGTTAATGAATTAATTCTGAAAAGCAATATAAACAATGGCACAAGTTTAAATATTTTTGTCAGTGATGACATGTCCAGTCATCTGTCGATTTGATGATAATCATAGACGGTATTGAATTCAGACACTTTTCTTTTATAGAATTCTGTGGGACGGGGGGGGATTGAACTTTTTGACACAAAATCTTAAATCTTCTAGAGGGAGAATGACCCCCTTGGCCTCCCTAATTTCAACACTGAACATAGAAAAGTAAAGGCAACATAGAATATCACAATATATATTTGCTCCGACAAAGTTTTCATTTAAAAAATCATAAACAAAGATGTAGTGGAGGGTATACGGCATATATCTTATGGATATTTTAAAGAAACATTGTATTACCTCTGTTTCTGGAAAAAGCTATATTGTACACATTCTGAGGTATACTCTCTGATTAAGAGTGTATGTTATTTTTACGACACATTTCTTTAGGATTTACTTTTCTTTTTTGGATTTTTTCTTTTGGATATGCATCTCACTTAATTTTGCAAGAAATTAGTAATATATATTTAAACTACATTTTTATGACAAACACAAAATACTTTCTTGTATATTATCTTCCTAAATTTTTTAATGGTCTTGATTATATCGCACTAGGGTCATTCCATGCCAAATCAACCAGTGACTCAACCTGATCCTTTCAGATTTCGATGAAATTATCAGGAATCGTTCTGCCTGATGATATAAATGAGAATATATGTTCATAATTTTTTTTTTTTTTTCGCATCAAAATTTCATGTAGTTAATTATTTAAATTTTGAAAAATCATCATATTTTGGCTTGCTTACATATTTTTAATTTTGAATTTCTCAAGTTCTATCAAGCATAAAAACTTTTATGACCACTCATTTCAAAGAGGAGTTTATAAGGTTTAATTTGATATGCAAGTTGACTATGTATAGTTAAAATAAATAAAATTTAATTTTTTTTTTAATTTTTTAGATAGTCATTTTTTAAATTTTTGAAAAAATTGTATGTTTGTTGTTAAATTATAAGCTTAAAATTCTGAAATTTTTAGAGTGGGATCTCAATGGGATCAGGAGTTATTAAATAAAAGCAAAAATTACCATTAAAATAGCAATTTAATTCAATCTATTTTGTTATTTATTTATGATTTGCATGTTAATTTTCAGCTTTTATTTCATAACTCCCGATCCCATTGAGATCCCACTCTAAAATTTTCAGAATGTTAAGCTTATAATATTACAAAAAACATACAATTTTTTCAAAATTTTTAAAAATGACTATCTAAAAAATTTTTTAATTTAAAATTAAAAAAAATTTAAATTTTATTTATTTTAACTATACATAGTCAACTTGCATATCAAATTAAACCTTATGAACTCCTCTTTGAAATGAGTGATCATAAAATTTTCTATGTCTCATAGAACTTGAGAAATTCAAAATTGAAAATATTTATGCAAGTCAAACTAGTCGTTGAGGGCCACCGTAATACTTACCCATCATCGATATGTATATGAAAATAAAACATGTGAAACTATTTATACAATGCATTTCAATTCATAAACAAAATTTAAATATTGTTAATATACATAGTAATGCTATATTAAAGAACTGCTGATGTACCAATTTCGACAAATTATATAAAACGCCAAACTACTCAAGTAGTACCAAACTGCGTAAAAGAAACATCCTTATAACTCCAAAAATAATAATTCTATTAACTAACAATTAATTGCGTCGCATTAAGCGTCTCATTTCCAATTAAAATATACTTCTGAATTGAAATTTGAATGAAATACAGGGTCATGAAAAATCGAAGAATGTGGAAAACAAGATTACAAATATCTCGGCAACTAATAATCCGATCGACTTCGTTCGATATGCAAAATGTGTGTTATTTTATTGCCTTTTACGTCCATTCCTTAGAACAAAAAAATTCTAAAATTTTTATATACCTTTCATCAGAACGAATTTTTCGAGAGTCCGAAAAAAATAGTTCCGGATAATCGAGGTTGCTGATATTAAATAGGGTTCGTCCCATTCTTACTTACTAACAACATACAAAATTTCAAGTCTCTATCTCAATTTGTTCGGGAGATAGAGCGTTTACAGACAGACAGACTGACAGACGGACGGCAAAAAAAAAAAATTCTAAAAATATGTTTTTCGGAATCTCCACTATCTAAAACGTGTAAATCCGTCAAAAAAATTTTTTCGATTTTCAAAACGATTGCAAGACTTACCCTATACTACGTATGATGGGTAAGTAAAAATGATGATTTTTCAAAATTTAAATAATTAATTGTATGAAAATTTAAAGCGATAAACAAAAAATAAAAATATGCTCTTATTTATATCATCATAGAGAATGATCAGTGTCAGTTTTATTGAAATCAGGAATGGTGAGGTTGAATATTGAATTTTTTTGGTTGATTTGACATGGAATGACCCACTAATATAATTGTATCCTGTGAGATGTGATACAAGGCGTCACTGTATTACTTAATCTGCGTCTACAGTTTCAAGTATAAATTCAATACCTTGACATAAGTACTGAAAGTAGTGACTACTTTGGAAAAGTAGCTTATATAAGCACTCTCTATTACAACAAGTACCTATAGTTAACTACATTTTCAATAAAATACTTGTACTTAACAACATTCTCAACAAAGCAGTTGTAATTACCTACATTTTTGTTGTATAAAAGCCAATTTTGGCCAAAAAAAAAGCCAGTTAAAACCAATAATAGCTATCAGCATAGCTTTTTTAAATTTTAGCTGACTTTTTTGTAATCCTGACTTCAATGACATCGTAGAATAGATACACATTAAATGAAATAAACAAATAGCTAGATTTTGTGTAGATTATAATTAATCTAATTGGTAAAATGTTTTCATCAATGTCATTGTTTTTCCATTCATGCAATAAAAAAAGGAGTTTATTACTACATACAATATTAAAAAAATTAAAGAAACTGAAAAATATTGGTAGCTGTATTGTATTTTTATGTTAAACTGTAACAAAAATACCTGTAGCACAATTGCGCTTTATGAAATTTTTAAGATCCTATAGGATTGAGAAGGATATTTTATTTCAAAAGTATATTAGTATTATTAAGGTATTGTAGTTAACTATATTTTCAATAAAGTAGTTTGTACTTGTAATTTCCTACAAGAAGAAGATAATTTTTTCGACAACTGCTCTCAATTTTACCAATCAAAACATGTTACACATAAAACTCCACAACACCATAAATAATAATATATGCAAACCATAAGAATTGAACCCGAATTAAAAACTAAACTTTGTGGCATTACAATCCACCATGGAGGATCAGAGCTGACAGTGCCCATGTCTGTTAACTAGACCCTGGGCCTTGAGGTGCTAAAAAGTATGTTTACATCCTGCGCAGGTGATTAGCCAAAAGCAAGACCCTCAGTGTTTAGTTCCCAAGCAAGCTTGGTACTTATTTTATCGACCCCAAAGGGATAAAGGGCTGAGTGAACTGCACCTGCTCGGGATTCAAACTCTCAGTCTGTGGCACCGCAGTCAGATGCTCTAGACACTCCACCACTGGGGTTCAGTTTTTCCTACTACAGCTCTCAACTTACTGATTAAAACATGTTACATATGGTAACTTTACAACACCATAAATAATATATGCAAACCATTAGAATTCAACCCGAATTACTCCAATTATTATTTTTAGGTCAAAGTTGACACAAATGTTCTAAACAAGGAGAAAAATGTCAAACTGAATATTCAAATTAGGATTTTGTGTAAACAAGCCAATGCTTTGCAACTTGGAGTTACAGACAAGATTTAAAAAAAGGATTATAAAAACAATTTATAACATCAGTTAAGACAACACAGAGAAGCTGATTGAATTTAATTCACATAATTTTTCTTCTTATTTATTATTCATTAAATCATTTTATGCCATCTTATTTGTTAAATTAGTTTTTTTTTTTTTTTTTTTTTTTTTTACTTACATATTCTGATGAAATACAGTAGACTTCCTCAAATACATACAGCTTGGGACCAGAAATTTTGTGAATTTTAGAATTTTGCAGATTTTAGGTCATTGCTTTGTTTACATTTTGTTAAATAGTCGAATTAGAATGTAATTAGTAATGCAATCAAAACTATAATGAATGCTTACAATATAATAAAATATTAAAATAAATAATAAACTAAAATAATAAAAATTAAATAATTTTTAATTGATTAAAATATTAAAAAGCGAAGGTCAAATTAATAATCAATAATGTATGATTAAATATTCATTATAAAGATGAAATGTTTTTTTTCTAAATTATTCAATGAAATTCACTTCATAAAAGTACATTACTAATTCACATCAAAATCCTAAAATAGAGAAGTTTTATTTCAGGTTTAGCCAGACTTAATAACCAAAAAAAGTTTTATACATAAATACATTTGGTAAAAAGATTGTGATTATCAGTGATATCAGCATTACCTTGAATAATTTCAGAAATAAGTTTATTCTCCCTTCATGAAAAAACACAAATTCAGTAATATTAAAAAAAAAAATTACAAATTAAAATATATATGGAATGGATATCAAGCTAAAAAAATCAAATTTTGTCCCTATATCTGAACTGAAATCTTCATTGTTTACATCTGTAAATTATGTGTGGATTTGAGGGGGGTCAACTGTAGCACTTTTTCTTTCCTGCATCAGTAATCATTGGCACATCCACACTCTATAGAGAGCTAAAGACGTGAAAGCCCCTCCCAGACTAGACTAGATATTTAAATTTTTCAAAAAATATGAAAGAATGTAATTATTAATTTTATATAATTCCTCAAAAAATTGGAATTTTTGAAAAGATATTAATTTTGTCACCCAATTTTTTTCTCTTTTATGAATTTTATTATGGAATTTGAAATAGTAGCATGGTTAAAATTTACTAAATTAAAAGTTCAAGACCATGTGCAGCCTCTTACTCGCTTCAACCATCACAACATTTTGATAATTTAATAATAAAACTTTAAATCGTTTGAATGCAAACACTCTTTAGAATTATCCCAATACAAAAATACACCAAAAAAAATCATAGAAACTAAAATATATTTTAGCACGAAACAGTAGTGTAACGTCTAAATAACGGACACCTCGGGAATGCAGAAATTGTCCGCTATTGGGAAAACCTCAGAGATATAGGTGTAAATTAACGGTCGCCACTCGCCACATGGCGATTAAAGTTGTAAAAGTGGCGATTAAAAATCGGCCATCGATCGCCACCCTAGTCGCCACTCGGCGATTAAAAAATCTTATTAATTTGCTTTGTGAAATACAACTTGTTTCATGGATATATGCATGCCTACTTTGTTTGCATCTAATTAGGGAATTGGTTAATTCTTTAAATTCAAAATCGGCCATTGATCGCCACCCTAGTCGCCACTCGGCGATCTTATTAATTTGCTTTGTGAAATACAATTTTTTTCATGGATATATTCATCTCTACTTTGTTTGCATCTAATTAGTGAATTGGTTAATTCTTAAAATTAAAAATCTGCCGTCGATCGCCACCCTAGTCGCCACTTGGCGATTAAAAAATATTATTAATTTTCTTTGTGACATACAGCTTTTTTTTCATGAATATATGCATCTCTACTTGTTTGCATCTAATTAGTGAATTGGTTAATTCTTTCTTTCTATTGGATGCAAACATATTTAGCAACTTTATTGTATTTTCTATATTTTGGCTTTTTACCATGAACTCTTTATTTGGATTAGGTTTTCAAGAAATAGTTTTTTTCCTACAAAATATAGCCATCAATTTTAATTCCACATGCATTTCAAATAAATTATACGATTTTTACCTGTGGATGCAAGGAGATTTTATGGATATTGCTGTACTATCTTAAATCTTTCACATTTTTATTTATTTATTTATTATTAAAGTTTATGTAGGTGTCAAGAAAGATTGAAACATTATAGCCAATTACTTTAAAAATATAGGACAAAATTAGCACTCACCACTTAGGCGAGTAATACTGCAAATTTAGCATCTGACTTTACTGCTACCAAGCAGACTTCCTTCTCCTCACCAACACATCGGCCACTCTGATTTTGCCTTAATAAGGCATCCGAAGTTTTGAAATCTCAGCCAAAGCAAAGAATATTTATATTTATCTGTACACTCACCAAACTTAATAATTACCACCAATTTTAAGTAAGAATAAAATATCCAAGAAAGATGTGAAATTATTTTTAAATTTAAAAATACAATTTCCTTGTTTGTTTTATACAATGCATTAATATATATTTAAATATAGTTTATCACTTATAATTTTATCTGCAGTATTAATCACCAACTCATATTTTTCCATTCAGTGGAATGACAGTTTTATTTTTAACCAAATATGTGTAACTTTGTAACTCACTAGCCGCTAAAAAATTAAAAAAAAAAAAGCCATATTGACCTATTTTTAAAAAAGTGGCTACTAACTTTTAAAAAGTGGCCACTAATGAAATTGGTCTACCGGCCACTGGCTACTAATCGAATTTCCCAGTTTTCACCTATACTCAGAGATACAAAAATCGCTAAGAAATGCTTAATATTTCATCAATTGACATTTATATGTTCTAAAACCTCTATTATATGACTAATGAGAAATTAAAATTATTTTTTAAGCAATACAACTTAAAAATTGTGCACACCTTTAACTGCTGTTTATTACATTCTTATTATAAAAAAAATCTGTTACAAAAGTTTACTCTTGCTTGTGATTACGTGTAATTTGTTTTTCAATGTGATGTTATTGGTCATTATAGAGTTCTGAGCGGGGATAGGCATTACACTTTTTGATCATTAGAAACATAAAATCTTCCAGGGGGACATAGACATTTGAATGATCTGGAAGATGTCCCTCCCAGGCAAGTCCCTCAATTCACAAGGAGAAATTTCCTCAGTCCACCCTCACATTTATCCGTGATCACAAAATTTGTGACAAATTTTATGATAAATTTAGAGACCTTTTAACTTTTTCTTTTTTCTTCTTGTTAAAAAATCCTTTTTCATCCTTTATCGCCGAAAATAGTGTCCACTATTTGGAATGTCCATTATTCAGAGGTTAAACATACAAAAATTTAGGTTTTGGGAGTGGGGATTGGAAAACTGTCTGTTAAATACAGGTGTCCGCTATTCGGGAGTGTCCGTTATGGAGGTTTCACTGTATTTCATTATTTAACATCATAAAAGCATTCAGAATCAGCCCCACCAAAACTTCCTCTGGTTTACCTGGCTAGTTACGACCCTGCTCAAGACAGAGAAAAAATGTATGTTAGGACCTGGTCTGACGCATCCTGTCACATCAAATGAAATAAAGACAGAGCAGTTAGCCCACCCAGACTTACAAGGAAGGTCTCCATTGGCGGCATACTCAGAATTTTTTGAAAAAAATACGAATTAAACAACTCATGTAGGTAATAAAGGATCAGTGAAAATTAGCGGTGGAATTACATTAGTAGATATGTGAAAAAATAAAATAGTTTGAAATAATTGGCGTGAAAAGCTAAAAGCGACGCGGGATTTGGCGAGCAGTGCATTTCCTCGCCAAAAGCAGACTATTTTAACAAATCTGAAAATTGATTTTAATTGACTTCACTGTTAAAAATCTGCAGCATTTACTGCAACGTTACTCCACTACTTTTATAGAATATCTCTCTTCTGACCAACGAGAATGCTCCATAGCATGGGGTGAATTGACCGTGTCATACACTGTTAAAAATCTGCTGCATTTTGTTGAAACGCACTCCACCACTTGTATATAATATCTCTATTCCAACCAATGAGAAAGCTCCATTTCACGGCCAAGTAACCGTTTTCTATACAAGCAAGGGAGTGCGTGGCAACAAAATGCAGCAGATTTTTAACAGTGTATTTTTCAATTTGGAACAATTTTAATCAATTTAAATTGTGTTTTAAAGGATAAAATATATTAATTTTTTTTTTTGTTATAAGTACATATAAACGTATATGACAAAATTACACTTAAAGTAACGTAAAAATGAAAAACTAAAATTACTTAAACTAAACTTATTTAAGTGAATTGAACATAGAAAGTGTTTTCTTTAAAAAGTATTCGAAGCGTAAAAGCGTATTTTTCAAAATTTCGTTTTTTCGCCAACCGAAGATAAATCGCCAAATAAAAGAATTTTTTATTATTTTTTTACGGACGTTATAAAGAGGTTCTGCCGAAATTTCTTTTATAAACATATATAACTATATGAGAAGAACATTCTGTAATTTTTTCAGATTTTTCTGAGTATGCCCGTATGGAGACCTTCCTTGTTAGCATGCATTTAAAATACTCTACCTCTTTCTAAAGCATAATCTTGGATGTGCCACTATCAGTAATGCTTTTTTATAGAGCATCCTCTCCCAATCCCCACACTGGAGTCAACAATAATTACACATGATTAAATGTTTCAACTTGTTTGAAAATATGAATGGTACTTGCATATTATCCAGGCCAGATGGATAAATTGCCAAAATTTGTTATCAATCACAACTTTGTTTATCATTGCCAATAACCAATAGCATTCAAAATGTTAATGTAATATAAAACCATCAGAAATTATAAATGATATAAAAACAAACCAAAATAATACAAAACAGTTCTTACAAAAAATACATTTTGTACAATTTGTATTTTTTATTTGTATATTTATCAGATACATGACATCAAATTGGTAGCTTTAAAAAGTAAACGATATTACCGCTGGTAATTTTATTTCCAGCAGTTTTTTATGCTCATCAAAATGAATATATAATATAAATATACGTAACATATTGTGTTTAATGAATATAACGTATCTATATCTATGCTATATCATATTACAGTAGAACCCTGCTAATTCGGACCCTGTTAATCCGGATCTCCGTATAATCCGGACCGATTTGGTCATTTTATTTTCAAGTTTGAGGAGCGATTGGCTAATTTCCATAACATTAACTTGTTTCATCGTCGTATTCTGAATTAAAAAAAAAACCTTTTCTGAAACATTTTCGGAAGAATTAAACAAAGTTAACATTTTTATTGTCTGTAAATATTCCATGAGTTTAATATAAAGGTGATTTTCTGTAAGAATGTTTTATTTTATTCCATTTTTTTTCTAATTCTCCAGATAATCCGGATTGGGTCTGGTCCCAATTAATCCGAATTATGGGGTTTTACTGCATATAGTTATACATACAAAAATACTTCTGCCAGTACTTTTAATATGGCAACTATATAATATTAACTATGCACTTAAAATGAAGATGGCAAAAATAAATAAATAAAAGGATTGTGATAATTAATACTTTTGGTCCAATTGTTGGTGCAGTGAGTATGATTTGACCCGGGTAATTCATAAATACCATGAAAATAATATCATAACACATTTACTTATTTATTTTTTATTACTGCATCCTAAATATAAATTACATAAAAAATATAGTTTAAAAAAAACATAGATAAATACTTTATAATTTATATTACATTTTTAATCCGTATTATACTACTTTTATTATGTAATGTATTACATAGTAAAAAAAAAAATAATAATAAGTAAATAAATACAATTGCCAAACAAATAAAAAAATTTTAAAAACTTCATGAACTTTAATTTTCAGGCAATTGAAACAGAAAAATTCCACTGAAACGAATGAATCAAAATTCAATGAATAAAAAAGAAAAGGTATTTGAAATAATGCAGAAAATTAATAATAATATTCATGAGTTTAAAAAAGCATTCGTATTTAACGGATCTGTATTTCATTTATCCTCATTTTGTTTTCTTTTTAAATAAAAAAGCAGTTAGGTTTTTTAGCATATTCAAAATCATATGGGACGTGAAATCTTATATTTTCATAAGAGCAGACGTTTTTAACAAAACACACCTGTTTGACAGAAACATACTAATAAACTTTTTAATTGTGTTTCATTTATCATTTAATGTTAAACATAATCACATTATAACAGTAAGTATACAAAACTGTATAATACTTGCCCCATTTCTAAGCAAATAAAATCATAATTCCAAATAATAACACAAATAAATATTTCTAACGGTACAAATAGCAGACACACACACCTAACTTCGCCATGGTTACAAGTTTTACACGGTTAAAACTTAATTTCGAAGTTAACGCAAGTTTCATTTTCTTCTGGATGTAAATAATGCCATTTTTAAAATTGAAATCTTATGCCTGATACTGTTCAATTTTTCAAGCAATTCATAAGAAATTGGAGATATTTTAGTAACCACCTAATATCGTATTTTTTTTTACAAAAAGCTTTGTATCTCTTGTAGCCTTGTGGCTGAAAATTATCTTCTTCCTTTACACGCCATCTGATGGAAAAATTATAAATTCTCGCTCCAGGAAAATCCCATGAAAGCGCACGGCATTGTTGTGCGCATGGAATGCACGTTAAACATACATTTTTAATTTGTTCAGAATGATTTTTTTTTTTCATTTCATGTGATATTTATGTTTTGTGCTAGAAATTATAATTTATCCTATTTTGAATATCTAAAGCTTTCAAACGGTTTTACAAAATAATGATTTAGCACTTTAGTATTAGTTAAAGGGACATTTTTCCCGTAAAAAAAGGCCGCTATAGGCCGGTTTTTTTCCCTCACAAAATGGCGAGAAGACTTGGGAAAAGAAAGTATATATGACGAGTCTATTAATATTCTCACTAAACTGTCAAAAATATCCTCTGTTTTAAAGACAAGCTATTTTCTGATAAATGAGAAAGCCTCATAAACGCCTATGAAGCATTCGCATTGGTCAGAAAATAGACAGTGTTTAAAAAGAGGAACATTTTTCACGCTATTTTTAACAACAAAAAAAAAAGTTCAAATTTGTTCCGAAAGCGAAAATGACTTCACATAATAAGAATGCAGGGACGTAGCTTTCGGAGGGCGGAGAGACTCCCCTCCTAATATGTTCAAGTCATGGTAATTTCAAGTAATAAGACGCTAAAAAAGGTTTGAAGGCTCCGTCAGGGACCCGTAATTAGTAAGTGTTATTAGTAGTAATGAGTAATTATTATTTTTTTTATTTTAAGCGTAAAATTATAAAGTTATTTTTTGCATACGAAATTTGTATAAGGCACTTAATTTTAGACTTATTAGTAACTTTGTTCCCCCACCCCTACCGAAGAAAATTTACGCATCCGAATAAAATAATTTGAAAACAGTAACTGCAATCAACTGCAGGATAGAAGTTCACTTTTTCTTTCTTATCTTAGTAGTTGTTGGCCATTCTTAGCAGTGGAAAGAAATAAAGCACGTTAGAATAATTCTATAAAATGAGCAAGTAGTAGGACGCCGTCACCGTCAGCCACAAGACTTAAAATATGGCGATGCAGAAGAGGCATGCAACCAGAGATCTAGTGGAGGGTATACGGAGGTATACGCCATATACCTTCTGGATTAAAAAAAAACACAGTATATCCTCTATTTCTCAAGAAAGTTTTAGTATACACACTCTAGGATATACTCTCTGTTTCGAGCGTATATCCTCTGTTATTTTTCCGACTACACAACTGTATGTAGCATGTAGCACCGAGCGAAAGAGGGGGGCATTTTCGCCGTTCCTAACCGATATTGCAAAATATCAAACTGCGCATGCGTGTGGACTTTGAAATTCTCTTCTCTCTACTAGAAAAACTTGTACGTACAGATAGGGGTTACCATATTGGCGCTTTTTCTTATCGGGGGTGACATTTTCACCACGCATTACATTATTATTTTATTTTTATCGACAAATAAGAAACAACACTGCTTTAGAAATAGCTTCATGCTATAGAAATAGCTTAAATTAAAATGATTGATATGATTTTATGATTGATATTATTTTATGATTTTTATAAATTTAATAATGCATTATTATTTTACATCCTTTTCTACATTTTTATATAATTTTATAAAATATTAAATACATTTATCACTATGATTTTCCTTTTTAAATACAGCTTCTTAAAACTTTTTTTTTTTTTTTAGTTAAAAGCAATTATAATTTGAAAGCTATCTATTCAGATAGTTATAAAATTCTTTTAATAAGTTCCTTTAAATAACTAAACATAGATGGCAGCATAATAAAAAAAAATTTCTTTATTTTTCACTTTTTATGGGTGTAAATAGGGAGTCAGGAGGGGTAAAGAAATGCCTCACTCTGTGGGTATAAAAAATTAGTGTTAAGTTTATTTATTCTTTTATTGATAACTATATTTATTTTAACTTTTTAAAAACTTTTTTTGTGTTTTTACTTTAACTTTCTGTCTTTGCCTTTTTTTTTTTTTTTTTTTTTTTTTTTACATTTATCAAAAATAAAAATTATTTTGCAAAAATATAAGATTTTTTTTTTAATAGAGTTTTTTAGTTATACTATTTTTAAATTAAGTTAGATAATGAATTATTTATGATTAATTAATAAGCAGTGTCTAAGTATTCCAACTAGCTAATTAGATTTAATATTTTACTATCAAATTATTTATTGGTAGTATAATATTACATAATTTTCGCCAATTTATAAATAATTATAGCATACTTGAATATAAAATTATAATTAATATAATTATAATATTATATTTATATTAATTACATTATATTAATATTTATAATATTATTATATTATATAATATATAATTTTAAAATATAATAAATTATTATATTTTAAAATTAATAATTAAAAATTATTATTATTGTTATATTATAAAATTAAATACGTTGGTAATTTATAGATAATATAGATATAGGTCATTACAAATTATCATACTTGCTAACTTATTATTGATAAATATAATAATACGTTAATAATTAGATCAAATTATTATTTAATAGTAATGTAATATTATTAATATATTTCAATAAATACAGAGTAAGGACGGGTAAAGAAATGCCTTACTCTGTGGGTATAAATAATTGAGTTTTAAATTTATTTACCTTTTTATTGATAACTATATTTATTTTAACTTTTTAAAAACTTTTCTTATGTTTTTCTTTAACTTTCTGTTTTTTTTTTTTTTTTTTTTTTTTTTTTTTTTTTGCATTTATCAAAAATAAAAATTATTTTGCAAAGATATAAGAATTTTTTTAATTTTTAAAATAGAGTTTTTTAGTTATACTATTTTTAAATTAAGTTAGATAATTATTTATAATTAATTAATAAGCAGTGTCTAAGTATTCCAACTAGCTAATTAGATTTAATATTTTACTATCAAATTATTTATTGGTAGTATAATATTACATAATTTTCACCAATTTATAAATAATTATAGCATATTTGAATATAAAATAATAGAATATTTGATAAATTATTATATTTTAAAATTAATAATTATAAATGATTATTATTGTTATATTATAAAATTATATGCGTTGGTTATTTATAGATAATATAGATATAGATAATTACAAATTATCATACTTGCTAACTTATTATTCATAATACGTTAATAATAGATCAAATTATTATTTAATAGTAATGTAATATTATCAATATATTTCAATAAATACAGAGTAAGGAGGGGTAAAGAAATGCTTTACTCTGTGGGTGTAAATAATTGAGTTTTTAATTTATTTACTTTTTTATTGATAACTATATTTATTTTAACTTTTTAAAAACTTTTCTTATGTTTTTCTTTAACTTTGTCTTTTTTTTTATCTATTAAAAAAAAAATTACTTTGCCAAGATATAAGATTTTTTTTTAATTTTTAAAATAGAGTTTTTTAGTTATTCTATTTTCAAATTAAGTCAGATAATCAATTATTTATAAGTAATAAATAAGCAGTGTCTAAGTATTCCAACTAGCTAATTAGATTTGATATTTTACTATCAAATTATTTATTGATAGTGTAATATTACATAATTTTCATCAATTTATAAATAATTATAGCATATTTGAATATAAAATAATAGAATATTTGATAAATTATTGTAGTTTAAAATTAACGATTATAAATAATTATTGTTGTTATGTTATAAAATTAAATGCGTCGGTAATTTATAGATATTATAGATACAGATAATTACAAATTATCATACTTGCTAACTTATTATTGATAATTATAATAATACGTTAATAATTAGATCAAATTATTATTATAATAGTAATGTAATATTATCCATATATTTCAATAAATGAAATTTTATATATCAATATTTCATTGAAAATTAATGATATTTTATATTATTTATTTATAAAATATTATCTTCTTTAAATAATAAAGACGATAATATTTATTATTAATCACACCTGTTTTATTTATAATGAAAATATTTGATAATATTTAATGTTGATAATAAGTAAATATTAAAATATTATAAAAAATAAATATTCAAGCAAATTATTTAATGATAATATGCATATATACATTTATTTTTTTAAATACTGCAAATCTGCTTATATATATATATATATATATATATATATTTTTTTTTTTTTTTTTTTTTTTTTTTTGCAAAATACTTTAAAATTTATTGAACAATTAATAAAAAAATTAATCACTAGATAAGATAATTCATAAATTATTATTATTTTATATTTTATACTATGTATTATAAAATATATCTCTAACATATATTTTAATATTATAAATAAGATATAAATTTATTTATCTAATATAAATAATATTTATTATGAATATATTGCCTTTTTTATTTGCATTGATACAACAACAATATTAATACTTGATAATATTTAATTACAATAAGTTAATACTTGATAAAAATAAATAAATAAATAAATAAATAAATAAATATTATAAAGTAGAAACTACTTCAATAAACCATTTAAGTAACTTAATTTGATTAAACCGGAAACGGATTTAAAATATATTATAAATTGATATTGGAGATTTAAGTCACTAGATTCATAGAGAGGAAATGTCATTTCTTAAAACGCTTCTGTAAATCTAATAATAATAATTTTGTTGTTGTTGATTACCAATTCAGATTATCTGTATCACATTTTTGAACGCCAAAAAGTAATCGCCAATTCAGTTTGACGACATATAGCAACCTCGGTAGAGAGAGAATTTCAATCAAAGTCCACACGCAGGCGCAGTTTGCATTTTTGCAATATCGGTTAGGAACGGCGAAAATGCAAGAGGGGGGGGGGTCGCCCAGGACGCGAAAATTTGGGGATGCCAAATTTATATTAACCAACATCATTTTTGGCCTGTTACAAGAAAAGTTGGGGGCGCCAAATTAAGACTTTACCCCGGGCACAGGTTTTGTCTTCGCACGCCCCTGGAGGCATGTGCCACAGGCTCCAGAACGAAAGGCGGAGAGGGACACAAAATAAGGATTTTCTATTGAAGATTTATACTCCTGCGTAATCCGGATAAAGCCCAATTTTTACCAAAAAAAATTCGATTTTTTTAACCTTTGATTGCGATTTATACATGTTTATGCGACATTTTCACGGTATATTTTAGACTATAAGCAATCCGTAGAATATAAAATAAAAAAAACATTAATGAACACTTAAACTCTTAGACTTTTATACTCGGATAAAGACTCATAAAAAATTACTTAGTTTATAATGAAGATGACAAATAGTTAAAGAACTTCATAAATTTTGAAGCGGTATAGTAAAAAAATAAATTTTTGAAAATATTTTTTCATAATTCATTAAAGTATTTTTACAAATATTCTATAATCACTACTCTTAAAAAATAAAAAACAAATTGGCTGCTCAACACGTTCTAGGAACATTTAAGTCAAAGTCCTGTCCGGCTCAAATATGTAAAAAAAAAATGTGCTCCTGAGCCTGGCTCGAGCAAACACGAAAAATTAGTCCTGGGCTAAGACACATTGTAACTAACTCTTTGATACAGATCTCTGTTTTGGGCATGTTACACTTCTCCATTGTGTTGTTAAACTAGCATAAAATTGTACAACACATTTACAACCTATTCTCGGCCGAACTAAGTCTATTTAAAATTGTTCCCCTTCCGTGTCGTTTTAGTCCAAACCTTTTAAATTTGGTATAAAATGAACATGCCTTGCGAAAATAACCTCGCCAGTCTGATCTGAGGAAACTTTTATGTGTATCGCGTCAAGCTGGGTTAGCATATACCAGTGATGTTCTTTACTAGCTAATACTACTAGCTGAAGAAGAGCACCGTCTAGCGCCCGTTACACTACTTACATTGCAAACTCCATTGGACAACATAGTCGCAATGACAGTAAAAAACCTACTACTCGATGATTTAGTGACGTACTTTGGATATCACACCTCCGATTTCCCCTAGAGCTTTGGCTGTACCAGGAACTTATAAGAGCGCTGGACCTCCGATCATAATCCCAGGTTTCCCCAAATGCTATTGCAATTAACAAGAGCTTTTAGACGTGAAAATCTACCTAGAGATAGCCACAGGACCAGTGTTGAATTCAGGGGATGGCCCGGGGGCATATTAGCAACCTTTACATTGATACGGATATGGGAAAGAATTCGGTGCTGTAATTGGCTGATTTGTTTTTTTGTTTCTTTAATGGGAATTTAAAAGGCGTTGTCTTTTTCCCTTTTAGCCGGAAATGAAAAGGCGTTTGTTTTGTTGATACTTGTAGAAAAGTTGTTCTTCGGATCGGTGTGATAGATTAAAACTACTTTGTAGAAATAATTTAACAACATTTCTTATATCTTCTAATTTAAAATTCATAGTTACATAGACATGTTACAATGTATTTATAGTTCTTAGATGTGTATGTGAGTCTTATATGTGTAACTCTTCAACGTATCTATAATTTATATAAGCATGTTTAAGTAATGCATTACTTCATGCCAGAAACAATTTTATGCGAAAATTAGAAACAAAAGACATTTTCATTTTTTATCGTAAGTTCAGACTCACAGTATCGAGTCACAGATGTAACTGTCTAAAAAATGTTCATTACGTATATTTTTGCACACATAAGCAATGGTTACACGAATCACAAAATATTATAGTCATACAAAAAAAGAACAGTTAAAATTATTTTACCTTAGAAATAAACTTAATACACTGCTCAAAACAATTAAAGGATATTTGAAGTTTTATATAAAATAAAGATATAAACGAAATTTTTTTTGCCGAAAATAGAAGAAGAGAATCACAAATGCAAATTTTTCTGGTTTTCAAACTGTGGAGTATGCAAATTTTGAGTTCGACGTCAAAAACGTCGCTTTAGCGGCAGCGAATGAAATTTGACTTTCAACTGGATAAAAGAGAATGAAGACAAGGATGATCGGCATTCAGTGATTGCTTTGTTTCGATGAGTACGATGTCTCAGCGAAGTCATTTGACAGATTCAGAAGCTTGTTCAGAAGCTTGGAGAATTGTTGATAGGTTAGAAGGGGGCCAAACTCAAGCCGAAGTAGCGCAAGCCATTGGAGTGTCACAAAGTGTCATTTCCAGGATCTGGAACCGTTTTTTGGAGAGTGGATGTGCAGGCCGAAGACCAGGGCAAGGTCGTAGACGGGCAACAACGCCCAATGAATTCGGTATTTAGCGTTAACAGCTCGGAGACACCGAAACATGAACGCTACTCTTCTCCAACAACACCTTCGTTCGGCTACAGGCACCACGATTTCAACCCAGACTGTCCGAAACCGGCTCCATGCTGTAGGTCTGTATGCTCGCCGACCGATGGTATGTGTTAGATTAACATCAAGGCATCGTCGCGACCGCAGGGAGTGGGCAACCGAGCATGTCAACTGGAGGAGAAATTAATGGAGCAATATTCGGTTTTCTGACGAGTACCGTTTTTCTGTGCATCCGGATAATAGGCGTATTTTCATCTGGAGGGAACGTGGCAGTAGGAATAATCCTACGTTCGTGCACAAAAGTGTCAGATTTGGTGGTGGAGGAGTGGTGGTGTATGGTGGCATCTCCATTAACGGGCGCACTGACTTCTACATCATTCCAGATGGAACTCTTTCTGGTCGCCGATATAGGGATGAGATCCTCAGACTTATTGTAGTCCCTTACGCTGCAGTAATCGGAGATAACTTCATTTTAATGGACGATAACTGCAGGCCACATCGTGCAAACCTGGTGGAGGATTTCCTTTTCGAGGAAGGAATCGTTCGAATGGAATGGCCAGCGTGTTCTTCAGACATGAATCCAATCGAGCACGTTTGGGACGCTCTAGGAAGACGAGTTTCTGGCCGCCAACAACCCCCACAAACTCTCCAAGAACTGGAAAGAGCTCTTCTGGAAGAGTGGGGCGGAATACCCAGACTCGTCATTAATAGCCTCATTGAGTCCATGCCTCAAAGGTGTTCAACGTTGCTGGCCGCCCGTGGAAACCATACCCCCTACTGAAAATGATTTTCTTTGAAGAAAACACCTTTTCTTATTCTTTTTTTCTCATATGCACAAATTATGTTTTTTTCTTTTTGTACACAAATGCGCAATAAAATGCATTTTTTTCTGCCAAACATGTGTAATTTATTCTTATATAACCTACTATGTCTGTCGACCATGTATCAATCAGCTAAAAAGTTTCTCAGATACAAAATCCACCTAAAACTGCAATATCCTTTAATTATTTTGAGCAGTGTATTTCTTGAAGATAGCTGAATAAATGTATTTATAATTAAAATGTTTATTTTCGTTTAAAATTAGACATTGTAATCATCGAACTAGCAAGCTTGTACTTGGAGACTGAAATGAACTTTGCACTTTGCAGCATTCAAGTACATCCCAAATGCATTTTTTTTTTTTACATAGTATAAAATTGAATAAACTTAGTTTCGTAAAACAATAATTCCACATTGTTGCAAGCGACGTTATAACTAGTAAATCTGCAGATCAAGAGCCTCAACGTCAGCTTTTCACATCTTTTTTTTTTTTAAACACAATTAGCGTAATATTCAACTTCCTGGAAACTGTAATTTAAAATTTTCGAATTACGTAATTATTTATAAGAATAAAATAAGAATAAGAAATTTGAAGCCATCAAAAGCCGTTAAATTAAAGATTTAGTTATGTTAGGATATTCTGAAAAATTCATGATCTATTATTTTTGTTTTTTTTATTATACCACAGTGTATTTCTTCAGGGGGGCTCCGCCCCCCTGAACCCCCCATAGTCTCATTAAATTTAAATTTCTAACTTTCTATCAATCTGCTCATGGTTATCGTTTATCTTGTATTTCTTTCTACATTTTGATTTATAAGGATAAGTGACAGTTTTAATAAGCATTTTTCATTATCCTCATACTTCTAGATACCTGTCCACCAAAAACACCTAAATCTGATGTATCAGGAACTTTTGAAAGTGTAAATTCAGTAATTTAGGGTTTTACAATTTTGTTTACAAAAAAAAAAAAAAAGTTTTGATTGCATTTTGTGGCAGTTATCGGGGACTGACAGATAGACAGAAGAACAGACTGAGAGATGGAAAACAATAAATTTTGCGTCGCCAAAATAAGCCTTCACTGAAATTTCGGCAATGACGTCATTATTCATGAGTTATTGCTGTCCATGTTTCTTGTATTTTTAACGACAACTACAAAATACCTGTTTTATTTCAATTATGACGTCAAATTTTACCAATTGAAATATTTGTTAAAAATGTAATTATTTTTTATTTCTTTTACTTCTAATTATGCCCCCATTTTTGTCAGAAAAATTCTTATTAACGAAACAAATTTCCGTGTTTAGTATTTAACAAAGTACTATTTTTATTTTTATTTTGACGTCATATTTATTTTTTCTTAGTTTAATTTTTCGAAAGGAAATTGCTCAATTGAAACTTATTGCCGTTGAAATATTATTCCAGATTTTTTTTTATTATTTTTTTTTGGCAACGATAAAGGAAATTGTTTAAATTTTATCTAAAAAATCGCTCTTGATTCTGTATGAAAAAGAAGGAAATTTTGAATTAAGGAAAATATTTGAACAAAATTAATAAAACATAGTCTATATTCTTTTCTGAGCTATGTCATATTTATCCGCAAAGATACAAAGACATTAATTAATTCATCAGTTTTGACGTTGACTTAATTTAAATTTTCGAACACGCTTTCAAATTTATAGCATTAAAATATAAGGATTAGGATGAATGGTTGCTTAGCAACCATTAAGAGAAAATGAAATAAATACATTTTAAATACAGTAAATCTCTAAAACAAATTAATTTATATTATTGGAACACATTTATAAAAAAAATCTCCAAAATTTACAGTAATAACTTTAAAAATCTGACAAATGCATCAGACAAAATTTCAAAACAATACGAATAATTTATATGGTAAATTTCAGTATCCATTTATCACTGAATTCCACTAATGAAATGTGTCATTTTCTCTCAAGGAAAAAAAATTAAAAATCATTGGATTTGCCATAGAAAAGCATTATTGCGCAAAATAAAATATTCTATATTTTTCGAACGAATGAATGAAATCTATCAAAAAACTATACAGCTTAATCCCAGTGTCTCACTAACATACCCACTTAATTTCAAGCCAATCGACTGTTTTTTGCGTTAGTTATCGCGGAACAGACAGACTGACTGACTGACAGACAGACAGCAGACAGAAACCAAAAAAATTCGTGTCTCCAAAGTAAGCTTTCACTGATGTTTCGGCAAAAATACAGATAGAGAATTTTAAATGTTCATCTAACTAACGTTTGATTCTGGAGATCATTCAATTTTGAGTAGGCGATATTACGATTTTTTAGTAGGGCGATATTACGATGAATAAAAATGAATAATCGTCCAAAAATTGGCGTTTTTTTTTCTTTGAAATTTCACATTTGTATAAATAAAAATTTTGTGATTAGAAGTCTATGGTGTTGGACATCATAAAGCCATGTTGGTTTGTTATCCTATCTCTCCTGCACTATGGCGAATAACGTGCTCATAACTCCTCCATAACATATTACTAGGAAATCTGCAGATCAGGAGCCTCAACGTCAGCTTTTCACATCTTTTTTTTTAAACACACTTTGGGTAATATTCAACTCCCTGGAAACTGTAATTTAAAATTTTCAAATTGCGTAATTATTTATAAGAATAAAATAGGAATTAGAAGTTTTGAGCCATCAAAAGCGGTAAATTAAAAATTTAGTTATGTTAGGATATTCTGAAATTTTTATGATGTATTATTTTTGTTTTCTTTATTATAACATATTAGATTTCTTCAGGGGGCCAGAGCCCCCCTGAACCCCCCCGAGCCTCACTTAATTTAAATTTGTCACTTTCTAATAATTGTGCTAATGATTGTTTATTTTGCATTTCTTTATACATTTTTATTTATAAGAATAAGTAACAGTTTCGGCAAATATTTTTCTTTAACTTCATACTTCTACATGCCTGCCAGCCACAAACACCTAAACCTGATGCATCAGGAACTTTTGTAAGTGTAAACTCAGTAATCTAGAGTTTTACAATTTTGTTTCCGAAAAAAAAAAAAAAAAGTTTTGATTGCATTTTGCTGCAGTTATAGCGGGACAGACAGACATACAGAAGAAGAGACTGACATATGAAAAAAATTAATTTCGTGTTTCCAAAGTAAGCCTTCACTGAAGTTTCGGCAATGACCCCATTATTCATGAGTTATTGATATTCATGTTTCTTGTATTTTTAACGACTACAATAAAATACCTGTTTTTGTTCAACTATGACGTCATATTTTACTAAGTGAAATATTTATTAAGAATATAATTTTTTTTATTTCTTTTACTTCTAATTATGTCCCCATTTTTGTCAGAAAAATTCCTATTAACGAAACGAATATCCGTGTTTAATATTTAACAACAAGTAAGAAAAATCATGCGTTAAGCATAGATTATGAAGCACTTTCCAACACTTAATGAAATCTTTAACAAAACTTTGTTATTTAGGGAAATAATAGTGTATATCCAAACATACCCAAATATGTATTCCAGTACATTAGAACAGCCCTGTATTTCATATGTCAGTTCATATAATGGGAAAATTTAGCTCAGCAAGAAAATACTTAGTAGCTTGAAATTTCTTTTTCAGCAATTCATACTATGAGATGGAAACATACTCGAATACCTTTGTTCAGCCCTGTAGTTTACATTCTACCTTTATTACACGTCAGCATTAGGCTAATATTTATTCTAACTAAAACGCTTTTAAAACAACTGAAATCATATTCTCATAAACTATCATTCATAGGCGTCCATGTACCGAATTCTTTGCGTGGCCCTGTATATCCCTTTATCTATATTCTGCAAACATTTCTCAGTAAATTGAATGCAGCTCAGCGTAAAAATGCATAGCTTATTTAAGAACCACGTTTAAATAATTTACGCTCATATTCAGTAACGTTGGTGAGCTCTTTGGGTAGCCCTGTATATCAACAATAACATTTATACACACCATATAATGTGCATATATTTAGCGAAATACAAACGCGAATATCATAATTAAAATGCATTTCATTTCTCCATCAGCCATCATCGGACACATATACGGTACTTCGGAAAGAATGTAGTATTTGAAATCTTTTGTGTTGCCCTGTAAATGCTATGTACTTCATATTATGCAAGACAGTAGCGTATAATTTATATTAAACTTCAGTGACATATATCAATTTTATTATACATGAAAAAGCTCAATATATTTAAAATATGTCACACACAATTCCCCCTTTTACCATTATCTAATGGAATTCTTTTGTGTGGGCCTGTAAATGAATGATAGCTACATTTTCACCTTATATTTTATAGAATGCATATTTTAATACGTTTGACGGGGTACAACATCTTTAAAATTCCTTTGAAACGATTTTTCCCCATAGGCCGTAATGTAATATGAAACTTTTGATTCGCCCTGTAGATAAACTAATCATAATAGAAACTTCATTTTCAATAGGGTTCGTGCTAGGATAAACGTCAATAACTTCCTAAAATTTCATGGCAATCCGAGTACATTAACGATTTTTCCCCATAGGCCGTAATGTAATGGGAAACTTTTGATTCTCTCTGTAGATAAACTAATCATGGTAGATACTTCATTTTCAATAGGGTTCGTGCTAGGGTAAACCTCAATAACGTATAAAAATTTCATAGCAATCCGAGTATATTTACGGGAGTTAGAGCGCGGACAGACGGACAGACGGACAGACAAACCGAATGCATAAGCACTTTTCAACTTTGTTGGAAAGTGCTAAAAAGTACTATATCTATAGTTATTTTAATTCTGACGTCATACTTATTTTTTTTTTTTCATAGTTAAACTTTTCGAATGGAAATTGCTCAATTGAAACTTACTGCTGTTAAAAAATTATTATTCCAAATTTTGATTTTTTTTTTTTTTTTTTTTTTTTTTTTTGGCAACGATAAAGGAAATTGCTTAAATTTTATTTAAAAAATCCCTATTGATTCTGTATGAAAAAGAAGGAAATTTTGAATTATTAAGGAAAATATTTGAATAAAATTAATAAAACATAGCCTATGTTATTTTTC
Organism: Maratus speculifer; assembly: GCA_964019185.1. Taxonomy (NCBI): domain Eukaryota; kingdom Metazoa; phylum Arthropoda; class Arachnida; order Araneae; family Salticidae; genus Maratus; species Maratus speculifer. Next base: position 291,632,100 of record OZ025296.1, read on the forward strand.
TGGGCTATGCTATATTTATACGCAAAGATACAAAGACATTAATTAATTCATAAGTTTTGATGTTGACTTCATTTAAATTTCGCACACGCTTTCAAATTTATAGCATTAAAAGCATAAGCATTAAGATGAATGGTTGCTTAGCAACCATTAAAAGAAAATAAAGAAAATGAAATAAATACATTTCAAATAAGTAAATCTCTAAAACAAATTAGTCTATTATATTATTGGAACACATTTATAAAAATCTCCAAAATTTACAGTAACTAGTAAATCTGCAGATCAAGAGCCTCAACGTCAGCTTTCCACATCATTTCTTTTTTAAAACACACTTTGGGTAATATTCAACTTCCTGGAAACTGTAACTTAAAATTTTCGAATTACGTAATCTATATATATAAAAGGAATTCTGAGGATAATTGAGGCACAGATAGGCTCTCATCCTCTATACCTTTTATTTATAGAGATTTTACACAGCTTAGGTAAACGCAGAAGAAATATAAAACAGATAATGTATTTATCACAAAAAATCGTCTGCTAAGAAAATCTTTTTTCATTTTGAACTTCTATAAATAAAAGGACAGATAGGCTCTCAAACAGTGAATCGTCGAATATAATTGAAGAACAAATGGAAGAACAAATGGAAGAACAAATGGAAGAACAAATGGAAGAACAGATGGAAGAACAGATGGAAGAACAGAAAGAAGAACAGATGGAAGAACAAATGGAAGACCTCTTCATTAACAATAAAAAAAGATATGCAAACGAAACCCCAGAACACCGAGAAGAAAGACTGGCGAAGAAAAGAGAGCAGAATAGAAAAAGAAGAGAAAATGAGACTGAAGAAAAGAGAAGAGAAAGATTAAGTAAGCAAAGATTAATAAATCGAAAGATTCTCAGCGATGAGACTGAAGAAAAGAGAAGAGAAAGATTAAGTAAGCAAAGATTAATAAATCGAAAGATTCTCAGCGAAGAATCAGAAGAAAAGCGTCGAGAGCGATTGTCCAGAAATGATGAGTATAAGAAAAGAAAATTATATGAAGAGAACGAAGAACAGAGACTTCACAGATTGAATGAAAAGAAATGTTATGATTACAACAGAAAATACATCGTCGTTGGATCTTGTTACAACAGAGCCTTCTTGCTATTTTTTGATGAACCCGGGCAACGCCGGGCAGAACAGCTAGTTATTTATAAGAATAAAATAAGAATAAGAAGTTTTCAGCCAACAAAAGCGTTAAATTAAAGATTTAGTTACGTTAGGATATTCTGAATTTTTCATGATCTATCATTTTTGTTTTTTTATTATAACATAGTAGATTTCTTCAGGGGGGCTCCGCCCCCCTGAACCCCCCGTAGTCTCATTAAACTTAAATTTGTAACTTTCTATCAGTTTGCTAATGGTTATCGTATATTTTGTATTTCTTTATACATTTTGATTTATAAGGATAAGTAACAGTTTTAATAAGCATTTTTCATTATCCTCATACATCTACATACCTGTCCACACCTAAATCTGATGTACCAGGAACTTTTGAAAGTGTAAACTCGGTAATCTAGGGTTTTACAATTTTGTTTCCAAAAAAAAAAAAAAAAAAAAAAAAAAAAAAAAGAAGTTTTGATTGCATTTTGTGGCAGATATCGCGGCCAGACAGACAGACAGAACAGACTGACAGGAGTAAAACAATAAATTTTGTGTCGCCAAAATAAGCCTTCACTGAAGTTTCGACATTGACGTCATTATTCATGAGTTATTTCTATCCATGTTTCTTATATTTTTAACGACTACTATAAAATACCTGTTTTATTTCAATTATGACGTCAAATTTTATCAGGTGAAATATTTGTTAAAAATATAATTTTTCTTTATTTCTTTTACTTCTAATTATGCCCCCATTTTTGTCAGAAAAATTCTTATTAACGAAACAAATTTCCGTGTTTAATATTTAACAAAGTACTATATTTATTTTTATTTTAATTCTGACGTCATATTTATTACTTACCCATCATACGTAGTATAGGGTAAGTCTTGCAATCGTTTTGAAAATCGAAAATTTTTTTTTGATGGATTTACACGTTTTAGATAGTGGAGATTCCGAAAAATGTATTTTTAGAAAAAAAAAATTTGCCGTCCGTCTGTCTGTAAACGCTCTATCTCCCGAACAAATTGAGATAGAGACTTGAAATTTTGTATGTAGTTAGTATGTAAGAATGGGACTAAGCCTATTTCATATCAGCAACCTCGATTATCCGGAACTATTTTTTTCGGACTCTCGAAAAATTCGTTCTGATGAAAGGTATATAAAAATTTTCGAATTTTTTTGTTCTAAGGAATGGACGTAAAAGGCAATAAAATAACACACATTTTGCATATAGAACAAAGTCGATCGGATTATGAGTTGCCGAGATATTTGTAATCCAGTTTTCCACATTCTTCGATTTTTCATGACCCTGCATTTCATTCAAATTTCAATTCAAAGATATATTTTAATTGGAAATGAGGCGCTCAATCCGACGCAGGAAACTGTTAGTTAATATGATTATTATTTTTGGAGTTATAAGGATGTTTGTTTTTCGCATTTCGGTACTACTTGAGCAGTGGCGTTTTATACAATTTGTCGAAATTGGTACATCAGCAGTTCTTTAATATAGTATTACTATGTATATTAACAACATTTTAATTTTGTTTATGAATTGCAATGCATTGTATAAATAGTTTTCACATGTTTTATTTTCATATACATATCTTTGATGGGTAAGTATTTCGGTGGCCCCCAACGACTAGTTTTTTCTTAGTTTAATTTTTCGAATGGAACTTGCTCAATTGAAACTTATTGCCGTTGACAAATTATTCCAGCTTTTGAATTTTTTTTTGGCAACGATAAAGGAAATTAGTTAAATTTTATCTAAAAGATCGCTATTGATTCTGCATAAAAAAGAAGGAAATTTTGAATTATTAAGGAAAATATGTGAATAAAATCAATAAAACATAGCCTATGTTCTTTTCTGGGCTATGTTATAGTTATACATAAAGATACAAAGACATTAATTCATCAGTTTTAACGTTGACTTCATTTGAATTTTCGCGTTCAATAATTACACGCATTCAAATTTATAACATTATAAAAATAAGGATTAGGATGAATAGTTTCTTAGCAACCATTAAGGGAAAATAAAGAAAATGAAATAAGGAAGTCTCTAAAACAAATTCGTTTATATTATTGGAATACATTTATAAAAAATCTCCAAAATTTACAGTAATAATTTTAAAAATCTGACAAATGAATAGACAAAATTTCAAAACAATACGAATAATTTAACCGGTAAATTTCAGCATCCATTTATCATAATGTGACATTTTCTCTCAAGAAAAAAAAATGGAAATCATTGGATTTGCCATAGAAAAGCATTATTGCGCAAAATAAAATACTCTATATTTTTCGAACGAATAAACCAAATCTTACAAAAAACTATACAGCTTAATCCCATTGCCTCACTAACATACCCACATAATTTCAAGCCAATCGGATGCTTTTTACCGAAGTTATCGCGGAACAGACAGACAGACAGACACAAAAAAATTTCGTGTCTCCAAAGTAAGCCTTCACTGACGTTTCGGCAATAATTTTAAAAATCTGACAAATGCGTTGACAAAATATCAAAATAATACGAATAATTTAACTGGTAAATTTTAGTTTTCATTTATCATTGAATTCCATTAATCAAATGTGTCATTTTCTCTCAGGGGAAAAAATGAAAATCATTGAATTTGCCATAGAAAAACATTATTGCGCGAAATAAAATATTCTATATCTTCCGAACGAATGAATCAAATCTAACAAAAAACTATACAGCTTAATCCCAGTGTCTCACTAACATACCCACTTAATTTCAAGCCAATCGAATGCTTTTTACGTCAGTTATCGCGTTACAGACAGTTTGACAGACAGACAGACAGACAGACAGAATCCAAAAAATTTCGTGTCTCCAAATTAAGCCTTCACTGACGTTTCGGCAAGCATCCACTATAACAATCATTGCTCCATAACATTAGCTAATCACAGAGCAGGATTTTTTCCCATGTCCGTATCCATGTAAAGGTTGCTTATATGCGGCCCGGGGGTGGACATTCGGAAAATTTGAAATTTTGCGTAGTCAATGGTCAAAAAGTACAATTCCCCCCCCCCCCACCGGACTCTATAATGTCCCCCTCCAGAGCCACTGAAGTTCCTCCCGGAGTAAAGTGTCTGAATTCAACACGACATAGGACCATTTTTTTAAAACTTAGTATATCGAAGTCTTCTTAATTTTTTTTAATCTTCCTCTTCCTTTGAACGTTTAACTTATTGCCTGGGATGGAACTCTGGCATGCACATCTTTACGATGATCATATAGCAATTCTCCTGAATTAATCCTCTGAATAAAAATTTCCTCCATCCTGAAGTTTGAACATTTTGCATTTCCCTCTTGTGCAAAATGAGACAGCAGGGACCATATCCCGAAGATTGCAGGCATGTGTTTCTTGTAGTGAATGTATATATATAAATATATATTTTAAAAACTGGTGTCCAAGTACAAATACTTCAAGACTAAATAAATAAATGTAAAAATAAACTAGGCACCTTTTACAAAAATCAAAGACAGTAAAAAACTTACGAAACGAACATAGTATGCAACTTAATTTATGAAAGATTTGTTTTAAGTTGTTGACGTTGGAGCAGAAAGTAAGAACACATGCACAATAGGGTGGAGCGAAAAAAAATTTTTTTTTGAAAATCAAAAACGGGTAGGTGCCAAAAGTTGCCTTTATACTAGTACGTCAACTGCGTGAAATTTTACCGCTGAAAAAAAATGGCTTGAGTCTGCGCTTTTGCTCCAAAAATCAAAATTTTGGCTAAAATTTGTCATTTTTTGACATTTTTTCAAAAAAATTAAAAAATTTCTATAGAGCTGGTTAGTATTTAAAAGTGTTGCTTAGATCTTTATATTTATCTGCTTAACATATTTAAACTATAAAACAATCTGTTTATTCCCTATAGCTGGAGCAAAACAGACAACTTTTAGTAAGAAAACAGCATTACCACTCTATTGGGTCATATAACGAATTGTTGTTTTTAATACAGCTCTTGTTTTCAAAACTACCTTGGACATGCGTCGGGGAGGTGGCTATATTTCCTATACCATCCGGCCCAACTATTCGATCATCTTAGTACAGTGTTTTATTTATACATTGATTTGTGATTTTCTTTATAAAAATTTGGCATGTTTTCGATGCTTCCACCTTGTTCATCAGTTCTTTGCATCCACATGCTGCTGTAACTATCTTCATGTATATTTTTACAGTTTATACAAAAAAAAATGACAAGCAGAGTAATGTACGGGAATATTATTAAAGGGATCTATTCGGCCATCTATTATATTTATCAAACTTACATTCAGTTGATGAATAATGATTGGAAGTTCCGTTACCACAACGTTTTTTCAGTCAATTGTATTTTTTTTACGTAATGATTTGCTTCAAAGATGATTTCAGATATTTCAACTATAAGTATGCCATCATTTATTCTACTTTTGCATTTTTTATATGTTGAGAAGCGAGCTGTTTAATGTGATGGTGATCGTCAGCGAGAATTGCAATGAAAATTTGTTCTCCATGTGTAAAGCAACCGCTGTTGTAAATAACTTTTTTTTGCATTAGTTTTATGCCGTTTTCTAAGTGTTTTCGTATCCAATTAATTTCCTATTAACTTTTAGATCCCCTTTTTATGAGTGGACAACATTTGATGGTGAAATGTCCTGGGCATAAACTTATAATGCATTGTGCTTTATGAGGGAATGGACGGATATCGACTATAAGTGCTCATTTAAAATTAGGAGAATTTTATTTGTCACTGTGAACCATTTTGCATGGGGTAAGCTTAGAATTGTCTATATGATATTGAATTAATCGCTATTTCAACTCCAGTGAATTTCCTCTGCGTCAATTATTAGAGAAGTCGATATAAAACGTTCTAAGCTACATGGATTCACTGGATCAATAAGGAAAATCTTTGTCTACGTAATATTCACTTCCTATTGCAATTTTTTTTTTTTTTTTTTTTTTTTTTTTTTTTTTTTTTTAAATAGAGAAATTATTTTCTCAAATTGAGAAAAAGATACTCAGAACAGACTAGAAATTTCTGTCGGAGATTGCAAAGCTAATTCAAAAGGAAAGCTATTTCTCAAAGAATGGGGAATAGAAATTTAGAAAACATCTCACAGAAAAGACAGCTCATAAAGTTAATAAAATTTTCCGCTTTGTATAAGCACAGAATGGCAATCAGCGTCTATATGTTCACTCACCAAATCTATAATCCAAGTTTATACCGCGGGATGTTTTATACTAAATGTACTACACACCTAAATAATAGATCTAAAATCTTATTAGAAATTACTACGGAACAACACAGGAAACGACATAAAGCATACTAAAACTTCTTTAGAAATATTGTTTTACACGCAAATTTTGTTTGCAATCCTCTGTGACGATCGTAATAATATTAAACAGCTAACTTCTCAGTATATATTCAATGTAATAGGTTCAATAAATGATGGCATACTAGAAACTGAATTCATACAATCAATTTTTAGGCAAATCATTGCATATAAAATGTAATTGATTGAAAGAATGCTGTGATAACAGAACTTCCAATCATAATGTACTAATTGCATGAAATTTTAATGAAGATAATAGACTGCTGACTAGGTTCAATTAAGAACATACCCAATACATTACTCAGCTTCTCTTCTGTTATACATGGTATAAAAATATACGTGCAGCAGATCTCACCAGCATGATTCAAATCATCCAAAGTCTATGAATACAAAGAAGAGATAAATTGCTTTGATATATAGAAAACTTATACTCGTCTTCGGGAAAAAAATAACAATTCAATACATAAATAAAACACTGGGCCTAGATGATTGGGTGGTTGAGACGGGTGGGATAATGCAACCACCTCTATGAGTTATATACACAGTAATTTTGAAAGCAGCTAGGTAAGAAATGCATTCAAAAGAACATTTCGTTGTATGCTCCAATAGAGAGGTTAACGCTGATTTTTCACAAAAAGTTGTCAGAATTGCTCCAATTATACAGACTGCAGATATTGTTTTATAGTTTAAATATGTTAAGCAGATAAATATGAAGGTCTAAGCAACACTTTTAAATACTAACCAGCTCTGTAGAAATTTTTTAATTTTTTTGAAAACATGTCAAAAAATGACAAATTTTACATAAAATTTCGATTTTTGGTGCAAAAGCGCAGACTCAAGCCATTTTTTTTCAGCGGTAAAATTTCATGCAGTTGATGTACTAGTATAAAGGCAACTTTTGGCACCTACCCGTTTTTGATTTTCAAAAAAAAAATTTTTTCGCTCCACCCTAATGCACAATTACTTATTTTAGTTAAGGCTTAAAATATTACTATTGACACATTCATAAAATTATCATCTGTTCGCATGTAAAATTTCACATTTTTAATTGGGTCTCTAAAAATCAAACAGACCATTTCTGTAAAAATTAAACTGATGTTTTAAATACGCTGTCTTATTGGTGATAGTGAGGAAAATGATCCCCAGTAACAATCCAACTACAATTCAGTGCGTGTTTCACAGATTTAAAAAAGAAAATTTGTTTAGTTTGTTTGTATTTGAATACGAAAGTCTCAAAGTTTGAAGCATGTAAACATGAAATAAACATTCTAACTGCGTTACTATCAAACATTTTTGCACTTTCGAGAGGGCAAAAATATATCTAAAAAATCCTTCTTAGAATAAAACTTTTTTATTTAACACTTTTTAATTTACTTGAAAAGTGTTTATCTTTGCTGCATAAATGTATTCAAATGAATTAATTTCTGCCAAATGCGGCAAACGTTAAACTTCCAGACTGTACGGTACATCGTATAGCAACGATATCCTTATAATGAATTATTTACTATACTGTTTTGAGTTAATAGTGAATGTCTGATTATTAAAACTAGTCGTTGGGGGCCACCGTAATACTTACCCATCATGGATAGGCATATGAAAATAAAACATGTGAAAACTATTTATACAATGCATTGCAATTCCAAAACAAAATTTAAATATTGTTAATATGCATAGTAATGTTCTATTAATGAATTGCTGATGCACCAACTTCGACAAATTATATAAAACGCCAAACTACTCAAGTAATACCGAACTGCGTAAAAGAAAGATCCTTATAACTCCAAAAATAATAATAATATAAACTAACAGTTTACTGCGTTGGATTAAGCATCTCATTTTCAATTAAAATATACCTCTGAATTGAAATTTGAATGAAATATAGGGTCATGAAAAATCGAAGAATGTGGAAGACAGGATTACAAATATCTCGGCAACTAATAATCCGATCGACTTCGTTCTGTATGCAAAATGTGTGTTATTTTATTGCCTTTTACGTCCATTCCTTAGAACAAAAACATTCGAAAATTTTTATATACCTTTCATCAGAGCGAATTTTTCGAGAGTCCGAAAAAAAATAGTTCCGGATAACCGAGGTTACTGATATTAAATAGGCTTCGTCCCACTGTTACATACTAACTACATACAAAATTTTAAGTCTCTATCTCAATTTGTTCGGGAGATAGAGCGTTTACAGACAGACAGACAGACAGACGGACGGACGGCAAAATTTTTTTTCTAAAAATATGTTTTACGGAATCTCCACTATCTAAAACGTGAAAATCCGTCAAAATTTTTTTTCGATTTTCAAAACGATTGCAAGAATTCGTAAAAATTTTTGAAATCCGGTTTTCGATGGATTTACACGTTTCAGGGGTCAGAGAACCCGTCTGTGAGTCTATCTATATGTGATAAAAATGTTATAGGCGTTCTATTTCAAGAACTAATGCACGGCTTTCACAAAACTGTTAGATCGCGATATGAAGTAGATTTGATTAGTTTTTGGTGTATGTCGCTCAATAGGTGACGCTGCTAAGCTGCATTATTCACGATTTCCACAATAGCCATACCTCAAGAATTAGTGCATGGATTTTCATAAAACTTTAGATTTAGTTAGTACTTGATATAATATAGTGATTACGTTTTGGTGCAAATCGCTTTACAGGTGACGCTGCCATGAGGCATTATTCGTGATTACTGGAATAGCACTCTCAAGAAATAATGCACGGAATTTCACAAAATTTGACTCTGTGAGATCATGATACAAACTAGGTCTAATTAGTTTTTGGTGTGTATCGCTCAACACGTAGCGCTGCTGGGCTGTATTATTTAGAATTTCCACAATAGCCATATCTCAAGAACTAGTGAATGAATTTTCATAAAACTTTATATTTAGTTAGTACTTGATATAGCATGGCATGGATTAGTTTTTGGTGCAAATAACTCAAAAGGTGGCGCTTCCATGGTGCATTATTCGTGATTATCGCAATAGCTCTATCTCAAGAACGAATGCATGAAATTTTTTAAAACTTCAGATTCAGTTAGTCCCTGATATAGATTAGTGTTGTTTAGTTTTTGGTGTAAACTGCCCTGCAGCCATGCTGGATTTTTCACAGTTTCGCAATAAATTATCTCAAGAACTAGCGCATGGATTTTCATCAAACATCAGATTCAGTTAGTGCCTGATAAAAAATTGATCCTGATTAGTTTCTGGTGTACATCACCTTACATGTGGCATTGTTGTGCAGATTTTTTCTTTTAAGATTTCGCAATAACTATTAAAAAAAACCAATCCAAGGATTTTCATCAAACTTCAGATTCAGTTCTAAGTTGACACAAATTGTAGCTGAATAGATTTTGGTTTAAACCACCTAACCAGTGGCACTGCTATGCTGCATCTTTCAGGAAATATTAACATGCATAGGATACAAAAAAAGTTTTGGGATAACTGTATCCAACAAATTTTTTAACATTTAATTATAATACAGATTTAAAGTAACATCTATTGAACAATAGCTTGGAGTCTTACACCCCTGTATCTTATACTTGTCATTATTGTGATAATCATTATTGAATGCTTTTATCTCCTCTAAATCATGTGCATTTGACAAGTTTTGACTTTATCATTGGCTTGATGTTTGCTGGAATTTGTCAAGAATAATCTGGAAATTCTTACAGGAATTATAATATCTCTTCAACTAAATATAGCTATTGGTAAAATTATAACCCGAAATGGAATTAGCATTCATTAAATAGATATGAATATATATTTACATTAAGCACTTAACCGGCGACAAGTATGGGGAAACTTTTACCCCCGACTTATCTCGGGGCAGACAGTTAAGTGGTTAAGTAATACAAATGTGTGCAAAATCTGTTACACATGATTTTAAGCTCATTTTTCTATATTATATTTCATTTTATAGTGTAGTACGCATGAGGGTGGTCTGCCTAGCGGGAGACATTTCATCTCCCAGTAGGTGAAAAAACTTCATATATGCAGATGAAAAACTTCAAAATTAAGTCATTTTAGCATGATTTTTGTTTATAAAATCTGTTTCTACTATCTATTTGTGATATTGATCCATTATTGCTAGATGTTGCTAAGATCCTGCCATATCTCTATTTAAAGGTAAATAAACACGTCATCTTCTCGTCATTTTAGCACACTTGAAAATTGCAACACATTACTCTTTGTCTTTGGTTATCAGACAACCTATAACTATTTTGCTACACACAAATTCAGTTGAAAAGTTAATAGCAGATGCCTTTAAATCTGGTAATGAAAGTGCCAGTATGAAGAGTTGTTTGTAGTTTAAAAAATATATTTCTCTTTCACATGACTTTAGCAAGCTTGAACACTAACATATTAATCTTTGGCTATCAGACAACCTATAATTAATCTGTCAGACACAAATTTGGTTGCAAAATTAATGCAATTTTTAAGCTTACTAAAATGATGTGAAGATGACTTATTGTTTTTTAACCCATAAACCACTGATATAACAGCGGCTTTCGTTGCCAGATTTAAGGACATCTACCCAAAGTCCTATGACCACTTATTGGATGTTATACACCTCCAGTATCCTTTTTTCTACTTTACCCTCATGGGGGGGGGGGGGGGCTCTTTCTTAAACATGTGTCATTGATACATGTGACCAAGACCCACATGTATCATTGTTGGAACGGCTTGTGACCACTTAATCATGTTATGCAGCTCCCTCGCCCCTACCCTCCTGTTGCACACATGGAGGGGGCGTTTCTATAAATTTAAATTGATATCCCTCAGGTGGCATATGGTTGGAAAGACCTGTAACTACTTATTGATGTTATGCACCTTCAGCGAACCTCACTCCACTTTGTCCTCCCAGGAGTACTTTACTAAATTTTGCCTATACCCCTCATGTGATATATCATTGGAAAGCACTGTGCTCACTTATAAATATTATTATGCAGCTTCTATGCCCCTCTCCCCACCTTTACCTGCCAAGGATCTGGCTAAAGGTTCGTTCGGTTTGAGGTTTTAACAAGGTTTTGCTGTGCGTGTATACTGCATTTGCTATAAGATGCCGTATGTAACAGGGACAAAGTCTGAGATTTCATGAGATTGCTTGAGATAGCAATAAATTAGAGACCCTGATTAAAGGAGGGGTCTACTAGTGAGAGAATCCACTGTGTATTTATCAAGGCCGACACATTCTAGTTCACCCACAGATGACTATAAAATCAAGTGAGATATAATATAAAAACAATTGCAAACTTGAGTCATCAAGAAAACTTTTATACAACCGAAAGTTATTGAGATGACTATACAATCGAGAGAATCAATAAAAATATTTCGTTATTGCACACCACTATTCTTGTATATTCGACATGAAAATCGAGACTAAACTAGATTTTTTAAATTTCCAGATTTCTGAAAAATATCAAAAGTACATTTGGTATTCTTAATGGTGCTTTCAGTCAATTTGATTCATAGCCAAGTGATCATTATGCAAAATTAAAAAACTAATAAACAATGAAGTCATTTCTTCTGAAATATCAATGCAAATTTCATTTGCTTCAGTTTTTTTTTTTTTTTTTTTTGTTATTCTTTTGAAAAAATTCTTTTACTTTATACAAGTGAAGAATTTCTATTTTGAAAAAAAAAAATTCTCCTAAAACACAAAAAAACCCCATTAATTTTCCAGTCAAATTTCTGTATCTTTTTTGACATCCTTTTTTTTTTTTGTTTTTTCCCTCTGAGCTATCTGCGATTCCATTTAACACAGCATCAGCAAATTTGCTGTCCACTGAATGCTCATTGTCTTTAATAAATAAATAATTGTTATTTTACTTTATCTTAAGGCCCCACACAAGACACTGAAAAAGACCCGGATGATAATGATAAGCTATGGGGGCATTCTTTTCAAATATCAAATTAAAATTTTTTTACATAGAATAGCTGAGGACGATCTATAACCGGGCTAGTTTTAACTTTTTCAATTTTGGTTACAGATTTTTAAAAGAAACTACTTTAATTTTTGAAACCGGTTAGAACTTGTTCTGAAAGTGAAACTATCATAATTTAAATATATAACCAGAGTTAAAAAAGTAATAAAAAGAATATTGCCCAGTTAAACTGATGGCATTGAGCTCACAGGCTACGTATACTAATAGTACATTACAGCCATATATTTTCAAGGATTAATTCCATTCGGAAAAAAATTAAGAAGGGGAAACAGCTTTCCCCTTTCCCCTCTTTTATACTTAACCATTAAACTTCCAAAACTATTCAGAGATTTGAACAAAATCTGACAATTCTGCTTGAAAAACCCATTTATATAAATTAAGGGGTTGGACATTAGAGCCCCCGTTCCCCCTGTTTATACTTATTCAATGAACACCGAACAACAGTTACGGAATCGCCTCATCAGAATGATCCTATATCTAAATTTTGAATGAAAACTTAATTCTGCATGAAGAACCCACTTATATCAATTAAGGGGAGGGGCATGAGCCCCCCGTTCCCCCTCTTATACATATTGAATGAACTCCAAAAACTAATCAGGGAAGTGCCATGTCAGGATATACCTATATACAAAATTTCAAGAGGATCGGATATTTTTATCATGAGTTATCGTGTTACGCACGAACTAACATACATACAGAACGGGCGGGCACATAAGCTCTCAGACTATGATAGCCTGTGAGCTAAAAACTATCCCAGTTGTAAAACATCCACAGGTAGCCTATGAAAAAACACGTAAAAATATCAAAATTTGAGAACACCCCCATAGACTTAACATTATTATCTGGGTCTTTTTCAGTGACTAAGTGTAAAAATTATGGAAGAGGCAATGACTTTGATGCCTTATTTTTGAAGTCACACTGTATTTAATACCATATTTGAGCGACATTTATTACTATCAATAGAGTCTGTATGTGGTCTAAGATATCAACATTCATGTGCGTAAAACAACCAGAGTGGAATAAAAACAGTTGAATACTATAATCAATTTTTTATAATTCTTTTCTAAAAGACATCCAGTAAGAATTTACATTAAAAACTAGTTGGATGTGCCAATCCCAAAACTTTCTTCTATCTCATACATGCATTTTAATATTAAAAAAAAAAGTTACTCATTTTAATGCTTTAATAATTTTATTTCAATAGCCTACCAACTTTGATTTTCATCTTAAATTTCTGCTTCAATCAATTAATCGGAGTAAAAATGAATTTCCATCTCTGCACGAGCCGATGGACAATAGAATGATAGGCAGATTTTTTTTTCAAATTCTGGGAGGACCTATTTGCCTTACCAAAAAATTATCATATACAAAATGTTTAGTTCAGTTCTAGAACTAACTTCATACACTTTTATGTGGTGCAATATTGAAAATGGCATAAAATTCGGTATTGCAACGCCCCCTTCTGGCGTTTTTTTTTTCAGATTCAGGGCGATCCAACTAGCCATAGCCATACACTTACACAAAAAATTTCTTTCAATTCGATGCATAACTTCATGTACTTTTGGTCGGGGCAATATTGAAAATGGCACAAAAATAGCGATTGCAGCGCCCCCTTCCGACGGATTTTTTTTTTAATTCAGGGAGGACCAACTAGATAGTCATACAGATACCCAAAAAATTTGGTTCAATGCGATACATAACTTCATATAATTTTGGTCGGTACAATATTGAAAATGGCACATAAATCGAGATTGCAGCGCCCCCTTCCGGCGGATTATTTTCAAATTCAGGGAGAACTGACTAGCCATAGTCATACACATACACAAAAAATTTGGTTCAATTTGATGCATAACTTCATATACTTTTGGTCGGTACAATATTGAAAATGGTACAAAAATCGCAATTGTAGCGCCCCCTTCCAGAAGATTATTTTCAAATTCAGGGAGGACCAACTATACATAGTCATACACATACACAAAAAATTTGGTTCAGTTTGATGCATAACTTCATATACTTTTGTTGGTACAATATTGAAAATGGCACAAAAATCATGATTGCATTGCCCCCTTCCGGCGGATATTTTTCAAATTCAGGAAGGACCAACTAGCCATAGTCATACACTACACAAAAAATTTGGGTCAATTCGATGCATAACTTCAAATACTTTTGGTCGGTACAATATTGAAAATGGCACAAAAATCGCAATTGCAGTGCCCCCTTCCGGCAGAATATTTCAAAACTGAAGGAGGACCTGCTTGCCACAGCTAAAAACATTCACAAAAAATTTGGTTCAATTCTATGCATAACTTCATACACTTTTTGATGGTAGGATGGCGACAGACACACACACACACACACACAGACATTTTGTAAAAACATGTTTTTTGGAATCTCTGACCCCTAAAACGTGTAAATCCATCGAAAACCGGAAGTCAAAAAAGATTTCGATTGCAATACTTTCTTCTATTGAAGATAGAAGAAAGTAATAAATGACAGTAACATCCATTCATGACAACTTTTTCTCTTTTCGTAAATGGGATCTAATACAAAATTTTGATAATTTTAAGTTTGACAATTTAATATTGTTAATTGAGGTAGAGTGAATAAAATTCTGGAATAGTTGCCTACATTCACGCAGGTATTTGTTGGAGGGGAAATATCTTTTTTGGAAATTGGCAGCACTGGTAAGAAAAACAGACATTTATATCTGGCATTGTCTGAGTTAACTGCAGATAATTTCTGACAAAGCAAATTTTTCATTTGTCAGATTTTGAAATGTTAACTTTAAAGCAGCACACAAACATCAAATTCTGCGTTTTGCTCGAGAAATCACCTTTTGAGATGCTCAAGATGCAGAAGAAAGCTACAAAAATGATGCCATGAGAAAAGAAAACAACTGCATATGAGAAGCCTAAGCATTTTCATGAAGGTCACACAAAATTTCATTTAAACAAAGGCTGATGAAAAGTTATGTTGGAGGTGTTTTCAATTACAAGGGCATCATTCATTACAAATTTATTCTTGAAGGCCAAACTATAAACAAAAAATTTTACCAGGAGATCCTTCAACATCTACAAAATATAACAGATGAAAAATCTTAAAAATGGTCAGACTTTTTTTTTTATTTATAAATATAATATGTATTTCAAATGACAATGATTGATCACATTCTGTTCTGATTGTGAAAAATTACCTTGCTATACACAATTTTACCACTTTGGAACACCCTCCTTATTCTCCTGCCTTAGCAACAGTGGATTTTTACTTGTTACCATAACTGAAAATTAAATTTTAGGGATACCATTTTTGGATTTCAGATGAGATGATTGTAAATGAGACAATGCTATTGAAGATTTCCCCCAAAAATGGATTTGAGGAAAGTTTTAAACATTTATACGAATGCTGGAAGAAATGTGTGGATGCAGGCAGAAAGTACTTTTATTGTTCTATTTTTTAGTAATTTGTAATTGAACAATGCTGGGATTTTTTTTTACCCTACCTTATATGAGAGTTTGAGATGAGAGTAAACAGAATGCACATTCATAAGTAGTTGTTTAATTTAAAGGTCTGCACGGGCCGGGCCTCGCCCGAAGCCCGAGCCCGGCCCGAGGGCCGATTTCCATTAATAGCATTCGGGCCGGTCCTAGTCACTAATCCTTTTGGGCCGGGCCTAGTCACTAATCTTTTCGGGCCGGGCTGGGCTCGGGCCTTAATTTTTTTGCTGGAATATCGGAAAGGGGCTAACTTTTTTTTCCGTACGAAGCCGAGACTGATTCCATTCATCCTAGTTTTCATGGACCAAAATAATCAGTTCCTATTGAATCTTCCTATATGAAATCCTTTTCTCGACTTTTTATAAATCATTAATATTTGGCTTTGTCCAAAAATTTCTGCAAGAAAAGTATATGCTCTTAAGCCGTCATTATTCTACAATTAAACATTAGAATTTATTCCTTTTAAAGAATCGTAGATTACCAGGCGTTTTAAAATAGAATTAAACACACACACACAAAAAAAACCATGATTATGACGGAATTTTTTTTTAAACTGAAAACTGAAAGTGTCTTTTAAAATGTTCATCCATGCAAAATGAATACAACAATACGGGAGAAAAAAAATATATTAAACATTTACATCTGTTAAAATAATACTAGTGATAACTGAAACATTTACATACAACAAACAAAGATTCATTTAAAAGCATAAATATCGCAGCCTATGGAACTTCTGCATAAATGGAGATTATAAACATGGAAAAAAAAAGACTAATATAATTTTTTTTGGTCAGAACTTTTCCATAAGATTAAAGATCAATGTACTGTAGAAATTCACTCGAGCCGGACCGGGTTCGGGCCGAATTTTAAACTTTTTTCCCGGACCAGGCTGAGCTTGGGCCAAAATTTTAACTTTCGGGCCGGGCCATTATTTTTTTTGTTCGGGCTGGGCTCGGGCTGAAATTTAAACTTTTGGGCCGGGCCGGGTCAGGTCGGGCTAATATTTCTTTCGTTCGGGCCGGGCCGAAATTTTAACTTTTGGGCCTGGAAATTTCGGCCCGTGCAAACCTCTAGTTTAATTGGTGGTTACAAGGAGGGGGGGGGGGAAATATTTAATGTAATAAAATGAAACACTTACAAAATATAAAAAAAAATCTTTTAATTACTTATATTTTAAAATATATTACATTTTAATACAACTAACAGCAACACACGATTAATATTTTACAATACAATTGTAATTCATAAACAATTTTACAATTAAACAAAACTTTCAAGATTCAACTTTATTATTATTTTTTAGTATCTAAAAAAAATTTGCATATTTCTTTCACATATAGATTCTAGAAAACAAAATTAAAAGAACTTTTATTTAAAAACAAAGATTTTCAATTTCATATAGGAATAGAAATAAAAATATTTTATTTATAGACTAAAAACAAATACTTTAAGAAGAACAGCCTATGATTTAAATACTACAATGGAATTTTAGCTTCTTGTTAAGTTTTAAGTGCAAGCACATAAAGGATATAACTATGAGTGCTTCAGTTACATTTATAATTCTTAATTTCTTTTAGGTGATTACATGTTGATTTACAAATGATTTTGATTCATGAATATTGCTAGTACATTCTAAGCAAATCTTTCTCTTAAAAAACAAGTTACATTTTGCTAAATTATACATTTATATATATGAAAAATGCAACAATAAGAATTTTAAGAATCAACTCAAATAAAATATACTTTAAAATGTACAATATTATAATTTAAATAGTTAAAGAAAAAAATATCAATGTACAATAAGCCTATGTAATATTTAAACAAATATACTTTACATCTTTTTATTTTTTATTATTACAATACTAGATTGAATTTATTTTACTGTATTATAGTTAAAATGGTGTTATAATGAAAAACAACAGCATTTGCTCATTATAACATAACTGCCACAATAACTAAGTTTAAGATTTTACGTAATGAAAATAGGACAATAAGTGAAAATTCAGATGAGTTTTAAAAAAAATTACAGAACAATTGCTCTGATAGTTACAATTTTACATTTTCGTATTAGAAAGAAGAAATTACATTCTAATGGCAGTTTAAAATTTTTTAATCCTGAATTTATAAATAAGAAAACATTCTGTGAAAGGATGATAATTAAAGAAAACATGTTTATAATTTATTTATTAGTTTGAATACACATTTTTAAAATATTCTTTCTTTATTTATTTTGGCATGCTGACATTAAATTTTTTTTTCTAAATATTTTAATGAACTTAGAATGCAATAACTTGTTCATTTGTTGAAAATAAACTAAGTCATTCAAGGGGAAGGACTTCAGAAATTATACTCTATTACAGATGTTTCACCCAACTGCATTAAATGTATACAACATGACTGAATTAACTCATTTTGCAAGGAAGGAAAAATGATAAAAGACAGATCAGCAAATACTTGCTTACTATGTTTGAATTTTCCTTAGCACAACAGTTTTCTACAAATTATTTCTCTATTCGGACAACCATTTGTTTTCTTTAATCGTTCAACCATTTGTTTCTGTAAGTGTGTTCAACAATATCATTTTTTAACATCTGATAATCTTCATCATAAACTCTTTTTGGGTAGAAAAAAAAGCTAGAACTTCATACTTTTATATTTACTTGAAATAATATATTACTGTAAAAAAAAAATAAAATAAAAACTCAAATACATAAAAAAATAAATAAATACAGCACATAACACCTAAATATTTTAACATATTATAGAATAGGAAAATAAATTAACAAAATTTAAGAACTTTTATGATTAAAAATTAAAATGTTAAAAATTCATTTAATACAAGACTAGATTTTCACCTTTATGCCAATTATTAATTGCACTGTTACAGTAATATATAGTAATTAGAATTATTTTTTGATTTACTTCATTCCAATTATAATAAGCAAAAATTTCAATGATTGTAAGTATTTGTATAATATTGGAATGTAAATAAAAAGGAACAATTAGAAGAGAAAATGCTATATAAGAATATTTAAACAGTTCTCAAAGATAAAGCTTTAAAAAAAGTAAATAAAAATAAAACACAGTATTGTTTAAACATGTGAATAGTAAAATGATATCTCGTATAAATGGTGAAATTTTGAAAATATTTTAAGAAAAGTGCAACAGTAAAAATGTCATTTTTCTACAACCAAAATTCATTTAAGTTACGTTACATATTTCAAAGGTAACTTTTTGAAAATTAAGGCAGGATTATTTCAACAGAAGAATCTTATCTTTTAATTCAAATTGCCAATGTATCTCCAGCATGTAAAAAATAAACATATTTAAATCTTTTTGGGATATCCTGTATTATTTTAAAATATTAAACATAAATGGACATTTCACAACATAAAATATTTCTGCTAAAAGAAAACATAAAAAAATGTATATTTTTTAATAAATAGCAGTATGTTATTATAGTTATTTTTAAAAAAATGAGAACATGTTAAATTTATTAATAATGTTACACAGATAATGTCAAAAATGAGAAACTAAAAAGATTTTCTTAATATATTAGTAAGTTCTTCAAAACATGCAAGCTGACACAAACACTGCAAATTATAGAGAAGTAAGATGCATAAAGAGATAATTAAAATTATAAAAAATATTCATAAAAATAAAAACATTTAAAAAACAATTTGTTGCTTCATGCTAGGTTTATTTGTAACATAATGCAAGACAGTTCTATAGATAGATTGTCAATTTTATGTTAAAGTAAATATTTTTATAAATAAATATAAAAACAATTTATAAAATATAAATATTTTCATTGCACATTAAATCATTTAACCACATAAGTTGATATTACTTAACTGGGATAACTATTTACATTAAATTTAAGGACAATTACTAAGGACAAAAATTTAATAAAATCAAATAAATATGAATGATTTTCCTTGGATAATTAGGACAGCTATTTAATTTAAACAATTAATAGAAGCACTTTTGGAAAATTTGGCAAACTAAAAAACAGAAAACGAAAAATGCACCTGCTGATCAAATATTTGCCACAAGTACATTTCTTGAGTTAAAAATTAACTTATAAGTACTTTATATTGATTTTACAATGCAGAAGGGAACCAATGTGGGTTTAGTATCATTATTGGAGGATTGTTTTGATTTCATTTTTAAAAAATACCAAAGCTGACTGAATAATTTTTTTTCATAATATTAATATATTTTAAATGCAACTTTAGAGGAAATGATAAATGTACAAGTGCTTTTCATATGCAGAAGAATTTTTTAAGTATAATTTAAAATAAAACAGGATGAAAGTGAAAGTAATTTATAAAATGTTTTCACATTTAATGATAACATAAGCAAGCAAGACTTATTTATTTGATCTCATTATCATATGTTCTAATTTTACTTCAGGTAACCATATTTAACAGGACAAATCAAACCAGAAATGATGTGCTTCAATTAATCAGAATATACTGCATTTACAAAGACTCAGCCATACAGCAAGAATCGCTGAATATTATTTTACTTATTGAGGAACAGCTATATAAGTTATATAGTATATTATTCTGTTAAAAATATAATACATTCCATGAATATGCAAAAGAATTCCAATGTTAGTTTTCAATAATCCATGCATTTAGTTTGATTTATTTTGATTAATTTTAGTGAATATAGCAAAATGCAAATTAACAATTTATTGATATATTACACTATTTTCAAATTGAAACATGAAGGAAAAGCACAGTTAATTTTTATAATTAAATATGATCAAATAATTTTTTTTAAATGTAGACAAAAAATACATACTCTGTTAGATTATAAGGCAGATTGGTACAAATTTCCAAACAAATATAACAGAAGAATAATTGTTAGAAAACATATAAACAACAAAATAAAGTAAAATTATCACTAAACAAGGAATTAAATATTAAGGATCACAGGATACAAGTAAATAAGATCATGTAAGAATAGTACGTTTCATTTATTTTTAAAATAATGAAGGCACCAAATTCAAAGAATATATAAATAAATATTACCATAAAGGGAACAGCAAAAATTGCATCAAGCATATGTAAATAAATGAGTTTATGTCTATAAAGCATTTTTGGATTAAATAGAAATTTGTAGTTATATATGTATATATATATATATAAAGAGTTCAGTTTAGATATAATGCAACATATTTTACAACAGAATACTTAATAATGTTTAAAACACAAAGTAGGGTAATTATAGACAGTAGAATCTCTATAACAGACACTCAAAAATATAAGACACCTCAATATAACAAACACTTTTCAATTTCAAGGTCACAAGGTATCTGCTATTTAGAAGTTTTGCTGTTAAATAGAAAATTGGAATAATTCAAAAAAGTAATTTTTAATTGATGATAAGATATGACTTGTGCATTATTTCTCATAGTAACTCTCATTATAAAAACTATGAATTCATGCTATATACATGGCTGCATTCATACAGAGTTCTTTTTGGTTATCAGGAATGTTTCTTAGATGAAAATAAAATATTTTTATAAATAACAATTTCCTTGTCTAAACAATCATTACATTAGGATTATTTCATTCATACTTTAAAGGAGGATGCCTCAGATTTTGTAATTTTGGATAATCAACAAATTCAGTTCCATAGTACATGATAACTATCAGAGTAGCAATTATCATCCCAATCCAAAATAAGACAAATAGGAAGGTTTCTGAGCTGTGAACTGAAATAATAAAAATGAAAAATAGTTATAACCCTTTTTTATAGAGTAATTTGTACACTTCATTAAAATCATTCTTCTAAAAACATACAAAATGATACCACAGAATATTTATTGAAAAATTAGCTGAAATTGAAACAAACGTTTTAAAGGGAAGGTAATGTGATATAACCAAACAATACATAATTAAACAATGCAAAAATATTAATTTTTCATAAAAATGAAGGATCAAAAGAATGACAAATCATGTCCATGGACTGTCACAGCATTAATTTGTATTACTTACTGGGTCTGTAAAGTTGATTTAAAACCATTTTTTCATGATACATTTAATGATACATTATAGTGAAAGAGAACAATACTAGTTATTTTAAAACATAGCAATGCATTAAAAGTGTTATTCACATAAAATATTAATATATGTAATATGTATATAAGAAATTGGAAAATTGGTTAAAAAATAAAATAATATGACTCAAGACTTTGCTAGTTAACTGATATTATTTTATTTACAGATCCATTGTACAATAGTAGTTAAGCGAGTTCAACGAAGGTCTCAGAAGCATATATACGAATTTTGAAGGTTTCGTAGGCACCCCAAACCTATAAATTCAACTCGTTTGTATTATATAGTAGCAGATTTCGGACATATATTCGTACATGTAATAATCTGCAGCAGTGCATTTTACAAAAGGTGCCAAAATCAGAAGATCCTTTAACTTAATGATCCTTCTGATTTTATTTGATATCCAAGAACTTATGACAAAACAAAGCTTGGTCAAGACTTGGATGCCACAAACCACAGATTAAGAAGAGTTGCTTTACAATCAGCAATTTCTATCCTCAAAGTTTCTTCTGATTAAATGTAAAATTCCATATAACAAAATAAATTTAGAAAGGGTAAAGAAGATTTTAAAGAGGTTTTTTTTTTTTTTTTTTTTTTTTTTTTATCTTTTTATATGTATATATTTAAAAGTAGAGTTAAGTACACGTGAAAAAATTACAAAGATTGCACTATTCGTTCTGAGGACAGATAGAAATAAGTAAGCAGGGGTGTAAAAATCTCGATACCAGCAGACAGTCTCTTACAATTACATTTTATTAGTTTTTTCCACCTAAATTTTATTAGCATTCTTACAAAAAAGCTTAGACGAAAATTACTGAATAAAATTTAATGATGAGAGACTGCTGGCTGGCACCTAGATTTTTGCATCCCTGTAAGTAAAGGCGATAAAATAGTAAAATTAAACAGAAGTATAAAAACGCAAATTTTGTGAAAGAAAATTGCAAAAATAGCCAAATTTTGCCAAAAGATATAAAAAAAAAAACCAACAGATTTCATCAAAAGATCGTGGAAAAACATTAAATTTTGACTAAAGATCAAGTAAAAATAAAATAAAATAATCTAAAATTTTGGAAAAAAGAAGCACACTTAAAACGCCTAAAAAGAGAACAAAAAAGAAAAAGTTTTTGCCAGGAGTGGATTTTTCTAAATTTTCCTGCTTCAAATCTTTCTGAGTGAATGTGACTCTTGAAAGCACCCATTCATTGAACAAAAAAGTACCCATTTGTTCAACAAAAGTATTCTTTTCTTCAGCAAAAATGTCTTTTTCAATAAATTTGTTTTGCCACTTTTAAAAAGAAATGAGAACAATAGTGATACTTGTTATCTTCTACACTCAAATAAGCATTATTTTATAATTAAACTTTCTTATCTTGCAAATTTTTTTTTTTTTTTAGTAAATTAAATTTCTCTTAATAGCTTAAAAAAATATTGGTTTTGATTATTCAATAATTATTATTAAAACAATAATTCATGAATTTCATTTTTTCTTAACCAATTGAACAAGTATTGCATCCAAAATATGACTTATTATTAGTGGGGATCTACTTTTGTAAAAAAGGGACCCAGATTTTTAGAAGTTCTGGCTCCCGGAGACCTAGGATTTTTCAAGTCCAGTAACATCGCTGCCATTCATATGGAGAATTTTGAATTGTATTATTGGCTAATAAAGTAAACTTCTTCCTGGAAGTTATCAGGTATCCTTTCACTATTGCATGCAACAGATTTCTGATGCACATGGTAGGTGACTTAAGGTCCAGGCTAATTTATTTGAAATTTATAAAACATTTTACAATGTTACTTCAATTAGAGCCATAGTTCAATGCCTTAAAAAATTAATAACAGGGTATTAACTGAAACAGAAAACATTAGAAATTTAAAATACAATTCAAAATATTTAACTTACCTGATGGTATTAACAGAGACATAAAGCACATGGCAATAGCTACCAGCAAAACAAGAGGCAACTAGAAAAAATAAAAATGAACAGAAATGTCAAACTAGAAATTTATAATGTAGAATACTGTTAATTACTAAACGCACTGAAAAAAAAAAGAAAAAAGAAATAAATTTAATGTGATTTTTTTAAACAACTAATACATATTTAAAAATAAAAAATATGTATTGTACAGTTAAACAAAAGTAGTCATTTACTTCTATGAAAATATGAATCTATTAATAAAGCTTTTAAATGACTAAAATCATTTCATTCCAAAATATATAACATCTCACCGTTTGTTATTTCTGTTGTTCTGCTATTATGTACAAATAACTTTCGGAGAAACCAGATTTAAATTAGTATATTGATTATTACACAAAAAATGAGGGGACAAAAAATCCCCTACCCTAAAAAACACCTCATGTTTTGCTTAAGTTTAAAAGAAAACATCTGTTTCTTGTCTGACCCCATTTTATAAAGAGTTTCTTGCAATCTCCATATCACTGATTCAATGACACTCTTAGCAATATTAGGATCTCTTTTCATAATTTGCATAGCACATGAATGTAAAATGATTCAGGCTAATGTAAGATCGTAAGGTACTAAAATAGGTTTATGCTTAGTTTACATCAAACTTGCGCTCTAATTTCATCATAGACAGCCTCTTAAACCAGAATTTTGAAGCAAACCTTGAAAACTATTTGGAAGTAAAATTTGAAATTTTGGAATTGCATAAACCAGGACATAAATATAAATCCATCAAAAAAATCATAGGTTGCAATGCACATTTTTTTTAACAAATATTAATTTCATTACACATAATACAAAACTTTTTAATTAAAAAATATTATTGTATTTAAATTATTTGATATGTTTGGGTTTTTTAGTACTATAGCCACATAAAAATGTTTTCACTTAGGATTTTAAGTTCAGGAGATATTAATAAAAATATGAAAATGTAAATTAATATTAGAAACTCTAGATTTTGAATGTTTATACTACAAAAAATTATTTAATGACATAAAATTTCGTTTCTAGGCATAGTTTGAATCGAAAATTTAAAATATCTTGGCAAACTTGGGTGATGCCTTTGAAAAAAAAGTTTGGACCGATTTCAGTATGTAGATGGCCCTTTAAATAAATTTTACATACAGCATTTAAAGGTAGACCATTTCCAATGTTTGGTACAAGTAACTTTCTTCTACAATTATTTGTTGCAGAGTTAGTAGGTTGTGTTTATTCCCCTCCCCCCCTACAATTATACATTTAATGTAATCATGGCCAAAAAAAAAAAAAAAAAACAAAAAAAAAAAAAAAAAAAATGAAATATTTAAGTTTAATTGAACTGAGATGAATACCAAATCAAAAATTATTGAAGTTCTGAGAAAAGTTCCGAGAAAAACTTACAGCTGAATATTTAAAATCTTTTTTATCCTTCAAAGGGCAGGGTTTTGAAACTCCTTCACCTTCGTCTATTTGATAATTTCCAAGAAATAAGTCGATAGAATCCTAGACAAAAAAGTTAGATAAAAAGAATTATCTACAAAACAAAAATTACAATAGACATAATATTTAGCATTTTGAAATAATTATATACCTGTCTAAATCCATCTGAAAAATTGTTCTTAAAATAACGAACAAGAGAATTCCAGCCATCTTTTAATAAACCTTGTTTGCTCCTTTTTCCTGTTCTGTAAATATAATAAAGCAACAATTTTTTTTAAATACATATTTATAGCTAGGTGTATACAATTATATCAATAAAGAGCTTTTTTCTATAACCATATCCATGCTTAACCAATAATACCTCTAAATAGGATTTAGTTATTCATATTTAGCAGGGATACCATTACAAAACTTCCTTAAGGTAGATGGTCAATTTTTTATCTAATTGTGCATAACTATTAAACAATATACAGTTACATTTTGATATATATATTTTTAAATTAATTATAGTACTTATTGTGAAATGCATTTGTCTCAAATTCAGAAATCTGCAAGAGGAAAAATTTAAAAAATATTTATCCATTTCTATACTCAAAGTGTTTATTTAATTGCTAATGTTTCTACTTTAATTAAACTAGGTAGAATCCGTTAAATTTTGACGAAAGAAAATGTTTAAGAAGGAACTGTTTTTTTAAAAATTTATAATAAACCTACAAAAATAGTTATAGTAAAAAATGGTACGTCTAACTCTTAAACAAACAATATTTATCGTGAAATTAACAAAATACTATTTCTATAAAACGCAGTTGTAGAAATTGTTAAAATTAAACTTTAATCATATATGTAAGCAGTGAAAAATAATAAAGATATGTTATTGTGATAAAGTTATCAATTAAGGTTCATATGCTAGTATTCCAAAGTGAAAAAAAGCAAAATTTACTCAACTTTGACTCAATCATAGATTTTTTTTTTTTTTTTTTTTCCCCTGTGAAATCTAAAACCGGCATCATTTTCAGCATATCAAAATTTACAAATGCACATTTCACATCTGCCTACACCTTTAAAAAAAAAAAATTGGGATTTTAATTTGATCATTTTGATTCAAAACTTGAAATCTCAATGCTATTAGCTGAAACAAGTATTACTGTTGATATTCTTTACGTGTAAATCAAATTTTGTAAATGAAATCAATATTTACTGGGTTTTATAAGAGAAGATATTTAAATTTCAAACTTTTCCCTTTTAATGAGAAAATGGCAACATAAAGATACAGCAATCATTTTTTTCCTTTGCTTTTAATAGAAATGGAGTACTCCTGTTGCTACGATTAGAAAAGTGGTATTAAAAACTACAAAAAAATTAATATTTCAAAAACAAATTAAGATACAGCTTTCAAACAAATTTCATTTAAAAGTACATTTTTTCCCCCTACACAATGGTGTAAAAATTAAAATATGTGCAACATTTAGAATTTAAAAAAATTTTAGTAGCAAAAATTGCAATACCAAAATTCATTTAAAATTTGAAAGTGTTGCCATGTGTAAAATGATGTATGCGTTATGCACAGATGCGTTTGGCCTTTATAATATAGATATGAACCGTTATTTAAACTTTTGTACAATTTCTTAAAAAAGAGTCGAGAACAGTAATAAGGATAAACTCAGTAATATTAAATTCTTTGTGGAGAAAGGACAACTGTCCTAATTGTCAGGCTGGATTTTTTTTTTTTTTTTTCTCTGTAAAGATAGTGGTACTACATATTTCTTAACCAAATCTTTGGCAAAATACTTTGAAGATAAGAAATGATAGAAATATTTTGAAAAATCTACTTCATTTCAATCTTTAGTAATGTACTTTGATGGAAATAAATGAAAGAAATATTTTCAAAAATCTACTTAATTTTTATTATACAGCAGTTTCGAGATCATGATGTTTTAACTATCTTTTTTCTTATATTCAAAACATTATTTTTTTGAACAAGTCTGCATTTGCAGATAAAAGGATTATTTATTATTATTATTAAACACTAGCTGACCTGAAAGCCATTGCTCGGGCTTATTATAATAACCTTAAACTCAACTAAAGTTTGTATGATTTCATATCTACAGAAAATCTTTCAAATGAATCTAATTTCTGGGTCCCAAATGTCTTCAGCATCATCTAGTGTGTTTCAAACAAACCTCTTCCCAAATGGACTTATGACCTCAGTCCACACAGCTGAGACAGCATACCTGGAGTGCTTTGCATGTACTGGAGATAATCGAAAACCAAGTTGAATGAGCCAGAACCCCATAGTAGGCCCATAACATCCAAAACCAGAATACTTCCAAAATCAGAAATGCTTCAGAAGAAAGTGGAACTAAAAACTCAAAAATAATCATAAGCTAAATTGAACGAACCAATTTCCGTTGAAATAGAGCTTGAACAGAAAAGAGAATTCATGGTTAATGTTAATAAATGGTGGTCACAGAAATCTAAAACTTTCAAAATAGAAAAAGTAAATGTATCATAAACTAACAAGGGGCCCACCAAACATGGTGCACACAGATTTTGATGATTTCAAAGTATGTTGTAGGGGTCATACCACTAATTATTCTGGTGAAAGGGTTCCTTCAAATAAGCCGTGGTTTTTGAGAAATCGGGGGTTAAAGTTCAGCATATACTTCAAATATCGATTAGTATAGCTTCTGAATGTGAATTCATGGCGCCATGCTAGCACGTGGGCTTACAGTTCGGAAGGTTGTGGAATCGAGTCCTATCTTGGCCTTTTATTTTCTTTTTTACTTATATTTTTTGCATGTTACAAATTTAATACAAAATTGGGTATTCTACAGTTTTCAACTTTTTGATATTTTCTGAAGAGGGCAGTTTACTTTTTCAATATTTATTATTATTATTATTATTATTATTATTATTATTATTATTATTATTATTATTATTTTTAAAAATGTGGTACAAATGATGAACTGACTGCACTTCAGGGTTCAACTAAAAGTACATTTTGCAACAAATAAATAAATAAAAATGCGTATGTAATTAAAATTTTGAAAAAGTATAAGAAAATTTGAATATTTTAAAATCTCCACCACTTTGATTAATCTAAAAATATTAATATTTAATCACTTTTTTGAAAACTTTCAAATATGTATTACACAATACTGTGCATGGATTTTTAGTTAATCTAATATTACATTTAATATATATTTTCAATTTATATTAAAAATAATTGCATAAAGTGGTGAAATCTAACACATCTTCACATATACTTTCGTTAACAACAACAATAATAATAATAATAATAATAATAATAATGTTAAGAATAATTTCATGTGCATATTTAACAGATATATAACAAAAAAATTGTACAAAACATTTTAAATCTCTGTATCAAATACAAAAAAGCCCTAACATTTTTAAAACATGAAAGTGAAGAAAATATAAACATAGAGGAAAAAAAATAATAAAGTTATCATTTGTGTGGAATTGCGCCGGGTGTATTAACAAAATTAACAATATATCAAGATATCATTGTCGTACGGGTAAAAACGAAGTATTAAATTACTCACAATTAAACAGGCTTGCATTTAATGTTTAAAAACAAAAATCGATTTTTTGATCAGTTTTGAGGTAAACTGTCTCCCCTTAAAAACTTAAGTTTATGTTTATGAATTTTTAGAGAAAATCAGTGTTTTTTACCGAAATTTTTAATCTAAACACAAATCTGATTTATGTCTGAAATCTCTTTTTTTAATACTTACATAACTTATATTCCTTAAATAAATTCATGATAAATGTGTTTAAAAATACATTAAAATTAAAAAAAAAAGTTTAGTCATCTTTTGTATGAGTGCAAATATAAGATCAATAAAAAGAAATCTTCATTTATTCTGATATTACGGAGAAAAGGAAAGCAGATGATAAAAAAAGAAAAAATATAGTATTTTTATATGTATGGTAAATTTTATCTCATTAACAAACGATTTTTGCACTCCAGTTGAATTACGGAAATAGAGTTTTGATTTGTAATAAAAAATAGTTTTAAATGTTATCTGTCATATCTTATTTGTGCAAATGATAAATTTGTTGAGGCTGAACTTGGGAGATAAATATATTTACAGAAAATTGGAAAATTGAAAATTTGGATATCTGGTAATAATTTGCATTTTAGCATTACTGTATTAATATTTTATTACTCTTTCGAAGATATGTATTATTTGAATTATCTAATCCTAAAAACATTTAAGAAATTTCACCCGAAAATTATTTTGTATTATTTATACAAAAAAGGATAAATTTTCATTTAAAACGGTATTAAAAAAAGCGATAAAAAGGAAACATTATTATTTCAGAATTGTGCTTCAAGTAAAAAATGTATATAATAATTAAGAAAAAAAGTTCCCGGCAAAAATTAGTTTTGCAGTTTTGTCAATAGAAATATAAGTTTAAAAATTGCAGCGAAAAAAAAAAAAAAAAAAAAATTCATGAAAAAATTAAAAAATGTAAATATAATTTATTAAGAAAATATCAAAAGCTGTAGCAATTTTTCTAGTAGTAAACGTACTTAAAATTTGTAACACGTAAAAAATATATAAGTAAAAAAAAAAAAAAAAAAGGCGAGGCGGGATTTGATCCCACAACCTTTCGAACTGTAAGCCCACATGCGGGCACGGTGCCATGAATTCACATTCAGAAGCTGTATTAATAGATATTTGAAGTATAAGCTGAACTTTAACCACCAATTTCTCAAAAACCAAGGCCCATTTGAAGGAACTCTTTCAAAAGAATAATTAGTGGTATGACCCCTACAACATACTTTGAAATCATCAAAATCTGTGCACACCATGTTTGGTGGGCCCCTTGTAAGTTAAATGAAACAATTTCTCTTGAAATCAGATCTATAGAATCTGAGGAAAGAATGAGCTACCAATTGGGGTAAGGTGATCTCTCCCCCCCCCCCCCCTCATGTAAATTTAACAAAATCTTTTTAGCATTTTCATTATATTTTACAAATAAATTTCCCTTCTTCCTCTAAAGTTATCCACTTATCTTTAACAGTAATATGATTTTTAATTTATGGCTGTATTGTAAGGGCTCCCAACACATTTTAACCGTCAAAAAGGGGGAAAAGGGACCATTTTTATTTAAAAAGGGGACTTTGGGAGACCATTTTTATTTAATAAGGAGACTTTGGGTGACTATTTTTATTTTAAAAGGGGGCTTTGGAGGACCATTTTCATTAAAAATGGAGACTAAAAGAGAATAGTAACTGTAAAAACATTCCACCAATTTTCCTAAACATGAAAGTAAATTTTTTAAATTACCTCAGAAAATTATTTTAGATGTTATCTTTATAAGTTGGCATAAAAAAATGTAAACAGTTTTATTTAAACACATTTAAACATTTTACTGCAAGAGTACAGAAAGTAATCAATATCAGCATTCACCTTGAAAATTCTCCTTAAACATAAAGAATAATAGTGAGTATTGAATTACAAAAGCATAGCATAACAGTAATTCCTGTCGAATATTAAAAGTTAAAATTAGATTAATTGTTAATTATTAACCCCAAACATAAAATTTAGTTTCTTTTTACACAATAGAAGCTAAGATAAGCTAAAATGTTTATCGAAAAAAGCATAGCATCCCCCTGAAAACTATAACCCCCCCCGACAAGAGATTAAGACCAATAAATCAATTCATAGAAAAATTGAAATTATTTTCATGGTTCCAGTGTGTTTTTTCAATAAAAAAGAGAGCTCTGCCCCATACAAACTATTCTTACTAAATCCCATTCAAACATCACAGACTCTAAAAACACACTAATTTAATTTATTTTAAAAAGATATGGAAGATTTAATAATAAAGAAACAGCCAATAATGATCTTATAAACAGATTTCCATTCATTCCCACTGCATTGAGGGATTTTAAGGTACAATTGGCCACTGTTAGACATTTAATGGCTGTTTTTGTGATTGTAAAATGGCATTTGAAAATCAGTCAATCATAAGAAAATATTGGTTTTTTGAAGCTTTTTAACATTTTAAGAAAATTGTCTTAAATAACACATCTTAAATATATTGCTTTCAATCTTAGTAATTTTCACCAAAATTTCATTTATTTCTTTAATGTTAATATGAGAAATTTTTTTGTAAAAAAGAAATTATTATCTGCACTGTTAAAAGCAACATTTGTTAAAAGAATGACCGAAAATACAAAATAAATCCCTCAGGTAAAAATATTTAAAAATTTAAATGGTTTGGCAATATGATTACTTGGGCATTAGAAATGCGATGTAATTTCTCCTATTTACTGCTTTTAACTTTAATGCATATTAATGTTACCATATACACTTGTGTTTAAATGGACTCCCTCCCACCCTCCACCCCAATTTTAAGGAAAATTTTGAAAAAAAAAAAAAAAAAAATATTGAATTTTCAAGTGTAAGTCAAACTTATTTCTGGTTAGTATGTAGAGAAATAATTTGTAATTGAGGATAAAAATATTAATAAATTTTCATTAAATTAGTAAATTTTTTTATTTATTTTTTTACTTTTTTAATCAGACTTTCTTAATTCAATGTTTTAAACAATATAATTATGTAAAACCAAAGAAGTTTAAACTATTTTGCAATCTATTCACATCAATTCAATGATATTTAAAAAGAGAAAAATCTTTCAGAAATCTATTCAAGCCTTATTTACAAAGGTAAGCAACTTATTAGACAGCTAAAACATAGTATTTCTTTGAATAGTAGGGCTTTCAGGAAAGATATCTAGAAGAATTCTAAAGTCAGAACTTTTTTTTAAAAGAGGATTAAAATGCAAAAAGGAATGCCCCCGTATTCAAGGGAATTCTATTCAATAAAAAAAAAAAAAAAAAAATGGGTACAGAACAATTACAGAGTCATTATTGTTGAGCTTTATTTGCCAATCACAGGAAAATGACCATTGTCTGCTTTTATCTAAACCTTTTTATCTTAATCCAACTGAAGTTCAAAGGCGATTCGCTAGGACTTGCAAAATTCAATGATTATCTTTTTTTTTTTTTTTTGTAAACACAGTGCAAACCTTGTGTATAAGACTACCTCATTTCATTACCTCGTGTATAAGACTATCCCCCCTCCCGCCTCAACTCTCAAATTTCTCAAAATTTCATCAACTTATACACAAGTATATAAGGTAATTTTAAAGTTTTTTTTTTTTTAATATTCACATGTAAATACATTTCTGAAAAGATGTCAAATATTTTCATGCTTTTAAAATGTGATCTCTTAATTCTTATTTTAAAATTTTATTTATCTTTTCAACACTTTCCAACAGAGTTGAAAAGTGTTTATGCTTTCGGTTTGTCTGGCAATCTATCTGCACTCTAACTCTTGTAAATATATTCAGATCGATTAATCGATCAGGCAGTTTGCATTCTTTTGAACTGTAGGGAGAAATGAAAGAGAAAGAAAGGGAAAGAACACTACATGCAGTCGCTGTGTGGATTCAACTATTCCAGAACTATTGCAGAAACATGGAAGAGTCGCTTAAAGTGAATTTTCACACCGCTTTCCCGGGGTTCTCTTTCTTCTGCAAAGAGAATTTTTTTTTTTTTTTTTTTTTTTCTGCTGCTTTCAAATTAAAACTAAGTTTGGATATAGTTAAAAAAAAAATTCCCTGTGTTTTCCAGATTTTTTTAGGATTTTTTCAAAATTCCCTGGATTTTCACTGTTTTGGGTGGGGATTTTGAAATTCCCTGTGTTTTCCCGTTTTTCCAAGTAGCGTGGTAACCTTGTAAAAGTAATAAAAACGCTACAGGGCTGAACAAAAGTATTTAAGTATATTTCCATCTATTATTATAAATTGCTGAAAGAGAAATTTGGACCTGTTAGGTGTTTTTTTGCTAAACTAAATATCTCCATCACATAGTACACATATTTATATACATATTATATATGTACCGACAGATCAAATACAGGGCTGTTCAAAAATATTGGAATACATATTTGGCAATGGACAATATCACATTTTTTAACTTTGTCAGGAATATTACTATATTTAAGAATCAGAATTGTATTAATAGATTTGTTAGTTCAGTTAAATTAACTGTTTTGCCTGCTAAATTTTCTAATTCTTTATTGTAACTGCAATGAAAACAATTTTTAATTCAATTTGTCTTTATCAGAAGTTATAATAGCCGTTATTTAATAAACAAAATAACACTAATGACATAAATAACATTAAAATGCTTTAAATTTATGAAATAAATAAACATTAATACATTTTTGATTTATTAGTGCTTATGTAAGATAACCTTAAGCATTTTTTAAAATTAATTATTAGTACAAAAAAAAAAAAAAAAAATTACAGAATGTTTTATAGAGGTCACATTTATAAGAAAAACAGTGACTTGTATAAACATTCCTTGAAATTTCTGGAATATAAATAAAGAAACTCACAAATAATCAACTGCTTAGAATGCCATAAAACTATAAGCAACTCCTACCTGAGTAAATTTTCATATTTAAAACAAATATGTTACAACTAATATGAAAATAGTTTTGAAAATCATCCTTATAGTTTAGAATAACTATGCATGTTACAAAAACCATTTTTAAATGATAAATTATGTATTCTATGTGAAGAATAAATGAGATTTCGCGATACTAAATCTTGCGCAAATGATGTACATACAAATACAAAACATTCAACAGAGTTATATATATATATATATATAAATTACAGCTGAATTCTCACTGATGTAGAACTGGCTTTTCATTGATGTTTATTTAATATCACATTCATGAATTGAAGGTCGGCAAAAAGGAAATAAAACTTTATACAGTAAAGAGATTCTAAGATATATCTATTAATTAAAACAATCTGAAATATGTCTCATATTTAGAAAAAATAAGAAAATGCTACCTGTTCATGTTTTATATACATGAAGAGTAATTACAGATGTTTAAGATGGATGATAAAAGCTAATTTTAGATTAGATTATATAAATATTAAAATAACTTAAAAATCTAAACAACTGTAACAGAAAAAAATAAACTGCAGTTTACAATTTTTTTTTTTTTTTTTTACAAAATCCTAACATACACAAAATAACTTGATTCAAACAAATGGCTTAAATTCAATTTAAAATTTCTTATGTTTACTTGAAAAACAAGCCTCAAATTGTAAAATCATTTGCAATAGAATAATTTACCTAGTAAAATCAGTTTTCAGAGCCCCTGTTCCAGAGTACTGAATACTACACAAATCAGCATTGTCAGCCCAAACTGAAAGAGATATATAAGTTAGGCTAAATATAAATATATAATTGTGTACAATTAATTAAAAACATAAAATAAATCTTACCATTTTTGAAAACTATTTCAAAATGTGTCTGATCTTCAATTCTTTGGCCATCATTTAATACATTTAACCTCTGAATAAAAAGTACTTTCACATTAAAACACATTTGCATGTACACAAAATAACATACTTTATTACATCAAAATTTTAGGACAATTTAAAAGAATTCAAGTTCTGAAATTTCAACAGAAATAAAAAATAATAATTACAATAGAACTTCTGTTATTTGTCATCAGTTTGTCAGATAAAAATTCAACCATCATTTAAATATTGACTGTTAATTAAAAACACCGATAAACAAGCTTAAATTTTCAACAGTTCACAAGCGTTAAGATGACTTCTATAAATACAGAGCATGATCAGAAAAATCAATATTTTTTTTCAAGTAGACAAAGTAAAAGGGAAGAACTGTTTTCTTATCCTTTTGAAGCTATCATTTTTGTTTCCCGAATGGGTAGGGGGAAATATATATATGTATCATATTATATTATTTAACTATAGTAATAATTCTAGAAGTCAATTTTCTACATGTTTTCTGTATTTTTCTGCATTCTGAAACTCCCATCTTCATTTCCCAGATGTAAATATTAATTGCAATTAATTCAGGGTACATTTGCAATTGTAATGATATCTTTTGTTAAAAAAAAATTTAATATTTACTATTTTAAAAATAAATTAGAGGTAATTTCATGAAATCCTTATGGAAAGTTTATTAACAAATTAATAGAATTTATTATATTTTTAACTTGGTGAAAAAAGAAATTCTAAGCTAATTGACCCACTTTGATGTTTTTAAAATTATTGTTTAAAGAGAAAGAAATTAACAAAATTAATATGTTACATAAAGATCAATAACACTAGAAGATGCTGTTCTATTATTATTTAGGTTTTTCTCAAGAACAAGGAACATTCAGTCAGAACTGAAAATATAATATATCAAAATATCAGAAATTAAATCAGCAATCCTATAACCAGGGATGCCACTCAGAAATTAACAAAAAAGAGGAAATTACGTGTTAAGCAAAATTTATGGAATTTTTCACAACATTTATGTGGGAATTTTGTAAACTTTTTTGTTTAAAATGAACGAAATAAAGATTTAAATTTATAACAAACTATTTTTTAAAAAAAGAAAGTTATCATAATTTTTTTTTCCTTTTGTAAACCTTTAATAAAAGGCTTTCTAAATGTGCATTTATCAAAATGTTTGAAATATTCTGTTAAGAGTAAATAAAAATAATTTTTTCTTTAGTTCACAATATTTTACATCAATTAAGGTAACACAGCAACAGCTTTAGTGAGGAATTTTATGTATTGCATCGTTTAAAATTATTTTATTTAACTAGGCAATAGATTCGATGATTATTTAACAAATAAATAACAAAAATTTGCATTTTTTTTCGCGATCGTTTGACAAGAATCGCCTTTTTACATCGCAAACGTTTGACGAAAATCGCTGCTTTACATCGCGATCGTTTGACGAAGATCGCCGTTTTAAATCACGGTCGTTTGACAAAAATCGATGTTTTATATCATGATCTTTTGGCGAAAATCGCCGCTTTACATAGCGATAGTTTGAAGAAAATCGCCATTTTAAATCGCGATCGTTTAACAAAAATCCCCGCTTTATATCATGATCTTTTGACGAAAATCGCAGCTTTACACCACAAACGTTAGACGAAAGTCGCCGTTTTATTTCGTGATCGTTTGACAAAAATCGCTGTTTTATACCGCGATCATTTCACGAAAATCACCGTTTTACTTCGTGATCGTTTGATAAAACCGCCATTTTATACCGCGATAGTTTGACAAAAATCGCCGTTTTACGTCGCGATCGTTTGTCGAAAATCGCCGTTTTACGTCGCGATCGTTTGTCGAAAATCGCCGTTTTATGTCGTGATCGTTTGGCGAAAATCATCATTTTATATTACGATCATCTGACAAAAATCGCCGCTTTATACCGCGATTGTTTGACGAGAATAGCCGTTTTACTTCGCGATCGTTTGATGAAAATAGCTGTTTTATTTCGCATCCGTTTGATGAAAATTGTCGTTTGATATCGTGATCGTTTGACGAAAACCGCCATTTTATACCGCGATCATTTGATGAAAAAAGCCGTTTTATTTCGCGATCGTTAGACGGAAATCGCTGTTTCATTTCGTGCTCTTTTGAAGAAAATTGCTGTTTTACTTTGCAGTCATTTGATGAAAATCTTTGTTTTAATCCGCGATCGTTTGACGAAATCTATTTTTTTATTTTGTGATCGATTAACGATAATCGCGGATTTTAAAAATTAAAAAAAGCGGAAATTCGCCGTTTGGCGGAAAAGTGGCATCCTTGTATAACAGCATTTCTTCAATTTGTTTTTAAAAATATCAAATAATACAAATTTGGGATATGTTACAAAACAGACTATATGCTGCAGAACATAACAAACAATTGCTGAAGTCTGAGTCAGACTCCGTTTTTAACAAAAATGTCAAAATCTGAGTCGTTAAAAAATAAGCTGACTCAGACTTCAACTTTTTTTGTTAGACAGTTTGAAGTGAAATTAAGCCAATTATGTGCAATATTAAATCTACAAATAGAATTTTTTTTATGTTTGGGCTGTATTAGGCTACCCAAGTACCCAATATATTGCTTGCTATACAGGATTTTCACTACATATTCAGGCCGGATCGAGTCATGACTGAACTTCATTATTCCGAGGAGTGTTGGACACAATTTGTTTGTAAAAATAGCAATAACAATAATGAATTCCAGCTAACAAAATCTTAAAAAATATACTATAATAAATTACAGAGAAATATTTTTTTAAATCTCTTTTTTTTAATTGTGTGCTTTCAAAATTTTAAACCACCCTTTTATTACTCTAAAGTATTTATTCTAAATTACATTAAGTTTCTTAATGAATCTTCATTAGAATGTAATAATCCACGAATCAAAATAATCATTAATGTTGCTATGCTGTATTTTACGGATTGTAAACATATGATCTGAAATATATGGTAACATTTTTCTATAAATATACAGTACAGACCTATTTATCCAGAAATTATTTAACAAAAAAAAAAAAAAAAACAGTTATCCAGACCGATATTAAAATACACTTATTCAAAAAAATTGAGCCATACAGTGCCAGTTTCATTTGTATATTGCTTTAAACATTACAATATGCATCATATAATTTGATTCAGACACTTTCGATTTGAAATGGAAGCATGTTTAGTTATATATTAGATATTTTGATTTTTATACAGAGGAAAAAGGGCAGTTCCCCCCCCCCCCCTAAGATATTTCTTTAAAATACCTTCTTTTAAACTTTGATTAATAACTGATTTTCTTGGGATCCAATTCTGACTAGTTTAGTAATTAATTTGAGTTCAAAACACACAGCCACATACATTCTACAAATCAGATCAAATGGAAGATACTTTGATGCCCAATCAGTTATCCAGAAAACACTTTACCCACAACTATTTTGAATAAATTGTTCTATATGATATATTCAGCATTCTTTAAAAGAATCTTAATTGTATAGTATAAAAATTTGAATTTTTTTAAATAGAAATTGAGTTGGGCCAGGCCATATTTCATTGATTTTTATGTGTGCCAGGCATGTTTTCACTGATTTTTGCACAGGTCTTGTGTGAACTGCAAAAACATAAACAGGCAAGGTTGAATTTTTAAGAGTCTGGTAATGGAAATTTTGGCCTAAGTAGATCTCTAATCAGAGATAATAGGAAAACTGCAAATTTCAGCTATTTTTGGAGGATAAGGAATCCAAAACAGCATTAAATTGAAACCTTTTTCACTATTTTAATCCCAGATTCTTCAGGTTTGTAGAACCAGAAGTAATTTCAAAATCATAAATCCCTCCTCCCTTTATTTTCTTGTGTGCAGAACTGAAACTAAATTAAAATTGTAAATATTTTAATTAGCATTGGCAATTACAAAAATAACTATAAAATAGTGAAATTTTGTTATCTTTTTCCTTTTGATTTTTTAAGGTTTGCAGAACCCAAAATAAAACAAATTGTAAAATTAATGCAGGAAATGTAAAATTTTCACATTTTCTTTAGAATCTGCAGAACATAAATTATTTCTAAAGTAGTGAAATTTATTTGAGTCTGGAGGACACAAAAAGGTAAAATTTCTTTTAAAATCTTAAGAACAGAATTAATGCTAAAATAGTGAATTTTTTGTTTTATTTTTCTTGTATCTCCTCATAATTTTAACCAACATACAACACTAATATATTATTCAGAACAGAGTCTCAGTTGGAGTCATTAAAACTTCCAGAATTTGAGTCAGAATTAGCCATTTTGTCCATTTAAATACATTTCCATAAAAAAAAAAAAAAAAAAAAAAGAAAGAAAAGAAAGAAAGGTATTTGTGTTTATTACTTACGGTTTTTCTTCTATGTTGTTTTTGTTAAAAATTTAAATTTTAAGATTTTTTTTTTTTTTAATGACAATTTTGTAAAATACAAATTATTAAAATGAAAGTTGAAGTGGAACACACTTTTATTATGATATACAAAATAAAATTAATACAATATAATTATATGCTAACCAAAAAGTAAATAAAACACAACCTTCAACTGAAGCTGCAATGATTCCCTAGCTAAAAGACTTTGGACTACATTTGTACGATCTAAACAATCAATACAATTTGTGCGGAATACACCTTCTTGTTGGCATGGAACACTTCCATCTCTGAGCATCATAAAATAGCTGTGACAGGAAATAAATGCAATTAATTTAAGCTACACAAGCTGCTATCAGTATAATGTTATGTTTTGATATTTTAAGAAATACAAACCCATGATCTATCAAATCTTGTCTAACACGATCAATCAAAATTGATAATCTATCCCACCGCATTTTTCGACATTCACGGTGAAAATCGAAAGCTTCATATCTGAAAGGAAAAGTATAAGATCACAGAGCATTGAAAATAAAGACAGGAAGTAAACAACATTCATGTTCGTATAGTTTCTCCCAAACATTTGCAACAGTTGCTGCAGTCTGATTACCTCTTACTTAAAAAAAAAATAACATCCATCTTGTCTCTCATAAAGCCTCTATGTTCCTTTCTAAAAAAAGTGCCCTTACTCTTTTTGTATTATATATATTAATTTTTCATAGTAAAAACAGACTCATTGTTGTCTTAAAAAGAGTATCCTGAATTCTAAATATTAAAAGTAGCTTTAAAAATCCAACAAATGTTGTCTTTTTTTCCATCAATAGCATTTTGCCACTTTTTAAATTGAGAGAAAAATATATGCATATAATAATTATTACTATATTACAATCACACTGATTCAAAAAACTTAGAAAAAAAGATCAAAAGGGAATTTTTTATTTTTCAATTATGCGAAAAGTGTGCAAACCAAGAGTTGAACCCAGGACATTTGGATTAATGTTTAATACTCTAAGACTGGGATATTCTGGCCAGTGTTCTCGCTGACATTTGACCAACGTTAGTAATTTGGCTAATTAAAAATAAAAAACATTCGCCAAATGAAAAAAATGTTAGCCAAATAGATTTGCCGTGTAGCATTAAAAAAAATTATCTTTAATCCTTTAATGTACCCTCTATTTTTTCAATATGTTCTAAAATAGCCTCAGTTTTTATAATTGCGACAATGATTGTTATCAATCTAAATTCAACTATTCGCGACAAATATGTTAAAAAAAGTATATGTTAAAAATATGTAAAAATGCATATGTATGAAAAACGAAAAAAAAAAGAAAGAAAAAAAGCAAAATTTGAGCGCTTGCAATTTGGCGAATCTGATCGCTTGTTTACTCGCCAAATGAAGAATTTAGTCGCAATTTGGCGCATTGGCGAGCGACAGCGAGAACACTGATTCTGGCCCAAACAGTTCATTCATATCACCCTATAAAAATTGACATTTGGCAAATCAGCTGCATCATTTATTAGCATTATCAATTCTACAAAACACAGCTTTACAGACTGAATCTAAGCCAAAGAGCTCCATTGCATAGGACCCAGAATACTAGTATATGCAATCAAAAAATTATTAATTTCAACCAAATTGATTCTGGGAACTAGATGAAACTGCTGAAAGAATTTTTAATAACACACTGTGCGAAAAAAACAAAAGATTGTGAGTTCAACTAGTGGCAGGGTTAGAAATTAACAGTCATTAGTCTTCAAATGCAACTAAATTATTGCATTTCATGATCACAATATCATGCCAAGTCGTCAAAAAATGACACTTAGCCTTTTTTTCAATTTAACTTTTGTTTAACAAACAATTTTTTTTGTTCTTTGGCACAAGTTTTTCTCTGATCTTCAACTAATATCTGGTTAAGAGACCTGATTTAAAAAATTAAATATCCTTATTTCAGTTTTTCAAAGTAATCACTGCAAGATTGTCTGAAATAAACATTGGACATAAAACAAATTTATTTTTTTAAGTATGCAAAGGTTTTTTTTTAAATTATTATTATGCTTTACACATTCCTAAAATATGATATTGTATCATGAATGCATTAAAATTTTAG
The DNA here is from genome assembly GCA_964019185.1 of Maratus speculifer. Lineage (NCBI taxonomy): Eukaryota > Metazoa > Arthropoda > Arachnida > Araneae > Salticidae > Maratus > Maratus speculifer. The sequence continues at coordinate 291,673,351 of OZ025296.1, forward strand.
TACATCCTCCCCCCCCCCCCCCCCCACACACACAATATATATGTGTGTGTGTAGAATTTGTGAATATTTTTAAATACCACACCATAATTGGTACCTAGAGGTTCATTTATTTGCTAATTTTTTATTTTCTGATTATCTTGATTTTTATTCGCAGGATTTTTTAACTTAGCCTTGATTGATCTAAAAGAACAAATGTTCTTTCTGTTGATATAATCACTTGATAATCTGTTTTGTATGATGCACATTAGCTTTATAAAAAAAATAATCTAAATGTCTTTATAGAAAGAATCCAAATATCAGGTTTAGTCAGATTTTACACTTTTAAAGAAAATCAGCTTTTATTTTGCTTTAGGGCGATTCCACGAAAAGTGGTCCTGGCAGAGTCGAAAAATAAATTCTCAAAATATAAAAAGCAATGTTTTTTTAAAATAGAAGAATGTATGCTCCTTCTTACTTAAGTGTCTGTTTTCATCTAAAAAAATTTTTTTAATTATATTTTAATCAGCGATTTCAACAATTAAAAAATCAATAATAAAAGAAGTTTTAATGGTATAAATTCCAAAGTTATTTTCGCTTAAACATCAGACATAAATTGAAAATTTTTGCTGTGTATCAATAAAATAGATACTTTTTAAAATTGTGTGGTATAAATTTATTCAATTAGGTCATTTAATTAACTAATAATTATGCAAATTATACATGCCATTTATTTTAGTCACTCACGTAACACTTAACATAATAAAGTTTGATTTTCTTGCAAAGTTAAATTGATAAAAAGAAAATATTAGAGATTATAATGTAGTATTGTACATAGATGATGCAACATAACTTTTTCATAAACTGAATACATATAAAATATATACATAAGGCACTTAAATATTGTCACACACGTAACATTTTCATGTGACTTCTTATTGAATTTCAGATACGCCTTTTTATTTTGATATCATATTGAATTACAAACATAAGAATCACTAGAAATAGTAAATATCAGTCACCAGAAATATAAAGTATCAGTCACCAATGTAAAAAATCTAGTGCAATATTAAAAATGTTTATTAAAAAATATACAGATCATTTGTATCAAAAAATATTTATTTTCTTCTAAATTGTGTGGGAAAATGGAATAAAGAAAAGACCTAGGAAGAATTACATGGCTATGTTTTTAAGAGAAGCATATTCTATCTATCAGAGCTCTGTTGCTGATTCTTCTGTTTCATTCTCTAAATTCTGTTCCCTCCGTCCTAAAAAATGTTTTGGTACTAAAAGATACACCAAAGGATCAGTGTAAGTGTAAAATTCATGAAAATTTTATTTTAATGCTAGATGCTACTAACATAAAGTATGATAAGAACTGGTTGTCAAAAATGCTTTGTGATGACAATTTTGAGTCAATCTGTTGGAAAGGTGAATGCTCCTTGTGCAAGAACGGTAATTTTCTGTCCATTAATTGTGATATGTCTGATAAAGTCATTTAGAAAGAATGGATTAAAGATCCAGAAATTGAAAGACTTCAAACAGTATCAGGATGCTACAGTGAGCTTCTTGATAACATAGTGATTGGACTGTCTGAATTGCAAGAACATGTAAGGGTTAAATGGATTCAGTCAGCATCTTTTGAATACGATAAGTCCAATTTTAGAGTTTTACAAGTTGATTTTGCGATGGCATACAGTTGTGAATACCAAAATGAGGTACAATCTGCACTATGATCCTGAGAAAGTATTCAACTGTTTACAGCAGCCTTTTTCAATAAAGGAAAATGTAAAACTTATTTAATATGCTCAGACACTAAAGATAAAGGTAAAGACACTATGTATGCTTTTTTGGAATTATTATTTGAAACAATAATTGAAAGTGAAGAAAGCTTTTTAGAAAGTGAGAAAATTCCTTTTATGATTTATAGCGATGGCCCATCTTCAGAATTTAAAAACAAATTTATTGTAAAGGTTCTTCATTTATTCTCATATTAGTATGGAGGTGAATGGTACTGGAAGTATTTTGCAACCTCACATGGCAAAGAAGAATGTTGATGGGGTTGGCGGAAGAGCAAAATCTCTTGTAAGATAAAAAAAACTGAGTAAATCTAACAAAGTTATTGTTCAGTCATCAACTGATTTCTTCAATTTAATAACAGAACTCATGCCTTCTACTAAAATATTGCTGTTAAACACGATGATATTTCTGCTAAGCTAATTAAAGATTGTTCTGGGAAAAATGTGAAAAATATTCCAGGCATACAAAAAATGCATGTAATGTCTGCTTCAAACGGTAAAATTAACTTGTGGCATATAGATATAGATGATGAATCTGTACCAGATTTAACAATAACTTATTGTGAGAATACATTTACTGCGACTGCAGAAAATCTTCAAGTAGGTGAATGGTGTATTGTTAAATATGATGACAGGGAGTATGCAGGCAAAGTCCTTTCTATGCAATCTGGAGGTGAAGAAGTGAAAGTTTCTGTTATGATCCCTTCAGGAAAATATTGGAAATGGCCAGAGACGCCAGATGTTTTACGGTACACAAAAGCCCAAGTAGTAAAAAAAATAATGCCACCAACAATAGTAAACAATTGTGGACACTTTACATTTTCCTTTTAACATGTTGACTGTAAAGTTATTATCAGTTTAGGAGATAAACCATTCCTTGGAAATCATTTGATCAATTGCATTTCATACGGTCACCACGTAACACTTTCAAGTCACACACGTAACACAGGCATTCAATTTTTTTACTGTTATAATTTATGAATTTTTAAGTTGTTTGCATATGGAACATTTAGTTTATACATTTAAATACACATAAAAAATAATCTGTATGTTTCACTTGGAAAAACTCACACGAAATCAGAAAATAAGATACAATGTTCATTTTTTTCCATTTTCTGAGTCACACACGTAACAACAACTTTGTTATTTTTTTTTTTTAAAGAAATTATTACTCTAGAGTAAAGATGTTGCTACAAAAATGATTCTATTTATGTCCTGTAATAAAAATAAAAAAAGTATAATGTTACATAAATAACTTAATTTTCAAATGTGTCTCATTTTGCAAAAAAACACTCTCTAAATGTCACACACGTAACGGTGGAATCGCCCTTTAGCGATTGACACAGCAATAAAGTGTTTATATAGAGCTCTTCCTCCTTTGCTCTTAACACATAAAAATGGAAACAATATTATTGTTTATATGGTTATGAAAAGAAATGAGGAAATATAACATAAAATTGCAACCATGTAAAATTGCAACCAGTTTGGCACCTAGAAAAAAAATTGTAATCATCAATTGACACATTACTTAGAATTCCTAATTTCTAACCCTAAGGTCTGGATGTTTTATACACAGAGATAACAGGGAGAAATTTTTTTTTCAAGTTCTCAAAATTAATAGGGTTGAAATATATTAATTTTCTTTATTGTATGGTTGTATGTACTTAATGAGTAATGGAGTTCCATGACATGAGATTTTATCCATATAACTGCAACAGAGTAGATGATAATACTAATGAATAATGAATTGTTTTACAGAGGAACATATTAATGATTTACAGTTATGAAAACTTAGACTTTTCCTTCACAATGGAACAAAACATTACTTCCTTTCTTCCTACATGCTTTCTATTTTTATGAATAGAATCACATTTGCTTTGCACATAGACTACATGACCAATCTTTATTCACTGATTGGAAAGTATATGAATAATTGTATCTTTAAAATCATTCAAGATCATTCAGTCAGTATATCACTAGCAGATTATGCCAAAGATTATAATTTGATTGTTGGTATGAAAACTTTTCACTTAGTTATAGTTAAATAATTCTTTTAACCTCCTTTCCCAGTTCTTTGAAGATTCTAGAATTTTAAATATTTTCATGCAGGTACAAAATGATGTAGATATGTTTCCTTTGTTTTTAAGACTAAAAATATCACAGAAAATAATTTATCATTTTAAAAGACTAATTTCTTATTTAAAAATCCAGATATGAATACAAATGACTTAACACTGACAGAAATAAAAACTGTCTAGAGATCATGATCTTCAAAAAATATATAAGATAACACAGATTCACCCAACTGAGATGTAATCTCTGAACATTCATCTTACTATGAATAGAATTTCAAACATTTAGTTAATAATGTTGAAATAATAATTCTTAATAAAACAGTATAATTTATCTACATTCTACCAACACTTTTTTTAGAGATAAATTTGAATAAGTTATCAGAGAAAAAAATAATTGCCAGAGACTCAAGAAACAAGTACATGTAATTAATCCTCTAAGTGTTTGGAACATAATATTCCGTTTACTAAGCTCCAGGTTTCACTGCAATATAAGCAATATTTAAAATAACACAATTCTATAGATTTAATGAATTTTCCAATGCATGTTCCAATTATTAATACTTCCAAGGATTACATTCATATTTTTAATTAAGTTTTTTCTATAATGTTGAAAAAATCATATTTCTGAGCATTAAAAAAAATGCAGAGAAAACATCATTACAATTTTACCCATTTGCAAGACGCTTAGAGGGTTAAAGAAATAATGCACAGATAGAACATATATATTAATTTTTTGTTAAAATTAAAATTTTTAAAAAAGTAATCTACCGTATATTACTTACTGTTTATCAAATAATATTACAAAAAATTCAATTTGATGCTTTACACTATATTAATTCAATAATTTTAATATTAGGCTCAATTCTGATAGAGCAAAACAAAAATTTATTCTGGATTTTTACTAATTAAGTTTTTTTTTTTAATTTGTTAGGACTCATAATGTTTATTCACTAACTTAGTGCATGTTGAACTGAAGAGAACTAAAAGAACTGAAATAAGTGGACAACGAATCAACAAGGTGTTGGATATGGTCTAAGCATCCACTGCATTGAAGCTAGATTCAGATAAAATTAGACACATATTTGCACTATAAAATACTAAAAATTAATTTTTTTTTTATTTGAAGTTATAGGAGAAATTTGATACTATAAAAGGTGATTAAAAATAACGCTAGTTTATACGGTTTTTGTACCCCAGCTGAAAGTTGTTAATTTATTGTTTATTTAGATAGAGTTATCCAGAAAATATTTTAAAAATTCTGTCATGTCTGGTTTAAGAAATATTTACAGTGGAGCATTGTTTAAACAATGCCGAAGGGACTATGGAAAAACGTCGTATAAACAATAACATTGTATAATCGATTTTTACTTCTAAAACTAGAATTAATTTTGTTTTCACTAAATTTTAACGCGTTGATTTACATAAATTTGTAAACAAACCAAAGCAAACAAATAACCAATTAATAAATAAATAAAAAGGGGGAAAATTAGTAAGCAATTTAAATATACGTATCTTTATTGATTTTTTACTTTTGATCGTATTACGTAGTATTACAAAAAAAATTGTTTATACTGAGGTGATGTTGATGTTGGGTTATAATTAATGATTTCCGCAATGACTCAAGGACCTGAAAAGTTTTTTCGCTGGTACTGTGGCAAATAAAAAAAAGTTCTTTGTGTTTCAATGCACAGCATGGCCAACTAAAATTCGCTAATACTGATAACAATTAGAAAAAATAGTCTAACAATTAGAAAAAATAGTCTAACAAGTCGGGAAAGCTGACACCCTCCCAAAAATAATGACTCCAACAATGTAATCTGTTATGCATAAGCTGATTTTTTCGACTAATTGAACACCAACTCACATTGTTATCAAGAGGGTTACATTTAAACATGCTCTTTGGTGTCATTCATAGCTGCCAACTTCCGCCAGTTCTTAAAATACACGAGAAAAATAAACAAAAACAAACCTTACAAATTCAAAAAATCGACATATAAACGATTTTGTGAGTCATATATATAAGATATATTTTTACATTAAAATGCATAGAAATGAATTGGGACCACTCTAAAACATTGTATAAATGTAAACGTTGTATAAGCGATCGTCGTATAAACGATGCTTTACTGTATTTACTTAACTGGATTACATAATTTTGGTATTAATATTTTAAAAAAATCAAAAATGGCTAATTTTTGCCTTTGTTTTATAGTTATTTGGATCAGTTTCTCTTATAATGGACCAACAGTAATCCCCTAACATGTTTCCACCACAAAATCCCTCATGTTGTTCTTCAGAAACCTTTAAATCTTGGTGAAAACATTCCCCTTGTTTGTCACTCATACTTCCTAAGTTTTCAGGGAAAAAACTCAGATGCTAATGCAGGAAATGAATCTTTAATAACATGTTTACGCCCATCTGTTGAAAAATTTTCAATAAATCGGCAACAATTTCTACTGTAATTTTCACTTTTTTATTTCCCAAAAACTCTTTCACAACAATTTTGAATGGTTTCCAAGCAGATTTTTCATTAACAGATAAAGAGCTTTCAAACTGAGAATATTTCATAATATTACGGATCTGTGGGGCAACAAATATCCCTTCTTTCAGTTTTGCCTCTGTAATGCTTGGAAAGATTTTTTGTAAATACCGGAAAGCATCATTGTTTTTGTCAAGCGCCTTCACAAAGTTTTTCATGAGTCCCAATTTCATGTGTAAAGGGAGTAGAGTAATTCTATTTGGATCTACCAATAGATCGTGTTTGATGTTCATTTTTCCTGGAATATACTGGTTCCGAATTGGCCATTCTTTTCTTACATAATGATGATTTGCTCGGTTGTCCCACAAACAAAGCAAACAAGAGTATTTTGTGTAACCACCCTGTAAACCCAATAACAAATCGATGACTTTGAAGTCACCGCACACTTTCCATTGGTGTTCTTTATACTTTATTAAATTAATTAAAGACACATCGTTTCATAGCTCTCTTTACAAGTCACTGCGTGTCCTATTGGTATAGATGGCTTCTTATTTCCATTATGTAATAAAACAGCTTTTAGACTATATTTTGAAGAGTCTACAAATTAGCGCCACTCTGTTTCATCATAGTTTTGATTCATTGCTTCAAAAAGTCCTGGGATATCACTACAATAACAATATTCACCTTTTTTGAAAAATTTTGAGTAAACTTTGCTTCTGTTTCTAGACAACACAACTTTTGAGTTTGGTGTTAATAAGTTCCATTGTTGTAGGCGAGAACCAAGAAGCTCTTTTTTAGATTGTGATAATTGTAAATCTCTTATAAGATAATTTAATTTGGCTTGGTCAATTAAATGAGGAGTCTTTTCTTGAAGAGAGAACTTGTCAGAATCATTAGAAATCGATTTGAATTCAACATCACTTTCATTGTCATCTCCTAGTATATTTGCACTTTAAATACCGAGACAAACTGGATGTGGTAGATCTTTCGTGTGTAAAATGAGCTTAGTAACAGACGGAACTTCGACATATATAATGTTCGCCTTATTTTTTGTATTCTATCCCATTGTCTTCGTAACACAAAAGTAACAATCATTTTCATGATTACTAGGTTCTCTCCATAGCATTGGTGAACCAAATGGAAGGTGTATGTTTTCTCTGATGACTACTGGAGTAAAACAGCTTTTGCAAAACACATGAGGCACCCACTTTTTATCTTGGTTTGCAACAGGAAATCCAAAATAATGAAGATATGGACTTTTAACAATTCTACAATGCCCCCCCCCCCTTTTTTTTCCTTGAAAATATAAACTGCTCACAAACATAGCAAAAATGAATCAGAACTTTGTTTACACTTTCTACACAACATTTTAATTCAATCTGAAGCAAATATTTGCTGTTTGAAGCGAATAAATGAACATTAAACTGTCGTCACCACACTGTGTATGTAAAAAAAAAAAAAAAAACAATTGACTGCAGAAAGAAAATTGTGACGTGATAGAATATTTCTGCTTACACTTTTAGGTTTAAGGAAGGTAGACTAATACACTTATATACATTTCTTTTGGGGTATATAAAAAAAAAGGTGAAATTTGTAAACTAGTGTAATTATATGACTGACAATGGAAACACAAACCTAGATATTGTGATCTGGATGCAAGCTAAACTGATAAATGATACTTTTAAACCAGACTTAATTTTCTTACACTTTTCCATACTTAATGAATCACTTTCTAATATTAAGAAAAATGTTACACTACACATATACATACATTCCCTTAAATATTTTGTAGATGCATTATAAAATTAATTACATGCAAATTTTATATGTTTATGAGTCATCCTTTTTTTTCATGGCTAGAAAAAGCGAAATACAATAATAATAATAATAATAATAATAATTACCTTCAATTTTTAAATTGACATATATACTATCAAATAATATAATATATAGCATGGACAATATTTAAGTAAAAAATAACCAAAAGGAAAAAAAATGAAAATTAATTTACTTTATATTCTGATTTCCACATTGACTAACTATTTCTTTTAATGAATTTTCTAGTACTTTTTCAGGACCTTTGTGATCAATCTACAACAGATATAAATACTAATGAATAAACATACATAAATGAAATGTGCAAGGGAAGTATAATATTTATACTTACAAGGTTAATTATTACTTGCTGCCCGTAATTAAATATCTGATTATCCATATGCCTTTGAAATCCATCTAACTAAAAATATAGAAAAACAAGTACAAAAACAATATTTTATCAGCACATATTCATACAGAATAGTTAAGTAACAGATAATAAAAAAATCTTACATGATTATTGTTATTTAAAGCAGGTCTTGGCTTATACTTCAAATTTGGTAATTGATTCCAAAATAAAGGAATTGAACCTCGAGTCTACAAAAACATTTAAAAAAGAAATATCAGTATAAACATTAATAAAAGATAGTCAATAACAAATATGTCAAAGAAATTACATGTACCAGATTAAATAAGAAAGTCTTGTTGGCAGAATCTCAGTCAAAGTATGACAATTTTGCAGAATTACATAGCTTTTTCCATAGTTGTGAACAAAAATTTTAATTTGGCTTCTAGTGAGAAACACTATATTTTTCACTGAATAACTGGATTGTAACCTGGTGATCTGTGGAAAAATTATCTTTACATAAATTATCAGCCATGAGATTTGTTTCATTACTTTAGAAACCCCTTGTGTATTTTCAGCCCCTGTAAATATTGCTCAATTCAGATACTGCTAGCTGTGTACTTAACATTTTGAGATCTGAGCTACTTCAATTGCATATCTCCATCTGGATTAAAGATATTTGGTACTTTTCATGATTTTTAAAAAAATACTTGGGAGATATACACTATATTTTTTATTATAAACTTCAAACTGATCTTATTCATAATGAAGGAATAATTTAAATATTAAAAATTAACATTTAATAAAAAAGCATGTTTTAAAATTTTTTAAAAGGTTCCTCATAAAAAAATTTTTTAGCATAAAATTTTACATAGACTTAAATAAAAACTTACCCAAATTTTCTAAAATATCTGAAAATAGACTTTATATCAACATTTAGTAAAGTTTTGCTTTTGTGCAGTACATTGTGAAGCTTAGATTTGCACAAAGATCAACACCACAAGGTTTACATGAAATTCAAATTAACCTCTGATTCTAGATATTTTCATATACTTACTTTTGTTTAATGCTGCCACTTTTTTTTTAAATAAAAAGTTTGTAGATAATATCTGAAAACACTGTAAACATATACAGTAGGTACTTTTGTAGCTCAAAGAATTAAAAGTTGATTCTGAGAAACTCTTGGGTTTAGTTCCTTTCACCAAAAATGGCAACCCAAATGACACTTAGATTTAGAACTCAAAGTGTTAAACTTCCTTTCAAAATTGACAGGAAGTAGGAAAGGAAATATTTCTTGTTGAGTTGCCACAATTGAATTTTTTTTAATTTCATTTTGCCTCATTCAAGATCCTTAATGTCAAATAAGAGTTATATGACTATCCTCCTTCTAAATCCTTCTAGGTAGTCTTAAATAACCCAGAGAAAAATTAAAGGGAAATGATTCATAAAAACCATAATTGATTTAATAAAAAAATATATATCTTTGACTTTAATACATTTTTTAAAAAAAATATGAAACTTGTAATTAACTTAATTAAATTCACAAATGAAGTCATGAGGTTTGAAGTTCCATTAATTAAATTATTTTAAACTATCCTCTTTTTAACACACTGACTGCTAAAAACTAAAAGAGTGACTTTTTCCCAGACATTGACAAAGTAGTCTTCAGTATCTATTGAGGCAATTTATAATTCCCAATTGTACCATTGTGTGTTAATTTTATAGAATTTTAATTGAAAAATATCAAATTTTAGTTATTTTACACATTGAACACTTCAAATTGAAATCAGTAAACATAAAAAATGACAAACATAAAATCAAAAATACAAAAAACTAATTTCAAAATTACAAACAAGAGCAGCCCGGCTCATCTACTGTCTAAAATCTAAGAAGGAGAGGGCCAAATCAGATAATCACAGATTTTGATTATTTTAATGTATGTTGTAGAGCAGAGATCCCTTAGCCACACCCACAGGTTCAATAGATTTTATACAACACTTCTCAGTTCCTGAGAAACAGGGTGATGGTAGAGGGAGGTGCCTAATATTATGACACAACATAACATAATATTAGACCCCCCCCCCTCCTGTTTTTCAAGAACTAGCATGCATTGTATAAAACCCACTGAACTGAAGCTAAGGAGTCTCTACCCTACAACATATTAAAATAATTATAATCTATAATTATCAAGGCATGGGTGCAAGTTAGAAATTTTGCCAGGACTGAAAACATTTTGAATTACCCCCCCCCCCCCCCTCAATCTTTAGGCAAAAAACGTGTTATTTTCGCTATCATTTTTCGTTTTCGGCGATTTTTTCGTCTCGCTTCCGTCCTCAGAAACTTTTAAAAGGCGGAATTCCGACCTGTGGATGGAAAACTTGCACTTATGTATCAAGGTTGGCTCTCTCCTTATAAGTGTTCTTTGACAAGTCCTCTCTCTGTGAAATAATCTCAGATTACCCCTCTTGCACCCTCTCTCCACAAGAGTCACACCCCTAAAACCAGTAAGTTCCTATAGACTAGGATTACCAGGCCTTCATAATCTGCACATAGGTGGGTTTTGTATGGATATGTAGCAAGCACAAAATAGAGCTGCTTCAGCAATTCCATTGTTTTCTCAAAATTTCATTCAGGTCACTGACAGGACTATATTTGCAGTATGCGGAATAATGACACTAGGGAATAACACAGACCCCACCATGTATCAACTATTTACAAAACAGTGTGTATGTCAAGATGGCCAGCCACTATGTGACAACATGTAAACTACAATATTCTTTTAAACATATAGAAAAAAGTAAGAACATTATGGAGAAAAGAAAAAGAATGTGGGTGGGGGAAAATTAATTATGAACTTTGTGACAAATGGTAAATTTATATTGATACAAATCATTACAAAAGAAATGTATAATTGATATTGATAATTTTGCTAGCTTTAATTAATGCTAAAATCTGATCATTTAATTTAAAAATAATTTTGAACTCTAGGAAGAGGAAATAAGAAAAAAAGAATAAATAAATAACATGCAGAATTTTATTAAGACCAGAATAAAAGAAAGTAGTTACAAAATACAGGAAGCTTCTAACAAAAATTTAATAAAACCAGGAAAGTTTTCAAATATGGAATTACACAAGCATGTTTTTCTACACCATAATTAACTACATGCTTTTTTATAACATAATTAACTGCTTTGAAGAACACAAACTCATAATATCATGCTTAAGGTTAAAATTTACATAAGAAAACCATAAATGATAGTAAAAATTAACTCGAAACATACCTGAACAAAGGAGCTCTTGCAACCATCACATTCAATAATTTGTTCTGTCTCAACAAAATTAGCAGGATGACCATCAGAATCAAGACCACGCATGAAGAGACGAGTACCAGCTCTGAAACAACTTCTGCGAGATATCAAAATCCAGGAGAAAGGTCTTTGATTTATAGAACATTGCTTGATTGAAATAACTTAATCTGAGTTAATTTCAAGAACATATGAAGGATTTAAGTATGGATAAAATGTGGTCTTTGAAAAATATGTAAACACATCATCCTGATGAGCTATCTTCTAATAATACATAATTATACATTGTAATAAAATCATTCCTGATAAAGGAAAATATAGGATGATTCATAAATAAGTATACAATTTCTTGATGCTGTAAAGCATGAACAGTTTAAGGCATGCTCCTTAAATGCGAAATGTAAGGTAGGTGTACTTAAAGTTTTTTTCTGATTGCTGAGGGGAATGATGTAGGCAATAACTTCTCATGAATAGTCATTGTCAGGTGAATAAATGTCATATGATGAGTAAGTAGAAATGACTGTATCTACAGTGGAAAAGGCATTTTGTGCTCTTAAATTGAGCAGATTCATGGCATTTTTAAACAAAATTAAAAAAAAAAATATTTATAATTAGTTTTTATTTATAATTATAATCTATTTATAATTAGTTTAAAAAATTTGAAAATAGGGCTGTTTGTGGAAATTTCAAAGCTGGCAAAGATGATAGAGTATATCAGCAAATGTCATCCATAAAGTTTGCAAGTCTGTACAACAAAACTCAGGAACATAAATATGGAGGGAAGTCATGAAGCAAAGATTTTATAGCTATGCAGCATATATCATGGTCAGGTACTCAGCCTACACATGGGATTTTCAGTATTCAATTTCAAGAAAGCTTGATATTCATTTTATCTTAGAAGGTTTAAAAATTGAATGTAATTTTAGAACATATTGAAAAAATAAATAAATAAATAAACAGTAAGATGCTAAAGGTTGTTTTCTCAATGTTTCACAACAAATCAATTTTGCTAATAATTTTAAAATTTGGCTACAGTTTTATTTCTGACTAGCCAAATTACTTAAGTTTGTCAAAAGTCAACCATAATTTTTGTTACAGATGACATAAAATTTCTAACCTTATTGTTGTTACAGTGCATTGAAATTGTATATGTTTTATATAAAGAACCAAATTGTATTTGCAGTCATTAATTAATGCTCTCATTTTCTTCTTTCATTTATAGAGATTAAATAAATGCACAAGAAAAAGGGAAGAAATATCTGTACAGCAATACAAGACCAGAAATACAGGAAATACCTGTCTTCATGTAAAAATCACACATTTAGCAAAAATTTGTGCAAAATTTTGTTTATTCTAAAAGTTTTTAGTATATATTTTCATACATTTTTGGAATGTTTTTTAGTGTATATAATCCAGACTCTACTGATGTGTTAAAGCTAAATCACAATCAACCAGTGAAAAGATAATTTTTTATTCTAGCACAGAATATATGCAACATTGTTATACTAATTTAAAAATGTATAAATGTTTATCAGTTTTTAAAACTATAATAACTAGTAAAAGCCATGCTTTGTTTGGATTCGCGAAGCATTATTTTATAAAATAGATATTTGAAAGTAACAATATTTTTTTTTATTATTATTTTTGCATTTTTATTAAACAAAAACGTTATTTTATGTTTTGGCGCATTTTAATTTTTTATTTATGATGTAAAACTGGCATAATAAGATATTTTCGAAGCAAAATTTTACAATTTTTTTTTAAATTTTCAACTAAAAGCTTTTTTAAAGATGTTTTTACAATTTCAAGTAGCCACTGGTGTTTTTTAATTGTTTGAAATATGCATGTTTCCAATCTTTGTAATTAACATCCGATAATCTTTGATAGCTATTTTAGAATAATATATTTGAAGAAAGCTTGAAGAAAGTTACTTCTTCAAAATCCTATTTTCTGGAAAAAACATTTGAAATCTGCTTTCGTTGATACTATGAATTTTTAACTGTAAAACATTTAATTTTAATTTCTTCGTTTTTATACATGTCAGCGTATGAGAATTGCTGTAATTCTCTCCGCATGGGAGAACTTTTTACTTTCAGCGAATGGCAACTCAATTAATGGAATTACCTTTTTTAACGAAGCGCTCTCTCACTCTCGCAGTGACGTTTTCACGAATAATTATTGTTGTGTTCGCGAACTTATTAAAGTCTTATTTTTCTATAAAATCCTTCTGATTAATGAGTCGATATTATTTAGCCACAATACGACCTTCGCAAAAATATTTATAAAGAGCTTGAACCAACAACTTCACGCAGATCTTTTAATTTTTCATTTATATAACAAATTTAAGAATTAATTTTATTTGTTTACAATTATTTTGTTGCCAGTTTACAAAAAAAAAAAAGAAAAAGAAATCCATAATACAATTCTTTTAAAATGTTTAAGTGTCATCTGTGCAAACGATTTTGCGGGATAATGAAAACATGTTTTATTTAATAAATTAATCATGATTCTATCTATAATTATTTACTCCATGATTTAAACTTTTTTTTTCTGAAAATATATGCGTTTCATTTTTTATTTATTTGCTAAAATGCGTCCGTATTGGAAATGCATGTAAAATAAATTAATTAAAATAATAATTTTTTTAACGTTTTACTGTAAAAAAAATGATATTCTGCAAATCTACAGATCATAATTTATTTTTGTGTTTAATTTGAAGTTAAAATATTGAATAGTTTTTTTGTAAAGCGTACGACAAATTGTAATTTGAGTGGACTAGTAGAGGATTCGCTTCGCTCATCCTAATAAAATGAAAAAGCACAATACAAAAGGATACATCCATGTATTACAGGGAGCCAATAGCTTTGTAACTAAAATCAAGAAAAATTCATGATTCAGACAATATAATATCGATATAGATGTTATTATCAAAGTAATATAAAATACAGACAGGAAAATTACAAATAAGAATAATAAAAACTTTTAAGAAACTAAATATGAAGCATTACATAAAACATACTCTATTAAAAACAGCTATCATTGCTTTATGATTTCTGAGTACTTAAAAAGCTATTAAATATTGGAATTACAGCAACATTTATTTACATTTTATTATTATTATTCATTCATACACAGAAAATACCATTATAGTTGCCTATTTAAAAAATTACTTTTGTAGTGTAATTAAATTGACGATAATTTTATTAAAACAAACATGCATCATTTAGTTCTTTTTACATGACTGATTGATGAATTTTACGATTTTTATCAAAATATGATTAGTTTCTTTGCAAAACTATAAAATACCAATAAAAAAATAAAACTTTGTAAAGGAAAAATTATTTTTCTTATGATCATTTGTTTAGTTGCACATGAATATAAATATAAAGTTCCATTAAACTAGTTACAATCTCTTTTACTTAAAAGAAAAAAAAAAAGAAAAGGTAAGATAAGAAAGAAAGAAAATGAAAAAAAAATTAGATTTTTATTTTGACCAAATAAAAAATAAAAATATTTAACTTGATATGACATTTTTTTCCCTTTTTCTTAAGATGTCAAAAGTTTCTTTTAGTGCATATAATTAAAAAGTGCAACAAAAAATACAAATTTTTGATATTAAAAAAAGTCTGAACAACAAAAAGGAGTGTTAATTGATTTATGATTCTTTTTACACATTTATATTATTCATAATTTTACCCTAACAATTACTCTGCCACCTGTGTAATCAAAATTTAAAATTGTCATGTCAATAACATGACAAAACACCTTAAAAAAAAAAAAAAAAAAAAAAAAAAAAATCTTTAAAAATTTAATAATATATTTGCTATCTTAGACAGAAAAAATAAATTTTATAATGAACATTTTTTTTTAATTTATTTAGGGGGGGGGGGGGTCTATCTAATTACAAATGCTCATCTAATATAGTAGCTTTAAATTAATGAAACTTATTTGCTCAAAAGGAATTTTCAGCACATTTTATGCAAAATGAATAAATAAATAAAAAGAATAAATAAATAGTTTTAAAATCTAAGATAAGTTTATACTTATTACTCCCTCCTCTTATTCAATATTTTATTTATTTATTTATTTATTTATTTATTTATTTATTTTTTTGAACCCTTTTTTTGTGCAAAAATATGCATAAGCACTAATTTTAGAAGATGCAATAAATTTAAGATGAAATTTAAATAAATTTAAAGTTCAAATAGAAGCACTAACCTCTTGTTGAGCAAGGAAATCACGCATAATGTGTGCATTCCAGATAAATCTTTGGTCAGCCTGAAAAAAAACACATTAATCCAGTAATGAACAGCCTATCATCAGCTACTTCTAAGCATAGAGATGTAAATTTTGCAGAAAAATTGAAGCGGTGGAAAAATACCATTTTTTATCATAAAAAAATCAGAGAAGTTGGGAAAAATTGATTTTTTATAATCATTTCTCCCAAATAAATAATATTTTCTTGGAAAATATTAAATAATAAATATTTTTTTTTTATTTATCTATACTAAAAGAAAATTATTTTCACTTTATATGATTGTATTATAAGAGAGAGAAAAAAAAAAAAAAGGCCTGCTTTTTAAAGTTTAGTTTTTTTTTTCTAATGATTTTTCAGTTACATGTTTAATCACCAATTGACTTTATCCCATTGTTGAGTTAAACACTGTATCTAAAAATGTTTTTATATGATAATTTCATATTTCTAAGAGTGGAACTCAAAAGATATGAACTATAAAACAATACTACAAATAGAAAATGTGAGGAATTTGAGGAATGAACAAAAACAATTACACACAGAAGCTTCTACTATGCTTCAGACAACTACTAAAATTCAAAGTTTAATCAAGAGGGAAAGTATAATTTGGAACATAGTTACTTGTAATAAAATATTTTTTTTCTTATTGCACTTGTACATTTCTAATGTAAACTCTCCAAGTTTTGCAACAATACTGTATGTGATGGAGGAAAATGGAGGCCATTTTTAGATTCAGCACCCCGAAATAACTTTCATTAATCAACTAGAGTGAAATCATGAAAAATGCAGCATAGTAGTGCCACCTGTAGGATAATTTACACCAAAAACTAAACAACATTAATATATATTAGGAACTGACTGAATCTGAAATTTGATGAAAAATTGTCCTTTAGTTCTTCAGATAGAGCTATGGCGATGACCATGAATAATGCAGCATAGCAATGTCTCTTGTTGAGCGATTTAAATCAAAAAGTAATCAGCACCAAATTATATCAAGGATTAACTGAATCTGATGTTTTATAAAAATCCATACAATAGTTCTTGAGATAGAGGCTATTGTGGATATTGTGAATAATGCTGGATAGCAATGCCATCTGTTGGGAGATATACACCAATAACAAAATATTTCTAATTTATATCAAAGTGTAACTGAATCTAAAATTTTGTAAAATTATGTTTTTGAGATAGAGCGCCCACAAAAGTTTTGTCGCATACAGACTCAGAGTGTCAGACATTTTCCAAAAACCATTAAATCATGTTAAGGACCTTCTAAAACATATAAATCCACCAAAAAAATTGGAAATCAAAATTTTTTACAAACTCAACATTTACTTCTTGTAAAGATAGAAGAAAGTAATAAATGCATACTTCAAATTTTATGTTAAATTTGCAATTTTACTATTTCCATTAATCTGCATATTATTGAAGTAATTTTGCACAGGAATTCATTTTTAACAAGAGAAGTTAGCATTTATTTATATATCTAGATTTTTTTCATGTAATCCTATTTTTGTAAAATTGTGAACATTTTATGTAAACTTCTACAAAATATAATCAAAGTTTGTGAATTAAAAATTACTACACCATTTAGGTTCTTATTTAGGCATTTTTAATGAGGTTCTTCATTTTCATACATATGTATAATTTGATAAGATTCAGCTAAGATTCAAATTCATTTATTTTCACTCCAAAGTTATGTTTGAGTGTTACATTAAAAATTGAAATTTTATCTGCATTGATGTAATATATATAGTTCATGGGATTATATATTCCTTACATTTTAATTACAATTTGTAAGAAATGTAAATTTTATTCACAATGCAATCAAATTTCAAGTGGACATAAGCTAATCTCTTTGTTGAACTATTTCATATATTGAATAATTATTAAAAAACTATCCTGATCATTTACGTTGATAGTCATTTCTCATTTATAAAAGGTATTTTACAACTATACAAATTATTCAATAAGAAAATCTTCATTTGTATGAAGTCTTATGAAAATGAAATGCAGATCAACAATACGTCATTTTTGACGGGAGTTATATACTAGTTTCTAATAGTGTCAGATTGAAACAATTACAAATCATTTTTAATACATTGAAGACTTTTTTATGCTTGTTGCATTCAAAAAGTACAAGCAAAATAAACATAAATCAAAATAATTATAAAAAGTGTTAACTTGCAGAATTTTACAAGAAAATACTTCTTGAAGTGTCAGTTACTGATTGAGTGACAATATCTAGATGTTTCACTTTTTTTTATAAAATGTTTTGAGGGAAATAAAATTAAAGGGTAAGAGTAACCCTTTCCCCCTGTAATTAAATGTACACCTTATGACTATTTAAAAAGTACAGTATGGTACCATTTAACTGGATAAGCAGTTATCCGGAATGATATTTCTAATAGACTGCACTGATGTTAGAATCTTTGTAAAAAAAAGTGTCATACACTGCCAGTTTCATATATACATTACTTGAAACAATTATATAGTTTGATAACTCAGTACATCTAGTATTTGAAATAGAAGTATATATAGTTATATTACAGATGATTTCATTTTTATGCAGTGAAAACAGAATTTTTGTTCCCAAGGAATTCCCATAAATTACCTTCTTTCAAACTCTAACATTTGATCTTACTTGCATCTGATTCTTAGTTTAAGTAATCTAATAATTAATTTAAAATTAGAAGTAATACCACAACCACATATATTCCATAAAACTTATCAAATGGATGCTGCTTTAATGCCCAACCACTTAACCAGAAAAACCAGTTATCTGGAAAACATCTGACCCCAATCATTCCGGGTAAATGGTTCTGTACTGTATAAAGTATTGCTGTTACTTTAACATCATATTAAATTTTTTTTATGATTGGTCAATTAATACAAAAGTTAAAGACTATGAGCTAAAAAAAAAGATTGTAAAAACAGACAAATTCACAAAAACAGTTTTAGAATCTGAGGATTTTGCAAAGGGGCCATGTCAATAAAGTTGAGATTCGGCATAGCTTATGACAGGAAAAACCTTGTTAGAGTTAAGTAAACTAAATAAATAAAATATTCTAAATAAAACATTAATTAAATAAAATATTCTAAAAAAGAATAAATTTTGATATGGGAAAGAAACTTAACTAGGTGTAGAAACAAGTGAAATTTGAAACAGGGAAATGAAATAAAGTATTTTAAGGTGGGAATAAGTAAATTAAATGGGGGGGGGGGGATTTTTAAATAATATTATATATATAGATATGTAGACTTAAGAATTTTCTTACCTAGAATTTTTTTTAAAACAGACAGCAATTTTTGGTGCTTTTACATTGTAATGTAATGGAAATCCATCTTTGCATGGACAAGTTTCAGTTTAGAACCAATGTGCAGTATCTTCTAGTTAACTTTCCATAGTTATCCCCTTAGCTAAATAGGATATTTGTTCAAATATAATTTGGCATAAGAATGGTTTTGAAATCTTTAATAGTATTCCTATATGCTTTAAAATCGGGATGCACAACCTGTGGCCCGAGGGCCAAAATGCTACCACTATTTTTATGCAGAATAATCTTCCTTATAATGAAAACAGAAACTTTGCTATTAAGTAAAACAAACGTCACTTTTCAAATATTCTGGTGGCAAACGATTTTCTGGCAAAAAGGTTGTGCATCACTACTTTAAAACAATATTGTGGCAACAATAAACGTGGATTTACTTAAGATTAATAACAGATTACATTAAAATAATAAGGATAATTTGCTCTAGGGAATTCAATTGTGATAACTATTGTTACAATTAAAAGTTCAAATTGTTACAAATAGAGATTCTTTTAGAAAAAAAAAAAAAAAAAAAAAACTATTTTATTTAAAAAGTCACTAAACTGGGCTACATATTTCAAACAAATTCCATTCAAAAGTATATATTTTTCTTTGATGAAGTAAAATTTTAAATTGTGCAATATTTAAAAATGATGTGTGAGCAATAAAAGTTAAAGCAACAGCACAACAACAATAGGACACTGGCATAATCTGCTACATTCTGGAATTTATTTCTAATATTAAATGGACAGGATAACACATTTCTGGTCGCAATGGAAAAATTCATACTGTCACTAATAACCAAAATACATCAATAAAATTAAGCAATAAAATTAACTGTAAAATTTTAATTATTGAAATAGTTAAAATATACTTACTCTTTGAAATAAAGGCATTTGAAGGAAATCTGGACTTGTGTTATGAAGTCTTTGCAAAGTATGGCTTATATCATAAGTGTATGAGAAATAAAAAAAGGGAGTTTTGAGCACAGACTGTACCATGGAATGATAGATTTTGTTGTACTGATTCTAGATTTAAAAAATAAATAAAATTATCAATTTTTATGAGTAACCAATTGCTGAAAGAAATAAAAAATTTATAAATTTCATTTATAAAAATATCTAGATGGATTTAATCCTTAAAAATACATAAATAATCCACTTTTCATTAAAATTAAAGATCTCATTAAATTAATTAATCATTATGCACATAACTCAATATTATATGAATTAAACCAAATTTAAAACAGTTGCATCAAGTAATAAAAAAATTCTTTAAACAGAACAGTTTTAGAATAACTATTAATACAAGAATATCTTTATTAATTAAATTTTGTAATGAAAGTACAAAGTGAATCCAATCAGCATAACTAGAGTATAAAAAAAAGACCCTTTTTAATACAAATTTATTATTTTTTTTAATGAAAAGAATTTCAAATATAATTGGCTCTTCTTTATATTTACGCTGTTGGTATGAATGGATTAAAACATTTTCATATTTTTGGGAAGTTAGCATATGCATACATATGTGTAAGTTTAGATTTAAGAAATTAACCATACAAATGCAAAATGAGCTGCAAATAAAATTTTTTGGTTTTGTTGTTTGTACTATTAATGAAATAACTTATTTGCAGTTTTTATTAATTCTGTAATTACATACTGTTTCATCTAGGTCAGGTCATTTTTTAGGGTGTCACAACCTGAACCCTTTGAAATTGGCAAAATGCATCCTGCCTTTTAAAAAAGTAATGAAATTCAATCTGCAGTTGTAGACAGAGATACCCTGCAGAAATCTATGCGGCCAAGACCTTGCAAAAAACAACAGAGCTTTTTAATCTATTATTTAATTTTTAGAAAAAAAAATTAAATATCTTTTTATTTAATTAGATTTTTTACTTTATAATTCATAGAATTATTAAAATTAATAAAACTTTATTTATTAAGAAACTATATAATTTTTTATACATATCATACTAAGAAAGTGTATACTTTTTTTTAATATATAATTACTAAACATATTAGGAGGCATCCAAAAATGCTGTCATGCTTGAAAGGATAAGAAGAAATGTGACATCACATTTTGATTAAAATAAAAGCATAATAATTTAGCAGATCTAATTTTGAACTTATTTTGAAATTAAAGAATTTCATAAAGTAAAGATAAGCCAATTATATTAAATTCCATTTTAAAATTCCAAAATACTAATGCTTACAATTGCTGTTTCGTATTAATATTTCATTACTATTTTAATTTTTTTTTTTTTTTTTTTTTTTTTTTTTTTTGTAAACATTAATCTTATTTCATACAAAATAAGAAGATGAATCATTTTTATTGTTGTACTCCCAAATGTCATTAAAACACAAAGTAAAAAATAAATAAATAAATTAAACAATCTATACTGTAGAGTTTGTTTCTGAACAGCAATCATATGTTTATGTAACATAGTGTGACAAAAGTTGTGTGGGGGGGGGGGGGAAGGGGTAAAAAATACTGAAAAAAATATGTGACATCATTTATGAACAACCCCTAATATTTCCTCATGAAATACCTTTCTTATTTGAAACTAGCATCCTGCCTCTTTTACCTTCTAGAATGAATACTAAATTATTATCATTTTAGTAATTAAAGCATAAAAATGCATATTATGTCCTTAATTACAGAATTGTTTAATTATTAATTTAAATAGTGTTAAGCAATTTAGCATTAAATGCAGTTATTAAAAATTTTAATAATTGTAAATATCACTAGTATTTAATATAGTTTTACATAATTATAAAATGTTAATGTATATAATTTTACTGTTTGTTACTAACTAATGAAAGTACTAATTAAAAGTTTTTATAATTTCTGTAATTATAAAATGATAATTATAATTTTATTAATTAAAATGTAAAAACACAGATTATGTTTGCAATTAGAGGTTTAAATGTTTTGGAAGCGTAAAACTGTCGGTAGATATTTAGTACTTGAAAGCTGGAAAAAAATTATAAAAATCTGATTTTATTTTATTATTTTTATTTAAATATGATTTTTTTTTGCACCCGTGTTAGAGCATAGATACACAAAGAAAATTCATAAAAAAATAACTGTGTTGCAAAGTGTTAATAAAAACTGTTAAATAATTTCATTAGTTAATAACAAAAATAACAAATTAAAGAAATATCATGGCAAACTCTTTTTGCCTTTATACTTCGTAAAATTGTTGTAATAACATAAATGTAAATATTTTAAGAATAAAAAAATGATATTCTATACAGATTTTTTTTTAAATTATAATGTTTGCATTACAGAGGACATTGCATAGAAAATAAGCAATATTTGTAGTCTCTTCAAACTAATCTGTGTGACACTTTTATACGATGCTGAGCAATCCAATATGATCTTTGTGCCTATACCACTACTCTCTCATTCAAATTCTCTACAAATGCCAGTGCATTTATTTAATGAGAATTTTGGATGTAACAAAAGGCTGAATAAATGAGAACATATCAAGATATAATGGTTAAAATACACTATTACATGAATGAACAGATAAAGAAAGTAAACATTGCAAGTTTCTGACTTCTGCAACACAAACTCCTTATTAACAATTTGTTTATTGGGATGCAAACGCAAAATAAAATAAAATAAAATAAATAATAATAAAAAATAAATAAAAAAATAAATAATAATAAAAATAAATGAAAAAAAAAAATAAAAAAAAAAGTTATTGATTTTACGAAACTGGTTGAATCCCAACATTGCTTATCCTACTCAGTCCTGATGTTGCCTGTAGGTGACACTAAAGAACATCCTTTAAATTAGTTTAAATCTTTACAGAATAGTTAAAATTACTTCTAGATCTTTTAAATAAATGTGTGCATATCATAAACATCAATATATAGACTTCCACATCTTTGGGGATGTTTCTCAATACTTTTTGACAAGATTTTGAGGCCGCTAATAAAATGTGTCTCAGAACTGAGGAGGTTATATATTATCAATAACAAATCAATTCCCTTTCTAACTGATTGCAAAATACTTGAAGAAACTTAGCCTAAATTCATGTTTCTAAAATAGTTTTTCAAACTCATCTCCCCACACA
This sequence comes from Maratus speculifer, assembly GCA_964019185.1. Classification (NCBI taxonomy): domain Eukaryota; kingdom Metazoa; phylum Arthropoda; class Arachnida; order Araneae; family Salticidae; genus Maratus; species Maratus speculifer. The sequence goes on from OZ025296.1 coordinate 291,696,793, forward strand.
CTTTTTCCTTTTTCAATTTAGAAATAAATTTATTTGAGCACCAGCCTAAAGACTAATATAAAAATAGAGCCTAAAATAAAAAATATAAAAATAGGTTATTTAAGATACATATATATTAAAATAGACATAAACACAATTAATACAATAATCCAACATGAAGTAAAAAATTAGCTGGGGCCAGAAATCAAACCTGGCTCCGGCTAATGTTTCACTCCATGTTGCGTTATTGTATTAATTGTGTTTATGTCTGCCTTAATATATATGTACCTTTAATAATTAATTAAATTCAGATGTTAATTTTTGTGTTCTTAAATATAAAAATAGAGCCTGTCTCATCTCTAAAGTAAATATGTTACATTTGATGACTAGGGAATAGATCTCCAGGTTACTATTGCTGTAATGCAACTTCATTTATAGCAGAATTTATTAACTAACAGTGTTTCCATCAGTAAATACAAAAATAAATTGTGTCAGAAAAACAAGTTTTAAACTTTATTTGACAAGCTGTTATGAATCATTCAAATCAAACAATTTATTTTTTTAAATCAACATAATAAATATTCTACATAAAAAAATAGAAATTTCAGAAAACTTGCACAAATGACTGAGTTTAAATGAGAATGGCAAAAACTTCCTGGTGAAAAAGCCAAGGATAAATCAAATTTCCTTAAAAGATTTGTTTAGATAAAAGTAACTGAAGTTGCAATACTTTATAAAAGTAAGAGGAAGAAAGGAAAATTAGTTTGATTATTTACAAGGTTTTTAACAGACTAGCATCATGTCTTTGCTTCAGAATTCCTAAATATAACATTTAACATAAATAAAATTGGGTTTCTTCAACATGCATCAAGTTATTCTTGATATATAAAGGAGTAACACAAAATTAAAATTCTCAATGAAGAATATGCATTTTTTAATAATGAATTTTTACATATTACACAGGGTTCGGTGATATATATCAATGGATATATATCATGATATATATCATGATATATATCCGATATTTATTTTCAAAATATCAAGCTTTTTGATATTTTCGATATTTTCATATTTGATATTTATTTTCAAAATATCATGATTCTTGATATTTTCATATATTTAATTTTTATTTTCAAAATATTTTTAGTCAACAAAAGTCTAAATGAGCTCTTCAATTGTTATTAAAAATTAACCCATCTGTAAATAACTAAAATATTAAAAACATGCTTACAAAATATCCCCCACCTCCAAAAACTATTTTTAGATTGCACCTGCTAGAATTGGAAAAAGGGGTGATGATTGGCTAATCTGAATTGCTCAATAGTCAATCAGGCAGTGTAATGTGTAGGCATAGAATAGACATGTTTTAAGAACAAAATTTTACATATGTTGCAAGTCTTTGCTGTGCTGTCATTATTTTGTTCTTGTTGATATTATATTTAAATGATATAAAGCTTAAAAATTTTATTAAAGTTTTTATTGCAATCACTATGCCAAGAATAAAAGATCCTATATGGAATCATTTCACATGTAAAATTAAAGAAGGAAATAGTGGCAAATGGACCACATGTAAGATGTGTGATAAAGAAATGCAAGGAATTCCAAAAAGGATGGAGAAGCATTATGAATTGTGTTCTTCTGCTCAGATTGATAATACAGGTAATTACACATTTTTCTGTTTTATATTTTAATATTTTCTTTAAAATATGGTTATTCAATCTTTAAGGCTGCCAACAGTTACACATTTTAGAGTTAACTTTACATCTCTACATTAAAAATACGGATAAGATTTTATTACACATTACTCTCATTACCAATTTTAGATTATATTTTTGAATTCTTATATCACAATTTAAATGTTCTAAAAGTTAAGACTTTTTTTTTTTTTTTTTTTTTTTAAATACATAAGATTTCTATTAAGTTTTATTATGACTTAAAATGGTTTAGTATCATGAAATATTAAAAAAATATATACAGTAGACTCCCTCAAATCCGCACAGCTTAGGACCAGAGGTTTTGCGGATTTTAGAATTTTGCGGATTTCTGGTCATTGCTTTGTTTACATTTTTACTTTCTTCTATCTTCAATAGAAGAAAGTATTGTAATCGAAATTTTTTTCGACTTCCGGTTTTCGACTGATTTACACGTTTTAGGGGTCAGAGATTCCAAAAAACATGTTTTTACAAAATGTCTGTTTGTCCATGTGTCTGTGTGTGTGTGTGTGTGTGTGTATGTATGTCTGTGTGTATGTCGCCATTCTACCATCAAAAAGTGTATGAAGTTATGGATAGAATTGAACCAAATTTTTTGTAAATGTTTTTGGCTGTGGCAAGCAGGTCCTCCTTCACTTTTGAAATATTTCGCCGGAAGGGGGCGCTGCAATCACGATTTTTGTGCCATTTTCAATATTGTACCGAGCAAAAGTATATGAAGTTATGCATCGAATTGAACGAGATTTTTTGTGTATGTGTATGACTATGGCTAGTTGGTCTCCCCTGAATTTGAAAATAATCCGGAAAGAAGGAGGCGCTGCAATCGCGAATTTTGTGCCATTTTCAATATTGTACCAATCAAAAGTATATGAAGTTATGCACCGAATTTAACCAACTTTTTTGTGTAAGTGTATGACTATGGCTAGTTGGTCCTCCCTAAATTTGAAAAAAATCCGTCGGAAGGGGGCGCTACAATCGCGTTTTTTGTGCCATTTTCAATATTGTACTGACCAAAAGTACATGAAGTTATGCATCGAATTGAACGAAATTTTTTGTGTAAGTGTATGTTTAGGGCTAGTTGGATCACCCTGAATCTGAAAAAAATCTGCCGGAAGGAGGCGCTGCAATAGCGAATTTTATGCCATTTTCAATATTGCACCACATAAAAGTGTATGAAGTTAGTTCTAGAACTGAAGTAAATTTTTTGTATATAATTATTTCTTGGTAAGGCAAGTAGGTCCTCCCTGAATTTGAAAAAAAAAATCTGCCTATCATTCTATTGTCCATCGGCTCGTGCAGACGTAAATTCGTTTTTACTCCGATTAATTGATTGAAGCAGAAATTTAAGATGAAAATCAATTCTGATGTGGTTTGCACTTCAACAGTATATGCTCAAGCTATTGATGAACAAATAGCGCGTTACTTTTTTGCTACAAATACACCATTTAATCATGTTATTCATCCTGAATTTATAAAACTTTGTAGTTTGCTTCGACCTGGCTATACGCCTCCTTCGGAAAGAAGATTAGCAGGGGAACTTTTGGATGATTTACACAAAAAAGTAGTTGAAGAATCAAAGGAAATTCTCTCTGGAGAAACTGTAACTATGAGTCTTGATGGCTGGAGTAATATCCACAACGAGTCACTTATTTGCACCTCAGTGATCACAACATCTGGTGATACTTTCCTAACTTCGACTATAGATTCATCAGAACATTCACATACTGCAGAATAATTATGTGATGTGGCAAAACAATCTATCTTGGATTGTAAAGAAAAATTTGCTGTAGATGTTCGCAGTTTTGTTACAGATAATACTGGAAATGTTAAAAAAATGAGAGAAGAGCTTGCTAAGTCTGAAGATTTTGATATTATTTACTATGGTTGTTCTGCTCACATATTAAATCTTCTTGCCAAAGACATAGAATTTCCAAATATAAGTAAAAATGTCATCAAGATAATTAAATATTTTAAATATACTCATTTGCCAACTGCTTGGTATAAGAAAAATGGTGGAAAACTGCTAGTAATACCTCAAGCTGTAAGGTGGAACACAATGTTCGATACACTGAAGTCTTTTTTAGATAACAGAGGAAAACTGGTGCAAGTCTGTCAGGATCACAAACTTGAAATTGATAAAGAAATTTTCAATTTAGTGAATGATGTCAACTTAATGGTTAATTGCACAGATTACATAAATATTTTAACACCTATTGCAGATGCATTAGATGAAATGCAAAAAGATGACACTAAGATTGCACAATGTGTAGAAATTTGGTGCAAATTAAAGGAACAATTGGAAACATCTGGAAAGGATATCAAGAAAAAATTATTAGCAAGAGAAAAAATGGCATTGTCACCAGCACATTTAGCTGCTAATATGTTGGACCACAGATACTGTGGGAAAAAATTAACTGAAGATCAAAAGCATAGTGCTTTTAATTTCTTGCGTTCAGTAGACAAAGAACTTTTGCCCCTGGCAATGACATTTTTAGCAAAGAAATCTCCTTTTCCAAGTTTTATGTTTGAAACTGAATATATAAAGGTTGAACCAATAATTTGGTGGGACAATATTAAATTGGAGCAGCCCATAAAAGAAAAAATGTCCAACTTAACTAATCAGTTGTTTACAGCTTCTCCTTCAACAGCTGGATTAGAAAGAATCTTTTCCAGTTTCGGTTTAGTTCAGTCTAAACTCCGGAATAGGTTAGGGAATGAAAAAGCTGACAAGCTTACATTCATGTTTAAATTCTTCAATAGAAAAAAATAATTTATTTTTTATTTATTATTATTATTATTATTATTATTTTGTATCTTGAAACTTGTTCTTTAAAAATAAATTTTTTTAAAACTTGAAACTGAATTCTGTATTTTGTGTTTTGATGAGTGAAAAGGTAATTTGTTGAACATCACAAAAAATTGTTTGTCTTCATTTATTTAATCATCAAATTTACAAAGGAAAAAAAAAGATTTAGAATATTGGTTTATGTTTTCATGTTAACTGTAATATGATTAAAATTTTAATTTATATTAAATCAAAAAATATTTGTAATCAATAAGCTGAAAATTTTGAAAATATCGGATATATATCGAAAATATCAGATATATATCAAAATATCATGATATTTACGAACCCTGATTACAAATTATTCTGATACAATATGAATTAAAAAACATTTTATGCTTCACAGACTTTAATTCAGAAATATTATTGCAAACACAAAATATTCTAATGTATGCAATATTAATTTATCATGCATACAACAAATATAAATTATTGCTGCAGCTGCATTTAAAAGGAGAGCAAATTTCATCAATTAAAAAGAATAAGGATTTCATATTTTATTAATAAAATAATTTTGAAACATTACTTGTTCTTCAGTCAAACGAAGCATAGTCCTGGCATAAGGAATTATGTCTGTATCATCTATTTTCCAGATAGATTGTCCATAGATATTTCCCACAAGAGATTTTTTGGTTATAACAATTAAATATGGACCTGTAGGCATTGAAATAAATTTAAAAAGGAGAAATAATTAATTATACGAAACAAAGTTTGAACAATCTAAAATTTACACATTAACTTATATATAATAGCTATAAAATGCACTTATTTCCAATTAAAATGCTTTAGTTTTTACAATGGCAATGATTAATGCATTTCAATAATCTTGTCAATAATATAAGATTTCAAATGTTACAATATCAGTGATTGTGTGTATTAAAAAAAATAATATGCAACTTACAATCATCAAGCAACTTTACTGCAGTCCTACTACAGAAAATTTAACAGAATGTAATTCAATTTATTATTACTATATTGTTATAACAATATATTTATTATATTTGACTAACAGTATATATTTATTAATATTCTTCTTTAGACTATTTTCTAAACTTTATAAAAGTTAATCTTACAATTTCCAAATGATAGAACTATAAAAAAAAGTACATTTACTTTTTATGGAGAAACACTTCAACTTGCTTAATGTCACTTATAAATACAAAATTGGACAATTTTTTCTGTGTGTGTATGTGTGTGATTTTTAATCATTTAAAATATTTTGGAAATCTTTTACTTAAAAGTTTCCTGAATTATATGGTTGTAATTAATTCAAATTTCAAGATTGAATGGGAAGAAAAAAAATACCAACTTAGATTAAAATAGAAAGAACAGTTTAGTTTGATGTTAGGAAAAAATATATACAATCAAACCTCATTAGCATGAACATGCTTAACGTGAATTACTTTTAATATGAATGGCTTTCACAGTCCCCTATAAAGACGAATACAAAGATCTGATATTGATAACATGAATTATTGTTAACATGAACAAAATTTTGATTCCCCTGGAGGTTCATGTTAACGAGGTTCGACTGTATATAAGTGAGAAGGGAACACATATGAACAGCACATAATTCACTCAGTTAATCTCAAGTAAAAAAAAAAGCAGCATTAGTACAATCTTCTAATGAATTTTCAGAACAACCAGCCATTTAGATTTTTGGTCATTGTAATTTGTTTGTTTTAGAAGGTGTAAAGTAAAAAATCTTCTAAAGTTATCGAAATAAAAATTTATTGAAGACATTTTTAAAAGTAGAATATCAGAATTATATTCTATAGTGGCCTTAATTAGGTAAGTATACAAAAAGTTTTGCTTTTTTACTTCAATTTTTTTTTTTTTTTTTTTTTTTTTTTTAAGTTAAGCCCAAGTTGGTAGAGAGGGCACTTGTGAACAGAACATACGGGGGCAGATGTGAACAAATGCACTGCAAAAAGGCAGGATATTAATCATTAAAGAAGTGCATTACTGAAGCGGAAAAAGAAAACTAGTTCAGTAAAAAAGCATGTCAAGACAAAATGCATTATTATATTTAGTAATTTTTTTTTTTTTCTTTTAAAGATGTAATTTTTAGCCATGTGATAAATAAAATAATGTTAATTTTTATGATTTTAAGAATTATAAATAAGAAAACATAATAAAATTACAACATTTGATTTTCAATAATTCCCTGTGTTTTTCTTAAAGAAGTAAGGAAGTCTTAAGTAATAAAAACTTTTATAACCTCTATAAACACATGGATTTAGAAAACTGTAGTAATGGCGCAAATCAAGTGTTCAAATACATAATCTAGAAGAGAAAAGATAACTTCTTGCTTTAGAAAAATCCTGTGCAAGCACATTGCATGTATATTTTAAATTTTTTCATAATGCTGTACATTTTCAAATTTCATATGACATTAGTGTTTTGTGTTACATGACAAAATAAATATCCAAATTTCAATATCAAACTTTTAAATTATGTTTTTCATTTACAATTAATAAGATTTTCAATAGCACTTCAGAATTAGTCAAAGAAGGATATTCCAGTGTAAACAGTACACTATACAGGTCTTTTTTATCCCATTTGGGAAGATTTTTACAAGAGATTACTGAATACAACATAGAATGCATAGTTACTAAGAAAAAGTTAGGGATTGTTTCGTTAATTTTAAAATACTTTTAAATAATAGCCTGGAAGAAGCACTTGTGTTAAAATATTAAACTCGACACAAGATAAAACAATAATAAAACAATAACAATATAAATATAACAATAATAGCTCTAAATATTTTTTATTTAAAACTAAAATATACCTCCAATTAAGTGAATAGTACCCAGAATCCCACATATTGACTGGCTAGTTGCACTAGGAGTGATCTGGCCTTGGTTATCTAAAAATTTTAAATGCATAAATTATGTATTATAAATTTTTAACATATAAAAATATATGCAGAATGCTTAAATAATGTTAGATTACAAAAAAGCTTAATGTTGTTTTCTCTTTTTTCTTTAAATCTCTATATTATTTTTATCCTTATTTTAGAAACACAAATAAATACTGCAATAAATCATGTACAAAGAATATGTTAAAAAATCCCCATGTCCCAAAAATATGTAAAACAATGATTAATAATTCTTAACATCAGGTTGGGGCTTTTAGTGTCAAAAGATATTTTTGAGGTGAATATAATGCATATAAATATATAATAAATTTTGCATAAAAGGCAACTTTGTAAGATTATAAATCTAAGAAAGAAAGTTTTTAAAATCCTACAGATCACTTTTCAGCATAATAAACTTTGACTAAGACTGAGTAGAGTACAATCTAGGAAAGAAATTTTTTTATGATTCGGGGCTGGACATACATAACATTATCAACTGTTTGACAATTTTAAATTTCTCCCGCCCCTTCCTTATGACATCACATGTTATTGCTTCTCTATTCAACTCCCCAACCCTTCTCCTAATAACATTGTTATCAGTGTTTTAAAAATACTTTTTACTTTCATGATTTCATTCTTTTTCTTGTATACAGTGTATACATTCTTGTATACCTTTCATTTCATTAAATATTTTTAAATAAAATATCGCTATAATATATGAAATAACTTTATATCAAATTACACTTTAAAGAAATACTATTTAAAAGTATTTAATAATACTGTTACATAATGCATTTAATAGTAATATCTTCTTACTGTACTTTCCTATTGAACTGAAGGTGGAAGGGTAACCAGAACTTCTATCAATGAAACACATGTATAACATTCTTCTTCATTTTTTCATTAGTTAACATAGCAAATATCATTTCAAAGCTGATTTCTCTAATACCAAATTACATCTATATGTGGCAGAAGAATAGCAAAGGCAAACATTGGGATATTAAATATTTTGGGATGAAATGATTTTATAATTATTTAAAAGGTTTTAATAATAGCTATTTATTTTCATAATACTAATAGATAACACTATACTGAAGACTATGTAAATATAAGAAGTGGAACTTTAAGGTTAGTCAAATGCTAGTGTTAAGTGTACTAACAAACATATTATGTATAATATATGTGCATTTTATATCTATTTATATATATGTATTATGTAAATATAAATGCACACACCTACATATATGTACATATAAAACTGGCACACGGCTAACCAAAACATACTAAAAGAAAATTTTTGATAAAAAATAATAAAGATATAAAAAGAGAGCTAACTTTCCTACCAACAGAGTAATATTACGATATCACGTGCCACACTCTAATCTGATAACTTTATACATGTAAATCCCCTTCTCATTGATTTCACCTAAGACCAAATTCATAGCAGCAAAACAAACCTAGTAAGCCTGGTCACTATTGGTTGAGTCCATCCCCATGTCAATCTCCCAGAAAAATCAAATCTTGTCCCAGATCTAGACCAGTGTAATGAAAATAAAAAACTGGTTCAAATCTGCAGAGAAAAAATAAGCACAAACTCTGATCAAGCCTGAGAAAAAATCAGTCTGTTATAGGCAGGGTTTTTGCTGTCACTTGGCAAGCAAACGATCTATCAGACTCGCCAAAATGCAAGGGCTCAATTTCTGCTGTATTTACATGTGTGCCACTGCAGTCCAAACTGTTATCCGCACTACTGAATGATTGATGTCACTTTCATGTTCAATCACATCACACTGTGCCATTTACATTATTCTGCTTACAGATATACTGAATCAACACCAATTAGAGTTTAGCAACAGCTAAGGATTGTGCAATAGATATTTTTCTATTGCCAATTGATCACTTTCTATGCACCAATAAGTACAAACTTTGTATCATAACACAAAAAATTGCTTACATCAGGTGTCAAAAAAGTTTTTCTAGCATGAGGCATTTACTATACTATTTATTAATCATATGCAAAGTATCATTGGTCAATTTTTTCCATGTAGTAGAGTCGAAATTTCATAGCAATCTTTATTGCTCTTTTTCACAATGACAAACTGGTTTTTAACTTTTATTCAGACTATTAACCATTTAATCGATCAATATTTTTTGAAAAAACTTACAAATAGTGCCAATTTTTTCATGTCTTTTACAGAAATTTTAATTTTTTGTCAACGGTTTTTCAAAAAAGAAATTTTTGCTTAGTTGAAAAAGTAAAATGCTTGGATTAAATACTGCAAAATTTACAATAAAATTTTACTAGTGAGAATAATAAATCATGATTAGAATATGGATGCCATGGGCAAATCAGGAAGCAGTTAAATGAAAGTCTGAAACATTTAAACATTCAGGAGACATTTAGAATGTGCTTATTTTTAATACAGTCAGACCTTGCTATCATGACACCCGGTTTTCACATTACTCTGCTTATTACATCAGTTTTTCAAAGTCCTGATTTTCCTGTACAAAATTTTAATCTAAACAAGCTTCAAATTTTACGTCGTTGAACAATTTTCAACTCTGGATATTTTGACGGTTTAGGAAAATTATCCACTTTTCATAATCCATCTTACAAGTGCTGAAATTAAGCAGTATAAAATAGCCAAACCTTTCACAAAAGTGTCTAAAAATACTCATTGACATAAAGGAGAAACTTTATTTCTTTAAAAAACACCACACATTATAAATGACAGAATCAATTAAGGAGAGATTTCTTCCTGCACATTCTCTATCCTTTAATCCATGATTACTCATCTACTGTATTTCACACTGAGAGTGCAATACATATTCACTTACGGAATGTTAAACATTTCCACATTTTATTCATAGTGTTTTAAACAGTTTACAGCAAAATGGCAAGAAAGTGAAAGTCTAAGACAGTTCATAACTGACTCAAACATGCTGATTTCATCCAAGTTCATCAGATCTTGAGTGTATAGAAGGTAATGAAGAAGATATCGCTCTTCCAATATTGTTTAAAGAGTTGTCCTGCATTAAATATAACAGGTGATGTACTTCAATTTTGATAGGGATGAAACTATATAATCATTTGCAATGATTTTCGAAATTATAAAAGAGAAAAAGAAAGAAATTTCTTCAGACTCAGGGATGTGAGCTTGATGACTTCAGAGAGTGATATGGCGCTAGAACAAAACAAGTCTCCAACTACAACCGAAGCATTGCATTGCAATGATCAGAAATTATCTAACATCCATTTTTGAAACAACAGATATTGCTACAAATTCATTGTATAACATAAAAAATTAATTAAAAATAGAACTTTTTATAATAGTATTTTTCTCCAACTCCAGGCACCGCAACACTCCGCTTATGATGACACTTTTTTCTGATCCTGAGAGTGTTGGGATAATGGGGTTTGACTGTAATTTACATACAGATAGACAAATTTCTATTTTATAAAAAATTACAATAAATTAGATTATTTTAGAACTTATTGTAAAAAAGCAATAGAATAAGAAGTTAAAAGATTCTTCAGAACTAATCTATTTTGCTAACTTCTTTTCATTTGACTACTGTTTCTTATTTCTTATTTGCCAAATTGCTAAAGCTGGGCAAAAGCCAGCGAAAACCCTGGTCATAGGCACAACAAAATTTGAGTACTAATCTAAATACATTATACAAAATTAAATACTCTTCTACCTCCTACCTAATTAAAAATAAATAAATAAATAATAAAAGAAAAGAGCTACTAGCTGCAGTCATTAAACTAAACAAATAATCTCCAGAAGTTAAAATGGAGGAGAAAAGAAATACTTCAAAGTCATACTTTATTATGTCACATGTTGATGGCTGATGAACGGATCCAATTTGTAATTTTAATTGCAATGTTAATTGAAATACATTAACTAGTATTAAAAAAACTACATACATCAATCCATGATTATTAGAAAATTAAATATTTACACACAAACCACTCCTTCCTGATTACTGAGCATCATAATAATATTAACTCGGATCTTTTAGACATTCTACCACCTCTATTAAAAATTACTTCTGGCTGATTCTTTCTGCTCTCATCCGTCTTCACTTCAATAATTAAATATATAAAAGTGTTATGACTCTAAAAGAAGCATTTCACTTACGTTGAAGACTGATTTCTCTAGATGAGCGATCAATAATCAGTAATTCATCAAATGCTCCAACAGGTTCAATAAAAAATTTTTCAGGAGTAATATACCTACAAGAGAAACAATCTTAAATATACAAAAAAATTCTTTGCTTCGCTTAAGATATCTGCACATCTTAAAAATTATTTTTTATTTTGTTCTTAAAATAAAATTTCTGTAATTAAATATAAAATAAAAATGAAGAAACATTCCCTTAGAGAGAAATACAAATGCAGAGACTTTCTCAAATGTGGAAGCTAAAATCTGCACATTACAGAATTTTTTAGTTTTATAGCATTCCTTATGTATTTTTAATGTGTAATTCTCAATAATAGCCATGACGTTCAACTTGCGGTTTTTCATGAAGGAAGAATAAATTTATTTCAAATAAATAAATAAAGGATATATTGCTGATAATTATTGGTAATCCCAATTTTTTTACCAAATATATTTTTGTATTAATAAAATATTTTTGGTTATTAAGACAGGCTAAATCTGAAATATATCTTTCTAACTTTATGATATAATGCAGCGTTAGAATTCCTAAAAAAAAGTCACTGGTCCCAAGGACCAGTAAGCATGAGAATTTACTGGTCTACAGACATCATCACTGGTCCGCTACATAAAATTCTATTAAATAATTTTAACACTTAGAGTAAATTTTCTGTACTTTTTAAAGAATAAATGTGCAAGATACAAATTTAATTATAAAATAATGCTTATTTAAGTGTAGAAGATAACAAGTATCCCTCTTGTTTGCCTTTCTTTTAAAATGGGGCAAGACAGGTTTATTGAAAAAGACATTTTTGCTGAAAAAAGGAATATTTTTGTTGAGTAAATGGGTACTTTGCTTAATGAAATGGTGCTTTCAGGAGTCACATTCACTAAAGATTTGGAGCAATAAAAAACCGATTGGGAAGCAGGAAAATCAGTTTTTGGAGCAACATTTTGACGCAAGAAAATTAGTTTTTAAAACAGAAAAATTCTCTCCCGGCATTCACTTATTTATTTTTTTTTTCGTGCTTTTTTGTCGAAATTTCCATTTTTTCGCGTTATTTTGAACGAAATCTTTTATTATTATTGACGAAATATGCCGTTTTTCGCGATATTTTTGACAAAGTTTGCCATTTTATCGCGATTTTGGGGGAAATTTGCCGTTTTTTCGCGATCTTTTGAAGAAATCTGCCGTTTTTTCGCGTTTTAGAATAAAATTAGCCATTTTTTCGCGAATTTTTTGACGATATTTGCCGGAAATTAGTCGTTATTTAGCGCTTTTTTAACAAAATTTGTGGTTTTTTTCGCAATCTTAAGGAAATTTGCCGTTTTTCGTGATTTTTTTTTTTGACAAATTTCATGTTTTATCAAGATTTTCGGACAAAATTTGTCTTTTTTCGCATTTTTTTGAAGAAATCTGCCTTTTTTTCTGCAATTTTTTGAAGAAATTGAAAATTTTCCGCAATTTTTGGAAAAAATCTGCCTTTTTCGCGATTTTTTTTGGGCGAAATTTGTCGTTTTTTCGCAATCTTTCAAGAAATCTGCCTTTTGTTTCGGGTTTTGGAATGAAATTAGCCATTATTTCGCGATTTTATAACAAAATTTGCTGTTTTTTCGCGATCCTTTAACGAAATTACGCGTCCCGTGGGACACGTAAGAGCTATTTTTTACGTCCCATTGCCGACTTTTTGAGTAATTTATGCGCTATAGCACGTCCGCGGCATCGCTGATAATAATAATTAAAAAAAAATTCTTATGTGCGATCGGTTGCAGTTTTCTGAGGGCCTGAAAAAAGGCACTGATCCTGCGGACCACTAAATTTTTCAAATTAGTGGTCCGATTGGATTATCGGTGGTCTCGGACCAGCAGACCACCAAGGATTTCGAACACTGTAATGTGAATTAATAGGGTTTCTTTAGGAGGAAACATTTATTGAATAATTCAGGGAAATGTATAATCTTATACATATTTAATTATACATTAATTATGTACTATATACCTGATCTTTACTTTTAATTATTTTACCATTTTTAAAATTATCTTTTTATTATTTTAGTTTATTGCTTTTCTTATTTATTTTAATATTTTACTATATTGCAAGACTTTATTATAAGTTTAATTGCATTATTAATTACATTCAGCACCATGTCAAAGAGGGGGGGGGGGGGGCGAAGGAGGTGGTTGCCCCGGACATGGAACTTTAGGAAGTGCCAAATTTATTCTACCAATGTCATTTTTGGCTTGTTACAAGAAAAAGTTGGGTGAGGGGCAGGGTTGGGTTTCTTCCGGAAGAAACCTGTTTCTAGATAAGTAGTAAAGTAAAGGTCAAGTTAATAATCAATAATGTACAATTAAATATTCATTATAAAGATGAAATGTGTTTTTCTTAAATTATTCAATGAAACTTGCCTCATAATGTACATTTTACTAATTCACATCAGGATAATAAAATAACAAAGCTTTATTTCAGGTTTAGTCAGTCTGAAGCAACCAATGCTCTTCAAACTGAGGACGAATACTGGAAGCCTTGTTCAGACATTTTTCACCTTCGTAGAAAATTTACATTTGATATGCTTTTATAGATATTGATTTTTGAAAATTTTCATACAAAATCGGTAACTGTCAATATAAATTTCTTTTAATTATATACAGAGATCCAGCATTAAGGCCTTTTTTTTCTGAATTCTTCTTGAAAGGAGCTATAAGTGGCAAAATCATATTATCAGCCATGAAATATAATTCTGCGGCTCAAAACAGACCCTTAACTTCCACTATAAGGGAAGCACAATTTTGGCATACACCTGCATTCAAGATAATGTTGAAAAAAAAAAAAATGTAATAAGTCAAATTATTTTTAAATTTTATGCGTTTTTCTAACTTTATTAATTTTTTTTTCTGACAATTTTACAAATCGGAGATAATGGGTTACATGACTGCATTTACCGTTTAAACACCAATGTTCCCAAAGGGGAACGTTACAATATTTGTAATACAAATACAAAACATATATTTTCCAACATAATAACGATGTCCCTGTTTTTCCTATAAAATATAAGGTTGATTTTAACTTTTGAAATGAAAATATTTATGTTTAAGCATATACCACAGGTATTAAGGAATATGTAAATTCATTAATTTGCATAAAAAGTATATTATTTGCTTTTATTGTTTTCACTATATTACTTACATTTGATAGCTAGGGATCTAAATGTTTTTGAAATTCGAGAAAATACTCAAGAACAATATACAATAGCATATAGCGAAAAATAATGTTATATTTGCATAGGTTGTCAATCAATAATCACGTTCCAAAATGCGAACACTGAAATGAAAACAGCCAAAAAAACTGCAGAAATATATATATATATTTGGCTGTTTTCTAAATTTGTATTAATAAATTAAAACATTTGAAGCTGTAATATAGGAAAAACAAAATTATTATTACATTGCGATGTTAATTCGGCGTGTAAACGGTTAATTTATTATTAGCCTAGCATAATTTGCTCGGAAAAGATTCAAAATTGAGCGTTAAATTTTCTATTACAACAAAGAAAGATTAAGTTTCTACTAATCACATGTTATCATTGCAAAAATTCTTATTTATTTTTAAAAAAATGTATTTGAATCTCGCAGAAAATCAATAATTTTATTAAACTAAATCCCTTACAATTTCAAGGAAAATTTGTATTTAATTAAAAGGAACTTTTACCGAAAAAAGTTCGAGCGAAAGTGAAAACATAAAAATCCGGGGATTTTCGACAAATATTGTTAACAATCAAATTTTTAACAATATTTGAAACTTTAATATACAGAAATGATAGTAAATTTATGGAAAGAAGAACTTAAATAGGAATTGATTGCATAGTACGAATTGAGCAACGGTACCAAAAGAATGCAAATTAACAGAAAAAGTATTTAACTCTTGCAATAGATTTAGTTAAATAAATTACTTACAAAACTAAATTTTCATGTACCGCCCCAGGCCGCATTTTAATAGCTGAAATTGATATACTCAGCTAGAAAAATAAACATATCACTACCACGGCAACTTTTTGTATCCGTCGAGCCGAGTAGTTAAAAACCTTGAAAGCAGACCGGAATATATTTATCTTTACGCTATCTCTATTTTTTAAATTATCAAATTGAAATTATAAAATGTACAGAATGTTATAAAATATCCGTTTATATGTGTTTACGAGAATATTCCTGTCAATAGTAATTTTATTAAAATTAAAGGGACGATCGACAATCTGACAGGATACATCTCAACTCAATGTTGATTTTCTAGAAATAGAAAACAAGCAACATGGCGGCTGCGATTAGCGACTTTGCTGAAATTAAGAATATTTTAACGAAGTTGGAAAATAATATAGGAATTGCTTGTCAACAAATTTCAGGTGAAACAATTAATTTACTCAGTTTATATTATTATGGTATTCGTAAAGTAATCTCTTATTTATCTGAAAATATGTCATTATATGTTGGTCAGTGTCTTCAAAATGTTTAATTGTGTGTTTGATAGTAAATGCTTTTAAATACAGAATTGTGTTTTTAATAATGCGTTCAATTCAGAAATTTTATTTTCTCTGAAAAGATAACTTTCAGAAATATTTAAGTGATTCAATTATCGTATTAATGAAAACGATTGAAATATCATTAATATACTTTTTATCATTCCTATAAGAGATCGGATATTTTATTTAATACACATTATCCCATAAAAAGGATTGGCTACTTAAAAAATCTAGAATTACTTTTAGAATTTAATTAAATATCGCCCACCCTACTAAAAAAAGATTTTGCTTTTGTCTTCGCCCTTTTACATAGTTTGAAATCTTAAAAATATTAACTAGACAAAACCTTTACTTAAAAAGTTTGGTGCGAATGCAGTTTACTCTCCTTCTTGGCCCGATTTTCAAAAATCGCCAAAATGGCGCGTTTTTGCGTCTTGTCTCCCGGAGGCATTTAACCTACCTTTACTCGAATACAGACCACAGAGATGTTTCCAGCCTCCTGATTGGTTAGTTTCTCTTTCGTCTTTCCTGCTGTTTAAGGTCTTTGGAAATTGGAATTTCTATGACGCCAGTAGTAATATACCATTAACTATATATTTATTTTTTTTATAAATAAGTGAATCAGCACTTAACATTCAACGTTTTAATCTATATCAAGTCTTAACAAATGACTTATTAATTCAGAATTTCGCAATATGTTATTACATTAGAAAGCAAAAATTAAATGGAACACGTTAGAAAAAATATGTAATGGCGCCATCTGATATTCTTATACGAAACTTCAATTTGATTTTTTGCTCAATTTTTGTCTTTTGCGACTTTTTATTTTCTTCTTTTTCAGGTTACATTACATTTGATTTTAGTAATCAGCTTCGAAAATGTTTTGAATGCGTATATTTTTTAAAAAATATATACATTCATACACATAAAAAGTTTTAAAATTTCTAGTATTTTATATAAGGAACGAAAGTTTATTTTTTTTCTTTTTAAATATAGATATACTATATTAAACAAGCTGAACTATTCCATAATGAAAAATATTACTGAAAATTTTATTGTGACAGTAAATTAAATCACAAGGTTATTAAATAGTGAATACATAATATTGTAAAGTTAAAAACTAAACAAACAATAAATTTGAATACATAATCGACATTTCTCTCACGGTGCTGACTTTTATTTAAATTTTAACTTTACAACATTCTATATACATATGACTTAGTAACTTCTCAATTTATTTTATTTTCACGATAAAATTTTCAGTTGTATTTTTTATAGATATATAAAAATTCTTTCCCCCCCCCCTAAAAAAGAAATACTTTCGTTTGACCATTTTTATGAAACATTTGTAATTTTTAGATGGGAAAGAGACTAAAGAAAGCATTTTTTAAAACCTAAAAAATATATATTTGTAGAGGTATGCATCACATTATCATTATGCATTTTTCATTCATTTTTTGAGAAGCTTATTAAAAACATTTTAACAGTTAAGAAAATCTGGGAGTACAAAGATGCGTATATATATTTAATTTTAATTAACGAAGTGTATTGAAAGGGGCGTAAGATATGCTATAAAACGTACCACCAGACTTGTATAAAACCAAAAACTTTCTGCGCACATAAATATTGGGTCAAAACTTTCTGCAAATTTAATGTTTGATAAAATCACATGTTATATTATTTTGACATGGATGAAATTCGCGTTTTTATGCGATTCACGGACGAAATTCCCGATTTTTGCGGAATTCATGGTCGGATTTTTCATTTTTTCCGCAATTCGCGGACAGAATTGACGGAATTACCACTTTTTACGCGTTTTACGGTCGGAATTATAGCTTTTTTCGTGATTCACGGTCGGAGTCACCGTTTTTTTACGCAATTCACAGACGAAATTACCGTTTTTTACGCGATTCACGGACGGAATTTCCTGTTTTTTATGCGATTCACGGGCGAAATTTCCGCTTATGTGATTCACGGACGGATTTTTCATTTTTTCCGTAATTCACGGACAGAGTTGCTATTTTTTATGCAATTCAAGGACGGAATTACCGCTTTTTACGCGATTCACGGTTGGAATTACCTTTTTTTTCGCGATTCACGGTCGGAATCACATTTTTATTTATGCAATTCACGAACGAATTTATTGTTTTTTTACGCAACTCACGGACGAAATTACCGTTTTTTATACAATTTACGGACGAAATTACTGTGTTTTACGCAATTCACGGTCGGGTTTCCTGTTTTTTATGCGATTCACGGACGAATTTCTCGTTCTTTACACGATACACGGACGAATTTTCCCGTTTTTTACGCGATACACAGATGGAGTTCCCGTTTTTTATGCGATTTATAGACAATATTCCCGTTTTTTATGCGATTTACGGACAAATTTCCCGTTTTTTATGCGATTTACGGACAAAATTCCCGTTTTTTGCGCGGTCTTTGAATTTTCTGCAAAGTTCATAAAATTTTCTGCGCACGACGTGCGCGCGTGCGTCTATATTATGCAACTCTGAGTACCACACCAGTGGTCGTGAGGTTCTGCCTCGAAGCTGGTAGATGGAAGGTGCTAGGCTCGGATCCAAACGCGCCTGTCGGTCATACCATTCGGAGTGATGTGTGGTTTTCTTCTATCCTTGGGAAATCTTGCGTAGATACGAGTTTAGTTCCCTTAGAAAATCCCCTCAGGGGTTATATCTCTCGTGCTGATGATGGGCCTTCATAAATAACTTCTATAAACGTAAATACTACCAAAAAAAAAAAAAAAAAAATACATAAAATGTAAAAAATATTAGTTTTGAAAAAAAAAAAAAAAAAAAAAAAAAAAAAAAACTGCAACAAATAGTTAAAGCTGTTAATTTTTTCTTTAATCTGGAGTTGTTGAAATTAATGTTTAACAAATTATTATTATTATTATTATTTTTTTTTAAATCTTCAAGCAAGTTTAAATGAATAGGATATTTCAAATCTTTTATTTTTACAGATGAAAATGGAGATAAAACGTATTTTTTTTCTGTGTGTGATTTGAACTATTGTCTTTCTCATTATTATTCAAATCTGCAATTATTTGGGGAAGGAAAGAAATATTTAATAAATAACAAAATTGTTTTTGAATGAAATAATTTATTAAAATATAAAATATTAGAAGGAAAAATATTTTTAAACAAAATGCACCCTGAATAAAATTTTAGCAGGTTTTCTAGAAAATGTAAGCCCAAAATAGCTAATGACCTTTTGCATTTGGCTGATTTAATTTAACATTTTTTGATAAGGAATGCTTCCTTTTTTTATTTGGCATAGCACTAGCTGGCCGACCTATAGGCAAACGTTTGCTGCCCTTTGTTAAATGCGCAGAGCGTCTTGCTATGGACGCAGGCTGTACTCGAATAGCAGCACCACTCCTTCGCCTTATTCCTATATTGTTTCCAGCAGTATGCAGAAAACTTTCCCAGCTGCCAGGCGATTTGATACATTTTAATGTTTTTAGAAATTTATTAAGTCCACTTAAGGAAGATTTATGTTTTTTATTGTGATTTGAAATTTCACTAAAAATCTGTTTAAGCAGTTCTTCCTTTTTTTCTTCATAGGAAATTCCGTCATCTTCATAATAATGTAAATTTGGCAAATTTTCTGATGATGTAGACGAGACAGCTTCTTGTATTTCCTGATGATGATCTTCCAAAATTAGTGGTCCAAAAAATTCTTTTGATGGGGCTTTATTTCCCAAAGCAAGGACCGCTATTTCATGCCTATTTTCAGGCAGCACAGGCGGGAAATTGCTTGATACTGTATCATAATGCTGAAAAATGGAGTATTGGTGTTTACAAAAGCGGCCATATAAACCTGCAGGACACGAGCAACATCCAATTTTTGTATCAACAGTATAACAATTGCTTTCACTTTGTACTACATATATATTGTCGCTTATTAATGTGATGTCAGTTCTAGTTATATTAGTCGCTTTTTTCTTAAGTGATAAAAGAAAAAGCCTAGCAGTTGCACATCTATTATTGGCAAAATCTCTTAATTTTTTTTCATAATGTTTCTCTAAATGTGTACCCACAAAATCTATAATTGTCAAAACATTATACGCTTTGACACGACACAAAACTTCATCTTTGAATATGCGTATACAAACTTCGGAAAAATTATTTGTATTATGGCCCCTTACTATTGGATTTCTAAAAGCAAGGCTTTCGAATCCCACAGCCATCTCCACACAGCTTGGGCTACATGAAAAATGCATAGTAAATTTCTTGATGTAGGCCAAACATTTTTCAAAGCTTTGATCTCTGCATCAGAGTCATCCGTCATGAAAATTTCTGGACTTCCTTTTCCATAAAATGCGTTTTCTAATACTCTATTTACAATTTGAAAACCTTTTACATATGACTCTTCAGTCTGACCTTTCGTAATGATGACTGCGATTGGCACAGCACCAGCTGAACATGAACATAACATGAATGTTATACTATGATTATCAGGATCACATGATGATGTTGAGTCTACGAAAACAATTTCAGATGAAGATTTTAAATTATGAGCTCTTTTCATAATGGGGGTGACTATGACCACAGCAAATGGATCTTCACAGAAGTCAACAGTAATTCCATTATCTTCGTAAACTTTTAATTTCTCTTTTAATTTCTGAAACATACAAAAATGATTATAAATATCTTTTTGTCATGGAAAATTTAAATAATTATGAAAATATTGCAATGTTGAAACTAATAACGTAAAATATGGGCTAAAAGCAAAATCAACAGAAAATAAGATATTATCATATTTTCTGTTGAATTAGATTTTTTTATCTGATTACTAAACTAAAACATAAATACTATTCATTTTTATTTCCTTTCATTTGTATAAGAAGTATTGAATTCGTGAAAATTTTTGGCGGATTTACATGTTCTGAGACTCTGTCTATATATGAGACAATTTTTGTGGGTGCTCTACCACAAAAACTAATGCGCGGAATTTAGTAAAAAATTATATTTAGTTAGTCACTGAAATAAATTGGTGCTGATTAACTTTTGATATGAACCGCCGAACAGTAGCGTTGCTATGCTGTAAATTTGCAGGATTTAGAAGATTTTAACGATAGTCATACCTCAAAAACTAATGCACGGAATTTCATGACTTATCCTCTTGATGGACATAGATTTTCAGTTTTGGCTAAGTGATAACGAATTTTGAAGTATTGGAGGAAAAAAAGAAAGGTCTGAGCATCCGACTAGTTAATTATATATGTATGAATTTCTGTTTTACTTTTAGGAAAAAAATTGATTTTTACACAAAAATACAATACATATAATATATATATATATATATATATATATATATATATATATATATATATTAAGCACAAAACTTGAATCAAGAAATTGATATAAGATAAATTGAAAGAAAAGATCACCTCGCACCAGAAATTCAGAAATAAAAGTTACAATCTATTACACGAATCTGTGGCAATTCCATGACAAGGGATAAAAAAAAAAATTAAAAAATTTGCAAAGAAAATTTAAAAATGCAAGAAACGACCTTTCTGTAGATCGACCTCAGTTATCCAATGAAAAAAAAATTAAAGTATGGAAATGGAAACAAATTTTTATAATAATTCTCTTATTATATATATATATATATATATATATATATATATATATATATGTATTGAGATTGCATAGAAAAAAAATGCAACAATTTTTCAAGAAGGCAGGAAAAAAACTTACGTGAGATCTAGATTTCAAACTAATACTTTTATTTCACAAAATCAGAAGTTCTATTTAGTGATTAAATCTTTTAACTAACTTTATATATAAATCTTTTAAAAAATAATAAATATGAATTCCTACATTTTTCTTCCAAAAAGCACAGAAATTGTTTAAAAGGTACAGCTTAAAACATAAACTGTTTTGTTTCAAAATTTTAAAAAATGATAACTCGATTTAAAAAATGCTTAACTAAATGTATTAAAAATATGTTAAAAAAATTATCTGAAATTACAAGATTTTTTTTTCTTTACTGATAACTTACTTTAATCATACCTTGACCATTCCGTGGGCCGAGATTTTCATGACGCCACTGTTCGTACCAGTATTGCACAGCTCTGTATAAAGGATTGATTTGACTATTAGCCATGTCTTCTTCTGTATATTTATCATCTAGCTGTAAAATTCCTTCATGGTATTTGCAAGATTCGGCAATACCCATGCCATCATTAAAATATTCGAAGAATTTTTCTTTACTGTCGGAAGCAGGGAGAAATTGCAAAGCTGCAGCAGTATTGAGGCTGTGGTTATGTGAATCATTAATAGTAATGATAGCAAGTAGTCCTTTCTGAAATTGAAATATAAGGTATTTCAGATTTAGATTATATTAGATGTTTATTTAAACATCTAATATAATCTAATCTAATATAATCTAATTTGTAAAAGACAGACATATTAAACCTAAGGGAGCAAGTAGGAGAAATTTGAGGAATCGTCCCCCCCCCCCTTTCCAAATCCTCAAAAAATGAAAGAATAAAAAAAGTATTGCGAGCATAAAAAAGCTAATTGGGCTTGAAATGATCAATGTATGATTGCAAATTCACTTATTAATAGTTTTATTTTAAAGCTTTTCATAATTGTAAGCTGCAATTAAATTTTATCTTGATTCTTTTCATTCAGCAATATACAACAATCATACCAATTCATTCAGCAACCATAACAACTGATTAGTTTCAGTTTTGTAAGCTGAACAATAAGAGTAATAAATTAAAACTTGCAGTCAGGTTGTTGATCTATGGAGGAAGGGGGGGGGGGGATAAATCTTTTTAGCTAAAACGAAATACTTTCAGATAAAAGTAATGTATACCATTTACTCGGGCACACATGTTGTACATGTAAAACTGATAAAATAAGGTAATACTTCTGAAAATATTATATTGAACTTTTTCTCACTAATTGTTTTTCGTGAATGAAAATACACATTTACTTTTTTACCCCAAACACACATTTAATAAAAATCCTGTGGAATCAGATATATTTTTAGTTTTGAAAATAGTTTATGTAATTAAAAGAAAAAAAAAGATTATGGTTACAGATAGATTAATATTAAAATATATTAAGGATTTTAACAAGAATTTGAACAATATTTTTTTAAATCCCAAAATAATGTAAAATACAAACACACACACACTCCAATATATATATATATATATTTACTTTTACGAAAGGGTCTTTCTTCTTAGTTGATGCTGTATCCAACTTTACTTTTATATTTATGGTAGCTAGGCATCCTAAATTCTTTGAAAAACTTCTCTTGTTTGCCACAGTTGGTATTTTCATAAAATCACTGTGGTGACAAACAAATTTTTTTCTAAAAATGAAATAGAAAACATGCAAAATTTAAAATCCATTATAAAATAGTAAGTAGTGAAAGAAGTAAATCTAAATCATAAAAATACTTTTAACAAAATAAAAAATACTAGGTAAATATGTAGTTGCTAAGAATTTAAAATCATTAGTCATTATTCAATTCCCTTTTTAATAAATTAAAGACCCATTATTAGATTTTTTATAACTAACTCATTATTAAACAAATCAACTTACAACATTAAAATTTTGGCATAAAAAAATTTGATATTAAAAAAATGCACGAGAAGAATATATTTTTTAAAATTTTACATTGTTTTTAAAAAACAAATTTCATTAGTCTGCATAAAATCCATAACGGAATTTCAAATTAAACATTTTTTTAATAAAAAAATTGTACATAAGTATTCAACATTACATCGATAGATGGCGCCAAAGTCTCATTAAAAATCATTTCCATAAGTTACGACCGTCATAAAAACAATTAAAATAAAAAAATATATATTACTAATTATGTTTTAAGGGATCTTTAAATAATTTTTATACTTACGTGCAAATTAATCTTTGCCCACAAGGCTTTGATGATCTTGAATTCCATTTTCTGTTATTTAGATCTCCAAATTCTTTAACCCATTTATTGCAGTCTTCTAAATTTTTAAGATTGCTGCGAACTGTAATTAATTTTTCAGAAATTGATTCGATTTCATTCAAATATGAAGTCGGAAGTTTAACTTCCGCAAAATCAGCCATTTTAGTAAAATGAGAAAAAAAACCTGTTAATGAGCATTTGTTATAAGTCGCTGCTGTTTAGCGTTATGATAATGGCGCTAAAGCAAATCGACAAAAGTAATCAACCAATCAGGGGGCTGGAAAGATCACTGTGGTCTCTAATCAAGTAAAGGTAGGTTAAATGCCTCCCGGAGCTTCTTGCTCCAAGGCCCGCCACACACTACAGAGACATGCGTCAAAAATCTTGCAACATGACACAGTCAAACCGGTTTTTACTTTGTTATCAGAGTGAAACTGTCTCATGCCGTACGTTTTTTTGTTCAATGTTTCACTGGTGTGTGGCGGGCCCAAGAGACAAAGCACATAAAATACAAATCTAAAGACAAAAAAAAAAGGAGAATTTTTACTTACCCGGAGCTGCTGTTTTGCTCCGGATATTCCTGTTTTGCTCCGGATTGACTGGTCAATCATATACTTTTTCCCGCAAACTTTCAACAGCGTAAAGTATCCATTTGAATACTTTACTTCCTCATTCAAACAATCAACAACATTCTTTCTGAAACCAGCAACTTCCATAGTAGTTACTGAATGTATTTAACTAAATATAAAAAGAGGAAAATGCAAAAAATAAACTCACTCGTTGAATGCTAGACGCAACTCCAATAAACAATCCTACCGGAAGCGGAAGCAATTTCTAAGCGGGAATAACGATATTCAAAATTTTAAAAGCTCTCTTTTAAGTTCTCCTCTTTGGTCCAATCAGAAAACATTTAACAAAAAGGAGCATCCAATCAGAAACGGCTTAGAAATCGGTAGCCAGAGCACTCTTTAGGGTTGCCATATTGAAGATCCGAGAGGAGAAAATGAAAATGCAGGGTTACCATATCGAAACATTTATCGCTAAAAAAAAAAGTCGCCTTGGCGAAGGAGAGTAAACTACATTTCACCCAAAAGTTTTATTATAGTATTAAAACACATTGAACTATAAATAATGTTTTGTTTCTTGTAATATGTAACTTTTAGCTTAAAATTTGCTTTTAAAATAAAATTAGTACATTTGACCTTAAAAGTACTATTGAATAGGGATGCACTGAATAGTGATTTTGGCCGAATACCGAATATTCAGCCGACAGGTGAACCGAATACCGAATATTCGGCTAGCCGATTAGTAATTGTTGGGCCGAATACCGAATATTTGAGCACAGAGGTTGAGAAAAAAAATATGAGCCCCCCCCCCCCCCCATTGTATTATCTCTTA
This sequence comes from Maratus speculifer, assembly GCA_964019185.1. Classification (NCBI taxonomy): domain Eukaryota; kingdom Metazoa; phylum Arthropoda; class Arachnida; order Araneae; family Salticidae; genus Maratus; species Maratus speculifer. The sequence continues at coordinate 291,722,208 of OZ025296.1, forward strand.
TTTATTGTTAATGTAATAAATGAACACACAAGTTTTGACCTAGAGTGAGATGAAATACAATGTACTTATGACTCAATAAGTTGATTATGGTTTCATGAACAAAAATTGTCTGCCTTGATAGTTAATTACTAATCTCAAAAGTTTTTTTTTCTTTCTTTTAAAGGGCTTTTATTTGGGGGAAAAGCAAGAAACAGATTATTTACTAAACAAAATTTAGAAACTTGTTCAGCACATAATTTATTCCTAAAGAGAATCCTAATAAATCCCCATTTTAATCCTTCTCATGGTTAATTTTCTTAAGTTATACTTTACAAATAGCAAATAAATAATGTAAAAAAATTCTATTTTATTTAAAAATGATTTTGTTTCTAATTACTTTAAATATAAATTAAAAAATTGGCAGTTAAAAATAGAAATAGTGAAAAGTTTTATTAAGTATTGGATTTGGCCAAATACTTATATATTCGGCAGGCCGAATAGTTTCATATTCAGCTCAACCTAATAGTTTAATATTCAGCCTAACTGAATATTTGGTAACATGGCCGAATACCGAATAGATATCGAATATTCGGTTCATCCCTACTATTGAAATAGAATCGTGGCTTTCTTTTTTTATTTATGTTATTATTGATTTGGAGGGAAATCCCATATTTGGATGTATTTGGTGATTTATTTTATTATTATTATTATTATTATTTGCCAAGCATAAAAGGCATTGAACTTCGTTTTTTGGCAACTTTAAGTTTTACTAGAACCAGTGTTTATGGCAATACTCACAGTAAACATTTCTCCTTGGGTTGGAAAATAATCTTTTCACACATGTGCTGTTAATTTATTTGTGTTAGGCATTTTTGATTGGTAAATAAAAAAAGAATTTATTAGAAAATTAAGAAGCATGTCATTTTCAACTTTATCTTCATGACTTGTCACCATTGTTCTATAGAATTATGAGTTTGTATTTAACCGTTATTTAACAGTACATGTTTTGGGCATTTCTTTTGTCTTTTGACAAATTTAAAAACATATTTATTGATGAATTTTAAAACCAGAGTTATTAACCAATTTAAAATGGGAGTTATTGATGAATTAAAAATTAAAGTTATTGAAGAATTTAAAATCAGAGTTATGGATGAATTTATAACTGGATTTATTGACAAATTTTAAATTGAAGTTGTTGACAAATTTAAAAATCTGATTTATTGACAAATTTAAAGCCAAAGTTATTGACAAATTAAAAACTAGAGCTTTTCACAAATTTGTGCATGTCAGTTGCTTCTGAATTGGTAAGTTTTTCTATTTCTGTTAAATGTTCTAAGCTTCTGATATTTTGTTTAGTTAAAAAATTATGTGTATTTGTTTAAAAATGTAAAAGTTAATGTTAAATATACTTCTTTTTTTTTTTTTTTTTTTTTTTTTTTCAAAATTTTTTTTTTTTTTTTTTTCAAAATGTTAAATTTGACGAGATTTTTTTTTTCAAATGTATCCTAGTTAGGAATTTTGGCAAATTTATTGATTTTAGTGTTTCTAAAGAACACAAAAATTTAAACAAAGTTTTTGTTACTGTAAATTAATTTATACTTAATATCTAATTATCTACTACTTGCTTAATGCTTATTACCAAGAGTAGTTACTTAATTATATTGACTTTTAGTTTTAGATGTCTTTAATATCATGATATATATATATGATGTGATATATATATAATGTTGGATTATTATATTTTTATTATTATTTTATTTTTTTACTTTGATGTTTCTAAATTCAGATAAATAGTTTATTTGCAAGTGTATCAAATTTACTCTGACATTATACAATGCTCAAACATTATTATTATTATTGTTATTTATTTATTTTATTTATTTATTTATTTATTTATTTATTTATTTTCAGAAGATACCCCCACCTTGAATGCAGATGCATTTAACAAAGAAAAATTTTGGAATAATTTCAGTAGGCCTTTTTTTTTTTTTGCATATTAGTAATTAGTATTAATTTATACTGTAATAAAACTATTTTTGGTTATTTTGATATTGTTTTAAAATTATTTAATTTCTGATAGTTGGAGCAACTAAATTAATTTCACATGAAGCTACAAAATTGTGTATGATGTTTAGCAAGCCACCTTTTCCCTCTAAAGAAGAATGTCAAGCTCTCTCGGATAAAATTGAAAGTACTTGCTTCTCATTTATTGCTGTCTACTTTACATTGCCCAAAACAAAAGGTAATTTTAAAACATTTTTAATGCATAAAAAAGCCTCATTTAAATTTTTTAAAGATGTAACAAATAGTGATTTGGTTGGAGATTCAGCCATATACCATATATTTACCATGTGTCTCATTGTGGTGGGCCACAATAAGACAAAAAACAAAATATTTATGATTATTTTATTAAAATCCACATTACAAAAATTGTATCAGGTAGAATATTTCATTAAATATTTCTGTATTCCACCAATTTTTAATCTCATATGAATGAAAACAAGCATTTTATTGTATTTAAATAATAGTAATGCCTCATTGTGGACCACAAATAAAAAAACTTAGTTTTGTACTAAATTTATATAAAATGATTGGTTTTAAATATACTAGTAGTAGGTATAAACATGAATAAAAAATCTAATGCATTCAGGAATAACTAATATAAATTACTAATAATTATACTAATAATTATACTACTTATTACTAATAATTATTAATTATAATTAACTAATATAAATTAAGAAAAAATAAAACAAAGTGTCAAATTGAACAAACATTTTAGCGAATGTTATATTGGTTTAGTTTTAGCTCAAAGTACAGGAGTTGATCCAGCCAAAAATTGGGGCTGTTTTGCGGGCCATTCACAAAATTCCAACCCCTAAAAATGGCTCCTTCACAAAATTCAAATCCTAAAGGCTCCTTCACAAAATTCAGCATTTTAAGTCTTGTACAGAAATACAGTTATTGCACATGTCTGTGCCATAATATTATATTTCTTAGGTTTGTGTTAAAATGTACTTGGTACCAAAATTAAATTTAGCATGATTTCGTCAATCTGAAAAACAAAGAATAATTTCATTTTTAACTTTTTCCAGATTTCTAATTTCATTAAAAAGTGAAAAAAAAATCACATTCAAAAGATTGCAAAAGACATACGGATTTCATCAAAAGTTTGCAGAAAATAAGCAGATTTTGTATAAAGATCACAGATTCCATCCATAAATTTTGTCAAATTTTAAGAATCATGAAAAAAAAAAAGTAATTTTGTCAAAAACAAACAGAATGTAGTCAAAAAATCACAAAAAAAAAATCCCACATTTCTTCAAAGTAATACAAAAACAACGAATTCCGTTGAAAGATCACAAAAAATATGCAAATTCGTCGAAAGATTGCGAAAAAAACCCAGATAATTTTGCCATAGTTTCGTGAAAAAAATGTAGTCAAAAGATCGCAAAAAAAAAAAAAAAAAAAAAAAAAAAAAAAATTGTAAACTTCGTCAAAAAATTGCAAAAAAAAAAAAACCACAAGTTTTGTCAGATCACAAAAAGCGCAAATTTTGTTGAAAAATTGCAAAAAATGTCCGAATTTGGTTCAAAGATTGCAAAAAATTGGATTTTACTGCTACAAAATCCAATTTTTGCTGCTACAAAACAAGATTTTACTGCCTAAAATCAGATTTTTGTTGCTCCAAAATTGTCAACGAGATAATCAAATAGTACCAAAATTCCTTAATAAGGCTGTCCATTACTGGCTCATCTATCCTACTGCAAAATTTCATTTTGCACTGATGACTGTACCCTGTGGCTATCAAAATTGAATTTGCAACAAGCAAAAGTGTTTTGATGTTAATAATATTGTTTTTAATCTACTTTATGTACTGCGTCAAGTAATTTCTTGGAAAAACAGAAAGTTTTTTATCATGGTACATATATATATATTTTTTCTTACAAAAAATGCTTTTTTTTTTTTTTTTTTCCCCCCACAAAAGTGTGCCTCCAAAAATAAAACCTGGATTGACCCTGAAGAAGAATGCTGAGAATGTACCCCCTGAAATTTTAACTCTTTACACTCAAGAGATGATTCCACTCAACACTAGCATTAATGTGTCCCCCATTTGGGACTCCAAATGCTCCAGACACCAGTATTTTAAAGTAATTTTCTTTGCCCTGTCTAATGGCAGAAACATCTGCAATTGGTGACAAAATAAACTGTAAGAAATTAGTGGTATCAGATAATATGAAGCCCTGATTTACATGGAACACTTGGCAACACTATTGGTAATGCAGAGTTTCCCCCAGAGAGTTTCAGGGGGGCGCTCCGTCCCTCCTGCCCTTTAGTTTAAAAACTAGCGCCCCTCTTGCCCCTCATCCAAAAACACTTGTGCCCCTCTTGTTATTCATTAAAAAAAAAAATAGCGCCCTTCGTGCCCCACATTTGAAAAAATGCAGCTCTCCAGTGATGATCCGAACGCGCTATAGCGCGTAAATTATGCAAAAAATCGGCGACAGAACGCATAAAAGTCATCCTCATACACGTCTCGTGGGACGGTAATTTCGTTAAAAAATCGCTAAAAGAACGGCAAGTTTCGTTAAAAATCCCGAAATAACGACTAATTTCCGGCAAGATTCGCAAAAAAAAATGGCTAATTTCGTCACAAAATTTCACAAAACGGCAGATTTCCTCAAAAGATCGTGGAAAAACGACAAATTTCTTCTAAAAATCGCGATAAAACGGAAAATTTTGTCAAATGAGTCGCAAAAAACAGCAACTTTCGTCAAAAAGCGATAAAACGGCAGATTTCGTCAAAAGATTAGCGGGAAAAAAATCGCACTAAAACGGAAAATTCTGTGAAAAGTTCCATTTTTCCGCAATATTTCCACGAGATTTGTCGTTTTTTCACGATTTTTTTAGCAAAATATGCCGTTTTTTGTGATCTTTTGGCAAAAATTGCTGTTTTGCAATCTTTTAATAAAATTTGCCGTTTTTTCGCGATTTTTTCATGAAATTTGCCTTTTTTTTGCGATTTTTGAACAAAATTTACTTTTTTTCAATTTTTTGATGAAATTTTTTTTTTACGACTTTTTGAACTGCTAGATTCAACTCTATAAAAGTGCTCTTAAAAATGAAAAAGTGCCCTTAAAAATGTAAAAAGTGCCCTGAAAAATGTAAAATGTGCCCTTTTCAGAACAGTAGCGCCCTGCCCTTTTTTAAACCTGGGGGAAACTCTGGGTAATGGTTGTCTATTGAGTGCAAAAGGGTTAAGTATAATGTCATCATTTTGTGGAAATAAAAAGATTTTGTTAGTTTTTCTCATGATTCTCCTTCTATACCTCTTTCTTTTGTTAACAACTACAGCATGGTTGGAAAAGAAAAGCCAGTTGATACTTTTATTGCTTTTGTATGAGATAGAACACTTTTTTCTTTTACATGCACAGCAAATTTGACTAAATTAATTTATTGCTACTCTATTTCCTATATAACTTTAAAATATAAATAGTGATCGATAATATTAAAACATTTTTTCTTTTATAACATAATTTATTACTGTGTAATACATATCTACAAATTATTAATCTTTAAAAGTTATCTAAATGTCTATTAAAATTCTATAATCTGCTTCCTCTGTTTAAAAAATGAGCCACAATGAGATATCTCATTGTAGCCTAAAAAAAGGGGACAGCTAAAATTTATCTTGTGTTAAAAAAATACAGCATAATTTAACATAATTATTGATATAATAATGAGCTTTATTAATATGTTTAAAGAAAATACACAACACTTATTCCTACTGTTCAAATGAAACTAAAATTATAGTAAATGAAAACTTCTATAAAAATAACTTTTCAAGTCAAAACTGACGCACATAACAATTTCTGTGATACGTGAGCTTGTAGCCATTTACATTAAAGAATTTTAGATACTAATTAGCGCACCCAACAGACGTTGTCCTGTCACCTACAGACGTTGTCCTTCTCGGCACCGACTCCAGAAAATCAAGTAAATGTACGTAAATATGGTAATACGCAGAATAAACACTACACTCTCAATTTAATTTCTTATTACAATTATGTAAGGAAATTATTTTTTACTCTTCATTAGTTTTTGAAGTCGGTTCAATTTTTGATAGAAAAGTTTATTTTTCTCTTTTTAGTTAAAAGTTAACGATTGTCTGAAGTCGGTTAATCAAAATTATAATACAGGAAATATTATTGTAAAGCATACACGTTTGTCAGCAGTGGTGTTCGAACACGCGATCTCTTTCTTCAAGAAGCTGAGCTTAAATCTGACGCCTTAGACTGCTCCTACATTCCGTCCGCACTCCATTCATCGAACTTATTCAACACTTTTAATTAGCGAAAAATCACTAACTATTAGTTTTTGCCTAATTACAAAAAAAGTACTGAATCAAATTCAATGAAATGCAAATCTAAACCATTCTCAAATCCACTGGAATACACACACAAAATTTCATTAAACTCGAATAAGTCGTTTAGGAGGAGTTCAGTGACATACACACGCACAGAAGATTTTTATATATAAAGACTAGCGGACCCGACAGACGTTGTCCTGTCACCGAAAGACTTTGTCCTTCTTGGCACAGACTTCAGAAAATCAAATAAGTGTACGTAAATATGGTAATACGCATGATAAACACTACGCTCTTAATTTAATTTTTTATTACAATTATGTAAGGAAATTATTTTTCACTCTTCAGTATTTTTTAAAGTCTGTTCAATTTTTGATAGAAAAGTTTATTTTTCACTTTTAACCCCAATTTTCAAGATTTTTGGTTCGGTAGATTTTTTTGTGCTGTGATTAATACGAAATCCTGACTTTCTTTTTTATATATATAGATAAAGGATTCAAAATTTCAGGTTTTTGCGCCGAAGACATCGCCGAATTAGGAAAATGTGAATTATATCACGAACTATTGGATTAAAAAGAATTTGCTTAGTACCATCTGATGCAGAATGAAAATATGCACTAAAATATGTTATCAGTTGAAAAATAACTACAAAAGCCGATTTTTATGGATTTTTTTCTTTCTTTTTTCTACTCATCTTAGGGATGGAATTTTCGAAAATCCCTTTTTAGCGGCACTCGATGTTATAAGAAGTATTTTTACCCCAATTTTCAAGATTTTTGGATCGGTAGATTTTTTTGTGCTATGATTAATACGAAATCCTGACTTTCTTTAATATATGTAGCACTTTTAATTAGCGAAAAATCACTAACTATTAGTTTTTGCCTAATTACTAAAAAAGTACTGAATCAATTTCGACGAAATGTGAATCTAAACCATTCTCAAATCTACTGGAACGCACACACAAAATTTCATCAAAATCGGTCCAGTCGTTTAGTAGGAGTTCAATTACATACACACGCACAGAAGATTTTTATATATAAAGATGAGCATTGAAAATTTCAGGTTTTTGCGCCGAAGACACCGCCAAATAGGAAAATGTGAATTATCTCACGAACTATTGGATTTAAACGAATTTGCTTAGTACCATCCGATTCAGAATGAAAATATGCACTAAAATATGTTATCAGTTGATTGTTCAGTTCATGATTGTTCAGTTCATGATTGTTCATGAGTTGATCAGTTGATTGTTAAAATATGTTTGATCAGTTGATATGTTCAGTTGAAAAATAACTACAAAAGCCGATTTTTATGGAATGTTTTAAAAGTTCGTTCTTTTTTCTACTCATCTTAGGGGTGGAATTTTCGAAAATCCCTTTTTAGCGGCACTCGATGTTGTAAGAAGTATTTTTACCCCAATTTTCAAGATTTTTGGATCGGTAGATTTTTTTTTGTGGTATGATTAATACGAAATCCTGACTTTGTTTAATATATATAGCACTTTTATTTAGCGAAAAATCACTAACTATTAATTTTTGCCTAATTACTAAAAAAGTACTGAATCAATTTCGACGAAATGTGAATCTAAACCATTCTCGAATCTACTGGAACGCACACACAAAATTTCATCAAAATCGGTCCAGTCGTTTAGGAGGAGTTCAATTACATACACACGCACAGAAGATTTTTATATATAAAGATTAGCTTCTGCTCATCCCATCTAGAACGCAGAAATTGCCTGTGAAGTAGTTATTGGTGAAATTACATTGTCTCATTATGGCTGCCATACCTTACCATAAAATTATTATGTATGTGTTTAAAAATTTTATAAAAGTTTGATGACAGTTATGAATTTTATGACAGCTTATACTATTTTAAATGCCTTGATGCTAATAATAAAACATGACTTTATTAAATCCAAATTACTTTTATCTATAATTAATTTACTATTCATGTGCATTTTATTTAATATAGTGAACTCATAACCACTGTTAAATGTGAGTGCTTCTTAAATTTGTTGCTTTTTAATTTTGAAAACATAATTATCATGAAAAAAATTACATTTTATCCTTTTATATTTAGACATATGAAATTGACTTTCTGTTAAGGTGGTAAATTAATTCCAGTAAAATTCACTACTTTTTTTTAGCCATATACACATGATAAATCATTTAATATTTCTCCCTTCTCCATAAAATATACCAGGGTTGTTTGGTTTAAACCACGCTGGTTTAAACCGTGGTTTAAACCATGGTTTAAACCAAGTGGTTTTTTTTAAAAAACCATGCTGGTTTTTTTTTAATTTGATTTTTTTCCCTTTTCCATAATGTTTTCATTTATTTTACACATTATTAAAATGTGCAAAATCAAAGTTATGGAGTAGCTACAAGCAAAGCTTAAGCCATTAAATTTTTAAAGTGACAAACATCTTTAATCAATCTAATTTTTTTTACTAGCTATAAATTGACATGGCAAAATATTTTTCTACAGTGAACTGTGGAGGATAAAAAAAGGTAGTTAGTTTTAATTATTTTTTAAACCTTTTATTTTTAGAAAAATGTAAAAATGGTATATGCCAGCCAAAAATGCAATTTTACTGTTTAGATAGCTTGATTATGATTTACTAAGGATTGTATCATGTATCAAAGCATCAATAATGACATAATAAGTCATTTTTTCCATTGGTTACTCTTGTTCTGTATGCTAATGAATGATTGGCTATGAATTTTCTCTGTTCCATAGCTATTGGTTTTAGTAAGCTTTGGTTTTTCTTAGATTGGATTTGCAGTTTTTACATTATTTTTTTCTGTTTCTAGTTACTTTGTATTGTATTTTATTTTAAGAAAGCTACTTATATATATTGAAATAAAAAAATGCCTAAAACTAGAAGAAAGGAAAATATAATCTGGTTTTCATTTGAGGGAATAAGAAATACATCAAAAACATGTTTAAGAGCCAAATGTAAAAATTGCATGCAATGTAAATGCTGTAAATTAGCTCTTCCTTATAATACTAGGTGTGATTCATTTTCAGATGCTTTAGATGTTTACCTTAAAAATTGCCCCACTTTACATAAAATTTGTGTAGAAAATAGGAATGTATTGATAAAAATATTCAAAAGCTTGTATCTGTCTAATTTTTACTTTAAAAGAAATATTGAAGATATGTTTAAACTGTTAAATTCTATTGCAGTTGCCTTGGATAATATCTAAAGTAATAAGTTCCATTACTAATGCAGTTTATAATTGGACAGGTCTTCAAAGAATATTAAGAGAAAAAAATGTAAATAAAGAAGTCTCATAGTTTTTTAGTCCAGGTATAAAATAGCCCTAACACCCATGCCCTTTTAGGTATACATGCTTGAACCACAATACAATCAAAGTGAACTATGTGAACAAGAAAAAAAGGATACATTAAATTTTATAAAACAAAAATATCCATGTAACTCGATGCTTGCACAGATAATAAAATTTAATGCTAAATCTTCACCTTTTGATGAACAAAGAAACGGAAAAAATAAAGTTTGTATTAAAAAAAAAAAAAAAGTAATTTTTTTAAGCCTATGTCTCAATTTGTGTAAGCATTACATTCGTTGATGTATCAAGTAAGTCAATACCAGTGGCGTAGCTAAGGGGGGGCGGGGGGGGGGCGGTCCGCCCCGGGTGTCACCCTCGAAGGGGTGACACCCGAGCGGCCTTTATTTGCAAAAAAATATGCATAATCTTACAAGATTTCGGAAAAAATTCTGACGTAAAATGAATTTTCTAGGGCAAAACTAGGCGCAACAGACTTAGTTTTCTTTTCTTGGAGAAAGTGAAACGGTTAAAAAAATGGGGTGTATAAATTACATTTGCAACAGTGAGGAAAAACCCATTTACGCAAAGTGCGGGTAACCAAAACAAACTTTAAAAAGAAAGAATTTTTTTCTACTTATACACGCAGCGCCATGCTAAATGAGGAACGAAGGGGGCAGGCCCCGGGCGCTGAAATTTAGAAGGCGCCAAATTTATACTACCATCGTCATTTTTGGTCTGTCACAAGAAAAAGTTGGGAGGGGGGAGGGGCCGTCCCGGGTGTCAACTTCGAAGGGTGACACCCGATCTTTATTTGTAAAAAAATATGCATAATCTTACAAGATTTTGGAAAAAATTCTGACGTAAAATGAATTTTCTAGAGCAAAACAAGGTGCAACAGACTAACTTTTATTTTCTTGGAGAAAGTGAAATGGTACACCAAATGCGCCGTCTAAATTAGATTTGCAACAGTGAGCAAAAATCCATTTACACAATGTGTGGGTAACTAAGACAAACTTTAAAAGAAAGAATTTTTTTCTACACGCAGCGCCGTGCGAAATGGAAGAAGAGAGCGAAGGGGGGGGGGGGAGAGCGCGGTACCGGGCGCCAAATTTATACTACCATCGTCATTTTTGATCTGTCATAAGAAAAAGTTGGGATGGGAGGGGGGGGGGGGAGCCAATTTCTAACTTTGCCCCGGACGCAATTTTCTCTTTGCATGTCCCTGTACATACGCGCTGCATTGACTTATGCAGAATTCGCGATGAGTGATGAGTCATTGTTGTCAGGGGTGTAGTCATAAAAATAACAGAGGATATACGCTCTAAGCAGAGGGTATATTCTGAAGGCAGAGGGTATACCCTAGAGTGTGTATACTACAAGCTTTCTTGGGTAACAGAGGGTATAAGACGTGTCTTTAAAAATTACAGAAGGTATACTGCGTATACCCCCGTATACACTTCACTACATCTCTGATTGTTGTGATCTTCTTATTTTGGAGATCCTGTTCGCTTTCGTCAACGTGAAACTAATAGATAAATATTATGAAGTACTAGAATAGCTAGAACATGATTAAAAATATTATCTGTATACATTTAAAAATAATATTAATTTTGTAAGCCTTAAAAAGCAAATGAGTTTTTTTTTCCATAAAAAAAGGGAATTAGTTTGTTCTTGAATGTTTCTTTGTTTTAATTATCCAATCAAAATCTTTTAAATATGTTTGATATGTATCCAATGACGGGACCTTCATCGCGAAAAATACATAGACTGTCTGGCACCGAAGAGCGTCGCTTCTGTTTCATTTTTTATCCTTTCTTAGTATTTAGTTCATTATAAAATCATGTATGATAAGTATTCATTTGAAAGATGTTATACATTTTGTGTTATTATAATTTGAAATGTTATAATTGTTAGAATATAGGGTTTTATCAATTAAATTTTTTGTTCTAAGATTGAAAGATCCAAGTCCAAGCAGTTAATAGGTAATTAAAACTTTCTTTTTTATTTAAAAATTAAATTTTAATTTGAAAACAAAAGTGTTTGAATGTTCTCTATAAATGTAAATATTCGAAAGTCATGTCATTTGTGAATTTTGTACATACACTAGAGCAGGTCTGCCCAATACTGCACTCCAGGGTGTCCTTTGAATGTTCTATTTGTGTTCCTTTCATGTTCCACTGCATCCTGTTTCTAAGTTTTTTATTTCTGTATAAGATTGAAGGGAATCTGTCTAAAGTAAAAAGATATTTAGCTTCCTTACGATTTTCAATCCAATAAATTTTACGGCAGAAAACTGTCAACAATGGAATGTTTTTCGGTCTGGATCGATTTCACCCGAGACAGATTTTTTAGGTATAAAAAGCTGTTTAAAAGATACTCTGCTTTAAAATCATTGTTTATACGCTTTCAGTGGCGTAGCTAGCGGGGGGCGGAGGGGGCGGTCCGCCCCGGGTGTCACCCTCTAAGGGGTGACACCCAATCTTTATTTGCTATATAAATATATATATATAAGAGTCTAAAATTTTACACAGAGAAAAAAATTCTACATTAGGCACCGCATTGACTTATGAGAAATACGGGATGAGTTATGAGTCACCCCTGTGGTTTCTAAGAGTAAAGTTTGGTCATTTCCTGCGTTCATTCCCTTCCATTGCCTTTTTTTTTTTTTTTTTTTTTTTTTTTTTTTTTTTTTTTTTTACGCGATTGCAACCACATACAACACAATCTATATTAAAAAATAATACAGTCTATACTTTAGTCTGTATCTGCACCCTTGAATTCCAAGAAAGCATAAACTTCAGGTTGCAAATTATACAGCTTCTCAAAAGTATATGTACAGCTGATTTTTTGAAATAACAGTTCAAAAATGAAGCAATAAACGCGGAAAAAAATTAATAAGCATATAGAATCATAACATAAGTTTATTACAATAAAGAAATCTTTATATATATAAATCTTCTGTGCGTGTGTTTGTCACTGAACTCCTCCTAAACGACTTGACCGATTTTAATGAAATTTTGTGTGTGTGTTCCAGTGGATTCGAGAATGGTTAGATTCACATTTCATTGAAATTGATTCAGTACGTTTTTAGTAATTAAACAAAAACCAATAGGTAGTGATTTTTCGCTAATTAAAAATGTTGAATAAGTTCACTGAGTAGAGTGCGGACGGAATGACCGAGCGGTCAAAGGTCCCAGATTTAAGCTCTAGTTCTTAAAGAAAGATATCGTGTGTTTGAACTCCACTCCTGACATCCGTGTACGATTTGAACAATTTTTCCTGTATTATAATTTTAATTAACCGACTTCAGAAAATCGTTAACTTTTAACTAAAAACAGAAAAATAAACTTTTCTATCAAAAATTGCACCGAGTTCAAAAACTACTGCAAAATGAAAAATAATTTCCTTATATAATTGTAATAAGAAATTAAATTAAGAGCGTAGTATTTATCCTACATATTAATATATTTATGTACATTTATTTGATTTTTTGGAGTCAGTGCCAGCCAAAATGATTTCAAAATTAAAATTAAGTATCCAATACAAATCTTTGTATATATAAATCTTCTGTGCGTGTGTTTGTCACTGAACTCCTCCTAAAAGACTGGATCGATTTTAATGAAATTTTGTGTGTGTGTGTTCCAGTGGATTCGAGAATGGTTTAGGTTCACATTTCATCGAAATTGATTCAGTTCATTTTTAGTAATTAGGCAAAAACTAATAGTTAGTGATTTTTCGCTAATTAAAAGGGTGGTTTTCAAATGTATTGCCGTATTAGGTGAAACAAAATTTGAAAAAATAATTTGGTTTAAATATGAATATTTACTCAGGTATGAGTTGCTTATAGTTTATAGCATTCTAAGTAGTTGATTATTAGCGAGTTTTTTTATTTATATTTCAGAAATTTCAAGAAATGTCTTGGCCAGTCACTATTTTTCTCATAAGTGTGACCTCTGTAAAACATTCTGTAATTTTTTTGTATCTTCAATAATTCATTAAAAAAATTGCTTAAGGTTATCTTACATACCTATTAATAAATCAAAAATGCATTAGTATTTATTTATTTCATAAATTTAAAGCACTTTAATAGTTGTTTATGCCGTGAGTGTTATTTTGCTTTTTAAATAAAGGGTATAACTTCTGATAAAAACAAATTTAATTAAAAATTAATTGTTTTCTTTGCAGTTATAATAAAGAATTAGAAAGTTCTAATAGACATAACAATTAATTTAAGAGAAGTAACAAATGCTTTAATAAAATTCTGATTCTTAGTTACAGTAACGTCTATGAAAAGTGGTAACACTCATGAGAAGCGATAACACTTTTGCAGCAAACAACTTTTTTGTAACAAAGAAAAAAAAAAAGATTTTTTAAAGTTTAAACTATAATTTGTTTAGAATAGATAGTCTTTTGAAAATTATTTATTAAGAATTAAAATTTGAATCTTAAGTAGCACTTACAAAACACTTGTGCAGACATGAAAATCCTTTTACTATTTTTAAATAATTATAAATGTATATAATATGGCAAAATATATCCCTGAATCATGAATCGATTATAATCATAACTTTAATATTATACAATATCTATAGTTGTAGATTTACTTAACTTCTTTTCTCATGAGTGTTACTTTTTCCAAGTAACACTCATGTACACTAACACTCATGACATTTATTAAGGAATTCTTCACTAAAATAAATTCTAACTATTTTATTGAAATTTTAGTAGGGCCTATTGATTCCTTAACAAAAAATACATCATTTCCTAACTTAACATTTTCGTACGTTAAAAAATAATAATAAATAAATAGGTAACACTCCTGTAAGAAAATAAAAATACCCATCATGTTGAAATGTGAACATTCCAATAAATAGCAATTATAGAACAACATTATCGAGTTCTAAATAAGCGCACTGTAAAGAAGAAACAACATCGTTTACTCGCAACCGTTACCAACTGTATGTATACAAATAGTTAGAAAACAAATAATATTAACTTCCCTATAGAACACACATGTTCTGCATATGAAGGCACAAAATACATGTAAATATTAAACTCTTAGATGCGTATTTTAAATATATAAATTGTCTATTTGTTTAATTAACACAGGATATTTTACATTTAATCCATATATAAAAAATTTTAAATGTTTGGAAGCATAAAAAAAAGATTGAAATTTTGCAAGTTTTTTATTCAGGACAAGTAAATTCCCATTACTTGCTAACTAAAGTAAAAAAAAAAAATCACTATTTCACAACTCTGAAAAATTTAATGAATGCATTGAATTAAGCATAAAAAGATGTGCTACTACCTGCTTTTAGAATATCAAAAAATAAATTTATTAATATGAAATTTAGATTTAAACATCAGGACATCAAACTGGCAGTTCATGTGAAATTCACCCAAAAGTGTTGAATAAGTTCGCTGAATAGAGTGCGGGCGGAATGGCCGAGCGGTCTAAGGCGCCAGATTTAATCTCTGGTTCTTAAAGAAAGAGATCGTGTGTTCGAACCCCACTCCTGACATACATGTATGATTTGCAATATTTTTTTCTGTATTATAATATTAATTAACCGACTTCAGAAAATCGTTAATATTTAACTAAAGAGAGAAAAAATAAACTTTTCTATCAAAAATTGAACCGACTTCAAAATTACTGCAAAGTGAAAAATAATTTCCTTATATAATTGTAATATTAAATTAAGAACGTGTATTTATCGTGCGTATTATTATATTTATGTACATTTATTTGATTTTTTGGAGTCGGTGCCAGGACAACGTCTGTCGGGTCCACTGGTACAGTATAAGTTCACAAAAATTTTGTTGAAAAATCAAAATCAAAATAGGTTTTTCCATAAATGTATGGACTTTATTAGAATTTTGTACTTAAATTGCAATTTTGTATCCATTTCTTCGAATCATCTATAAAAATCACATCAGGCATGCAAAAAGTTTTGAAATTTTATTTGTAATAACATAGAATTGTGATTGAAAGAATATGGCAGATTTCTTTTTTTTGGGGAGGGGGGGGGGGGTGACATCATCGTGGTCAGGGGTGACACCATTTACATCCGCCCCGGGTGTCACCCCTCCTAGCTACGCCACTGGTCAATACACATGTATTTTTTAGCATTAATAAAATGCATATTGATATTTTTTAAGTAAATATATGTTGTAAGAGATTAATAATCATTTGTTGATGTTAATACTGTAAATAATTTCTAAATTATGCACAAGAAAATGGTTTCTATTTCAGCTTATTTCTGTTAATTTAGTAAAATATGTTTGTTTGCCCTTTACTATGTTCTTCATTATCAACCTGCATATAATTATTTCTTAAATTATTATCTAAGAGGTTTATATAAGTATACTAATAAATTAATAGTTTATTTTTTTTTTTCACACAATGAATATTTCCCTATAGAAACCTAAACTTATAAGATAATTTAATTATAAATTTTTATGCTTTAGTTATTTAATTATCAAAAAAATAAATACTAATGTGAATGTTTAACATTAATTAACTATTAATTACAAAAAATCCTCATGACTTTCTAAAACTCACGTTATTTTTCTTGCAAATGCTATTTAAACAATGATTTGAAAAAAACCCGTTTTTTTTGGTTTTTTTCAAAAAAACCGGTTTTTATACCGACCCTGAAATATACACCTTTCACATATTTCATTTAAAATATAATTTATTCATTCCTCTGTGATTCAAAAAATAATTTGTCTCTGAAAACCATGAATGAACAAACAATATGAATAGTAATAGTAATCAAAAGCTTGAAACTAATCATATTTTCAAGTAAGAATATGTATAATGTGTAAAACAATTAGTTTATCATTTGCTGGGCTTTGAACCCTGGTCTGTCTTTAGAAATGCAGATAAAAGAACATCTCTCTCTCTCTCTCTCTCTCTCTCTCTCTCTCTTAACCACTTTATATTTGTTGTTGTTGTTTGTATATAGTGCACTTGATTTTCTGATAGTATAAAATTTAAACTGTTGGCATAAATTTTATTGATTTGAAAATTTTACATCCTTTGTTTCAGGATTGCAAAAAAGTATCAATTTTCTAAAATAGGCCAGAACAGCCAGCCTTTATTGGGAAAAAAGGCCTGCTTTTATTTAATTTTTTTCAGTGCATATCTTACAATCTATTTTGAAAATCTTTATTCTAAATTTATTTTACTAAGGCCATTTTATATAAATTGGAACTGAAATTTTATGAATTTTATTTAAAATCAGGTTTTAGATGTCAATTTTTTTACTAATTATTAATATATCAGAAAAGTCTCACAAATAGTCATTTTAAAAAATCATTTAAAAAAAAATCTATACTACAGATCCAGTAGCACTTCCTATGCTTAGTAAAAGTTATTTTCATGTTGTTATGGATAAGAACTACGTACAGAACCATTTATCTGGAATAGTTGGGGTCAGATGTATTCCGAATAACTGGTTTTTCTGGTTAACTGGTTGGGCATTAAAACAGCATCCATTTGATAAGTTATATGGAATATATGTGGTTGTGTTATTACTTCTAATTTTAAATTAATTATTAGATTATTTGAACTAAGAATCAGATGCAAGTAAGATCAAATGTTAGAGTTTAAAAGAAGCTAACTTTTGGGAATTCCTTGGGAACAAAAATTCTTCTGTTTCTTCTGCATAAAAATGAAAACATCTATAATATAACTATATATGCTTCTATTTCAAATACTAGATGCTGTTATCAAACTATATAATTGTTTCAAGCATAAATTTTATTGTATGACATTTTTTTCTATGCAAATTCTAACACCAGCCTATTAGAAATATCATTCTGGATGACTGGTTTTTCAGTTAACTGGTTTCTGGATAAATGGTTCCATACTGTATATTCAAATAAATAATATGCAAAATGAAACTGTGTATACAATACTTTACTTGGACAATGACTCCTAGCATGTATGTGTTAGTACTATGAATATAAAAAAAAGTCAGTTATTTGTATCGCTACAACAAAAATACAAAAAATGATCGCTAAGATAAAAATGCAGTAGTGTGGTAGATTGGTTGTGGTGATTTTTTTATGAAACAAAAACTTGCAAATCGATATTTATAAAATTTAGATATTATTAAAAAATATTTAATGATAGAGCTAGATGCATAGCTTTAAAATCTCTAAATGATGTATTTTTTAAAATTTGACAACATTCCAAAGAATCCCATTATAAAAATCATTTGTGATTTTGAAAAATATGCTTTTAAATTGAGAGTTTGAAAGGCATCATCCAATTAATCAAGTAATTATTAAAATCTAAAGTTATAATTGAGTGTCTGTAAAGAAATGTGCATATCTGAAATCAGTAAAAAATTTCTACATCTCGGTGCATAAAAATTATAAATTCAATCTTTTAATTTTTACAGGTTGTCTATAAATGACACTACTCACCAGCAAAAGTGTTTCAAAATACCTGCTCTAACTATGAAAGATTTTTCAAAAATCTGTGTTCTCTTGAATGTAAATAAAAAGTTTTAGGGCCAGTAGAATTTAAGAGACAGTACTTTATATATATATAAAAAAAAAAATAGTGCATTTATTGACGTGGTAGTACTGTTATTCTAAAAAATCAGTACAATTATTGCCATGGTAGCGCTGTCATTCTGAAAAACCAGTACATTTGTTGCCTTGGCAGCACTGGCATTCTAAAATTCCAGTACATTTATTGCTCTTGCAGCACTGTCATTCTAAAAAACCAGTACATTTATTACCCTTGCTCAGGGTTGGCAAGTTTCCTCCGCAGTGGAAAAAACCACGGAAAAAACCATGGAAAAAACCGGCCGGAAGAAATGGAAGAAACTTTTTTTTTTAAAGAATTTACCATATATTTTCAATTTTGTAAAATATAATAAATATCCTCTTTCTATAATCTAATATAAATTAATTTCACTGGACCAAAACAAATTTAACTAAGCATATATGCTAAATTAATAATTGCATCAGTTTTTTAGCCAAGATCACACACAACACTTATCTAGAGATCTTCAACCATTGGCTAAACGAAAAAAAAATTTATCCAAAACACACAAAATCAGTTAAATGTTATCCATTTCAATTCAACCAACATATTTTTACTTTCTTCTATCTTTACAAGAAGAAAGTATTGGATTCATGAAAATTTTCGACTTCCGGTTTTCGACGGATTTATACGTTTTAGAAGGTCCTGAACACGTTTTGACTATTTTTAGAAAATGTCTGTCTGTGAGTCTGTCTGTCTGTATGTGACAAAAAATTTGTGGGCGCTCTATCTCAAGAACTAATGCTCGAAATTTAATAAAATTTTATATTCTGTTAGACCTTCATATGGATTAGTGCCTATTGGTTTTTGGTGAAAATTGGCCGGCAGGTGGCGCTGCTATACTACGTTTTTCATGATTTTCAAGATTGCTATATCTCAAGAACTAATGCACAGAATTTCACCAAACTTCAGATTCTGCGACCCCTTGATATACATAGGCGCTGATTAAGTTTTGGCGTAAATTGGCCAGCAGGTGGCGCTGCTATGCCACGTTTTTCATGATTTTCATGATAGCTATATCTCAAGAACTAATGCACAGAATTTCACCAAACTTCAGATTCTGTGACCCCTTGATATACATAGACGCTGATTATGTTTTGGTGTAAATTGGCCAGCAGGTGGCGCTGCTATGCCACGTTTTTCATGATTTTCATGATAGCTATATCTCAACAACTATTGCACAGAATTTCACCAAATTTCAGATTCTGCGATACCTTGAGATACGTAGCCGCTGATAAGGTTTTGATATGAACTGCCCTATAGATGGCGCTGCTATGCAACATTTTGCACGAATTTTGCGATAGCTATATCTCAAGAACTAATGCAGAGAACTTTATCAAATTTTAGATTCTGTTACACTAGAATATATAACATAATTAGACGCTGATTACATTTTGGTATTAACCTTGCAACAGGTGGTGCAGCTATGCTGCATTTTGCACGATTTTCCCGATAGCTATATCTCAACAACCAACGCACAGAATTTCATCAAACTTCAGATTTCGTTACAAAATATGTTATACCAACATATAACATAATTACACGATGATTACGTTTTGTTACAAATCCTTCAACTGATGGTGCTGCTGTGCTATATTTTACACGGTTTTTTTTAAACTAACTATATCTCAAAAACTAATGCACAGAATTTCATCAAACTTCAGATTCTTTTACACCATAACATAATTACTCTTTTTTACGTTTTGGCATAAATTTCCCAAGATATGGTGTTGCTGTGCTACGTTTTGCAAATTTTTTGTTGTAACTATATCTCAAGAACTAATGGACGAAATTCTCACAAATTTCAGATTCTGTTAGGTCTTGATATAAATAGATGCTTATAAGGTTTTAGTATAAATTACCAACATGAGGCACTACTAAGCTCATTTTCTCAGAATATTAATTAAATTTTGCTTTTTAAGCTTTTCGGATGCCAGAATCTCATTAGGCTAGGTCAAATGTTCGAGGAAATTCGACAGTGAGTAACTTTGGGGTCATCACATTTTTTTTTTTTAAATATTAAAATGTACTTATGAGATAGAAGAAAGTTTTGGGATTGACACATCCAACTAGTTTTTATTTAAATTTCTGAAACTAGTAGTAAATAGTGCAGATTCTTTACTAATGGTAGAATGAAACCCATTTAAATAAAAGCTTTTAATTTACATCAATTTTATTAATGTAAATAATGTATAATAATTACTATATTAAATAGAGATCAATCAAAAATATGGCTTTGTTTTTGGTCCAAAATCTGAGTTTTGCCAAAAACGATGGTGAAAACTAAGCCAAATTGAAACACTTAGCGTTTCAAAAATCTTGTTTCTTCCTTCAGAAATTTCTAATTTTAGTTATTGATTTGAACTGTATCGGCTCAAATGAATTTATTGTAATGAGCTTCATTGTTTATAATTATCAGTCATGATTTATCAATCATCCCATAGAAAATTTTTAGTTTAAACTGCATTAGATTTCAAATATTCTTTGAGAAAGTTCTAGAATAACAAATGATCATTTACAAAAATCATTATAGAAAGAAACTCAAGATGTATATACATAAAACTAAAATATTTTTTATTTAAGTGAAATTCGTATAATTAGAAAATCTTTCTGTGTCATGGATTAATTACATATTATTGTATAAGAAAATAAAGTTTTTGGATTATTAACTGTTTTACATAATTAATAAATACTATACATATAATTAATTTCAATTATGTATATTTATGTATGTATTAATTACTTTAAAAAATATAATTTAATTACTTAAAATTCTTTTGATGTTACCATTTCGGCCAAAAAGTAGGAAGGTCACCTAAATTCAGTTTTGTCTTTAAAAACCTGTTTCAATCTACCCTCACTAATAAAAAAAAGTCATTAAAATCTTTTTTTTTTCTTAGTATAATGCAACATAGTATAGCAAAAAAGGTTTTTAACAGTAGGATGCTGCAATCAATTTCCCAACTTAAACTGGATGAAAGCAAAAAATGAAGATTTTTTTTTTTCCCCCAAGTCCTACACTTCGGGATAGTTTAAAAGCATTTTGACATACTCATAGATGTTTTTAGAACACTAATCTTTTAAAATCACCATTGAAATATTCATGCTAGATGAAAAATATAAAAAATTACAAACTTCTTTATTTACTGTGTTGCACAGTTTAAAATAATGCACATTTATATGAAAATAATATATTTTTATATGAAAAATAAACAGTTTGTAGGTAGTTTCTTTTCTTTTTTTTTTTTAAATATGTATATAAATGGAGCAATTAATTAAAAAAAACCCATTCCATAATTAAAAAAAATCCCAACCTCTACAGTGGTAAAAATCCATCAAATGAAAATGTCTGTAAACCTGAAGTTTGATATTAAAAAAAATAACTTATATTTGCAAAAATAATATTTTTAATAATAAAATTTTCCAATTTAGATTTCATGTAATTATACTTTAATTCTTTTACATAGTTAATATACAGTAGACTCCCTTAAATCCGCAAACCAGAAATCCGCAACTCTCTAAAATCCGCACATATTTTATGAATGTAAACAATAAAACTTTCAGTTCAGATATTGGGACAAAATTTGATATTTTTAGTTTTGTATCAATTCCATATATTTTTTTATTTGTAATTTTCTTAATAATACTCTATTCGTGCTTTTTTCAAGAAGGAAGAATAATATTTTTTTGAAAAAAATTCAAGATATTGCTGATATTACTGGTAATCACAATCTTCTTACCAAATATATTTATGCAATAATCAAGATTTTTTGCTTACTAAGCCTGAGTTAACTTGAAAAAAGTCCTTATTTCATGATTTTGATGTAAATTAGTAATGTACTTTTATGAGGCAAGTTTTGCTGAATAATTTTGGAAAAATACATTTAATCTTTATAATGAATATTTAATCATACACTATTGATTATTAACTTGACCTTTGCTATTAATACTTTAATCATTAAAAAAATTATCTAAATTTTTATTATTTTAATATTTTATTATATTGTAAGCATTCATTATAGTTCTGAATGTACTATTAATTGCACTCAAAGTACTGTTTAAAAAATGTAAACAAAGCAATGACCAGAAATCCGCAAAATTCTAAAATCTGCAAAACCTCTGGTCCCAAGCTGTGCGGATTTGAGGGAGTCTACTGTACTTTAACTTTGAGCATTTGTTTTGGTTTCTGGTGGTTTCTTCCATTTCTTCCAGTTTTTTCCATTTCTTCCAGTTTCTTCCGGGTTTTTCCAGTTTCTTCCACTGTCCTGGAAGAAATAGGTTTCTTCCAGAAGAAACCCAACCCTGCCCTTGCTGTGCTGTCATTAAAACAAATAACAACAACAAAAAAACTACATTTATTGCCCTAGCAGCACTGTAATTCTAAAAAACAGTACACTTATTGCCTTGGCAGTGCTGTCATTCTATTAACTCCACTCTCTCTCTCTTCCAATTTTCAAAGAAATATTCTGGGATTTGATAAAAATCTATGCTTTTATTAAATTGTGAATTTTTTTTAATTCTTTTAATTTGGAGATTTTAATTTCTGATCTAATTATTAGAATTTAAAAATTATGAGACCCATGTGCATTAAGAGACACTTTGGGTTAACTTCACAAAAGGTTTCTCATAACCGGATGGCCATCACATACAAACAGCAAAACTTTGTCTTATTAGTATAAATTCTTTTGCTTTTTTTTTTTTTTTTCTGTTATTAAAATTACTATTCCCTATTCAAATAAATACTGATAAAAGTATTATTACAGGTAGAATTCTTCATCAAGAAATTAATAATTATGTGCTATCTGTCTTACAAGGTATGAAAGAACTTTGTTCTGCAGCAAAGAATCATAGGTAAGAATTTTCTACACTTTACTATTAATAATGCAGTGTTAAAACTTCTAGAATTTTTAAATCATAAATTAAAAAAAATTCTAAGCTTTTTTAAATTATTTTAATATAAATAATATTGATTATATGGTATAAACATTTATCCTTTTATATATCAATTATCTTGTTAGTGAGTCAACAACTCTTATAAGAAATACCAGTAATTTCATCATATATAGAAATGAATATGTTTTCTTTGCTCCTTTCTTGGTCATTTATCTTATGGGAAAACTTTTAAATTCAACCTTTCAGTTCACATGTAAGACATACTAGAGAAATTATGATATTTTTAATTGTTTTCAGTTGTTTTGCGTAACCCTTTAAGAGCAGATGATTTTTATAAGAAATGAAAAGTTTTGGTGCTTTTCTTTTATTAATTGAATCATATTTGATTGGGGGAAAAAATATTTAGAGAAATATTCAATATCAGGTTATGTCAAATGCAGATCCACACAATTCTATGGCTTGACTTAAAATCTTACAAAAAAAAAAAAAAAAAAAAAAAAAAACAGAAAACATTTTTTCTTTTCTTTTTCCTTTTCTTTTTTTTTTTTTTTTCCTTACATCACCTACAAATTGTGTAACTCAGGTCTTAAAGGGTTAAACAAGACGCTTATGCATTTTTTGTTGTTTTGTTATAGTACTGTAGTTACTGTACATTGTAGTTGAACTGGAGCAATAATTCTTAGCAATTTTTACACTCAAGACTTCTAAATCTGTTAAATTAATGATAAATTATTAAAAAGAATGTCAGTTTTTTTTTTCTTTTTTATAAACATTCATTGTTTTTATTTAAAATTTTGCCTAATTTCATAATTGCAACTAATGTTTTTCCAAAAAATTCCTATTACAATATGTAAATTGGCACAGATCCTATAGAAAATTCACTGCTTTTTTCACTCTTGATAATAAGCATAAACTAGTGAATTTTTTAAATTATAATTTTTTTGCTATCTATTTTGATTTTACTTACCCATCATACGTAGTATAGGGTAAGTCTTGCAATCGTTTTGAAAATCGAAAAAAAAATTTTGACGGATTTACAAGTTTTCAACACTGGAGATTTCGAAAAACATATTTTTTGAAAGAAAATTTTGCCATCTGTCTGTCTGTCTGTAAACACTCTATCTCCCGAACGAATTGAGATAGAGACTTGAAATTTTGTATGTACTTAGTATGTAAGAATGGGACGAAGCCTATTTAATATCAGTAACCTCGATTATCCGGAACTATTTTTTTTTGGACTCTCAAAAAATTCGTTCTGATGAAAGGTATATAAAAATTTTCGAATTTTTTTATTTTAAGGAGTGATTGTAAAAGGCAATAAAATAACACAAATTTTGCATAAAGAACGAAGTTGATCGAATTATTAGTTGCCGAGATATCTGTAATCCTGTTTTCCACATTCTTCGATTTTTCATGACCCTGTATTTCATTCAAATTTCAATTCAAAGATATATTTTAATTGGAAATGAAATGCTTAATCCGATGCAATAAACTGTTAGTTAATAAGGTTATTATTTTTGGAGTTATAAGGATGTTTCTTTTTCGCAATTCAGTACTACTTGAGTAGTTAGGCGTGTTGTATAATTTATCGAAAGAGATTAATCAGCAACTCATTAATGCAGCATTACTATGCTCAATAAAAATATAAATACACTTTTAAATTTTGTTTTGGAATTGCAATCCATTTTATAAATAGTTTTCAAATGTATTATTTTCATATATTATATATGCATATATATGATGGGTAAGTATTACGGTGGCCCCCAACGACTAGTTTCTAGATCTAATCATAATTTAATTCATATTAAACTATAATTTGATTCAAATGCATTAAAAAATTACACTCCCTATTTTTTATTTATATTTTCTACTTTTTAGTGTATAGATAATTTTTGTTGTTGCAGTTTCACAGTCCATTGGTATATTTCAGTGAGCGTGGTTTGGCCATTGTTTTTGTAAACTGAATACAGTTGTAACCATAAGCAGTTTTTTCCAATTTATCACTTGTAGTTAGCTAATACAAAAATACCTTAAAATAAATTTATTAATTTATAATTCAGGGTTTGTTGATTTAAATCAGCTCGATTTTAATCATTAATTTAATTCATGAGTTAAATCAATTGATTTTTTTTAAACAAATCATTGATTTAAAATAGTTTTTCTTTAAAGTTATTTATAAATAAATTTAAGATGTAAACAAACATATTAATGTATTTTAATATAATTTTATTTTGTGTAATGCAAATAATCAAACAACTTTTAAAAGAAAAAGCTTAGTCTTTGTCAAAAAGTAAACTACAATGTAGGAAAAAGAGAGGCACATCTGAACAGTTTTTGCACTTTTGACTATTTCTCAAAATTGTTTTAAGCTATTGAAACAAAAATTGATTTCTATGAAAATTTACACTTTGTTTGTTCTTTTGAATGCACTTATTGAGAATTTTCCCAACTTATATCATTATTCTAAAGACTGTTTAAATTTGTTTGCATATGCCATGGTGGAGGAATATTTGTGAACATGTCGGGACACATGTAAACTTGTAAACGCATGCATAAATCGGACAAATTTTCTTGTTTTAGAAAAGAATATTATTTTAGATTGTTACCAATTATAGAAATAGCACAAAAAATATTTCCATTCTATTAAAAAAATATTTACATGTGACTATTAAAAACAGAAAAGAAATTTACAATTAGCAATTTAAATAATTATGTGTTAAAAGCAAGAAAATATTAAAAAATACACCATAAAATACTCATGAATATTAACAGAGAAAGAAAACATTAAAATAATAAATTCATTAAATATGCATTAAAAGCAATAAATCAAGGCAATTATGGGTCATTCCATGTCAAATCAACCAAAAAAAATTCAATATTCAACCTGACCATTCCAGATTTCAATGAAACTGTCAGGGATCATTCTCTATGATGATCTAAAAGAGAGCATATTTTTATTTTTTATTTATCACTTTAAATTTTCATGCAATTAATAATTTAAATTTTGAAAAATCATTTTTTGACTTGCATAAATATGACGCTGTATTAACGATTTCTGTGCCATTTTCAATATTGTACCACCTAAAAGTGTAAGAAGTTTTGCATAGAATTGAGCCAAATCTTTTGTATAAGGGTTTGGCTATAGTCAGCAGACCCTCCCTGATTTTGAAAAAAATCCGTTGGAAGGTGACGCTATAATCGCAATGTCTAAGCCATTTAAATTATTTTACTATCAAAAAGTTATGTACAAATTGAACCAAATTTTTTATGTATGTTTTTGGCTATGACTGGCAGATCTTTTTTGAATTTGGATGTATTCTATGGGAAAGGAGTATTGTGATAGCGTAGTGCTTTTTGTATCATTTTCTTGATTCACTGTCATTTTGTTGTCCATTGGCTCATGCAACAACGGGCTTGCATTCCTGCTAAGCCGGCTATTTGCAAGCTGCTGAGGATAACAGAATAACGGAAAACTATTAGTATATTTATTTTGTCTGACATTACATACATCATTTGTATCAGAAGAAATTATTTTAAAGGATATATAGAACAGTTCAAATATATTTTTATGCTCAATTATTTATCCAAATTTAGAATTCTGAACCCTGATAACCATACTATCATTGTATATACTCTTCAATTATTATGCCTTAATAATTAATGACAATCTTAATCATTATGATAATCATCTTCTATTGTGCCATTGTAATTAATAACAATTCTCATGGTGTCATTGAGATATACAGATTGCAGTATCAAATACTGTGCAAGATATTTATCATTTCTATAAATGATATTACATTTGGAATTTCCATGTATCCCTAAAAAATATATATATATGATAAAATAGCTCGCAATAAAGTTAAAATTTGAAAGAAAAGAATTTTTAATGAATTTGGAATTGAATAAAAAGAGAAAAGCTCCTCTTCCAGTTAAAATTTATGTAGTAAGCTATAATTTCCTTTATTTTCCAAAGTATAATTTTATGTCACAAATTAAATACAGTGGTAATCTATGGATTACATAGGTGGTTTTTATTAAATAGTTTGCCATTATTTTTATAAAATCATTATGTATGTTTATGTTCATTATAATATACATAGTGTTTTTTCTTTTAGTAGTCATCAGAGAAATTCTACGAATGTAATTCATACTTTTTATTGTAAAGATCATAAATTCAATAAATATTTCTAAAAACATATGTTATTTCTACAAATTGTATATTATAACTATTTTTATTATAATTATTGATAACCATATTTTATTTTCACAATATAATGTAGTATTATCACATTCTTAATGTTGATGTTGATTCTGTAATTCAGAATTTCTAAAGTTTGCAGAACACATTTCTGTAGTAAAAGAAATGCTTATATGTGTAAAATATTATCAATAGTGTTTTAAAATTATCAAACCAAACCATAACTTAAGTGAAGTCAGGAAAATTGTGTTGTGTAACAACAGGGTTAAAAATTAAGAACTATAAGCTAGGCATCAAATGACTCCTACAATTTTTTCCCTAGGTGCCAAAATGTGTTTCATGGATGCAGATTTTTGTTATATCATATTTTCTCATTTCTTTTTACAATCATGTTAACATTCATATTATTTCTATTTTTGTGTGTTAAGAACAAGTAGGGGGTATATATGGAAATAAGTTATAAATCTGTTTTGCATTGAATTGAAACTTCAGTTTTGAACCATGCTTTCAGAAAAAGTTGTCCAAGAATTTCAGAAACATTATCTTTTAAGTCAGTTTTACCAGTGATTAATTAAAGTGAACTTAATTTAGAGATAATTGACAGGTGTACGGAAGTTTGACGTGTACTGCTATCCCATCTTTTATCAAAAACAGATGCTTTTGAAATGCATACGGTGGAAAAAAAAAAAAAAAAAAAAAAAAAAAAAAAAAACATATGCTAAAGTATGAATGAGAGCATTTGTTAAACAAAAATTAAAATGAAAGAAAACTAGGCTTCAAATTTGATGTATAAAAATAATTTTGTGGTTGTGAAATGGAATAATTTTAGTTGCATTTCATGACTAACTATCCCTAATTTCTAACCTTGTGCAACAATATTAGAAAAATATAAGAATTCAAATGCTGTCCATAATCATTAAACATTATTATAGTTAGAATAAATGTCACTTATATGTTCTTCAAAGTTACATATAGTTTTTATTTTGATACTTCTTATAAATAACAACCTTTTGAATTGTCTAATTGTAAAATATTTGCAATTAAATAGGGCAAAAATTACTGTATGGAGATATTGGTAATAAAAAATAAAAAAGCATTACAAAAGACTAGTTCAGAAGATGCTAAACTTAAGTCATGTATTTATAAGTTTTATAATCTGTTCTTTTATTTTAGTCTCTCTTCTGATGTTCAACAGAAATTTTAAATGATGAAAATTAATTCTTTTGAAAGTGTATAAATTTTTAATCTTTTCTTGCTAATTTTTGTTATTTGATGCTCTCTTTTATAGAGGTAGCTATGTATCCATGAATTCAATAAATTTGTTTGTTATAATACAATACAGAGATATTTAAAAAATCAGAACAAAGTGCCCTTGCCCATTTTAACCAATAAATCACAAGTTTTGGTAACACTGCCATTTTCTGTTTAGTTTTTTATATTTATTTATGCTTTTTAACTGTTACTTCACTTCACTGTTACAAACAAATGTTTATTACTATGTCATATATCATAAAATATATGCATGCATGAGAATTTATTTAATTTAAAAATATAACAAACTGTTCAAATTAGCTTTTCATGTAAAATGTATTTAAAAGTTCTTTTTTAGTACCTTTTGATGAAGTGAATATTGGAATAATGTGATAGTTAAAAAGAAAGACATTTTCTCAATTTTCTGTGTTTTACAAGTTGTCTAGCCAACAATTGAATTCTTCTCAGTTTCTTTATTTCTGTTATTTATCTTTTTCTAAATCACAAAAATGTTTGATTATATGCCTTTTTTTTAATCTTTTTTTTCAATTTAATAATATATGCTTCTCTATACTCTATTCAGTATTCATCTCCCACTATAACTGTAGCTTACTTTTCTTTCCCCTCTCAGCTCTTCACAACTCCAAAATGTTGGAAATGTTTGGGAGAAATGCGAAGCTTCAGAAAATCTTCCTAAAGGTAACAATTTCCTAAACATTTAAATGTAATTAAAATTTTTCTTATGCCTGTATTTTACTTTTAGTACTTACTGACAATACAAAAGTTAAACACAAGAACCAAAATTTTTAAGCCGGAAGAAAATTGACTATTATTGAAATTTTTAAAAGTTATTTCCTCCTATTTCAAACACTGTATTAAAACGTCTGTTATTTTATGACCAAAATTCACAGGTTTGTTATATTTTGAATTGTTTAAAATGCTAAAACTTTCTAACACTAAAAATCAACTGTCTGTTTTTAGTACCAGACTGCTTGAAAAATTCATAAAATTTTAAGAAACATTAATTAGTGAGTTTTAGTCATAGAAGAACAGAATTTTGCTATTGTACTTGTCAGAGTATGAATTAAATTTTTCTGAATATAATTTATGGGATCCAGGCACTGCATGAAAATTTAATAATGTAACTTTTTGCATATTATTAACTATTTTATCAGTGCAATCTTAATTCCATCCTTTTTCAGAAAATCCATCATCTGCAAATTATGAAGGAAAGGGGGGGGGGGGGGGTAAATAATAACAATTAAAAAAATTATGAAAAATCTAATGAAAAAAAAAAGATTTTTTCAAAAAAAATCAAAATGGTCTTAATAAAATTAATGTTAAGAATTTATTTCACAGGCTAAAAATATCTTTTAAAACTAAAACTAATACACATTCTAAATTCATATCTATTTAGCTAAATCATAGCAATAAAAAAATTTCTTGATTTCATTTTATACATTTATTATTCATTTATTATGTTTTTAATTAAAAAGAAAAAATAATATTGAACCTTATCAAAAACATAATTTTTTTTTTGTTTGGTTATTGTATAATTAAAAATAAATAAATAAATAAATAAATAAATACATATCTCATAATATTTATTCATCCAAATAATGAAATATCCATACTGGGCTAGTTTTTATTTTTTACTTTTATTAGCAATTTTCTTATTGTTAGTTCAATTTAAAATAAGAAAGAAAAATCTGCTTCATGTATATATTTCAATACATTCAGACTATTATAATAAACTTCACTGTTTAATAGGGTGATAGATTATGTCTAAGTAAATAATTTAGAAAATGTGTAATACATTTGAAAACCCAATTCAGAAATTACCATCTGTTGTCTGAAAATTATTTGCATTTTATGAAAACTTGTATAAATTCTATAGATTTGTATACATGTTATTTCAATATGCAAAAATTTAGTTAAAATGGGAAACAAAAATGAAAAATTACTAAAAATTCCTCTTCTGTAATTTCCAACAGTAAGTGAAAATCTACTCAAATTCTTTGTGCAGTATATATGATTAATAAGATTTACATACACCAAGTAATATACACAAAAATGTTTTCTATTGTTCATAAAAGTACTGTAACTGAATCTTTTTGAGTGCCCCTGTAAATGAGTGATAAATGCTTTGCACATTATATTCTATAGTAAGTTTCTTATATTACACCACAGTATGTACACTAACACCATGTTCCATTCCAATAAAAACTGTTTGCTTCAAGAGATGGTCTCTTAATGTGGAGGTCATGTTTAAATCTAGATTTTAATTGTTGAGAAAAAGTAACAATTAATGCTATTAAAATTTATTTTTCATATTAGAAAAAAGTGCAAAAATTTTAATTACATAAGTTAACTATTGTAGAATTTAAAAAATGAATACTCTTTTATAACTTTTATTTCCAAGTCCTTTCAAAATTCAATAAATAAATGCAATTTATTTATTTGTTTATTTATTTTTTGGCTATGAACAAATAATGATGAATTCATTAATTTATCTATTTTTTTTTTCTTAGTTTCTTGATAGAATAGGACAGGGAAGTTTATTTGCCGTCATTCTTAATTTGTCTTTAGAGTTAAATTCATTGTCTAAAAAGGCACAAAGGAATTTAAATTCTTAAAAGTTATCAGGATAATAATAATAATAAAAATCTAAACTTAATTTAGAAGTATGATGAATAATGCACTCTCCAAAATTATTTTTGTAATAAAACCTTCTTCAAGTGACAAAAAATAAACAAAATTTGTTTCAATTTCTTCAAAGAAATTGGCTGCTCATGGAGAAACTTCTACTGGGATGGTTTCTGAATGGTGATAAAATTAAAACAGAGCCTTTGGAATATATATTTTATTTCATGAAAATATGGTCATTCAGGGAGGTAGCTGCTGAATGGAGTTGGTCGCACAGGGAGATTTCACTGTATATCAATTTTAGTATGTTTAAAAAGTTAAAGTATAACATTATTAAAATATACTACATACAATTATTGCTAACCTTAATAAGATATATGTTTTTATGTTAGAAACATTTAACATCTTAAAACATACTTCTAAAAGTTACTATCAACAGACAGTTAAGGGGGAAAAAAAAAATGTGTGTTCTTATTTTAAATGAACAGTAAAAACTGTGCACTTTCTGTATCTGTAAGAAACATATTCTAGTGCATATTAATAATGCTTGAAGTATTGTAGCATCATAAAATTGTATTTCAAACAATTATCACCTGCAGCACATAATCTATCTGAATTGTTTCGAGTGTCCCTGTGAATAATTTATAAATATTATATAGTCCATTTTCAATTAGGAATATGCTATAATAAACCTCAATAACATCTATCAATGAAAGTCATTAATATATTGAATGATGTTAAAAAATAAAGTGTTAAAATAATAAGGATAATCAAAGGTTACATTGCTCACTTCCAGATATGTAAATTTCCATTAACAAAGGTTTTGTTATTTAATAATTGTGAAAATGTAAATATATATGTATATATAACCCATATATATATGTTTTTATATTATAGATAATAAAGAGGCCCTCGTTGCATTATGTAAGCAAGAACATGATGTAGTTGTAGATGCCTGTGAGGAATTAATGGATGTGAGTAACTTCGTCTGTATTAAATTCCTTTGTTCATTGTGTTTGATTGTTTAAAGTTTTAAATATAGAAAACTATTTGTATTTTATCATGGGTGTTTGAGATCCGGAATATCCTCAAAACTCTAGGGGTTTGAGACTAATCACATTATGGCCTTTCTTAGAAAAAAAGCAGGTGAGCATCATCATCAGTAGGTAAAAACTTAATAAAAAAGTAAATTATAGATAAATTTTGGTGTTAAATATTTCCATATTTTATACTTTTTCTTGCACTAAGGCAGGTTACACACTACAGAAACATGTGAGAAAAAGCGTGAGACACTAGACAAAGTCTAGTGTTCAAACTGGTTTCTTCTATGTTAATGGGGTGAAATGTCTCTTGACTTACGCTGTTTTGTCGCTTGTCTCCCTAGTGTGCAATCTGCTTCATGTTACAGAAATTATCCTTAAACACATATAAACCAAATAACAAAAAATAAATGTGTAAAGGTGTATAAGTTGTTTGAAAACAATATTAATTAAAAAAATATCTGTATAATGAAAATTCATTGATAAATTAACATGAAATCTCAATGTATCAATTTTTTCACCTTATAAATGTGTTAAATATAAATTATCCAGTCATAAACTAATATTTTTTATTAGTACCAATGAAACATCTTTTATAATTGAAATATTAAGGAAGTCTCTCATGTAATATTGTATTTCTGCAAAATATTCCTATTGTTTTTTTAAGACAATATAAATTTCTTTGCATACATTTCTACACTTAAAATTAGAAGTATTGAAATGATGTAATCAGTTCTCAAACATCTGTGTATTTGTAAACTTAATCTCCATTTTCCTGAATCTGTCACATAAGTCCTTGGTGTGATATAATTTTCAAATTAACATTCAGAAAATAGTTAGATGTGAAAATTTAAAATTATAATATTTATTGCACTTCTTTTTTTCTGCCTTTTTTTAAACTATCTAGTTTATTTATGTATTTTTTTAATGACAAAGTACATCTATGACTTGTTTATCTTCAGATTTTCAGCAATTAAGAATTTCTTGCTATGTATTTGCTATTTATAATATAAATTTATTTATTATTAACAATATCTTATATATATTATTTATTATTAACAATATTTATTATAAATATTGTTTGCTTATAATAAATTAAACAAAATGTCACTAGCAAAATACATACTTCTAATTTATAAAAATAATGTGAAATAAATTTCATATTTACAATTTATGGCAAACAATAAATGAAAATTGAAAAATCATATAAAATTTCAATATCAACTCTTATTTTTTTTTAAAGTCATATAGCTTGTGTAGTATTTTAACTTTAAATGATTTAGCTATTTAATTGATTTTGCTGAATTTTTAGAAAACAAGGCTGTTGACTTTATCTTGGACTGGTTACTAGATGAAAATGTTTTTGTTATTGAGCTCTTTTGATTAGTTCTTCTTTCAAATCTGTATTGAAGAAAACTGAATTTCTAATTGTATCCTTCTGTACTTGATTAGCCACCATTAACTGGTTAGATTTTCAAAATCAGAAATTTATGTCTGATGTTCATTTCCTGAGATTTTTGACTTGTTGATAAAATATTTCTAGTTTTTTCAAGTTCAGTTATAATTGTGCGAGATAATAAATCCACTTTCTTAGTTCTCAATTTTTCTAATAATCCTTTAATATTCTATTGTATGTTTAGCAAACTTTATTTATAAAAATAACTTTATTAAACATTATATATATGTATATATATGATGTCTAATAAAAAATTGCATTTTGTTAAAGGCTTTAGAAAGTGATGATGATTCATCAGATGAATTTTTTGTGCCACGTGTCAATGGGCTTAGTATTCCGAGATCTTCTTGGACAGATTCAGACCGACATGTGCTTTTGCCGTCTTCTGGTTTGATTAAAGCAGCTAAAGCTTGTTTAAAGAAAACTTTGTCAGCCTTATCTGAAAGAGGCAATGGTGATGATGAAAGATGTGTTAATGAACTTGATGAAGTTGCAGACATTGTTAAAAATTGCAGTTCCATTGTAGATGATTTTGTATTATCACTTTACCCACCAATGAATCACACAGCTGTTAAAAATCAGGTAAATTTTCATAACTTTATTTTTATTTGAAATTTTTTAAATTTAAGTTGTAGATTGTTAATCTATATTAATTAAAGAACAATAGCTCTGTCTATCTGTGTGTGTGTGCAATGGCTGGCAAAATCTACGACAGGCATGAAGCTAAAAAATTTTATGAAGTTAGTCCGAGGTCTCTCCTGAGTCCTGATACACCTGAAGCTAAGAATTTTAATTTTTTGATTAATTTTCAAGATATTAATTATGAAGCACAACTCATTCTCATCGAAAAGCCAATTCTTTGATGCTCGGGAAACTAAGAAGCTTGCAACACACACTCAAATACATTTATGCACCAAAATGGAAGGAAGAATCATTTTAGACTGCATTTCTGTTCTTTTATTGTTTTGTTTCAATCGAAATTAACCAAACCATTCAATATACTTAAAATTGAAAGGCCTAGTGCAAAAGATAAGATTTTCACGTTTCTAATGGTCCAGTTATTTTTTTTAAATGTCGCAGTTAACCCTTTAAAGAAAATTTTCAAAAAAGGTCATTTTTCTGAAAAAATTTTCCTTCCTTATTGCAATGTTCTTCTACAACACAAATTTAAAGAAACTGACAAAACAAAAGTATGCTTGTAAAGCTGAAACCTTCAAAATGATGGTGCAATTAGTTTTTAAAAATATGAATTTTAACCCTTTCAAATTTACCATCAAATGCAGGTCATTTTACGGCTCATGGAGAAGGAAATTTTTATACATTAAAAGTCACTAAACGTCTATATTTTAATACAATCTTTTTAGAAAATTTCAATAGACCAGACTTACATCTCCCAAAAATTTTTAAATGTTTGGAGGAGTAGAAAATTTTTTTACAAAATAAAGTATGTGAAAACTTCGACAAAAAAAATTAGAAATTGAGAGATACCGCTCAGTTCTGTTTGCAATTTTATGCTAACTTCATTTTTTCAGTTTTACAAACTAGTAAAATAAATAAATGTGTTAATAAGGTAATTTGTGTTTGATTCTTTCTATTGTGATTTTACCTTTAATTATTGATGTCTTTGTTTATTTGTTTGAGAACTTGACACAATCTTTTGTTTATATTTTTTGCAGGCTGCTGTTCTTAGAAATACTTGTAAAAGGCTTTTAGCTTGTGTTAGGTAAGTGGATACAAAAGACACTAAAATTTATGATATATTTTATCACATTTTTTTTGAAAAATATTGAATCTACTTGAAGAAAATTTGAAAAAACTTTGACCCATTCTAAGGGGGTGACAATAGACTTTTTAAGAGTTCAGCCCAATTTAGTGAAATTTTAGTTTTATATTTCAGTCAGATTTCTGATGAAGTATCAACAAAAAACTGTAAGACTTACTGCATTCATTCCATTCACCTTCCAAGTAGACATTTTGCTATGAAATTACATTTATAAATTTCATTTCTTATGCACATATCAAGAAATAAACAAAGTTGAGCTGTTCAGATCACTTATTCATCAGAAGTGCTGATTAATAAAAGGTGAAATGCAGAAAACATAATTAATAAAGTGGAAACGCAAAAATTAAATTAGAGAATATTAACAGCGCAAATGAATTTTGCCTGCTTATATCTTATACAAATTTGTGAACTATAGTAGAATAGTCGGGACCGGATTTTAATTTTATGTACCACTGTAAGTTACTACCCTACAACCTCTGCTGTTCTTTCAAAAGCCTAACTAGTAGGGTATGCTAATCCCAAAACTTTCTTCTTTCACATACATGGTAATAATTTCAGAATGTTGTTACACATATTAATCTCATGATTAATAATAGCAGCACCGCTAGTGACGAAAATTGGAAGCTAGTCATTGCAAATCGAAAACAAAAAGATATAAAGCAAAATTTCCAATTAGAAAATTTTAGAGCACCACTTAATTAGTTCAAAACTATATTTGGTTCATACAGATAAACTAAATCTTTGCCTGTATACCCAAAAAGTTCAAAAACGATGCACTCCATTTTGTGTAAACATTTAAAAGAAATAGCCTAGAAGATAAATTTGCACAATTTCTGGCATAAATGCATCCTTACATCAATACATTTCAATAATATTGCACAAAAAATACTAAAAAAGGAAATTTTAAAATGAACACACTCTCACATTCGGATTAGAATTATCATCTGCCATCGAAAAGTTTGAGATTATAATGTTTATATCAAGCAATTGTTCTAATACCTTTTAAATTAAAATTTTAAATTCATTGGAAAATAGTTTTACAGATGTTTAAGTACAGTACAATGTCGCAATTTTCAATTATGCGCTGCTGTATTTCCGAAATGTCAATATGCAGAGTAGAATCGTCGGAAATTTTTGAGTATATATGCGGCAATTTATCTTATCATTCAGAACCAAATGTCATTTAGCACTTATTAATTGATGCTCTAAAATCTTCTAACTAAAAATTTTGCACTTTCTCTTTTTGTTTTTAATTTGCAGTAGCTATCTTCCGAAATTTGTGAGTCTTTATGTGAAAAAAAAAAAAAAAAAAAAAAAAAAAAAAAAAAAAAAATAAGAACTAATAATTAAAAATTATTAAAAATTATCTATTAAAAATATTAAACTATTAAAAATTAAGAACTCAAGAACTATTGCATAGAAGTTGACAAAACTTTTGATTCTATTAGACCTAGATATAAATTGGAGCTGATTAGTTTTTGGCGTATATTACCCAACAGGTGGTACTGCTATGCTGCATTATTCAAGATTATCACAATAGCTCTATCTCAAGAACTAATGCATAGATTTCCATAAAATTACAGATTCTGTTAGTCCTTTGTATAATTTGATGCTGACTACATTTTGGTGTAAATCGCTCAACAGGTAGCGCTGCTATTATATCTTATTCATGATTATCTCAATAGCTCTATCTCAAGAACTAATGCACGAATTTTCATCAAACTTCAGATTCAATTAGTCCCTGATATAGATTGCTCCTGATTAGTTTTTGGTGTACATTGCAACAGGTAGCATTGTTATGCAGAGCAATTTCTGCAATAGCTGTATCACCTAAACAACTCAGATCAAACAGCTGTAGCTCAGATCAGTTAGAAGCTTATGCCAAAATTACTAGTCATACGTGCATACGTTTAAAAGTTTAAATAGATTCTAATGAAATGAAGAAATTAAATTAAGGGATAAAAACTTACCATGATTAAAGTAATTTAAGTGTTCAAGAAATATAACAACTTTAGAACAGTGTTAGAAATTAGCAGTCGTTAGTCGTCAAATGCAACTAAAAAATTGAATTTGACGACTAGAAAATTATTCTTGGTCGTCAAATTTGACGCCTAGCTTTTTAAAAAATTTATTAGACATTCAGCTCTGAAAATTAAAAAAAAAATGGTCTAGTCTGAAAAATCAGAACTAAAAAAACATCGCGAATTTCGAGAAATAATCGCGAAAAAAAAAAACAAATTTCATCAATTGCTCGTATAAGAAATCGTCACTTTCAGCAAAAGATGGGAGAAAAAATTTTTTTTTCCAAAAAATAACAAAAAAGCAAAAGTTTTTTATACGATAGCGTAAAAAAAGGCAAATTTCTACAAAGTATTGCGAATAGAGATGCAAATTTCATCAAAAAATCGCAAGAAAAATGCAAATTCCATAAAATAATTGCAAAAAAGTTAATTTCGTCAAAAAAAATCTTGGGAAAAAGACGAACTTTGTTATAGAATTGCAAAAAAATGCAATTTTCTATGAAGGATTGTGAAAACAAATCTTAATTTTGTCACAGAATCTTTAGAAAAAAGCTAATTTTGTCAAAGAATTACAGAAAAAAATAAGAATCTTGTCATAGGATCGCAATAAAATCTGTTAATTCCATCAAAGGCTCGCGAAAAAACGCAAATTTCTTCAAGGAATCCCAAATAATCAGTAATTTTCGCCAAAGGGTTGCGAAAAAAAAACCCCACATAATTAACAGGGAGGGGGGGGGGTTCCCAGATCTGCAGAAAACAACAAATTTTGTCAAAAGATTGCGAAAAAATACTGCCAATTTTGTCAACAAATCACAAAAAAACATGGCAAAGTTTGTCAAAAGATCGAAAAAACGACAAGTTTCGCCAAACGATTGCGAGAAAAACACAACGGAGTTTGGCAAAAGATCGTGAAAAAGGATAAATATTTTTAAAAAAATCACGGAAAAACCAGCAAGTTTCATGAAAAGATTGTGAAAAAACCGGCAAGTTTCGCCAAATGATTGCGAGAAAAACACAACGGAGTTTGGCAAAAGATCGTGAAAAGGGCAAAATATTTAAAAAAAATCACGGAAAAACCAGCAAGTTTCATGAAAAGATTGTGAAAAAACCGGCAAGTTTTCTCAAAAGATCACGAAAAAAACCGGCCAGTTGCGTCGAAAGATCTCAAAAAGAACTGCAAATTTCGTCGAAAGATTGCGAGAAAACGGCAAATTTTGTCGAAAGATAGCAAAATTCGTAAAAGTGGTGCGACCCCCCCCCCCCCCCCCAAAAAAAAATAAATATTGGGAGTGGATTTTTTTCTTGTCTCTGTAGTAACCTTAAAGAAAATTTTATGCGAATTTCAAAATTATTCTTTTACTCCAAATCACTCCAAAGTTATATGCAGTATTACAGTAATATTAATATGAATTTTAGAAACTGCAACTAAAAATCTCAATTTGACGCCTAAGGTTTTTACAGTAGCCGTCATTTGACGCCTGCCTTTTATCTCCCAATTTCTATCACTGCTTTAGAAACAATATAATTGAATCCTCAACTATTTTTAGCGTTAAAAAAGTGTGTGTGTGTGGGAGGGGGGAGGGGGCACAAAATCATGCATAGTTTAAAAACTGTACATAGTTTTTTTTCCCGCTCCTATTTGTCAATTTATAACAAAGTAAAACCTCCCTTTTGTGACCATCTCCATTAAGCAACCACCTCCCTGAACAACCATTTTTTAATGGAATGAAATTTATTCTCATAGGCTCAATGTTAATTATACCTCTATTCAGGGACTTTCCCAGTCGAACTTTCTCTATAAGTGACTAATTTTTTTGAAGAAAATGAAACAAACTATGCTTTTTTACTGGTCGCTTAAAAAAAGCTTCATTAGAAAGATAATCCAGGAGGGCACATTATTCACCATACATCTCAACTAAGTTTTGATTTTTTTTTTTTTTTTGGGACAATGAATTGAAGTTAAATGACAAACTATTGGGCGGTTAATAAATTTCCCTTTTCTATTCTGTCAGGAAGCTTTCAAAGAAAGTAATTAAATCATCATTATTTGTTCCCATCCAAAAAAATT
The DNA here is from genome assembly GCA_964019185.1 of Maratus speculifer. Lineage (NCBI taxonomy): Eukaryota > Metazoa > Arthropoda > Arachnida > Araneae > Salticidae > Maratus > Maratus speculifer. The sequence continues at coordinate 291,761,772 of OZ025296.1, forward strand.
GTATTTATTTACTGAACTTTGAGAGGACTTAGAAATAAAAGATAAAGCCGTAAAATCAAAGAAAACTTCAATGTATTCATTTTTTAAGATCTGCAACAATTTTTGTTTTGATACTTAAATTTTTATATTTTTTCCTAATATGAAACAGAAATTTTAGTAACATTAATTATTACCTTTTTTCAACGATTCAAATCTAGATGTAAACATCAGCTTCATTAAGAGACCACCTCTCGGAGTGACCAATTTTTATTGGAATAGAACATGGTCACTTTAGGGAGGTTTTATTACATCTGCTACGATTCCCCAACTATTAACCATTTTATTTCCTTCTTTGAATGTTGACTTCAAAAGGGATATTCCCACCCAGAGCAATGCAATGTCCCCCACAGAGGATTTGATATTTTGTGCATTCAATGATCAAAAAGGACAATTTCCCAAAGGACTGTTATAATATCCACTCCCTTTCCACCACCACCACTACCATTGAAGTCACAGAAATCGCTCTTAAAGAAAAGTATATGAATTCAACACTGAAGCACATAATCATTAGAGCTTACAGTTTCAAAATTAAAAGAAATATTAAAATATTCTTATAATTATTTTCTTAGTGTTCATAAGTGCTTATTACATGTCCATTATTGTCTTAGCTTAGAGGCTCTTTGAGAAATTTTTGTTCTAAGAAATTCTCATTTCGTGTATCATTATTTTTGTAGGAAAAAAAAAAAACAACTTGTAGTATAAATGCTGTAAGATTTATTTTGAGTTATTTGGTATTTTTACATGTATTCTTATTGCATTAATGTGTGAAGATGAAAATGTTAGTATATCTCGATAAAGTACCTCTTGAAAAATCTTAGGCTTTTTCCTTTTGAAAACTTGGTAAGTCTGTACATAAATTAAAATATATATATATATATTTATATATATATTTTTTTTTCCAGGACTTCTCACTTTTGTTCAACTGCAGATGAAGATTGGGTTTGTTTTCTACTAAAAGCTGTTGATCACAATTGGCTCAAAATCAATGATTTAGTACTTGCTGATTGATGATTCATCTACAATTTCAATGTATGACACTGTATATAATGTATAAATGAAATTAAAAATTTTCTCTGATTTATTTATGACTTTGTTTATTTGTTAAACTATTTATGCAAAACACCAATTTGTTTCAAACGAGATGTTTATTATAATACATATATTAACAATTCATTTCTGCAGAACACAGTAGAAAATTCATGCTAACCTCAATTTTTTTAATCAAAAATATGTTTCTGTTCAGATACCAAGGATCTGTCTGGGAAAAATTAGTTAAAAAAGCCAATCACAAATTTTATTTCCATCTTAAATCAAGTGCATGCATACAAATTTTTCTTTCGTTTTGAAATTGATCTTTAAAAAAATTCTATGTCTTAAAAATGTGCATTTCACAAAACATTTTCACTTCCAAATTAATCCACAAAAAATTATTTTAAAATAACAGCTGAAGTCAACAAAGAAACTATTATAATAATCTGAATGTATGAAGATTATTTCAAATTCACAAAAGTGTATAGATTTTTTCAAAATATAGAAAATGTTCATAACTTTATATAAGTAGGATCCTGTGGGACAGATCTCTTGATCAGTGGTTCCCAACCTATGGTTCACGAAAAAATCAAAAGAATCTAGGTTTGTCACAGCTTTTATTTCCCTTATTTAAAAAATATTTCTAGAGAAAATCCTTAAATTCTTTCTGGATGAATATCTAAATTGGTTTTGAGTTCCTTGATGGCATTCAACACATTTGTGTGAACATGCTTTTTCTACTTAAATAAATTTGAAAATCAAGTATACAGAAACAAACTGCAAAAAAAGACTTAAGGCTAAAATTAACAATTTAACCCTGATAATTATGTCCTCATTTCTAAACACCAGTGCCAGAAATCTCAGATTATAGAGTAATTTTGATAAAAATTAAACATGTTATTTTAATTATTATTTCATTTTTAAACACATTGGGATTACCAATTCTTGTTGATAATGTATCCTTCATATGAATATTTGTCTTTTTTATTGGATAGGATAGCAAACACCTTACCAACAATTTCCATACACTCTTATATTAGGTGAATCATGAATTTTTTTTTTTACTTAAATGTAGGTTGCATACCAATAAAGGTTGGGAACCACTGCCCTAGATAATAGAAGCATTCTGAGTGCACCTGAAACAGAAATGTATGCTTACCCTTCATTGCAATAAATTATTTGATGTATGAAACATGTAATATTACTTTAAATGACATTTTTGTGAAAGGTGAATTTATGAATGCTCCTCTAAAATAATAGTAATAAAAAAATTATGAGTTTTCTCTTTTTTTTTATGGAAAAATTTTCAAGTTATTGTAAATTTAGGATTTTTTCAGTGTTCTAAACATAAACAATCTATCATTTTTTTTTTTTTTTTTTTTACAAAATGTAATATTTTTTTTTTATATATACTTAAAATATTATACTTAATAATATTATATTTAATAGTTATACTTATAATATTTATATTTGATGTTATCTGCAATCTTTGCAAGCACAATGAGTTCTAAGCTGAGCAGTAAAAATGACTCTAAAGGGAATATTTATTATTAATTTTCTTTTATCAAATATACTCTTGTGAATAATATTTCTTTTTAAAGCAACTCAATATATAAAGTCTATTCTCAAATCCAACCTGGTTATTTTTAGACATAGTCATTTGCTGCAGTAAATATAACATAAGTATCTATATCACCCCCCCCCCCTTTAATTAATTTTTTTCCATCTTAAAATAACCTCTTTTAACTCTCCACATCTCAAAATTCCACTATTCTATGCCTGGTGTCTTAGTTTTTCCATGTAAAATTTCATTTCATATGCTTAGTTTTTAGGTGCGTTCGTAATTATGTAAATATGTAGCACCTATTGTTGTCGCTCAGTCTGTCCGTCTGTCTGTCCGCATATATCAACGCAAAAACTACCCAACCGAATCTTTTGAAATTTAAAATATATAATTATAACATAATTTTGTCGAGTCATTTCAAATTTTATGAAAATCGGATGGATAGATCAATTACAGGGACAATCAAATGATTCCGTTACATTACGGTCAATGGGGGAAAAAGTTTCAAATTCATTTTAATTGTTTGACATTTAAAACATATAATTATTGTGTAATTTTGACGAGTCATTTCAAATGTCATGAAAATTGGGTGCATAGATCAATTACAGGGACAATCAAAAGAATTCCACTACATTATGGTCAGTGGGGAAAAAAGTTTCAAATGCATTTTAATAGTTTGAAATTTAAAACATATAATTATTGCGTAATTTTGTCGAGTCATTTCAAATGTTATGGAAGTCGGATGCATAGATGATTTACAGGGACAATCAAAAGTATTCCACTACATTACGGTCAATGGGAAAAAAGTTTCAAATGCATTTTAATGATGTTACACTCATTCGAACATTATAGAATTGGCATGAATCTATGAAATATATACTAAAATATGCATTCTGTACTATCTGCGATGCAAAGAATTTTTATTATTAAATTACAGAGCTACACAAAAGTATTCCACTACATAATGCTATACGGGGAAACATTGTTTGGGCCGTGTTTTAATTATATTCAACTATTTCACATTTTATGAATAAGATATACGTTGCTGAGGTGTAATAAAAATTACTTCCTGCATATTTACAGAAACACAAAGATTTCGACTACTATACTGTATCCGAAGTACCCTGTACCATATCAGCAAGATCTGAATATTTTTAAAACTTCGTTATCGTGCGAACGCACCTCATTTGCTACGTTCACATGCAATTTCCAACTTGTTTTATATTCCAGGGACATATAATAAACTACTGGGAATGGTATAAAAATTTTATAACAGTTTTTTTCGCTTGTGGTTTGGTAGTGTCACTAGTTAGCTGATTGGCTAACACATGATTCTGAATTGTAATTTTTGCTTGTCTCTGCATTCCTATTTATGTTGTTTATTATGTACCCACCAAATAAACAGAATGCAGGTCTTCCGAAAACAACTTTTTTCACTGATGTCTTGTTTTCAAAATTTGTGCAAAACATCAATTATCTGGAATTAAAATGTTGTCTAGAGCCAACATCCAATACTTGGAGGGAGATAAGAAAAACAAAAATATTTGTCAACTTAAACTTCCTGAAACATTGTCCCAAAAATTTAGCATTGTTTAACTGAAAAAAAGTCTTATTTTTTAATTGTCTTATATTTTGACTGCATTATTATTTACAACATTGTTTCAGCATTATCGATGATAATATAGACAGACTTTTACAAATTTAATGTTCATGTGATCATGCGTAATTTTTTTTATTTTAATGTGGCTGAAAATTGTTTTGCCATTTGGTTTCTTATCATTTTGAATAACAGCTTATTTCACATGCAAGTCTCAATTATGTTTACAAAGCATTCCCTAATAAATGTTTCCAATTGTTTACAATTTTTAAAAATAATTTTTAACCAGGGATGCAAAAATCTAGGCACCAGCAGATAACCCTTTAAGCGTCCTGCAGAATTTTATATGCAAATTTAATGATTCATAAAATAATAGCTACAAAAGTATTGATATAGAAATTTGCATTTTACAATCTTAGATATTTATCATATGCAATTCAAAAAATTAACATTAATATAAATTTTGAGTTAAAAAGGTTTTGAATTCAAAAACTATGTGACGGAAAAAACAGTTTCAGGCTGCTTAAAGAGTTAATCTCTCACACTAAAATTTAATAGTTTTCTTTATTGAAAATTTAATCGCATTCTAACAAGAATTTTACACGAAATATGAAACGAAAAAAAAAAAAAATTAATGGTGAGAAACTGCATGCTTACGCTTAGATTTTTGCACTCCTGATTTTTAACATAGTTCTGACAGTTCGACTTGAAGATAATACGAGTGTATGAACTTAAATGTTCTTAAACCATTAATTTGTATTTATTATGCATATTATGTGTATAAGTAAACTGACTCATTATCCGAGTTTAATCTATTTAAATTATCAAAACTGCAGCTGACATCTACATGAATGTTAAATATATACAGGGTGTCCGAAAAGTCTGGAAACGGCTGAATAACTCTAGAAATACATATGAGATTGAAAAACGTAAATATACGTGTTAAATATTTTTAAATAAGCTACACTGTGATACCAAATTTGACCTTCGAAACCGACCCCCTGGGGGTCAGAGGGGGTCCAACTTTGAAATCTTAAACTATAACCCCCATTTTTTATTGCAGATTCGGATTCTACGGACAAAAATACGTAACTTTTGTATTTGATGTTTATTTCAAATCTTCGTTTATCACGGTGTAATCGAGCATATTAAATCGATACATATTCCCGCTTTTCCAACGGGATTTTCCCTAATCGAAACTGATTGGGCGGAATTTTTGACGTCAAATTCCTCGTCTTTTGTAGGAATAGCGTTTCCTGAAAATCACCCGTGGCGATTATTTCAATTGTGCTACACTGTTAAAAATTTGACCCATTTGCTGCAGCGTCACTCCACAGCTATTATAGAATATCTCTTTTGTGACCAATGAGAATGCTCCATAACACAGTAAAGTAATAGTTTTCTATAAAAGCGGTGGAGTGACGATGCAGCAAAAGGGTAATTTTTTTTACAGTGTACTTTACTGTGTTATGGAACATTCTCATTGGTCATGAAAGAGATATTCTATAAAAGCTGTGGAGTGACGCTACAGCAAATGGATCAGATTTTTAACTGTGTAGCACTATCGAAATAATCGGCACGGGTGATTTTCAGGAAACGCTATTATTGCAAAAGACGAGGAATTTGATGTCATAAATTCTCCCCAATTAGTTTCGATTACGGAAAATCCCGTTGGAAAAGCCGAAATATGTATCGATTTAATATGCTCAATTACACCGTGATAAACGAGGATTCGAAATAAACATCAAATACAAAAGTTACGTATTTTTGTCCGTAGAATCCGAATCTGCAACAAAAAATGGAGGTTATAATTTAAGATTCCAAAGTTGGACCCCCTCTGACCCCCAGGGGGTCGGTTACGAAGGTCAAATTTGGTATCACTGAGTAGCTTATTTAAAAATATTTAACACGTATATTTACGATTTTCAATCTCATATGTATTTTTTGAGTTATTCGACCGTTTCCAGACTTTTCGGACACCCTGTATATTTTTAAATTTTAATATTTTATTAAAAAGAAATGCAAATTAATTTTGCTTATGCATATTGCAATAACAGTTTCATAATTTTGTTTTTAAGTGCTTTATTTATTTATTTGGAGGAGGGGAGGATATAAATAATTAATAATCCAATTCATTCCTCCATTAACTTATCTATGGGAATGTTTATAACCTTTTAGTGATTCTTGTATTCAATACATTCCTATTAACTAAGGTACATTCAATCGTTAACCCATTAAAGATTTACAATGCATTTCCATAACATTATGTTTGTGAATATTTTTTTCAACAAATTTATTATGACACATTGTATAATATTAATTGACTCAAGCTGTAAAAAATTAAAAATATGAATGAAATAATATGGGATGTTTTGAAAATTTCCATTTGTAAGTTTGCATTCATAGATGACTTACAGAGTGAAATGAAATTTAGCAATTCAAGATACAGATAGTATAGCAAACTATGCATGATTAAATATAATGTACTGGTACATAGTACATGCTTAAAAACTTTTCATGTCGCAAAAATGTAGTTGATTTGTGCTGATATGTTGCATTTTCCCATGTTATCGTATCTTGCATTAAAATAAACTTTTTTTGTTTTAATTAGCCATATGCATAAAATAAAATTTTATTTTATTTATGTCAGGTATAAGAAGATGCAGTACTTACAATACTTTTACTGAAGTGATTGACTGTGTTCATTAACTCTGGAAATTACATTTTTGCTTAAAAAATATTTTGATTTCAAACAAAAATTAATGTTATTTTTACCAGTGTATATAATACAGGGTTGGCAAGTTTCTTCCGCAGTGGAAAAAACCGCGGAAAAAACCATGGAAAAAACTTTTTCTTTAAAAATTTACCACATATTTTCAATTTTGTAAGATATAATAAATATTTTCTTCCTATAATCTAATATAAATTAATTTCACTGGACCAAAACAAATTTAATTAAGTATATATGCTAAATTAATATTTACATCAGTTTTTTAACCAAGATCACACACAACACTTATCTAGAGATCTTCAACCATTGGCTAAATGAAAAGAAATTTTTCACAAAATCAAATGTTATCCATTTCAATTTAACTAACATATTTTTTTATTATTTAAATTTCTGAAACTAGTAAATAGTACAGATTCTTTACTAATGATAGAATGAAACCCATTTAATTAAAAGCTTTTAATTTACATCAATTTTATTAATGCAAATAATGTATAATAATTACTATATTAAATGGAAATCAATCAAAAATACGGTTTCATTTTCGGCCCAAAATCTGAATTTTGCCAAAAACGTAGGCGAAAATTAGGCCAGATCAAAACACTTAGTATTCCAAAAATCTTATTTTTTCCTTCGGAAATTTCCAATATTATTGATTTGAACTGTATCGGATCAAATGAATGTATTGCAATGAGCTTCATTGTTTATAATTATCAGTCATGATTTATCAATCATCCCATAGAAAATTTTTAGTTTAACTTGCATTAGATTTCAAATATTCTTTGAGAAAGTTCTAGAATAAAAAATGATCATTCGCAAAGATCATTAGGGAAGAAAAATCAAGATGTATATACCTAAAACTAAAATATTTTTTGATTAAATGAAATTCGTATAATTAGAAAATTTTTCTGTGTCATGGATGAATTAATTACGTATTACAGTATATGAAAATAAAGTTTTTGGATTATTAACAGTTTTACACAATTAATAAATACTATACATATAATTAATTTCAATTATGTATATTTATGTATGTATTAATTACTTTAAAACATACAATTTAATTACTTAAAATTTTTTTTGGATGTTATCATTTTCGGCTAAAGAGTAGGAAATTCACCTAAATTCAGTTTTGGCCTTAAAAACCTGCTTCAGTCTATCTTCAGTATTAAAAAAAAGTCATTATAATCTTTACTTTTCTTAGTGTAATGCAGCATAGTATAGCAAAAAGGTTTTTTAGTAGTAGGATGTTGCAATCAATTTCTCAAATTAAATAACAGCAAAAAATGAAGTTTTTTTTTTTTTTTTTTTTTAAGTCCTACATTTTAGGATAGTTTTAAAACATTTTGACATACCCATAGATGTTTTTAGAACACTAATCTTTTAAAATCAGCATTGAAATATTCATGCTAGATGAAAAATATAAAAAATTACAAATTTATTTATTTATTGTTGCACAGTTTAAAATGATGCACATTTATATGAAAATCATAAATTTTTATATGAAAAATAAACAATTTGCAGGTAGTTTCTTGTTTTTATAAATGGAGTAATTAATAAAAAAACCCATTCCGTACTAAAAAATCCCATCCTCTACAGTAGTAAAAATCCATCACCTGGAAATGTCTGCTGAACCTGGAGTTTGTTATTAAAAAATATATCTTTGCAAAAATAATATTTTTAATAATAATTAAATTTTTCAAGTTAGATTTCATGTAATTATACTTTAATTCTTTTACATAGTTAATATACTTTAACTTTGAACATTTGTTTTAGTTTCTGGTGGTTTCTTCCGTTTCTTCCATTTCTTCCAGTTTTTTCCATTTCTTCCAGTTTCTTCTGGTTTTTTCCAGTTTCTTCCACTGTACTGGAAGAAATAAGTTTCTTCCGGAAGAAACCCAAACATGATATAATAGCAGTACGTCTACATCATTTGTCCAGGTCTGCTTTAAGGTTTATATCTAACTTTGCAAAATGAAGGCAAATTTTCAAACAAACAAATCCAATAAAAAAATAAAAAATAAAACAGGTCAACCAGCCTGCAATAATGAAAATCAAACTAAGCTGATAAAATATGAACAATTTTCAATGGATAAGACTGAGATGAGAATCCAACGCTAGCTTGATGACATAAATTCAGAAATATAAACACGCCCAGCATAGAGATCAGCTTTAGTTAGCTACATCATGTCTGAGCCCAGGATTATTATTATTAATTTTTTTTTAAAGCATTTGTGCCAGACCAATATAAAGCTTACATCTTATTCTGTATACTGAGATCAAGTCAGAACCAAACTTAATTGTTTCTAGAATGGGCCTGGCAAGCAATTTGTTTTGTAAAAAAAATAATAATAATAATGAACTTACGTTAATGAAATCCTTAGAAATACAGTCGAGTCTCTCTATAACGAAACTCCATACATCGAATTTCTCTATATAACGAATTTTTAGTAGGAACAGTTCTTTTTCTCATGATTACATTAAAAACAGTCTCTATATAGCGAAATATCGGTTTCCATATAACGAATTTTTTCATAAATTGGTCTTAATTTACTCAGTTTTAAAAGGCTTTGAAATCATAAGGAATCAATTTTCCATCACTTATTTTTTATTTATCGTCAGTGCTGAGTTTTTTTTTATATTACTTCCCTCCTTGTTCTTTAAATCCAACGAATTCATCCCATCTCCCACACACCTTTCTACATCCTTTTCAAAACAAAGTCAATTGGATTGATGCACATGTAAGAGAGGAATCAATGAGAGGCACATAAGAGAGGCTTTCAAATGGAGGAAAATGTTAACTACAATTTTTCATTCCTTGATAAAATTTGAGCTATTTTTTATTTATTTATTTATTTTTAGAGCGTAACAATTTTAAAATCAAAACAACAAAAAATGACAGATTTCTTTGTCTGAAATTAATGCAAGTCTTCCTTATTTGATTTTCATTAAGCTTTCAAATAAATATCTGTTCTCTTTTTTGAAACAGCTTAAATAATTAAGAAATACAATGTTAGGTTAATATTTACTTTTAAATATTTCAAATTCTTAATTCAAAAGATCAAAAATAATATTTGTTCAAATTTCACACATTAAATACGATTTTTAACATCACTCTCTATACATCGAATTTCTCTATATAACGAATTTTTTACTGGAACGGTGGATTTCGTTATATAGAGACTCGACTGTATTTTAATGAATTATATTAAAATACTTACAAAAATCTTTCTGATTACTGGTATTTAAAAAAATAATTACATTGAATTTATTGTTATGGTAAGATAAATTTTTTTTAAGTATGGCTATTTAATGGCTATTATGAGGTAGTATTGGTAGTAATGGCTATTATGAGTTCTTTGATTTGAATCTTACAAGGAGAAGGCCAGTCTTGATAATCACAGATTTCGATTACAGTAGAACCTTGGTTATCCGAAAATTGGCTTAACCGAAAGACCTTAAAATTTCTTAATGTCCATTTTAAATATGAAAAATTTTATTGTTAATGCTATCTTTACCGATGTCAAATGACAACTTTCAGCATATTTTGATTTACGATTACTATTTTATTTGTAATTTCTAAGATCAAACCAATTCTGAATCAATTTTTATACATTGAAGTGTTGATTTAATACATATTAATTTTTAAAATTATAAGAAAAATAAGTAAAAATCAAAACTTTGAAAGGTATTATTGTACACTGGTAGAAATAACATTAAAAAAGCCTTCTTTATAAAATAAATAAAGTCAACTTTGGTCCTATTGCATAATTTCAGGCACTTTATTAGATTAGATACATACGACCCTTTATTTTTTAGGGTTTTGTTCATCTGACAAAACCCTATTCGTCTCTGTCTGTCTGTCACAGAGTCTGTACACAAAAATTATATAAGCCAGAGTTCAAATTTTGTGTACTTATAGCTGAATGCCTCTTAGCACACAACAAATCATAAAATTTTGAAAAAGACTATTATTTTAATTAAAATATTAATTTTAATATCATCAGTTTATTTTTTTAAATTGTTTTCTCTCTTCTAATTACATTTTTTTTACTTTTAAAAGAAATGGAGTATTTCTGTTGCCACAATTACAAAATTGGTATTAAAAACTACAAAAAAAAAAAAAAAAAAAAAAAAAAATCTTTAAATTACATTCAGATACAGCTTTCAAGCAAACTGCATTTAAAAATACATTCCCCCCCCCTCCCCCTATATGACGGTAAACAAATTGAAAATGTGCGATATTTACAAGTTTAAAAATTTACAGTAGCGTAAATTTCAAAATTGAAATTTCATTTCTTCTAATTGTTTCAAGAAAGTTTAAATAAAATGATTATATATGCAACATAAATTGATGGATTAAATAAATCACGTGAAAATGTGCTTATTTGTTTTTATTTCATCCTATTTATAATCTATTTTGACACGCAAAGGGAAATATTTTATTTATTTATTAAATTCTTATTCATTTAAATTACTAGCCGCCTCTGATGACCAGTTTTGTCTGCCTTAAATTTATGCTAATCTTTGCAATATCTTACTTTTATTCATAATTTTATTTACTTGCGTAGCTTCACTAAGCCTGCAGATTCTAATAGAGAAATCAATGCAATCAAGACAGTATTTAGAGGGAAAATTATATATTCTGTTATGGTTGGTGTGATTGGCGAAGAAATCCCCAAAATAGTGCCGAAAAACTGTTTTTCGTTTGTTAATTTAATGATAAAGTGTTTTGAAGGAGATGTTAAATGAAACCCTCTCTGCAATCTGTGATCACACTTACCCATTTGTTTTTTACCAAATATGTTATGATTTTCTTTTGTTTTTTAACTTCAGTATGCCTTGAATATGGTACCACAACATATTTATTACAACTATGTTCTAAATTACGATCACAGGATGATATCAAACAATTTTTCACTATAAGCCTTCCGCTTATTTCAAAATTTCTATGGAACTCCGGTTATTAAAAAATTCTTATGGAGCTCCGGTTAACCAAAAATGCTTTGGTCCCATGCTTTTCGGGTTTTACTATATTTATTAATATATGTTGTAGGATAGCGATACCTTAATCTCAGGTTCAACAGATTTTATAAAATGCTCTTTAGTTCTTGAGAAACAGCACTGAGGAGGGGGGGGGATTGATAGTAAAACATATACTTGAAAATCTGGAGCTTTTCAGCATAATCATTCCTCTGTTCTTATAAAATATTTCTATTCCGACCAATGAGAACGCTCCATAGTATAATAAAACAACTGTTTTCTATAAAAGCAGTGGAGTGACTATACAGCAAAAGATGCTTATTTTTAACAGTGCAACTGAAATACTTCATTTGTAAAGAATGGTTAACATTGATCAGTTGGTACTGTATTTATTTTTCTCATTTTTCGTTTTATAAATGTATTTGTAATTATAATTTAATAACCTCATTGTGAATTAAAATTTACAATATTGTATATCAATTGCAATTTAAATTTATTTACTTTTTCATTTGCAACTAAACAGTTGTATAAAACATCATAAAACTGTTTAATTTAAAAAAAGAAAACATTTTAAAAATATATTTCATCAGTTCTTTATCAACGCAATGAGAATGAATAATTGTGTCAATTCATGATTTTACAGAAACATTATTTATATATTGCTTTAACAAGGGAAGTCAATATGATGATAATATTACTCTGTTTTTAAAGTAACAAGAATAATTATATTAAAAAATAGCATCAGAATTAAATTACAACCTATATTTTTTGCAGTGCAAAGATTTTAATTTATAATATGTATGCTTGCATTTGAATTATTTCACTTTTCCTGATTTTATGTTCTTTCTGCTTTTATTTAAATATATTTTATCATAACTGCAGGGTTCCACAACAGATTTCAGCAGTTTTGAAATTTTTATTATTCAATAATACATCCAGAATTGTTTTAAATATTTTTAAATGATGAGAAAAAAAAAATGCTTTAAAAATAAAAAATGTTAAATTAATGTAGGCCCATTATTTAGATTTTAAAATTATAATTACAAGTATATTTGAAAAACAAATGTAACATGTCCTGATATTGAACCCAAGTCTGAGGGACAAAGAGCAAACACCATACAAAGTGAGCCATGATTAACATTTCCTTTTGATACAAAGTAAGTATTTAAGTTGTGTTGTAATATTAGCATTTAGGGAGCATTGTATTAAAGCGTTAATTAAGGAACACTGTATAAAATCCATTGAACTTGAGGCTAAGAGGTCTCTACCCAACAAATCTGATTACCAAGGTTGGCTCTTTCCTTGTTAGATAAAGTGTGGTAAAGAGTTACTTTCTTACATGTTAAACATTTAGAGCAATTTTGATTCTTGAAAGCTTATTGTAAATAGCCACTTAAGTTGATATGAATGAACAAAAAATAACTGTTTATAAATAATTAACCTATCTTTAACAATAATAATAAAAAAATCCTACATTCTTTTTTTTTTTTTTTCTTTTTTCAAAACTACCATAGGATAAATATTAATTGTAGTGAAAAAAAAAATCTTAATGATAGAAGTTCAATTTAATAATTACAACAACGAAATAATATATACTTTATTTAAAAATTAGTGGTTATGTACAAACAATGTAAAAAATAATTCATTTGTGTATTTTGATAAATTAAACAGAATGCAGCCAGATCTTATTGGATCTTGGATGAACTTTTGGCAATAAAATATTTATTAAACACTTATTTGTAATTTTATTATATTTTTTAATCATACATTTTTTTTTTTTTTTTAATACATTTAGATATAATTCATATGTAAAGTTATTTTAATTTGATTTGCTGAATAAAATCATTCACTCTAAAAAGTACTTGTCATAACTTATCTCATGTGCATACAAATGTAATTACCTATTTTTTTCATTACAATCTTCTCTTTTATAAGTATAGATATATGTGCATTATATATTACATTTGTATTAAAAAAAATTACCCTTTAAACCGACAGGGAAAAGATATGACTGCATTAAAATATTTTACATATTCAAATAATGACAAAAATTTAATAATTAAGAAAATTTAAATTAAGAGCACTCTATTTTTAGATACAAAAAATCGTATAACAGGTATCAAGAAGTAAATAAATATAGTCCACAGATTTACACAATGATTATGATTGTATTATGATAGTCAAACATTCAAAATATTATTATAATTAAAAATTCAAGTTCATCCATATTGATTTACACTACACAAATTTTAAGAAGTTTCAAATAAGACTAACCTCTGAAAATTAATAATCATATTTCATTAAATATCTTTGTTTTTTTAATTACTTTTTTTTTAGTGAAAGATTAGTCAGTACACATTACCACATTCTCAATTTGCATCACATTATTTAAATGAAACTTTTAAATGTTGGCAAAACATAAATTTTCTAAAAAAAAAAAAAAGAAAAAAAAAAGTACTAGACTATCTGCCTTTTTTCTGGTATTTTCTTATTAAAGAAAAATAAATTATAATTTTGTTATCAAGAATGTTCAAGACAGGTATCCAGATTTATAACATTCTGAATAATCAACTAATATTTTTATTATACATAAGAAGGGTTTTCAATATCATTAGTTAATGTGTAGAAATTTTCCCCACAGTGATTTATATGTAACAATTAAATATTGGTTTTGATACTTTTTTCCCCCTTATTGTTTAAAAAACTATTCAAGTAGAAATATTGCAGTTTTTTAATCTTAACAATTTTGTTTTAGAAAAAAAAAAAAGTATATGAGATTATTTTTTTTTATTTATCATGATTATAAAATTAATTTAAAATATTAATAAAGATATTATGCTTGATAGTTTTTTAAAATCAATGTTTTAAATTTTGAATCCTAGATATAAATTTTTATGATAGAAAAACCACATGTTTTATAGTATTTCATTTTTCTTCAAACTAAGATAGCTGAATCTTTCTTAAATTGAACATACTTTTCAAAAGAAACAAAGTAAAAAAAAAAAAGTTTAAAATGCAAATTTTTTGAAAGGTTTTGCTTTTAAAAAAATGAATATCGCATACAAAAAATTTTATTTTTAAAGTAAAAAGAACAAAACTACTTGCACAACCAAATATATTAATTACTTAGTGTTTATTAGAAAAAGAAATCGATACTTTCATGCATAATAGTCTAATCTTATAACTAATTATTTTTTTATCTAATTATAGTCAATAATAGAACCATCTAAAATTTTAGCAAAATATGAATTTTTGGAATGCAGCTTTTAATTATTTAGAAATATTAATTTCTACACTAACCAAAATAGAGCAATTGCTATAACTACCAAATAAAATTTTACAGAATTTGTTTTTCCAGAGCTTTTAAACTCCGATTCTTCTGTTATTGTTTCTGTGAAGCAACCACTGCCACAATCTTCTTCATCACATATATCACACAAAACAGTTTTATGTGGACGATAAAACATTCGAGCACTTTTAGCTAAAAAATGAAAGAAATAAATTAATGTTAGTATTTATTCTTGATAAAATTCGATTTAATACAACAGTACAAAAAGCATTTTTAGAATTAATATTTAGGAATCAATAATACATAAATAACATTAATAATTAGAGGTAAACATTGAATTGAACAATTGTAAATTTTTACATTGTTATATTTGTAGCCTTCAGACTATTATGTATATTTCAGGCCAGTTCAGTAAAACAAAATATTTAAGTCAAGGTCCCAATTTATGTTTGCTTCAAAATAACAATTATCAGTTCATTCTGGCTTGAAGCCCAGTTTTGATAAATCATCAAAAGATGTATACATTAAGATAATGGAAAATTAAGCATTCATGTTCAATTAACTTTTGTGATCTTAATGACAATCAGATACCTTGTCCTTAAAGCACCTTTCATCTTGAATTTAACTTAAAAAAATTCAGTATCAGGTTCATTCTTCAGATTGACACTTTAAATATATGTGTGTCAGAAATGGCACTGTTCAATTGTATACCTTTATCTAATAAATATTTTCATTTTTGGCAGTTTAATTAGTTTCAGATACATAATTTCTAGTTGAACTTTTTCCTCATTTAAAAAAAATATAGTCCGAAAGTAAGTAATGTCAATAATTTGCATTTTAATTTACCTTTTTAATAAATGAATCTTTGTAAAATGAATTTTAAATAAACATGATTTTTCATGTTTGAATTCTAGAGCAAAAAAATAATTTCACTCCTGAAACTTAAAAAGATTAATTTAGATTCAGTTCCAGTCTTTCTTATGTTGTTTTATCCTCGTTTTTGTTTAAGTTCTGACTATACATCTTACTAAATTTATTTCACTAATATGTTCAGTATGACAGGCATACTTCCTTATTTAAATTACAACATACTAATTTTATGCTAAAGCAAAATTTGCTAAATAATTAGAATTTTCAGAATATGAATAAAGCCCCCCCCCCCAAAAAAAAGGGTGCATCCTATTTAAATCATTCTTAAAGAGAAAATATTGTTACATTTTTTGTTGTGTGATGCAATACTATTTCAAATTATGCTCTATTGTATAACATAATGATCAGCCAATTTGCATAAAATTGCAATAACAATGCTGATATCAACATGGAGAGGCAGACAGCATGTTTACTGATAAATGCTTGCAAAATTCTCTAATATATGTACAGAAGAAAGAAAATGTGATGTTAAAGGAAATTGAATTTCTAGAAAGGGTTGCTTTTTATACTTTGAATTTTTGTAAAACGACCATTTGTAATAAAACGAAAATTTTTGAAGGAACTGTGAAACAGATCCAATTTTCTTTTTCAACAATCTTTAGTATCTTTTCTTTTTTATATAATAATAATAATAAAATGACTTTTAACACATTTAAAACTAACATTTTAAAACAAAGTTATTTCCAATAGCTGACAACATTTGTATTGCAAGCAAAAGTGACTGATCTTTGATATTTTTATGAGATTTTACATGGTATACCGATGCATGATACATCAACATCACCAATCCCTAATGCTAGCTTAAAAAGACTTTAAAACAGAAATCAGTAAACTATTTTCAAACAAATTATGCAATAAGTATAAAATTTATCACTCATATTTTTCTGAATAATTGTACTGTTCTGCAGCAGTTCCCAAACTCTGTTCTATAGAATCTAAGGATTCTAAAAAAAGATAGAGAGGTAACTTTCTACTGTCACATTATTGAGGTAAGTTAGGGCTCTGCTAAAAGTTAAATATGTAATAAAGATAAAACTTAAAGAACTGCTGTTTCATTATATTAAAAAACTGTTTTAATAAAAACTAACCTTGACTATAAAAATCATATACTTTCACAGGTGCTCGTCGTTGATGCGCTACTTTATGTATGCGATGTGCTGGAACAGTAACACATGACTCCTCTCTATCCAGCTGAGAAAAGAAAAGTTAACTTTATAAAAAATATATTTCACACAGTAGAATAAACAATTTTCTGATTTAAAATAAAAAAATAAACAAAAGCACTGAATAATAATTTTCTTATTCTATATTTTGTTAAAGCAAGTATTAATTGAATGGGAAATAATGTTTCTGCAAAGCATACAAAAACTTTAAGAGGAATAGGATACATCTAAAAATGAACTTTTAAAATCTTGAAAATTCTTAACACTAAAAACTTTCTTCATCTGAGTTAATGGGACTAAGGTTAGTTTAAAAATATATATATAGGATTATACTATAATAACACATTATAACATGGGATAAAGCCACAATATAACAAATAACTAGTATGCTGTGACCATCACAAACATTCTTCAATACCATTCTAATATAGTAATTTACTAGCTGACCAAAAAAAAAAAAAAAAAAAAAAACGCCAAGACGCATTTTACACACGTCTATTTTTCATTCCACACCAAATATTATATGCAGTCAACAATTGTGTTTCATTCAATCTTTCAAGTCCTAATTCTGAAATCCTCATTAGAATGTCTAAGTTTTTATTCTTTAACGAATTTCAGAATTTAGATTTAATTCTATTCTGTGTGCTAACCTCTTTCACAAGGCACACTTGTAGGAGGCAACACAAGAGCAACTTTCATTACTTTGCAAAGGAAAAGTGTCATTATGCTCTCATAAAAAAATTTTACAAAATTTTGGAAAATCCAGTGTATTTTCATTTTTAACTAGTTGCTTAAACAACGCATATTCATTGATAGCATCAGCATTGTCCGTTTCTAAAGAAAATTGTTTTATGATATCTTTAATGGAATCGTATCCAAAATCAGAATCATTGGTATTTTCCTTGATTGAAGTTGGTTCTACATATTGAAATTTTGTATACATTTCCAAAGTTTGAGGAGGAAACCTTTTATCCATTTCTTCAATCACGCGAAAAATGTAAGTTGATTTTAAGTTTCACCATTTTTCACCAGGAAATATTTCTGTAGCTCCGGGGGATATCTCTTTGACCATTGAAAACAAAATCTCAAATCTTTCTGAAATTTTTTCTTAAAGCAGATTTTTGACTAATCAAATCGCGAAAATGGCCAGATTAAAAAGGCAAAATTTACAAGAAAAAGTTACTGGTGAGAAAAATAAAGGATTCTGAGCACCTTATACAGCACATATACCGGTCACTCATTCCCAAGTGGTTAAAAATAATACATTAATAAAACTTAAGAATAAGCAGTACTTACGTTTCGAGCTATAAAATATGCCATTTTTAAAAGTTATAAAATCTCAGTATCAGCTTTCTTAATTGCATTATTAGTAGCCATCTTCATATATCTTCTATTTTTTTCTGCCTCTAAGTATTACTTCTCGCGCCGAATATGAGCAGTACTTGATGTAATGCTTCGATAAAGTAGAGATTTTAAAACATGTACTTTGAAAATCATTACAATATCGACAAGTCATTATTTTAGTTTCAGAACTGTATTGTAACAGTTTTGAAACTGTGATCAGTTTTGAAACTGATCTTTATATTTTTTTGATACTTGAGAAAAATCCTCATTTTCTGTATTTTTATAAATGTTCATTATTTGAGGAGAATTAACGTTATTGACATCGTCGATTTTACTCTTTCTTTTGATATAATTTAGTATGATTTTAAGGCACCGCAATGTTCTTTTGTTTTATCCAAATAGAACTAAACTAAATACCTACAATCTGAAAAGGGGGGGAAGGGGTTGTCGACATTAAAAATCGTCAGCGGTGGTATCTGCGACAGCACATGGTGGCAATTCGCCAATGTTGAGCTGTGACGTCACAAACATTAAAAGTCCAAACGAAAGCTAAAAATTAAATTCTCTACAAAAAAAAATTTTTTGGGCGGGAGTCTCCCACCCTCGATATTTTTTAGGGCGGGATTTAAAATTGTTGGGCGTGAATCCCGCCATCTCACCCTGAAATTCAAGCCCTGGAAATATCAAGATTCAAATGAGTTTACTGCCAAAATGTATTTATTAGCTAATAACTTCACTACTGGACATATTAGCATTTAATCACAATCATACTTCTTCATTTTTTATTAAAAGTAAGTTCAAATAACTTTTAAAAAGACAGAATTAAAAGAGTAATTATTTTTTGCTTATGACACTACACAATTGTATCATTTAATTAAGCTCTCAGTCATCCTCTTAAGGCTTAAGCCAGGATTTGAGAACACTTACTTGTGGTTTATTGTTGTTTAAAGAAAATTAAACATGAATATGCACACACAAAATTGTTTTTAATGTATAAACAAAACTTACTCTATCAAAATATATTACAACACCAGTATCTTGCAACTGGGTTTCAACTCTCTTTACTTTAGGAATTTGCAAAACACTAGGCAAAGCATCAACATCAGCAACATAGCCAGAGGGTAAACCAACTTCCATAACAGCCATATTACTAGTATCATTTCTTCTTTCCCTTTGGCTTAAAAAGAAAAACAAAAATTCTAAATTTTTTTTATTAATACTAGCATTTTCAAATATTCACAGTTAGCTAACTACAAATGATTATTTAATTTTACAACAATAACAAAATAGTTTAATAATAATAGAATGTTTTAGATTTAATTAAATTACATATTGGTTAAGAGAATGCTCACGTCATACCTTGACTATAAAATTAGTATAGTATTTTATGCAGCAGAACAATGTAGAATGAAATTACTATTTTACAATGCACCCTTCAAGATACATAGAAGATGTTAAAAATCATCAAACTTAAAAGTTTGTAAGATCAATTTAAAAATAAAACTTATTTTTTAGCCTCCGATGCTATTTCTTTCAGCCCTGAATTTTCTAGTCAACCGATTTTGATAATTATTTTTTTAAATGAAAGCTATTTATTTGTAGTTGTGCCCATTTTAGTTATTTTTTAATTTATTTCCATTTTTATATTTTATTTTTAATTTTAAATGCTTTTTACGATATTTCTTCAAAATGGTGGCAACTTAGTTTAGCTTTTCTCTCGATAATAAAAATTTATTTTCCAAAATGAGTGCGCATAATTATGCACTAATTAAAGGAAAAAAATATATTTATTGAGAAATAATATTAATAATGTAAATAAAATAACAGAAAATAATTTATGATAATAATTAATGTCTAAAGCAAAATAAGAAAAATTTTAAATGAGGAAAATGATGTCATTCAGCAACCAGATACATGGAAATTACAATATTATTATGGATTCCTTTTTCATATTACTAATAACAGTAACTTTTAAAAAACATTTGCAGAGAAAATGACGTCACTATTTAAAACATCGCATTTTTACTCATAACGATATTAGTTACTACTCTGTTATCCGTCAACGAATTTCGCCAAATTATACAAATTGCCAAACTAATAACCAAATTATACATATTGACGTAATTTTTATTTTAAGTAACAAAAAAACAAATAATTAGTAGAATATTAATAAAAATATTAATAAAAAGTTGAAATAAAAATCACTTAATGACATTTTAAACGCGTGTGAATCCTATTTAATGTCATTGAATGTGACATTCACGATCATCCATTATTGGTATTTAATCTTATAGTTTGACGATAATTTTTTGGTCGACGGGATAACCTAGTAGTACCCGATATTACATTTCAATATTTCTTTTCATTATGGAAACTGAGATTGAGATTTTACTTTCAGATGACTTCAGTTAGTGAAAATAATGTCATAGTAAAAATGAAATTAGTTTTTTTTTTTTTTTTTTTTAATAAAACTATTTTTCTGTGAGTCCGTTAAAGAAAAAATCCGTTTTTGATTAATCTAGTCAATGAAGAAGTAGTACGTCAAATTATATCTCTTTATTATTCCATAATTCCAATGTCTCAGAGAGAAATTGCTATTGAATTGGGTATTTCACGCCGTTCTGTTTGCTATTATATTGATAAACACAAGAAAAATGAAGTTAGTTCATTGCAATCTAAACGGGGTCGCCCTTCTAAAAAACCACTATCGGATTTTTTTTTCTAATCGGAGGCGAAATTGAATTCTGCAACGGCAGAATCTACATTCAACTTGTACATGTATTTTTTTTTCATACACTATTTCACAGAATGTAGTTTTTGTAAATGAACTGAAGCAACAATATATTTAATCATGTACCAATAAACACACATCACAATGTACCAAATTGCTATGAAACTGCAACAATGAAGCATTCAAAGTCTAATAATAGAAAATAAATTATAAATTAAAAAAATAGACTGTAATAAAAAAAATGCATTCTTTACACGCTCAATTAAGCTTTACAAAATGATCATTGAAAGCTTATTAAAAGTTTTTGTTAAAATTAATTTTACTTTTGCAGTTATTTTGGCTTACTATACTATTTAGTTTCTTTAAAAGATAACACGTAAGAAATAAATGAAAATGAGAAATCAAATTATAAACATTTCTACAACAGGATTCTAGTGACAAATTTCCTTCATAAATAGGCAACTTTCTGCCTAATGAGAAAGTTAAATTATCATTGTACAGATTATTTACCTTTATATCTCTTTTATTTTTTACAAACAAAATGATTAAGGTACATAAACATTATATATATATAAAAAAAAAAAATTATAACCTGCTATAAATGCAAAAAGCATATTTAAAGGTTTATAAATACTTTTAAATAAACAGATTTACATGTTTCGAATGCACAACTGGTGAGATTATCAAGATCAACATTGATAAACAGAAACTACAAAGATCACAGGTACAATGAAAGTAGGTGAACATCTGTGAACATGAATAATTTTATCCTATTGTTTTTTATTTTGCAAAGTATCTTGTTCCAAATTCTAGGTAACTCAAAGGAGTCCATTCAAGTTCACAGATGACTATTTTCTATTAGAGCACCTGCTTTCATTATACCTGTGAGCTTGTAATTTTTGCACCCCACCAGCAGTCAAGAGGCTCTACTCTCAAAGCTAGTAGGCAGAAGATGATGGAATCAAACCCAATCATACCCATCAGTCTAGTAATTCAGAGTTTTCCATGGTTTTCTTCAAACTTTCGATTACCTTGCATAGATACATATTAAGTTCCTTTAGAAATACCCCCCATGGATGGCACCCCTGCTTTAAGCATATATCCATCAAATTGATAATTGGCTGCCATAAATAACAATGCACTTGTGATTTTAAAATGTTTGTGGAAATAGTTTATTTATTAATACTGATCTTGTTAAAGTCACTGACTGTGCATACAAAACATATAGATTTGTTTATTAAAAAGTATTTATAAGCATCTAAATGTACCTTTTCTTTTTTAGCACATTATAAATTAAGTTTAATGATAAGTAATTTTTTTAGATAATTTTAATAAAAAAAAATTATTAATAGTGCACGTTTGATTAAAAAGTGAGGTAAAAAGGATAAATACCCTAAGCCTAAATTTAAACAAAAAATTAACTTTAAAAATTACAAATTTGTTGACACTGGATCATAAAATTAATTACAATTCATTGATTTTTTTTAAATAAATTTTTTTAAAATCATTTTTACAAGAATATTTGATAAAAATATATATATATAAATATATACATAACATTAATTTTAAAATTAAGGCAAGAGAGGTAGAAAATACCTCTTCAATAGATTAGATTCAATCACTGTGTAAATCAGAAATCAGTTATAGGATTAGTAATACAAAATCAATTTCATTTACACAAATGCAATATACTTGTACCAGAAGCTTGAAGAGAAAGATTACTTGTAAATTTCTACTACAAAGATAGAATTATAAAATTTTAAAGCAGTGCTCTACAAAGTTCTTAATCCCTTCATTCATATAGTAGCCTTGATGTGTATTCAATTCCTTGAGTCAAATATAAAGTGGGAAATCTGCCAATTAAAGTTCTATAGATCCTTGTGTTTATGGAAGTCACTGGTTTTTGTTATTGTATATATTTGATTAAAAATTTTTAATAGAAGTTTATTAGCTGTATTATTATAAATATTGCAACTAATTGTAACTGTTCTAAATTTAATTGGATTCTTATGAAATTTAGGTATAAGAATAGATATGGAAATTTAAAGTTAGTAGAGTCAATGTCTAATAATTTATAAAAACCTTTAATTTAACGATTGTTTACAATTATGTCATCATTAGTTTTATATATATATATATGAAAGAATAAAAAATTAAAACTCTTTTAAAATCCAAACAGCTTTATTCAAAACAGCTTTATCTGTTATAACACTTCAATTATATTGTAAAAGACATCATGGAATTGTAGGAACATTGGATTGAGATAAGTCTTAAGAATGAATGGGACCCAGCATTGAATTTTTAGACAGAAGAAGCAACCTATTTAATATCAATTTCATATACGAATATCTGGAACAGTGTATAATACAAGCAAAAGCAAATTGCAAAATACACATATTCTTTTTAAAAAGATTACAAGTTAACTCTAATGTCTATCATAATGACATTCTCGCTTTCAATTAGCTGATTGTATCAAGGAACGTACAGAAAATGTAAGATATATTTAAATTTTTATTGTCTTGGTCATGTATTTTTTATGTATACATTTTCACATTATTATTAAACTAGATTAAATGTAAAAGTTCATACATAAAATGAACTTTTAAAATAAAATCTAAAGAATTAGATTTTATATGTTTTATACTTCATTTACATATGTAATTTAATCAATGATGAACAATATAATATTTAAAAAACATAATATTTAAAAAATATACTTAAGCTAATTTTCAAACTGCACACAATTCTTAAAATGTCAAACATTAATAAATAATGAGTAATCAATATACTTACTGTGTACAAATACTCAGTTGTAAATAACTGGCAGTAGATGTTTTGTCTAACAGGGCATTTAAAAAGAACTGTGGGGCTTCTCCAGATACAGCCAAATTAAAAGACCAAGAGACCTATATTTTTTCCACAAATAATAAATTATACACTCAACACTCAGTACAAAAATTATTTAGTACATTACAAAAGAAAATATAAGACAAACATTTCATTGCTGTAAATGTTTTTGATATAAAAAATACTTCAAAGAATCAACATAAATAAGGTGCAGACTAAAATGAAATAATAACAATTTTGATAGAAAATCAAAAGCTTGCGATTACATAATACATGCGATTTACATAAATAAATGGGTTATAAAATTCAAGTTTCATTGATAGACTATGATCAAGTACACACAATACATATAAAAATAAATTGGCAAACCTACTTTATCTGCCATTTTAATGATATGAAATAATCAGCTATTGCAATAAAAATCTAAAGTTCTATATTTGTTTGAAAATGAACAAAGTATTGGATGGTTTAGTAGTGTGGAATGATGATATAGTTCATGACTCGGTGGAATTCTCTACAGGAGATTTAGTATCAGAAGGTTCAAATGTGGTAAAAAAAATTGGTTGCCTGTAAAGTCGGTATACGGGCGAAAGTTTTACGTGACAACGACTTTGAGTTGTAAAATAATTTTAATGTGAATGAATGTGAATTCGCTGCAAGGAAGGGGCGGTGATATTAACAAAATTTTATTTTTACCTTTACACATACATACGTATTTATATACAAATATACATACAATAACTTGCAATACACTGTGTTTGTTAAACACATTTTACTTCATGTTTATTGATGTCAAATGTTGAATTTTGTAAACAGCATATTAAAGAATTTTTCAATGAGCAGAATATAACTAAAGTAAAATGGCTTTCACTAATCACATATCATTAGTTTTCCATAATATACCACTGAATTACGAAATAAACTACACTTATTTTCTTTGTACTTTATACTAATAACTAATACATAACGTATTTCGTCTTAGTTTGATACTATCTAAAATTCCTATTAAGCACCGCCCCTTCCTTGCAGCGAATTCACATTCACGTTCAGAAAATGGTCCCACAAGTGACCGGAAAAAGTTAAGAGAAAAGTGAGCGCGTATCGTGAGCGGAGCGTAACGTAACGTAACGCAGTTTCTTGAAGTGTCTCCCGGCAAACCAATTTACAAGACGTTGTCACGTCAAAAAGAAATCAATATTAAGATGCGACTCGACTCGCTCAAAAAGACCCAGGTGATAATGTTAAGTCTATGGAGGTGTTATTTTCGAATATCTTGCTCAAATTTTAATATTTTTACATTATATATATACAGTGAAACTCCAAATAAGGGACACCCATGGGACTGCAACTTTCGTCCCTTAAATAGAGGTGTCCCTTATTCGGAGGTTTCACTGTATATATATATATATATATATATATATATATATATATATTGCATAAGATAAATGAGACGATCTACAACTGGACTAGCTTTTACTTTTCGTTTTTTTTAAAAATATTATGATAGTTTAAATTTCAGAACCAGTTTCAACCAGTTTCAAAAGTTAAAGTAATTTTTTAAAAAAATCCAAAACCAAAATTGAAAAAGTAAAAACTCGCCTGGTTGTAGATTATCCTCAGCTATCCTATCAAAAATAAATAAATAAAATAATAATGTGAAAATATATTTGACATATTTGAAAATAATGTCCCATTATTATCTGGGTCTTTTTGAGCTAGTCGAATGGGCTCTTAGTATTGATTCTTCATCGTGTATTGATACCAAACAATCTTTTAGAATCATGGAGCAAACAAGTAGTACTGAAACAAAATTGATTCAAATAAAAGCATTTTATACACCTTCGTCATGTGTATAGCTTAAAGAGATCACAAACAAAACCATAGCACAGCTAGTCCAATTGTAAAACATTATGGAAAATATGTTTAGATATAACAATTAACACATAAAAACTAGCCATGTTTCAATTTTAATAAAATTTAAAACTTTTTCATTTCAACATTTTTTTTTTCAATTAATACAATATAAACATATACTACTTTAATTAGGAAAATGTTGAAAGAATAACAATTTTTTTGCCAGCTTATTCAAATTAAAATAATAAAATTTGTTAAACAAAATATTAAACTATTTGTTTATAAGATATATATACTTTTAGTCCCTCATTATGTTTTACATGCTGGGAGATTTAAAAAAAAAAATATGATATAACTAGGAATGTAAAAGAAATTAAAGATAATAACATATAAAGTAGATGGCTTATATTTGTAGTCTAAACATTAGTTCATAAGCATATTAATTTTTTAATTAAAATTAATTAAGGGGCTGCTGCAGTAAACAGCCTGATCACAAAGTCTCATGTTAACATTGGAAATTTTTTAAGCCCAATAACTCGTTATATAATTAGGATGAGCGAAGCGAATCCTCTACTAGTCCACTCAAATTACAATTTGTCGTACGCTTTACAAAAAAACTATTCAATATTTTAACTTCAAATTAAACACAAAAATAAATTATGATCTGTAGATTTGCAGAATATAATTTTTTTTACAGTAAAACGTTAAAAAAAATATTATTTTAATTAATTTATTTTACATGCATTTCCAATACGGACGCATTTTAGCAAATAAATAAAAAATGAAACGCGTATATTTTCAGAAAAAAAAGTTTAAATCATGGAGTAAATAATTATAGATAGAATCATGATTAATTTATTAAATAAAACATGTTTTCATTATCCCGCAAAATCGTTTGCACAGATGACACTTAAACATTTTAAAAGAATTGTATTATGGATTTTTTTTTTTTTTTTTTTATAAACTGGCAACAAAATAATTGTAAACAAATAAAATTAATTTTTAAATTTGTTATATAAATGAAAAATTAAAAGATCTGCGTGAAGTTGTTGGTTCAAGCTCTTTATAAATATTTTTGCGAAGGTCGTATTGTGGCTAAATAATATCGACTCATTAATCAGAAGGATTTTATAAAAAAATAAGACTTTAATAAGTTCGCAAACACAACAATAATTATTCGTGAAAACGTCACTGCGAGAATGAGAGAGCGCTTCGTTAAAAGGTAATTCCATTAATTGAGTTGCCATTTGCAGAAAGTAAAAAGTTCTCCCACGTGGAGAGAATTACAGCAATTCTCATACGCTATAACATGTATAAAAACGAAGAAATTAAAATAAAATGTTTTACAGTTAAAAATTCATAGTATCAACGAAAGCAGATTTCAAATGTTTTTTCCAGAAAATAGGATTTTGAAGAAGTAACTTTCTTCAAGCTTTCTTCAAATATATTATTCTAAAATAGCTATCAAAGATTATCGGATGTTGATTACAAAGATTGGAAACATGCATATTTCAAACAATTAAAACACACCAATGGCTACTTGAAATTGTAAAAACATCTTTAAAAGAACTTTTAGTTGAAAATTTAAAAAAAATTTGTAAAAGTTTGCTTCGAAAATATCTTATTATGCCAGTTTTACATCATAAATAAAAAATTAAAATGCGCCAAAACATAAAATAACGTTTTTGTTTAATAAAGATGCAAAAATAATAATAAAAAAAATATTGTTAATTTCAAATATTTGTTTTATAAAATAATGCTTCGCGAATCCAAACAAAGCATGGCTTTTGCTAGTATAATATCTGTTTTCACCATCAGAAAGTAGACTTCAAATGTTGATGATGTTTGTTTTTGAAAATTGTCCACGGAAATTTAAAGTATTTTTAAGAAGATTATAAAATTTAATCAAATGGGAATTTCAAAATATATAGGAATTTTCTATACATTTAAAATTTTTGTAGACAAATTTTAAAAACTCACATCATTGACTCTGATGTCTACTTTCCGATGGCGAAAATGGTTTTTAATAATTATATTAGGTAATGAGTAATCATGCTTCAAAGTTTTCCCATAGGCTAATATGGGATTTCACAATCAGGGAGTTTCAGTGCAGCAAAGCCTTAAAACTGAAATTAAGGTAACATATTTTTCTAACTAAGAGACAAGGGGGGAGGGGGGAGAGTAATATAATAATGAAACATGATATAAATTGGATTAGTATAACATAATATTGACATATTACTAAAATAATTAATACATAGTGCAAAGATGAATAACATATTTCTAAATAGTATTTTTAGTAGAGACACATGTAGAAAAAATATCAAATTCAAAGATACTTACTTGTACTACAGCAACACCAGAGCCAGAAGTTTCTACTTCAACAAATGGAACAGATGATGGAATCTATTCAAAATAAATCATGATTTCAATAATTTTTTTTTTAATAATTAAAATATATATACTTTTTTAATGGGCATTTACTAACTTCAATTTCATGAACATCTAATGGTCTAGAACTTGTAATCTGCATATTTTGCTGTCCATCAGGGTAGGTAAACTTTACATTTATGTTAGACACAGGAGGAGAAATAAAGGGAGCAATTTCACTAATAGCATGAAGAGCAACTACTGTATCCTAAAAGTTAAACAGAACAGTTAAATAAAATATCAAAATATGCATCAAAATTATTTTATTCGTATATTTTACTTCAAATATATGTGGATAGATAATGAGACATTTGTTATAAAAAATATTTTCAACATATGCAAAATTTTAGAGAATTTAAAAAATTTATTAAAAATGATGGTCATATCTACATTTTAGGTTGACTTCTTTAAAAATTAACCTGTTTCAATCACTTTGTTTACATAGATACATGAAAGGATAAAAAATTAAAACTCATTTAAAATTTAAATTGAAATCTTTAATTCCCTTTTTCCTAACTTTAAATATCATTGTAAAACCAATTTTACCCCTTGTAACTTTGTTTAGCAGTGTAACTTTATTATGTTCATCTTTAAAATTAGAGAGTAACTTAAGATAGAAAATGTTGACATTTGGACAATTTTTGGTCATCTTTTGTAAAATCCTTGTGCGTCACAGAAACTACAAAGTATGTGGGTCTTGTGTCATTCAAGAGCTAATTACCAATTAAATTATATGTTTCTCTCAAATTGACATCTTTTGCCCCTTGCATAAATATATTACAAGCTCCAATATATTAACAAGATTGGCACAAAAAAGTTATGATCCTAGCCTAGACAAATTAGACAAATTACAACTATGTAGGTTCAGAAAATTGACATAAATGACTTGCGTGACTTTCTGTCAGACTCTCGAATCAGACAGTAAGACGAAGTACCAAAATAAATGAATCTGATCCACAAAATTCTTATTTGCAGTTATCTCAATCCTAAGTTCGTCACAATCTTAAAGTCAACAGTATGGTCATCTGCTGTGAATATCCCTCTGCCTTGCCACAAAAGAAAGCATCCAGACCCTTTTGGAATTTGCAAGTGAAAATGCAGACAATTCCTCTGCACAATGGATACAATTCCTCTTCCATTCAAATATATTTACAAGATTACATAAACTGTGTAAACAAAGGAAGAATGTCTTTAGCCAGCTTGTACTTGGAAATGTTATTGTGAAAGAAAAGAAAAAGTAATGACCTTAATTTTAGCTGAATTGTATGTTTATGTTAGTGTAAGAAAAAAATTATGCTGGCCAGTGAAAAATAATATCTATCCACATTGGTTAAAAAGGATTCATATGATACTCTCATCAATAAAAGGAGAAACTTTTAGCAGAGACTGAAATTTTCTTCCTAATGGAAGTACATCAAATTCACCAACTGTTTTCAAGACCAAAAGTCGCAACAAACTCTTTTGTCCCCTGTGTTACCAAGCAGATGATTCATTCAACAGTACACAAATTGATATGTTTTTATTTTTTAGTGAATGAATTTTTGATGAGCTAAGACCGGAAAAAAATTATTTAATTATTTTTTATTTATAGTTTGTTTAAAAAACAGAGAAAACATGGTACTGTTTTACTTTTAGCATTTATTTGTAAAAGTCACCTGATAATCTATACCCATGTTCAAATTAAAAGAGAATTAGCATATTTTGTAAAATTTCATGAAAAGTATTGAATAAGAAGTAAAACAAAACTAATACTTCAAAACAAAGATGCAATCCTTTAATGCTGAATATGTACGTGTACATCTGTGTATGGGCAGAGTTTGAAAAAGAAAAAGCTTTATAAAGGGATCGCAGCAATTTTCATGTTTTGTTTTCTCACACACCTTGCTGAATATCATATTTTTTTGCAACACTCAATGAAATTTAGAAGAAAACAGTAAAAATGAGTAAGCACCACTGTTAGTATAATGAGGTGGCAAATTGCAGGGAGGAAACAGGGTATCTTCAAATACATATTCCTAGAGACTTCAAAGTGATACTCAGCAGTATGTCCAACTTATGGAAACACTGGATCCACAGAGAGAAAGCCTGGGCAAAATCACCCTATAGCCACGACAACATACAAAGAACACTATTTGTCCATTACAGTGAGGGTAACAAGAGTGCAACAGCTTTTCAATTCTCTCATGCATAACAATGGGTAAGGATATCTATTATATGTAGATGTTTGCAAATTTGGCACCAGATAGAGGAAGATAGATTCAAGAGCACCTGAGCCTCAGACTTTGGCTTTTTTAATTAGATCTTTTGTTATTTTATGTTGAAGAAAGCAATTTATTGAGCAATGTATATTTTACAAATTAAAATTCTTCATTTGCCAAAAAAGAGGACTTTGTTTTTTCCTAATACAATCCCTTTTTGGCAGAACCATTGCTGCATGATTATGAATTTTTTATTATTATGATTGGGCACATTATACTTATTATTTGGGCACAAGGAAAGAAGTTCACTTGGACAATAAATCATTGTAACAAGATAAATTTAAAGAAATCTTAGGAAACAGCAAGATAATTTTAAATAAAATTATTATTATTATATATATAAATACTTTTTAACTAATGAAAATTTTTATTTCATAGTTACGGGCATGAGTTACATTATAAAATATATTCTACATAATAAAATTCTATAATAATAAGAATAAAATAATTTCAAAAAAATGTTAGAAAATAATTATAAGAGCATAAATTTGCCTAATACCTGAGTAGATGAAAATCCTCCTTTCCTGTTCTGTTTTGTTATTAGCCAAGTTATAACAGGCAAAGCTCCAGACGGATCCAGTCTAAGAGCATATGTTCGAATGGCATATGCTGCTGTTTCAATATCAATAGATGGTGCTAAAAACCAATAGTCTGATTGCTTATCTGTGGTATTAACCTGATTCTCTTTATTATCCCAATATACAACATCATCTGAAATACAATTATATATAATTATCAATTCATGTATCGCAAAAATATAATTATAGATGTAAAATTCTTTTTTAACCCTTTCTTGCACAACATGCCAAATCTGACACATACTTAAAAATATTATAATTCTCATTATGTGCCCTAAATTTGAGCAATATGTTATCTGTTCTTAATCAAGAATTCAAAACATGGAATAACAATTATTTTAAATGGCAGCATTTGGCAAAAAATTAGAATTTGTTCTTCAAAAACAAAATTTGATCAAGCTATTAAGGTAAGATTTATTTTTATTATTGTTACTAAATAGTTAAAAGTATTAATGTAAAAAAAGTTTCAGGGTGTTAAGCAGGTAAAATTAATAAATTTAAGCTCATTTAGTGGCAAAATTTCGCAATACAATATTTTAAAACGCTAACTGTGTGCATATGACACATACCATAAAATATCAAAATTTAGCTTAAAATTTTAAATTTAATTTTTTTCTATTTTTTTCATTATTAAACTGATATATAAATTTCAATTTTTTTTTTCATAGAAGTAGAAAAATCCATCCAGTGAAGTGTTAAAACATCTTTTATAAAAAGGTACATGAAACAATCTATCAATATAATTTATCAGCATGTAATATTTTTAGATATGTGATTAAAAAGGTCTTAAAAGAAAAAACAGTTGTAAAAAATAGCAACCTGTTTAGTCGAAAACTGTTTATGTTTAGAATATTTTTATTAGAAAGTTAGTATTTTTGAATAGAAATAGAGAAACAAAAATTAGAATCTTGTAAGATTAATTAAACATATTTTGTTAATATTTATACAAGATACATTTACTGTACAGACATTGCTTTGAGATTGTATTATGATGCAAACAAGGCTCATACTTGCATTCATTTATGTTTCCTCTATAACTAAAATATAATGTATTGTGCATGAGTAAGATAATATCGTTAGAATTACAAGTAATTTTGGATACTTATAATATTTTGTTAAAATATTTAAATAATTTACAAATAAAATAAATAGTAGGTATAGTTTCCTTAGAAAATAATTTAACATCAGTAATGATCTTGGTTAAAATTAAACTCTTCAATTTGGACGGAGGAGGGAAAGACAATAGTATAACAGCAATGCAATGACATGACTATCTGCATGTAAAATATTCAGGTGATGTAAATCAATTTCATGGTATGCTGTTATTTTAGATAAGTTCAAAAGTGATATACAGTAAAATAACAAAATTAAAATGAAACAAGGCTCGAATATTTGACACTCTGAGAAGACAGCAGTATCTCTTACATATTATTCACTATGAATAGACTATGAAGAAGAGGTTGCATTTAATCACAAATAGCTAAAACAGCAAAAACCACAAGAAAATTTTAAACTAATAATCCCAGTTTTCTGGGTATTTAAAGATTAGAATATCCTTGTATACTCTACCAATTATGCATACATATATTCATATTTGAAAAACTATTCACTTAAGAATTATAATAACTAGACACATTTATATACTAAAAACACAATTAATATTTAGAATCAAGATCTATATGAAATAATGAAATTAAATATATTTAATTAATCTGTTATTGCCTCTTTTACTTTAGACCACTATCAAAAGGTAACACCAATAATGAAGCAAGCAATAAGTGTAAGAACTGCCTTTTTATCTAAATTACAAAATACTTTTGAATAAGTTATATTCTAAAAATTTTAATAACTGTGGTTCTAATGTAATGTATCCAGGCATATGTTTAGGAAAATTTTAGGTCCTTTAAAGGACCCTTCACAAAATAATTTATTTTAAAATAGGACACTTCACAAATTTTTTTATCCCCGAACAGGACTCTTCACAAAATTATGCGTCTCTTAAACAGACCTTTCACAAAATTTTTTCACCTTCAAATTGAACTTTTCACAAATTTAATCATTTAATAATAAAATCGGGCTTGTAAATAGCAATAGAACTCACCAAAAAACATATTACTTAGCTTTTTAAATATGAAAAATAGAACCTGAAGACATCGATAATTTAAAATTCACAAAATTCTAACTAGAATTTTCACAAATATAAGAAAAAAAAATCACAATTTCACAAAAACAGGATCATGTGATAAAAGTCTGGACAAACCCTTTGTATTATTGTTTACAATATTTTCAGAAACCAAAAATTAAAGGGAAAAACAACTGAACATAGTTTTTTTTTCAATATAAATATTCACATAATTAAATTGTGAACACTTAAAATAACATAACAATACTAAATGATAAAAGAGGCCAATATAATCTTTACATACATCTATAATAAAAAGAAGAACATTGTGTGTGTTTCTCTAACCATGATTTAGTGCCACAATAACCACAAGACCCATTACTATGAAATTCGGTACAAAGATATTATAAAGGAAAGGGAGGAAGAATTATTCAACTAATTAAATCATTTTTGTCAAATGTTTCAAAATGAACTACAATTGAAAAATAAATAGCAATAATAATAAATTCAAATCATTATTTAAACCTTTTCTTTCAGCTAGGTCCAGCAGCATCTGGAAAGCTCGATCTCTTGAAGAACTATTTAATAAATGAAGGGTATAGCAAAGAATAGAGACAACATAAGAATTTGAACTGGATGCCAGTTCTCTCTCAACATATCTTTGAGCCTGACTCATTTCATTGCCATATTTATCTTGTGCCTGTAAATTAACATGAACATATATTAAAAAGAAAAAAAAATATTTAAAAAAGTAAAATTTTTTATTTTAAAAAATGTATCTAATACGAATCTAATCTATCTTCATTTTTTTTTATATATATATATTAAAAAAATAAAGAAAAGTCAAATAACTGAATAACAATCTTCAAGTAATCTCTGTGCTTAAGTTAAAAAATAAAATTATTATGCAAGAACAGGCTTTACATAGCTACTTAATAATATAAAATGATAAATCATTGATATAAAAAACAAAACAACACAAAAAAACATTAATGGTAGAAAAGCATGTCAAAACTATAGGATTCATTCTATTAACATACGAATGATACAATGTAAATGTGTATCATTAATTGAAAAAATACATAATTATGAATTATTAAATGATAGAATTAAAAAGAGATGTAAAATTTCTAATTAAAAATGAAAAGAAGATATCAAATATGGCTACTCACTTTAGCTTCATAAAGTGCTACTAAAACAAAGGCAGTCAAAGCTGCTCCATGTTCACCACCCTGCAAAAGAATACATATATCATTAAATAAAAAGAAAAAAATATACAGAAGTACTGTTTGAAAATAATAATAATAATAACAGAAAAAGTAACAAAAAGATTTTTTGGCATTACTAGGTTGTTACGGTTTGAACCCAAAGTTTAACTTCAATTTATGCATAATTTAAATGTAATCCAGTATAAAAAATACTCCAATGTTTCAGTATTTTTAAAAATACTCTGCATGTTGTTTGCATACAAACCTATTAAAATAACAATATAAAATGTTTTATCTCATGCTGAAAAAACACACAATATTGTTACCATATAAGAGGACAGACCTTTCAGGAATATTTTTCATTTATATTTTCACAAAAGAGTATAAATAATAGAGAAAAGACATCCGATATAAGGTAGAAATCAAATATACATACTTGCAATGCTTTGTGATGTACTTCTCCAGGTTCTTCAAAGGAGCCATCTGAATTTTGCTTGGACATGATCCATTTTATTCCTTTATCCAAAATGTCAGGATCAATATAAATGTATTTGTTAGCTTGAGAAAGTGACTTAACAGCATAAGCAGTTAACCTGAAATACCAAAAGTGACGCATTCATAAATGTTCCTAACATTATTTCTTATGTATAGCTACATGGAAGAATGAAGAAATATATTGTAATATGCAAGTTCAGAGAGTGAAAAAAAAGTTATAAACTTTGTACTTTAAATTAAATAGAAAAAATATCTTTAAATTGAATAATGTAAATAAAGTACCATGTACTGCCACTACGATCTCTTTCACCAAAAGTACTAAAAGAACCATCTGCTCTTTTATAAGTTAGCTGTCTCTGGTAACCTATTAAATATTAAATATGAAAAATAAATGTTGACTTACAATAAATAACAAAAAATCAGTAGCACAGTTCCTAATTTAAGACATAGAATACATTAAAAAAAAAAAAAAAAAAAAAAAAAAAAAAAAAAATAGGGAATAGAAAATTTTTGTCCATGAAATCATGCAGGCAAAATTTAAGCATGAATTGAGAATACATTTTTCAAAAGACAAAACTAAAATTCATATTTTAAAAAAAGTTATTAACAGTATAATGCTTTCAATGATATCTGAATCCCATTTCAAATAAATTTAGTCTTTGAATAAAGATAATCGGAATATCAACCAATGACTACAAATAAGAAGAGAAATCTGAACATATTTTTAAAACGGCTTCAAACAAGGCAGAACAAAATATCATACAATGAAAGAGTTATGGTATAAATTTAATTCAGAACTGCAACCTTAAGTCCAATAAATGACATTCATTGATGTCTAATGTATTCTGACAGAATTTTTAATGCTGTTTAAGACAACCCACCAATATCGCTTTATCTAAAATCAACACTATCCAATCTATATATTGATTCCTGCAATATATATCTCTAGGATTATCTAAAGGAGTAAATCTACAAGCATTAGAAAAAATAATTCAAACATCAGTATTTTCATACAGTTAATTTGAACTAATTAGGACTCTATTATATGCCACCTTTGCTGTTAGTTTTTATTTGACATTATAACTCATAAATTTAAATACTTGGTTTAAGTCTTAATCTTGTGTAAACCGGAAATATATCTACAGCAATAACATTTTCAAGTCACGGTAAATCCATAGAAAATAACATTAGTCCACATTACATAAACTGAAATCTGTCAAATAGGCAAATGGAAAGTTTTTTACAATCTACCAAAACCAAATTTTTGAATGAGACAGGAAAAAAGACATAAAATGTCTTAAAAAATGAAAGAAAAAAAAATTGGTTTATAATATTTCAAAAAAAACTTGGTTAAAATTTTTGCTTTTTCTCCCCCTACCAGGTGCAAAAAATTTTTAGTGTGTACTAGTGATGGGCGATTCTGGAAATTTTGAGAATCGATTAAAATCGATATCGTATAAAACAACATCGATCATAATAAGAATCGATTTTTCAGTTCTAGAATCGATACTAGAATCGATATTTCGATATTTAGGTTCACACAGAGAAGATCCAAATTACTAATTCCAAAACTTAGACAATCAGCAGGACTGTAATTACCTCCTCCGACCCCCCCCCCCCCCATCACCATTTAGGGAGGCATAGAATTAAGCTATTGCAGATTTTAGAGTCGGATAATAAGAATTTTAAATTTTAAAATGATTGTCACTTATGGTTGCCACTTACACAAAAACTTTGACAAATTTGAGAGACATAACTCAACTAATAACAACACTGAGTAACTTGGCATTAAACCGAGTATAAAGAGTGCCAAGAGCGTGTAACTAGGATGGGGAACAAGGAGTATAGACAAAAAAAAAAAAAAAACTTTTTTTTTTCTAATGCCAACCAAATGTTACACGCAGTGGCGTAGCTAAGGGGGGGGGGCAATGGGGGCGTCCGCCCCGGGTGCCGAGGTCTAGGGGTGCCAAATTGAGAGAAATTGTTATATATCTATATTGAGGTGGGGGCGCAAAATTTCTAGCTGGCCCCGGGCGCCAAAAAACATAGCTACGCTACTGGTTACACGAGAAAGTTTGGAAGAACATAAAATATGCCCGATTCTCAAGGGGGCAGGTAACCCCCACTCTTGACGGAAAGGCGACCATAGCCCAAATGTATCTTTTGTCGAAGTTTCAAAATGAGGATTTATAATAAAATAGAACAAGAATTGGACATTTTAAAAATTGCATGCATACTTTGAACGGCCCATTTAGTAAAGATTGGCGAGGAAAGAGGGGGGGGGGGCGAGGGATTAGAACGGACGAACTTGAAAAAAAAAGCATAATTAACTAATAACCCAAATAACTGAGCTTCTAAACAAAAATATAGTGTTTAACTTAGTGTTAAATTCATGGGGTGGCCCGCGGGGAACATGCACTCTTTGAAACTATAAAGAGTGCCAAGAGCATGTAACTAGGTGGAGAGAGAGGTAGTAACAGAAAAAAACGACGAGATAAAAGCTTTATAAAGATATGTTACATGAGATGGTGTGGAAGAAACAAAAAATATGCCCCCCACCCAGGGGGGCAAGATGAATCCCAAACAGACAAAAGGGCGACTCCGGCCCAAATGTATCTTTTGTTGAGGTTTCAAAATATGGATTTATAACAAAATAGAACGAGGATTAGACTTTTTAAAAATCGCAGTCATAATTTGAACGAACCTGTAAGTTAAGATTGGTGAGGAAGGTGGGGGGGCGGTAGGACGGACGAATATGAAAAAAAAAAAAAAAAAAATATTGGCACTCTGAGAGTGCCAATAGAAGTGAAACATTGAACAATTACGTGTGTATTTTTAAATCGTTAAGATATATAATTTTGAATCGCCAGGAAATACTTTTAAATGAATAAAAAAAAGGTTCTATAATATTAAAGAACATATTAATGTCTATAAAAAAAAAAACGCGCGATACCATATGTCCAACTATTGTAGTTAACTCACTATAACTATTTTCTTACATTTTAAAACGCGATAAATACATCAAACAAAATTAGACCATAGTATCGATACCTTAATCCTTATCCAAATAAATCATTTTGTATTAATGGCTGTTACAATATCTGTAGATTACTTTTTGAATTATTCAAATCGGACATTCCATTCAAAAGATATTATGAATTTAAAGATGACAATCTAAAGAAATAATAGCGCTGCTGAGTACTCGGTGGCCAATAAGCTTAGGGATTACGTGTGCAATCAAACGATTGCGGGTTCGAACCCCAGTTTCGCTAATATGTATCAATGTTTTTTTTTTTTTTTTTTTTTTTTGTTGAAGAAGTTTGAAAAATTAAAATTTTAACACATTAACGTGACCTGAAATGATGGGGGAAAATTTCTTATGCTAGATTTGTAATGTACGAAGCCTAAGCTTTCAATAGACATATTGTATGAAGGAAAGAAGGAAAACCCCCTCTGCCACCCCCCCCCCCCCCAAAAAAAGGTTGGAAAACCGGGAAAGTGGAAAAGAAAAAAAAAAAAAAAAAAAAAAAAAAAAAAAAAAAAAAAAAAACGGCGAGAAATGTTTAGCTATACTAGAATTTTTCTCATTACTGTAACTCCTATAGAAGCAAAGTTATAGCCTTTTAAAGATTGAAATGAAGTGAAGAAATGAGCAAAATTAGGTGAGTCACCGAAAGGGGGGGGGGTGTCATGTAGCTTAAACTTTTAAGTTAAAAATGGTAGAAAATTAAATGAGCGAAATTTTAAGGTGTATATTGAAAGAGGGTGCAAGTCCCCCCCCCCTCAAATTTTTTTTTGTTTCTTTTGAAGAAACAAAAAAATATGCCCCCCGGCGGGGCGCAGATAAACCCCAAACGTTCGGAAGGGCGACCTTTTCTTTATCTCTTGTCAAGGATTTAAAATGTGGATGAAAATAAAATAGACCGAGAATTGGACATTTTTAAAACCCTATGAATATATCGAATGGCCCTGTAAGTTAAAACTGACGTGGAAGGGGGAGTTAGAAGAGAGGAGCATGAAAAATAAAACATAATAAACTAATACTTCAAATAACAGGACTTCTAAACAAAAATATAACGATTTAACCTAGTGTCGAATTAATGGAGTGGCCCACAGGGGATTACCCCCCCCCCCCCCACAGAAGTTATGAGATTTATGCTTTTTAATGCACAAATTGCGATTCCCCCTCTCTTACAGAGCTGTAAAACATGA
This sequence comes from Maratus speculifer, assembly GCA_964019185.1. Classification (NCBI taxonomy): domain Eukaryota; kingdom Metazoa; phylum Arthropoda; class Arachnida; order Araneae; family Salticidae; genus Maratus; species Maratus speculifer. Next base: position 291,801,173 of record OZ025296.1, read on the forward strand.
TGCTTTCCTCCGGAGTCGCGGAAAAATACCTGCATTCAACACTAATTTAACCTAGAAAAAAAGAAAAAAAAAAAAAAAATCGAAATCGAATCTAAAGATCGACATCGAATCTAAGATCGACATCGAATCTAAGATCGACATCGAATCTGAAAATCGAAATCGAATCTAAAGATCGACATCGAATCTAAGATCGACATCGAATCTGAAAATCGAAATCGAATCTAAAGATCGACATCGAATCTAAAGATCGACATCGAATCTAAAGATCGAAATCGAATCTAAAGATCGATCTTACGGGCAGAATCGATTTTACATTTTTATTTTCTTTTGTAACTTTACAAGAAGAGAGTATTAGATTCGTGAAAAATTTTGACTTCCCGTTTTTGATGGATTTATATATTTTAGAAGGTCTTTAACACGATTTCATGGTTTTTAAGAAATATTTGTGTGTGGGTGTGTCTGTCACTCTGTGAGTCTGTATACGACAAAAATTTCTGACCGTTCTATCTCAAGAACAAATGCACGAAATTCCACAAAACTTTAGATTTAGTTTGACCTTGATATAAACTGAATCTAATTAATTTTTGGTGCATATAGCCTAACAGGTGGCGCTGCTATGCTGCATTTTTTGCGATTTGCGCAACAGCTATATCTGAATAACGAATGAACGGATTTTCATCACATTTTGGATCCAGTTAGTCCTTGACATGAATTGATGTTTTTTGCATTTTGGTGTATATAGCTTCTCAGATGGCGCTGCTATACTGAATTTTTCACGATTTCCACTCAGCGCCATGTGAAAGGGGGGGGGGCGAAAGGAAGCGGTCGTTCCGAGCACGGAAATTTAGAGGGCGCCAAATTTTTACTACTAACATCACTTCTAGCCAATCACAAGAAAAAGTTAATAGGCGGGGGGGGGGGGGCTAAATTGGAACTTTGAACCGGGCGCAGTTCTCTTTTCGCACGCCCGTGTTTCCATTTTAGCTTTATCTCAAGAACTAATGCACGGACTTTCATAAAAATTTAGATTCAATTAGTCCTTGGTATTATTTTATGCTAATTACATTTTGGTGGAAATCGCTTAAGAGATGGCGCTGCTATACTGCAGTATTCATGATTAACGCAATAGCGCTATCTCAAGAACGAATTTTCATCAAAATTCAGATTCAGTGAATCTCTGACATAGATTAGTGTTATTTAGTTCTTGGTGTAAATTGCCCGACAGGTAGCGCTGATATGCTGCATTTTTTATGATTCCGCAATAGCTGTATCTCGTGCTTTCATGGATTTTCATCAAAATTCAGATTCAGCTGGTACTTAATAAAAATTGATCCTGATCATTTTTTGGTGTACATCACTCAACAAAAAACTCTATTTTGCAGGGGGGGGGGGGGGGTTTCTGAGGTTTCTTTAATTCTTCTATCTTAGAAACTAATACACTGAAATTTTGGAATTGGCACATCCGTCTATTTTATCTTCGACTTTTGAAGGAAAATGAAAATTATATTACCTTCAGAGAAATCGATTAAAAATTTTAAAGTATCGATTAAATCGAGTTGGCCGTAGTATCGATTAAATCGATTTAAAAAATCGAAATCGCCCATCACTAGTGTGTACATCAATCTCTGTCCCCAACAGAAGTTCGCAACATTTTAAATAATGAAATAAATTTCAATTATCTTTAAAGAAACATTTTATGGAAATTTGAAAATCTCTAAAATACAGAACATTATTATAAAAAAATAAATGAAACTGAAATGATAAATAACAGAGAAAATTGCAGTTACTTAAATGTAGCAACTTTATAAAAATCATTCTAATAACAAAGTATTCATATTAATATTACCTTTGCGAAGATTTGCAATAGCTTTGGCTTTGATATTATCAGTCAATCTGTTAGATTTTGCTAAGTATTCTAATGCAATAACTCTGGGTACAATAGTCACCAAGTTCTGCTCACCACATCCACTCGGCATGTATAGTAGCTTATCCAGATTCTTTATACTTGGCCCCATTAAATCAGCTGTTAAATAATAATTTAATTAGAGAAAATTGTTTAAAGTTCAAGTGAATATTCAAATAGTATATAGTCTGCATAATAAAAGTACACTGCAATGTTTGAAATCCAGAGTTTCTGGGAATTCAGCAATTCTTTATAATAGACCATGAATTTTAAATGAGTAGCACAATTGAAAGAGGCATAAAACTTTAAACTACTTACACAATATGCCCAGAAGTCATTGGTTACTTTAGATTTCAGATGTTTCAAGTGTCAAAAGAAACACTTGACAAATTCTTTAGGAACTTTGGAAATATAAAGAGCATGATTTGCACAGTCTATTTGCTTTTTTAAATAGTAAATTAACAATCACATTTAATCCAATCTAAGTCAAATAGGATGAAGGAAAAGTAATTAAAAATTTCTGCAGTTTTGCTGAAAATCCAGAGCAGAGAGCTAGAATTGATTTTTGAAACCTGAACTCTTAATATCATTTCTGAATTTCTCATAGTGTGAATTTTGAATTAGTTACTACACTATATGGCCAAAGGTGACCGGTCACATGTGATTTTAGACATTTTGTTAAATATCTAGAAAAATATATCAGGAATTATCCTGAAACTCCAGGTGTGTAAACAGAATAGTACAAACTATAAATTTTCTGGTCATATATACTACATGGCCAAAGATGACCGCCCACTTGCAATTTTAGACATTTTGTTAAATATCTAGAAAAATACATGAGGAATTATCCTGAAACTCTAAGCGTGTAAATGTAATAGTACATGTCACACATTTCTGTGAAATTTTTTTCCCGAAACTTTATAGGAGACCAACAAATTGAAAAAGAAAGAATAACTTATGTATAACCCTGTCAAACCTAATGTAGCAAAAGTGCTATAATTGTAGATTATTAATTAGTGGCTTATTGTAATATACTGTGTTCATTTTTATGTGGATAGCATGTGTACTCACACTCAGAGAAATTAAGGTTTTTAATAAAAAACAGTCCCATAATTTTCCAAGTTTTTTGCTTATAATTTGCAGAGTTCTTAATATAAAATAATGTTCTTTTCTGAAAATATGACAAACAAGATTGTACACAATACCTTGTCATCAGAATTAAAAAATAAAAATAATTGTATGAAAAATGAGCAAGTTTACTAAATATTTTTTCATTGTGCATGCATCAACGATATCAAAATTTCATTTGCATATTGTATTAGCTAAATGTAGAGAGCAACTTCTGTAACAGTTTCAAAAACATAGCTTGAAAATTCTGAAAGTGATCGTCTGTAGAATCAACTCAAAATCCGTTATCCCCAAAATGAAGCAAAAAAGTCAGGGGCTTTATTCCAAATATAGCAAGTATGTGCCATATTGTGTATTCTATATTGCCATTAATCAATGGATATATGGATACAACCCCTGATCTTTTTGCCTTTCAATTTTTATTATTTTTTAATTCTGATTACAGTGTATTGTGTACAATGTTGTTTGCCATATCTTCTGGAAATAACATTTTTTATATTAAGAACTCTACAAATTATAAGAGACTTGGCAAAATTTGAGACTGTTTTTATAAAAACCTTAATTTCTCTATGAGTATACATGTTATCCTCATAAAAATGAACACAGTTTATTACAACAAGCCACATAATAATAATCTACAGTTTGAATACTTTTACAACATTAAGTTTGGGAAAGTTACCTAATAAATATTTGTTCCTTTTAAATTGTCTGATCCCCTATGAGGTTTTGGGAGAAAATCTTGCAGAAATATATGACCTGTATTATTCTGTTTACATACCTGGAGTTCCAGCATAATTCCTCATGTATTTTTCTAGATACTTAACAAAGCATCTCAAAATTGCATGTGATCGGTCACGTTTGACCATGTAGTGTAATAACTAATTCAAAAAGTTAAAAATTCAGAAATGAATACCAAAAGTTCAGGCTTCAATATACTGCAACATACAGCAATTAAAATATAATTATAACAAATATTTGATGCAATATGGGTGTTTGTATGAAATAATATTTAACTGTGCATTCCACGAATGATAAAAAAATTTGTTTCTACTAAATTTTGCCAAATTTTCTGAAATTGGCATTAAGTTTGATTGAAAATCCTGCATGATATGAGCTAAAAATATATCAGAATTTTTTTAACATTAAAAAAAAAAAAAAAAATAGTAATATTTGAATATACATGCTATTTTTACAAAAATCAAAGAACATGTACAGTATCTACATGTTTATATTCAGAATCAATAGATCATTTCATGCATTTTAATGTATAGGGTCATTCCAAATATTATTTTTCTTTGCTTTTTTGTCAGTCCCCTAATTATTGTCCTTATCAAATAATAGTCCTTTATAAATATGAGGTCAGACAATCTTTATAATCCTGAATTTCCAGAAGAATCCAACAAATATATATTTAAATATTTACAAAATATTTAAAATAGAAAGTGTCCAGTCATTAATGGCCATATAGTGTGTGTACAATATAAGGTGTAAGTAGAAGTTCTTAATTCCTTTTCATAATTACAAGATATTTGGAAAAACAAATAACTCATTTGAAAAAAATGAGAGAAAAAGTTATTTTACCAGCTGCAGATACAATGATTTTTCCAGAATCTCTAATTGCATTTTTAGGAATGACTGTAGATACATTCATTTTACTTGGAGAATTTGGATTCCGTGTATCAATCAAAAATGCCTTGTTAAAATATTGGGTTGAACCTTCAGGCTGAGGAGAAAAATGAGAAAAAAATCAAACAAATTAAAATCAAATTTCAGAAAATCAAATGCATCTTAAAAACATGGTTGGAATAAATTAAAAAAAAAAAAATTGTTAACTAATATTCTGGTTTTTAAATGAGAACTAGGCTAATGTTTAAAATAATAGCAGTTTATAAAATAAGAATAGTAATCTTCTTTAGTAAAAAGCTATGTGTTGCAGATGACTGATACTGATGATAGAATGATACCACTGCCACATATAAATCTTGAAAATGAAATATTTGAAGTTACTGAAAAAATTAATAGCTCAAAAAGTATTTGTTAAAAAATTGTTACACAAACTGCATTAGAAAGATAAAAGAATGTATTTTTCTTGATATAAATTTCAAATCTAATGATTATGCTGTTTTTAAATATTGAATTTTAAAAATTAACAAATTTTAGAATGGAGTACCACAGCAAAACTTTCAAGCATAAAAAGATAATAATAATGGCAATGTGTCTTGACATGTGTGATGGCTATAGCACAAGTCACAAATTATAATAGCCTTATTATTTTGTTAAAATATGAAAGGAAATTTTGATGTTACAAGTGCATGTCTTTTATTTAATTCTCAACAAATACTAGATGCACCATTTCTTATTAGTTGTGAATAATATAGGTTATTTCTAGTTCTTAAAAATGTATTATAAAACATGTAAATAAACAGAAAACGATAAGTAAATAGTGGTTAATGCAATGCTAAACCATATTTAAAAAATAAATTAGTAAAATAAGTATCTGTTCATGGCACTGATAAGGTTAATAGACCTTCCACATTATTTGCCTAAATTGAAATAATTCAAAATTGAAAATTTCCTTTCAACTATAACTCATTTAAACACAAATATACAAAATATCATAAGGTCTACAGAACTAAAATATCAATTTAAAAACATAAAAAAGTAAAGAGGATGAAGGTTTGAACTGTAACTTTATCTAAAGCACTTAAATAATTAGTATAAATATTATCAGATAATACCTGAACAAGAAGTCGCTTAGTCAAAGAATCTCCAGCAACTGATGTAGAAGCAGAAACTCTTATTTCAATGTAACCAACTTTTTTTGGTATAATCAAAAATGAGACAGAAACTCCATCAGACGGAGGAATCTAAAAACAAAGAAAATATTTCCGGAATTAGAAAGATATTGATCCCATAGTTAGTATACTTTCATATAGGCCAATAACTATCAACTTACATATCCCAGATAACAAATCAGAGTATATTTATTTATTTTCCTGTCTACCATTAATGGTAAACAAAATTTAGCCCCCCCTCCTTAAAAAAAATTAATGGCCACAATGGATAATGAAGATATGTTCACTGTCAATTAGAGTGTTGTAAATCACATAAGAGGAGCATATAACATTTTTTATTATTTTGTGAATAAACCAGTTGAGTGTTTGTAATAAAAAAGCATATATATATATATTTTTTCTTTTTCTCACAAAAAGTTTTGGGACCTTCCATTCACAGAATAGGATGTGGTATACTGTCAAAATTAAGGGATTCTATCTAAAATAAGTAAAAATCAATGAGCATAATATAGCATGCTATAAACAAGCCGATAAAAAAATAATGACACAATGTGAGAAGCTGTGATAAATAAATTTTATAACATTAAATGACCATTTGGTCATATTTATCTAATATATAAAATTCTCGTGTCACAGTGTTAGTTGCCACACTTCTCCGAAACAGCTTAACTGATTTTGATGAAATTTTATATGTATACTCAGTAGGTCTGAGAATAGGTTGTTATCTATTTTTTTATAACATTAAGTGATAAGAGTGGCCCACCCCAAAAAATTTCTCCGAAACAACTTAACCGATAGTGCATCCAATTTACATGCTATGACGTCATAAGAATTATTGTCCATGTCCATTCGTTGTTGGAGTTCTTTGTGAATTATTATCTTCATAGTTTTAATTTTTTTTACCGTTCATGCGAATGAATCTCTTGCATTTGTTTTCGTTATGAAGTCGGATAATACATGTACTTACTCCCGAAAGAAAAAAAAAAAAAAAAAAAAAAAAGAAATGATAAATGCAAAAAGAACAACAACAAGCAAACAACTAAAATCCATTCCAGTAGTAAAAAAAGCAACCCCAAAGGCAACCTCATCCATTCATTAAATGCAAAAAAAAAAAGAAAAGAAAGAAAGAAAGAAAAGAAAAAAGGATATGAAACTCTTCCCGATATTTGTGCCAAATATTTTAGTTTATGCTATTATTATTACGATTAATTACTTATTTATGTTTTATTCTTCTGCAGGGGCCTTGGCATTTTTTTAAAGCTTTGTGCATTTTGGGCTTTAAAAAGTGAAATAGTTGCCTAAATATGTAAATAGCTATAAAAACAAACATCAAAATATGAATGTAGTTATTGTGCCTGCGATTGTTATTAATGATTTCTATTTATTTATTTGTTGCAATTTAATTAAATATTAAAACAAATGTCATAGTTGTTACGTCTAAAATACGAATGGCTTAAATTGTTTCATTAAATGTCAACAGATGGCAGTACTAGTCTATAGATTCGGAATCTAAAATAATTACTGAGCCAAAGTTTATATTTCGACTCAAGGAATGATTTGCTCAAACTTATTGGATTCTAGGGGACAATTTTATGAGAAAAAACAAAAAAGAAAAGACTGAAAAAAAAGTACTACATAAGAGAGAAAACAACAAATACTTATGATAAAAGAAATTTGTTTCAAGTTTGCGTAAATAACAAGTAGAGGCTTCAAGTAAAGATAGACTCGGCAGTTCTCGTGATTAACAAAATTGGTTGCCTGTAAAGTCGGTATACGGGCGAAAGTTTTACGTGACAACGACTTTGAGTTGTAAAATAATTTTAATGTGAATATTCATTCGTATAGTAGGAAGAAGGATGAAATAATAGTAACAATTTAAAACATTTATTTATACAAAGAATTATATTTAAAACATTAATTTATACAAAGAATCTCGCACTGAATTTCATATTAACAAAATTTTATTTTTACCTTTACACATACATACGTATTTATATACAAATATACATACAATAACTTGCAATACACTGTGTTTGTTAAACACATTTTACTTCATGTTTATTGATGTCAAATGTTGAATTTTGTAAACAGCATATTAAAGAATTTTTCAATGAGCAGAATATAACTAAAGTAAAATGGCTTTCACTAATCACATATCATTAGTTTTCCATAATATACCACCGAATTACGAAATAAACTACACTTATTTTCTTTGTACTTTATACTAATAACTAATACATAACGTATTTCGTCTTAGTTTGATACTATCTAAAATTCCTATTAAGCACCGCCCCTTCCTTGCAGCGAATTCACATTCACGTTCAGAAAATGGTCCCACAAGTGACCGGAAAAAGTTAAGAGAAAAGTGAGCGCGTATCGTGAGCGGAGCGTAACGTAACGTAACGCAGTTTCTTGAAGTGTCTCCCGGCAAACCAATTTACAAGACGTTGTCACGTCAAAACAAACCTGGTGAAGTTTTTTTTATTTTTCTTATATGTATTTGTATGCATATAAACATATACAACATATAGAATAATTGTTTATACACAAATTACTTTTTTTACTACATAAAAATATGGCCTCTTTAAATTAAATAAATTTTATACGTATGAATAAAAATGTTTATATATCTATACTTATATAAAATAGTTTGTCCTGATTGATAATCAACGCACAGCCCAAACTACTGAACCTAGAAACATGACAAATGGGGAAAATATACTTCTTATGATGTAAGCGTGCACTAAGATGGGATTTTTGAAAATTTCCCTTCTAAAGGGGTAAAATAGGGGCTCGAAAATGATAGAACATCTTGCTATATCTCAGCCGCCTTTATAGGTAAAAGCGTGAAATTCCAGAATATAAAATACTACTAAAAAATAATTAAACACTAATTTCAGCTATTTTACAAATTCCACCCCTAAGGGAGGGAGGAGTAAAAAAGGGGTCGAAAATTTTAGAGCATTTGGCACATCTTAGCAGTCGTTTTAATTTGGAACATGAAATTGCAGAAAATAAATGTACTTAGAAAATAATTAAGCATGTGTTTCAGCGACCTTAAAATTTCTACTCCTGGGGGGGGGGGGTCGAAATTTTCAAACTTTTTTTAGACCTGTCATGTGGCACATCATTTTAAAGCCCTCGGACCTCTCTTTCAGACTGTAGATATTTCTTCCTTCCTTCCCAATTTGCAGCCTTCGGGTGCGTAATTTTCGAACTTTTTTGAAATTGTAGTGTTTTTATCATTTGAAATCTGATTTTTTTAAGGAGTCCTAAGATAAATATTATTTATAATATATGAAAATTTTAAACAGAGAGAGTGAGAAGGGATGTTTTTTGCGGAGCACAATAGCTAAAACACTTGGGTGCACTTTTTCAACTTTTGGCGACACCCCTCATGTGATATATGATTGGAAAGCTCTGTGACTACCATTTCATATTATACACCTTCCAAGTCCCTAATTGCACTTTGACAACATGGGAGGGCATTTTTCTAAATTTAACCGACACCCTTCCTGTGATACATCGTTGGTAAGCCCTGTGACCACTTATTCATTTATGCATTTCCCTTGCCAACCCCCCCCCCCCTTCATTTTGCTCCACTTGGAGGGTATGTTTAACGTCTTCTAATAATGGGAAAATTACAGAAATAATCTTAAATGACAAAGGCATACCTGCCAACATGTCAATTTTGAAATCCTTACAATTTTCACGATGCATTCTATATATGCTTAAAAATGCATAACATGCAATGCAAATGCATAAAATGCAATGCAAAAAGTAATACCATTTCCTAACAATGTTTTCTATGCTACTTTTATATTTATTTATATTTATTTAAAAAAAAAAAAAAGTTTGTGCAAGAAAATGTTTTTGCAATCTCATACTTTGAAAACATGTTTCGAAAAAACTGTCCTGCATGATGATCTGTAATAGATAAGGGCAGATTAAGTTCACAGGAAATTTCCTGAAAGGTTATAGCAGTTGAGAGGGTGGGAGGGGAAATATACCTACCGGCTATAATTATGCATTTTTAATGAATATCTTTAATTAAATGCACAGTTTTTCAGCCATCCTTTCACAAAATTCGCGTTTTTAGGTGATCTTTTGATGAAATCAGCGTTTTTTCAACGATCTTTTGACAAAATCTGCATTTTCCCCGCAATTCTTTCACAAATTCACTATTTTCCGCGACCCTTTAACGAAATTTGCGCGATCTTTTTACGAAATCATCATTTTATCCGCAATCTTTGGACGAAATTGGAGTTTTCCCGCGATTTTTATAAGAAATCTTCGCTATTTTAGCAAAATCTGTGTTTTATCGCGATCTTTTGTCGAAATCGGATATTTTTCCACGATTTTTTGATGATATTGGCATTTTTTTTCCAACGATCTTTTGACATAATGTGCATTTTTACGCGGTCTTTTCTCGAAAACGGCGTTTTTTCCAGCGATTTTTGATGAAATCGACGTTATATCCGCAATCTTTAGACGAAATCGACGTTTTCCCGCGGTTTTCAGACGAAATCAGCATATCAGCTGCGATATTTTGGGGAAATCGCCATTTTTTCCGCGATCCGTACACGAAATTCGCGTTTTTCAGCAATCTTTCCACAAAGTTCGTTGACAAAAACATTGACAAAATCGTCGTTTTTCCACGAAATAGTGACGAAATGTGTGCATTTTCGGCGATCCTTTCACGAAATTCGAATTTCTCCGTGATTGTTTTTTCCGTGCACAAAACCGTACAATCGTACCGTTCATCCGTACAACCGTACACTTAGAACAAAATCCGTACATTATACGGCCAAACCGTACAAGTTGGCAGCTATGCAAAGGAAAAATCAATAAAAATATTGATTTTATTCACCATCCTTTTAGTTCCGGTTTTTGCCATAAAGGGTGCTTTTTAATTTTTATTTCTTCGGCAATTTTGCGATTAATAAACAAAAAATTCTAATTTTTGATGCATAAACTCTTTTATTATTTTATGAAAGAGTGCCACTTGCACTTATAAAATTGCCATTTATATTATTGCGCCTTATCTACGTTTTGTAACCACGGGGACACCATCACATGGCTTTTTCACTATTGTGTCTCCCTTATTGCCTCCCTTCGGTTTTTTGTTTTTTAATTGTCTCTGTTTTTAATTTTCATGTATTTACTAAAATCCACTTCAAAAGTACGTAAAAACAATGATTTTTATAAATGATTGTAGAGCATTTTGATTGTAGATTCCCGGAAGTAATCGATGACTGTATCAGTAGTGTTTTTTCATGACGATCATTTTTTTTTCATTCGTAAAATTTCGAGAATCATTCATCATTAGCCATATCTGAGGAGCAACATTTAGTAAAAGGATGAAATTCATGATAACAAACCTTTAAAAAAAATTTCTTATAAATATGTTTCTTCGATTTTATAAATTCCCCTCTCCCCTCCAAAAGGATTAACGGAAGGTACCAAACTTTTCAATTATTCCATAATATCTCAGCTGCAGTTTTTAGAGGCATGAATTCGAGATAATTAATCTTTTAAAACAAATTTAAACATGCATTTTATCTATTTTAGAAATTCCCACCTAAGATGGTTTAATGAGATAATCATATTTTTAGGACATTTCTTCATATTTCACCAGCAGTTTTAGGTAAAAGCGAGGAATTTAAGTTTGTAAATCTTCTAAAAAATAGTTAAACATAGTGATTTTAGAACTAATTTGTCTACTACATTGTTAACATTGATTTTGAATCGGATAATGTGAGATTATACCCATTCGACAACACTTATGACTATTTAATTAGGTATTAGTATTATTTTCATTTTATATTTACTAGATGCATTTCATTTTATTCAAGATTATTTTAAAGAAACCAGTAGCGGGCGAAGATTGCTAGTTTATGTATATATTTGAGGTTTCTTGAAAACTGTCTTAAATGATTTTAATAAAAAGACAAATTAGGGATTTTTTCGTACGAGAAATCAATGTGTTGGGGTATCATATCCAAGAAAGGTCTACTGGAAAACATTGTGCAAAGTATAAAAACTATACAAAAACTGTCAAAATTTAACTAACATAAAAATATAGCAAATCTTATCTGTTATGTAAAATGGAACAATTTATTATGTTATACCCACTTTTCATGCAGATAAAATTAGCTAACATTCCATAATCGAGATTTGTATCTAAAATTAGTACCTAACACTATACGATACCAACTATGTGAAAATTACAACAATTGTCACAATTTTTTTTTTTTTTATTTATGCCTCAATTAAGAGAATTTTCTCTATAAAAGAAAATTTGCTTTATAAGGGCTATAAGAATTGGCAAAATCCTGAAATCTTATGCAATTAAACAAGCAATGCTTTTCACTAGATATATTTTTATGGGGGTTTTGAAATTTATTAATGATTTTCAAGTGCCTAATAACATAGATGCAGAATCTCCTCTAAAGAATCTTAGCTTTATTCATATTCTACAAGAACATATAAATGTTCTATGTTGACATTTGTTTAAGAAATTGACTATTATAAATAATTAATACTACTTTTTTTTAATCATTGGTATTGACATAGTTCATCGATAGAAAATGAGATTTGTTGCTTGCTTCTGATTACACATATTAGATAAATTACCTCTATGCTATACATCACTTCTATTGTATAGATGAATATAAATGGTTTCTGTATGTAACTGTATATACTAAATAAATTGCTTAAATATTGAACAAATTGCTTTTGCATATGAAACAATGGATAGAATGACAGAAACACAAGATGAATTTTTTCTGTTCTTGCCAAAGCCTTTTTCTCAATCTTGTCAAGATTTTCATAAAAAGGAAGCATAAAAGATCTTTAGAAATTTAAGCCAAACAAAACAAAAAAAAAAAAAAAGTTTGCAAAAGAGCTATTTGTTCAAATAAACTAAGTGTGTATTCAGTTTCTCTATCGTCGATTTATTTATTTTGTTTATTTAGTAAATTTATTTATGTAAAACAAAATATACATAAGAAAATTTAAATGCATATTTAAAAAAACTTACATGTACTATTTTAATTCTTTGACTCTGCTCAGGTGAATACACACTTTCTTGACCAGCAGCAGTGAAATCAAATTCCCTTTTCCGATTTTCCATGGTAACCTCAGCCTAGGAAAAAATAAATACAGACAAAAATATACATAGAAATCACAAAATATTGTTAAAGAGACATTTCAGAATGTTTTAAATACCAAAGCATATTACCTGTATTGATTTATCATTATAGTTGAAAACAACAACTTGAATAGCCAAATCCTCACCCATTAGTACTGAATATGGTAAGCTCATAGTAATAAAGAAAGGACGATATGTAGTTACCTGTAAAATATATATAAACATTACATCAGAAATATGTTATATATAAATATATATAGAACCATTATATATATATAACCATTAGTTCTATATATATATAAATACTACCTCTGACAATAAAGTTCGGTGAATGAATTCAGAACGACCGATCTGGCAACACAGGGGAAACAAAACACTGCACTTGCATCGCGCCAAGTGTTGACCATCTTGCCCCATCACTGTTCAGTTGGGTGTCGTTTATGTTCTATGTAAGACGTGCTTTACTAAGTGCTTGTTCAGTGTGTTGGTTCTTAACTGAGAACAGGAAAATCAACAAACAAAAGATCAGTTTAAAGTTTGGTTTTAAGCTTTGCAAGACACCGAATGAAATTCATAAGGGGGTTGTGCAAATTGAACATCCACCATACTCGCCAGTTCTCAATCCTCCAAACTTCTTCCTATTTCCAAGACTCAAACTCTCTTTGAAAGAGATTTGGCCATATTGCTGACATCCAACAAAATGTGATGGAGCTTTTGAACTCTATCCCAAAAGAAGACTTCTTGCGAATTTCCCAGGACATGTATAGTAGATCTCAGCGGTGCATAGTTATGGAAGATGACTATTTCGAATGATAACTTTCGTTAATACTTCATATAAATTAATGTGTCAGAACTATTCCCTGAACTTTATTGTCAGAGGTAGTATGTATAGAACCATTACACAATACTACAATTTAACATAAAAAAATATATATTGGATACACAGTACAAAACAAAATTTACAAGTGTATCAGTGGCTTCCAACATGGACACAATTTGCCTGTGTCTTCTTGTCATTGTAAACAGATTTGTCTGAGTCATTTTTCACTACAAAGCTTTGTACTTTCACTATATAGAGAGAAGATGTCTTTAATTTCTGAAAGAGCATTCTTCACTGTCACTTCCTCTTTATCTGCTGTCTATTGCACTTATATCTGTAAGTTCTGCAGCTTTTCACAGGTGAATTCTTCAGTGTGTTCATCCACCAACCCCATCACATTCTCTACACTCACCTTCAAACACATTGACTTCTCAAAATCGAGGGCACCACATGCAAACAGTCTGCTAGATCTGGAACTCTCTTTGGTTCCATGATGAACCACTTGCTATAAATAAAAGTACATAAAAATTTTCTTGAAATACACAAAATTGTTGGTCTAGATGCTTAGGATGATGCACATATGAGGAGAAACAATGCCACACCGAGCAGAATGTAAGGTCGTTGCCTTGGTTTACAGAAAATGCAGCGAGATCACTAGAATACACCCATGAAATCCAAGGCAAACGACAAAAAACGAGACATTTTTCTCGGAGAAAAATGCCGAAAACCAAAACTGATAATAACCGAAGTCAACAAAAAGTGAGGTATTACTGTATTGGGAAAAGGAAAATAGGAAAATAGAAAATTTGTTGTGATGCAGAATAATGGCAACTTAAAATTAATAAAGATGTGAATCTTTAAATGCTTCTTGTGTTACCTATAGAAAGAAAATTCAATGTCTAAATATTATTCAACAACTCTTAATAAGTTTCAAAAATGAATTATAAAATGTTTGAACATTGTAAATTTTAATGCTTTCTTCAATATATTTTGAGAATATAAAAATGCAGACCATATAACACATCTCACTAACATTGAAATAAGTAATAATAGAACAACTAACTCTTTTTGATACAAAGACAAAAATTTAGAGATTCAATGCATTTATAGAATTATGTTAAAAACACATTTGTGATAAAAAAAATTATTCTCTTTAGTAAATTACAAAATGTGAAATAAATGGTTCTTGTTAAAGTTTGATTATGCTTGCACCTTAAGAATGCAGTTCACTTTTTTAATAATAAGAGACATCATGCACAGAGTGAGTTTGGGAGGGATGGGGAAGTAATTTTACACATGCTTTGGTGAAGTATGGTCAATAAAAGATTGGGAACCAATGGTGGGCTAGATGTAAGAGACAATTTAAAAAACTACTGAATAAATGTTAACCTTGTTTTTGTTATAGAAGTTATAAGTAAAATTTTAGTTTATGGTACATTAATATGTAGAGTAAAGTAGCTGAGATTCAATTTTGTTTTAAAATTAAATTGAATTTAAAAAATAATCAAACGTATAATGTCATTAAATAAATAAAAATTTAGAATTTGATGACTTATTCAGCTTTATTTTCTGGGTTAAACATTGTAGTTATCAAATATAAAATTTAACAAGCCACTATGACACATTAAATATTTATAACAAGTTATATTTACTAAAATACCTTAATGCAAAAAGCACCAAAAGCACATCTACATATATATATTTTTTCCCTAATGATGCAATTCATTAAAAACATCAATAACTTCAAACAAATAATCTTCAAAATGTCTTTAATTATTATTATTACTCTCAGTTTTTAAAGTTTGCATCAATCTATAAATACAATAAACATCGAATATCCACATAATTCAGATATTTTATTCTCTATGATGCTGAAATTTGTTACAAAGCTATGAATCAAAGCAGAATTCTACAGAGGAGAAACAGATGAAATTTTTAAAAAATGGAAATCGTTAAAATACAGAAGATTCTCACCCTTGATAAATCATAGTTCACACAAAACAAACATGAGTCATAATCACAAATATTTTCCAAAGACAATAAAAAAAACTTACTTGAGAGCTAGATGTTGCAATACCTAAACCATCAACAGGATGAATAGCAAATGCACTGATAGTGTAAGAAGTTAGAGAATCGGGTACAGCGTGAGAAACAGAAGCAGTTCCATCACCTCTAAAAAATCACATTATTAAATTGAATTAATCAGTTTTAATATTTATCATTCATTTTCATGCATCTGTCATCATATAAATACATTTTAATAGAAAATTTCCATGAATTAATCACTATATTAAGAAACTGCAATGAAACATAGTTTGTGCATGTACAAAGTACGAGGAAATAACTTATACACTTTAGCTGAAAGATTATCACAGTTGTGCATCATAATAGCAGAAATTGACCTTTATCTTTGTTACACTGAAAATAGTATTGCCAAAGAAAAAAGAAGTATTGGAAGCAAAATCCCCAAACATAATCTAAAACATCTGAATCATTACCAGAAGATTCAGGCATGAATTTCATAAAGGTTTGGCAACAGAATAATCAATTAAATGATGACAAGCAATTTGTTTTGTAACAAAGATGTAGGTTCAAATAAAAGAAATGGATGTTTTTGTCACGAGAGAAATGTTTAAATTTCAGTTTTGAAAATTCATCCTTCCTGCTATTTTTGTAAATGATACATGAAACTGCCATGAATATTTAAAACCGATTCTATACAAAATTAAAATTATCCAACAAACTAAAATTATTTAAATCAGCAGTATTGATTGGATTTTTTTATTACAGAATCTATCACTATTTCCAAATAGTAATTGTCACCTTTCTGTAATAAAATAAAGTGGTAATTACTCATAAAAAAAATGTAGTAGGTCTTTAAATTTAAGATATCTGCTAAACTGAATATACTGGAAAAAAGCAAATAATTTCATATCTGCATCTATGAATTTGCACTTTATACAAGATTTTTGTGCCAAGAAATCATACTTTATAGCATATTAAGCAGGATTACATAATAGCCATTTGCAAATTAAACAGGATATTTATACATTTATTTATAAACAGAATATTTTTACATTTATCTACTGTTATGGGTGATGTTCAAGGGACTGTAAAAAAATCTACATATTATTAAGCTGGATCATGTCTTAACTGAGTCAGGTTGTATTTATAATAAAGTCACATCATTATAGATTTAATTTTTATTTATTTTATTTTACTTGTTTGTTTGCATTTTTTATTTGTTACTTTATTAGATATAAGAATATGAATGAAAAAAGCATCATTTAAATCTTAAATAATCTATTTAGGATTTCTAAATTAGTTTTTCAACTTATAAACATAACTTAATTAAAGTTAAGCTATGAAAATAGGGAAATATCATAATGTCACTGGTAATCTACAAATTTTCAGACAGCATCAGGTAGTGACTGAGAAATGAATTATAAAATTCAATTTTTATACACACAAACCAAGTTAAATAAAAACATGTAAAAACAAGAAGAAATTACATTTTATACCATATTATTAGTTGAGTGAATATTTTCTGGTTGGAAAATGTGAAAAAGGAATAGATTTGGCATCAATCAGATTTACCGCTATAATGCTTATTGTAAAATTTATTCTCATTGTATTAAATGAGAAACAAAATTTCACATAAATAATCTATAAAAACTTGTACACGTCTGTTTAAAAAAAGACAAGAGAAAGAATTTATTTAAAAACAAAATAAATGATTTTACAGAATAATCATGTACATTCTCTCACCCAAACAAATCAGTTTATTTAGTAACACTTTTTTTAGTTTACTTTGAATTTTTTGTAATATTTAAAAAGTCAATAACATAAACCTCTTAAATAAGAGAGTTACCATGACATCAATAACATACCCTGTAGTGGTATTAACCCATAACCAAGTTTCGGGATACATCTTCCTGATTACTAAGCGTCCTTCTGGAACAACAGCTTCAGGTAATTCAGATGGTGGCTGAATTGGTGCATTATTGCTGTTTTCATCAATGCGGATCACATTTTCTGTTGACACTATTATATACAATAACATAATATTAAAATATCAAAAAATCTCTTCCATTCAATAGTGAAAAATATAAATATACCACAGTAAAATTTTATGAAAATATTCTTAAAAATTTCCTCAAGTAAGGATAGTGTGCATCACAATTTTAATGTTATATATATATATATGTTAAATATGATTTTTCCCCCCAATTTATTAAAACCAGATTAAGCAGGCCAAAATGTGCATAAATGAATTTTTCTTTAAAAAATGGACTTTATAGGAAAAGAGTGAGTTTTTTGGGAAACTGTACAAATGTAAAAATTAAAGATCCCTGTAGATAATGCATAAAATATTTCACAAGATGCATTTATGATAAATAAAACTCCAATTTCATTCCATTCTTAATTAATCTACCTTTGCTGATCTATAGCAAATTCAGTCCTTCTGAATAATGAAGTATTTAGAATAATATATTACATAAGCTCCCTAACTATTGTAATTTTAAACATACACTAATGTCTTGTACAGGCAAAGATGTACTTTGACTACACCCCCTCTCCTTTTTTTTTTTCTATAGTCAACCCAAAACTAAAAAAAATTTAATCCACATGCAAAATAAACATGAAATACCTAAACCTTAATTCATCAACACAAAATGAAAGAAAACTAACATATTTAAATGCAAAAAACAGTCTTTAATCTTAATTTTTTCTGTTATAAATAAAAAGAAATATCTATAGTCTTTTCATGTGAAACAATATTCTGGTCTATAATCAGGTATACCCAAAGCCAATCCACAAGAACCAAAAACCAACCTGAAACTGCAACTTGATGGATCAATCAGGTCTACAGCAAAAAAACTAGCATCAACCTACCATGATGTAAGACTTTTAAAAGATACACAAACACACAATCTTTGTCACATTCTGTGACATAAGTACAAAGAAAAAAAAAAAAAAAAGAGTGTCCAATAAAAACAGATGACATTGATCTCACTTATTTACAATACTTTTGGGTAAATCTGGCTTTGGCTAATATACAATAACAAAATTGAGTTTTCTTAATAAAACAAAATTTTAACAAATATGCAATAAACTGTAATTTAAAAAGTCTACTGCAACTATTGAAATAATACTAATAATTATTACTATTTTTTTAATAGCACTTTGAAATTGTATTTATTTTTACTTTTTGGTAAATTTCTGTTTTTGCTATCAAACTTCAGATGTACACAGACAACATATCGGTCTCGATCGGAGCATCAATTCCAATTACAGTTTTTGGAAGGAAAAACCAGTTTGGCTCACTATGCATTATACTGTTTTTTTTTTATACTGAGATTTCAAAGAATAACGACCCTTAGAAAATGTAAAAATCAACAAAAAGACCCATCTAGCTAAATTAAGGAAAGGGGGTTAGCTCCCTATTTCCCCTCTCCCTTTATATTTAACCAGTGAACATTCAAATCTAATCAGGTAAGCGTCTTATCAGAATAAACAGATATACCAAATTTGAAGTAAATCAGATAATTCTGCACGAAAAACCCATTTATCTAAATTAAGAAGGGGATTAGTCTCCTCCCTCCAGTTTATGCTTAACCATGAAATAAAAAAAAAAAAAAAAAATTGGTTGCCTGTAAAGTCGGTATACGGGCGAAAGTTTTACGTGACAACGACTTTGAGTTGTAAAATAATTTTAATGTGAATATTCATTCGTATAGTAGGAAGAAGGATGAAATAATAGTAACAATTTAAAACATTTATTTATACAAAGAATTATATTTAAAACATTAATTTATACAAAGAATCTCGCACTGAATTTCATATTAACAAAATTTTATTTTTACCTTTACACATACATACGTATTTATATACAAATATACATACAATAACTTGCAATACACTGTGTTTGTTAAACACATTTTACTTCATGTTTATTGATGTCAAATGTTGAATTTTGTAAACAGCATATTAAAGAATTTTTCAATGAGCAGAATATAACTAAAGTAAAATGGCTTTCACTAATCACATATCATTAGTTTTCCATAATATACCACCGAATTACGAAATAAACTACACTTATTTTCTTTGTACTTTATACTAATAACTAATACATAACGTATTTCGTCTTAGTTTGATACTATCTAAAATTCCTATTAAGCACCGCCCCTTCCTTGCAGCGAATTCACATTCACGTTCAGAAAATGGTCCCACAAGTGACCGGAAAAAGTTAAGAGAAAAGTGAGCGCGTATCGTGAGCGGAGCGTAACGTAACGTAACGCAGTTTCTTGAAGTGTCTCCCGGCAAACCAATTTACAAGACGTTGTCACGTCAAAAAATAATCAAGGCAGCGTCTAATTCGAATGAACCTGTATCCAAAATCTAAAACAAATCAGATAATTCTGGATGAAAAAATCATTTATCTAAATTAAGAAGGTTAGCCTCTGTTCCTCCTTTATACTTAACCAATTAATACCCAATTAAGGAAATGCTTTATCAAAATGAGCCTATTTACAAAATTTGAATCAAATCAGGTATTTTTATCAAGAGTTATCCCATTACACACATACATATGTATATGCAGAACCTGCAGGCACATTAGTTTTCAGGCTTTGAAAGCCTGTGAGCTAAAAATAATACTGCTATTCACTTCCTGAAATAAATATTTCATATTAATATTTCCACTTGTAATCTAAATAAATGCCCAATTATAATCAATAATAAATGATACATGTTATTTCAGATATTAATTGCATGTATTAAATATAGCAACTAAAATTAGTATATCATGCATACTAGACAGTAAAGAAATACTACAAACTACAGTTATGACTTTAAAGAATAAACTATCTAAGGCATTAAAAGACAAATGAATGATTAATAGCAACTAAGCAAAATGTTAAAGATACCAGTTAGTTTACCTTATACCCAGACCACCAAGCTATGAAGCACACCCACTTCAAAAATATGAGACACACTGGAAAATATATGAAAAGTCAGTTGTTATATACAGATTGAGAGAAAATGACAGCACTTCCTTATTATCATGGCCTGCTTTTTTTTAAAAATCAAAACAATACCAATATTGCACAGAGTTTCATTTTTGTGGGATAAGCTTACATACAGTTTACGTGTATATATTTAATCTTTGACGGCAACAATTTTTATTGTTGAATAAAGTTTCATTTCTCTGGAGAAAGCTTATGTACAGTTACATGCATACATTTAATTTTTTACAGCAACAATTTTTACTGTTGAATAAAGTTGGATTGCTGTATTTCAGCTACTGCATTTGGTGTTTTGCCAACAGTTCCTTCTTGTGAGTTGCATTTGTGCCACATGGTAAAGCTCAAGGAGGGTATTTTGTTCTTTTTTTACCAGAATGATGTAACATTTTAATCACATTTGTAGGTAAAAAAAAAAAAAAAAAAAATTGAAAAGATAGAAAAAATGAAAATGGACAGAAATGACATGAAGAAATTAAAATAAATAGTTTGGATGGATTTGTAATTTTATTACATATAAATAATTGTTATATAAATCTACAGTCTGATTGGGATTGCCGGCTGTTTTACTATGGCTGGCATTAAATTTTGCTGATTTATCATAAGGCCATGATAATTAGAAAATACCAAAATTACTTACAAGAACTACACAAAGACATACTTCAACACTTCACACTGTTAATTTAAACCATTATTTGTTACTTGCCATCATCTGATTTTCAGTCAATTTGTCATAGGATGTTTATTTTTAAAAAGGATATTTCAAAGAAAAAAAAAAAAAAAAAAAGATTAAATTTTACATTAATAATAAAAATGCCAATGAACTTTTAAAAGTTTCCCTTTAAAAAATATTCAACTAGTAATTTATGAAAGAAAGTTTCATAAATGAAATATTTGTACAGACATTAACTTTCAAAAATAATGGGAAAAAAAATCAAAATATTTAATTTTTTTTTTCATTTCTTCTATCTTCAATAAAAGAAAACATTGTAATCAAATTATTTTCCAACTTCTGGATGGATTTATACATTTATCGATGGATTTGGGGTCAGAGATCCCCAAAAAACATGTTTATAAAAAATGTGTGTCAGCTCGTGTGTCCATATGTCCATGTTTGCCATTGTATCATGGACAAGTGTATGAAGTTAGGCAGAAAATTGAAAAAAATTTTTGGGGTATATTTATATTATGTCCAGCAGGTCCTCCCTTAATTAAGAAATATTCAGCCAGAAGGAGGCATTGTAATAGTGATTTTTATGTGATTTTCATTATTGTACCATTGTAAAGTGTATGAAGTTATGAATAGAATTAAACCAAATTTTTGATATATGTTTTTGGCTATGACCAGCAGGTTCTTGTTGAGTTTAGAAATATTTTGCCAGAAAGGGGCTGTGACAGCAATTTCCGTATAATTTTCTCAATTTTTTGTAGTTTTATTCTTTATTGACAGATCATGCAGTGATGAGAATTCGCATCCAGGCAAACTTGTTTTTACTCAGATTAATTGACTGAAACAGAAATTTAAGATGAAAATGAAAGTTGGATAATATTGAACAGATGACATCTAAGTATTAACACATTAACTACTTATTAAAATATTGAGATGCATAAATAAGTTATAAGAAAGTTTTGGGATTGGCACATCTAACTAGTTTTACCTTTATAAGAGATCCTGAAAATTGCTGTATAGAAGACAGCAACATACTGATTATTTTTGCAATTAATCTGCAAAATTAATGGTTTTTTCTAAGGTTTTCAATTTAAGATTTCCCAGTGTATGATAAAAATAAATTATGAAAAGTGATGGAAAATTAAGTGTTAAATAAGAAATATTAATTTGAATTACTAATATTAAATATCAAGTAGAGTATGATGGGTTTCAATCAATGAAAAACAGGTATACTGAAGGCTATAACATTTCCCTTACAAGAAGGTAATTCTTTTTTTGATTTTCTAAACACTGGTTTACACATTAATTTGCTTGGATTGCAAAAACAAAATCAGAAAGTCAGATGCTAAATAGTTTAAGAAGTTTAATCATATGTTATGTAAAGTATCTATCAGGCTTATTCTGATGAGAGTATTTAATAAATCTTTAAATTAAAAATTAAATTAAAAGGTTTGAGAATTCATTGTGACTCAATAAAATCTAAAGAAATTTAAAAAATGTAAGTTTAAATCATTTTATTACTTATTATTAATTTAAATGAAAGCAAAACCTGAACTAACTTCTGTTTTTAATGTAACTAACCCATGCCATGCAATTTGAACATAAAACATTCTAATATAAACAAAGATGCAGTATATCTTTTTTGTTTTCATTTAAATAATGTTTAATAAAGCATTTTTTTTTATGAGGTAGTTTTATCTTTCAAAAACTGCATGATATGAGTTAGACAATGTAGAAAAATTCAGTAAAAAGCTCCTTAAAGTTTGATTACGAAGCTAACATACTGACTGTTGAATATTTTATCCGATTTTTAATGTAATCATTAACTATCAAATTCAAAATTTTATAATTGCACAGATTAAAATAAAGTTTAAAAAAAAATGATTGATGGGACAGAGATTAATAACTAAAAGCAATAACAAAATATTTTGCAGGTATCCTCTAAATCAAAGGTTTTCAGATTTTATTGTTATGTGATCCACTTTAAAGTTAGAAGATTTTTTTATAATCCATCTAATATGTAAGTATTTAGAAGCATTTGTATAACTTATCGTACGATAAAAGTGATTTTTTCTACAAAATATATTTATGAAAATAGTATTAAATATTTCTAATGTGAATATTTACAATAATATAACAACAAAATCATAACTTTCTTTTTATTAAGAATGAAACAAATTAATAATTATGTAAAAAAGAATTCATTTTAAAAATGAGTATTTTTTATAATACTGTTTTGAACTAATAAGATTGTCTACATCAGAATTAACATTGTTGCTTTCAACCTCAAGTCACTCTCAACACAAAGTTTAATAAAACACTGTCATTTCACAAAGTTGTTTGCTTATATTTCTTTGTGATTGTTTTCTTTAAAGCAACATATCATATTTTTACATCTTTTTCAACAAATAAAATTAATAGTAAATTTTCGAAAACCATAGTTTGATAATGGCTGTTCTAAAAGATTTTTAAAGTAAAAAAAAAAAAAAAAAAAAAAAAAGCAGGGCTCCCAACACATTTTAGTCCTCGAAAAGGGGGAAAGGGGATTATTTTTATTTAAAAGGGGGACTTTGGGGGACCATTTCTGCTTAAAAAGGGGACTTTGGGGGACCATTTTTGCTTAAAAAGGGGACATTGGGGGACCATTTTTGCTTAAAAAGGGGACTTTGGGGGGATCATTTTTGCTTAAAAAGGGGACTTTGGGGACCAACTTTATTAAAAACGGAAAACAAATAAGGATCATATGTGTAAAATTATAGCACAAATTTTCCTAAATAAGAAAGTAAATTTTTAAAACTACCCCAGAAAATATGTTAGATGGTTATCTTTATAAGACTTCATTAAACAATGTACTCAATTTTATTCAAGCACATTTAAATATCCTACTTAAAAAGTATATAAAGTATTTAATATTTTGGCATTCACCTTGATAATTCTCATTACAGGTATAAAATAATAGTGATCAGTTAATGAAAACAAGTAAGTGGGTAAATATGATCACAGATCACTCAGAGGGTTTTATTTAATGTTCCTTTCAAAACATTCCAAATTTTAATTAACCAAAATTGTTAATAATTAAATTTGTTAAAAATTAATAATTGTTTATAATGATTAAATCCTTACATATATGGAGATGATATAAGGCATGGAGAATGGAAATAGAGAGAGAGTGAAAAATAACATTATTCATAACCTGGCTTTTCATTTAAGATATTACATGACATATTGTAGATTAACTTTTTTGAGAATTTATTTCAATAGCATCCCCTGGCGACAGAAAGGGATGAAAAGATGCTAACCATTGAGATATGTTGAGCAGATTTTTTTTTCTTAATTTTTTAGAAAATTTATGGAGTGGTAATGATTAATAATGATAATTAAACATTAAACCATCTGCTAGTGGTGAAAAAATGAGTTAAGACGGTGGGAAATGGCTGATTAGGTCAAGAGTTTTAAAAGAATGTGTGAAAAAAATCAATTTTCTGATTCCCCACCCCACATACTTATGCACACGAAGAAATGCCCCTAATTGTCTGGAGTCAAAATGGACCCTAGCAAGATGTTGGGCTCGATGAGATACCTCCTTCAGTTAACCCGTCAAATGAGATTGAATCTTGCTATAGTTTAATTAGGGGTTGAGTTCGAAAATTGCTTAAAATACTTAAGTTAGAGCCTGGAGAAGTGTAAAAAGAAACTTAGAAATTTAATCCCACTGCCCCCACACACACTTCTTAAATTTTTTTGTGTTATAAAAAATATCTGAGATTTTAAAATCAATAGCTTGATTACTTTTCTTATTTTAATTTTTTTTTTTTTTTTTGGGGGGGGGGGCTAAAAACAATATTTGCATTAGTGCTAACTACTACCACTCATAAATAAAAGGGGTCAATAAGTTCATTTTATGTAGCCTATAATAACAAATCAGACATAAAATAAAGATAATTAGTGCAGAAACGCTTAGATTTGAATAACATGTCATACAAAAGGATTTCTTTTTAAAAAGCGATATTTGAATTTAAAAAAAAAAATCTTAACTTTTATGAAAATTACACATTCAAAATTAGCGTAAAAAAAAAATAAATAAAAAAAAAAACATAGATGCACAAGTTTAAAACCTATAAATGCAGAATATGTAAATATTATGTACCCCCCCCCCCCCCAGGAACAGTTCTTGTCAAACAAATCGGATATGGCAATCCCAAAACTTTCTTCTACCTCATACATGTCCATACTTCAAAATTCGCCATCACAGTCCCAAAATTAAATTGCAACCTATCCCCATTGCGAGAATTCTAAAGATATGAAATTTTGTGAATTAGTTCTTCAAATATGACTATAGCGAAACTTGTGCAAATCCCACAAAATGCAGCTTAGGAGCACCATCTATTGAAAGATTAACATCAAAACCTAATCAGCAACAACTTGTGTCAACTGAATCCTAAGTTAAAAAAAAATTCATGCATTAAATCAGATAGATCTACAGCAGAAATCCTAAAAAAACAAAAATGCATCATAGCAGCGCTACCTGTTAATGAATTTACATCAAAATGTAAAATATGTCAATTCATCTTAAGAAATAAATGAATCTAAAGTTTGATGGAATTCCGTGCATTAATTCTGGATAAAGAACTATTGCGGAAATTGCAACAAATGCAGATTAACAGTGTCACTTGTTGAGCGATTTATACCAAAATATAAAAAAAAATGTCACTTCATGTCAAGGTCTAATCAAATCTGAAGTTTGATAAAAATATTTGCATTGGTTCTGGAGATTGAGCGATTGCAGAAATCGTGAAAAATGCTGCATAGAAGCGCCACATGTTGAACGATTTACACCAAAAACTAATCAATACCAATTTATAGCGGTGGTCAAAAGTTTCCGGAAGGCATAAAATTTGTTATTTTGAAAGTATACTCATATAAAGAGGAATCTCAAAAAGATACTCATACATTTTATTGACATAATAGTTAGGAAATTATTTATGGAATAACAAATGAATATCAATAAATACAATTGACAAAATTGCAAAATTTTTTTTAAAGCTTTTAGTGATTTTCAGTTTTTTAGGTGCGTTTGTAATTATGTAAATACGTAGCACCTATAGTTGTCATTCAGTCCGTCCGCATATAACAACGCAAAAACTAACCAACCGAATCATTTGAAATTAAAAATATATAATTATTACATAATTTTGTTGAGTCATTTCAAATTTTATGAGAATCGGATGCATAGATCAATTACAGAGACAATCAAAAGTATTCCGTTACATTACGGTCAATGGAGAAAAAGTTTCATGTGCATTTTAATCGTTGGAAATTTACAATACATAAATAATACATAATTTTGTCCAGTAAATTCAAATTTTATGAAAATCGGATGCCTAGATCAATTACAGGGCAATCAAAAGTATTCCGTTACATTAAGGTCAATGGGGAAAAACGTTTCAAATGTATCTTAATGTGTTACACTCATTCGAATATAGTAGAACACATGAACCTATGAAGTATATATGCTATACGGGGAAACATTGTTTGGGTCGTGTGTTAATTATATTAAACTATTTCACATTTTATGAATATAATATACATTGTTGAGGTGTTATAAAAGTTTCTTCCTGTATATTTACAGGAACACAAACAAGATTTCGACTACTAATACTACATCTGAAGTACTGTCTATTATAACAGCAAGATCTGAATATTTTTTAAACTTCGTTATCATACGAACGCACCTCATTTGCTACGCTTCACGTGCAATTTCAACTTGTTTTTATTTTGCGGCGATATTTTGCAGACACAGAAAAGGGGACTTTGGGGACCAAAATACAAGAAAGGGGACTAAAGGGGACCTTTTTCTAAAAAGGGGACTTTTGGGGGGAAAAGGGGACCATTTGGGAGCCCTGAAAAAGCATCAGAAAAAAATGGCATCAGATAACAGAAGAATAAAATACTATATTTAATAACTAACACAATAATAAAAATTAAAACCATAACAATTGTTTTGAACTGAAAAAAAATCACTTTTTCATAAAATGAGTAAAAAATTGTGCGCAGTGAGAAAGTGTGTTGTTTTACAAACAAATTATTCCATACTTCTATTTTTTAAGATGTTTTGAATTTACAATTATAATAATAAATATCTATAATAATAATAAAAAAAGACCTTCTCTTCCAGTATTTAACAGAAAGGCATTGGTCATCACCACAAAACCAGAATCCTGTCAAGAAAATATACAAATTATTTAAAAAATTCAAATAGGACTATAATAGTAAGAAACAATATGTTAGTAAAATTTTTATATTATTTGAAATATACCTCAAATAACAATCCAGCAGATTTAGATCCTGGCCAAGAAAGAGATCTCCTTCGTCGTCGAAACCAAGGAGGTCTATACTTAGTAGATTGTCCACCATCATACGTTTCAAGATCTTCAATGACCTAAAGTAATATGCATTTCTTGTCTTTAGAAATATCAAAAGATATTCTAATAACAAACAATATTCAAATTAGACATTATTCTAACATTCTAAATAACATATAAGAGGATATTCTTATCAAGAAAAATACTTGCATTTTATATATATATATATATATATATATAAGTTACAATACCTTATCTTAAGCATTTTACAATGAAAAATTTAAAAAATCAAGTTTTTTTCAAAAAATAATTTATATAATATGCAATAAGCATAATATATAAGCAGTCAACTATGAGTACTACTCACACTCAAAGGGTTCCGTACAATAATTATTATTTGTATTATTTTGCTAAAACTATGCAACATAGGATGGGTATAGCTGTATATACTACAAAAGTATAAATGGGAATACTATAAATGTTCAAAGAAATATAGAGCCTAAATTATATCAAGTATTGCTATTCTATGTAACTTTTTCTTTAATCTTATTTTAGCCTTTTTTTTTTTTTTTTTTTAAATAACAATTTAGATTACCAAGCTTCAAAAAAAAAAAAATGTTTAGCATAATTGCTGCAATAGGATCAGATTAAAAAATAATTATAAAAATTCAGAAAATGATCTGTCTTCATGGCATCATCAACTATCTTAGACTTTAAATTTTTATACTTAAAAACCTGTTTGTGCATCTTTAGTTTTAATTCAAGTGTCTAATTAGTTTCACCTATGTAGACTGCATTACACTGTTTCCATGGAATTCCATAAACAACATCTTTAAACTGTGATTTGCTAAGTTAAAAATCAGTTAAAAGATGCTTTAGTCACTATTGTGAGATAAAGGAAGTATAATGCCAAATAGTTTTTTAAAAAGTGAAATTTTCTCCGAAATATATTTTTAATAAGGAATGCTTGCAAATTTATTAGTTTTCATATGTTGGAAGGGTGGAGGGTAGGGTTCTATGATTGTACATTTTTCTTGTAAGTTGTATGTTTTTTAGACTTGTCGTACAGCGTATGTTTAAATTTGTCCCATATGAAGATTTCTTCTGTTTTTCTACCACATCTTACTTTTTGTAAGTCTGAAGAATTTTTTCTCCTCGAATTAGCATCAAAATTTCACTTTTTGCCGAAAAAAGAAAATAAAGACATATGCATCAAATGCAAAAATGGCTTACTTTCGACCAGGGTGATAAAAATTTTGAGACAGTTGTATAATTGTGCATTCACTAAGTCTTGGGTAGGATTAGATCATCTGAACTTGACATAATTGTAAACTACAAGTATCTACATTATAGAATTTTCAATTAACTATATCTGATCTGTATCTTCAGTTTTTATGATTTTATTTGATTTATCATCTTTCTTTATGTTTAAAATAAAAATATTTATTTTTGTTTGGCACTCATTACTAAAATTTTCATGATCGGCATTGAACAGTAGGATGTTTACATTTATTTTTGTTTCTACAATTCAATTAATTTTACATTAAAAGTGAGATATACTCATATGATTGCAAATTTAGTTAAAATTAATAGATTAATGCAATACAAATAAATTTGCAAAACAAGTATTAAATTGATTGATTTTAAACAAACCTGTTATCGAAAGAGCTTTATTGGCACACTCAGCATGGTTTAATATGACATAAAAAAGAATGATAGCACTATGAAATCAAAACAAGTTACTGTCAATCAAAATCTTCTGTTTTTTTTTTTTTTTTTTTTTCCTGAGAGAAATTTGGCAACCCTAGTGGAGGGATATCCATGTATGCATGAAGAAGTTTCATAAAAGTGCAAAAACAAAATAGTACAGGGTATCCATTCAACTTTAAATTATATATAATATATATTTTATTTCTTATATTACCCTACAACATTAAAATTAGAGCCCTCCTCTCTAGATTGCAGAAATATTGATTTTTTGGATGTAAACTTAATTTTAGAGCGTAAAAAATTGGTTACAAAGATATTTGATAAACGGAACACTTTTAGTTTCCGAACTTTAAAGTTAATGAATTTCAATTCATGTGTACATGTCTCGGTAAAAAGAAATATTTTCAGAAATGGTTTAATTCGTATTGATAGGTTGAGTTCAGAAATTGGAGATGCGATTAATGACATTGTGGAGTGGTACAGACTGGGTTCTAAACAAGACTACCCTCGGAACTTTATGAAAAATATTATGAATGATTTTGTTAGGGGTAGTTGTCGTCGAAATGAACTGAAATCATTATTGAATGGATTTGATAGTTCGACAAGTTTAATGTTTTAGTTTGAGGGTCATTTGAAGGTTATTGCTGGTCGATAGTTTATTTTTAGTATGGATTGCTTTTAGTTAAAATTCTTTTATGGTTGTGACGGGCATGGGGGATGTTGCATGCATAAAATCAGATTTAACCCAGCAGTGCATGTCATTAGCCATGCCGCCCGTCTCCTTGTTTGTTACTTTTCGAGTTTCTTGTTTAAGTTATTTATGAGTTGTTATTTTGTTGGATCAGTTTATAATTTATGGATTAGTTATTGTTCACATAGTGGTTTTTCAAGTTTGTTTAGCGGTGTGGATGTTCGTGTGTTTTTGCTTTTAAGAATATTTTTATATTTTATATATTTCTTTAGTTAATTATATATGGTGTGCGATTTGAGTTTAATATATCAGTCTTATTTAAATATATATATATATATATATTATTTATTAAAAAGATCTATGATGCAATAACACAAAGCTCTGGTAAATAAAGTTTTCACAACTAGTCATATTTTTTGGAAGCTTGGTACTCTAAAACTACTGATTTATATTCAGTTTTGTTTTAGCTGTAATTTATCACTTTGATAACTTGTAATTTTTTCTGTATATTGAACTTTAAATCTTAATGACTTTCGCAATAGGAATAACTGATGAGGGATTATGAATTAATCTGAAACGTCCTTATAAAATTGTTTTTAGTGCTTTTATATATTTTTAATTTTAGTGAAGTACAATGTCTGTGATCTTTAATTTAATATCTATTATATATACCAACAAATTAAGATAATTTATTTAGCACTCTTTTGAGAACCATAAGATCTTTTTATCTGCCAAAATTATCATTGTCACTTTAAAAATGTCATTTTTTTTTTTTTTTTTTTTTTTTTTTTTTGTATATAAGTCTGTATTCAAATCCAAACTGCTATTTTCGGATTCATTTTTAAATTCACCTTTGCTCCCAAATAAATCCATTTGGCATATTTTCTTATTCAATAACTATATAATGTATTATGCTCATTAATTTTTTTTTTTTTTATAAAGGCAGAAAATATAGCAAAATTTATTGTCAAAACGAACAATTTGAACCAAATTTCACAAAGCAAGACAGCTGGGAATGAAAAAAAAAGGGGGGGGATCATACTGTGAAAATAATTGCAAGTCAAGGTCTAACGAATTGAGCAAAAAATGAAAACACACAGAAACTTATACATGTCTTCAAAAATCAGATCAGTAAATTTCATGTTTTTCCTTTTAAAAATGAGTCTGAAAATGTATCTATCCGAAAATTTAGAGATGTTAAGGATGGAAAAATATTTTTTTAAGTACAACCTTAATGCTTAATGGCAACATTTTTTTTTTTTTTTTTTTTTTTTCAAAAGATATAAAAATAAGTATTTTTGCTGCAATCTTTATTTTAAATAGATTTGAAAAGACCAATTTACCAGCTTAGGAAAAAAGACTAAAAGCTAAAACTAGCAAATAATAAGATGGATAACTATAATCTTCAAGTTCAATCTAATATTTAAAAAAAAAAAAACAAAACAAACAAAGGTATAACATTTTAAAACAGAAATTATATGATGCTTTTTAGTAATAAGATATAGCCTAACATACCTCAGAGAGGACAATATCATTCCCTGACTTCAACTTTAAAATGCCTTGATCTACTCCCAAAACACCAACAAGAGAATTTGGAGTTGTTTGTAGCCTAATATTAACTTGGCGACCTGGTTGAACTTCTTTGACATTTGTGCTCATCGTAACCTGAAAAAAATATATACGTCAATGTATAGTAAGTGTGAAAGAGAAAATTTTCTATCACATGAACACCAATTACAGCTTTGTGACAAAGCATCAAGTGTGATAATGAATTTTTTGTCCACAAGTGATACAATGCAATTCTAAATTGTTAGTTATAAATTATCTTGTCTTACTAATTTGCCTGTTTCAAGATTTAAAGAAAAAAAAAAAAAAGACATTCAATTTGGCAAATGGCAAATAAACACTCTGTGGTTAAATTTTTTCAAAACAAATTTCACGTTATAAAATTTATTCATAAAAGCAATATATAAATTGTTGTATTTTTGATTGCCTAAATTGGTGCTGTGGTATAAAAACAAATATATAGGCAGCAAAACTTGATTTTGAGATCCCCATATCACATTTCTTTAATATTTGCTGTCCAATTTATATATTGCTAGTGTATATCCATCAATTTCTGTGAATATTCTGTCAATCAGAAATCTTAAAATCTAAAAATTAATCTAATTTATTAGTGATGTAACAAATATTCAGCCATTATTTGGTATTTAGCTTATTTGGTCTTTTTGTCAAATATCTGAGGCTAAATATTGCTTAGTCAATTATACTTAGCCAAATAATTTTAGAATAGATATATACTATATATTTTCTTGTTTTATATGATTTTACAACATCCAAACTGGGCATTTCCTGACACATTCATGAAAACAATTTAATTCTTAGTGCATAAATTTTTCAATTTTTCTGATTCAGATACAGAGAAAAGAAAAGGAATTATCTAAAAATTTTGCTTCTTTTTGTCAAAACTGGAGATTTAAATCAATTATTATAGACACAACTGTCATGGAAGCATCATTACAGGGGAGCAATCAAATTTCAGCTCAAGACATTTATAGAAAAATTAAAACTACTATTTGATTCTAAAGTGCATGGATATTAATGTCTGAATTTCATACACATAGTAATAAACATGTTGTAAAAATGTTGGATAAGTTTCAGGGTTGCCACTCTAATCTTGAAAAAAAATTCCCTGTGTTTTCCCTGTACTGCAACACGTTTATTTTATGTTCAGTGTGCAAAAAAATATGCGTGTATGTATGCCAGTTAACCACCTTGTAATTTCCCATTACCCAACTAATTGAGCAAATATAACATATTATGTAATATGAGCAAATAAAAATAACTCTTTAAAGTTATTACACTTATTGTTAAAATCCCAAATTTTATGTTAATAATAATAAAAACAGTAGAGCAATACTCAAGCATTCAGCTAAAAAATACTTAGAAATATTTATCACTCAACTGCAAAAAAAAGTTGTTGAAGACAATATTGCAAAAAACAAAATTTTCTGCTTTTTTTTTTTTTTTTTTTTTTTTTTTGCGATCTTACAACAAAAATTGCTGTTTAAAAAAAAAAAAAAAAAAAAAGACAATTTTTGTCATAATTTTGTCAACGGCAATTTGACAAAAATCGCTGTTTTTTCACTTTTTTAAAATGAAAACCACGTTTTTTTCACTATTCGATAAAG
This sequence comes from Maratus speculifer, assembly GCA_964019185.1. NCBI lineage: Eukaryota > Metazoa > Arthropoda > Arachnida > Araneae > Salticidae > Maratus > Maratus speculifer. Next base: position 291,834,621 of record OZ025296.1, read on the forward strand.
AAAATTGCCGTTCTTTTGCGATTCGATGAAGAAAATTGACGGGTTTTTTTTTTCTCGACTTTATGACAAAAATTGCCGTTTTTTGGCAGCTTTTTGATAAAAATCGTCGTTTTTCAACGCTCTTTTGACGAGAACAGCATTTTTTCACGATATTGTGACGAAAACAGCCTTTTTCGCGATCTCTTGACGAAAACAGCATTTTTTTGTAATATTTTGTGTCGAAAATCACGTATTTTTTGCGATCTTGGAATCCTTTGACGAAAATTTCATTTTTCTCGCGATTTTTTGGGGAAATTCGCATTTTTTTTTGCGAAAATTCTGTTTGTTTCACGCGGTCTTTTGATGATATAAAAAAATCGAAAAAGCTAAAAATAACAAAAAAGCATAAAATTGCGTTTTTTTTTGCAAAAATTCTATTTTTTTCACTCGGTCTTTTGATGATTTAAAAAAAATCGGAAAAGCTAAAAATGACAAAAAAGCGGAAAATCGCAGATCCGCGAAAGAATCTCATGTTTGTTTTGAACTGACGCGACAGGAGAAACAGATGAGAAGGAGAAAGGTAAAGAACACTACGCTCAGTCGCAGATGGAAGGTATGAGAGGAGGTGCTCTGTGGATTCAACTATTTGCATGGCAAAGAGCATAGGCAGACACATGGAAGAACCGCTTAAAGTGAATTTTCATGCCGCTTTTCCGGGATTTTATTTCTTCCGTGAATTTTATTAGAGTTTTATTTTGAAAGCAGAAAAAAATTATGTTTGGATATATCAGGAAAAAAATTCCCTGTGTTTTCTAGGTTTTTTAGGATTTTTGAAAAATTCCCTGGATTTTCCCTGTTTTGAGAGGGTATTTTGAAATTCCCTGTGTTTTCCCGGTGGCGTGGTAACCCTGAGTTTGCAATATGTTCTTAAATGGGCTCACTGCCAATTGGCACATTTTAGCAAATGTGAATTTATAAAATAAAGTATTTTTTATGAAAACCTTTCAATAGTATCCATATTCACCCTAAATCTTATTGTTGTTAACATGTTTTTGAATTTATGCAGATTTTGATAAAGGACTTGATTATAGAAGATTAGAAAATATCATAATTCACATTTAATGTTGTTCGATATGTTTCGATTAGGTACTTTTGTATTTTGTAGGAGCATTTTAGATATAAACATGCATATTATGTCTATAGATTAGATTATATGTCTCAGTACTTTTCCAGCATAGGAGACTTTTTTTGTTTTACTAGATGCGATTTAAACTTTAATAAAGAATACTGCCCAGTTAAACTGAAGGCATTGAGCTCACAGGCTACAAATACTAATTGCACATTAAAGCTTTATATTTTCAAGGGTTAATTCCGTTCGAAAAAAAAAATTAAGAAGGGGAAACAGCTCTCCCCTTTTCTCTTTTTTTATACTTAATCATTGAACCTCCTATACTATCAAAGACATGCTTTATCATATAAAAAATCTATATCCAAAATTCAGAGCAAATTAGATAATTCTTAATAAAAACCCATTTAGCATTTATATAATTTAAAAAGAGTTATCCCCCTCTTTTATACTTAACCATTAAACTTCCAAAACTATTCAGAGATTTGAACGAAATCTGAAAATTCTGCTTGAAAAACCCATTTATATAAATTAAGGGGGGGGGGGACATTAGAACCCCTGTTCCCCTTATTTATACTTATTCAATGAACACCTAATAACAGTCACGGAATCGCCTCATCAGAATGATCCTAATCTAAATTTTGAACGAAAATTAATTCTGCATGAAAATCCCATTTATATCAACTAACGGGGGGGGGGGGGGCATTAGAGCCCCTGTTCCCCCTATTTATACTTATTCAATGAACACCTAATAACAGTCACGGAATCGCCTCATCAGAATGATCCTAATCTAAATTTTGAACGAAAACTTAATTCTGCATGAAAATCCCATTTATATCAACTAACGGGGGGGGGGGGGGGGGGGGGGGGCATTAGAGCCCCTGTTCCCCCTATTTATACATATTCAATGAACACCTAATAACAGTCACGGAATCGCCTCATCAGAATGATCCTAATCTAAATTTTGAACGAAAACTTAATTCTGCATGAAAATCCCATTTATATCAACTAACGGGGGGGGGGGGGGGGGGGGGCATTAGAACCCCTGTTCCCCCTATTTATACTTATTCAATGAACACCTAATAACAGTCACGGAATCGCCTCATCAGAATGATCCTAATCTAAATTTTGAAAACTTAATTCTGCATGAAAATCCCATTTATATCAACTAACGGGAGGGGGCATTAGAACCCCTGTTCCCCCTATTTATACTTAATGAACACCTAATAACAGTCACGGAATCGCCTCATCAGAATGATCCTAATCTAAATTTTGAAAACTTAATTCTGCATGAAAATCCCATCTATATCAACTAACGGGGGGCATGAGCCCCCCGTTCCCCCTCTTATACATATCGAATGAACTCCAAAAACTAATCAGGGAAGCGCCTTGTCAGGATATACCTACATACAAAATTTCAAGTGGATCGGATATTTTTATCATGAGTTATCGCGTTACGTACATACGAACATACATACAGAACGGACGGGCACATAAGCTCTCAGGCTATGATAGCCTGTGAGCTAAAAAGTGAGATTTGTTGCCAAATGATAACAGCTATAAGAACAATTCTGATAAATTTTTTGCTTGTCTACATAATATGTACATATAAACACTTTATTAATATATACTATTGTTGTTATTAGATACAATTCACTTCAGTATGTATAAAAATAGATAAATGGCTTATTTATTTTAAATAAATTGTATAAATAGTGGAAAAAAATGTTTGTGTATATGAAACAGATAGTGAATGAGTTGTCAAAATATATGCATAGAAAATTCCTCTTCCCAAACCTATTTTCACCATCTGACTAATGTCCATACACTAGAAAAACAACTATATCTCATATTCATTCCCGCAGATATAACATTCAGTCAAAAATAAAATTACCAATGTAAATATTTTAGCTAAAAGTCATCAATCTAAGTTATGTGTTTAATAAATGTATAATAAACCAATCATTTGTATTGTTTTAGTTTGATACTATATTATTTAACAATGATGTTATGTATTTAATAAATACACATCAAAACATTGTTTTTAACGTAATTGGCTATTGACAATGGTAAATCTGACTGAAGATTAACAACCATATTTGATGACCTCAGAATCCAAGGGGTACAAGTGACGAAAATTCGATTTGGAGTAAATTGAGTTTAAAGATAACTGATGTTAAATTTGAAATCTAATAATAATTGACTGAATTGAAATAGGAAACTGACATTGGTTTCATTGTGGAAGAAAAAAAAAAAGAAAGCAGAAAGTTCAAGATTACATATATCACTTCTAAGTTGATTATTTTCTCATTGGACAAAAGAAAAAAATATATGTACCGTTTACTAATACTTACAGATGTTCTAAAGAGTCCTTCAACATCAAAACTAATAGAATCAGCAACAATTTCACTATTTGTAGCTCTGACATAATAAACTAGAACTCTAGCTCTAGGAGCCAATGAACTTGGAGCTCGAAAACTAAATCTATATTCTTTTTGATTTGGCACAGGAATTGTTCTAGCTATTTCAATATTTCCACGGCCTATAACCTGAAAATTAAAATAATAAAACTTTATTACTACAAAGATTTTTAATAACAAATTTAATAAAATAAGAAATAGTATAGTAACTAAAGTTACACAAAAGAAATTTGTTGTTAAATTGACTATTCCTTAATTGAATAAGAATTTAAGGCGATACTTTTAAATATCAAAATTCACTTTAAAGCAGCTGAATTTCTACAAAAGGTTAAGCACTTGAAATAAAAGAGATTTAATGTTCCAAAAACAAATAAAACATATGCATCAAAATAGTACAGTAAAAAAATATGAGGCATTAAATAAAGCAAATATCAAAACAAACAAAATCAATTAAAAATAACATTTCAGGCAATTTAGTAACTTTACAAATAGAAAATACAAACAGTAAAATAAGAAAATTAGGTACTACTAGGTTATCCCGTCGACCAAAAAATTATCGCCAAATTATAAGATTACACGCCAATAATGGATGATTGTGAATGTCACATTCAATGACATTAAACACGATACACATGATTAAAACGTCTTTAAGTGGTCTTTAATTCCACTTTTTATTTTTATTCGTGTTTTACAAATTTATTTGTTTTTCTGTTATTTAAAATAAAAATTATGTCAACATGTATAACTTGGCTATTAGTTTGGCGATTTGTATAATTTGGCGAAAATGGTCAACGGGATAACCTAGAAGTACCGAAAATTAATTTACAAAAATAAGGAAATCTTCAAAATTACTAAAATAAAACTAAAGTACCATATATACAAGGTGATTGAGTTCTTCAGTTGCATTTACTTCCACTTCAACGTTTTCTAAAACTTTTGGATTCTGTGTCACAAGAATTGCCTGAATGTAATTTCCACTGGGAGACTGAGCAGCATCAGTACGATCCAAATAATATACCTGCCCTTGATATATAGCACGCATATTTAAAAAGTTTATGCCATCTTGATTAGGAGGTAAAATTTCCAATTTTATAAGTCCATTTCGAGGAACCGAATAAAGTTCAGTTTTCCATTCATCTTCTCGTGTAGAATAGCCATATTTCAAATCTAGCTGGCCTCTACTATCAGAAACTGGAGTATCATCTTGATAAGCAACTTTTAACTAAAGAAAAGTAATAAATGTATCATTTAATAAAAAGTGAAAAACAATTCAATACTATTATAAAAGGATCTTATTTCACAAAAAATCCCTATAACAGATTTTTCTAAACTCTATTTATATGCTATTCATCATAGATTTTGAAAAAAGATTCAGTTAATATGAAATTTAACTAGTTTTTTGTATAATCTATTCTACAGAAACTCAAACTTCCATGCAAAGCATACATACAGTTGAACTTTATTTTATAAAAATCTCTATTTATTGAACATTTTCCTAAAACCTTGATTCTGAGCAAAAATAATGAAAAAAATGTCTAAATAATGAACACTAATTTATATTTACTGAATATTTTTCAGACAATAATTTTATACATTAACACGAGAGTAGTCGCATCTTTTTTCAGAATGTTATCAGTCAAGCTCGATCTTTTTGATATTTCCCCCCCCCCCCCTCCTATACAGAAAGTGAGAAATAAGAAGCAGTTTTACATATATTCGAATATTTTATTAGATAAAGTTGTAAATTTACAATTTATTGAAATTATACATTTTATTAATGAAATATGGAATAATGGGCAAAAGTAAAGACGGAATGACATTAGGAATTGTTCCATAGACTTTTCCAGCAATTTAAATTTTGCTTGTAAAAATGTACTTACAGGAAAAAAAGAAATATTTTTGTTAGTCCATTATGGTTTTGAAGAAACATTTAAAATCAACCACATGGTAGTGTATTCATAGGTGGATATGAGTTAGGAGAAAATAATTTTATATGGGTGGCAAAGAGACTGACACAATATTACTGCCAGGTAAGTAAGCCATTTTCAAAAATCTTTTTTTTTTTTACTGGGCCAATTAACAAAATATTATTACATTATTAACATTCACCATTTAAATTACTATCTCAAGCCACTCCCTTTTTTATACAAAATTTAGAAAACACTGTATTTTTGTGAAATTATTTATGTATATTTTCTTAAAGTATTTATGCATTAAAATTGCAATATATTGTATATTTTTATAGAAAATAAAATTTACAATACAATGATCTTTTCAAAATCACAGTACCAAAACATCATTTGTAACATATCATTACACATAGTCCAAGAACCAATCGCACCAAACCTTAAGTCATCGAGCACAAGAAAAAATTCTTTATTTTATGGAAGAGTATCAATAGAGGAATCTAATGATCCATGTCTACTGGAAGCGAAGTGGTGCATAAGCCAAAAATGAATACCACTAGTGGTTGACTCGTAGGCTTAGCATTGTGTTTTCCTGCACCCAGTTTTCCATGTTTTCATAATTTTTATTGTATGGCAAACATAATGCTAACCTACGAGTCAACCACTAGTAGTATCAATTTTTGGCTTGTGCACCACTTCGCTTCTGGAAGACATGTACCATTAGATTCCTCTATTACAACTCTTCTATAAAATAAAGGATTTTTTACTGTGCTATGAAGAATATCTTATAAATATTAAAATCTAACTGCATGTATGCAGTACGTTACATATCTTCTTTTGCTGCCAGCTGAAATTAGCACCAATTATCTATACGGATAAAAAATGTTATAGCAGAATCTCGAAATTCTGAAATTTAAATTGATTTCTGACATTTTTTTAAATTTTAATGCAATTTGTATAATGGTGACTATTAGATTATTCAATTGTCGCAAGAAACATCATTAGGGGATTGTGTGTTAAATAATACATCTTTATTGATATCCTTTTCCTCATTAATTATAAAAGATAAATAAAAAATGAATAGATGGCGATTTAAACAGCTCTCTGGAGCTCTAAATAAGACTCTGATTTAAGAATCTCTACCATTAAAAAGAAAATATTTTAGTGGGGTGGAAATGACAAATTAAAAACTTTAGTATAAATATATTGTAAACATTTTTTACTTATTACAAGAATTTTGATAAAATTAAAACCATAAATGTTAATCAGGACTAATAATTTCCAAAAGTAGAGATTTTCTAAAACTAGTGTTAAAATTCAATACATTTTTTTTAATTCAAAATAGAGAGATCTCATGCATGCAATGCAATGATAATACATCAGATTGACACATAGCTTAATTTAAATTTATTGTGAAATAAATTATTTCACATGCAATGACTGATTTATTGGGAAATATGTATATTTTTATATAAATAAATATATATACATATATTTAGCATGCATCTGAATCTTTTGAATCATTCTGTAGATACAATTTTAAACAGAATAAAATGAGACTTACAAATGCAGTATAGAGTAAACCTGGCTTAAAGGTATCAGAAGTTCTTATTAATTCCAATTTAATTTCCTTATCATAAATCCACATAGTATTAGTAGAATTATACTTATGACCAGTTTCTTCTTCTTCAACAAGAGCAAAAAATTCAATTTCTCTTCGAAAAAAGTCAGTTCTCAAAGACAGATCATTCAACAAATTCAAATAAATTTCAACAACACCATCAATCTATAAATGAAGGAGGGGAAAAAAACATAAAAATGGAATTAGTATCACTATATGAAAAACTAGCAATGTAGCATCAAGCTTAACCTCATCAGTCCTGATGTCGCAGGAGGAGAAACTAAATAATACACTTTAAACTCATTTAAATGCTTTTAGAATTGTTAAAATTACTTCTAGACTTTTTTAATAAATGCATGCATATCATATGCATTGATATATAGAATGATACATTTGTAGAGATGTTCTATAGCAATTTTAAACTAGTTTTTGTGGTGCCTTTTAATATTTGTCGCAGGACTGAGGAGGTTAAAAAAAAACAATTATGTATTATTAAAATAATATTGTTTTTAAAAAATTTTCAGGGTTTCAATTCTTTTGAAGTAAAAGATGCATCAAGGTACAGTAGAATCCAGTTAACTGATGACCCAATATCTTGACATTCCAAATTACTCAATGATCACATTTTAATTACTAAATAATTTCTACTAGCCAAGCACAATATTATCTTTACAATAATGATATTTGGATATATTACTGTGGTGAAACATTTTCTTTCAAAAAGGTTTTCAAACTGTACAAAACAATTAACATCTGAATTGAGTTTTCTGTAAGACCAACACATAAAATTTTAAAATATTCTGATCTCATCACTGTAAGAGTATTCATATTATTAATATATTTGATTATGTTGTTTAGATACAGTATAGAATTTAGCCCTTAAAACAATCATTGTATCAAGTGCAGTTTATTTTATTTTATTTTTTTAAAGAATTATACATTTTATGTGTTGCTTAAATATTTGAATATGTAATTTACGTACCATAATAATTTATTAATTAAAAGCTTTTCTAACAAAAAGCACTTTTTATAGCTTCAGTTATGTATGTAACTTATTTTAACTTTTAACAATTATTTTAAAACATAGCATGCTTTTTTGTGTAATGCATGAGACCTCCCATTAAAGTAATGTGCAGGATTATTTTTTCTAATAATGAATCTTCTTTTCCCATAAAACACGGCATTTTTGTTAATTTGTCACCACATTAGGTTGGGTTTACAGGATACTACTATAATAGATATGATTTTATTTATTTACTAAGTTAAAAGTCATCTAAGAATGACAAGTGAAGAAAATATTTAAGAGTAAATTAATATAGAAATCATTCCTGCTTAATATGGCTGTAGAGCATGGAAGTCATTTGTCCAATATTTCATTCAACACAACATTACAGCCAGCAAAAGTTGTTTGATCTTGCAGAAGGAGTGAAGTTTGCTATATATCCTCGCTTACCCAACTTTTTCCAGATCACATTAAAAAAAATAGATTTTAATTCAGTGCTCAATCAAATAAACCAATAGAAATGAAGCTAGAAAGTAGGTTTTCAGAAACAAGAAAACATGCCAAAGATAAGCAAACTTTATTAGGTAAAACAATCTATTCAACATATGGTAGATAACACTACAAAAATTTTGAAGCACTTGTTTGTCCAACAAGCTGAGCAGTAAAATGTTTGTTGTATAATCTTCTCTCATGACCAATATACTACAAGAGTAAATAAATTTATGAAATTGATATACAGCAAATATTAGGGAGTGTGCAAATAGAAAATTTGTTTTTCTCAGATTCAAACCAAGCCAAGGGTGATGAGTTGGTGATGTGTCAGTTTCTACTACGTATAAGTGGTACAAGGATTATCTTTTAGACATTTTTTCTAATATATATTTTACCCATTGACAAATTTTGAACAGTGATATAATATTAAAGTTTGAACTTTACCATAGAAAATATTTTCAAAGGTCATTATAATGGCAAGTGAAAGCTATAAAAACAAGACCAAGAGAAAAAATCTTTTGAGAGGTTGCACAAATTTTTGAAGATTATTTGCTTCACTGATGAAAACAATAAGCAGATTTAACAAATTCAAGACACAACAGTAATGAAACTATAACTGAAGTCTTTTTTACAATACAAAAATGTTCAAAGCATTCTTTATGATTCTGGAAAACATATCTTGATTCTTCAATTATGACTAAAAACCTTTATGATCATACTAGGATGAGGCAGCTAATACCACTTTCAAATACTGATCAAAAGAATATTTTTGAACAGCTGTTTAGAGAGTCTGTGAGGATAAGAGAAGAGTACTTCAAAAGCAATATAGGTTAAATTTGTTACACTTCAATAAATATAAAATATTTTTAATTATTTCAGGAATTTTTTCACTCTAGTAGCATTTTCTGAGACTCTTTGAAAATATCTAAGATATTTAATGAAATGAGAGCAACAAATTGTCAGTTTATTTAAAATTATGTATGTGATCTGAAAATACGAAAAAAAACATTCTTTGGACAAATTTTACATGCAGTCCAGCCAAGTGTGTGGCAATCTGCAAAGAAAGTGCGTTGTTGATTAAACTCAATAAAACCACTAAAATTTCTATAATTATATAAATATGTCAGAATGACAAGTAAATCAAAATATTTTTTTTTCTTTCATTACAGGCCATTTTTTAATCAGGCAAAATTTTTATGTAGATCAAAATTAAAGTATTTAAAAAATTTTAAACATTCATTTTTTCTTAAAGAAATATGTCATAAAATACAGTATTTATTTTATCCATTTTTTTTTTTTTTTTTTTTTTTTTTTTTTTTGTCTGAATTTTGAGAATAAACATATGAAATAAATATCATATTAAAAGCTATCACTGGTAAACTGTTACAAGCAATTTACAACAAAAAATAATTCTTACTTTAGCTTTTGTCTGAAATGATTCATAAGGACGAACATTCAGTTTGTTATATCTTGTTCGGGGAGCAACTGTCAATGTTACTTCACCTTTTACAGGCTTTCCATATGAATGCCTACAAATCATAATTTCACATGAAAATTACAGATTACAAAAACATCTTTTCAGAAAACTTCAAACATCAACAATATGCAATTATTTAATGCTGTGATAAGAGTTTTGTTGTTTACTTTTACAGGTAATCAAAAATATAATCTAATATAAGGATAATAGAAATATTCTTATTTAGAAAGTAAAAAAGTTCCCTAGGACAATATGCATAAATACAGTAGAGTCTCTCTATAACGAAACTCTATCCAGTGAATTTCTCTATTTAACGAATTTTTTGTAGGAACGGTTAATTTTTTTCATGATTAGATTAAAAATGATCTCCATATAGCAAAATATATATCTCCATTTAACGAATTTTTTCAAAAAAAATTTTTATATGTTCAGAAAATGCTTAAAATTATTTGTAGAATAAATTCTTTTTGTTAATTTCTGGTTTATATTTCATAGCTACATTCCTCTACCTTATTCCTTATGTCCAAAAAAAGGCATTAAACTCTTCCCCCCCCCCCCCCAAAAAAAAAGAACATCCTTTTTTGCATGGTTACACTTGACTTTGTTTAGCCAAGATGAGCTTGCGTTCTTGGAAAAGATTGAAACATTTACTTGCTACTACTGGACCGATTTGCGGCAATCACAAAGTACCCAAGATAAAACTATTCCATTGTCGTCTTGAAAATGTTGCTTTTTTCTTGGTTTGGATTGTTTTTAGGCAGGAAAGGAAGGGATAAGGGGGCAATTGCAGAAAAGGTCGTTTATTTCAGCAGGTTTTCATCTACCTAAACTATCATTACTTATAGAGTTTAGAGTGGATGTTTGTTGTTTGTAAGTGACTCAGAGCATTTTTTGTTATAAGAGGTCATTTGAATGAAGAATTGTTACTAAATGTCATCTATGCTGGTGTTAGCTTCTACTGGATCTGCATAAAATTGCTTTTAGGATAAACATAACTCTTTCTGATAAAGTAAATAATTTTGAAAATAATCAATAAGACATTGAAAAAAAGGGAAGTGGCGAAAATGTTTCAGATTCTATAAAAATGCAATTATATATTACAAAAAATTAATTAAACACCTCAAAAACAATTCTATTTAAACATTAAGTGACAAATTTTTTTGCCGTTCTCTATTCAACAAATTTTTTAAAATAATGAATTTTTTGACTGAATGATGGATTTTGTTATATAGAGACTCCACTGTATATGCTTAGAAAAATACGCTTATTGTGATGATGTCTGGATTTAGCCATTAGCTACAGGGGTGTCAAAAATTTCTGTAAATAATAATTTAAAAAAAAAAATGCAAATGTGGAAAGCTTTTACTGTCTTACACACCAGTCAATTTACAAAATGACGATTTTCAACAATGTTATCCCCCATAGGGACGAGCTACACGCATACGTGCTGCAAATAGGCTTAAGAATCCTTGTTTATACCCACCAATAAAATTTTACCGTAAAATTTGCCTTAATTAATCAGAGCATTTTCTTGATTTAATAAGGAACAAATTTCTGTATTTAAAAACCGGTGACAAAACATTAAAAATTTCATAAAAGGCTCCTGTCACAAAAGGGTTAAGAGTGAGGAAATTTTTAAAAAGTTCTACAATTCAGAAACTTTTCCAACTCAGTGAAGAATTCTGCAGGCTGGAAATTAAAACCAGATCTAATTTGGCTTAAATTGCCATTTTATTTATTTATTATTATTTTTTTTAATTTAATAATCCAGAAATTTGTTATTTAAGATACGGAGAATGAGAATTTAAATCATTGTAAAAATTTCATATTTGCATGTTATTTACTTTTCTTCTCATTTGCTACATGCTTTTTTTTCCTCTCTCAATCATACTGATTGTTAAAGATATTATGAAAATTTAATTAATTTATTAAATAATAATAATAATAAAAAAAAAACAAGGATTTGAACTTATAACATATGATTTACTTTGCTGATACTGACATAGCTGGTAAGCAAACCAACTAAGCTAGCTGGGCCAACAACAGGTGGGCATATTCCACTTAGATAATTTTGCCTATAAGATTATCTGAGAAAAACATGCTTATTAGTTGTCCACCCAGTTAGCTCAATTGGTAGAGCACTGGCAATATAAATCAACAGTTCTGGGTTCAAATCCCAGCTTGGACATTTGTTCGTTTTTTTGAAAAAATTCAATTTGTATTATTTAGATATTTATGTTATAAATGAGCTATTATTGCCATACAATTTTTCATGTCATTCTTCTGGTCTTAGTTAAATTGAGTTTTAGTGAAAATGTATAAGGTGAGATCACATACAGAAGGAGAAATCTACAATGAAATAAAATGATAAACAAATGTCAACATAAATTACAACTAAAAATAAATAGGTTAAGTGGTTAATAGTTCATAAACAATGTTAATGATATACTGAGCAGTTAATATGTTTTAGAAATGATTAAGAAAAGTAAAATTTATGACAATATTTGTAATTTAAGTTTCAGGTGAGAAACTAACCAAATATCATAACACTAAAAAAATGCGCATACTTCACTAAAATAAACTTACATAGCTTTGATAACAGCTACTACATCAGACTTGTTATATGTAACATACACTGGCAAATCAATCTCTACTTCATAAGTTGGCAAAACTATAAATAAAAATAATAGTAATGAAGAAAAGAATTTGTAAATCATGATTTATATACTATATGTACAATTGATTAATCTTTCTTTTTATGTACTAACACAATTAAACATATCTATTGTGCACAACTTACAAAAAAAATTACTTAATTTTTTTTTTTTTTTTTTTTTTTTTTTAGAAATATGATAAAAAGTAGAATTTTTCACTAAATGTAATGATATCATAAATTCAGAAGGATCGATCAAAAAACCCAGAAATCTGGGGTACATTCAGAACACAATCACACCTGTGCAACGAAATGGCAATAATAAAATAAGAAATAAAGCATTTATCTCAATGTGCAACAGTTATTCAAGGGATTGCAAATGACCTAAAAATCATTCAGTTCCTCAGATTTTGCAATAAAAAACAATAAAACAATTGCTATAACATTTGCAGCAATTTAGTATAAATATAATCCCTTTTCATTACCATGTAATTGTGATGATTGAATGACCTCATATTCAGAACTAAGGCATAATTGTTTAAAGTATTGACCACTAAACAGTATAGTATGAACACATTATAAATTGCATGAATACAATACACCTCATTGAAGGCTGAGTATAAGTGTACTGTGACTGTGTATATTTTAGTAGCATAAAAATTTAAAAAATTCTTTTTAATTCTGATCAAAATTGTTGGGCATTGAGAAAAAAAAAATCTTAACCTATCTAGTAAGTTTTTCCATAATAGTCTAGTAATATGTAAATTTAGGAAAATAGCTAAGAGGTAGGTAGATTTACCATTAAAAATGGGAGGAGGGCAGGCACAAGGTAATTCTTTCATTCTCTTTCTCTCTTTCATTTAGGTCTCAATGAAACATTAGTGCTTAATACATTAAATACATTAATTATATATTTATTCAAATATTATACACATTAAAAGGAAAAAGATTTTATCCCCCCCCCCCTTTTGTTTTGGTGCAAACAATGTTTGAAAATTTCATCCATTTACATGCTAGTATAACATCACTGTATAAATAAATGTGTTACTGAGTGGCAGAAAAATAAATTTGAGTTAATTTTTAATTTTGTAAATATTAGGGAAGATAGGTTAGTTTTCAGAGTTAAATTCACAAAAAGGGAATCATGACACTTAAAACTTACATTAAGAAGTAATGAAAATAGTACAGCAGTACTTTTAATACCACATTAGTTTTGTCCCTAATTATAACAATTTAAAAAATTAAATTGAAAAATAAGAGCATTATATTTTTTAAATGTATTGAAAATAAACTAACTTGGCAACTATAAAATATATTATACTATACTATTTAATTAGAATGAATCTAATTTCAGTATGAAATTAAAAAACGAGAGTAAAATGCAACAATACAAGCAATAAAGTAATACACTTACTAAATTCAGCTACAATAAATGATTTCTTAAATTTTTGGCCCTGAAATATAATAAAACAAAATATACAAATTACATTAAATATAAAGAACAAAAAATTTAATGACCAGATTTTTCAAATAAATCAAAATCTATGAAGAATTTTTTCCAAGTGATGTATAAAATTACATTAGCATGCATTGAACATTGAAAAATATTACAAGCATATAAAAGAAAATTGTCAGTTTTTTCCAAAAAAATTTAGCTGTATATGTTTTTTTAAGGTGGTCTCTTGTTAAAAATTGTCACATCTAGCAGAGATTAAATTATGCTGGTATGTGTCTTAAGAGCCAAGCCTATATATGAAATTGTTCTGATAAAAAAAAGAGAATAATGAATTAACATACTTAAAATGTTCCAAATTTTATCAAATTGGGATGTTAGCAAAAATTTTGCTTTCTTTTTGTTGCCTAATTTAGCATGTACTTGGATGTATGTAGTACATGAGTAAATAATGCATGCGCAGATGTAAGTTTTGTCTTCATAAATGCAAATGTTGAAAATTTTCAATAACGGGGACAAATCGACATATTTTAGTGAATGTATGGTTTGGCAAATACTTACACCACTATTGTAAAACAGTTTTAAAATATCACTGCCAGCATCATTATGATATTAGTATTATTGATGCAAACCTTTGAACTTTATAATATAGTTTTTTTTTCAAAATTCTAGTAAGATTTATAATTATTGGCAATTGTTAATCCTATTTAGTAAGGAAATCTTTTGCTATTAATCAACCTAAAATTTAGATTTTGTAACAATATCAGAAAAAAAATTAGCGAAAAATTAAAAAAACCCATACATGTTATATTGTCAGATTAATTGCAATGATTTTACTATTCTTTCAACATAATTTACCTTAATGCCAGTGTATGTAGAATCCAAAATGAGTGAAAATTACATTTTTTTTTCATATTATTTGTCATTAAATGTTTGGAATAAAGGATAAAACAGCACATATTCAGCTAAATACAACATTACTTTTATCCTTTTTCAGATGAGAACTCAAAGTTAATATTTAAAAACACTTCTATCTTATATTGGAAATTTACTGATACATAAATCTAAATAAATCTTTCAATCTGCTATATTACTTGATGTTAAAAATATGTGATTATTATTATTATTACAGCTGTAGATTTTATAACATGTAAGAAAATGGTCTTGTCAAAACTTAAGAGAGTGTTATAATTTTACTTACCCATCATACATAGTATAGGGTAAGTCTTGCAATCGTTTTGAAAATCGAAAAAAAAATTTTGACGGATTTACACGTTTCAGACACTGGAGATTCCGAAAAACATATTTATAAAAAAAAAAATTGCCGTCCGTCCGTCTGTGTGTCTGTCTGTCTGTAACCGCCCTATCTCTCGAACAAATTGAGATAGAGACTTGAAATTTTGTATGTGCTTAGTATGTAAGAACGGGACGAAGCCTATTTAATATCAGTAACCTCGATTATCTGGAACTATTTTTTTCGGACTCTCGAAAAATTCGCTCTGATGAAAGGTATATAAAAATTTTTGAATTTTTTTATTTTAAGGAGTGGACGTAAAAGGAAATAAATTAACACAAATTCTGCATAAAAAGCGAAGTCGATCGGATAATTAGTTGTCGAGATAGTTCTAATCCTGTTTTTCACATTCTTTGATTTTTCATGACCCTGTATTTCATTCAAAATTCAACTCAAAGATATCTTTTAATTGCAAATGAGACACTTAATTCGATGCAAGAAACCGTTAGTGAATATGATAGTTATTTTTAGAGTTATAAGGATGTTTCTTTTATGCAATTCAGTGCTACTTGAATAGTTTGGCGTTTCATACAATTTATTGAAATTGGTTCATCAGAAATTCATTAATAGAGCATGATGATGTGTTAAAAATACTTAAATATACGTTTATATTTTATGTTGGAATTGTAATGCATTTTATAAATTGTTTACATGTGTTATGTTTTCATATATTATGTTATGCATATCCATGATGGGTAAGTATTACGGTGGCCTCCATCAACTAGTTTCTTTTTCTTTTCTTCTTTTTTTTATTTTTTTTTCCCTCTGTAGTAAGAATTCTGAGATATAAATAGAAATTACTCTTTTTTTGCATAAATGTAAATAAAATGCCTTTCTTCACACAAAAATGACTTTTTATGTCTCAGTTTTAATGATCAATTTTAGTCATTTTGCCTTTTTAATAGTTTCTTTGCTTGATTTATCCATAAAAATTACCTTTGCAATGTGGGATTTTAATCTTAATCTAAGCCAAAATAAAATCGAAAGTGCATTACCATTAAACCTCATTTTCATGGATGAAATTGCCAATATAATTTTACATAAGTCATATTTATCAATGAAACATTATCTTTCTATGTTCAGACTGGGTGAGTATTTTTCATTTATTTATATTTTCACTCTTTCGGTGCAAAGAACAATAAGAGTTAGTAATACTAATAAGAAGTAATTAAAGAGTAGAAAATACAAGCTCATATTTAAGTAAATTAAATATCAAATCAACTGCAAATTTTAAAGTTTATTTAAGATACAGACCTCAATATCGACATGTACTTCCCATTCACCTAAGACAGGTTGATTAGCAAGAGTGAATTCAGCAGATGCAAGACCTATTGAAATATTACAACAATTTAAAAAATGTATTACAAATTACAGTAAAATTTAATTAGATAGTCAGCACCTTCGATTTTAAAATGATTTATTCTTTAATTAAATTATTACTTAATATAAAGTAATTAAGGATTAGATTAGTTAAGGGAAAAATATACAATTACAATAATACACAGCAAAAGAAAAATTTAAAAAGTAATAATCCATGAAAAAAGCACATATGTATAAAAATTTAAACAAGAGCACTCTAATATCATATCATTAATCAATACAAAATGGAGCAATCAATAAAGCATAAGTAATAAAGATTACTAGTTGTGGCCTTTGTTTGGCATATTTACAATATGGAACCGTTTATCCAGAATAATATTTCTTTGCAATCAATTGATTCCATGCACAAAAATGTGCAAGTTTTATAGAGCATTGTTTGTAGGGATTTGTCTAGAATTTCCTAAAAAAAGTCTTGTCTTTGTGAAATTTCTTACATTTCTTAAAAAACTTATCTTAATTTTGTGAATTTAAAATTACACATATTAAACATATTCATTCAGATTATTGTTTATCTATTTCTGACAAGATCATTTGGGCATAAAAAAGTTAAATAGTAGATTTGTTTTCGAATTTAACTGTTTTGCGACAAATCAGACTTATTTTAACTTGATCAAATTTAAGAAGACTTCAGTTTTGATATGGAAAAGTTTTTTAAAAAGCCAATTTTTAATACAAAGAATTTGTGAAAAGCTCTATTTCAAGATGAAAAAAAAAAAAAAAAAAAAAAAAAAAAGGATGTAACAAGGGAGTTTCTTACATCATATATAGATTATGGTTGAATCTTTTAAAAGCAAAATTTGACTGAGTTAAAAGTCTGTTGTGGCTTTTCACATTATTAAAGGTAGATTGCTTTTAATAATGTGATTTCTTTGTATTCTACTTTTGTGGTTAGATGCTTGGATTTTAGTTTTACAGATGGCGCTAAACAGTAATGTATTCATTACACTATGTTTTGACTTTTGTGAACTAATAAAATTTGTCTCACTCACATTGTTATATAACCCTGATGAAGGCCACAGGGTGGCCGAAACTTGTCGATTGTGAATTTTATTAAATGTTTTGTATATAAATACACCTTTTAGTAAAAAAATCAATATTAAGGATTAATTTCAAGGCATAATAATCCTTTAGTTCATGAGAGAGCATTTATCGATATTTTTTTGGAAAGGCACTAAAGATAGGTAATATTTTTAATGTAGCTGCATTTAGCTTTACATAGTAATAATACTTAGAATTTATAAAAGTTTCATTTAATGTTCTTAAAAGGTAATTTTTAATCTCACATGAATGATGACTTTTCTTATAACATAAATGATGAATTTGATTCTTATTTAACCTGTAAATTCCAATTTTTTAAAAACTGATTTAAATCAATGATTTTAAAAAGAATCATTTAATCAAAAAACCCTGACTACTAATATTAATTTTTTGAATCTCATATAAATTCCATCACAGGTAACAGTGAACCATAAACAAAAGAAATTAAACATGCAAATAAATGAATTGAAAAAAATGTAAGTTCTGATTTGAGAATTTTAAGATCTGTACAAATACAAAACAAATATGAACAGGAACTTGATAACAAATGAACTTAAAAGAAAAATATGGTAATTCTGTTTTTCATTAAGTAGCATTCCCATCAATGTAATACAGTTGTAATAAAACTAATGCAGACTATCGAAGTAAATGTAATTTTGATTCACCTGTTCTTGTAGGTACATTCTTCCACTCTTGAATACTATTACCATGTCCATCCTGCACAAAAAAGGTCATTTGTAAATTGCATGTATTTTTATTTTGTAAAAATAACTCTTAGAATTATAATATGATTCAGAGATATGTAGATGAAAATAACAAACAAAATTAACAACATTTTCAGTTATTAGACATCTAATAAGTGGCACTAATTGAGGCGTTAACATGGAAAGGGGAGTAAGTGCCAAAGAATCCATTTTTTCAATGATAATAAAATCGTAAATACCAAGGATAACAGCTTGGGAAAGAGAGTAAATACATACCCTGTTTATTTTATTTTGTATGATGGCTCAGGTAATAACTCCAATGCCTTCAGTACGGAAAAGGCAGCTTCTAATGCAAAATTTCATTCTTAACATTTATTTCCCTTCCCATGTCATTGCCTCGATTCTGCATATTTTGTGCTTGAATAACAAATTTAACACATCAACAGGCTTTAATCAAACATAGTATTAATTTTGAACTAGTTTATATAGAATTCAGCAAATATTTAACTCAAACTAAGAAAAATCAATAATTACTACTGAAATTTACTTTTTGTAGATTCTTGACTTTTGCTGAAGTTTTTACATAAAACACAATAACTTATGGTATTGTTTCAAATTCATTAACACCTGCATTGCCATTTGTAATACCATGGTTTATATTATCACACTAGTCACTATTGGCGACCAGTTAGTATGCTGAACAATGTGCCATGTTAATTTTTATTCATAATTCAATTTACTTGCTCAATCTTTCTGAAAATCAGAAGATTATAATAAGTAAATCAAGAACTCTTTATTTTTATGTTAGCAGAGTGCAGATAATGAAACACCATACATTGTTCCCAATACATTTTTTCATGATTCATTAATTTAATTAAAAGCATAATCCTTTTACTCATTTACATTAAAAATGTAAAAATTTCATTTAAAACTGAAACATTTAAAATCCACAGCTTTCACATATACTTTTAATGAAAAGAAAAAGAAAAATATTGAGTAATGCTGCAAACCACGATATTTAATTTCTTCTTCAAAAAATTGTTTTAATTTACTTTGCAATTTTTTTTTTTTTTTTTTTTAATGTTAACTGTGAAGTTAAAAAATGCTGTTGGAGAGATTTGCACATGGGTAATAAAGTATCAAAAATTCTTTGTGATCATAGCAATCATATAATTTTACTAAGAAAAATAGTTTTGATTTTTTAATCAAAATGAAAACCTTGCATGTGAAAAGCATTAAAGTCAGCTTCTAGTTGTTTATGACAGTCATGTGATTTAGACCACTATAAAATTGATGAAACGATGGTGACAGAATAATATTTGGTGACTTATCACATGTGCTTGGATAACATTAAAGTACCAAAATGATCTCTTGGCATATAAAAATACGAAGCGATCAGTCTGGAACTGTTGATGATGGTCACATGAGTTAGGTTTTTGTTATATAGAAGGGAAAATTGGTCATTTGCATAGAGTTAGGATTCGCTGAAAAAAATCCTCTCCTTCCCAAATTGTATAATGAATTGATGAAATTAAATGTTAATGTAATTTGTTGTTGGAAGTCTCCTTTTGATCAGGGGCCTCAGTTTATCATAATCTGTGTCTGAGCATCACCAATGAAAATGATGCATACTAAATTTCTAGTTAAATGCTGTATATATATATTTCAGTGATTATCTCAGTAAGGTGTTTTGTAGAATCTATGGTAACTCTAAGGCAGACTCTGTGTAAAATAGAAACTCTAAGACAGTCTCTGAATAAAAAAATTTAAGGGATATAACTGCAACAAAAGCATTTTATATACTTTATAAATAAGACTATACTGATGTTATATTACAAGTATTAAAACTAAATTTTATATTGCTGTATCACTCAAAGAAATTATTTAATTGAAATAAATTTGCCTTAAAATCTCTAGTCAGCCATAATGCATTAAGCATTTAATAAAAAAAGGACTCCTACTATGCATAAATTAAATTTATTCTCTAAGAAATTTAACCAAGATTATTTTTAATTGAAATGAAAAAGCTAGTAGAATGCAAAAACAAAAGAAAAATACAATATTTATAGATGCATTTATACAAAATAAAATAGCTGCTATAAGAACAAATATAACTTTTAGTTTACAAAACAATATTAACATGACAATACTCACTTTTACAAGTAAATCAATAAACAGAGAATTTGGACTTGGAACTAAATAGGGATCAACAGCAATTACTCTAAACTGAACTGAAATAAAAATGAAACAATTTTAATTTTAATAAAGGGTTGAAAACTCAAATGTAAAATTAGAATAATTATTGTATATTAAACACATAACATAATGATAATTTTATATTAAGTGTGAAGTAAATTAAAAAGACATACCTAATTGTCCAGGCTTATAAACTGGTCTGTCTGTCTGTATAAAAACTGAATGGCTTTTATTTTCGAAAATTAACTTTGTTGAATTTCTAACAGTCAAACCACCTTGTCCAATAACTTCAAGAGTATAGTTGCCAGGTTTCCATCCAAAAAGCTAATATATAAATTATTTATATTTAAATATCATTAAAATATCATAATATTGATTTTAAAAAATCCTATTAACAAACAGCTGTGAAATTTATGAATGGCATTGAATTTTACAAAAAGGCAAGATTCTTTCTTAACCTCCCCACTGTTGCAACCGGATATATCCCTTCACTAGGCTGCAGATTTCACTGCAGTTGAAGCTTTAATAAAATTAATATAATTCTACAAATATAATCCAGTTTTAAGAAATAAAGTCATGATTGATACTTTGAAGGCTTATAAGCATATACGTAATAAAAAAATTATACCATGATAGAAAATTCCTCTTTTATTAACATTTAAAATAAATTGAGGAGAAAAAAACATTACATTTTTGCCCTTTTGCTGGGCAGTCAGGGGGTTAAAAGTCTTAGCACAGTGTTTCTCACTAGTAGCTTGAGATGTCTGCTTTTTTTCGCCTAATAAGTGTCTTTTCAACAAATTTAAAGTTCTCTTATCATCAGAAAAATGAAACGTTCAATTGCAAAGAAAAAGAAAAAAAAATCTTACAAACTATAAATGCTGTTCATCTAACAACATATTTTCTTTTTGTTGCAAGAATTTTATTCCTCCTTCTCTGTGTTTTAAAATGAGCTCTATTAATCTACTGTTACATTTTTTTATGCATCTAACTTACAATACACTGTTTTTATTTTGACCTTTGATAAATATCTATTGAATTTCTTGGAGTGCCACCGAAATTGTATTCTTAAATGCTGTTATTCTACTGGAGACAAAATAACTAAGAAGAAATTCCTAAAAAGAAATAATATATATACATTAGAAGAATTTTACTTTTTCATCTCAGAGTTTTAAATTTGAACTTGTTTAGTTCATATTTTTCAACTGGGCTTTATTAAATAACACATTTAATGACAAAAAAGTTTTATTTCAAACCTATTTTTTGTTCACATTAAAGTTATAAGAATATATTTATTATAATTAAAATGATTAAGTTTGTGTTTATGTATATCCGATTGTTTATCAAGAATTTTTTGAAGATACACCATAAGCAGAGTTACAAAATTTGGCAGGAAGGTACATGTAGGCATGACATTATGCAGCTCAAAGATTATGTAATATTTTATAATTAAAAGAGGTGTATTCTGCCAAATGCAGTGTAGTCCCCTATA
Source organism: Maratus speculifer (assembly GCA_964019185.1). Taxonomy (NCBI): domain Eukaryota; kingdom Metazoa; phylum Arthropoda; class Arachnida; order Araneae; family Salticidae; genus Maratus; species Maratus speculifer. Next base: position 291,856,856 of record OZ025296.1, read on the forward strand.
CTAAGTAAATTTGGATAGATTTTTATTTAATATTTAAAAATAGAATTTAAACTATATTGTAATTGAAATTATAATTTTATAAGAGGGGTATGTAAACGCAGTGTGGTCCTCATTACTAAGTTCATTTGGATAGATTTTCAATTAAAACCCTTTCAATTATTAATCCTTTAAGCATCCTACGAAATTTTACATGGAAGTTTAACGATTCATAAAATAAGAGCTACGGAAAGTATTGATATGGATATTTCTATTCTACAATCTTAGATATTTATTTATCATATGCAATTGAAAAAAATAGCATTAATATAAATTTTAAGTTAAATAAACCTTTGAATTCAAAAACTATGTGACGGAAAAACCTGGTTAGGCCACTTAAAGGATTAAAAAAGCCACAGGGAAAAAAAGAATTACAAAAACTGGCCAGAAACACTTTGTTGGATTTTCTTTAATATAAAATAGGTTTATGACAAATTTAAAATTCCTGTATAATTTTACTAGTAACTAACTGAGTACTTCCAGTACTTTTTTGTGTAACATCTTCATTTTATTTTCCAAAACGTATGAATAAATGCCTAACACTTTTTTGTTTTATAACTATTAAAATTTAAGAAATTATCTAAACTATTATGTTTCTTGATTGGCAAGAAATTCAAACAGAATGTCAAACATGGATGTTACCATTTGAAAAAACACTGTATATTAATACATAAGCAAATACCTTATGACAATACATATTATATGATGTTTAAAAAAAAATCATGTTATATGATGTAAGATAAAATTATCAGTAAATTTCAACATATAAAATAAGTATAAATTCAAGAAAAAATTTAAAATTTCTTAACATTATGTTAGGATGCTAATTCAAAAGCAATAATAAAGTCTTACTTACTTCAAAATCAACAACTTTAGTTTGCTCTGAAAAGAAAAAAAAATATTTTTTTTTTATTCGTTATAAAAGAATTCAAAGAAAAGCAAACAAACTAATTGTTAATTCGCGTTTGTAATGACCGAAAGGTGGCGTTGTATAGACCTGATAATCAGGCACGTAGCCAGGGAGGGGGCTAAGGGGGCTGAAGCCCCTCCCGAAAGTTTGAAAATACAAAATTAACTGTATGATAAAAAAAGAAGTTTTGTTTGTTTATATCTTCCATTACATTAAAATCAATTGCATTTTTAGCTGTAAAAATATCCATTTATTGAATTATTATTTATTTTATTTATTTAATCCTTCATTGTATCGGTTTTTTGGATATATTGTTTTTTTAATAGGTATGTACCACTAAAAATATAAATTATTTTTAAAAAGTAATTTTTACTGTCTTTATGCGTAGTAAAATTCGATCAAGTGTAATTTCTTATCATTAATTTGACTAAGAAAAATTAAATATAATACGCATACGGCATAAGAAAGGTCACGAAAAATTAAGAAGATTATTTTCTACATGTTTCAGTCATTGGAAAAAGGCTAAATGTTTCTCTTAAAGCATATACAATTAGATTATCACAAATTATTTTAACAAAGAAATTTTGAATTTCTTCAGGAAAACAGAAATAAAATTATTTCATTGTTGCGAGTTTTCAAAGAGCTCCAGGAAAAGAAGAAATTAGAGAAGCTCTTGAACTAATGTGGGAGCGATTCTTTCTCCAACAGCCAAGTATTATGTCTTGTAAGGTTCTTCATATCGCAACTCTGATAGAAAAGGTCTTTAGAAAGCAGACGATTTTCTGAAAAAACTCCATTCAGACGAAAAGCCGAAGAAAAAAGAAATAAATGGAAGAGATCGTTGGATGGAATGTGGGGAGAGTTGGTGTTGACTTTAGAAGAATGTTGATTAAGATGACGCGATTAAGATGTTTTAATTAAAGTTTCCTTTTGAATGTTCGAATTGTAAATATTAATATGTAAATATCTTTTTTGTAAATATTAACGTTTAATATAAGTCATTTAAAAGTTTAAAAACGGTGTCAGAATTTAATTTACCTCCGAGTTTATTTACTTATGTGTTCGAAAGAACTTTTATAAGAAGAATCTCCATAAATTTTGGTGTCAGAACCGAGACAAACGAACGCCCACAGAGAAGAAATATATATATACTTTAAATAATCTGGAAGCCGTTATTATTTAGAATTGTGATGGAATCCTTGCTGGAAATTATTATGAGGAAATCTTTTTTGAATATATGTTTAATGATATGAAGCTGTTGGATACTGCGACAACAATGCTGTTTAAATGTGTGAAGCTGAGCATCTGATTATGAAGTGAGTTTATTATTTCATTTTTCTTTTCAATAATGGAAAAATTAGTTGATTTAAAGGAATTAGAGTTTTCTTTGAAAACTGAAAAATCAGCTAGTATTAAGATATTGCACAAATTAATTTTTGGAGAAATCGGTGACAGAAATAATCGACGTAGAATTCGGAATTTTACTGGGTTTACGTTTGAAGTAGATTCCGATGAATATCAAACTAAATTCAAAGAAATTAAAGATAATTTTTCTGTTAACGACTTAATTACCATTTGCAATGTTTTGTGTATAAATAATTCGGGAACTTTTGATGAAATTGCTGCCAGAATAATTTCTAGTTTATGTGATTTTAATATTTTAAAAATTAATATCATAGCCGATGTAGGTACTCTTAGTGATGACGAAAGTGTTGATGAATTTAATGATGATTTACAAGATAAAACTAAAAATATTTCAACTGTTTTTGAGAATAATATGAGAAATGATTCTGGTAGTTCTAATTGTGAAAGTAATGAAAATCAGAAAATTCTAATTCCTGATTATGTTATTAAACCAAGCATTTCTATTAATGATATTGAAAGTATGATTACAATGTTTGAAGGTACTCAAGTACAAAATATTAATAAATGGATTGCCGATTTTGAAGATATTGTTTCATTATTTAACGTTAGTGATTTGCACAAATTGATTTTGGCTAAACGCCGTATGACAGGCAAAGCAAAATTATTTCTTGAAAGTGAAACAAATATTAATTCGTGGTCTAAATTAAAAGCCCTACTCATATCTGAATTTGGTCAAACGTGCAATTCAGCTGAATTACACGAATTGCTGTCCAAAAGAAAAATTAGACCACATGAATCGTTAGATGAATATTTTTTAAATATGAAACAATTATGCTCAAAAGGCAATATTGAAGATTCTGCCCTTATTCAGTATGTAATAAATGGAATTAATGACCCCATTTCTAAAAAATCTTTTTTGTATGATTGTCCCAATATTGCTGAATTTAAACAAAAATTAAAGATTTATGAAAAAATAAGATCGGAGTATGAAAATGCAAAATTTCATAAATATGAAGGAGCTAAGCCTAAAATTAAATCCGAAGTTGAAGTTAAGAACAAATTTAAGCCTGTAAAGCCAAATATGCATTGTTTTAATTGTGGCGGGAATAATCATAAGAGTATTAACTGTGTAAATAAAGATAAAGGGCCGCTTTGTTTTGCTTGTAACGCTTATGATCATAAATCATTTCAATGTAATAAATCTAAAGATACAAGTGTTAAAAATGCTCAGTCACAAGTAAACATTATTACATCCCAAGATTTAATTCTGAAAGAGATAAAGCTTTATTCTTTGCGTTTAATGTATTTAACAGATACTGGTAGCCAAAAGACTTTGTTAAAGAAAAGTATTTATGATAATTTGAAGAACTTTGTAGAATTAAAACCTACGAGTATCTCTTTGACCGGTCTAGGAAAAGCCTCAATTAAACCAGAAGGTTGTTTCAATTCAGAAATCGAAGTAGATGGTTCAAAATTTAAACTTACTATTTTTGTCGTTAAGGACAGTTGCATTAATTTCGATTTAATTATTGGCACTGATGTTATTCATCAAGGTACATTAACTATTTCTGAGAATAAAGTGAAACTGTTTAAAGCTGAAGTTCAGTCTAATGACTTTTTAGTTAATATTGTAAATGTTTTGGATGGGCCTAAAATTGATTTAACTCACATTGCTGACAAAAAATTACGTTCAGAGTTATACTCTTTAATTGAAAATTATGTACCAATTAAAACTAAAACAGTAGATGTTAAAATGAAAATTAATTTAACTGACGAAATCCCAGTTTGTTCTTCTCCTCGAAGATTACCGCCATGCCAGAAAAAAATAGTCGAAAACCAAATTGAGGAGTGGCTAGCTCAGGGAATAATTCGAGAAAGTTCTTCTAATTTTTCTTCGCCGGTTGTGTTAGTCAAGAAAAAAGATAACACAATGAGACTTTGTGTTGATTACAGATGTCTTAACAAAAAGACAGTACGTGAGCATCTCCCCTTGCCAGTTATTGATGATGTAATAGACCAATTACATTCTGCCGAAGTATTTACCACCATAGATTTGAAAAACAGTTTCTTTCATGTAGATGTTGAAGAAGACTCGCGGAAATACACCTCGTTTGTTACTCGTGAAGGACAATACGAATTTTTGAAATGTCCATTCGGGTTGACCAATAGCCCTAGTGTTTTTCAAAAGTATATTTATAATGTATTTCGAAACCTATTAAAAGATCACATTGTTGTCATTTATATGGATGATTTAATAATACCTGCTAAAAACGAAGCTGAAGGTCTAGAAAAATTAAAACTTGTACTCGAAACTGCATCAGAATATGGATTAGAATTAAATCTTAAAAAATGCAATTTTTTGAAGCGTGAAATTGATTTCTTGGGGTATAGAATCATAAATGGTAAATTGTATCCCTCTCCACTGAAGACTAAAGCAGTAATAAATTTTCCCGAACCAAAGTGTACCAAAGATGTTCAAAGTTATTTAGGATTGACAGGATACTTTCGAAAATTTATAAGAAATTATTCGGTTATAGCTAAACCGTTAAGTGACCTGCTAAGAAAAGATTCAAAATTTAAATTCGATATAGAAGAACAAAGAGCTTTTAATGAATTCAAACGTATTTTGTCGTCAGAACCAGTACTTTTAATTTACAATCCCAAAAGTGCGACCGAAATCCATTGTGATGCCAGTATTGATGGCTATGGAGCTGTTTTAATGCAACAATCTCCAGTAGATAATCAATTTCATCCAGTTTATTTCGCAAGTAAAAAAACCACCGAAGCTGAACGGAAGTACACTAGTTACGAATTAGAAGTTTTAGCTGTAATTGAAGCCCTGAAAAAGTTTAGAGTATATGTGCTAGGTATCCCATTTAAAATTGTAACCGATTGTAATGCATTTAAAATGACTATGGATAAAAAAGAAATGAGTACAAAAATAGCTAGATGGGCAATAATGTTATCCGATTTTGATTATGTTATTGAACATAGACAGGGTAGCAGTATGAGACATGTCGATGCATTAAGTAGGTATCCTATTTGTATGGTAATCCAAGATAGCTTAACTTTAAAAATTATCCAAGCTCAAGAAACCGATGACCATATTAAAACAATAAAAGAAATCCTAAAGGTGAAATCTTATGATGATTATCTAGTTAAAAATGATGTTCTTTATAAATGTGTTAATGGTAATGATTTATTAGTTGTACCGGAAGACATGCAAATGAATATAATCAAGGCCGCTCACGAAAAAGGTCATTACGCAGTTGCAAGAACAGAGAAAAGTTTAGAAAATGATTTTTACATCCCTAAAGTTAAACAAAAAATTGAGAAATGTATAGCAAATTGTGTTCCCTGTATTTTAGTTAATATAAAATGTGGTAAACAAGAAGGCTTACTTCACCCAATAGAAAAAGAAGAAACTCCATTACATACGTACCATGTTGATCACTTAGGTTCATTAGAAAGCACTAATAAAAATTACAAACATATCCTTTCGGTCATTGACGCATTCACAAAATTTGTTTGGTTGTATCCCACAAAATCTACCGATGCTGCCGAAGTAATTTCTAAATTAGAAATCCAAAAATCTATCTTTGGAAATCCAGTTCGAATTATATCAGATAAAGGTCCTGCATTTACCTCTAAAGCTTTTGAAGATTATTGCATCAATGAAAATATTAAACATATTCCGATTTCCACTGGATTACCCAGGTCTAACGGCCAAGTTGAGCTTCTAAATTCTGTCATAATATCTGTTCTGTCTAAATTGTCTGTCGATAATCCTAAAAAATGGTATACACATGTAAGCAACGTCCAACAGGTGATAAATTCGACTTTTCAGAGAAGTATAAGCACAACTCCTTTTGAATTGATGTTTCGTACTAAAATGAAACTAAAAAATAACATTGAAATTACTAGTCTTCTGAATGCTGAAATACAATCTGATTTTACAAATAATCGCGAAGATATGAGAAAAAATGCTAAAAAACAGATTTTAAAAGTCCAAGAAGAGAACCGTAAAACTTACAACCTCAGACGAAAGAAAGCTAACAAATTTAAGATTAATGATGTGGTTGCTATAAAACGCACACAACAAGGTCCAGGTTTGAAGTTAAAACCAAAATATTTAGGTCCGTACAAAGTCATAAAAGTAAAAAATAATGACACCTACGATGTAAAGAAACTTGGATTCAACGAAGGACCCATGGTCACCAGTACATGTGCAGAGTACATGAAGCCGTGGACGGACGAAGCTTAAAAAAAAAAGAATTTCACCGATTGTGACACTATATCAACTATTACAAACCTCTGGACTGACAACTAATAGAATTTTAACTTTATTCTCGAAAAGACGAAAAGACGTAAGGTAAAAGAAGATGAAAAGACGTATGAAAGAAGACGAAAAGACGTAAGATAAAAGAAGACGGAAGACGTAAGAAAGAAAAGACGAAAAGACGTAAGGTAATAGAAGATGAAAAGACGTATGAAAGAAGAAGACGAAAAGACGTAAGATAAAAGAAGATGAAAGGACGTAAGAAAGAGAAGACGAAAAGACGCGAAAAAAAAAAAATATGATTTTTTTCAAGAAATAATCTAAGCTTTGATAAACAATTTGAATAATGACTTCTTTTTTTCAATTAAGACTTTGGATGCTGCTGTGGTTCTTTTTTTTTATCTTTCCAGATGATCCAACTGCTGCTGCCTCCAAAGGGACGAGCATTCGAGGACGAAAGCCTAGTCAGGACGGCCGTTGTGGGAGCGATTCTTTCTCCAACAGCCAAGTATCATGTCTTGTAAGGTTCTTCATATCGCAACTCTGATAGAAAAGGTCTTTAGAAAGCAGACGATTTTCTGAAAAAACTCCATTCAGACGAAAAGCCGAAGAAAAAAGAAATAAACGGAAGAGATCGTTGGATGGAATGTTTGGAGAGTTGGTGTTGACTTTAGAAGAATGTTGATTAAGATGACGCGATTAAGATGTTTTAATTAAAGTTTCCTTTTGAATGTTTGAATTGTAAATATTAATATGTAAATATCTTTTTTATAAATATTAACGTTTAATATAAGTCATTTAAAAGTTTAAAAACGGTGTCAGAATTTAATTTACCTTCGAGTTTATTTACTTATGTGTTCGAAAGAACTTTTATAAGAAGAATCTCCATACTAATACTTGAAACAATCTTTTGTGCAGAACAAAATAGCCACTGACCACGATGACGATCCTTTAACTTTAGAGAAATTGGTATAAAAAGACTAGTTAGAGTTCTTTTAAGTTTTGAGCAAAGTCTGGAGCGAATGAATTGAAACGAGATATTATAAATATCCTTAGAAATACTATTTACTTCACCCTAGAAACTCAGAATGAAATCATTCAAATATTCTAGGATAACGTTACCGAAGTATTATCAAAATAAATATTTCGATCTGTTTTAGCTTAATTGCTGATGAAACTATGGACATTTCAAGCGCACAACAGCTTGCCATATGTGTTAGATATGTGAACTATTAAAAAATTCACAAAATCCAATAATTCGGAATTTTTTTTTTACGTGTTATTCCAATAAATATCTTCTCTTCCAAAAATTCAAGAAAAGTAATTTTACAACATTGTGATGAACTGTGTCTTGGCATGAATAAATGCGTCACATAGGCATATGACAAAGTAACAAATGAGTTTGGTCATGTTAGTGGGGTTCATTCAAGAATTCTTCAGAGTACCTAAATATTAGATACTGTCTAAATATCTAAAAATTAGGATTAGATCTGTGAAAGCCATTGGTTAAATCTTGCCTTCTCCAATAGCATGCAGATTCCCTTCATTCGAAAGTATCATGGACTTGTTAAAGCAGCGACAAAAGTTTTTAAAAATCACCAAAAGGCAAATTTAGCGCTTCAAGAAGCATTTGCATCACATATCCTAGAAAACAAAAGAAAATAACTTCTCTACATTTGTGATGCAAATTTTATCGAGAGGCATGAAAGCATATTGACTTTTTTAGCTCAGAAAATCACATGGAAGATTTCTTCGACGGGATGACTGCAGATAGCGCGGGTTAATTGGTAGGGTCTTTGGACAATGGAAGCCCCCTTCTAAATTTTCTCTCGCTTTGGGGTTACTGCTTCTGTGAGTACACATACAGTGATTGATTTAGGCTTTTTATCGCTCGAATGGCTAAATGAATTTATTATTAATAAAGAATATTTCTACGCGTATTTTTACGCGTTTTTCTAGAAAGGTTTATTAGAAAGATAATTCCGGAGAGCGTATTATTCATCCAATTTCTAAACTAAGTTTAGTGTTTTTTTTTTCTTTTTTCGTAATTTTTGTGTGTTTAAATCTTTTTGTGTCTTTTTAGCTTTATCAGGGATATGTTTAGGAAATTTTTAGGTCCTTTAAGGGACCCTTTACCAAATAATTTATCTTAAACAGGACTCTTCACGAAATTTTTTATCCCCAAACAGGATCCTTCACATAACATTTTATCCCAAAAACAGGTCCATTCATAAAATTATCTGTTCTCTTAAATAGACCTTTCACAGAATTTTTCACCTTCAAATTGAACTTTTCACAAATTTAATCCTTTAATAATAAAATCTGCCTTGTAAATAAGCAGTTCAACTCACCAAAGCGCACATTACTTAGATTTTATATATGATAAATAGAACCTGAAGACATCAATAATTTAAAATTCACAAAATTGTGACTAGAAATTTCACAAATATAAGAAAAAAAATCACAATTTCACAAAAACAGGACCCTGTGAGAATAGTCTGGACAGACCCCTGTTTATACTGTGATGACGAATTAAGAATAATAAATAAATAAATAAAAATAAATAAATAAATGCATTTTTTTTACTGGACTTATAAAAACCAGCAAATAAAAACTAAAAAGATAAAATCGAAATATTCATAATCAATGTATTTATTTTTTTAAATCTGCAGTAATTAACCTATGTAATAAACTTTTCTTTTGATATTTAAACTTTCATATTTTTCATAATGTGAAAAATAAATTTTAGTAACATTAATTGTTGCCCTTTTCAACAACTAAAATCTGGTTTAAACATGACCTTCATTAAGAGATCACCTCTCGGAGCGACCAATTTTTACTGGAATAAAAACAGTTGCTTTAGGGATGTTTTACTTTAATTTGTTACATATTTGTTCGTGTCGTAGTATTATTGATTGTGCAATATTTCAATTTGTATAAATGTATCACTTTATGGAATATTGTAATAAAAAAATATAAATTATTAATCTAGATAATTCAATTAAGGTTGTAACGGATATTCAGAAATTTCGGCCACAATGTATGTGTAATATACAGGGTGTTTCAGTTAAACGTTTCAGAACTCCTGACAGAGGTAGGGTGCATCCTGACGACTCGAAATCATATAGCAATGTGGGGTCGGAAATGCTTTCCTGAAGCGGTGATGTACACAAAAGCACCAAAAAGAAAAGACAACGTAAGTGAAAAATCATTTCATGAATACATGTAAAAAAGCAAGATCTATCATGTCTTGATTTTTATTTCTGGGGTCATATGAAAACACTGGTTTATGACACCCATGTTGACAATGCTGAGGAGCTGGTAGTGGAAATCGCAGTAGCTGCCGGAGAAAATCGAGATGTGCCTGGAGTATTCGAGAATGTTCGGATTTCCATGCGCCGGAGATGTGAGTTGTGCATTGTAGTCAGTTTCAGAAATTTCGAACACTTACTTTACATGCATTAATAAAACGATTTTTCACTTATGGTGTCTTATCTTTATGGTGCTTCTGTGTACATCACCGCTTCAAGAAAGCATTTCCGACCCCACATTGCTATATGATTTCGAGTCGTCAGGATGCACCCTACCTCTCTTAGGAGTTCTGAAATGTTTAACTGAAACACCCTGTATATATTTTTTTCCTGAATGAAATGATAAAAATAGCTGAATCACAAAAACTTTAGCTTATAAAAAATATTAAACTAATTTCATTTCAGAGTATTAGATCAAAAATGATAAAATATAAATTTACAAAACAAGCAAACAAGCAGAAACTGGGAATGGGAGGTGGGGGGGGGGGGAGGAGGAGGGAAAAAAGTTCTAACATTTCAGAACATGAGAGTAATCTTTTAAAATTTAAAATCAACTGGATTTCAAAATATTAAGTTTATAGCAATTAGGATGTCACCGATTTTAATCAGTTGATTTAAATCGGTTGATTTTTTTAAAAAAATCATTGATTAAAATAAAAAAAACTTAAAAATGTTTAAAATGACATGAAAGTATTAAAATCTAAGATTAATTTTGGATTTTTTTTACAGATATTTTGCTTTATTACTAAATGGAATATATATATATATATAATTTTTTTTAACAATTCCTGATAATCGTAAAGCATTAAGATTAGCAAGTTTGTAAAGGCATAAAAAGCATTTTATTCAAACATTTAATTTTAATTTAATATAATATGTGATTTCATAATTTCCTTTAATCAACATGAACCAGTTCATCTTTGACCTTGTGCCCTTGCGGACACGTGTCTACCTCAGCTGATGACAAGTTGTATTTTTTTTTTTTAGCTCGAAGTGTGTCTGCTTTGTTTTTTATTTTGAAAAATTTTCAGAAAGTTTTCCATTGTTGTGTAGGGAATTTGAAAATCAGTGTAAGATAATTCCAATTTTTCCATTATGGTTGTTCCTATTTTTACAAAGCCTATTGTTTCTCTGAACCATCATGAAAATAACTCCGACTCGATTATGCAGGAAAAAATAAAAAGTGTAAGTCAAGTCCAGGCTCGGCCTGAGTCTGCTGCAAAAAATTAAACTCGGACTAAAACACAATGTAATCGACCGATGCCAATATCTATTATAACCACATTGATTTTTTTTTTTTTTTTTTTTGTATTGATGTCAAATTAACTTATTCTCTTGAGGCACATTTATACTTAAATCGGTTTTCAAGTATACTGTTAAATAAACGCAAAATTTCCGACACATTTATTAACTCAGTTTTGAATGTAAAGGAAGAAAATTGTGAAAGCTGGCTATGGAAGCGATATCTGATCGAAACGAGTCTTCCATTTTTTGTTAAATAAATCGACTTATATATATTATTGACTTATAAACAATTTTGATCGTGTAGCAGCAAATTTTTCTTCTCTCTCTGGGTAGTTTTCTTTCCTTGCGTCCAGAAATTCGGTTCAAAATGCCAACTTTGAATGTATTTTCTGAAAGATCATTTATGTTTGCCAAAAAATGGAAAACTTCTGTCAATTAACCCTTTATCTACCGATGGTACTTATAAGTACCATTAAAATAAGTTGTTATAAAATTCTTTTAATACGTAAGTTAGTTGTAATACTATTTAGAATGAGTTATATATACATTACTTTATCTTGTTCCAAAAGCATTATTGGTTACGCGAAACAAAAATATTTTTAAATAATGATTTATTTTGTCTTTGCATCTTTTCAGCTTTCTTGGCGCTGAGGGAGTGGATGGGGATTTTTCAATGCGGAAATATTTCGATATTTATATTATAAGAACATAATATTTGTACATTTTATAATTTTACAAAATAATAAGAAAATAATTAAAAATAAAAATTTGAGTGGGGTTATAAAAAATGCACAAAATCCCTGTAAATTCCAATTTAGTTAATCCTTCTAAATCCTAAAATCCTTCAAATATTTATTAAATGATTATATAATTCTCTTAATTTAGTTTAAACGATTTGCATAAAATGCTTTTGAATGTAAAATTTTCTTGAATTCATAATGCGTAAATAAAGGGTTAAAAATATTTTTGAATAACATCTGCTCATTTTCATATGTTTCCGAACAAAAATGAATTTAAACTTATGTTGTAATGATAGTTGCCCTTTTGGACTTGAGAAAATTTTGTAAAATCGTATCCATTGAAAATTATTTATAGGTTATCAGCTTCGTTTAAAATTTTATATCGGATTAGTATTTAAAACTCTGTTCTACGGTTTTGTTGCAAAAGTTGGCGAAAATTGTTCATCCTTCGCAAAAAAATGTGGTTTTAACTAACAGGAGAAAACGCATATTTCCCCATATCTCTAGATCTCCTCCGCTATTGACCTTTGGGAGGATACGGTAAATTATAGCGAGCTGGACGCAGGGTCACCTCTTCGACAGCTGGAGCTTTTTTGGCAGTCAGGGAGAAGAATCATTTTCTCATAAGCTTGTCTGTTTGTCAAAAGGTTTTCTGTCTGACAGACATAGTGAGATCATCAAAAAAATCTCGTGATATTGGCTGTAACCCATGCTAAATATGCCTAATTGTTTTATAAATATGCAGAAAAATGAAGTAGAAATCTTTCGTGAGATTTTATAGTACATCAGAACTTCGGAAAGACATCTTTCAAATTGAGATAAGGATCCCAAGATTAACATTTAGACAGGCAACAGGTACAAATCCTCAAATTACACCCACTGAAAGGTATTACAATATCACGATCTTATTTCCCCATGTAGAAAGTCTTATTCAAAATTTAAATTATCGATTCATTTCGAATGAAGACATTCTAAGAGATTCCCAGTTACATCTTCCAGGATGTGATTCACTGGAAAAATCCAGCAAATTAGAGAATCCGATGCAATATTTTCAATATAAATAGTCAATGTAGCAAGTGAAAGATGAATATGAATTAGGGTACAAACAAGTTGCTATTATTGACACCAACACAGAGGTTTTAAAAGTTTTAGTACTGTAATATGACGTATTGCGAAAAAATGAAACATTTGCAGACAGTTTTGGTTGAAAGCCGAGTAACAACAGTCAATGCTGAAAGATATTTTTCGACAAAGAAAATAATTAAATCTTTGACTCGAAGCGTTATGGTTGATAAGACTGAGTAGTTTTTCCATGATTTCCATTCTTTGGGAAATTACAGAAAATCTTGATAAGTCAATCAGCATCATGGCTAAGAAGAAATTATAATGTTAGCTTCTATTGCACTAGTAAACAGTATTGAATTCAGAGGGTGGCCCGGGAGGGGGACATTCCCCCTCACCCGGAGCAATGAGATGTCCCACCCCGGTAAATTTGTGATTTTGTGTTTTCAATGGTCATACAGTACAATCCCCTCCCCCGGAGCCCCAAAAAGCCCTCCCAGAGAAAAGTGCCTGAATTCAGCACTGTTAGTAAATTTATTTTACCACGGGTATCATTTATAATTATTATAATCAGAGAATGTGAAATACAAACATAATTTTTATGATTACATATGGCTGTAGCAATTAAGTAAAAAAAATAATAACGTTGTAATTTATTTTATTTATGGATCAATGGTTTCAAGACCTCGCACTCGTAATGTCAGATTCTCGTACGTTAACATTAATCCTGTGTTTTAAATCAATATATATTAATTGTTTGCATTGAGAGATTGTAATACATGTGTGCAATAAGGAAGGATTGTTAACAGTATAAGTTCATGTTCTTTGATATTCTTAATTAACTTCTTTTCACATAGAAAAAATTCCAAAAATAGTAACATTTAGGTACATCAACAACTCTTTACTTCATAGTTTTAGATGTTCAATGATGCCCCATCACATGGAGTTTAACATTACAACTGTTTACTCAATTCGGCTAAAGAATTTGAGTAAAACAAAACTTATAAACTAAAGATTACATCTTTATTTAAGTGTTGAACAATAAATCAAAATTTTAGGGATACAAAATTTTGAACAGAAATCTTACAACGTTATTTTCTTAAGCTTAGAATCAAGAGGAAGAAAAATACATATTTTGCTTAGACAGTATTGTGCATACACAATGGATGAGCTTTGTACTTATTGCACTGAAGCGGTAGTAATTTATTGCCATAGACATTTTTAGAAAATAATTTATTTGAAGGAAAATATTTAGAGTGTTCAAAGGTGCCCTCAGTTCAAATGTGCTCCCCTCTCTCCTACTTGAGGCTCATCTCAAACATTGTTAGTTGGTGCTTTTTAAGTTTCGCAGAAAATTTTTCCTAAAAATTCTGTGGTTTCCGAATTGGTTTGGAAACTGGAAGTGCTCTTAAAAATTGTAAATTGCAACAGAAATTGAAAAAATTAAATATAAAATAACAATATTTGACATAGTTAACAAGTATTCTATGTAGAAATAGACATTTATATAGAAACAGACATTTAGATTATTTTTAAAATTTTTACTGAATATTATTCAAATTACTTTTGTAAGAAAAGAAAGAAACTCCAAAATTGAGCCCCTCCCGAAAGAAAATCCTGGCTACGGGCCTGCTGATAATCATTTGTTTACGTATAGTGCTGTTTGTTGGAGCAAGCGAATCATGCAAGCATTGTGTTGCTGTCATGTTATTTTGCCATGAGTAAGTCAAATGTACTTTTTTATATTATAGATCTAAACTTTGTGTATAAAATTTTGATTTTATATCATTTTAATACAAAGAACCCAACGTTGCATGCGTTATAGAACTGTTTATTTCTTTATTTATTATAGAACTGTTTATTTATCAGCCTTTTAAACACTGATTTCAGCGGAAGATATCAGTTCTATTTCGTTTCGGACTTTGTCCCCGAGAGGGCGTCTATTTCATTTCAAACGCGAATAACTTGATAGACAAAACAAATAAAATATAAAGCAAACTGCAATCATGGAATCTTACTTGGTTCTAAATGAATCTCCTTTACAACATTAACAGGAGATGAATCTTCAGATACACCAACTATCTGGACAGTAAAATCCACATCTGCAGGTGAATCATGAAGAGTAACACTTACATGATAAACTATATCTGGGCGCAGTTTTGAGGGAGCAGATATTGTATAAAAAGGAGAAGTCCTCTGACATGAAATTCTGAAATGATAATAATACATCAATATTAATAAGACATGAAACTTAACTATAAAAATAAAATTTGAAAAAAAAAAGTTCTAAGCCATAACTTAAGGCCCCTGTCCTCGCTCGAGGAAATGCTCGCCAGCTAATGCTATTCCTATGGGGAAGCATTTTTCTACTAACTCTTTCGCATTTTGACATTTTTGAATACTTTTTTTTTTGCATTGGATAGCTGAGATGCATGCCAACAGCGCACCTTTTTTACTTTTTCGATTTTAGTTGCAGATATTTTTTACAAAGTTAGTTTCACTTTCAAAACCGGTTTCGAAACTGAAAGTGCTTTAAAAAAATATCTGCAACCAAAATCGAAAAAGTAAAAAAGGTGTGCTGTCAGCATGCACCTCAGCTATCCAATGCAAAAAAAATTATTCAAAAATGTCAAAATGCGAAAGAGTTATTAGAAAAATGCTTCCCCATAGGAATAGCATTAGCTCGCAAGCGTTTCTTCAAGCGAGGACAGGGGCCTTAAACAGGAATTTTAAAAAATCCAGAGAAACCTACAAAGTTTCTCTTTTAAAAAATCTAGAGAATTTCTCAGTAAAACAACTAAAAAATCACATGCGCTGGGTTATTTTAAACCCTGAATTTAAAAAAAAAGTACTTTTTCAGTGTCTGAGAACAAATTTCTCAATAAGCAAGTTTTCCTTTTGCCAATAATGTGTAACAGAAAGTTTGAGCATAAGTTCAGATTAAAAAAAAAATAATAATAATAAAATAAAAAAAATATTTTAAGTTTAAGTGATGTTATATTAAACAAAGAAACTGCAGTAAAGACAGAAATAGGTACAAAAGACATAATATGACACTTAAGCAGTATTAAATAATATTTCTATTACAATAGATAAAGTAAGGGTAAATCAAATAAAGTATGGTATGAAGAATCAGATAATCATGAATATGTAAAGTGGTTCTTTAAGTTTGAAGTTATGGCTAAATCTATTTAAAATTAAATTGAAATATAGTAGATATATTTTTTGAAAACAATGTATAGATTCTCCCCTTGCCTAAGTATTCAAGTCTAAAGAAAAAATAAGTACAATGATCTTAAAATAATGATAAAAAAAATAATCAATCTTAATTGCAACATTATTTAGCAACAGCGTTATGAATTATACCTTTCTTTTTTCTTTTAACTTTTTTAATACCTATCTCTATCTGTATAGCTATAATGCAGATTGCGAGCCAACAAACTACTTTTAAAAAACGTAATTAAAACTCATTCATATAATATTCAGATACCATAAAAAGTAAAAATACATCTTAAATCTAACCTATAATTGCGTAAACATAATACTATATCTTTTAAATTTTACGATTATTCAAAGAAATATATTTAGCATAGCATAAACTTAACTGGTTGATTTCAGAAAAATATTCAATGCCAAAATCAGAATGCAATTGTAAAATGAAAGATTTGAAAAACATAAGAAAGGATTTCATTAAAAATCACAGAAAAATTTACAAAATATAGCTTCATTTTGCAAGCAAAACTAATTTTCAAATAAATAAAAATATAAACAGTTTATAAAGAAAAACTTACTTTAAAATAATGCAACAAAAGAGTATAAACAGAGGAGGAGTTTGTAGAAGCATTGTGTTCTGCAACAAAAGATAAAATTGTAAATAAATAAATAAAGTTTAAGTCAGCCACAAGCAATCATAATTAATAAATACATGATCGCATAGCTTTAAAATATAACTGCTTTTTAATGAGGCTGATTTTTTCTGAGGCTACAGTACACAATTAGTATTAATCTCAGTGTCATTATCGTAGATATTGAATTAATAATATTTATTTTTTGTTTTTTTCACCGCGCCAGCATGACGTAAGAAATAGTTTCTTACTCAACAAGCAATTGTTTGAAACGGATGTGTTAATTCACATGAAGAAAATCTTATACTGTTAAACAAATATATACATAACAGCATTTTTAATAACTTACGTTCTTTAAAAAATGTAAAAAGTGGTAATTTTTTACTTTATTTGTAACATATGACACACATTTATGTTTTAAAATCCATTGTTTACGTATGATGCTGCCACTTACGAAAGAATATTTTTGTCGCCCACTCTTTAACAGTCACGTGATCCATCATTTCTCAATCCACAAAAAGTTGACACAATCACAGTATTCTTTTAATCATTAAAATGAAAATGCTGACAATCAGAGTTTCTGTATAAATATGGTTCACCGCACCCACTTTCCCCATATTCATTCAAAGAAAAATCTCGTAATGAAATTTAAGTAATTTAGTTTCGGTTTTGTTATGATTAGAGTACGTTTATATGAGAGTAGCAACAGATTTTGCTCAATTTTGTAAGAAATCTTGTGATAATTTGCATATAATTCTTCTTTAAAATGTATAAACAAGAACCTGAATCTGAATATAAGAATAATTTTAAATTCACAAAAATATGACTGGATTTTTCACAAAGCGAAAAACTGTTCCCATTTTCAAAAAAACAGAGTAAACCTCAGAGTAAACATAGTAAATAGAGGGAGAATTCCCCCAGTGTTTCTTCAGCCAAGGTAAGAATCACGTGACTCCAGGCAAGACCGTTTCCGGTCATCGTAGTAATAGCATTGATGCGACTAAAAAATATCATGGTATCAAGTTGTTGTGCCTATGGATGCACAGAGAGACAAAGCAAAACAAGTTCTGTTACTTTCCATCGGTATGTATTTATTTTTTATTACTTTTTTCAATATTTAAAGGACTTTAAAAATGTATCATTCCAACTATTATACCGTTTACTCTTATTATCATGATAAAAATAGAAAACATTTTACGTTTAATAACTTATGTATGTAATAATGCTATTTACTATCATCCAGTGTCATCAATTTAAATATTAAAAGTGTAAATTTGATTAATTTGAATTAATTTGAACCGTAATAAGAACATTTCTTATTACGGTGCTTGGCGATACATTTTTATCGCCAAAAGAAACTTGTTTTCATTGCTTTAAAACGTAAACACTTGCGTTTTTTATTTTTATTTTTATTTTAAATAAATTTTTGCTTTAAATGAATCGCATCTTTACTCTCTTGTTAGTTATTTCGCGTGAGTTCATATATCTTTAAATTTTAAAATTTGAAATTAATGCAGTTGTTTGAAATAAATACAACTTTCTAATATCATTTTATAATTTTTAATTGAAGTTTCTGAGAAAAAATGCACGACTTTGTTTTATATTTTGTCATGTTTTAAGAATTCTTTTTAATTAAAATTAAATTTGTGAAATATTTTAAAAATTATAATATTAAAATTATTAATAAAAAATGATGGTTGGAACGGTATATTGAATTTATTCTTTTTATGTAACAAACATTTAATGAAACAATGGTTATTTATTTATTTATTTATTAAGTCCTTTTTTTCGACTTGTACTTGTCTTATATTCTTTGTGGCTCTTTCTCACTTATTAAATTCAGTTAAGGGATTTTAAAAAAGTATACTAAATTTAATTTTTTTAAGTAATTTCTTTGCTTACTTGTTTATATATGTATACTTTTGCAGGCATTAACATTTAAATTTGCCAACATATTATACATTTTTATTATCATTATATACTTTTAAAAAAGTATCATTTATAAAATACTATTTTAATTCATTTTATGTATAGCTTTCCAAAGCATGAAGACAGAAGAAAAATCTGAGAAATGAAATTACGAAGAGAAAATTTCAAAACTACAAATTCTTCAGTGGTGTGCTCGAAACATTTTACTCCCGATTGCTTTGACAGAGAAAAATTTGGTGGTATATAGTTGGGAAAAAAAAAAAAAAAAAAAAAAAAAAAAAAAAAAAAAAAAACTGCTGTACCAACATTATTTGATTTTCCCAAACATCTGATTGAAAGAAAGGTTTTACGCAAGCCCTTAATTAAGAAAACACCTTTACTGACCTCAAAATAAAAACTGTTCTATCACGTCAATCTTAAATGAGATTCAATTACCTTGAAAATTGAAATTATCTTTAATAATTTTGTTACAATTAAATAACCTTTAAATATTTTTGTTATCATTAAATAAGGCGGTGATTATTATTTTAAAAAAATAGTAGTACATCCCGTAGGTAACAATGTGGCACTCCTCATTTAAAATTTATTTTATTGAATAGGCACATTTTATTTTAATAGAATAAAAATTTTGTAATAATTATTATGCAAATATGTTTTTAACATTAAAAAATTCTTATTAGTAGTCCCTGGGAATTCAGAGTATGGATTTAGTGTATCGTGAGGTTCTGAAGATTGGCAATTGCTGATATAAATGAATTAAACATGGCTGAATAAATTTTGTTTTTTAATTCTATCGTTTCTAAAAGTGAAATTTTGCATTTTGGACTTTTTCGAACTAATTTGTGTGCATTTATGCAATTTGTTTTATAAAATAATTTCAGTATATGTTAAAATAGTGCATTAAATTATTTGTAAATTTCCATCCTGAAGAAAAGTTGCATATAATATTATCTGTGTAAGTTATGATCATTAATGAATTATTCAGTTAAACTTTTGGCGTTGAAAAGCATACAATTAATTGTATGTGTTGTTATAGATGTGTTTGTTTAGAAAGAAAAACAATAAACATTTTGTGAATTTAGAAAATTTAAAGTTGATGTTTATTTTTAATTAAAATGCCCTTTATTTAATATCAGCATTTAAAAATAAAATAATTATCAAATTGTTTAATTTTTTGTTTTTAATTTCCAATAAAAGTTTGGCTTGTTTGTTAATTTGATGTAATAATAAGCAAATAATTCATCACTTAAACTTTCTTTCTCTCGAAATTTCATCTTTCTTCCTCCCCCTTTTCAGCCTCTGATCTTCCAGCACACAAAGTTAAACTTCTTAACCAATTTCTTTATTTTTTTTCCCGCCTATTTGTACTTTGTATTAACAATAAAAAATTAATTATGGCATTAAATTAAATATAAACAAATCCATGTAAAAGATTGAAAACTGAACAAAAATATATACATTTGAATGATAAAAAAAATTAAGCATGAAATAAATAAACATTAGCATAAAAATCCAACGTACATTCGGATTTCTTTTACTACTGATTTGTATTTCTGTCAACTCTCAAGTGTCTGAATGACAGCATAAAAATACTGCACTCCTGCCAAGAGCTACGATAAAGAGACAAATCTAGCATTACTTCTGGCAACCATTCATCGCCAAATGCCTGGAGTCACGTGGGTCATCCTGGCAGCATTTCTTACTGCAAGAAGCAATGGGAATTCTCCCTCTATTTACTATGTTTACTCTGAGGAGTAAACAGTCCTGAAAGGTCCTGGATAGGTCGCTATCAAGTTGAAAAATCGTCAAGTTAAAATATTTTTAAAATCTGTAAAACACAGCGAAATGCAAAAATGTACACTTCTGAATGAAACGCTGTTTTGCTAAAGTGGAAAATCTGTCTAAATCCCTTCACTTAAAAATAAATAAATAAATAAAATAAAATAAAATATATATATTTTTTTTAATTTGTTGTAATAATAAATAAATTATATATATAAATTCCCCGCTCTCCAAAATTTCAGATTCCCTGTTGCCTCTTTCCTAAGGAACAGGGTTTTAAGCACTTAAAATTGAATTTTATTAAATTAATTTCCTGAGAAATCGACCCTTTACAAGCACTTAGCTTTGTAAGATTTTCTAAGAATTTGTAGAGAATTCGTAAGATTTTCTAAGAATTTGTAAAGAATTTGCAAGATTTTAAAAGAAAAACCAGTTATTCACAGCACTCTGTAAAATAATCTTACATGATTAATCAGCGTAATCCATTTTTTATTTAAAAAAAGAAAGAAAAAATGGCCCAGTTAAATTGATGGCATTGAGCTCATAAGCTATTCTCACTAATTGTGTGTTATACGCTTATTTCAAAGAATAATAGTTCTCGAAAAATAAAGAAATTGACAAAAGAAAAAAACATTTAGCTAAATTAAGAAAGGATTGTTCCTCCACCTTATAGATAACCAATGAACTTCCAAATCTAATCAGGGAAGCACCTTATCAAAATAAAAATAAACCATATACCAAATTTGAAGCAAATCAGATAGTTCTGCATGAAAAACCCATGTATCTAAATTAAGGGAGGATTAGACCCGTTCCTCTATTTATATTTCATCAATGAACCTTGAAATCTAATCAGCAAAGCACTTTGTTAGAATAAACCGTTACATCAAATTTGAAGCAAATTAGATAGTTCTGCATAAAAACTCATTTATCTAAATTGATGGAGAAATGCGAGCCGTCTTTTTCCCTTTTATACTTTACTAATGAACCCCAACGTTAATCAGGGAAGCGCCTTATCAGGATGAAACTGTATGCCAATATTGAAGCAAATCGGATATTTCTATCAAGAGTTATCGTGTTATGTACATACATAACAAAACCTATTCGCACATTAACACTCAGACTTTGATAGCCTGTGAGCACAATTCAAAGGAATGTTGTTTTATCCTTGATTTTCTCCATTAATAAAGAAGGAACATTACCATATTTCTCACGGAGGAAAAAAATCTCATCCAACGCGGTCCACACACACATACACACACTCACAAAAGAAAAAAAAAAAAAAAAAAAAAAAAAAAAAAGCAGCTTTAATTCAATTTGAATCGGCAGAAAAAAAATTGAACGAACCTGTCATAGGAAGAATATAATGTTCAAGACCGACCAAACTTAAAAAAAAAAATAAATAAATAAAAAAATATATATAAAATAATAATAATAATAATAATAATAATCCTTCTATAGTAAAAAAAACTAGCCTTAAAAGGAATGACTCCTGGAATGATGCTGATGTGGAAGATTTCCGGAACTAACGAATCCGGGTTGTCCACTCCTTCCATGAGTCAGGAAAATCAGGAAAGGGCTCCGTCTATGCATCGCCATATGGGTTACCATAAAGAGAGGAAAGGTTACCATCGCCAACATCGCCAAGTTTGTCGCCAACTTGGCAATATATCGCCAAATTTGGCGACCAAAATTAGTTGTCAAAAGTGACGCCAACTTGGCGATAACTGTAATATTTCGCCAAATTTTTAATTTCTTTACAACACCAGTCGTTTGATACATCATTTGAGAGGTTTGCAACTGCTTATTCATATAATGGATGTCTTGTGTGTTATCCCCCATTCTGCTCCCCAGGGGGGACATATTTTTATTTTCTTTACAACACCAGTCGTGTTACACAAGATTTGAAAGGTCTGCAATTGCTTATTCATATTATGGATGTGTTGTGTGTCATCTCCACTCTGCCCCCCAGGGGGGGCACATTTTTAATTTCTTTACAACACCAATTGTGTGACACATCATTTGAGAGGTCTGCAACTGCTTATTCATATTATGGATACCTTGTGTGTAACCCCCCCCCTCTGCCCTCAGAGGGGGCGCATTTTGTAATTTCTTTACAACACCAATTGTGTGACACATCATTTGAAAGGTCTGCAACTGCTTAGTCATACCATGGGTTATTGGCGAGCGCAGCAAGCAGGGGCAGACAATAATTTTGAATCGCGAAGCGATTACGCGGGGGGTTGGCGAGCATAGCGAGCAGGGGGGCGGGGCCGGTCCTAGTTAAATAAAACAAAATAAAACTTTTCCGAATTTCCGCGTGAAAGAAGAATAACTATTCAAGGCAACACCGACGCAAACATCAATAGCATGTAATAGCGTCGTTGTTGCTCAAGGAAGGGTAAAAAAATGTCTTTGTCACGTAATCAAAATCGCTTATAACCGTCTATGCTTCGACCAATAAGGAGAGGGATGAATTCCAAAATTGAGTGTATGGAAAATAAGGTATCGCGAAGCGATTCCATGGGGTATTGGCGAGCGCAGCAAGCAGGGGTAGCCTACAACTTGGAATCGCGAAGCGATTACGCGGGGGGTTGGCGAGCGTAGCGAGCAGGGGGGCGGAGCCCCCCTAGTACTTTAAGAAAAAACTATTTCACTTCCAGATTTGGAATTTAATATGATAATTTAAATTCATGTCTAGATGCGTGATCTAGACATTAAAATATCGTTTTGTAAACAAATAAAAAATACAATAACACCATTAAATCCGAGGCATTTAGCGACAATGAATTTGGCAAGGCGATGAATAGTTTCTTCTGATAGTATCACATTTTTCATATTTTTGGTTACTGTTAAATCTATTACTCATATTTATTAGGTGCGTTCGTAATTACGTAAATACGTAGCACCTACATTCGTAGATCAATCTGTCCGTCTGTTTGTCCGCATATAACAAAGCAAAAACTACTCAACCGAATCATTTGAAATTTAAAATACTATATAATTATTACATATTACATAATTTTGTTAATCATTTCAGATTTTATGAAAATCGGATGTATAGTTAAATTACAGGGATAATCAAAAGTATTCCGTTACATTACGGTCAATAGGAAAAAATAATTTCAAGTGCATTATAATGATGTTACACTTTTTCGAACATAATACAATTCATATGCATCTATGAAAAGTATGCATTCTGTACAATCTGCGGTGCAAAAAATATTTTTTATTAATATAATGAGCCCCACAAAAGTATTCTATTACATAATGTTACAAGAGGAAAATTTTGTTTGGAGTGCGTTTTAATTACTTTAAAAACTATTTCACATTTTATGAAATTGATATACGTTGCTGAGATTTACTACAAGTTAATTCCTCTATAATAGAAAGCATTTAGTATTTACAGGGACACACAAAAGATTTCGGATACTGTATTGTATCCGAAGTACCGTATATTTTAAAAAGTTTGTCAAGCTAGATCGCACTTTATTTACTACGGCTGATGAGGAATTTCCAACTTGTTTATTTTATTTTAAAGCCCCCTCATTTTTAATTCTCGTGACACCTTTTGTATATGATGTAACGTGAAAAGAAATTGTATTTTTACTAGTTTGAATATATTTTATGAAAGAAGGTAAATAGTTTTACCGTTAAATAAATTATTGGTGTATAAGAAGTTAATTGACTTCATTTCATACATTTTAAATTGATAATTGGCATCCACATTATATTCCAAAATCGGGTTGTTAAAATATTTTTGCATATTTTTGAACGCTTCAATTAAACATTTGTGGCATCCGCAACAGGATAGTTATTACGAGTTTTGAGCATTTTTTTTAGATTGCTGTAACCAATGTATTATTATTACTAGTATTAAAAAATGCTCTGACGAGCACCAGAAAAGGTTAATATGTTTTTAAAGTATGAAAAAGTGTTTGACAAGAGCTTCTAATTGGAAAAGAGAAAGGACAAGGGGTCCCTTCTTGGCTGCAATTCACTGTCAATGCCAAATTTGAAAAAATCATATTTGCGCTTTTCCCATATAAAAGAAATCAGTCACTGTTACGATAAAATTGTGTAGTGTAAAGGCATAATTAGAAAAGACGAAGGGTGATTAAACATGAATGTAAAGCAAAATAGGGCCAAAAACCATAGTTCCCGCAGCCAGTGTGGAATTCAGACAC
The DNA here is from genome assembly GCA_964019185.1 of Maratus speculifer. Classification (NCBI taxonomy): domain Eukaryota; kingdom Metazoa; phylum Arthropoda; class Arachnida; order Araneae; family Salticidae; genus Maratus; species Maratus speculifer. Next base: position 291,881,544 of record OZ025296.1, read on the forward strand.
TTTTCTCCGGGGGGGGGGGGTCTTCTGTGGCTTTAATAGAATAGAGTTCTAAGGGGATCATACTTTTTTACCATTAAAAACACAAAATCTCAAATTTTATTGGGAGGGGGGGGGCATTTGATACCTTCGGGAGGGAATGTCCCCCCGGCCCACCTCCTGCATTCAACACTGCCTGCAGCGTATCACATTCACGTAGTCCCACCATAAACTGTCGCAGTGTAAAACAGCACAGAAAACTGATTTGTAGTGCAGTCGATGCAGAGTCAACAATGCAGTTAACATGTAAAGCACGATTGAAAGTTTTACGCAGATTTCTTTTATATGGAAAAAGCGCAAATATGATTTTTTCAAATTTGGCATTGACAGTGAATTGCAGCCAAGAAGGGACCCCTTGTCCTTTCTCTTTTTCAATTAGAAGCTCTTGTCAAACACTTTTTCATACTTTAAAAACATATTAACCTTTTTTGGTGCTCGTCAGAGCATTTTTTAATACTAGTCATTTAAATTTTTTGATAATTATATATTGAATATTAGAAAACCTCATTTGCTTTTAAATATGCCCAGTACTTTTTCTTATTTCGCTCAATATTAAACTATTTAATAAATGGACAAAATACGTGAAAAAACGAAATTAATTTTAATTTATTCATACAGAAATTGACAGATTCAATTAATTTTAGATAATACATATTTTATAGAAAAATAATGCGAATAGAAATTTTTATTCTTTTCGCATAGGATTTGTGGCATTCTTATCTACCTGTTTTAAAAATCAGATGTTATAAATCCTTACTAATATTGTAAATCGGAAAGTGAGTTTGTTTGTTTGTTTGTTTGTTCCGCTTTCACGCCGTAACTACTGAACCGATTGCTTTGAAATTTTGCAGACGTAAAGTTAGAAGTCCGGATTAAATAATAGGGTACTTTTTATCCCGGAAAAAATTGATATTCCCGAGGGAAAACAAAAATATAGTTTGCTTGATGGATGGATTGGAGATGGCGCTGTGTGTCGTTTAAAACAAGATAAAATATTGCAAACGAATATAAACATGTAAATTTAGAAGCTAAATGATACGATAATGAATCCTCGAAAATGAGGAATTCCCGAGGGATGATGTACTATTTGTTTTATCGTCTAAAATGTTTTTTTTTACATCTACTTATCCTGAAATAACTATAAGTCAACGAATTACTAATTGGCATAAGTATTAGTTACGTTATTTAGTTCTTGAGGTATGCGATAGATAGCGCTGGGTGTTTTTAAAACGTGGTAACGATGTGCAGTAGCTGTATAATAGTTAGGTTAGGTTAGTTTAGTGCTTTTTTTCTAGGTAGATATCTAAAGTAGTTATTGTTTTTTCGATAGGTAATTACGTCGCTTTGTTCGTCGTTTAGATTGTTATAGTTTAGTTTGGGATTTTAGTTTAGTTTAGGTTTATAGTTTACTCATATTTTCACAATGCCTCGCAAACGTAAATCTAATTTGTCGAGCACTTCATCTAACGCTCGGGCAATGAAAATTGCCCGATCTCAAGAATCGTCTCTCCATGTTGAATTAAGAAGGCGCGAACAAGCAGAGCGTCAGGCTGCTTCGAGAGCTGCTAAGTTACCATCTCAGCGCCAGCAAAGACTTGAGGAGCAAGCCGCTCGCCAAGCTTCTTTGAGGGCTTCTGAGAATGATATTCGTACTCAAGTCCGTTTATCGCAACAGGCTCAACGTCAGCATGGTCAGCTCTATGTAGCGTGTTCCCGGGTTTCCAGTGCCCAAAATCTGCATGTTTTTGCTCCACAAGGGAAAACATATAATATAGTGTACCATTCAGTTTTGGTTTAACAACTAATCGTATCCAGCGTTACATCGCGCTTCTTACATTTTTCCGTGGAAATGAGAAGTTTTCTTATAGTTGTGCTTTATACCGCAATATAACCGAATTCCACGCGGGCGGAAAGCTAGTATCAAATATTTCCGCCATTAGCGCGATTTTTGTGATCATGGCACCCAAAGGTCGCTAAACATAAATTTATAGTCAATGCACATAAAAACGAGTTTTCCCATTTAAATTTTTAAAAAAATTAAGTAAAATATTTTTATTTCTCTTTCCTGATATCTATTGGAATGGCTTATTCCAATTACTGAATAATATTCTAGGACATTTTCAGGGAAATAATAGGTTAAGTTATGGGGCACGGTCGTTGCAGCAACTGAAATCCAGATAATTATTATCGATTTTCTTTTACTTAATCGATGCCATTTTCTCAAACAAATTCAAAGTTTTTACCCGCGTGAAAAACGAGATAAAAAAATAAGCAACGCGCTATGGAATTTTTATAGTAATTTTTTCGGGATAATTATGAAATATTTCAGTATCATGTTGTTTTTGTACATATTCTAGATATTTATATTGACTTTTTTTTACATTTGATTCTTTAAAATCCAGAATTTTTCCTTTTAAAAAGAAAACCTATTACTCGCAATTTAATTTTAAAAAATTCCTGTATTGTTTATTTTTAACTGAACAATATTACCTAATTTTCTATATTTAGAAACTAAGTTTATTAAAATCAAAGCTCATTTTTGTAATTTTTATTATTTCTTGATTTTTTTTTTTTTTTTTTTTAATGCTCATAAAATCACTTTAGTTTTAAAAGTAACACTATACTGGTTCGTTTATTTCGTAGTTCAAGATTGCCAATCATTTATAAAAATGGCATTTTGGCGCGCTTTGAAAAAAAAAAAAAAAAAAAAAAAAAAAAAAAAAAAAGAATATGCCAATTTAATTTTTATCTGCAGACAGATAATACACAAGATCCGTGAAATCATACATAGTTTTTTTTAAACAATTGTAAGAATATTTATCAGAATTATTCAAATTCTCAAAAATATGAATTCAAAAAGAAAAATGGTTAGGTATTTATATGAGATAGATCGCCAAAAATAATTTTTAATTGCCAATTTTATTTACAGTTACTGATTTTGTTAAAAGAAAATAATTTAATATTTTTTAATACAGAAAATTATTAAAAAGATAAATAATATCAAATAAATTAGTAAATGTTATTATTAAAAATTTGTTATTATATTAATTAAAAAAAAACTATCGCCAAACTATAAGTGCCAAAAATGGATGATCGTAAATGTCGCATGAGTTATACCAAATAATAATAATGTCGTTATACCAAATGAGTACTACTTGATCATACCGTCGACCAATTTCGCCAAATTATAGAAAACTGTAAACTATTTAACATCAAATGCGACATTTACGATCATCCATTTTTGGCATTTAATCTTATAGTTTGGCGATAGTTTTGTTATTAATGTAATAACAAATTTTTAATAATAACATTTACTAATTTGTTTGATATTATTTATCTGTTGGTACTACTTGGTTTTCCCGTCGACCAAAAAGCAGTCGCCAAACTATAGGATTAAATGCCAACAATGGATGATCGGGAATTTCACATTCAATGACATTAAATACGATACGCGTGTTTAAAACGTAATTTGGTGATTTTTATTTAGACTTTTTGTTTGTATTTTTAATAATATTCTACTAGTTATTTGTTGTTTCGTTATTTAAACCAAAAATTATGTCAGTAGGTATAATTTGGCTATTAGTTTGGCGATTTATATAATTTTGCGAAATTGGTCGACGGGATAACTAAGTAGTACTAAAAACAATTTGGTACTTCTCTACCATCCCGTCGACCAATTTCGCCAAATTATACATATTGACATAATTTTTATTTTAAATAAGGAAAAAAACAAATAATTAGAGGAATATTAATAAAAATTCAAATAAAAAACGAAATTAAAATCACTTAATGACATTTTAAACACGCGTATCGTATTTAATGTCATTAAATGTGACATTCACGATCATCCATTATTAGCATTTAATCTTATAGTTCGGCGATAATTTTTTGGTCGACGGGATAACCTAGAAGTACCAACAATTTATATAATTTTAAAAAATAAAATAATAATAATAAAAAAATATTAAAACATAAACAATTATAGCTGGGTTACCATATCAGGTAAAATAACGTCATTTTGGCGCCAGTGAGATACCTCGGTGCAGGAGCTTTCGAAAAGAAAATTGCACCCGGGGCAAAGTTTCTATTTGGCGCCCCCCCCCCCCCCCCAACATTTTCTTGTAACTGGCTAAAAGTGACGTTGGTAATATATATTTGGTGCCCGCTAAATTTCAGCGCTCGGGACAACGACCCCCTTCGTCTTCTCCCCCCCCCCCCTTCTTTCGCACGGCTTTATCTCGTTGCATGCATGACATCTGTGCCAAAACAAAAATGTGGAAAAAACAATCATTGTTATTTATACGTCTTTTTCCCTACTAAAGTAATTTGAAAAAAACTTTAAAAAGGTGCAATTAAATTATTTTACAATATGTGCGTATGTGGAAAATATTTACACTAAAATTTAAATATAAAAAGATAGAGAGAGGGAGATCATACGTATTGCGAATATCGCTCCGGCTTATGCTTTTTTGGCTTAAAATCGTATTGTTTGGCGACAAAAGTAAATTCAAACACTTAATTAAACAAAGGATATATAATTAACAGTTAGAGCCTTTTTTAAAATTGATTCTGTGATTTTCTTATTTAAGATACATAATGGAAGAATTTAAAAAAAATGAATAAAAGAGTTATTTACGTTTTATCTAATGAAATTTTTTTAGATGTTTTTTCTTGTTAATCAGGCACGAAAGAGATAAATAGCCAAATATTATATCAATCAAAATTTTCTTTTACATTGAATTTATTTTTAACCATTTTTTTTATTTTTTTAATTTATTTTTGTTTGAATTAAATATTTGGCTTGCATATGTATATATGCTATTACATAGGTATATACATGTGCATATGTAAAATCGTGTCCCAATTTGGCGATTTTCGAAAATCACGCTTTGGCGAAGGGAGTTTTGCAATCGCACCGGTTACATGCGTCAAATGTTAAAAAAATATACGATGTTTATATAAATATTTTATGTATATACATTTTAGATATATTTCTATATATACGTGTAATTATATATAGCGATATACATATATAAATATGTAATTCATACACCTGTAAATAAATACTATATACTTACATATATATTTTATATTTTTATATATTTTTGTGTGTCAAATTTAAACAAAAGCTACAAATTTTTCCGAAAAAAATATGCTAAATGCAAAAAAATACAAAAATAAAATAAAATAAATAGCTAAAATTAATTCCAGTAGTAAAAAAGCAACGCCAAAGGCAATCGCATCGATTCATTTAATGGGAAAAAAAAAAAAAAAAAAAAAAAAAAAAAAAAACAGGATATGGAATTTTTTTTCCAAAAAATCCACCGGGTAGTTTTTAAAATCATTCTGGCCAAAGTTTTGAGACTTACTGCTTTATAATCTCTATAAATAAAAGGAATTCCGAGGATAATTAATTAATTAATTAATTGAGGCACAGGGGAAAGCAAATCTTGGCAATGCGCCAACTCGGTCCAGAGGAAGCAAATCTTGGCAATGCGCCAACTCGGTCCAGAGGTATAAAAGCAAGATAGAAAAAAACGCGCAGGTCTGTGCATTCAAGTACAACCACCCATATGTATATGCTGAAAGTTTGTTCTGACGCTCACCCGACGCACGTGGAGTGCCGATGGTCCGGGAAGCGTACCATACACATAAATTATTAAATAAACCTTCAAATTAAGCCCGGCGAAGCGGGCTGGGTATGCTAGTATGTGTATATAAATATGATAAGACAATGTATCAAACCACAGTGTGTAACTATTTTCCATTTTTTAATATAATTCTGCATTTACAAAATCCTTGAATGCACTGCCCACACATACAATTTAGAAAATGTTTCATTTTCATATTCTTTAATCTTTAGAAATCCACAAAGAAAACATTCAGTATTGTATATTGTACTCACAAAAAATAAAATCGCAAAAATTCCATAGCGCGTTGCTTATTTTTTTATCTCGTTTTTCACGCGGGTAAAAACTTTGAATTTGTTTGAGAAAATGGCATCGATTAAGTAAAAGAAAATCGATAATAATTATCTGGATTTCAGTTGCTGCAACGACCGTCCCCCTTAAGTTATCTTCCTTGGAGAAAGTCGCTCGAAATACAGCCTTAATAGATTTATGTCAAACCAAGGATGAAAATATACTGAAAATTCATTTCTAGTATTATTTGTAAAATTGACATTGAAATCACCAGCTGTAATAAAATTTTTATATAATATACAGTGGAACCTCAGTTCACGATCCATTCTTGTATCTGAATTTCTATAATGTGATATAAATTTTTTGGGCGCTCTATCTCAAGAACTAATGCATGTGATTAAAAAAATTATATTCAGGCAACGCCGACTATATTGTACCGGCCAAGCCATTTCGCGAAAAACCGCCGAAAAAGTGAAGCTAGATTCAGCTTCAAACCTTGAACCATTTCATTGAACCATGTGTAAGTCCACGTGATGCAAACCCTGCCCAAATTAGCATTGAATAAGCTGCTTTCTGTTCTGTGCACATGTTTGCACACGTGTCATGGTTTTGGTTCAGGGTTTACATGATTGGTCTGAATAACTTAGGCAAAGTATCAGCGTCCTCTGGCGGGAGACTTCCTACATTAATCTCAAATAGACAGGCCTTTAGTTCTAGTGGGCCATGATTCAGGTAATCCCTGATATAAATTGATGCTGTTTACATTTTGATTTAAATCGTTCAACAAATGGCTTAATCGTGTTGCATTTTTCATTATTTTCGCCGTAGTTCTATCTCGAGAATTAACGCACGGATTTTTATCAAACATCAAATTCAGTTAATCTTTATATGAATTGGCTTTGTTTACGTTTTGGTTTCAATAACCAAACACATGGCACTGCTATGCTGAATTGTTCCGATTACCACAATATCTCTATCGCAGGAATTAATGCACAAATTTTCATCAAATTGAGATTTAGGCACACTTTGATTTATATTATTGCTCATTGCGTGTTTTGGGTAAATCTCCCAACAAGTGTCGCATATATGCTGTATTTTTCCCGATATCCGCAACAGTCCTATTTCAAAAACTAATGTTCGGAATTTCATGTCTTTAGAATCCTCACGGTGAGCATATGACTGTCATTTGATTTTGGCACTGTAATAATGAATTTTGACGTATTAAATGCATGAGATAGAAAATAGTTTTGGGGTTACCATATCCGACTAGTTCTTTATCATCAGAGTAATCGACGGTTCATCTACACCGTATTGTTTAGCTATTTTGATTACACTATCATCGTTCTTAAGTTTTGTCACTACTTCTTTTCATAATTGATCAGTAATTCGATTAAGCTTCTTACTACTGCTATCACTAAACGCTTTTCAATCTTAGAAGTCATAATAAAAGCTAAAATTTTCGCGAAACTGATTAAAATTAAAACAATAAGTTAAATTTTTTACTGTACTGAAGGTCACAAAGCACTCTGATACACACTTTACTCCAAACTTGACCTATAACAAGAGTTATGTGAGGGTTGCCAACTGAACTATTCGACAGCTTTGGTCGCGAATCGAGTTATCCTACGCCGAAAGAGTAAAATTTTGATCACTGAAGTTGGTCATAAACCGAACTTGTCAAAAACAGAGGGGGCCGTAAACCAAGGTTTTACTGTTTTTTGACCGATAAGTTTGCAAATATGGCATTATTTATATATTCAGTGGCGATGATCATTGTGTAACTTGGCGATTTAGCCGATTAAATTTGCGATTTTAAAGTAGCGTTTGTTAATAACGGAAAATTGAGAATTTCTATTAGAAAAATTAGGATAATTACTATAATTTTTATGCACGGTTTTAAGTAAACTCTGATTTTTTTTCATAATTTGAAATTTAGTACATTTGGAAATGGAAGGGAGAGGGAAAGTATATCTTTGCAATGCTTTTTCGACAATATCTCAAACAAAAATACTTTCAAATGCCAATAATTGCTGATCGTAAATGTTACATTTACTTCATACCATCACAAAAGTTTTTTACATCACCATGTGTTTTTTTCATTTGATGCTTTCCTGGCACAGATGCCATATATGCACGACATTGTGCGATATTCTTCTGACGCCAATTTCGCAAAAGCTTAGTTTTCAAACTTTAATTACATACATATATATTAAGGTACTACTTACAAGGAAGGTCTCCATACGGGCATACTCAGAAAAATCTGAAAAAATTACAGAATGTTCTTCTCATATAGTTATATATGTTTATAAAAAAAATTTCGGCGGAACCTCCTTATAACGTTCGTAAAAAAATAATAAAAATCTCGTTTATTTGGCGATTTATCTCCGGTTGGCGGAAAAACGAAATTTTGAAAAATACGCTTTTACGCTTCGAATCCTTTTTAAAGAAAAAACTTTCTATGTTCAATTTATTTAAATAAGTTTAAGTAATTTTAGTTTTGCATTTTTACTTTACTTTAAGTGTAATTTTGACAGATACGTTTATATGTACTTATAACAAAATGAAATTAATATATTTTATCATTTAAAACACAATTTAAATTGATTAAAATTGTTCCAAATTGAAAAATACACTGTTAAAATCTGCTGCATTTTGTTGCAACGCTATCCCCTGCTTGTATAGAAAACGGTTACTTGGCCGTGAAATGGAGCCTTCTCATTGGTTGGAACAGAGATATTATATACAAGCGGTGGAGTGCGTTGCAGCAAAATGCAGCAGATTTTTAACAGTGTATGACACGGTCCATTCACCGTGCTATGGAGCATTCTCATTGGTCAGAAGAGAGATATTCTACAAAAGTAGTGGAGTGACGTTGCAGTAAATGTTGCAGATTTTTAACAGTGAAGTCAATTAAAATCAATTTTCAGATTCGTTAAAATCGTCTGCTTTTGGCGAGGAAATGCACTGCTCGCCAAATCCCGCGTCGCTTTCAGCTTGTGAAAACACTCTTCACGAAGACATTCTGGCACCAGCAGCCGCTCATTTTCAGAACATTCTTTTATTTATTTATTTTTCTTTCTTGTGCAAACTAAACGCTCATTGGTTATTTTTACGATCTTTTTTATTAATGTTCTTTTTGTACCTTTCAGATTTCGATGTAGTCAGATTAAGAATAATGATCAAGAAACATGTAATATCTGTGCGCGCGTGTGTAAACAATCAACTTTTCTTTTTTGTGTGTTTACGTTTTGTCTCTTATTTTTGATGTGGATTTTTTGTCTTTGAAGACGGCCAAGAATTTAGATTCGGACCACCGTGCATCCCTCAAGAACCCTCAAGAAAGGTAGGAAATTTTTATATTATTATTTTAAGAATATTTTTCTAATGAAATATCGAATTTGAAATTAACATGGCATCCCTGTCGCGGGATGTACGGTGGTAATATATTTTGAAACAATTAAGATTTTGAATTTTGAAATAAACTAATTAAGTAGAGAAAAAGAGAAAAAAATGGCTGAAAGTTTAGAAACACTTAAAAAAAGAAGAACAATTTTTCGATCGGCTGTTACGAAAATTCTAAATAAAATCGAAACTTCCATAAAATCAGACGATGTGTCTATCGAAGAACTGCAAGAACATGTTGAAACATTGACCGACAAATTTAAGTCACTTAAGACAACAGATAATTCAATTGAATTATTAGTCAATCCCGATGATTTAGAAAAAGAATTAGAAGCCGCTGAAAAGTATAGCGAAAATGTAATATTATGGAAGTCACGCGCAAATCCGAAAATTAGAGAATTAAATGCCGGATTTTTAAATTTAAAATCAAAACAAGAAAGTAACAAAGAACAATTTTCAGACAGTGCATTTAATGAAAAAGTGGATAATTCTGTAAAAGTTAAGTTACCGAAATTGCATATACCAATATTTGATGGAAATATAAATGAATGGCTTTCCTTTTGGAGCAGTTTTGAATCGGCCATTCATGATAATAAGTCGTTAAATAAAGTTGATAAATTTAATTATTTAAGATCGCAATTAAGATCGACCGCTTTAAACACAATAGAAGGTTTTCCTGTTTCCGAAAAAAATTACGATGCGGCTATAGAATTGCTGAAAAGTAGGTTTGCTAATAAACAATTATTAATACACAATCATATTAGTAATCTTTTAGCTATCAAGCCATTGAGAACTTCGAATGATATATATGCTTTCCGACAATATTTTGATAAATTATCAGTAGAACTGAGAAGTTTGCAAAGCTTAGGGACAGATTTAAATAGCATTTCAAGTGTATTATGTACAACCATTTTGAAAACAATTCCGAAAGATTTGTTAATAGAACTTAACAAGTCCGATAATGAAAAAGGATTTTATGAAATTGAAGAGCTAATGAATTTCTTATCTACTTGTTTAAAAGCAAGAGAAAAGGCTAATCTAGTAATAAACCCAATTCACGAAGAAAGGAAAATGTTTATTCCTCCTGAAAAGAAAAACTTTAATTCGTTTCGAAATAACAATAAACAAAAAAAAATTATCCCACAGCTAATGATTTAGTGTCAACGAACAAAAAAGAGAATTTAAACGTAATAAACTGCGTTTTTTGTGAATCATTTCATCACTCATCGGTTGATTGCGATAGAACTAATGAGTTATCTATTGATGAAATTAAGAACATTCTAATGAAAAAGGGAGCATGTTTTAAGTGCCTAGAAATGAAAAAACATTTATCGCGTTTTTGCAAAAAAAATATAAAATGCCGAAACAACGGTAGATCATAACTGTTATTCTGTTAATTTAAGGGGTTTAAGGGGAGGTAAAAAGATAAAAATTGAGGCAATGGAACAAGAAAAAATTTGTGCTAATGTACCCAAAATTAGAGACATTCGTTGTATTGCGGAATTAAAAGGAAAAAATATATTTTTGAGCGATATCTGCCCTGAAGGTAAAAATTGTTTATATGAAAGAAATTTAAATGAAATACATGTACTTTTGGGAGCAGATGTTGTGGGAGAACTGTTTACAGGTAAAATAGAAAATTTATCTTGTGGTTTGGTTGCGATGCAAACAAAACTGGGTTGGACTACTATGGGCAAAATTGGCGGAAATGAAAGGGATAGTTCTCTTTTGGTCCTTTCATTATATGTAAACGATGCCAAAATTACAGATTTGTGGAATTTAGATTCTTTAGGCATAGTAGATCCGGCGGAAAAACAAACTAAGGAAGAAGTCCAGAAATTAGTTTTGGAGCATTTTAAAGAAACCGTAAGACGCGAAACTGATGGTAGGTACAAAGTTTGTCTTTCCTGGTTAAGTGAGCATCCTCCCATTCCAAGTAATAAAGATTTAGCGATAAAACGCCTGCAAAATAATATTAAGAATCTCCAAAATTGCGGTTTGTTGAAAGATTACGAAGCAGTTTTAAATGAGTGGGAAACGGAAGGGATTATTGAAAGAGTGAAAGAAGAGGAAAAACTTAACACCAAAGTCCATTATCTCCCTCATAGAGCTGTAATAAAACCTAATTCTACGACCAAAATTAGGCCAGTATTTGATGGATCAGCACATGTTAAGGGTTCTGTTTCCATAAATGATTGTATAGAGAAGGGACCTAATTTAATTGAACTAATTCCTTCTGTTCTAAATCGATTTAGAGTGGGAAAGATAGGTGTTGTAGCAGATATTCGTAAAGCTTTTTTACAGATATCACTGAATGAAAAGGATAGAGATTATTTACGTTTTTTCTGGTGGAGAGATGGGAATTCAGAAAACCTTGAAATTTATAGACATTGTCGGGTTGTCTTTGGGATCAGTTGTAGCCCCTTCCTTTTGGCCGCTACTCTAACACGTCACTTAGATGAAGCACCTGAGAACATTAAAGATGTTGCTATAAAACTTAAAGAATCTTTCTATGTAGATAACTGTGTAGCTAGTGTAGAATCGTTAGAAGAGTTAGAATATTTTCGCAATGAAGCACGGAAACTCTTAGCTTCGGCACAATTTGATCTTCGTGGTTGGTGTCATAATCGGTGCGAAGAAATTGGATTAGGCTTTAATGAAAAGGGTCATTTGAGTGATGCGGCTGAGGATAAAATTCCCTTACTTGGTTTAATGTGGGACACCAAGAGTGATACATTATCGTGTGATTTTCGGAATTTTAAATTGGAAAATGAGTGCATCACTAAAAGAACAATTTTGTCCTTAACTCATAAAATATTCGATCCCATCGGTTTCACTTGCCCCGTGACCTTAATTCCAAAATTACTTTTACAGAAATGCTGGAAAATAAAGGCGTCATGGGACTCCAAGCTGCCCGATGTGATAGTTAAGGAATTTAGAAAATGGACTAAGGAAATTAATGATTTGGGAAATCTTGAGATCCCGCGAAGATTGTCTAACTTATCTCTAAAAGAGGGAAACTTATCTTTACATATTTTCTGCGACGCTAGTAAATTTTCTTACGCTACATGCATTTATCTAAGAAATGAAGTAGAAAATCGTGTAACTTGTCAACTTATTCAGGCTCGTTCTAGAGTAGCTCCTCTAAAGGACATTTCCATTCCACGCCTTGAGTTATTGGCCTGTTGTATTGGAGCTAGATTGTCTAATAGTATTAAAAACGATTTGAAATTAGAAAATGTTGATACTTTCTATTGGTCAGATTCAATGGACGTGTTATACTGGATAAAACGGGAAGGTCCTTGGGCTACATTTGTAGAAAATAGAGTTAGAGAAATTCGAAAGCTTACCCCCAACACTTCATGGAATTTCGTACCTGGACATATGAATCCAGCAGATTTACCGTCACGCGATTGTTGTGCAAAATCCCTTATTAAATCTTAGTGGTGGTTAGGACCATCATGGCTTTCAGAATCAAAGGAAAATTGGCCTAGTACTAATATTTTTCCTAATATGGATATAGTGAATTCTGAAAAAAGAAAAACTATTGTGACCGCTCCTAATGTAGAGAGTGATGAGGCACCGTTTTATAATCGCTATTCTTCTTACAATAAAATTTTGCGAGTTACTGGTTGGATTTTGCGATTTTACCAAAATTCGAAAAGGGGTAGTACCGACAGAATATTCGGTCAATTAACACACAACGAATTAAAAGGGGCAGAAACAGTATTATTAAAACTTGTGCAAAAAGAATCCTTTGTGAATGAACATAATCAAAGACTAAAATGCCTGAATATTTTTACAGATTCGGAAGGAATCATACGCGTAAAAACGAAGATATTTCAACGAGAAGATGAATTTAATTTTAGACATGGAGCTAAGAAGGTATATGGAGGAGACATATGTGACGTCACTTGAAGCTTTTCCTACCCCCCCGTTACAACGCCGCGGCCGCCATATTTGACCTGGGTAAGCTGCCTTTTCCCCTCTGCTACCGATCGTCGGGCTCCTCGCGGCGCAAGTCAACTACGGTAAAAGTCAAACATGGCGGATATGAAAGAGGGGGAAAGAACTGGTTTTTCGGCGTCAGGGCTCACTACACTGTAAAAAATTTTCAGAAACATTTCTGAAAATAACGAAGACCTGTGCTGCACGATACTAACGGAAAGGTTTCTGATTCGAACAGGAAAGTGTTTCGGTTAAAACACGGAACCTTTCTGATCCGTAATGAAAAGTTTCTGAATGTATCCGAAACCTTCCTGAATATATCTGAAAGCTTTTTGCATACATCTGAAACCTTTCTGAATAATCTTAAACCTTTCATTATGGATCAGAAAACTTTCTGAATATATCGGAAATATTTCATTACAGGTCGGAAAAGTTTCTGAATATATCGAAAATACTTCATTACTGATCGGAAAAGTTTCTGAATATATCAGAAGCCTTTCTGAATATATCTGAAAACATAGTAAAGCTTCCATTAAGGATAGGAAAGTTTTCAGATTGTGTAGCCAATCTTTCATTGCGGAACGGAAAGGTTTCGGAATATATATGGAACATTTCATTTGGGATCGAGAATGTTCCTGAATATGTATAAAAGTTTTTATTATATATCAAAAAGGTTTCCTGTTTTAGCTAAATGTTTTTCGGTTGAAATCGACTGCCACTGTAGTGCAGATGTGCTCAAATATTTTTCGTTGATGTTTCCGTATATATTCGAAAACATCGCGGAAAAATATTTATACGCATTTTTTAATATTCTGTTTTGCTTTGATAGTGGGACAACTGAAAATTTCACGTTCATCCTTAATTTGAAGTCAGCAATAAAAATACGCATTATTGGACTTATGAAAGACTGAAACAATTGAAAATAGCATACTAACTTTATAATAAAAAATACTGTAACTGCACTGTTACCATCAGATTTAGGGAATCAGAAGAAAAAGAAATTTATATCTGAAAGAAATTTAGCTGTGGCCTGTATTTTCAAAAAGAAAAAAGGTAGTAATATTATTAATAAAAAAAATAATAACTTCGAGAATTGATCCCCCCCCCCCTTTTTTCGCAAAAACACACATGAACATTGTTTTTTAGAGGTTTTTCTTTATATTTTTGTGTGTGCAACATGAATGTATTTTATTACCGACATTGCTGCTAAGTCTTATGCACTGGAGGAAACAAACTACCCCCCAAAAATTCCTCTAGCAAAACTTATTAAAAATTTGCTGCAGTTCTGTTTTAAGTGGTTGTTTAATACAGCAAAGTACTGAAAGTAAGTCAACCCTTTAGCAGACAGGAAATTCTAGTAATCTTAAGAAATTCTTATAATTAGATTTTTTTTTTTTTTTTACAACTTAAACTTACAACTTTTTATTACTTTTTTTACAACTTAAGCATGAGATACACATGATAAATCTAAACGGCATCTGTAACTTCTTCCCACAAACACTGTCTTCTGGGTTTGCAATGCAAATTCATTATTTAGAAAATTCCATTCAGCAAAGCTTAAAAGTAGAAGTAGATTGTGTAAAAAATCATAAGCTAACTGTACATAAAAATTAAATGAACGCAGAATCATAATCCAGTTAATTTCAATCCAATTTTTCAGGTGAGAACACAAATTATGAGTCATTTAAATAACTTTTTTTGTGGGGGGGGGGGGGGGGGGGGTGGTCAGATTGAAAAATGATAAATGTAAATATTAAAAACATTCAGAAAAAATCTACTAGGTTATGATATCTGTAATGATTGGAGAACTTTTTTCACTGCAAAAACTTTTTCCCTCATCTTCAAATAATTATTAGCAATATGAAATGCTTTTCAAACGCATGTTGTTAGCCACCAATCTTTGATGCGTTAATAGTACAATATGGAACTCACAATTTTTCATAGTAAGGAAATGCTGATGATTTTTCTGTTTCTCAAAAAATGTCCCTTAGCCCTAACTTTTACCTTCATGGTTTGATCAAGTCCATTAACGAATTTAAGGCTCTTTTTCCTGCAAACCAAGACACTTGCGAGCTAGTGTTTTCTCTATGAGGTTATTTCTTAATAACTCGTTTCTATTTTTCTTTCTTTTTCTGCATTGGATAGCTGAGGTTCTTTACACTGGTGCTTTTTTTTTTTTTTTTTTGGTTGCAGATATCTTTTAGAATGACACTTATTTTCAGAACCGGTTTTGAAAGCAAAAGCAACTTTGAGGGACTTCAGCTATCCAATGCCAAAATAATAATAAATAAATAAAATACTTAAAAATCTCTAAATGCAAAACTGTTATTAGAAAATAATCTCTTTCTAAGAGGAGCATTAGTTGAGAGCGTCTCTGCTTGCAGGAACAGAAACCTTAAGGCTTCTTAATTTTTTGTGTTAATTTCAAAATGATCCATACAAAATTATCGCAGTTATCGTGCGGACAAGAAAATGAAGTATATATATTTATATAAACGAAAGCATTGCAATATACAGGATTTCTTACATAACTCACCTAAAAACCGTTCCTTCAAAAGCTTGTCAGATTACATAACTCTGTAATACACTTCTTTATGAATATTATGACATACATTTTTGTTATGAATGCATGATAAATATTTTTGTTCTTTAGTATAAAAAAAGGAACATTTTATTACTATTGTTCTATTTGTGCATTATCTATGCAAATATTGAAATTTAATGCTTAAACATATATGCTTACTTTCAATTTTTCTTTGAGTTGCATGCATCATTTCTTTTCTTTTTCCCTTTTAAGACTTTAAACATTAAAAAAATTGTACAATAGTTTTCGAGTCAACATTGTTACCTAACCTAGATGACTACATATTGTCTTTTATGACCAGAGTTTCCACTTCAAGTCTCCTCAAAATATTCAGGACCATTTTGCTGTATTTAGTCACTATTTTACATCATAGATTCCCCCCCCCCTCCCAATATTTTGATTCAATTTCTTTCTTGAACAAAATGATGGAAAAAATACAGTACTGGAAAATAAAAACAAAAATCCAGGGCTTATCCAGATATTCCAGAATCCTTGCAAACCCTATTTAGTCTTTCCTTATTTGTGTTTGGTATATGTATTGCATGTCAATTCAGACATGTATAAAATTGATGTCCTTCATAAGATGGCTCCTTGATTACTTTTTGATTTTGGTCACAATTATTTTTTATAAAGTTATTTTCACTTTCAGAACCCATCAGAAAGTGAAAGTAACTTTATAAAAAAAATACTTGAGACCAAAAATTGTAAAAGTAAGCAAGGAGTGTTCTTGTGAAGGACATCAACTATACAATGCAAAGAAAATTATTTAAAAATGTCAAAATGAGAAAGATTTATTAGAAAAATGCCCCCTACAGGAATAGCATTAGCTCACAAGTGTCTATGCAGGCAGGGACAGGACCCTTAAGACTGATTATTTTAGATTATTTTGCATATCAGTGCATGAAGACTTTCACAAAATATAGCTAATAGGATTCAGAGGTCATATAAAACATTAATATATTTAACTACTTTAGAAAGGCATTTTTTTTTATATAAACAGTACCTAAAATAATTATTTTACTTATTTTATTTATTTATTTTAACAAGGTATTTATGACAAATTGTTAAGAATTATACTTATTGAACATTGAATAAAAAATAATTTTTTAACTCAATAATTTGTCCAATTTTGAACTCAGTTATCCCATTATGATGTTTATGAATATAAATTATAAAAGTGATAACACTAAACATATTTAACATTCTACTTCTCTTATTGAAATAACTATTGTCAGCATTACAGATATAATTTTTAACAGCAAAAATACTTTGACACACTAAGCAAATATTTCAAAATATACACATAATTTTTTTAATTAAAATACTTATTATATTAATAAAAAGATATCTTATGTAACCAGCACATAAAAAACGCAAATTTGTAGAGAAGTGCAGATAATGAAACGACCATGCTATATTATGTCAGTAATTGTTCTTAGTAAAATATGTAATTAAAAATGCTTTAGTTTTCATGGTTTAAATGGCAATATTTGTAACATCAGTAATTCATGTAAGTTTATGCATATGACTAAGTATTAATGCTAATATTATTAAATACATACCAGTTTTATACATGTAAAAAACCTCTGCTTTCTTTTAAATAGACGGTACACAAAGAAACACATTGTTTCTAGCTCAAAGATAACATATTATTAAAAAAAAAAACAGCTATGAGCTATTGATCTCAAATTAGACTCAAATTTAAAAGTATATAAAAGCTAGATACTTATGAATCATCAACAAAAACAAAAAAAATTATTCAAAATGATTTATTGAACCAATATTTTATTCAAAAATTAAAAATATCAGTCAGAAAGATTTTAATAAGACTTAAAACTTCGACAAAATATTACAAAAAGTAATTAATTTAGTTGGAAATGTTTCGGGGATTAATTTCAGAATGCAACTTTCATAAAACAAATATGTGGTTGTTGCTCGTTTAGGGTATTCAATATTACACACAAAATACATTCCTACTGCTACAGATACTGCCTCCAAAAATCCATTACATTCAATAATAATACTTTTTTCTGAAACCATATTTACTCCAATATAGTTAAAAATGTCCCCGATAACAAGAAAAGACTGAAATGTTTCACTGTTGATGTTGACTTGTGATGGAATGCACTCCAAAGACAAATTTCTTTGCCTCTTTGGTGCCAGCAATAACTTGTCGGTGTAAACCTTTCTTCTTGGAGTAGGCACTAAATCTTTATTTTTCCTGACATCCTCTCTCACTATATCATATACCTTGATGTTCCAACTTTCATGACCTTTCCCAATGTAAGATTTTAGGGAAGGATATTCATATATTAGTAAACGAACTATGATGTCCGGCTGTTTCATATTGGGGAATAATGTATATTCCTTAATTTCGTTTGAAAGATGTCTGAACAATTGACTTTTTGTCAACCACAGCAACTCATCAATCATTGTGATCAATCTGTTGAAAAATTCTCTTTTGGAATTAGAAATGTGGCAGGCCAAGGAAGTAGTTTTATGCCTGGAAAGAAAATGTATTTAGTATAATCATTTCTGAAACAGAGATACATTTTATTTTCTGCTGAGACTGATAAACTAAATTATTAAAATAAATGTACATGTATCAATATAAAAATAAAAACCCTAAATGAGTTAAAAGTGGGATACAGCCAGGGTTGGAAAAAAACCAAAAAAACCGTTTTTTTTGGTTTAAACCAGGTTTTTTAAAGAACATCCTTTTTTAGTACATATACATGCATATTTATTAATAAAAATAGACATTGTTGGATTATATGTAGTATAAATTCATTTTAAAATAATTTAAATTAAATAATTAGAGTGAATTATGTAGAAAATTGAAAAAAAAATCATATTTTAATTTAAACAGTTATTAGTAAACAGTCTTATGTCCAAACAATAAACTACTCTACACAGTGAAACTTTGAAAAACTTTATAAACAACCTTTTGATTACTTATAATAAACATCTGATGTAGTTTGATGAATGTAAATATTATTTTCCATAATAGAAAAAAAAAAAGAGATACTTCTTGGGGGTTTTGTTTTTTGAGAGACAATTTGAAATCAACCTTTATAGTCATTAGATTTAGCAGATAACAACAGGGTTGTTATGATTTTGCCCAGCCCAAAAAACCCAGGTGGGTTTTTTATGAAAAAACCCAGGAAAAAACCCGAGTGGGTTTTTTCAAAATTTCAACTTTAAATTACATATATAATGTATTTATATTACATATATAATATATTGTAATATATTTCTTAATATCAGTACACCACTCAAAGTTTATAACCATCACCCCCCACCCCAAAGAAAAGAAATGTCCTATTTATACCATCACAATTTTTAAAAGAAATAATTGTTAGTTAATCTCTGTAGCACGTGTAAGTAACAAACAAATTTTTTCCCATTAAAAAAAATTACTTTGATGTGTAATCCGTTCTATGTTATTGTTATACAATAGAAACTCAAAACAAAATACCATATATGCTTAGAATCCTAATTTAATTATGTAGACATGTAGAATTACTTGGCTTATTCTATTATTTAGTAATAATAAAAAATACTTTATAAATTATTACTAATAATCAATTTATCACAATTTTGATTACTGTCATTGATATATGTCATATAATTGTAATAATCAATTAGCTACTTTAAATTTAGTAATAAGAAATTTTTTTTTTCAAGCATTCTCAACCACCTCCAATAAACCCCCAAAACCTGAAAAACCCCGAAAAACCCTGATAAAACCCCCAAAACCCTGATAAAACCCCTGAAAAAACACAGTGGATTGGTTTTTTCCTGAAAAAACACAGGTATTTAACAACACTGGATAACAAAGGAGGAAAAATTAGTTTGTTATTGTTAAAATACTATAACTAGCACCCAATTTTTGAATACTCTCTTATACAACATCATATTTTGATTTTTAAAGATTATCTCCCCAAGAAAAAAAAATTTCTTTTATAATTTTATCAAAATGTTAAAGATCATCAAGTTTTGTAGCTCCATATTCAAAAGCTTGTGCATGTTATGATAGATTGCTTTAAATAATCTGTATTTTTTTAATGAAAATATTTCATACTAAATATTGAATATTTTTAATCTATTTTATCTTTGATCAATTCACATGTTCTAAGATTTTTCTTTACAGCAATGGAATATGTTCACCAATGCATAGTGATTTTCATCCTATACATAAAAAAAAAACCTAGGCCCACTATATCTAATACTTATTGCTGAAAAAAAGTGTTAAAAGAGAAAATATTTATATCCAATAATTTATAAGTCTTAAATTATAAAGAAAAATGAGAAAATATCATTAGATTTTTTCGAAAAAAACCAATTGGTTTAAACCATGCCAACCCTGGATACAGCATTACCTTATGGGAGCTTTAAGATATTACATTTAGGTTTTAAATTGTTAAATATATCAAATTCTGTGTGATACTCTGCTATTAATATAAATGAAAAAGAAATTTCATATTCTATTTGCATAATTATATAAACAGTACAAACATTATTTTGGATGTAAAAAGAGATAAAATTTACCCACTGGTGTTTTTTATTAACTTCTTTCATAAATTCAAAAGATGGATTTTTTTTTTTTTTATATTAAAATTTAAGTGATCCTGTGGTGGGACTTTAAAAAGGATTTGCTTTAAAATTACATTACAACTTTTTTCTTTTGTCTTCTGAAAAATATTTAAACATTCAAAAAAAATTTTTTTTACCTTCCATATACACATTCAAATATATCATACTTTCACTGAGCTTATAGCGTGTATTAAATGCATTTATTTTATTAAACTAATTTTATTTTAATAAATATCTTTTGCTTCATTCTATCCAAAAACACAAGCAATTTTTGCATAAATATTTTTTTCTTTTGTACTACTTGATTATTTTTTCAACCAAAATCTATCGCCTATGATAAAATACCAAAAATGGATAATTGTAAATGTCACTTGACACTTAACAAGAATGTTACATCATCAGTGATTTTTAATTTATACTTTTATCAATATTATACTAATTTACTCGCTTTTTCATTATTAAAAATAAAAATTATGCCAATTTGTATAATTTAGTGATTAGTTTGGATATTTGCATAATTTGGTGAAATTAGTCAATGGCATAATCAAGTAGTATTTTTTTTTTTTGCATTACATTTCACATAATTTGGATACAATGAAGCAAAGTAGCCTTTTACAAATTTTAATGGATTAATTTATAAACTAAATTATATAAAATACAAGTTTTCCTGAAAAAAAAAAAACTATATTCAATAGAAGAAAATAAATACCAGAAGACGGCGCATAAAATTAAGACTAACTTAGAAACATATTAGGGCATTCCATGGAAAAAGGACAAAATGTCCTGCATGCGAAAACTTAACTTAAAAACCTTTATCTATTGACTTATAAGTTGTTAAAACATAAACTATACCTCAAAGTAAAATATTTTGCAACAAACCTTCAGCTGATCAAAAATGTTTTGTGGGAATTAAAAAAAAAAAAAAATTTGTATGTGTAGGAGTGCAATTTTATCTTTTATAAAAATTTACGATATTTTCCCTGTACTGATAGGTAAATTTTGAGACCTTTCTTGAGACTGGTTGGAGAAAATCATGGGTAAACTTAAATCTTCTACAATAATTTTAATCCTCAACCGTTTGGTGGATTTTGCAGCTTTTCTGCAAGCAACTGCCAAAAGAGCAGAGCTTTTTCTGCGATTGACCAACTACCCATTGATAAATCCCCCCACCCCCCCCCCAAGGACCAGTTGACAAAACCTTAGTAGTGAGACAAACTTTGTGGCTTTTTCCTGCGACTGGCAAAATTTATTGATATTTTTTCTGCTTTTGAGCAATGAATTTCACAGTTTTTATAGTCAATCCAATGGCAAATTTGGCTATATTTACCTGCAGCTGATTGCAAATTGTGATATTTTCTTTCTATGTATCAACTATCAAAAACTGTGCAGCATTTTTTGCCTGCGATCAACCAATGTATTATTTCATGGAGTTTTATTTACTTTTTTTTAGTTTTTCTTTGACATAGCAAAAATTTTGATAACTTGGTTAAATAGAATTTGAATTATTAGGACTGTCGGCCATTAAATGGACCGAGCAGAGTGTTGCAGCATATTTGTGGAAGACTTAAAATATTACAACAGTTCTCATAACAAATACTTTTATTAATGACTAGGATGATGACCAGCATTGCCATGGGGGCCCAGCCTGAAAAAACCCGCCCGGGCCCACTTGAAAAAACCCATTATGGGTTTTTCAAAAATTTTCATGATTTTACAATTGTATCAATATTTAATCTAAGTTATCAATGCAAAAATAAATGCGAATTTAAATATATTTCAAAAGAACCAGATTTAAAAGGAATTTCTAAGCATTAATAAAATGCCCCTCCCCCCCCTCAAAAAAAAAAAAAAAAAATTAGCTGTAAAGAAAGAAAATAAAAAGTTTTTAATTGATCTCTTATTTGCAACTAGCTGATCCGCCCGGCGTTGCCCGGGTCCGTATTAATAATATTAAACGAACTTGAAATTTGTATGATTTTATCATTAACTCGAAACATGCAGAAATGCATTGTCTGAAATACGTGGCCACTGACTGTGAAAAATCGGTTTAAAAAACAGCTAATGTTAAGCTCTAAAAATACTCAAAATGAGCGATGAGAAATGTGGAAGGGAATATGTATCCAACGACTGCGTAATTTTCGTGTTAAAGTGTTGATATTTATCCAAAATCACTGTTAAGTCACGTAACTAATTATTTTTTTTTTTCACATAGAAATCCCAAGTGAAATATTTTGAATTTCAAAGTAATTATATCACTCTTAAATCCGACTATACCATGAATGAAATCGACACTCGCTCGTAGCTAAAGTGTTGGTATGTAGTATTATAATTTCAGGGCCATTTAACAAAAGTAAGTGTTATTTTTAATCAAATCATGCATAATGTCCACTCTGTGGATAAATTCCTAACCGTAAACTTTTTTACCGTAACCATAACCTGCCTGTAACCTAACTTTGACTTAACAGTACCTTACCGTAAATTAAATATAGCATAAATGTAACCTAGCTTTCACTTTATTGTAACATATCCTTATTCTAACCATAAAACAAATGCGATTTAACTTTAACCTAACTTTAACTTAACCGTGACCTAACTGTAACCTAACGGGATATTAAATATAATCAAAGTTCTTACCGTAATGTAATTGCAACCTAATTGTTACCAAACCATATATTGGTTTCATGTCCATGGAAATTATTTTGTCTTGTTTGGATCTGGTTATGATTCATTAGAACATTTTTGTCGGGTTCAGATTTTAGGTATTTTTTGATATTGAGTTATAATGTTCGGGTCGTATTCATGTCCATGGAAATTATTTTGCCTTGCTGGGATACAATTATGGTTTTTTGAAATATTTTTGTCGGGAACAGATTTGTTTCAATTCAGATTTCGGCTTTTTCTTCAAATGGAATTTTTGGGATTCGGGTTTTCTTGCGTGTCAACGGAAATTATGCTGCCTTGTTCGAATAAGAACATGCTTCACTGGAATATTTTTTTAAGTTCAGATTTGGTTCAGTTCAGATTTCGTGATTTTTTCCAAAGAATTTTTTTAGGTTCAGATTCGGTTCAGATGAATGGAAATTTTTTGTCTTATTCAGATCCGGTTACGATTCTTTGGAATATTTTTTATCAGGTTCCGAATTGGTTCGATTCAAATTTCAGGTATTTTTTCAAATAGAATTTTTAGTTTCGGATCTCGTTCATGTCCACGGAAATTATTTTGTCATACTCGAATGCAGTTATGATTCTTTCAAATATTTTGGTCGAATTTAGATGTGGTTTGGGTCAAATTTCAGTTTTTTTCAAATCGAATTTTTTAGGTTCGAGTTGGGTTTATGTCCATAGAAATTATTTCGTCTTGCTTGGATTGGGTTATAGTTCTTTGGAATATTTTTGTCAGGTCCAGATTTGGTTCAATTCAGATTTCGAGTTTTTTCTTCAAATATAACTGTTGAGTTCGGGTCTTCTTGCATGTTCACGGAAATAATTATGTCTTGTTCGAATAAGGACATGCTTCACTGGAATATTTCTGCCGAGTTCAGATTTCGTTCAGTTCACGATTTTTTCAAAGAAATTTTTTGGGTTCGGATTGTGTTCATGTCCATGGAAATATTTTGTCTTGTTTGGATCCGGTTGCGTTTGTTTGAAACAGTTTTGTCAGATTCAGATTTGGTTCGATTCAAATTTCAGGTATTTTTTTTTGAATGGGAGTTTTAGGTTCGTATCGGGTTCATGTCCTCGGAAATTATTTTGTCTTACTCGAATCCGGTTATGGTTCTTTCGAATACTTTGGTCACATTTAGATGTGGTTTGGGTAAAAGTTCAGGATTTTTCAAAGTTTTTTAGGTTTGAGTCGGGTTTATGACCATGGAAAGTATTTTGTCTTGCTGGGATCGGGTTATAGTTCTCTGGAATATTTTTATCGGTTTCAGATTTCGTTCGAGTCATATTTCGGGTTTTTTTACAGAAAATATTTAGGTTCGGGTCAGATTTCATGCCCACGAAAATTATTTTTCCTTGTTTGAATCGGGTTATGCTTCACGTGAACATTTTTGCGGGATTCAGATTTGGTTCGGGTCAGTTATCAAATCCATAGTTTTTCCAAAACAGAATTTTTAGGTCAGGGTCGGGTTTATACTCACCAGGGTTGGGTTTTTGACGTCAAAAAGGGGTTTTTGACATGACAAAGGTTTAAACCGGATTAAACCGTCAAAAACCTGTCAAAAACCCATAGTCACAACCTTCTGCCTTGCACTAGAGTTTGTTGTTAGATTTTAAAACTAGCAACAGCTTCCATACATTACGTTGAAATTTAATTATATCATGGGTAATTAGCAGGTCTTTAAATATTTTTAATTAATAAAAATTAAGGTAAAAATGTCAGATTTCAAATCTCAGAAATTTATCTTTAAATGGACATGCAGAAATATTTGCACAAAAATTATGTTTAAATATCTTGTTAATTTATTCTTATTATTTAATATTTAAAAAAATCTGAAGTTATTTAGTATGTATTTTGACATAGCTAATATTCATAAGTATTAACGAATTAAGTGTTGTAAATGTGTTATTTTCAAAAGTGTGGAACTTGATACACATGTTTAATAATTTTTTTATGCTACATATATATAATATCCAGTAGGTTAGTTTGAATTTAAATATAATGCATATTATTTATTATGATTATTACACATCATTATAATCTATTTTTATCTCTTTATATCATTTTAATCTCTATTTTACATCTCTCCTCCCCCCGCCACTCCACCCCCACAGCACAGCACATACACTAAGGCCCGCCACACACTAGGGAGACATGCGTAAAAAATCGTGAAACATGACGCAGTCAAACTGGTTTTTTCTTTGTTATCAGGGTGAAATTGTCACATGTCTCATGTTTTTTCGCTCAATGTCTCACAGGTCTGTGGCAGGCCTAATAGTATTAAAAATACAAATAATGTTTACTTTGATAAGTAAGTAAGACAACAAGTAATTATTCAACAACTGAATACTTAAGATATTTAACAAAATTTTACAGTATTCAGTAAGAAAGAAAAAGAAAGAAATTCACAAGTACTTGTATAAGTTAAATTTTCAGCATAGTAAATAAATAGGCAAAATATTGTAAATAGATACTCAGATATTTGTAGAAAGGAGTTGATTTTTTAATTATCTTTATGTTAGTTATAAATTCAAAAAATGACTTGCGATTTCAAATTCAGAATTACTGATTTTTCTGAAAAACCAAATAACAATTGTAAAAGTAAAATATATATATATTAGACTGATCTATAAAATACTTCTAAAACACAAAATATTTTTTTTTATTATTATCTAATTCAATACATAACTTAAAATAATAAAACATACTTTAAACACTTCCAATTAATTTGATTACATAATTGAAATCAATCCAAAAGAAAATTGTCAAAGTAGAAATTTAGTTCAATAATACAGTTCATTTGCCCCAAGTAGTACACGGTAGCATTTAACCAGTTTTGAACATCTTTCTGTTCCTAATCGATTACGGAACATGTCTAATCTTTAATATTATTTTTAACTTTACATTAAATTTGGTTATAAATAAATTTCTTCATATATAATATCCTTGCATATTGTGAATAACACATTCAAATTTAATAAATAATATTACAAAAGATAAGTTTTCCAAAATCTAAGGTTTTGTTTATTATTCAAAATATGTTTCTTCAAAAGTTTAAATTTATTTTTTCTACAACATATTTTAATACATTTTCTTTATTAAAAGCAAATAAATTTTACTTATTAAATATAAATATAGGTTGATATATGTAAATAAATATTTTTATTTACATATAAATATAGGTTTTTGACAGTTTTAGCCATTTTTGACAAGGAGGTTTTTGACACGACGGTTTAAACCATGGTTAAAACCGTCAAAAACTGTCGCATGTCAAAAACTTGCCAACCCTGATACTCACGGAAATTTTGTGTATCATGGATCGGAGTGTGGTCTGTTTTTAGGTGCGTTCGTAATTATGTAAATACGTAGCACCTATTGTTGTCGCTCAGTCCGTCCGTCTGTCTGTCCGCATATAACAACGCAAAAACTACCCAACCGAATCGTTTGAAATTTAAAATACATAATTATAACATAATTTTGTCGAGTCATTTCAAATTTTAAGAAAATCGGATGGATAGATCAATTACAGGGACAATCAAAAGGATTCCATTACATTACGGTCAATGGGGAAAAAATTTCAAATGCATTTTAATCGTTTAAATTTAAAACATATAATTATTGCGTAATTTTGTCGAGTCATTTCAAATGTTATGAAAGTCGGATGCATAGATCATTTACAGGGACAATCAAAGGTATTCCATTACATTACGGTCAATGGGAAAAAAGATTCAAATGCATTTTTATGATGTTGCACTCATTCGAACATAATAGAATTGGCATGAATATATGAAATATATACTAAAATATGCATTCTGCACAATCTGTGATGCAAAGAATTTTTATTATTAAATTACAGGGCCACACAAAAGTATTCCCCTGCATAATGCTATATGGGGAAACATTGTTTGGGGCGTGTTTTAATTATATTCAACTATTTCACATTTTATGAATAAGATATACGTTGCTGAGGTGTAATAAAAATTACTTCCTGCATATTTACAGAAACACAAAGATTTCGACTACTATACTGTATCCGAAGTACGCTCTACTATATCAGCAAGATCTGAATATTTTTAAAACTTCGCTATCGTACGAACGCACCTCATTTGCTACGTTTACGTGCAATTTCCAACTTGTTTTTTTTCTGGTTGGAATCGGGTTATATTTAAATTAGTCTAAACATAAAGGTTATAATCAGTTTTGCTACTATTATTTTTATGGCTATTTCTGATAGATAATTTACTTAGCTATTTGATAATTTATTATGGTGAATGAATCGTTTACGGATACAAACAATTG
Organism: Maratus speculifer; assembly: GCA_964019185.1. Taxonomy (NCBI): domain Eukaryota; kingdom Metazoa; phylum Arthropoda; class Arachnida; order Araneae; family Salticidae; genus Maratus; species Maratus speculifer. The sequence goes on from OZ025296.1 coordinate 291,908,992, forward strand.
TATGCCAAACAGCTATTTTATTTTTGTTTTAAAAACAAATTAAAGCCATATTACAATTTTAAATTGCATAGAACACATTTAAATTTAATCAATGATTAAAAAAATAAACTCATAGAAAAGTGTTGTGTAATGTTTTTTACTGAACACAGCTAATGACTCATCCGATCAATTCAAACTGGTTTAAACCAGTATTTCTTTGTTTTTGTTTTTTACCTTTTAAATTGTTATTGAATAGATGACTAAAATTTCGTTTAAAAAATAACGTTTTGTACCATTATTGCCTGTAATACACGATCAGAATGCATGAAAGATACAATTAGATCAATCATAGGCAAGAATTATTTGATTATTTTTATCATATGACTTTGAAATATCAATATAGAAGCATCATTTAAGACTTTGCTTGAAAAATCAACATTCTTCCGTTAATGTCTTAAAATCGTCTGCACTCTGAAACCTAGATTTTAGATTAATATTATTATTTAAGTGTTCATGCATGATTTTAAAAGAATCTTTTCATCACTATATTTTATATATTGACATGGAATTATAAATATGTTGTTAAATCATAAACATTTTTCATCTACGTTATAAAGTATTAAAAATTTCTGAAAAAAAGAGAAAACTTTTAGTAATACAATTTTTTACTTCAAATCATATGTTTTCAATATTTTATTTAATTTTGTTTTGACATTTAATTATTTTTAATTTTCCAATTTCAATTATTTTAAAAGCAAACATTTATTTTAATAAATAATATAATAGAAAAAAACATTTAAAAAAATTACGATTTCTTCGTAAAATATGCTTCAGCTGTAATTCATTTCTTCCAATCCGACTTATTAATACAAAATTCCTTCCTCGTGCTTTATTTTGAAACATTAAAATTTCAGCGATAAATGGTTTCCTCTTGCAAACCTTTCTTTTTTTCGGTTTACTTCGCCACCACCTATCTTTTTCCTCCATGGCGTACAGCAGATGTGATAAAAAAAAAAAAAAAAAAAAAAATCCTCATTTAAACTGACAGTTTGCCAGTCTATGAATTTTAAAGGTCAGTCTCAGTTTTTAAAATTATTTCTGCGAAAATTTTATGCAACCAACCAACCATAAGATAATTAAAAGGAAAAAAGTTTAAAAAAAGCGATTTTTTATGAGAGTGAGGTTTGGAAATTAATTAATCACTCAGTTAATAAATAGAATTTTGAAATTCTGAGCGTCAGGTGCATCAGGAGAGATATTGGGCTACTCTCAGAAAAATTTTGAGCTTCGTACGTACCGTAGTTTTCGCTAACTATCGCAGACACACACACACACACACACACACACACACACACACACACACACACACAGAGCGATTTGTTATTTTATTAATATAGATTAATGAAAGAAACTATATAAATTTAGCATATTTAACTTAAAGCAGGGTTGTTATGATTTTGCCCAACTCAAAAATTCAACTTTTTTTTTTCAAAATTTCAACTTTAAATTATGTAAGGTTTAGGTTAATTTTTTTAAATATCGTTATTAATATTTTAATATTGATATGAGGATATATTTCTTAATAACAATACACCACTCATATAGTTTCTTTCTTGATCACAAGGGGGGGGGGATGCTTAATTCTCCCATTGATTAAAAAGAAATATGTCACTCTTACTTAAATAAGGAAAATATGTATTCCTTGCAAGTATAATGCGTTTAAACATATTGTTCACTCGCAAGAATAGTGACACATCTCAACAAAAGTAAATTTTAAATGAGAGGCAAAAGACAATTTGCATAATTATACTGTATAGCAGTTAGTTCTGCATGCAGAAATGGAAACATGCATAAAAACACAAAATCTTCAAGAATGAGGATGCAGAATGAGGTATCGAGAGTTGAATACCTCCTTACACAATCCACCTCACTTCTGTGGTCAGAAGTCACAAATGGATATATCATTAAAAAAGTAAATTTCCATATAACTTCACTTATGAAACTTTGTGTAGCCAGACACACATATGATGGAATAAAATGATTAGCGGAATAAAACACAGCATGAACTTTTGCGAGATTTATCACTTTTCTTGTAGTTGATCGATATGATGTTTTAACATATTTTAAATTGACTACATATTACAGGGAAGGTGGCAGTTTGTTAACATGTATCAAACTATAGTAAAAATCGTAAATAAGCCTTAAATGAATTATTATTAAATGGATTATTATTAATAATCCAAAACATGCAAAAACAGTAAATCTTAAAAATCCATCATAGTTTTTAAAGAATCTGATTGCAGTTTATCTCGTAAAATACTACAGTACACTCCCTCTAATCCGCACAGGTTGGGACCAAGGGTTTTGCGGATTATAGAATTTCGCAGATTATAGGTCATTTCTTTGTTTACATTCTAATATTTGGAATTTATCAACAAATGTTAAATATGCAGCAAATAAATAACACAGAAATGAAAGAAAATACTTTTTCATGCATAAAAAGCTATAGTCAATAACACATTTAAATGATATAATAATATAAAATTAATTGAAAACATTTTTTTTATTTTTAAATCTATCAAACATCACAGTGATGGTTGTTTGCTTTATCATTTTTTATTTATGCTATGCAGTTTAATCTTGATGCCCTTAAGAGTCAGAATTTCTTGATTAGTAACATAAGTTTGTTTATTCTAAAAAAATAAGATATTTATTCTCAAGAGCTATCTATCTTTTACATAGTCAGCAAATGTGCTCAGAAGATAGCAGTCTTAATAGTTATTTATAAGATACATAAAACATTTTCTTTTAATAAATGCAGAAATGCATTAAAAATTTCTAAATTCATCAGTACAGTCAAACCTTTATTATAGTCAAAGTGTGCATCTTGGTTAAAAAAAAGGAGAATTTAACTGTTTGTTTACATCTGAAATATAGAGCGGATTATAGGGTTGCAGATTAGAGAGAGTGGACTGTATTATGATCAATCACAGTAAAGAATTACACCTATAGTAGTACTGGAATTTTGCATTTCTGAATCACAATACAATTGATTGTAAAATACAGTAGACTCCGTCAAAGCCACACAGCTTGGGACCAGAGGTTGTGCGGATTTTAGAATTTTGCAAATTTCTGGTCATTGCCTTGTTTAAATTTTTTAAAACAGCAATTTAAATGTAATTAATAATGCAGTCAAAACTATAATGAATGCTTACAATATAATAAAAAATAAAATAACTAATATACTAAAATAATAAAAAATTACATAATTTTCAAAATGATTAAAGTATTAAAAGCAGTTCAAGTTAATAATTATTAAGGTATGATTACATGTCCATTATGCAGATGAAAAATTACTTTTCCGAAATTAATCATTGTGCCTTCATAAAGGCACATTACTAATTCATATCAAAATAATAAAATATGGAAATTTTACGGTCAGACTTAATAACCAAAAAAAAAACTTGACTAGTACATAAATATATTTGGTAAGATTGTGATTACCAGTGATATCAGCAATATCTTAAATTTTTCAGAAATAAATTAAATTTATTTTTCCTTGATGAAAAAACAGGAATTCAGTAATAACAAAAATGACAAATTGAAATATGTTTGGAATCGATATAAGACTAAAACAGTCAAATTTTGTAATTATATCTGAACTAAATATTTCATAGTTTACATTCGTAAATTATGTGGGGATTTTAGGGAGTCTACTGTAATGGAATATTTAAAAATATGCATAAAATCAGGAGAAATATGTCGAAAATCAGGAGTATAGAAAAACATGTGAAAATTAGAGTTTTCTGTTGAAATCTGGAGACTTGACTCGTCTGAAATATTTATTTTAATTAAAATATAACAAAAATAAAGCTTTAAGGATTACCTTTTTTAAATGCTCAGGTACTTCATGCCTCATTTTATGGCCAAAAAACTGGGACTTCAACTTTATTTTCTGCTACATTCAACCATGATTTCTAGAAAAAAAAATATTTTATTTATTTATTTATTGTAAGCATGATTTGGCCTTCTTTAACATGGTGTGCCAAGTGCATGAACTGAATGTGAAAATGGCGATTTTCTGATAGGACAGAAACATTTTATGTTCTGGCAGCCTTTGAAAATGAAAAATCATTGCACACACACTTAAAATTAATCTGGAGGACTTTTTTTTGCATATGTGTGTGTGAATGTTTGTTTCGCGACTATTTTTGACATTTGTAAAAGGGAAAGGTTTCAGTCTTTCAATTCAATAAATTTTTTCCTCTGAAAATAATTATACAACTTAAGAGATTGTTCTAGTTTTGTAGCATTTTCTTACTGATTTTTCCTTGAAATTTGCATTTTATTTTTGTGATCTTCTGGCGAAATTCACATAATCTTTTCGCTATACTCTGATAAAATTCACATATTCTTTCTGAGATATTTTAAATAAATTCACATTCAAGACTTGAATTTCAGGGCGGGATGGCGGGATTCGAGCCTGAAATTTTGAAATCTCACCCAAAAGAATATCGTATGCGGGAGGCTCCCGCTACAAAAAAATCACAAATTTTCTGATATTTTCGTGTGAATGAATGACATATTTTGCGAGTTTTTTACAGCGACAAATTGATCGAATTCACGATATTTTTCGCAATGGATCGTCAAATTTCGCATTTTTTTCTGCAATCGATTGACAAGTTTCGTGCAATTTTCTGTCGCGAGAACGGAGTAATTCCGTTTCAAATTTTCCAAAAAGTTAACACATTCGATTTCAAAAGTTATGAATTATGATTGATCATTCATCAGACTAATCATTCATTATGATTTATCAGCTCAGAAATTCGGATAGTTATCTCCGAATTTCCATACTAATAACCGATTTTTCATAGCTTTTGAACGGAGGACTAAATGTATATTTTCACAATCAATTTCATCAATCATTTGCAGAAAATTTTGTTAGATTATCTCGATAGAAATGTCAATTTTCTCAAAGAATCGCGAAATAAAAACTCTCTTTTTCTTAAATGATCGCTATAAAACATAAATTTCTTTAAAAAATCGAGAAATAAACACTAATTTTGTGAAATGGTTGCGGAATAAATGCGAATTTCGTAAAATCATTGTGGAGTAAACGTGAATTTCATAAAATGATTGCGGAATAAACACGAATTTTGTAAAATGACTGGGGAATAATTGCGAATTTCATGAAAGGATCGCCATATAAACAGCGACCTGGGAAGGGGAGGGAGAGTCGCCCTGGGTGCAGAAAAGTACGGGTGCCGATTTTCTACTACCAACATCATTTTTGGCCTGTAAGAAGAAAAAGAATACTAAATTGAAATTTTGCATTGAGTACAGTTTTCTCTTTGCACGCCCCTGCATATAAACCCAAATTTATCAAAATGCCACTTAAAAAACACGAATTTTATGAAAGAATCTCGAAGTTTTCATTAAAAGATCATAAAAAAACGGCAATTTTGTTGATAATCGAGGAAAAAAATGCTAAATTCTTTAAAGGATTGCGGGAAAATGCCAAATTTGTCAACGGGATCTTCAAACTTAATTCTAAGCAAAAACTTCCTTGAAATTCGCAACAAATTTTCTGAAAAGTTACAGCAGATTGTGCGAGAAATGGAAGGGGGGGGGGGGGGAAATTACTTTTGGTTCTGTGTTTTTTCTGCGACCTTTTGACGAAATTTGTGGATTTTTCGCGATCTTTGAACGAAACTATCGGACTTAGTTTTTTTTTTTATGAAATTTGCAAATTTTTCACGGTTTTTGCGGATTTTTCACGGTTTTTTGACGAAATTTGTGGAATTTTCGTGATTCTTTGACAAAAATTGCAGAATTTTTGAGATCGTTTGGCGAAAGTTGTGGTTTTTTTGCAGGTATTTTGATGATATTTTCGTTTCAACTGTGATCTCCATCCGAAATTTGCTTTTTTCCCCCAAATCTTTGATGAAATTTCTGTTCTTTCACTATTGTTTGACGAAATTCACATTTTTTTCACGATCTTCAGACGAAATTTGAGTTTTTTCACGATTATCTACAGAAATTCGTGTTTTTTGCACAAAACTCTAACGATATTTACCATTTTTCTGCGAATGATTTACGACATTGTTTTTTTGGGAGGCGATTTAACGAAATTTGCAATATGTTTTTTGTCTAAATTTCCGGATTGAGGACAATTTTTTTTTTCCGGAACCGAAAACCTTTTATTTTTGAAAAATACATAGCAGAATCGCCTTTGGATCGTTTAGTTAGTATGCTAAACCCAGGGCAAACATATTTTGGTGCCCCCCCCCTTTCCTCAGTAAAGCATATTTACAAATATAATTTTACTAATTTTCTAATATCTTACTTCATTTAAAATTAATAATAATAAAATATGTAATACTGAACTATGTATTCTCTTTTGTAAAATATTGATTCATTAATTTTGTAAGTGGAATCGGAAATAATCTAAAAAGATTCCGGTTTATACAGGATCTTTATGCCATATCCTTAAATTCTTCTATATTTTGGCATAACCCAGACAGGACGTGTTTAACAATACCGCGTTAAACATAAACGTGAGAAATATCAAAATACAACAGGTTCACATGGTCTCCCTTTGCCTGGCGCCTAGGGCATGTGCCCCCTCTGCCCCCCCATTAGTTTTGGTCTGTTAACTTGTTATCCAACACTGGTTCAAACAGCACCCCCTCCCCCTGATTCAACAATAGCTCTAAATATATATATATTAGGGATGCACCGAATAATGATTTTGGCCGAATACCGAATATTCGGCCAACAGCTGAACCGAATACCGAATATTTGGCTAGCCGAATAGTAATTGTTGGGCCGAATACCGAATATTCGGCCAGCCAAATAGTAACTATTTGGCCGATTACCGAATATTCGGCTTTCCAAATACTTTTTATATTTCAAAGTTTAAAGGTATTAAAATGTTACTTTTTAAAACAGTTTTACATGATATTTAATAAAAGAGACTTATATTTTAATAAACGAACTTTTTATAAGAACATTCAGTATTGAAAAAAATCTGCCCTTTTTTTTTTTTAAGAAGCATAATTGAGACTTTTTCAATTAATAAAATCATCTTAAATATCATGATTTCTTCCAACGAATTAAAACAAATATTTTGAAATCAAACAGAAATAATGAAAAAAAATAGTTGAAGAAAAACTATACAGTCTCATATTTGTTCTTTTTAAATAACTCAAGGCAGATTTTTTTCAATATGAAGTATAAATACTTTCAACTTAATTCTGAATAAAGGAATGCCTAAGTCATAGTTCTTTACTTATGAATGGTGGCATTTTCCATCCTTCTCATCATATCATATTTTACAGAAATCAAAGCATGTGAGTTGAAAATATAGTTATAGTATCTTCTTTATTGTTAATGCAACAAACGAAAACACACGTTTTCTTGAGTTAAATTTTACATATAGCAAATAAATAATGTAAAAACATTCTATTTTATTTAAATATGATTTTATTTCTAACTATTTTAAATATATTTATAAATTGACAGTTAAAAGCAGAAATCGTGAAAAGATTTTTAAAATGTGTTTTAAAAGGCTTTATTAAGCATTCGATTCGGCCAAATACTTTGGTATTCGGCCAAACCGAATATTCAGCAGGCCGAATAGTTTCATATTCGGCCAAGCCGAATATTTGGCTTAACCGAGTAGTTTGATATTCGGCCTAACCGAATATTCGGTAAAATGGCCGAATACCGAATAGATACCGAATATTCGGTACATCCCTAATACATATATATATATATATGGCATTATTGATAATACTTGCTAATCTTAATTGGCAAACGGCAGAGCTCCCAGCTTTCTTGTTAAATTTTTCTTTTTGTTTTTTAATTTAAATAGATAAAAATATAAAATAAGGATCATTTATGTATTATATCATTAAAATACATACAAATGTGTATGTATTATATCATTAAAATACATACAAATGTGTATATTTACATTTATATTAAAACTGCATTATTATTATAAAGATATTTGTATCTAAATTTTGTTACGTTTAATATGAAAAGCATTTATGTCCTGTCTGCAACTCATAAACTTGAATGACTAATTCTACATTTAAAAAAACTATAAAAAATAAAATATTGCTAATATTAATTAATTTATATATACATTCAATTCTTATCAAAAATATTTTTTTAAATAAAATTGACATTTTCTAAAAAGTATAAAAACTTTCAAAATAGAAACTGCGTACATCATGTCTGCAACGTCTATAATTTGTGATTTGTTTCGACTTTAAATTCTTTTCTCAGTAACATATAAATGTATTTTGAAGAACTTATCTTTTATAGTAACAATTCAAATTATTCATTCAGCTCAGTATCTTATAAACAAATAATTCAATGAACTTTGTAAATGTCATGTACGCAATACTGTGGAATCATCCATAAATAAACTAGAAATGTATATATTTTAATGTATTTGCAAGTAAGAAATTTATCCTTTTTCTTAGTAAATGTTAAAGTATTATCATCATTTTTTTTTTAAATTGGTATTACTTCTATTACCTTTCAAACTGAATTTCATGGACATCAGTGAAATATGCAATACTAAATTAATCACCTGAATTAAACTGGTAAACAAGTTAAAAATAAATATTAATAGAATTGAATTATAACTTTAAACTCAAAAGTAAATAATAATATAACACAAACTTACTTTGTTTATGCAAGAAAAATGCTTTAGAACATCGAAGTGGTGATGGCGATTAGGCGGGAACATATCACTTCCGATTCTCGCGGTTGCAGAAACACGACTAGAGAAATAGTTGGACTGCGCATGCGTTAGCTAGGATTTCGTTCACTTCGGAAAGTAAACCGAAAATTTCCTGATTCTATCGGAAAGTAAAAACAGCTCTGACATATCAGATAATATCGGGAAAGTTACTGTTAATTTGAATAACGTTCCGAAAATTTTTTACAGTGTATGATGCTAGATTGATATGTCTCCTCCATATACCTTCTTAGCTCCATGATTTTAGATTACCTATCTTACTCCCTTCAAATCATTACGTCGTAGAACAGATTATATTTTCGAAACATTTAGAATTCGGTCATTGTGGCGTACCCCTGCTAATGACTGCGTTACGAGAAAATTACTGGATACTGAAGAGTCGGAAAACAATCAAAAAGGTAATCGGCAAATGTATCATTTGTAAAAGACACTCAGCAAAATCACCTGATGTAGTAGAAAGTGTCTTACCTCTTGATCGTGTCAGAGAAGCCGCGATTTTCGAAATAATAGGAATCGATCTGTGCGGGCCTCTTTATTTGAAAAATCAAAGTAAAGTCTGGATTTTGATAGTCACGTGTGCAGTTTTTAGAGCTGTGCATTTCGAGCTATTGACAGCTCTTTCAACCGAAAGTTTTATCTTAGGACTGAAACGCTTTATTTCTAGACGAGGTCGTCCTGCAATAATATATTCAGATAACGGCACAAATTTTACTGGCTGCCACAATTTATTGAAAAAAAAATGACTATGAAAAAGTAAAAGCGGTTACTGCGTTTTCACGTATAGACTGGAAATTTATTCCACCTTCTGCACCTTGGTGGGGTGGATTTTGGGAGAGGCTTGTTGGAATCCTGAAACGAATCTTGAGAAGGGTATTGGGCAAGTCGTCTTTAAATTTTGAAGAACTACATACCGTTATCTGCCATTGTGAAAGTATTATAAATGCCCGCCCCTTGACGTATGTTACAGATAATAATGAAGATCTTCAAGTTATAACTCCTTCAATGTTCTTACAGGAAAATACTAAAATAGGTATGCCTGAATTGGAATTTCTAGACCACAAAGAAATGAATAAACGATACCATTATAGAATTAAAATTAGAAACGATTTAAAATCAAGATTTAGAAGCGAATACCTCGGCACATTAAAATGTTCGGTCTTTAGTGGGAAAAAATCAAGATCTTTGTGTGTAGGAGATGTTGTCCTGATATGGACGGAAAATTCTAGCCGAATAAACTGGCCTCTTGGTAGAGTTGTGGAACTTATACCTAGTCAAGATGGCGTTGTGCGCGTAGTAAAGTTGAAGACTGCAACTGGAATGCTAATTCGTCCAATTAAGAAACTTTGTTCTTTGGAGGTGAATGGAATCGACGATAATCAAAGTGATGCAGTACTGCAAAAGCGTTTGACTACTCGCCGTGGTCGAATTGTACGGCCGCCCGAAAAACTCCAACTGCAGTGATTGAGTTCTGTCCCCTAATGAACTCAAGGTGGGGAGTGTGAAAACACTCTTCACGAAGACATTCTGGCACCAGCAGCCGCTCATTTTCAGAACATTCTTTTATTTATTTATTTTTCTTTCTTGTGCAAACTAAACGCTCATTGGTTATTTTTACGATCTTTTTTATTAATGTTCTTTTTGTACCTTTCAGATTTCGATGTAGTCAGATTAAGAATAATGATCAAGAAACATGTAATATCTGTGCGCGCGTGTGTAAACAATCAACTTTTCTTTTTTGTGTGTTTACGTTTTGTCTCTTATTTTTGATGTGGATTTTTTGTCTTTGAAGACGGCCAAGAATTTAGATTCGGACCACCGTGCATCCCTCAAGAACCCTCAAGAAAGGTAGGAAATTTTTATATTATTATTTTAAGAATATTTTTCTACTGAAATATCGAATTTGAAATTAACACAGCTTTTCACGCCAATTATTCCAAACTATTTTATTTTTTTTTACATATCTAATAATGTAATTCCGCCGCTAATTTTCACTGATCCTTTATTACCTACATGAGTAGTTTAATTCGTATTTTTTTCAAAAAATTCTGAGTATGCCCCCAATGGAGACCTTCCTTGTTAGTTATCCCGTCGATCAATTTCTCCAAACTATACAAATTGCCAAACTCATAGCGAAATTATACATATAGACATAATTTTCATTTTAAATAACACAAAAAATAATTTGTAGAATCTTAATAAAAAATACAAAGTCGAAATAAAAATCCCTTTATGGCGTTTTAAACACGTGCACCCTATTTAATGTCATTGGATTCGATATTCACGATCATCCATTATTGGCATATAATATTATAGTTTGGCGATGGTTTTTTGGTCGACGGGCTAACCAAGTAGTACTTCTATTTTCTATTATTTTCAAAAGAAAATAATAATGAATAAAAACCGGTGATAATTGATTATCCCTTCGACCAAAAAATTATCGCCAAATTATAACCAAATTATCGCCAATAACGGATTATCATAAAGGTTACATTCAGTTTACCCATGTTTGTTATGCCATAATATGATTTTGAATTCAACTTTTTACTTGTACTTTTATTGATGTTTTACTAATTTATTTCTTCTTTCGTTATTTAAAATAAAAATTACATCAATATGAATTACATGGTGAATAAATTGATGATTTGTAAAATTTGGCGAAATTGGTCGACGGGATAATCAAGTAGTATTGAAAAGTTTAATTATTAACTACAGAATGAAACGATTTATAAAATTTAACAAAATTAAATAAAGGTAAATATATATATATTTTTTAATAAACATTAGCCCGGTTATCTTATCAGACAAAATAACAAAATTTTCGTGCCAACTAAGTACCCTAATGCATATTTGACATTACATCCCTATTTAAAATCAATTGAATGCTATTTAAGATATGGACAGAATGTGAAGTTTTTGTTTTACTCTATATCTTTTCCTTGTGTAAATTAGGACGTTAAATGATCATAATTAAAAAATCTTACATTTAGTTCCTGAAGAGAAATTTTGGTTTTCCCAGATACTTTTTTCCGATGTACTTGTTTTTTCCCTATTTATTTCTACTACTAAAATATGTACTTTTCTGTTATCCCGTCGACCAATTTCGTCAAATTATACAAATCGCCAAACTAATAGCCAAATTATACACATTGACGTAATTTTTTATTTTAAATAACGAAAAAAGAAATAATTAGTAAAATATTAATAAAAATACAAACAAAAAGCCGAAATAAAAATCGCTTAATGACTTTCTAAACACGTGAATCGTATTTAATGTCACTGAATGTGACATTCACGATCATCGTTTATTGGCATTTAATCTTAAAATTTGGCGATAATTTTTTCGTCGACGGGATAACCTAGAAGTACCCTAAAATTCAAAATGTTAGGACACTCGAGAAATTCATCCCATGGTCATATAAATGCATGTTATTTGAAAAAATAATTACAGGCCTCGGAGCGAGTCGCTAAACTCGCTTTTCTCGCTATTTTTTTGCATTTGTCTCTTTTAGTCTATATTTTTCAGATTTAGTCTCTTTTTTCGCTTTTTTTTTTTAAATGTTCCTTACCCATCGATCGATCGCAGGAAAAAGATCGTAACTTTCCTCATTTGACAGTGGGAAAAACATCGCGAAATTCAACAATTTATCGTGAGGAAATATCGAAAAACTTGTCAGTTTGTCGCAGGAAAATCTCGAAATTTGTTAACTGTTCGCGGGTAAAAATCGCAAAAAATTTCAATCGGAAATCGGCGGAAAATCATGGATTATGTTAATCTGTCTTAGGATGAAACCATGAAATTCCGTGAAACTATAGTGAAACTTAGTCGCGGAATAAAATATACCGAATTTCCCGGGAGCAGAATCGGCGCAACGCTGCGACGTACGTCGCAGACTCTTGGGAAGTTTCACAGACTATTTTTCAACTGTTAAAAATATAGCAAAAATTATAAAATTTCGGTCCGAAATCCGGAAATTCGGACATAAAATGTATCGCGAATTTCGACAAAGAGTCTTCGGAAAGAAATCTATTTCGTCATAGATCGCGAAAAACGCGAATTTCGTCCAAAAATCGCGAAAAAACGGCAAATTTCCTCAAAAAATCACAAAAAACGGCAAATTTCTTCAAAAGATCACGAAAAAAACGGCAGTTTTCGTCAAAAAAATCACGAAAAAACGGTAAATTTTTTCAATTGCGAAAAACGACAAATTTTGTTTAAAAAAAACCGAAAAAATGGTAAATTTCTTCAAAAAATCACGGAAAAGCGTAACATTTCTTCAAAAGTTAGCAAAAAAAGGCAAACGTCTTCAAAAAATCGCGAAAAAACGGCAGTTTTCGTTAAAAAATCCCGAAAAAACTGCAAATTTCTTCAAGAGATCGCGAAAAAATGGCAAATTTTTTCAAAAGATCGCAAGAAAACGGTAGTTTTCGTCAATAGATTGTGAAAAAAATGCAAATTTCGTCAAAAGATCGTGAAAAAACTGCAAAATTTGTCAAAGAGGAGCCCCCCTCCCCTCTTTAGGACAATGTATGAGGCATTAAAAATTCTGAGAACAAAGGCAACTTCTTTTTTAAAGTATACTTTTCTTTTATGTCTATAACAAATACTTGAAGGTTTGAGTGCAAATAATGTAATGCGAGGGATTGGTCTGCAGACTGTTTTTTAAGTTTTTACATGTGTTGCAGACTGCAGAAAAAAATTCTGCTGCAGGGCCAAATTTGTCTCTCATTTGCAGGGGAAAAAATTCTAAATTTCGTCACTCTGTCGTGGAAAAATGGTTACGAAATTAGTATATCGTTCGCAGGCAAGAATTACAAAACTTTTCTGTCGGACACTGAAAAGAAAGTGAATTTGGTCAATCTGTGGCATAAATGCAAAATTCAATAATCATTCGAGGGGTAAAAAATCCATCAATCAGTGGCAGAATCATTGCAAAATTTGTCAGTCACTCTTGTGAAAAACAATTGAGAAATTCATCAGAGGATTGCAGGAAGGAATCTCAAAATTCTTATTTTGGTCGTTATACAGTATATACAGGGATCACTTTTTCGACAAACGGCAGAATTTCACGTTTTTTAATTTTTAAAAATCTGTGATTTTCATAAAATAATCACTGGCAAAACTGCGATTCTAATTCATTGATCACCGGAAAAAAGACTATTTTCATTAAACAATCACGAAATCAAGCCGCGATTTTCACCAGACGATCCCGAAATAAAATCGTTGTTATTTCCAAACAATCTCAAAATAAACTCATGATTTCTGCCATACGATTGCGGGGAAAAAAGAAACCCTGAGATTTACGTCAAACCATCCCGAAATAAGACCGAGCTTTCGTCAAATGATCGTAAAATCGAAATTCATAGATACCAACTTGTACGGTTTGGCCGTACAATGTACGGATTTTGTTCTAAGTGTACGGATATACTAATGAACAATACGATTTTGTGCGCGGAAAAAATAATCGCAGAGAAATGCAAATTTCGTGAAAGGATCGCCGAAAAAATTTGCGATTTCTTTACGCGATCGATAGTCAAAATTTGCGATTTTTTCTGAATCGTTTACCGAAATGCAGTAAATGATAATTTTTTGGGCCATTGTTTTAGAAATTCGCTTTTTTCTGCGTTTATATGACTAAATTCGTCATATTTTCCGCAATCATTTGCCGAAATTCACAAATTTTTGGCGATAGATTGGCGAAATTCAAAATTCTTTCGCGTTTATTTGCCGAAATTCATTTTTTCCACGATCGCAGAAAAAAATCGCGAATTTTGACAATTGATCATTTTTCAAAATTCGTGATTTGTTTTTCTTTGCAATCACGATTTTTTTCCGTGCGATTTTGCAAATATTTGCAAATGCTCGCAGCAAAAAAAAATCACGAATTTTGTTATATAAACACAGAAAAATAGTAAATTTCTGCAAGCAATGGCAAAAAAAAAAAAAAAAAAAAAATGTGAATTTTGGCAAATGAAAGCCAAAAAAAAAAAAAAAAGTCACAAATTTTACTGAAAAAAAATTGCAAATGTCAGCGAACAATTGTGGAAGAAAAATCGTGTATTTCCGTAAGCAATAGCGTGGAAAAATCATCACAATTTTCATATTAAATTGCGGCAATTGGTAGCGGGGGGAAAAATCTTTAATTTCTTCAAATGGTCGTGGAAGGAAATGTAGTATGCCAATTAAATGTGTCCTAAAATATCCAAAAAAGTTTGTTGAAATATTACTTGGCACCAGTACATCCCATGTTTTCACTTTTTTCACCAACACCATTTGATAAATTTCGTCATTCTTTTCCTGAGATAATTTGACAAACTTTACTGTTTTATACTGTAACTGATTTTCGCACATATTAATGTAACCCATTGACAAGCATCCTTGATTTTTTTATGACTTTTTTCTACGAAATCCGTTTTTTTTTCTGGCGATTAGTTGATAAATTTCACTATTTATTTCCGTGACCTTCGACAAAATTAGCAATTATTTGTATGATAGATCTTCGAATTTCGTAATCATTTAATGAATTTTGTGATTCATCCCTCTCTTCGAGACCCATTTGATGAATTTTATGATGTTTAACACAAGATCCATTTGACTAATATCGTGATTTTTTTTCAAGGCCATCTGATAACTTTCGTGATTTTTTTTATCCTAAGAACATTTGACTAATTTCGAGAATTTTTTTCGCAAGATCATGTGACAAATTTTGTGATTTGTTTTTTGAGACAATTTGATGAATTTCACTAATGTCCTGATTTTGTCCCCATGATCATTTGGTGAATTTTTGATTTTCTTCCATGATGAATTGTCGCGATTTGAGATTTTTCTGCAACCAAACAACAATATTTGCAATTTTTTCAAAACTGACTGAAATGCATTGAAAATGTATTCCACAGATGGTGTTAAATCTTATAGTGCTTGTCTGTATACCAAAAACATTGAAGTAAAGAGAATTTTTTTTTTTTATTTGGTCTCCTTTTAGTCTCTTTTTGTAAATTTTGGTCTCTTTTAGTCTCTTTTTCTTGCGATTTGGTCTCTTTTCTCTCTTTTTTTAGAGTGACTCAGCAGTCCTAGGCCTGTAATTATGAATTCGACCAAAAAAATAATAACACTGCGTTCACAACTTTATTATTTAAAGAACTGAAACTAAAAGTTAATAAAAACAAATAACTATGTTTTTCACGTGATTTGTTTAATTTGAATGAATTATGATACATACATGACAATTTTTATATTAAACTTGGTGGCAATGAATAAATAAAAACTACAATCGCAACAGCAAAAGACAATATTCAACTGGAGGTTTAAGACATAAATTCGATTTTCTCAGAAACCGTCAAACATATAAAGATGAAAAAAAAAAACCGTTCTAAGTTTTATCAAGACGATAAAAATAAACCAAAAACGAAGTTAATCCATCCATAATAACGTTAGCTATTGCTTGTTGAACTTTTCGTCTTCATTTTTTCGTTAAAAGTTAAATAAAAAACTACAGTAAACTGCGATAATTTTTTTAATGCTATCGTTTTATTCGTCTCATCGAGTCCTATCTTTTGAAACTAAAATCACTGTCGTACGTCAACTGGTTCGCTAGAAATTTCGAAAAGACGTTCGCATTTTCTATTTCTTAAACATATTATACCAAACGCTACCGCGTTTGCTATGATTATTATTATTATTATTATTATTATTATTATTATTATTTTGCTTTTCATATATATTTATTAACTGCCGCTTTAATGTGTTTCGTAATTTTTTTAGATTGTTATTCAACTAGTTTGCTGCATCCAATGATGTTCTTTTGGTTTTAATGAACGCGAAATGTTTATACGTTTATTTATTCACTGTGGGACCAGGGGCGGATTTTTGAAGCGAGGGGCCCCTCTCACTGGAACATTTTGGGGCCCTTCCATCTTGCAAAATGGAGTATATACTTATAATTTAAAAGCAATAGATATTCAGAACTTAATTACAAAAATTACTTACATATTAATTAACATGTATTCAATTCGTTAAGGATTAATTGTACAAAATTCATTTTATTTTCAAATAATATCAGATTATTTTATATGAACTTAAATACAGTGATAGATAAATGAGTTAAAATTATTTATCTTAATTAAAATAATGCCCTTTGTATAAATCACCATTAAAGTAAATAACAAAGTAAGACGCGTTTCGAGCTACATCAATACCAGCTCGTCATCAGCTGTACCAACACGCGTCCGTAAGGGGACAGAGTCAGAAATAAACTGAAACAAAGATGGTAGAGATTACAAAGTGCACGACAAGTGGTGCTAGTTGAAAGAGCACAGGTGGAAGATAAAAGTGATGCCAAAATAATAAAAGAAAGAGAAAAAGGTGGAATAATGATGATAATAATAATAATAATAATAATAATAATAATAATAATAATAATAATAATAATAGAATAATAAATTAATTATTACTATAAATAAAATGAAAATAGACAAGAGACAAGGGAAAGAACTACAAAAGCAACTTCCACGCAAGAGAGAGGGGGATTATGAGAGATCATTGATAAGATTATTAAATTTTTACAAATAAAATAAGCTTCATGAACATTTAAGCGAGATGGAAAGGCAAGGTAAGAAATAATTCTGGCCATACAAAAATTGAAATAATGACCGGGAGCCCAAAGATGAGAAGCAATTGGACTTTGATAATTCCTGATTTTCAACATACCTCTTATGCTCGCTCAATCTTTTCTTCAATATTCTCCTGGTCTGACCAATGTAACCCAAATTGTAAGAACAAAGAAGAAAATGAATACTCCGCCGGTTCTCAGTAGGATCTTTCAAAGACGAGAATTTAATTTTATTCATAGGTTTGAAGATAACTTTAAAATTGAAACGAGAAAGGATTTTGGAAATTTTAAAACAGAGAGGAGCATAAAAAGGTAGAACTATAGAGTTATTAGAAAGATTATTTGAACCAATAAGAAGATGTTTAGGCTTATCAAATATATATATATATATATATATTTAATTTGAAGGAAATATTATTCTTTGATCATTTGGCAACATTTAAAAATAATAACCTTTTCTAAAATATGTAAAAATTGTCTCTCAAAATGCTCAAAACTGGGATCTTTGAAATGGGAATAAATCCTCGAAAAATGAGTCAAATTAAAAAAAAAAAAATAAATAAATAAAAAAATTGCAGTCTGCACACCGGGAGCTTCCAATGTATAAAATAATCTCAGAATTTTTAAATTTCAATCCATAGTTTTTGCTCCTATAAAACTTTTTTAATTGAACAATTTTGACCATCTTCAGAATTAAATATCTCTTAAAATAATTCTTAAATTTGAAAACAGCATGGCATCGTTGTGTTTCTCAAAAAATCAGTAAAAAACCTTTAAAAAAAAGTTCAGGCAAAATGCCGGTATTTGGAACTAAGGTTTCTTGAACGTAAAAAACCTGCAATTTACTCTATCCGCTGCTCTATAATCGGGCCTGATTAATGCACTGGCCTCCGGGTCCTTGGTCCTGGGCCCACCAATTTCAGGGGCCCACAAATTATGTGGCTGGTTTTATTTTTTTTTCTTTATTCAAGTACTTTTCAAATAATATTGTTTTATAAAATAGGAAACATAAAATTTAAATATTCTGAATGACTCAATAAAATTTTTAGAAGCTTTTAACCTAAGCACTTTTTTGTAAAAGTTTTTTTCATTTTGAGAGTACCTATAATTTTCAAAATCCGACGTATCCAGAAAATCAAATTTGGGGAAAATGCCAAAAACTGCATGCTGTTTCTATTGGATTAAATGGAAACGGGGATTTTACAATGTCAGAATTATAGTTAAAAATGATTACTAGACTGTTAGGGAAAACACAATATTTATGATTTTGGATAAGGCAAGTTTTGAAAAGACATACTTATTTATTCTGCAACATGAACTGTGGATTATAGATGTTTGTGAATTATACAAATGCTTATTTGAGAAAAGGACGGTAATTCATTTTCATTATTATTATTTTAAGTTAAATTTTTTGGTCTCAAACAACTTTGTTAAGTCATCAAATAAACCTACTTTTTTTCTGAAAGTGTCGCTGGGAATAGGGAGGTAGGGGGGCCCAACTTTTTAACAGGCCCTGGGCCTGACTTAAGCTTGATCGGGCTCTGTCCATAATACTACCAATTTTCACATTTTTGTGTGCAGCAGTTTTCTTAATATGTGAAGAAATACCCTAGCGTAAGTTGCTTTTTTTTTAGAATAGAGAGATTTAAAATGCGACTATTGAAATGGCAATTTAAAATTGATCATAAAGTGGAAATGCAAATAAAAAAGTCAATGGATTGTATCTGCAAGATTTTTATTGTGAAAAAATAATAATTATGCAAACAAACGCTGTTTTTTTCTGTGTAAAAACTTTAAGGACAACAGTATTTTTTATAGAAATTTTACGTACAGTTTTTATTATTTGCGCAATAAAAATTCTTCTGTATAGTGGTTTTTTTGTTAAGAGTTTTGTTGTTTTTATAACAATGTCAAGAGCAAGTAAACTGATTGAATATTAAAAAAAATGGTTTTGAATCTTTTGCATTATCAGAAATTAGGTGTAGATCTATTTAAAAAAAAGAGATAGTAAGATCTAATATCGTCACCTACAATTTTTCGGTTAAAATACGAACATGGAAAAAAAAAAAAAAAAAAAAAAAAAAGCTGTAGGCAGATCAAAAGCTTTTACACCCAAGAGATGAGAGGAAAGTTTTAAAGTAATCATCAACTGAAAAATACTCAAATAAAGAAATTTTAGAAACGACTGGGTTCAAATTTGTAAGAAAATAATCTACGATACAGTTAATTGATTTAAGAATTTCAATAATGCTCATCAAAATTTTGAAAAACCCGTTACTGTCTAGCCACAAAACTCAGCGTTTACCGTTTGCAAGATCGTTGATGATTTGTAATGACAAATCGCGGCATCCGATGAAAAGAAGTAGAACTTAGATGGTTCTGATTGCTGGAAATATTACTGGCATGTTTTTAGAAAAGAAAAAGAAATTTTCTAAAATAATCAATTATGTGGCGGATGCATTATAACATGGGATTGTTTGTTGCTTAAGGACGGGGAAGGGCAGGGAGGGGGGAAGTTGACTGATATATATATATATATATATATTCAGAAAAATTTAATTTAAAGGCATATCTAAAATCTTTTTCTGACCGTAATTCATTTGTTTCAACATTTCTGGCTGGTAAAAAAGGAGTTTATCAGCAAGATAACGTGCCTAACTACACAAGCCGAGACACAAAATCCTGGGTCCAGAAGAAAAATATTGAAATTTTGCAATGACCACCTGTAAGTCAAGATCTAAACCCTCTCGAGAACTCATGAGGCGATCTAATAAGACGAGTTTATAAAAATTGGAAGACATTTTTCTTCAATTTCAAAATTTAGACTACGATTAAGTTTGAATGGTACAAAACTAGTTCCGAACCGTGCCGAAAATTAATAATGTTCATGAGAGATAGAATATTTGCAGTCATTAAACACAATGCTCGATGTATAAATTATTAAGTATTTGTTTCTCCGTTACTGTGTTGTTTTTATTTTGCTGTCCTTAAAGTTTTTACACAGATAAAAATAGTATTTTTCTTAACAAGTACTTTATTTTCGTAATAAAATACTTATAGATGAATTTTGTTGATATTTTTATTAACTTTTCAATTTAATAATATACTGTTCTGTATATCATTAAATTGGTAATACACACAGTACAAAAATGGTAATACATTCAGTAAACTTTTTTTTTCATGTAATTTGAAATTTATCAAAATTTCTTATATTTTTTGCTGTCTTTAAAGTTTTTACTCGCACTGTATATATTTTTCATTGATAAAATCTGTTGAAAATTTTTTAAAAGTTCAGTCAGTATCTTGCACCATTCTTAAAAGAAAAGGTAAAAGTAAATAAATATTATAAATAAAAGTAAGAAAACGCACTACTTGGAATTAACCTTGAAACAAACTATGTCGGAAGTACACGCCCGCCTTCCCAATCATTTTTTCTCATCTTACTACGTCCTATACCGTATAAGGTGTGAAATGACCTACATGGTATTTACTGTGAATCACACATACAAGGAAGAGATCTAAGAAAACCCAGTTTGAAGTAGGCGTGATTTCTAAACATGGAAAACAAGAAAGAAAAATGATGCGTCAAGCAAAAATTATGAAACATTTTCCAACACTTCCAGCATACTTTTAACAAGTGATCGACTGAAAATTCGGTTTCGTTTTCGGTCCAAAATCTGAAATTCGGTGGATCGAAACACGGACGAAATCATCTATACTCCAAAAATTTCGTTACTTCCTTCTGAAAATTTCATTATTATTCAATGATTTGAGTTGTCTCGACTCATATGAGAGATTATTTATTGCTATGAACTTCACTGCTTATAATTATAAATTATGACTGACTCAAGACAGGAGTGCAAATTATAAAGCAAACTATGCTTATAGGGCTAAACTTTGACGACACTTTTCACGTGCTCATTAAAAACTGCAGACTTAACAGCAATATAATAAAAATTTTAGTTTGAAACTGCAGAAGAGTTTCGAATACTCTTTGAGAAAGTTCAAGTAATAACAGAAGATTATTTACAAAAATCATTATGAAAAATAAATCGAGATATGTATACATGAAATAATTTATACCACCTTGAGGAGTGGTACATTTAATGAAAATTTGCGCAAGAAAATTTATTAAATTTTACTTTTCTAACTTTTGGAGGGGGGGGGGGTATAAAAATCGTAAAAATACTTTTCTTTATTTTGCTATAAAAGTTTTGGAAGATTTCGACGTGAATTCGTTTTACAGGAACATAATTGCTTGTTCCTGAAAGGGTTAATTAAATGAAATTCGTATAGTTAGAAAACAATTTTGCGTATATAATTGTGTTTCATTTTATACGAAAATAAAAAAGTTTCAGTCAGAGGTATAAAAAGCCTACTTAGTTGTTAACCCACATATGTAATTTATTAAAAATTCTGTACTTGGACATTTTTGTTTTTGGCCAAAAGTAGGAAGATTACCGAAATTCGGTTTCGGTTTCTGTTTCGGTCGATCTTTACTTTTAATAAAAATTTGCCTTTTAATAAAATGAAACTAATATCTAAAGTAATGTCTAAGTAAACAAATTGAGTGACAATTTCAGGAATATCATTAATCTGAAAATTTTCAGAATATTTTTCTGCAGCCCTGTATAGTATTTATAGATTTGCACAATTTGTATATATGTGGGTCAGAAAATATACTCAACAAGGTAAATTAATGAACTCAAGGGTTTCATATATCGATGTGTATAAGGCATTAGATTTAAAAAAAAAGAAGCGTGAAAAGATATTGAATGGAATAAAGTAATAAGAAAATGAGATATATGCCGAAAAAGGTTGGAAAATGGAGTTCCTCATTTTATATACTATTTAGAAGAAAGACAAACTTTAAATAAGCTAAAGCTACATATTTTTTGGGAAATTCTTAGTGATTTCATTAAGAGATGAGGTTTTATTTAAAAAGTTGATTCTTTAATATTATGCTTTATTTTGAATTAACTTGAAGTTGATATACTCAGTTACATTGTAAATATTTTTTAGGTTATCTGAAAAATTAAAAATTGAGTATTATATTGATTTTTTGGATAACTATTTTTTAAATTGTATCAATAGTGGACAGGAGGGGGGGGGGGGGCACTGCTGGAACACATGCTAAATATACATATATATATATGCTTAATTTATTTTACTTAAGTATTTTTTGAGCTTCTAAGACTTTTTATATAATTTATTTAGTTTATTGTCACCAGAACCAGTAGTGGGTCAGGTGCTCACTATCGATGCACAAATAGCCCACTTTTGAAGCAGAGAAAATTTAACTTTACTAAGCTTTCAAACATATGATTATTAAACGAAATTAATATCTAAAATAGGTCACACTTCCAAGTTGGTTGGTTGGTTGACTAAATTTTCATTATTGAATGCCTATAAAGTTCTAAATAAGATAATTGAAAAAGCCTATACTTGTTAACGTGTATTAGATTTTTGTTGCACCAATTTTATTTATTTATTCTTTTTTTTACTAGAATTTTGAATTTATTTTATTTATATCCCGATCATATGCAAAAATTATCAAATATATATAATAGTCAATACGGTAAATGAATCAGCAGCGGACCACCAGTTTAAGTTGAAAAGTAAGTTTTCTAGTCCAACCTATAAGATAAGAAATCAACTGCTGATTGGGCTGTTGGGAAGTCCGAAAATGACGCAAGAAACATTTTATGAGTGTGAAATAAATATTTTTTAGCCACATTTAAATAATAAACATTGCTTAAAGAAACTTGTAGTGTTATTTATCGATGGACGTACTTCTCACATATCTTTGAATCTAAGCACCTTCTGTTCGGTTCATGGAACTGAACTGGTAGTGGTCCAAGAGCCGACCTCACAAAGCCCTAAGTCATCGAGCACAAGAAAAAAAAATCCTTTATTTTATGGAAGAGTAGTCATAGGCGAATCTAATCATCCATGTCTGCCGGAAGCGAAGTGGTACATAAGCCAAAAATGAATACAATTAGTGTCTCACTCGTAGGATTAGCATTGTGTTTCCCAGCACCCAGTTTTCCATGTTTTCCTACTTATGATTGTACGGCAAACACAATGCTAAACCTACGAATCAACCACTTGTGGTGTCAATTTTTGGAAGAAAGGATTTTTTTTCTTGTGCCAAATTCCATACACCCAGTACAACCAATGGAAGTTGCTGTTTTAAAAGTGCTTGGCAATAGGATGTAGTGAATTTCAGAATAACCATTGAATGCAAACACGACTTTTCACTGCTCCTAAAATTAACACAGGATCGTTAAATTCCTGCAACAATTGTGAATGGATTCTATGCATGTGGACTAGTTTCATGGGATCCAAAGAAAGTAACTTTTGAATCTACACACTATCAAAGAAAATGATAATATTACCGATAAAAGAGAGAGAGATGGCATCTTTCTTGGAAGTTCTTGAAGATAAAATTATTGAATAAGAAATAAAATCTTTCTTAGTTAATAAAGGCAGATGAAAAGACTCAGTGGAGCAAACAGATTTTTACTATTTATGGTTGGAGACGAAGGTTGGTTGGTTGTTTATGACAGCCAATTATGTGCACTGCACGAGGGACATGGGCCCAAGGGGGAGTGCACTCCGTGGGGATCTTTCTAAGGGAACCTAACCCGTATTTACGCAAGGAAATCCAAGGTTCGAAGAAAAACCACGGAAAACTCCGAACGATTGGGTTCGAACCTAGCACCACTCGTCTACCAGTTTCGAGGACCTCTCGGCCACTGGTGGGGCTGAAGAGGAAGGATACTTTAAACATGAAACCGATTTCCCAGGTAATCTTGGCACTTGGGTATAAAACACTTGAGGATATTTTTTTACTGTTATTTTTTTTTAACTTTTACATTTTACTTTAAAGCGTACACCAGTCATATCTATTGAGGTGGCTTATACTAAAGGATCATTCGTAAGTTTAACATTGTGTTTTCCTGCTCCCGGTCCTCCACGTTTTCATACTTTTGGGTGCATGAAAGCATAATGGTGAACCTACGAGTCGTCAGCTAAAATTGGATTTTCAGGCGTTTTTTTCATCCAGATATGACTTGGCAGACCGATTGAGTTTTAATATGCGAATCGAGTTTTAACTATTTCTGGAATTTCAGCCGCGAAGTCGATGAGGTGATTGTCTGTGCTGCCGCCTCCCGGTCTATAAGCCTACATGTTTAAATCTTTTCAAAGCATTTGGAATATTATTCAGTCAGATAATCATGTCTTCTCTTATTAACACCTAGCTGATAAGCTCGGAGTTGCCCGGGCCCGTGATAAGTAATCCTTTAATGTACCTCAAACTTGCATGATTTTGTATCTTTAACTCCATTTTATTAATTCTATGTTTTTAAATTCAAAAATCGTGAAAAAGCATTGAATTGAAAGGATATGTTATTGAGTATTTTATTTTATTTATTTACTTATTTATTTTATTTATTTATTTATTTATTTTTGTGTGTGTGTAATTTTGGAATTTATACGTACCGGTATGCGGTTGAAATTCGGTAAAAACACTCAGATCTCTACTGATTTCGTCGAAAATTTCACGCTTTTCATTTTGTAAAAAATATTTCTAATCGTTCAAACGTTTCGAAATTTTTGTAGGTGATATAAATCTGATCTATTGAGATACTTTAAAAAGATTGTATTAAAAGACGGACATTTCCTTACTTTTAGTATAGTACCTGTACCCTATATGGACACCTTAAGGAAAATGTATTTTTTCACCCCTATGTACAAATCAGAGGACTCCAAAAATGTGTGTCCACTATCCTTGGACTATTGACTATCATTATTAAAATTAGCGACTTTGTAATTATTCTGGTTTAATTTATATGATAAAAACAAAAAATGTTTACAAGTGTCCATATAAGGAACTACCTGTCCCTATTATGGACAGGTGTTTCCTTATTGACTTTCTACACAGTGTGTATGGAAGAGCCATTTTTCCAAGGGATTTTAGAGGAGAGGGAATAAAAAAAATGTATCTTAAAGTATTTGGAGGAGGAAGGGGGACAGTAAATATCTTTAGAACATGCATTTTCGAAAGGGGAGGATCATTTTCGGCTTTTACCCTTCGAAGACCCATGCAAAGCCCATTAGTTACTAATATTATGAAATAATATTGTTGGTTTTACTTAGCTTTATAGCATCTGTCTGCGAATTTACATCTGTTATTACCCAGACCTCACAGCATTGACAAATAGAAACTTTTTCACCATGGGTAGTAAGTCCCATGTAATTCTCATGAACATATCTGTCACATGTGATGCATGGTCGCATGTTTGAAAAAGCATCAATACTGCAAAAGAAGCAGTACCAGCTTTCTTTTGTTGAGGAAGTCATACCATTGGTGCCTATGATTTTGCCAACAGATATCCTACTGGCGGGGGGGGGGGGCTTCTTTTTATTTTTCTGCAAGGATTTTTTGGAGGAAGGTTTTGGGGGGATTGTTCAAATGGCATCTTGTTAACAAAGATTTTACCACTTTGATGCCTTTTCAATTTGTTGCTTGACAACTTTAAATTTGCTTCTTTCTTACAGCTGTAGTCGATGGGGACATAAGCTGTCCATATTGGGAACAGGGCGTAGTTTTACTAAATCTAGTAACAAATGAATAAGGAAAATATTTTTAAGCAAAATATGCAATAGCAATCGAAAATATGTTTTATTAGTTTTCTAAAATACTCCACTTTTCAACATTTAATGTAATTTTACCATATATAATAAGAATTTAAGCTTACAAGTAATTAAGATCAGCACATCTTGAAACAACAGGTTTCCGCCTTAATTATCTTTTCAACTGCTTTTCTTCGCGAAAATGTTGAGCCATCTCTCGATTAAAATTATTACCTTTAAAAATATTAGGGGTGTCCATATTGAGAGCCCTGTCCATATAGGGTACAAATATCTTATAGGAAAAATGTCGTCCCCATAACCCGTAAGACATGGTGACGTCACTGCAACGTCGTTGTGAAGTCACATTGTGACTTTGTGACCAGCGATTGTCGATGTGCCGTCACGTGACGTCGATGTGAAGTCACAGTGACTAAAATGTGAAGTCGTTATGGCCGTTTTAGGGCTTTTTTGTGACGTCACATTGTGACCACTTTGTGACGTCACAATGTGACCAATTTGTGAAAAGTGTGTCATTTGTGACTACTTTGACATTAACATTGTGACGAACTGTGAAAATTTTTTTAGATAGTCACATCTTAGTCACAATGTGACGTCACTGAGTGGTGGCATTTTCGTCACAGATGTGATGTGACCAAAGTGACTCACAGTGACGTCATTGTGACGTCACTGTGAACATGCATGCTATGAGGGAAGGTGCGAGGGCACAACCCTCATAGTTCCTCCACGCATCCGGCGGGTCATGTGGTTCCAGCACGATGGAGCGCCAGCCCATTACGTACGAGACGTCCGCAACTATCTGGACACCACATTTCCGAACAGATGGATTGGTCGAGGTGGTCCTGTTGCTTGGCCTGCTCGCTCGCCAGATCTTTCACCCCTCGATTTCTTTTTTTGGGGACAATTGTAGGCTCTTATGTATGAGACACCCATTGAATCCCCCGAGGAACTGGTCGCCAGACTTTCCGCCGCTGTAGGGGAAGTGCTCGAAAAGCCTGATGTTTTCGCGAATGTTCGCCGTTCCATTCTTCGCCGTTGTTCTGCGTGCATAACCTCTGGTGGTCACAATTTTGAACATTTATTGTAATTACATGTTAATAAATATGCTTTGGTAACATAATCCTAATTTGTGTCTTTTTACCTCGTATCACAGCACACAATGTGTGGACATGGTAAACTGAACTGTGCTCAGGAGTAGAAATTTCAAACCCCTCTCCCCAGAAACTTAACCACGTCTAATGATTCAGATTTTGGGCTGAAAATTTAAGTCTAAGCTTTAGAAAGCATTTAATGAGACACAAAAAATAACGGTATAAAATAGTTGTTCGTTACTCCAAAGTCTAAAGCGCCCTCTATCGGAATTTTTTGAAAATTTTCTTTAAAATTTATTTTCAAGAAAATACTGACATAAAGAATAATTTTAGCAAAACGCGGCAGTAGTTAGAGCCTAATCTACGACACAAAGATCGGGAATAATTGATTTATGTTCTGGGGGGAGAAGGGTCTCAAATTTCAAATTTCAGTTTACGCTACTTAACTATTCGTTAGGACTCAGATTTTTAGATCAAAATTTAAGTTTAAGTCTAAGCTTTCGAAATCATTTAAAGAAATACAAAAAATAACGTTAAAAAATAGTTGTTTGTTACTCCAAAGTCTAAAGCGCCCCCTATCGGCATTTTTTGAAATTGAACTTTAAAATTTTATTTCAAGAAAATACTGGCATAAAGAAAATTTTTTGCAAAAACCGCAAACGAATCGACCAATTTTTCCATTTTTTATAATCATTTGAAATTTCGGACCCTAAATTTTAATGCCCCTTATCTCCTTGGGAATACGTCTGGGACCCTTAGTCTCCTATTTAATATTATTTGTCTTTAAGTGTACTATAACCCCTTAAAGTTCTGCCCATCTTTTATGAATCACCCTGTATATATTTATACACACATAAAAAAAAAGTTCTCCGCAAAACATTGCACTTAAAAAAAATCTTGGTATTAAACAAGCGTTGCCAATTTAGAGAGTTTCTACATAATACAATCTCTAATATGCAAATAATAATTATGATTAACAATATTCCAAATCGTGGTAAGAAGGATGTCTATTTTATGTGAATTATTATTATTTTTGAAAGGATTTTCTTTCTTTCTTTTCTTCAATAATATATAAATTAGTTTCAAATTAAACACGAGTACAAACTATACACGCACACGCGCAATATATATATATATATTAATCTTAAAATTAGTTAATAAAATGACAATGTGAGTTAAAAAGTTTCTTTTTTCTTGTAAACTATTAAAATTAAAAAAGAAAAGAAATACTTTGTTCGAAACACGCTACGTAGAAATTTTTTCACAGTACAAATCCCAAAAATATAAAATATTATGACTATTTAATAAATTAATATTTATTTAAAATTATTTAAATAATAAGAAGTAATATTTATTGAAAATTATTTGACTAGTAAGAAATAAAATTTGATTTTAAATAAATATTACATTTACTTAGTTAATTCAAACTTTATTCCGGATATCTGAATATCAGACTCCATTACATCACTATTTCAAAATAAAAAATGAATTAATAAATAAAACGAATTAAAACAATTTTATTGGCCAAAAATTAAAAAGTTCAAAACATTATTTTATACAATTAAATAATATTTTATGTTATGCAATCACTAGGATATAAATACTAATGATGGTGCAAAAATTTTCCAAGTCATTATAAAAATGACGTCTATTTTATATGAATTACTCTTTAGAAAAAGGGATCTTTATTTTTCTTCTTTTGTTCAACAATATATAAATTAATTTCAAATTAAATTTAGACTATATATATACATATTATGTATACATATATATAAAAAAAATTCCTATTATGAAATCAGTTAATAAAATGACAATATAACTTAAGAAATTTCCTTTTTTTTTTTAAACAATTAGAATTAAAAAAAGAAAAGAAATTACTTTTTTTCAGAAGCGCCTTATAGAATTTTTTTCATAGTACCAATCTCAAGAAATGTGGAATGGATTAATATTTATTGAACATTATTTAATTAATAAGAAGTAAAATTTGATTTCAACTATATTTTACATTTACTTATTTAATTCAAACCTTATCCAGAATATCTGAATAACAATATCCATAAAATTATTTCCAAATAAAATATTAAAATAAAACGAAATTAAAACATTTTCATCGGCTCAAAACTCAAAATTTCAAAATATTATTTCATAAAATTCAATAATATTTTGTATAATACATTCTCTAGGATACAAATACTAATTAAGGTGTAAAAAATTTCTAAATCGTGGTAAGAATGGCATCAATTTTACAAGAATTATTTTTAAAAAAAGTTTGTTTTTTTATATAACATGTAAATCAATTTCAAATTAGTAAAAAAAAA
The DNA here is from genome assembly GCA_964019185.1 of Maratus speculifer. NCBI lineage: Eukaryota > Metazoa > Arthropoda > Arachnida > Araneae > Salticidae > Maratus > Maratus speculifer. Next base: position 291,938,420 of record OZ025296.1, read on the forward strand.
AAAAAAATCTACTTTAAAAAGTTGATAAAATGATAATGTGACTTAAAAAGTTTTTTCCCCCTTGTAAATAATTAAACTTTTAAAAAATAAAATATGCTGACATTAAAATATTATGTTAAAATATTTTAATAATATTTATTAAAAATTAATTAACTAATAAGAAGTAAAACTTAACTATATGTTACTTTACTTCGTTAATTCAAATATTATGCCGATTATCCGAATAACAATCTCCATAAAATTGTTTTCAAATCGAAAATAAATATTAAAATAAAACAAATTATAACAATTTCATTGAATAAGAACTCAAAAATGCAAATTATTATTTTACGCAATTCAATAATATTTTATGTAATACACTCTTAAGAATGCAATATACTAAAATACTAAATATAGGGTAAAAATTTTGAGATAAGTTATTTTAGCTCGGGGTAAGGATGTCAATTTATGTAAATTATATATAAAAAAAAAATCTGTTTCTTTATTTTTTTTAACAATAAAATGATATTATACAGCAGTTTTGATTTGAATCCTACTTTTTAAACAGTTATATAGATATAAATAATCTTGTGAAAGTGATACAAATATGAATAATAAAAAAGTGATAAATAAGTAATCTTACCTTGTACTGTTTTTCTATGGACAAATCATATACTATTAAAAAAGTATGAAGCACAAGCTTTTTAAAAGAAAAAGCTTTAAGATTACAGCAGCAGCAGTACGAACGGTTTATCGAGGTGCCTAGGACCGGATTACAACTAAATAGGTAAATAATTCAGGACAGGCAAATATTGTAAAGATGGAGTTGTTCTTTGACACTGGATGGAACGAGAAAAACAAAACACGATGCACCCTGCCCCAGGAGCACTTTATTATACTGTACCGGCTTATCGGTTGAAAATTAGCAAGACATGTATTTCCAATTTCTGTGGAGTGTACAATAGATGACTGATTTCGGTACTCTCTTTTCCCTCGGAGGGTAGTATTTCAAATGGGCAGACTTGTATTTACAAAGACTGTGCTGATCAATTGATTTGTTTCTATTTTCCCCAGAAAGATATACAGATCCAGAAATCTCAGAATACGGTATAATCAATAAAAAACGACACATCTGGTATTAATATAGACACCAGTGGTTACCTTCAGAATCCATATCTAGTTAACTTGAAACCCCCCTGAAATGGTAATTTGTCTTCTTTGGAACTCCCACGTCATTGACTAACAGCTTTGAAAACACAACACAAACACATCTGCGTTTCTATTTACTTACATCCAACCATACTTTTGTAAAAGACGTTAATGATTTTCAAGGGTTTATATATATATTTTTAATTACATATATACTTTTCATTTTGTAACTTGCGGTGGTGTTTGAATTTTAGAGAGGTTAAGCAGATCAGATCCAGTTTTAAAAAAGTTTTTAGATAATGGCATTTTTGATGCTAAAAATTATCGAATTTTCAAAGATATATAAAAAAATTAACTTATTTTTCTTTCAAAAGCAAAATTAACATAAGTTTCCATTGCAAACTCTCCTCAAAAAATTTCTTCGTAATCTGACGCATAATATCATTTAAGAAATTAATGATAGTACAGATCATTAAAACATATATTAACATTCAGAAATTATAGAGTACTTCAGTTTATTAGAACTAGGGGCACAAATTTATGTATGTGTATGGGGCGGTGCTATTACAGAAACAAAATAATAATTTTTTTAAGTTCTTTTTATCGATGAGCTGAAAAAAAATGATCAAGGGCGCCACCATTACAAAAATATGACAATAGTTTTTTGAAAGTTATTTTTCTGTCGCGCTGAAAAAAAAAAAAAAAAAAAAAAAAAAATCTGACCAAGGGATGCATGATTACAAAAAGACGATATTAGTTTTTTGAAAGTTGTTTTTACATAAAACACGGGAAAAAATCTGACCAAGAGTGCTGTGACTATAAAAACATGATATTTATTTTTCGAAAGTTATTTTTAAAGAAACACTGAAAAAAAAAAAAAAAATCCTGCCATGGGCGCCATGGCAACCACACAGTATTAATATTTTGAAAGTTGTTTTTACAAGAGGTGCTGAAAAAAGATGATGAAGGACGCTATTATTACAAAAACTGGTATTAGTTTTTTAAAAGTTATTTTTGTAGAGGCACCGATAAAAACCTGGCTAAGGGCGACACGATTCCAAAAACACGATGTTAGTTTTTTAAAAGTTATTTTATAAAAAGGCGCTGAAAAAGATCTAAACAAAGGCGCCATGATTACAAAAACATGATATTAGTTTATTTTTGGTTACTTTTACAGAGGTATTGAAAAAGTCTGACCAAGGGCTCTATGCTTCCCAAAACACGATACTTGTTTTCTGAAAATTATTTTTACAAGCGGCGCAAGAAAAATTTGAACAAGGGCGCCATAATTACAAAAATCGATATAAGTTTTTTAAAAGTTATTTTTTATAGAGGCGCTGTAAAAGATCTAAACAAAGGCGCCATGATTACAAAAACATGATATTAGTTTATCTTTGGTTACTTTTACAGAGGTGTTGAAAAAGTTTGACCAAGGGCGCCATGCTTTCCAAAACATGATATTTGTTTTCTGAAAATTATTTTTACAGGAGGCGCTAGAAAAAGTTGAACAAGGCCGCCATAATTACAAAAATCGATATAAGTTTTTTAAAAGCTTATTTTATAGAGGCATCGAAAAAAAATCTGACCAGGGGTGCCACACTTCTAAAAACACGACATTAGTTTTTTGAAAGTTATATTCAAAGAAGCGCTGAAAAAGATCCGACCAAGGGCACCACGTTTCCTAAAACACGATATTAGTTTTTTGAAAGTTATTTTTTAAAAGGTGTTGAAAAACATCTAAACAAGGGCCCCATGATTACAAAAACATAATATTAGTTTTTTTAGTTTTTTTTTTACAGAGATGTTGATAAAGTCTGACCAAGGGCTCCATGTTTCCCAAATCACAATATTAGCTTTTTGAAAGTTATTTTTACAAGAGGCGCTGATGAAAGCTGACCAAGGGCGCGATAATTACAAAAACCAATATTAGTTTTTTAAAAGTTATTTTTGTAGAGGCGCCGGGAAAATCTGACTAGGGGCGCCACTATTCCAAAGACGCGATATTAGTTTTTTAAAAGTTTTTTTTTTAAAGAGGCGCTAAAAAAGATCTAAACAAGGGCGCCACGATTACAAAAACATAATTTTTTTTTCTTTTACAGAGGTTTTGATAAAATCTGACCAAGGGCGCCATGTTTCCCAAAACATGATATTAGTTTTTGAGAGTTATTTTTACAAGAGGCGCCGAAAAAACCTGTCCAGGGGCGCCACAATTCCAAAAACACGATATTACTTTTTTGAAAGTTATTTTTACAAGAGGCGCTGAAAAAAGCTGAGCAAGGGCGCTATAATTACAAAAACCGATATTAATTTTTAAAAAGTTATTTTTGTAGAGGCACCGAAAAAAGTCTCTCCAGGAGCGCCACGATTCCAAAAACACGATATTAGTTTTTTTAAGTTATATTTAAAGAGACGCTGAAAAAGATCTAAACAATGGCACCATGAGTACAGAAACATGATATTAGTTTTTTTAGGTTATTTTTACAGAGGTGTTGAAAAAGTCTGACCAAGGGCGCCATGTTTCCCAAAACACGATGTTAGTTTTTTGTTAGATATTTTTACAAGAGGCGCTAGAAAAAGTTGACCAAGGGCGCCATAATTACAAAAATCGATATTAGTTTTTTAAAAGTTATTTTTATAGAGGCACCGAAAAAAAAATCTGACCAAGGGCGCCAGAATTCCAAAAACATGATATTAGTTTTTTAAAGTTATTTTTAAAGAGCGCTGAAAAAAAATCAAAGGGCGCCATAATTACAAAACATAAAATTAGGTTTTTTTTTTTTTTGACAGAGGTGTTGGTAAAATATAAGCAAGGGCGCCATGTTTCACAAAACAAGATATTAGTTTTTCAAAAGTTATTTTTAAAGGCGCTGAAAAAAACTAAACAAGGGCGCCTCTGACAATGTGACCAATTAAAATGAAAATGTCTTGTTTTAGACTGGCATTTTACCTCTTTTCCCTAAAAAGCAGAATAAATATTTAACTACAGAGCAGCTACTTATGGCGTTAAATGATTGACAGAAAATATGCTAAATGCGTCAATAGTTTTAATTTGCCAAATGAAAATATTTGAAATTTTATGCCTTTCAGATTCCACAACTTAAATTGCTTCCATAAACAAAAAAAAAAAAAAAAAAAAAAAAAAGTTACGAGGGGCGCTCCGGGCATTTGCCTCGTTGCCCGGTGGGCCAGTACGACCCTGCGTTGCAGTCACGTCACCATGTCTTACGGGAAGCTTTTGAACCGACTTCGCCAAAATTTTCCACATACTTTTGCAGTGCTGCTATCTACAGTGATAAAATGAAACAAATTGCTATTTTTCCATTTCAAGTCTGCGTTATCTTTAGAAATTGAAGATTTATTTTTATTTATTTTTTTCGTATGGATGCATATAAATGTAACCTTTAAAATTTCAGAAGCAACAAAATTGAACTTCTTTTATTTAGAAACAGAAAATTTCAACTTTTGTTCTGCAATTATCAATGCAGGGACTTACAGTTCACTATTTTGACGCTCTATTTCGCAAAGATGAATGCAGGAAAAACCCAGAAATTTACATTCTTTTTCATTGTGATGAGTACTGGGCATGCGCGTAGAAAACTTGGGGATGAAATAGCTATATTTCTTTATGGGAGTGTCTTCTGATTTTAATTAATTACTCAGCTAATAATTTGAATTATAAAATTCTGAAACTCAGGCTCATAAGGAGAGACTTTGGATTGTTTTCACACACACACACACACACACACACAAAAAAAAAAAAAAAAAAAAAAAAAATAATAATAATAATAAAAAAACTTTGTACGTGCCACAGATTTTGCTAACCATTGCAGGCACACATGCAGACAGAGAGGTTCTTTTATTAGTATTTATATAGTTGAAAAGTGTTTATGAATTTGGTTTATCTGTCTGCTTGTCTATCCAGCGTTTCAACTCATATAACTATAGTCGCATCGCTATGAATTTGCAATATGTTACTGATATTCATTATAGTGTGTTAGCTACTGAAAATAAAGCGTGTAGCAATTATATCTCCGTGACAGAGATATTCAAAAGAACTCCGTTATATTACTGCCTTTGGGGAAAAATAGTTTACGGTGGTTTTTAATACTTTCCAACAAAGTTGAAAAGTGTTTTTGACTTCGGTTTATCTGTCCGTTTGTCCGTGCTCTAACTCTGATAAATATATTTAGATTGCCCTGAAATTTTTGGATGTTATTTACCTTTACCTCTAGCCTGAAATCTATTTCAAATCCGTGTTTATAGTGATTTGATTTCATGTCCTGTTTAGTTTATTTCAAAAGTTTACAATCAAAAGTTTTCGATTACACTACGACCCGTCAAAAAATCGTTCCAAATGAATTTTAAAGATATTAGAGGTTTCCAAACATAAAACAAATGATATACGAAGTGCACTAAAATATGAATTTCTTAGAATATGCGGTGAATATTTATCATTAATTTACAGGGCCACCTAAAAGAATTCCATTACATAATGGTATAAGAGCAAATTGTTTGCGTTTTATTTCTAAATTGAATATTCTAAAATTGTTTTAATTCTATTAAACTATTTCATATAGTATAATAAAATTGCTATAGGTCAATGAGGCCACGACCGGACGCGTCAGCGCATGAAGTCTGGCCGTGGTGAGGCTTACTATATTTGACGTATAATACGAAGTGCGCAGCGTTTACAGGCTTCGCAAAAGATTTGAGATAAAATATGCCATGCAAAGTACTGTAAATAGAGATGATGGCAAGAAATAATTTTTAATTATGATATGCGCTTTTAAGTTTCACTGTATTTATGCATACTATATGGTGTGTATAATTGCTATAGATCCTGGGCTATACAAAAGAATTCGTATCCGCTGTATTCGCTTATATTTAATACTTAGTTTCGTAAAATGATGAAATGAGTGATTGACACCAGAATCTACCAACAAATTTATTTCAAAATAAGCAAATGTTCACACGCAATCGAGTCTCTCTATAACGAAACTCTATCCACCGAATTTTTCTATTTAACGAATTTTTTGTAGGAACGGTCAATTTTTTTCATGTTTGCATTAAAAAAATAATTTTCATATAGCGAAATATATATCTCTATTTAACGAATTTTTTCAAGAATGTTCTTTTATATGTTTCATATGTTCAGAAAATTTTCAAATTATTTGTAGAATAAATTTTTTTCGTTGATTTCTGGTTTATATTTTATAGCTACATTCCTCTACCTTATTCCTTATGTCCAAAAAAGGCATTCAACCTTCATTCCTCCCCCCCCCCCCCCAAAAAAAAAAGAGAACATCCTTTTTGCATGGTTACAGTTGACTTTGTTTCAGCCAAGATGAGCAGGCGTTTTTGGAAAAGATTGAAACATTTGCTTGCTACTGGAGCGATTTGCAATAATCACAATGCATCCTAAAAGATAAAACTATTCCATTGTCTTCTTGAAAATGTTGTTTGTTTCTTAGTTTGAATAGTAAGGCAGGAGTCGTTTTATTCAGCAGGTTTTCATCTAACTTAACTAACTCTCATTATCTTTTAGAGTTTATAGTGGATGTTTGTTGTTTGTGGCGACTCGGAGCATTTTTTGTTGTGAGAGATGAATGAAGAATTATTACTAAACGTCATTCATGTTGGTATTATCTTCTACTGCATCTGCATAAAATCGGTTTTAAGATAAGCATAACTCTTTCTGATAAAGTAAATAATTTTGAAAATAAACATTAAGACAATGGGAAAAAATGAAATGGCGAAAATGTTTGAGATTCGGGAAAAATTCAATTAAATATTTAAAAAACTTAATTAAACACTTCAAAAACAATTCTATCTCAAAATTTAAACATTAAATGGACATTTTTTTGCCGTTCTCTATTCAACAAATTTTTCTATATAACGAATCTTTTGACTGAACGATGAATTTCGTTATATAGAGACTCGACTGTATTTGATAAAAGGAAAATCTTCATTCTAATAGTCTGGTGGCATTGTGGTATTTAAGAATTAAAAGAAGTGGTTCAAAAATGAATCACCGCTCCCAAAGGGACCAACCCTTTCGCAGGCCCTTATTACCGCATGGGCAAATCGGGACTTTGCCCATGGGCCCCGAAATCCATATATTGACATATAAAATATTTACTTTCTTTTTTTAATTCCAACTCTTATGTTGAAGTTGTTAAATTCATCTTAAAGTAATACAACAAATTGTCAAAGTTATATAAAATAATTTTGTTTTGTTCTAAGAGAAAAAAATAGGGTTTTTTTTTTTTTTTTTTTTTTTAAATTAAGGTATTTAATTTAGAATTGAAGGAGCTAACAGTTTTCTTCTATTTATATCTAAGGTGTGAAAACATGTTAATGCATTCACATACATATATGAGCGTCCTTGAGTTTTACTTTAATAACGTTGCAATGATTCAAAAGAGGCCCTCTAATTTATCTTTGCCCAGGGCCCCAATTAATCATAATCGGGTCCTGCCCTTTCGGGATGAACGCCTTTTGCAGAAGTTTTAACCTGTCTTTACCCTTTTTTGTAAAACGGGTGAAGAAGACAGGTTAAAATTTTATCTTCAAAAGTGTAGTTGTTACAGACAAATGTAGTTTTTACAGACAAGAGTTTTTCTCTGTTTGTAAAAAAAAAAAAAATATATTTAGAAATTTTTAACGGACAGACTGAGTCGCTAAAGTGCCAGGATTATATGAGGCAAAATTTGTAGTAAAAAATAACTAATGGGAATAATCAAGGATTCGGATCACCTTATAGCAGGGATGTAGTGGAGGGTATACGCCGTATATCTTCTGCTATTTTTAAGGAGCACCGTATACCCTCTCTTCCTTAAAAAAGCTATAATGTGTACATTCTAGGTTATACGCTCTTCCTTGAGTGTATACCCTCTGCTTAGAGCTTATACCATCTGATTTTTTTTAAGACTGCACCACTGCGTTATGCGTTACATATACGTTTTGCTCGTCTCAAAGAGATTAACTGCACAATGTAAATGTGTAAAATTACATTTATACTCATGCTATTACTAACTGCAACGTGTAAAATTTTTGCTTGCTTTCCTATCCCCTTCCAAAAATAAATAAATAAAATAAAATAAAAATAAAAGATAAAAAAAAACCAGCAGTACAGTTTAAAAATATCAGGCAGAATTCATTTATAGCCCAAAACCTGTCATTTATCAACTAAGTTCTGTGATAATTCCGACGTGCCTTACATTAATGCTTTTCGAAAGAAAGAAGATAAAAAGACCTCTGTTGTCGCGAGTCCTTGAAAATTTATCAAGATAATTTTTCAAGTCAATGTCTAGGTCAAGACTCGAGAGGAAAGAGGTCCTCGGTCAAAAGGAAGCATTTTATGCACAAGTCATTTTACAAGTTCCATTTTTTTTAATCAGTAGTGCCCAGAGATGTCGGATGCGCCAGTGGCTGTGTTGACCGGAGGAGCTCAAGGCTTGGGTGCAGCGTTTTGTGTAGTGCTGTTGGATAAAGGCTACAAAGTAAGCTGGGATTTCTGTAAATTATGTATTTAGTTTAACCCTTTCGGGTCCGATTTTTTTTTTTTTTCAATTTTTAGAAAAAATTACTTTTACGTTAATAACTTTAACACTAGCTATCAAAACAGATTAGTGTTTAACAAATATTTTGTTGTCTGAAAGGTAACGAGTGTTGTTGTTTTGAGTACTATTCAATTAATATTCATATAAATATAAGGTATGGAAGAATTTTTGGAGATGTTTAGAAAATATTGTGTTCCAATAAGATATGACTTATATTACAACTTTCTTATACTTTTTGTGCTTTACTACACCTGATTCTTTCAGGAAAATAACTTTTCTTTTAAATTTACACAGTGAAATATGTGTTTAAAATAAAAGAATCACAAACAGTGCAAAGAGAATTATGCAAATAATAATAATAATTATTATTACTAAATGCCTAAATATAAATGATGGCATATAGTAAATGAATAGACATATACTAACATTACTACATGTAAATTCTATCAAAAGTATTTCTTAAAACTAAATAGCATTCTATCAAAAGACATGTACTATTAACAGCAGTACACCAGACCCGAAAGGGATAGTTTAATTTTTTTATCAAACAAAAATAACAATTTTTAAAAACTTTATTCCTAGAATAATTTGTTGAAAACGTGAATGTTCAAAAATAAATCTCTGATTACTTTTTAAAGAAAATGAAATACCGTAATATACTCGTTTTAAAATCGAAGAATTTTAGACAAAATTTGAGAGTTGAAACTTGGGGGGGAGGGGGGGGGGTCGACTTATAGACGCGTTAATAAAAAAGAAAAAAAAATACAAATAATCGGCGAATGGGCAAGTCGTTTAAGTAATCATATATGGGTCTAGGTTAGAAAGAGATATATATAAAAGCGAACAATGGTCATTTTTCTCTAATTGAAAAAAAAAAAAAAAAAAAAAAAAAAAAAAAAATAATAATAATAATGTCCCAGTAATTGTTATGCACCCACTTTCTCTTGGGATAGAATTCCCTTCGATATATGGGCATTCCTTTCAACGTTTTAATCCCCCTTTTTTTAAAGAATTCAACTTGAGAATACTTCTAGATATTTCTTCTGAAAGTCTTGCAATAAAAGAAATAGTATATTTTTGCAGTAAAGAAGTTATTTAGCCTTGTAAATAAGGCTTGAATAAATTTTTAAAAGGTTTTGTATTTTTGAGTATAAATAAATTCATGTGAATAAGTTTCAAAATAGTTTAATTTTCTTCGGCTTTACATAATTATACAGTTATAAAAAAGTTTTTTTTTTTTTTTTAAGTCTGATGCTTCTGTTAAAAAAACAGTAAATTATACTGGCGTCCAGATTACCAGTAGTACTTCCGTAAAATCATCAGTTTTTTTTTTTTTTTTTTTCAGTGTACGGTAACTTTTCAAGAGATCGTTTGGTATAATTATAGAAATTAATTGTAATCCATATCTAATATTTCTTGTATTTGTTTCATTGTTTAGGTATGCGTAGCGGATGTGCAAGAAGAAAAAGGAAAGCAGTTTGTAAGAGAGCAACAAAAGAAATATGGAGCTGAAAACGTGAAATTTATTGTTTGCGATGTCACCAAAGAAGATGATTATGAAAGTAAGTAAAGTTATGGTTCAATCCATAACTAAATAAATGTTTACTTCATAAATTCTTTTTAAAAATGGTAAAGATGCCTCCTACATTATATCCTTTAATTTGGTTTGTAATATAATTGAATTTAGTTTACATAATACTAAATATATGGTTACTTAAAAAGTAATAATACTGCGGAAATATGTAGTTAAATAATACTTTATTTGTTCTTACCAGAAGAATGGTAAAAACTGCCATCAACTAATATTCACACTTTTTGGTTTCAGTTTGGGTTATTTATAAACGCCGAGATACCGAAGAACTACATTCCAACTGATTTATTTATGATATATTGAGTAGTTTTCTAGATTAGATCGCCAAAATCGAAATTTTACCGCCGTGTGTGGTTTCATAACATTTCAACTGCATGGATATCGTACACTGAAATTTAAAAAAGCGAATTTAAATTTGCCCAGTTCTTGTTTACGTTACAGTATTGTTTTTTTTTTTCCTTTGTGAGAAGAATAGTAGATGAAAAACGTCTGGAAGTTCCTATCAGACAACATAATTTAGAAAGTAGAGACAGGTTTAAATTCTATGCTCGAAATGGCCAATATCGGCCACAAATCATTCGTTCTTACCTGTGCAATAGTGCAAAAAGATATCAGCTAATAATCGCACTTTCCGTTTTCAGTTTGGGCTATTCATAAATGCGAGGAATGGAAGAACTTTTCATTTGACTTATTTATATCTTGAGTAATTTTTAGATTGGATCGCCAAAATCAGAATTTGGCCGCTGTGAGTGGTCTCATTGTGAGCACATGTTCTTTTTTTACGTAACTAGAGTAAACATCGCTTTGTTTACAGTATCCATATATGTTCGAGAATTAAGTTGTTCTTTAACTTATGGTTTCCACCAGGGCTGCGGAGTTGGTAGGAAAAATGGCCTACCCCGACTCTGACTTCGGAAATTTTAACGACTTCGACTGCAGGCTGGCTAATATCATTGGCGCACCCACGAAGGGAGCTAAGGGGGCTGAAGCCCTTCCGAGACCGCGAGATTAAACTAACTATTTAAAGTTTTCTAAATTTATGAAAGTTTTTTTTAACTTATTCTTTTTAATAGATTCTGCAAAATAGAAACTTTAAAAAATCGTAATCTTTTCACAATTTTTTTTTTCTTATTTCTAGATTTTCTTACGAAATTTGAAATATCAGCATTTTTAATGTTCACCACTTAAAACAATATTTTATTTTTATTTATCAAACACAGCACAAAAAAAAAAAAAAAAAAAAAAAAAAAAAAAAAAACCGTTAAATTTACGGTAAAATTATATGTAATTTTTTTTATTACATCTAATTTTACTGCAATTTTTTCGGCAAAAAGGGCTGGCAACATTGCTGCCAGCAGTTTTTACCGTAAATTTAACGGGTTTTTTTTCTACAGTGAAGAGGTTTAAGCCTTCAGAATTAGAACCATCAAAAATTTTCAGAGCCCCTCCCCCCGGTTTCGCTAATTGATCCTTTTTCCACTGCCCAGTTTTCGTTCTATATCAAGTCAATACAAAAATGTATGTCCGGGAACGACACATCTCGCCCATTTTGAATAAAATGTAAAAAAAAAAAAAAAAAAAAAAAAAAAAAAATCGGAACGAGCTTGTATGACGTTCCAGGGCAGATCAAGAAAATACAGACCTCTAAAATATGCTAACCTCCTCGAAAGCTTAATCCTGGGTGCGCCACTGGCTAATATACTAGTGTTGCAGTTGGTTAGAATTATGAGGGAACGCCAGAAAAATGGGACGAAAATTTCACTATTTCGTTATTAATTCAATTCTTAGAGCTTTGAAAGAAAAAAAGGGAAAAAAAGTATTCCATTTTACTAATTTTTCAATTTCACGTCCCTAAAACCCAAAAAGTCCAACTATTGAAATCTGAGGAAGAAAATTAAACAGAAATTTTAATATTTCTGATCTGTGGGCTTGAAAAAAGCAGAAATCGTTAAAATTCTGATGTTAAATCGTGCCCTCCAGAGCAGGAACATTTCGATGGAAAGGAAAAATAAATAAATAAATGAAAATGAAAATTTTACTAGTTCTGAAATAATTCGTGATCTACTAGCGTTTTTAAAATAAAAATGGTTTTTATTTATTGTGTACACCAGGCAATATACTAGGAATATTTAATTTGGATGTCTCAATATGATCCAAAAAATGTAATAATTCCTTTTATGGATTTAAAATTGTGTATAACTGGTTTAATTTCACTTCAAACTTAGTCGTTGAGCCAGGGGCTCGTGTGGTTTCATGTCGGGGGACTTGGTAAACTATATATTTTTGGATTCACCACAACAACAGCACCTCATTTATCCGTGAAACTTTCAAAACGAGGGTAGCTTATGGGCGCCATATTGGAAAATGGCCGCCATCGTTGAGTTAGGGAGTCGTGTGGTTTCGTATCAGCGGACTAAGAAAACCTTACATTTTTGGATTCATCACAACATCAACATGTCATTTATCCATGATACATTCAAAACAAAGATAATTTATGGGCGCCTTTTTGGAAAATGGTCGCCGTCATTGAGACGAGGGCTCTTGTGATTTTATGTCGGCGATCTTGTTAAATGATACATTTTTCGATTCACCACAACATCAAAATGACATTCATCCATGATATTTTCAAAACCAGGGTAATTTATGGACGCCATATTGGAAAATGGCCGCCGTCGTTGCCAGGGGCTTTTGTGGTTGAGCCAGAGGCTCGTGTGATTTGTCAGTGGTCTTGTTAAATCATATACGTACATTTTTGGATTCACCACGGCATCTGAATGACATTTATCCATATTTTCAAAACCAGAGTAGTTTATGGGCCCCATATTGGAAAATGGCCGTCGTCGTCGCCAGGGGCTTTCGTGGTTTCATGTCAGTGGTCTTGTCAAATCATATACATACATTTTTGGATTCACCAAGACAGCAGAATAACATTTATCCATATTTTCAAAACCAGAGTAGTTTATGGGCCCCATATTGGAAAATGGCCGCCGTCGTTGACAGGGGCTTTTGTGATTTCATGTCAGCAAGCTTGTTAAACCATACATTTTTTGGATTTACCGTAACATATTTATCCATGATATTTTCAGAAACAGAGTAGCAAATAGACAATATATTGTAATATAGCAAATTGACATTATATTGTAAAATATCCGCTGATAAACGGACTGATCGAAAATATATCCTTGGTTTTGTGTTTTATTAAATTAATAGGGTGATTCAAGAGACAATAAGTAAAGAGGTCAATAAGTGTCTGAGCTAACAAAAGCTACCATGAAGTTCAGTGAAAGACTTGCCACAATTAAGCGATATTTTTGATATCAGGGCAGCATTTTTTCCTACATGGTTCGTGAAACAACCAAAATCAGTACTTCAGACAAATCTGTTCTAGATCCAGTTCTGTCTTTGAGCAAGATCCAGAAAGACGAACATGATATCTCATATTTACAGAACACGATTAATAATGAATAGATAAATCTAGACATGATAATAGTATCAAACGGAGCAATAACAATTCTAGCAATTGTCGAAGACATATTCAAAGCTCATGAGATGGGTGAAGAAGCTTATCAAACTTTCAAGAGAGACTATCTGTCTGAATACTCAAACACAGAAGGGATTTTCAAACCTCCAAAGATAAAAAAAACTAAATACATTTTCTGACTTGAAGAAGAAAGAGAGTGCAAAGTTTAAAAAATCAGAGTTTGTTGCCAAGACAAAAAGAAATCTATATACTCAGATGACAATCATTGCAAAACGAAGACATTACGGTATGAGAACTGTCTTTTCCTAATATCTAGGGCTTCATTCAAGTTCCTTAGAGACACTTGATGGTTAAATGCAGAAAACTGAAAAAGCAAACTGATGAATGCTATGACAAAATTGCGACTGATGAAAGAATTCATATGATGGTGTTGCTAATATAAATGACGGAATGTGCTTTGTTCAAAGTTACCACAATAAGCTACAATCATTTAGACAACTAGCAAAGAATATATTTTCTGAAATATTACAAAATTATACATCCTCACAAAAAATAAATGTTGCATCTGAAAATAAATGTTGTATCTTCTTTAGAAAACGATTTGAAATTCTAGGAAGAGAAATGCTAGATTTGAATGCTAGGTTTTTGTGGAGTTGGATCCAATGACAGGGTAAAGTAAAGAATAAAATTTGAGTGAGATGCACGGACTTCTAGGTAAAGAGGTATGTAATGCATTACTTGAAAGGCATTCACTGTCATACAGTAAGTGCTTGCAGTCAAGGGAAATCGGTGAATCGGAACATAAAATTTCGAGATACACTTAAAACGCTTGATACTGAAACTGATATATTAGAGGAAACAAGGAAACATCCTGAGTCGTAAGTTTGCCATCTCTATTATGGAATGTACAGATACGGAGACATCAAGGAACTGCGCTATATTCTATATATTTTTTCGATAAAAAAGGAGTCTGTGGAGTCGCATTGCCTTTTGTCATGTAGTAATAAACTCTACCTATCGGCAATGCTAAAGTTAGACCACGGTCTTATTTATAAGGAGTATCTACAGACTGATTCTGATCTTCTATCCAAAAATAAATATGGTTCATTTTTTGGAACAGGTAGCGAGGGAAAGGTTATATAAAGGCCCAGTAAAATAGAAATTCTCTTGTTCCTGAAGCTGCTTTGGAACATGTGTCATGTTTTTGTTCAAGAACATGTATCACACATTGTTATATCCATGTCATTTTAATAAACTCAGATGTACAAACATATGCAGAAAATAGAACTGTTCTATGACGTTGTAAATTATTTGAACGCATGAATGTCAACCTATGATGATAGCAATGCAGAAGACTAAGATTTCTCTTATTTTTTAACCCATTCGAGACCAGCATCTTTTACATGAATTTTATTTTGGTTGACAATCCTTTTTGTCATACAATTAAAATTAGTCTAGCAAACAAGTGAATGTTTTAAGTAAATAAAATTTTTTTTATTATTCTTTTTTAGTGGTATCATAAATAAGCGATAGAAGCACGTTTTAATGGTGCATGTATGCACCCGTGGTCCCTAAGGGGTTAATTCTTAACAGACTAAGTAGAATAGATTCTTCATTACCACTTTTTTCTTGGATTGCTGTGTCTTATCCACATGAAAATAGCATGCATTAAAATGCAAAACAAGATTTCAGTTTTCTGTTACGCAAAAGTGTTTTGAACTGTTTATCCAATTGAAAATGTTAACAATCATATTAAAATTAAATCTTAACAAATATATAATTTGTACAACGTTATAAGTTCAACAATGTTTGTTCTTTCCACTTTTTCATTAAAATTTAGTTATATAATACCAAAAATAAAAACTCATTTGTATCTATGTGCGATAGATGGCGCTCTTTTTTTCAATATGGCGTCTATAAGCTACCACAAATTTCATAGTATCATCGAAAAATGAAATCTTTGGACCCTTGTGAATCCAAAAATGTGCATATCACCAAGTCTCCAGAGTTGAAACTAAAAGCCCTAATTTTGGCTTCTGGCTCAACGACAAACTACCTAACAAAAAAAAAAAAAAAAAAAAAAAAAAAGCAAACAAAAACGGAGTTAAATATATATAGGACAGTTGCACCATAAACTTTAACTAATAATAACACATTGCTCAGTGGTGCACAAAACAGGAATTTTAATATACATTAGTACATATTAAAATAAAATAAAATTTTCAACGTTTCGTGCCGTCTTCTGCGGGCGTCTTCAGGAAAATATGAAATGGAAGGATTACGTTTGCATCTTGTTCGAGAGATATTTCTACTAAATTAAAAATTAAATGAATTAAAATTTAAAAATGTTGCCAATTACACGTGAGTAAAAATTAAAATATTGCAAGGAAATAAAAAATTTAAGGTTTTATGATGTTATGCCATATTTTTGGTATATTGTAGGATAAATTATCATTACATGGTTTATTTTCACGTGCTATGATTTCGATGGATTCTATTATTTTACCTTGAACTGGGTTATTGCATGGAACTATGATTTTGGCTTCCTCAAAATTAATATGGCAACCCTTGTTCGCCAAATAGAAGCGAGCAAGGGCAGTATTCTGTTTATATTGTTCTATATCTCTACGATGTTCTTTAATTCTAGTTAAAAGTTTCCGCGTTGTCATGCCGATGTAGACTTTTTTAAGATTATTAGATAAAGTGATGGGGATTTCATAAATACCAGATTTTTGATCTATTGGAATTTTGTCGATTTTATCTGTAACGAGGTCAATGAGATAAGGAGGAGGAATGGCGACAAGTTTTATGTTATATTTTTGTGCGATCTTTTTTACTTTTTCAAATATGTAAGGGATATAATGAAATTTTCTGTAAACTATAAGTTTATTCTGTCGTTGGCCAGATGTGGGAGGAGTATTGTACTGTTGAACTATTTTATTTATAATTTTTGCTGGAAAACCATGGTCAAAAGCTATTTTCTGTATAAAATCAATTTCTTTATTTAATGTGTCATCTGAACAAATCATAAAAGCTCTTTTAATAAATGACCTGAAAGCAGATATTTTGTATTCGAAAGGCATGTTGGCTGAAAATGGGATAACTGTATTTTCTTTTATTGGTTTTCTATAAACTGAAAATTTTAAACTTGAATTGCATCTATTAATTTGAACATCTAAAAATGAAAGGGTGGCGTTTTCTTCGACTTCAAGGGTGAAATTATTATTATTAGTTATTAGAAAAACGGAGTTGGCTACTTTTTTAGCGACTCAGACTCTGCAACCCTGCTTTCCCAGGTTGGCGAGTTGTCAGGGAAAAATAATAGCAAGAAAAGAGGATAGTGAATTTCTCTTTACCAAAATACTGGTATATTACACCTTTTTTCGATTGTGTTTTTTCCTGACCACTCGCCACCCTTTTTTTTTTTTACTTTAACTGCAATACAAAAATCTTTCTCCATTTCAGAACTTTTTCAGTTTGCTTTGAAGGAATTCAAAAATATAGATTTGGTGCTCAACAACGCAGGCATCGTTTCAGAACACAATCCAAAGAAAACTATTGCAGTCAATCTGGTGAGTCTTTTTAGCACTTTGTGTGTTCCGTTATTATCAAGATAGGAACTTAAAAAATTTCTCCTTTTTTTTTTTTTTTTTTTTTTTTTTTTTTTTTTTTTTTTGCTAATGATAATAATTAAAAAAAAAAAAAAAAAAAAAGGAAAGTTTGAATGTAATATTTTTTGAAACGCTTGCAAATTCCTTAGAAATATGTTTTTCTTATTTTTATAAGCAATAGAGACTTTTATATGTATACATATGTATACATAGATATAGATTTGGTCAGAAAAAGGCCATGTGATTTATAATAAAAGCATTACTATAACTTTTGTTTATAAAAAAAAAAAAAAAAAAAAAAAAAAAAAAAAAAAAATGTTTTATACATATTTAAACCCTTGAAACCTGATCATAGAAAGTGGATTTGACTCATAACACAACTCCTACAGATCGTACTCAAATGTACATTCATTACGTTTTGCGTAATTTTGAGAAACTTTAGTACAATGATTATTAATCCTTATTAAACCAGTGGTAGGGGTTGAATTTGGAATTAATTAGGTGAAAGATCAAAATTATTTTAATATCTTTAGGTGTCTTGAATGAAAATTGTTGGCTGATTTGTACTAAATTTGATGACATTATAGTGTCATCTTTTTTTCTTATTATCATTCACTGATGACCTTACTCTATATTAAATTGAATAGAGCTGTTGCAAACCGCACATATTCGCTATTGCGTAACGGGTATTCTCAAAGATACGAAATACCGAATCTTTACTTAGAAATACGACTCGTTAGTCGTTACCAGTGGTGCAGAATATGTCCGATCCGGCGATCTAGGATCGGGGGAAATTTTAACCACCTGGGGAAATTTTGCAGAAACATACACAATTGATTTCGATTTTAACAAAGAATTCCATAAATCGCTGAGATAGAAAAATTTCACTACAAATAAAAATATCCGTATGGTGACCTTCATCCAGTTTAGCTCAATAATATATATCATGCATCAGGGACGATTCTGTTTTGTATTTTCTGAAAATTTAAGGCATTCGATTTCAAAAAAAAAAAAAAAAAAAAATTGGTCATTAATCTAAAAATTCGAATATAAAAATACCGTAAATTTCATCCAAGAATTACAGGGGAAAAGTGAATTTCGTCACAAAATCGCAAAGCAACCGTAAATTTTGTCAAAGGATTGCGAAAAATCGCAAATTTCGTCGAAAGTTCATGAAATTAATGCAAATTTTGTCAAAAGATCGCAGAATCAACATACATTTAACAAAAATATCTCGAAACAATGAAAATTTTGACAAAAGCTCACGAATTTCGTGGTGAAATAACCGCAAATTTAATCGAAGAAACGCGAAAAAAAAAATTTGCAAATTTCGTCAAAAGAGCACGAAACAATATCAGATTTTGTCGAAAGATACACCGCAAATTTCATAAAAAATCATGAAACAACCACGCATTTCGTCAACAGAGGCGGAATAAATGCAAATTTCGTTAAAGAATTGCAAGATACCCTTCAAATTTCATCAAGATATCCCGAAAGAGCTGCAGATTTCGTCTAACGATTGCAAAACAACCGCGAATTTTCTCAAAGTACAGCACCATAACCACAAATATCGTCAAAAGAGGGCTGAATATCCATGAATTTCATCAAATGGAAGATGAAATAATGTCAAATTTCATCAAACGATCGCTAAAAAAACGCAAATTTCGTCAGAAGGTCGCTAAACGAACGCGAAATTTATGAAAAGGCCGTGAAAAAAATCATAGTGCTGAGAGTGGATTTTCCCCTTCTCTCACTCTGGTGTAATCTTTCAGAAAATTTACTGTAAATTTCAGATTTTTTTTTCCATTCATAATCACCTTTGCATATATTTGTGTATAAGTTGAGTAAATTTTGGAAAAATGTATTTTCTATACCTACGGTAATACAGCATCTATCTATAACAAACTGTAAAATTTTGGGGAAATTTTCATGTGGATTGGGGGAAATATTGGGATCATAAACATTTTCTGCACTACTGGTCGTTACAGTGTCAATATGCAACCGAACAAAATTAAACTAATTTCAAATGCTGCTTACGCTTGTTTGCAGCCAGACAGTCGAATGCGATATGAGATACGAAATTGTATTTTGACAATAGGTGCCAGTTTCAATTATTTTCGCATCAGTGTATGCGTATATTACTGTACATATTAAAGAGAAAAATATAAATTGCATGCCTGAATAGCGATGTCCACTATTTAGTAAAACATGCAATAACGAAACCTGTCTACAACGGAAAGTAGCGTTAAGCCAATTATCGGAAACATTTTTTCCCCTTAACATCGCAAAAATTTTCCAACATATTCATAGAGTCAATCTAATGCATGAAATCATAAAATTGGCATTGATGGCAATATCAGTGATATCAAATCGAATAGCATTTTGGATTGAAGTTCAAGTTATCATCTAATACTTTTATATATGATGACCCTTCAAATATAAATCTTTCCAGAAATACTTCATTATTCCTTAAATACAGCTAACGAATACTTAATTCTACTATAAGCTTCCATTCTTTTTACAGTGAAATTATAAAAAAAAATAATAGATTAAATACATAATTAACATAAAATTAGTCTAATTAAAATCTTAAATGATAAACACGCTTTGTTCTTTTATTGCTTAGATCGATGGCTTTTTTAAAATGGAAATATTAATACATGATATGTTAATAGTCGCTTAAAAAAAAAGCCCAATTATTTTGTCCATGTTTTAAAAATGCTTTATATCTGTCAGATAAATAGTACAATCCCTGAAAGAATAAACGATCTCAAAGCAATCCTTCTACTAAAAGCATTTTTTCAGCTATTGACCTCATGACTTTAAAAACTCCCTCCAGATTCACACATACCATATTCGACGAATGAACCGATGCTCCTGAAATAACGTCGTTTCTTTCCTCTGAGTAAAGAAACTACTTAAATGAAAAACCCGTATATGATACTAATACAGAAACAACTTATTAAAGTCGTATTATTAACTTAGTCTAAAGTCCGACACAAACTCTCATCTTTCAAACATCCCGTTTCCATATGAATCGTGAAATGAAGGTAGCGATTGAAATTCGTTTCTTTAGCATAAAATGAATAATGTTTACTTAAAAGGCGATTAAATAATCAACTATAGATGTTAAAATTTAATTTTATTTAAAAAATATCTTAGTACTTTCAAACCTTTTCCAAACAAGTTCTTCCTCAGAGAATATTTTATTTTATAAATACACAAATATACTTTATATTATATTATTATATTTACACTTTATGTTATTTATTATATTTATATTTTTTTAAATAAAATTAAATTTTAACATCTATAGTTGATTATTTAATCGCCTTTTAAGTAAGCATTATTCATTTTATGTTAAAAGCAAGGCGAAAATTTCATTCCGTCATATATTTTATATTTATTTACATAGTTTCTTTAGTTTTGCAGTACATTGATGCAATAACGAGTTTAATTCAAAAGAAACGATTCGGTATGTCGTATTAGAGATAATATTAATATATTAGACCTATTATTCCCTTTATTTATCAACGAATACATGCGGTATGTATCATTATGTTTGTTGCAATTATTCTCGAATCTCAAATGATTTGGATTTCGTATGGGCTTGTTAATTCATTTATTTGTTTTATTATGACAAGAAAAAGAAATAAAAAGTGGATATATTTTTTGAAGCATCAAAAATGATAAAACAAAATGTGATTAATATTTATGCCAAGCGCAGAATTCAGTTAAAAGAAGATCAACAACAAATTGAAAAAATAAATAAATAAATAAATAAACAAAATATTGGTAAATTATTTCAGAACTTATGTATTTAGCAAAAAAGTATTTATCAGTGATGCATGTATATTAGTATCATCTGAATTTTTTTTTCAAAATCAGGTTATTTATCATCTGACCCCCCCCCTCCTCCCCCCTCAGAGCCAAAACTAAGGGGGCACCAGAACGAGGGGGCGACAAATGACGATTTTTTGTCGCTTTTTCTCACGTCTGTGTTTAGCATGGTATAGTTAAAATCATCCTGTCTGGTGTATGCTAAAGTGTAGAAGAATCTCAGAATGATATGGCATAAGAAGCCTGTATAAAGCGAAATTCTTTTCGATTCCGTTTGCAAGATTTTAATGAATCAATATTTGACGATGCCAATTATATAATTCAGTATTATATATTTTATAATTACATACTTTAAATATTAAAATAAGTAGATCATTAGAAAATTAGTAAATTTCTCCTTGTAAATTTACTTTACGGAGGCGAGGGGAGGGGGAGGGGGAGCCAAAATTTATGTTTGTCCGGGTGCAAAAAAAGTTAATTTCGGCACTGAGACCCCCCTTCATTAAAACCAAAAATAGTGGGAAAATAATATTTTTAAACATATATCAAAGAATTCAGAAATAATAATGGAAATGATGTAAACTTTGTTTAATAACATAACAGATGGCAGCACATATCGGAATCTTCCAAAGATTCGTACGGTAGATTTTCCACAGTTTTGTAGTACATGGGGATGATTGTCAATACCCGGTTTCTGAATAGTACGAAAGTAACGAGTAACGAATATTTCCTAGCGGGTAGCGAGTTGGAAATTAACGACATCATACGGGTATTCAGTTTGTCATTTCTTTTATAGCACTAAAATTGAAAGAAATAAACTGTATTTTACATTCATAATGATTGGCAGGTAATTTAACTATTTAAAACAATGTAGAATGACAGAGGAGAAAAAATGTGACTAATTTGTGGCTCATGACTGCATACAAAAAAAGCAAAACTAATTTTTGATGAGAATAAATTTCATTTAAAATTGAAAATTGCCAATTCATGGGAGCAAAATGCTTTAATGTGTGTAATGAAGATGTATAAAATTTTAAATATGCTAGTTCAACAAAATCATAACAGCTATGAGTATTAATATTTTTCAGAGTCATTATTAGAGAAACGAAATAAAACAAAACGTGATTTTTGAATGAAAAAGTATTAAAAATTCATAGACTTAGGTACCATTTTAAACAACAAATCAATTACTCTAACAAATATATTTTATCAATTGCATGGCACATATCAATTCTTACGAATTCCAGTTGTATACCTTATGTAAACCATTCCAGTTCATTACATTAAAACCAGATTTGTAATTTAAAAAAAAGTGATTTAAACTAAATAAAAATCGTATGAACAATTTTTCAAAATAGTCTCTCTTGTTGTGATATACATGAGTTTGCTTGCTGTGATGTTTTTAAAAAAGAAGTAACGGTGACAACAATTGTAATAAATTTGGCACAAATTGTAAAGCTGAAAATGCTCTAATGTCCACATGCTTGGAAAGCACTAAACCATGTTCACATCACTTTGACCCATTCTCTTAAAAGCAATGATTAATATCTACTAGCCACCCTTGGCGACCAGTTTGGTCTCTCTTGAATGTATACTAAGCATTGAATTATGTTGCTTTTAATCATAATTTATTTTAATTGCTCATTTTTTGCCAAATTAGAAGATTCTGTAGAGAAATAGACATAGATGCCATATGCGCACCACATTGGCGCGATTGCAACCAGTGGCGTAGCTACGTTTTTTGGCGCCCGGGGCAAGAAGAAATTTTGCGCCCCCCCCCCCCCCCCAAAAAAAAAAAGAAAGACAGAAAATAAACGAAAAAATATCTACTTCGAGACGAAAAAAAAGGTATTTTTCTCTTGCAGCGGTAGGAAATGGGTAGCTCCATGATTCTTAGTTTTTAAGGATTCAGCTAATTTTAATCAAACACATCAAACTAAAATATGTTAAATGGGTCATTCTCCACAAAACGTTAAAATCTTTGTCCCATGTAATTTTTATTTTATTTTACATAAGAGTTTACATTTTTTTTATATAATTGATAGTTACAAAGTTCATCTTGACACTACATAATGTTTATTTTCTAAAAAAAATATATATATATATATATTTAGTGATATTATGTGTCCACAGAACATGACAAATCATGTCCGTGGACTGTCCCACAGTAGCTTTTTTTTTCTGGGTTATAAATACATGATAAAAGCAATTATGCATTGAAACTTATTTTTCTTGTTTATATAGCAGTTAAAAAAAAGGATAAAATTATTAAATCATTTTTTTCTCTTAAAAATATTTATTTATTTAATAAAAGTGTGTGTCCCATAAAAAAGCATCATGTATGTGGACAAACCTTTAACAGTTTCCAAAAAGCTCAACAGGAAATAGCATTAGTCAAAATTCACGAGAAAAGAAAATGTTTAGCCATTTTTGAATGATTTATAAAGTTACAAATTATTTGTCTGTTAAAATATTTTAATTATTTGCTATTAAAAGTAGAAAGTTCAGTTTTGTAAAGATCATGTCATCATATCTGTGGACCAGCACATGTAAGCACACAATATTTTATTGTTTTTTTTTTAATCACAAATAAAGAAAAATATGTCTAAAGCTCATTCTGATTGATTTTATGTTCTGATGTTGATACACATGGTTTTTAAGCAGTTTAAATCAATTTTCATCATGTCCGTGGACATCATTTCCATGGTCGCAGCTGGTGCACAGACATGATGGTCAAGCAATGGACATGATAACAAGTTTTGATTTGGAAACAAATGTTTTATCTTATTAATTTTTTATAATTTTAACTTAATAAATATTTATAGAAGCATAATAAAAACAATTTAAATGTTGATTACTTATTTATTTATTTTACTCAAAAATTTACATTTTCATGACTGTGATAAGCAAATTATATACTTTATTTTACAACTTACTATTGTGGAAAAAAATATATTCTTTTAGTTGTGTATTCTTGTATTAAAAGATGAGCAATCGTCATTATTGGATTAGTTTTTGAGGAAAACAACTCTATAACTATAAAAAATGTTAATTTTTTCAAAGCTGAAGCGCGTTTATTTTTAAATAATCAAACTTATAAAATTTAAGTCAACTTATTGCATAACTACTTCAGTATTATTAACTTATACTTTTACGTGCACACTCTTCTGAAAATTATAATTTCAAATTTAGTGAGGGGATACAGTTGTTTCATTTTGGGGGGGGTCATGGAGATTTCATTACATACACACATCTATCTTGTATCATTGTGAAGCAGAAGGAGTTTTAAAGACTAAATCATTCTGTACTTTGTCTGAAGATCGTAGACATATTGCCATAGTAATTTGTGCTCATTTACGACTTGTTTTCTTGGAAATAAAGGCGATTATTTTAAACTTAGAAAAAATACATCTCTTGAGTGATAGATCTACCATTCAATATTGAAACAGAAAAATGTTAGCTGCAAAATTTTTAACAAAAGAGTTCACTGTTAATAACCATCAGTGGAAGTTTTCAAAAGTTGGACATGGGAAAGATTGCTCAGATGGCAATGGGAAGTGCCTCAAAAGGCAAGCTGATAACATTGTGACACGAGAAACTGACATTCTTAACTGTGATGGCCTTTTTAACTCAATTGAAAAGAAATTGTACAGGAATAAATATATATAGAATCAATAGTGAATGGATGAATATAGTACGAATAGTGAGATCCCAGAGTTTGAAGATATTCCGTTGACTCTCCATGAATTTTAAAAGTCCACAAAATACGAGTACTGCTGAAAGTACTGCAAACATTATTAAAGCTAAAATCCTTATTCGCATATTATGTTATTCTCAAAACCAATGATTGCACTGCATCATTAATCAAATCAAAATTGAAACAAATCTAATTTTTCCAAGATCTTGTTAAAAAACCTTAGATATACAATATATAGTGATGAAGATGATTCTCAACTTCAAATTAAAGAAAGTAACTATGTTGTAATCAAATTCAGTTAAAAAAAGATGGTCAAGCATTACGTAAGAATAGTAATAACTATTCAAAAGTTGGACTTGAAGTTAAATTTTTATGGAAATCTGGGGAAGACAATTTCATATTTCCTGATGAAGGTGAAATTTGTCTAGTTGAAAAAAGTGATGTAGTGCATATTTTATTTACACCAACTGTATAAATAGTCACTATCAATACTTTTTAATATCAGTTTTAATGAATTAAAAAATCTCACTAAGTAGGTAAATTCTAAAATTGTCTAAATATTTACATAAATACCAGCTGATTACCTAAAATAAAATCATATTTCTTATAAGCAAGCAAAAAAAAAAGGGATTTTTGTAACATTATATAAATATAAGTTGAATTTGTTTTGTTCATCATGTCCGTGATCAAATTTGTCATGTCCGTAGACGCATTATTTTTTAATATTTAATTTTAATGACAAATATTATTCTATGATCTTGACGGGTGGATTAGTTAGAAAGTAAAAGGTAAGTGTTATCACAATGTACCATTAAAATTATTTTTATAAAAAAAAATATTTCTCTTTTTCTAATCTCCAAAAATAACATTATCTGAAGAATGACCCAAATTCGATTACAGAAGATTTCTAGTTACCGTCAGTATTGAATTTGAATGAGGACTCCAAAAAAATGTAGCGGAAAGTTCACGGATAGGACTGTTGTTATAAGAGAGTAGCAACAATAAAAATAAATTTTCAATGAACCACATTTCATAAAACTCCTAAATTACGCCTGATTATTTAAAAAAAAATCTGCTTGCCACTTTAGAAATTTAAACTGCTACACTCGTCCATTTTTAAGGTAAAGGGGAAATCAAAAAATGTTCCTGAGTTCTTTTACTAAGACCTAATGATTACGTAAAGAATAAATTTCCATTTATAATTTTTCTGTATATTTTTTTAATTTGAAATCTTTGGAGAGCCACCATATTAAAATAGGATGATTAATCAAGATGTCAAAAATTTTTGGTCGATATCTTAATCAATCCTTAAGATAAATTCAATGACGAATTATCAATACGACTGAAACAACATGACAATGGTAAGATGGCTATAGATCTACACTATATGGTCAAAGGTGACCGGCGACTTGCGATGTAAGACATTTTGTTAAATTTGTAGAAAAATGCATGAGGAATTATCTGGAAACTCTAAGTGTGTAAACATAATAGTACAGGTCATGCATTTCACAGAAGATTTTTTCCCGGAACTCCATAGGGAACCGTCAACAAATTGAAAAAGAACGAATATCTTTTGATAATCCTGTTAAACGTAATGTAGCAAAAGCATTCGAACTGTAGAATATGATTAAGTGGCTTATTTTTATAAACTATGTTCATTTTTATGTGGATAGCATGTATACTCGTAGAGAAATTAAGGTTTCTACAAAAAGAGCCCCAAATTTTTCCAAGTTTTTTGCATATAATTTGCAGAGTTCTTAATATAAAATAGTGTTCTTTTCCTAAAATGTGACATATAATATTATACACAATATCCTGTAATCAGAATTAGAAAATAATAAAAATTGTAGGAAAAATGAATAGGTTTACTAAATAAGTTTTTATTACGTACGTGTGAACGCTATCAAAATTTAATTTGCATATTGTGTTAGCTAAATGTATAGAGCAACTTTTGTGTAAATTTCAAAAACATAGCTTGAAAATTCTGTAAAAGATCGTCAATAGAATAAGCTCAAAATCCATTATTTCCAAATTGAAGGAAAAAGATGAGGGACTGTATCCATATATTCATTGATTAATGTCAATGTAGAATAAACAATATTTGGATAGAACCCCTTATTTTTTTTTTGCTTCATTTTGAGAAAAACGAATTTTGAGCTTATTCTATCGACGATCACTTTCAGAATTTTGAAACTATGTTTTTGAGACATTTACAAGTTGCTCTATACATTTTGCGAACACAATATACGAATGAAATTTCGATAGCATTTATGCATGCGCAATGAAAAATTGTTAAATCAACCTATTCATTTTTCATACAAATATTGTTATTTTTTAATTAGGATTACAGGGTACTGTGAACAATGTTGTTCTTCATATTTTCGCAAAAGAACATTATTTTATATTAAGAACTCTGCCAATTATAAGCGAAAAACTTCGCAAAATTTGGGACTTTTGTAAAAACCTTAATTTTTTTACGAGTATACATGCTATTCACACAAAAATGAACACAGTTTATTAAAATAAGCAATTTAATTATAATCTACAGTTTGAACGCTTTTGCTACATTAGTTTTGACAGGGTTACCGAAAAGATAATCGTTCTTTTTTTTTTTTTTTCAATTTGTTGACGGTCCCCAATAGGATTCCGCGAAAAAAAAAATCATGGTAATATATGACCTGTACTATTATGCAAGAAAATTCCTCGTGTGTTTTTCTAGATATTTAACAAAATGTCTAAAATCGCAAGTGTCCGGTAACCTTTGGCCATATAGTGTATCTATTATAAAAATGAAAGAGATAAGATTTAAAATATTTTTTTAATTGAAAATCAAAATTAATTTC
The DNA here is from genome assembly GCA_964019185.1 of Maratus speculifer. Taxonomy (NCBI): domain Eukaryota; kingdom Metazoa; phylum Arthropoda; class Arachnida; order Araneae; family Salticidae; genus Maratus; species Maratus speculifer. The sequence goes on from OZ025296.1 coordinate 291,966,173, forward strand.
CAAAAATTAAATTATATTTCTTAAGTATTTTTCCTAATTTTAAATTTTATATTCTAAAATTCATTTTACCCCTTCGTTTTACCACAGTTTATTACAACTTTGTTTTCCAGCATGACATTTATTAGTTCGCTATTAAAATCAGAGGATAACTTAAGTAGAACGTAGAGTGACGTTTGAACAATTCTTCTTCATTTGTGGTTTAAATCTTGTACATCACCACACGTCAATCTTGAGGTAATTACCAATTAAACTAAATGTTTTTTTTAAATTGACGCTTTCGGTACCTGCTTGAGAATATTACGAACCCCAATATATTAACAAGCACACACTCGACAAAAAATAGATTTTGCCCAATTGATATACCTGTACAACCTATGACCACATAGGTTCCATAGGTTCGCATCTTTCAGTTCCAACAGATTGGATGGACCAGATCGATATATCCGAAATTTCAAAAATGCAGAAGTCTGCTGGTATCAAATCTGGAGAATGAGGAGTGCATGGGAATCTGCAATTAGGAGCGCGAGCTCTTATAACAGCCTTATTTTTATGTTTCCTACAAATTTCTTCGTACCAGCACCAATCCTTTTTTTTTTTTTTTTTTTTTTTTTTTTTTTTTTTTTTTGTGGGTGTGTGGGCAGGGGGAGATGAGTTTAAAAAATATTTCCGTGAATTATAGATACTAACCCTGCAAACCGTTTTATAGCTCAATTATTCTTCCGGTTTTTATGATATTTTAATGTTTCGACGAACTTTTTGTCCACCCGGAATATATCAAATGAATCTATCTTTTAAAACGACGAAAACAGTCATTTGTTTTGGTCGTACTAGGAAAACTAAAAAGTTATACTTTGTATTTTATAAGATTTAAGAAGAGAAAATTTGAGTGCAGATCTTCCACATTTTATTATTTGACTATTCTCAATACTAATTTGATTACAGAATTTCCAAAAAAGAAGAAATAATAGATTTACTTCTTGTTCTTCCAACTAAATCCATTTTGAATTGATTCACAGAAGCTCATTTACGCGAAATAATTCATGGAAATGCTAAAAACTTAAAAGTCAGCGTGAAACCAATGTACGTATGTGAGTTATAGAAATAACTAGAAATATCTAACGCAAGTACAAGTCTAAAAGTTTGGGTGAGGTAGTCCAAGGAGTAAGTCTTGATGCACAGGAGGCTGGGATTTCTAAATTGTTGCTAATTGGCCAAGAATATTGAATAAAAACTGATCAAAAAAGCGATTTTTTTACAAAATGGAAAAATCGTGCGCGCATTTGAACCTGGACAAAATGAAATAAATTAATAATTTTCATTAATCAGCAAAAATTAAAAAGCTAACGATTTGAAAATTTCAAATTACATGTAGAAAAATATTCTACATCAGCGTATAAAATGTTTGAAAATCGATCGATATTTTTTTCCTTTTTCTCTCAAAAAACTGATGGTGGCAGTACAAAAGTTCGAGGAAACAACCAAACAAGTAGACATTCTTTAAAAACCAAAATAAAAATACATCTTTTCCGGCCGACACTTTCCAATTTAATTATTGATAATTGATGGGTGAGAGATTACATGATATATAAACAATCAACTTAATTATTAAATGTTTCCAAATACTAAAAACATAATTTAAAAACTTTTTATCAATTTAATCAAAGTTTGTTAGTGTGTTCTGTGGAAAGAGTCTCGTGATGTGAGTTAAGAGTTCTTCTATAACCTCTTCCTTCGTTTAATTTAAAAGTACGTTTTTCAAAATAAACTCGTTTCCCACCATTATCGAACATTAACAACGCTTTCTTTTTCTTTTTTTTTTTTTTTTTTTGGATTTTATCAATACCGATGCCAATACGTAGAGTCGGTGTTGATTCTATGGACCGGATTTCAACAAGAATTGATTTGTTCAAATTAGCTTACTATTTTCTTGCAGTTTTTTGCTCCACTTTCCAGTTTAAGGGCGCCTACTTATCTCGGGCTCTGTGGATCCAATTTTGTCTGGGTTTTGCTTACTCAACATGTTTTTCGATTGTCTTACAGTTTTTAGTTCTACCTCCCAACCGTAACTGGCATTGTAATCTGAGGTTTTATGGACCCGATTTCTAGGAATTTGTTTTTTCCAACTCATCTTATGATTCTCTTAAGATACGGAGACGTATGTAGCCAAGCCGAGATCCAAGCCGGAGATTTAGTTTGAAAGAGATAAATTCAAATGGAGGTTTTTAGTGGTTAGAGATACATGGATATAATAATATACGCTGCCGAAGACAACGGGGACCAATCACACAAAGATCATTTTGAAATATTCGATTTTTTTGTTATTTTTAAAGATGAATAGAGGGTTCATTCGGGGTTAATTTGAGAAAATTGACGAGCGAGTCAGCTAGTAAAAAATTGAAAAATGTTCTCTTGATACCTGAAATGTGTCTCCGAGACGCCATCAGGCCTTTTGATTTATAAACTGGAGACTAGACAGCTGGAAACCTACATCAGCGACTAACAAATATGCATCACTTCATTTTCCCCACATTCACCGAATTTCTTCAGAACATTCATACACACACACAAAAGAAAAGGTCAACAATTCTTATTGATTATCAAAGTATGTGAAATAATTTTGGTTTAAAGGTCCTCTCAATTTGGTCTATTTGATAATTTTGCAACTCAATTCACTACATATTTATCTTAGGTACCAAATGTGTTGAACCATCTTTAAAAACACTTACGGAAGAATTTTCTGTTTTCCTATTTGAATATAATAAAATATCTTACTGAAGAAAACATTCACATGCAAACACACTCAAGAAATTAAAAAAAAAAAAAAAATCAAAAATTTTTATTTATTGCCAAAATATATGACATAATTTCTGTTTAAACCTCTCAATTTGGCGCCCTTGGTCTCGGCTCCCGGGCGGCCGCCCCCCTTGCTCCCCCTTAGCTACGCCACTGATTGCAACAAAATGGCAATTATATGTGTCTCACATGGTAACCCGGCTATTGTTATTTATTTATTAATAAACTGTTTGTTTGCTTTTATTTTCTTTTTTAAAATGATATAAATTGTTTTATTCCATAATTATTAACTAAACTTTTTTTAACTTATCATTTCCCTTTTAGAATAATAGAAATTAGTTTAAAAATATGTATGGAATTGGTATTTGAAAACGGAATTTTCACCAAATTGGTGTCAGAAAAATAACGCGACAAAGTGGTCCATATATGACATCTGTGCTGATAAATCACTCATTTCATTTATAATACATAACTTTAATTTGAAACTGAAAAGTTTAAAATTCATGACTTTTATTTATTTTTTTAAGTAAAAAGAACAGAAAAAACTAGTCGTTGGAGGCCACCATAATACTTACCCATCATTTATATGCATATGAAAATAAAACACGTGAAAACTATTTATACAATGTATTTCAATTCCAAAACTAAATTTAAATATTGTTAATACACATAGTAATACTCTATTAATGAATTGCTGATGCACCAATTTCAACAAATTATATAAAACGCCAAACTACTCAAGAAGTACCAAACTGCGTAAAAGAAACATCCTTATAACTCCAAAAATAATAATCATATTAACTAACAGTTTACTGCGTCGGATTAAGCGTCTCATTTTCAATTAAAATATACCTTTGAATTGAAATTTGAATGAAATACAGGGTCATGAAAAATCGAAGAATGTGGAAAACAGGATTACAAATATCTCGACAACTAATTATCCGATCGACTTCGTTTTTTTATGCAAAATTTGTGTTTTTTTTATTGCCTTTTACATGCATTCCTTAAAATAAAAAAAATCGAAAATTTTTATATACCTTTCATCAGAACGAATTTTTCGAGAATCCGGAAAAAATAGTTCCGGATAATCGAGGTTGCTGATATTCAATAGACTTCGTCCCATTCTTACATACTAAGTATATACAAAATTTCAAGTCTCTATCTCAATTTGTTCGTGAGATAGAGCGTTTACAGCCAGACAGACTGACTGACAGACAGACAGACAGACGCAAATTTTTTTTTCTAAAAATATGTTTTTCGAAATCTCCAGTGTCGAAAGCGTGTAAATCCTTCAAAAATTTTTTTTTTGATTTTCAAAACGATTGCAAGACTTACCCTATACTATGTATGATGGGTAAGTAATAAAACTAATGATATTTTGAAGCCCCATAATTGCAGCGAAGGAACAAAACATAAATAAATCCAATTTACCACAGTATAAATCTTACCAAAGGACATAGCTTCTTAACAAAGGTGCATAGTAACCCATTTTTGTGCCACATACGTTAATGTAATACAAATATAGATAATTTTTATTTGTAAATTCAATTAAGAAATCCATAATTATTTTTTCTATTTTTCAGATGGGCCCCTTTACCGGGTGCCAGTTAGCTTTCAAATACATGGGCAAAAGCAATGGTGGAAAAGGAGGAATGGTAATCAATACAGCTTCTGTTTTAGGCAAGTTCTTTAAAATCACAAAAGTAATATGATTGAATTCAATGATAAATTGTGTTTACTTTTATTTTAAAAATTTTCTATCATTTCTTATTAAAATAAGCGAAAACATTGTTTAAAACAGTAATTCGAAATTAGACATAATAAAAATTTATACACTTCCAAACAGTCTAATTACAAATTTTAACGAAAATTCTATAATTAATTCCAGCGATATAGTATTTAAAAATGACACATTTCTAACGTTTTTCTCAGCAGATGAAAATCGCTACATTACGGTTTACATATTTTATTAAATAATTTTACATATTTTATTTAGTAAATGTTATTAGGATTTAAACATTTCTAAAGAATGCACTTAAATAGGATATACAAAAAACTGAAACAGAGTTGCATTTATTAAAAGTTTATGAGATTAATATATTTTTTTCTTCTTTTCAATTAATGGATTCGCAAACTGTAGTGCTGATATTTGGTTATGATCACTAAAAGACATACTTGGCAAAATGCGTTAAATTCTATATATGTATATTAAAAATCTGTTAGAGATCAATTCATGTTAAAGTACTTATTAGTTGCAGTTTATATGTTTTTAGAACATTAAGTTCATAATCCATATATTAAAATTATGGAACAAGAGTAGATACTGATGCATCCCTGTATATTTCAAATCGGAGTCTTTGATTCAATAGTACTAAAAAGAAAACTCTTCTAACTAATTTTTGAATTATGGTTTAAAAACGTCAAAATGATGGTTTAAAGAGCCATCTGATGTGCATAAAATCATAGTTAAAAAAAAAAAAAATCTCTCCGACTCGGCTTACAGGCGAATGTAGAGTTTGAAGTTAAGTACTAATTTCACCAACAAAAATTAAATCAGATTAGTGTTCTGTAAACAATCAAAACTTATTTGGGTTCAAAAATCTTCTAAATATTCTTGAATTTTCTTTTTAAAAATTTTATTACATACTTAGAATTATAGAATAAAGAAATATTGAATTCAAATTATTTACATACTATGTACAAAATGTATAATATGTACAAAATATAAATGCTTTTACCTTGATAATTTTTGATCATCATACTAAAAACTGGAAAGATGATCCTTTATGCATTTCTGCGTGCCTTTTCATAAAATTAACATAATTCTTCAATAAAACTTAAGACACGCACGACAAACAAAAAATATAAACATTCTCTCTAAAAAAATTCTTTTACATTCCATCAAAAATTGATGCCAACTTTTTTATCTAAACTTTTAACTCATCTCGTAAGATAAAAAATATAAAAAGCAAAGCAGACGAAAAAACAGCTTCGCTTCCATAGCAACGAGTTGCGTCTTATAAATAAATTAAATATCACAATTGCAAATATGCAAACGATTTTCTGTGAATAAACTGGAATAACTTAATTTATCAATTCCTAACATACTCCCACCTTTAATTTAGGCGGAAGCCAAATTAAACTTAAGATCACTTTTGATCAAATTAAGCCCTAATTCAAAAAATAAAAAATATGCAAATAAATAAAGATAATAACTAAACAATAATAAAATAATAATGAAACATTTAGAGTTCTAGAAAAGTCAATTCAGGGTTTTAGAAAAGTCATTTCAGAGTTCTAGAAAAAGTCATTTCAGAAGTCTCTGTACTACTCTACCACTTCTAGTTTTACTGTTACTCACAGTCTGGATTACAGGGTCATCAGGACTTGATATCTCTAATGAGTACAGCTTACGAAGTGGACGCACCAAGGTCCCTGAACTTGTTTTAACTTCAGCCACTCTAGCTGCTCCATCTCGACTTGGGAAAATCTTTACAATTTTTCCTATAGGCCAATAAAGTCTCTTTTGGTTTAGTTCTATCAAGACTACTTCACCTAGTCTGACAGCTTGTCCTTTCTGTTTTGATTTTTGGACCAATTCAGCTAAATATTCTTTTCTAAATCTATTTCTAAGTTGTTGCCGAATATTTTGACAGTGTTTATATCTAGATTGAAGTTTCTTTGAATCTATTGCATCTAAATCAGGAACACCTATTTCTTCAATGTCTTGCAAAAATAATGATGGAGTCAAAGGTATAAATTTATCTGTTTCTTCAAAAATATAGGTTAGAGGCCTTTTATTTACTGTTGCTTCGACATCACATAGAACAGTCATGAGTTCTTCAAAAGTTAAAGTTGAAGTGCCGAGTGTTCTGATCAAGGGAATTTTAACACATCTAATCAGACGCTCCCACCATCCACCCCACCAAGCTGCTGCTGGAGGGATGAACTTCCATTTAATAGGAGACAGTTCTTTTGAAGAAACTATTGCATTCCAATCCAATGATTTTAAAAGGTTATTGGTTCCTCTAAAATTTGAGCCATTATCAGAGTATATAGTAGTCGGCCTTCCTCTCCTGCATATAAATCTTCGAAGTGACTGAATGAATCCTTCCGCTGAGAGACTGGATACAAGTTCCAAATGTATTGCCCTATATACTGCACATGTAAAAAGTACAACCCAAACTTTGGATCTTTGCTTTACGAAAAGAGGGCCAAAAAGATCAGCTCCAACAACTTCAAAAACTTTGGAATCTCTGACTCGATCTAGAGGTAGGTGGATTGGAGGTGTAGTATATGGCTTTGTAGAGTATCTTTTGCATCTGTAACACTTAGACAATTGACTTCTAATGATGCGTCTAGAAGAAATTATCCAATATTTTTCTCTCAAAATGGATCCAACTGTTTGAAGTCCAGCATGACAGTTCTTTAAATGACATTCTTGAATCAGACAATTCACTACATGATGTTTCGATGGTAATAAAATTGGATATCTGAAAGAAAACTCGTCATCTCGCTCTAATATCTTTGTTTTTACTCTTAACAAACCTTCTTGATCTTTCATAACCTTTAATCCTTTTATTGCATCAGTAGTATTACCAAAACTTTCAGATTGTATTATTGACCAGAGCGACCTTTCCGCATCTTCTTTTTCTTCAATTGACAATTCTGATGGAAAACATATATTTCTGTTTCTGCACTTCATTATGAATCTCTTCACCCAACATACGACATTAATAAATCTACCAAATTTTGAAATTCTACTATATATCATAAATTCATGTGAATTAGAACATAAAAGAGTAGGTACTGAAGTTTTCTTCTTTTCCATCATTACTAATTCTTCGTTGGGGCTTGTTTCTGAATGTGGCCAATTTTCTTCTGATAACTTCAACCATTCTGGTCCCTCCCACCATCTCATCTTCAGCAGCTGTTTAGGACTACATCCGCGAGAAGGTAGATCAGCAGGGTTGAGATGACCAGGTACGAAGTTCCATTGTTGAGATTCGGAAAATTTACAAATTTCTCTAACTCTATTGCCTACAAACGTTCCCCATTGATCATTTCTTCGAATCCAAGCGAGAACAGTCGAAGAGTCGGTCCAATACTTTACTGGTATGGAAATACAATTAAAGGCTTTCAAAACAAATTTAGTCAACCTTATTCCTAAAATACAAGCAAGAAGCTCTAAACGTGGTATGGTTACATTTTTCTTTGGTGCAAGACGAGACTTAGCTCCTAAAAGTTGTACAAAGACTGCGTCTTTATCTTCACAACGTAAGAAAACTGTTGTTGCATAAGCTCTGGTACTTGCATCACAAAATGTATGAATAGACCATTTTTCTTTACAACCATAGCCTACACGTCTATTTATCTTCACGTCATTTAAATACTTGAGTTCGCTATACCATTTTTGAAAATTATTCCGGATTTCTTCTGGAAGTGGAGCATCCCAATCTAATTTCGTGGACCAGGCGTCTTGAATTATCAGTTTGGCTGGCAACAATGCTGGGGCTAAAAATCCTATTGGATCGAAGATCCCTTGGGTTACAGCTAATATCTTTCTTTTCGACAGATTTTCTATCTCATCACTAAATTTATAAGCGATCTTCAAACTATCTTCCATTGTGTCCCACTTCAACCCTAAAACCGGAACTATCGTTGTTACATTTTTGCTGAGCACCTTCTTTTCGTTAAGGAAACTGCTGTCTTCACTTTTAATTGGTCCGAATTCCCACATTCTTAATTCCATTTTCGCATCAGCCATGATTTCTGTAGATTTTGAAATAAAATTTTCTAGTTCAGGCACATTGTCGACTGAAGTAACGCAGTTATCTATATAGTATGATTTCATAAGCTTCTCAGCTATCTGTTTGTTTTCTTCATCAACATTACTCAAATGATATCTTATAACTGCACCTAGCAAAAATGGGCTACAAGTTGCTCCAAAAACTACTCTATTGTGTTGATAAACTTGAAATTCGTCAGGACTCTTCCACCATAAAAATCGCAAGAAATGCCGATCTGATTCTTTGACTTCAATTTGAAGAAATGCTCTTCTTATATCGGCTACTACCCCAATAGCTTTCTCACGAAATCTTATTAACACTGCAGGAATTTGTTCGATGAGGTTTGGTCCTTTAAAGAGGCAATCATTTAAAGAAGGAGACCTCCCTACCTTACACGATGCATCAAAAACTGGTCGAACACTTGTAGTAAGACTATCTGGTTTGATGACGGGATGATGAGGTAAAAAATGTCCTGGAATCTTGAGTGCTTCATCTGGTACTTTACTTATAACGCCTTCTTCTTCCCATTCATAGAAAACTTTAGCATATTCTTCAAACATTTTCATTGATTTTAATTTCTTTGTTGAATTTATCAATCTTCGTTCAGCTATGTGTCTATTTGAGGGAATCTCACGTTTGCCGTTAATCCAAGGAAGACCTACAATATAGCGACCTTCTATATTTCTATCAACTTCTTTTATAAAATTATCATGAGCGAGTTCTTCTTCTTCTGCTTTAGACAAAGTTTGACAGGGATCTGTTATACCAATTGTCTCTAACTTCCATAATTCTGGAATCTTCATATCTTTTAAAGCTAGGTTCGTGATAAACATATTTCCATAATTTAGGCAAGACTGTGATGTACTTTCTAAACGACCACAAAGTGTCCATCCAAACTTTGTCTCTATTGCTGTAAGACCGCTCTTTAACTGTTTTACTCGACCTGTAAGAAGTTGTCCGTAGTAATCGCTTCCAATCAAAATTTCAATTTTTGGACTTCCTGCTCCTAAATCTGTGATCCATAGTTTATTTTGTTTAAGCTCTTTAATTACTGATTCTTTTGGTATCCGAGGAATATAGTTACAAATTATATCTTGATCCAAAAATTCTAAGACTTCTTTCGTTTGTTTCTGTCTATCAGAAGAACTTAACTCAACTTGGAATTTATTGTGAGATTTAGCTTCTGTTTGCGTACCACCAAACAATGTATGCACAATAGCTTCAGAAGAAATGGGATGTAAACCTAACTCTTCAGCTGTACCTTTTAAAATATAGCTCTTTTGCGACCCACAATCAAGTAACGCTCGTACTTTCTTTGTTATTCGACCTTTAATAACTATTTCTAAAGTCATAAGGGCTACTTCAGCAGAACACTGCTTATTTGCTATGGTGCTTTGAATTACTTCTGGGGTCTTAGCTGTATTTTCTGGTTCTATACACATTGAAATTTCAGGGCATAATAACTCGGTATGGGGTTTAGAACAAACGTGGCAACGAATAAACACTTTGCAAACTTTAGCGTGGTGACCAAAACGAAGACATTTTAAACAGCAATTTTTATTCTTAATTTTGGCCTTCCGTTCATTAAAGGAAAGAGATCTAGCTCTAATACAGTCCTTGCTTTCATGAGATTTACTGCAAAATAAACAGAGGCGTTCTTTTGCGCTTAATAGCCCTGCCGCAGTAGGTATTTTACTTTCTGCTTTTCTTAACTTTTCTTTAGGTTTGTCTTTAGAGCTCAGCTCTATAAAACTCGATTTGGCTAATTTGAATCTTTCCTCGTTTGCAACTTCTTGTTTCAGAAATTCCATCAAACTTACTATATTTGATTTTGTTGACAATGTATTATTATTACTAACAACGCTTGATGTCGTTGAAATATTATATCGCTGCCATGCTTTTAATACATCTTCCGATAAGCTAGATTCTATCATGGGATAGAGCCATGCCGAATTGCTTTCTAAACTTAAACCCATTGATTCTAAAGATCTTAAATATGCCTCGACTTTCGTGAATAAATCTGATAAGGGAAGTTTATCTTTGCCGTGCGCCTGTACATTAACTACAACCAATTTCAGGAATTCTCTTACGTACACTTCTATTAGTAAATCTTTATTCCCAAAACGCTCTTGAAATGCCTCGACAGCTTTGTGGTAATTAACTGCGGTCATTGGATAGCTCTCTAACAAACGCCTGGCACTGGTTCCAGGTTCTACCGATTGGATAAGATACTGAAATTTGTCACTATTGTCCAAATCTATGTCTTCGTGAATTTTTTGAAACTGGGACCAAAATGAAAGATAATTTATTAACTGCGAATCGAATGGCTTAATATTTAGTTTAGGTAATTTATAATGCTTTGATTTGGAATAACCGTGATCTGTGCTTTTTTCACTTTCATCTTGATTACTTTTATTTGTATCCAATGCTTCGCTAACTTTACGCTTAATGGTAATAAATTGATCTGAATAACTTTCATTTTCCACAACTTCATTTTCAACAGCCTCTTCATCGCATTTATCATCATCTAACATGAGTTCAATTATAGCTTCATCAATAGATTTAATTTCATGAATCAAATTTTCTAATTTACTAAAATCGTCTGAAATTTTACCCTTATCTAATGACTCGCTGTTAATTTCTTCATTCAAAACATTTAAAGTTCTGGTAAATGACGAACGTAGTGGTGTACGCTTTTTCTTTAGCTTATTCATCTTAGAAAAATTAAGTAGTAATGCACAGCTTATGAAAACACTATACGCTATAAAAACAATTCAATATCTCAACAGTATTATTCAAATGTCCGTGCTCGGGGCGCCAGATATGTTCTGTACACAATCAAAACTTATTTGGGTTCAAAAATCTTCTAAATATTCTTGAATTTTCTTTTTAAAAATTTTATTACATACTTAGAATTATAGAATAAAGAAATATTGAATTCAAATTATTTACATACTATGTACAAAATGTATAATATGTACAAAATATAAATGCTTTTACCTTGATAATTTTTGATCATCATACTAAAAACTGGAAAGATGATCCTTTATGCATTTCTGCGTGCCTTTTCATAAAATTAACATAATTCTTCAATAAAACTTAAGACACGCACGACAAACAAAAAATATAAACATTCTCTCTAAAAAAATTCTTTTACATTCCATCAAAAATTGATGCCAACTTTTTTATCTAAACTTTTAACTCATCTCGTAAGATAAAAAATATAAAAAGCAAAGCAGACGAAAAAACAGCTTCGCTTCCATAGCAACGAGTTGCGTCTTATAAATAAATTAAATATCACAATTGCAAATATGCAAACGATTTTCTGTGAATAAACTGGAATAACTTAATTTATCAATTCCTAACAATTAGAGATAAACCCAGTTTCTTCACTAAGAATAAGTTCTAGGGACCTAAACCTTTTGCGAATATACTAATATACACGCATATATAGGAAATAGATTTAAAAATGGCGAAAATATATTCAGATTACCTCAAAATATGTCAATATTTTCATAGTAGAGTTTTTATTATGTTTCAATACGTTTTTTGAAACTCGCACGATGTTACTTATTAACTTGATGACATCCATTATGTTTTTAATATGACGCAATATTGACTTTAAAAAAAAAATCGTCAAAATATTTATTTATCATTATTTTTTTTCAGGTGGAAATTTTACTACAGAAAAATTATGACGTAATATTTATTTTTTGTTCCGTCAAACTGTTTATTTTATTTTCATTTTGGGCGTGGAAATCTTGCAATAGAAAAAGTTGCAATAAAAAGTTTATAGTAATTTTTTTATTGTTGGCAAGTGCTGTAATGAAAAATTTTTATTTTTCTTGTCATTTTTCTGTAAGAGCTGGTTTTATCAGAATCATTTAAGGCTATATTTAAAAATTTGAACCCTCCCCATTTCCAGCTCATTGGATTGATTTTGCTCATTTGCAATCCTCACCGAGATAGAGATTGGTTTTGGGTTCCTGCGGTCATATAATGAAAAGTTACAAAGAAAATTTCAAAAGTCGTACCACTGGTAACCATTGCAAAAGGCAGTATTTCTTATGAAATCTGCCTAAAACATATTTTTTTTTATTCATTTTATTGAAACATTTGGACTAGCAATAGTTGAAACATATTAAGCAGTTGAAATGGTCATATTAACAAGCAATGATGCTTAATAGAAGTGTCATAGTCACTCAGTAATATTTCAACATTCGAGTACAGAACTTCAATCTGGATACAGCCCTTAAAATAGGCTCATTTTAAAATAATTAATTTCTTTGAAAATGATCATACAAATTTCATGAAAATTTGTTTTTAGGCTTATTGAAGGGCGTAGAATTTACTTATTATGTCAGACTCGGGTATTGCTATTGAAGAAAAAGTTTGAGTTTGTTTGGATATGTAGATGACTCCTTAGGCAAATTTTATAGGCACAATTTAAAAGTAGATTTTATTTCCAGTCGTTTGGTACCACTAACTATCTTCTACAATAATTTGTTGCAGAGTTAGTAAGCGTTTACTTTTTCTTTCCACAACTGTGCATGGGTGTGTTTCCAATGACAATATCATATTTACAGTGTTATTATGATAAGGGAGTCTTAATTTAAATAATGCTTTTTTTTCTCCTGTTAACATACCTTACAAAAAAAAAAAAAAAAAAAAAAAAAAAGAGAGAGAGAGAGAGAGAGAGAGAGAGAGAGAGAGAGAGAGAGAGAGAGAGAGAGAAATTGTAATAAAAAAAATATTGCTGTTTTTTCGCTTTTTACTTAGCATAATATACCGGGAGGTGGCAACACAGACAATCATCTCATCGAGTTCACGGGTGAAAATCTAGGATTAGTTAAATTTTGATTAACATATTAAAATGCAATCGGTCTGTCAAGTCTATCTTGGTAGAAAACTCTTAAAAACCCGATTTTAGTGGTTGTCTCGTAGGTTTACCATTATGTTTTTCTACTCCCAATGCTCCGTGTTTTCATACTTTTAAGTGCAGAAAGCACAATTGTAAATCTACGAGTCAACCGCTTAAATCGTTTTTTAGGTATTTTCCATCAAGATATGGCAGATCGATTACGTTTTAATGGGCGAATCGAGATTTAACTAATCCTAGATTTTCATTCGTGAATTCGATGAGATGACTGTCTGTGCTGTCGTCTCCCGGGCTATAAATCAAAGCGGTGAATTTTGATAATCGGTTCTCAGGCCAAATTAACATAAGATTTTAAAAATAAACATCAAAGGATTAAAAAATGTTTTTTTTTTAACTTTTTTAAATTTTACATGTAATTTCTTTAAAAATATAAAAAAATCTTATTGCAATTTTCAGGTTTTCTGCCTTATCATGCATTGCCAATTTACACTGCTTCTAAGCATGGTGTTATAGGATTGACCAGGAGTTATGGAGTAAGTAAAAAAGTTTTCCTTTTGTAACTTTTGAATTTAAAGTTTGCAGAATTAATCTCATGGTAAAAACGGACTAGTCCTAAATAAAATCACAAGACGAAATGCAACAACCTCACAGATCTGGGATTTGGTCAATAGCCCGGGATTCAGTTAGACCCGGTCTTCTGCAACATTTGCAGACATTGTGTTAACATTTGCATTTTGAAATTTAAAGATGGTTACAATTTGTTATTTGAAAGTAATACTGCTGGGTTGAAACAAACTTAAAAGAGGCAGTTTCAGAATTAGACATTAATAGCTAGATCAGAAATTAATTTAAATTTTAGGTTTAAAATAGCATTTTAATATCTTTCATACTTTTTTTGAAGAAACTTTTTTCTGTTAATATTTACATAATATTTAAGCCAATTATTATTATTTTTTAAATAATCATAATTAATAATAAATTAGCTCATCTTGACCCTTTCAAGTGCGATTTTTTTAATTTTTAGAAAAAAATTACTTTTACGTAAGTAACATTAATATTAGCTATCCAAATAGATTAATTAGAATATTTCATTGTCTGAAACATAACGAATGTTGTTGTTATAAATATGGGTTGAAATCCATATTCATATGACAGTAGGCTAAGGAAGAATTGCTGGAGATGTTTAGAAAATATTACACCACAACAAGATTTAATTGCTATTACAACCTTTTAATACTTTTTGCACTTTATGACACTTAACTCTTTCAGGAAAATAACCTGTATTTTAAACTGAAAGAGTGAAATGCATGTTTAAAATAAAAGAACTGCAAACGGCGCAAAGGGGATTAAGAAAATATTTACTATTATTATTATCATTACTAAATGCCTAAACATCAATATAGACATATAGCGAACACATAGACACATACTAACCTAACTATATGTAAACAGTAACAAAAGTATTTGTTAAAAGAAAATAATACTCCATTAAAACATATATACTAATAATAATACACCAGACTCGAAAGGGTTAAATTATGGTTACACAACTATATTTTCTGATTTTTTAAGAGGCGCGGTTATATTTGAGAACACATCACTTTTTCGATAGTGAATATTTGTAGACGTGAGTTTCAAATTCTCCTTATCCAGAAAATGAAATTTTGGGCAAGAAAAAACCTCTGACTGATCCCATTAGTTTTCATTGTAAACAGAGATTTTAGAGTGCCAGAAATACACGATAAAACTAATATTTTTGCAGGTTGTGATGTTTTTTTGATGCATCTTCACAAATAGAATAGATTGATAGGGAAAAGTCGAATTTTCAAATTTTGGATAAGGCGAGTTTAGCAACTAAAACGATTACAAGAACCATCATCACAAACTTCCTTTTCATGAGCATTCTTAGTAAAAAGTGTTGGAAAAGTCATTTTTAAACAATATTTAGTGTATAAAATTGAATGAGCATAAAGTTGAGAAATACTCGGAATGAAACTTAGGTCAGCAAGGTTGAATACCGCCTAAGCAAACTTCCACTCATTTTTTTAAAAATAAAAAAATTGCTATATTTAATCACGAAGAAAATCCTTTTTTATAAATTAATGGTTGAAATTTGCATAAGCGATAATTAAATCTGCTTCTATAAACTCCATTGTATGCCAGATACACTATATTGCCATTGATTATTCGACACTTGCGATTTTAGACATTTTACTAAATATCTAGAAAAACACATGAGGAATCATCTCGAAACTCTTAGTGTATAAATATAATAGTATACGTCATACATCTCCGTGAAGATTTTTTACCGAAACTCCATAGGGGACCGTCAACAAATTAAAAAAGAATGAATATCTTTTGAATAACCCTGTCAAAACTAATGTAGCAATAGCGCTCAAACTCTAGATTATGATTGAATGCCTTATTGTAATACACTGTGTTCATTTTTATGCAAATAGCATGCATACTCGCAAAATAATTAAGGTTTTTATAAAAATGGTTCCAAATTTTTCCAAGTTTTTTCGTTATAATTTTCAGAGTTCTTAATATAAAATAATATTTTTTTCAGAAAATATGACAAACAACATTGCACACAGTACCCTGTAATCTAAATTAAAAAATAATGAAAATTGTATACAAAATGAGTTCGTTTACTAAATAATTTTTTACTGCGCATGCGTCAACGATATCAAAATTTCATTTGCATATTATGTTAGCTAAATGTATAGAGCAACTTTTGTGAAAGTCACAAAATCATAACTTGAAAATTCTGAAAATAATCGTCAATTGAATAAGTTGAAAATCCGTTATTCTAAAAATGAAGCAAAAACAAGAGGGGTTGTATCCATATATTCATTGATAAGTGTCAATATAGAATACACAATACGGGATGTTACGACTACTTTTGGATAAAATCCCTCATTTTTTTTTGCTTCATTTTGGAAACAACGGATTTTGTCCTTTTTCTATAGACGATTACTTTCAGAATTTTCAAGCTATAATTTTGAGACTTTTACAAAAGTTGCTCTATACATTTAGCTAACATAATATGCAAATGAAATTTTGATATCTTTGACGCATGCGCAGTAAAAAATTATTTAGTAAACCTACTCATTTTTCATACAATTTTTATTATTTTTTAATTTTGATTACAGGGTATTGTGTGCAATGTTGTTTGTCATATTTTCTGAAAAAAAATATTATTTTATATTAAGAACTTTGAAAATTATAAGGAAAAAACTTGGAAAAATTTGGGACCATTTTTATAAAAACCTTAATTACTCTACGAGTATGCATGCTATTTGCATAAAAATGAACACAGTGTATTACAATAAGGCATTCAATCATAATCTAGAGTTTGAGCGCTTTTGCTACATTTGTTTTGACAGGGTTATTCAAAAGATATTCATTCTTTTTTAATTTGTTGACGGTCCCCTATGGAGTTTCGGTAAAAAATCTTCACGGAGGTGTATGACGTATACTATTATATTTATACACTAAGAGTTTCGAGATGATTCCTCATGTATTTTTCTAGATATTTAGTAAAATGTCTAAAATCGCAAGTGTCCAATAATCAATGGCAATATAGTGTATATGAAGTGCTATCGTCCCATAGTATTTTCTTCATTCTGAGATAATGAAAAATGTGCATATGATTAAACACACTTGTAATTGGATGATTTGCTTCAAAAAAGAGGTAGCTTCATTTTTGGGAAAGTTTTTAAAAAAACTTTTAGTACTTAAATTTTAAAGATTCGTCAAAAGGTATTTTTTCTACACATGCATTAATCCATACACTAATAAACGTATTGCAATTAATAATATAAAAAAAATATCTGTTCTGAATGTCTTTTTTTTTTTATCAAGAATGTGGACATCTAAAAAATGTCAAAATGAAGTTACCTCCTTTTTTCAGCAAACCTTTCATTTGAGAAAAGTATTGGGTGAGTGCAAAAGTTCATGCGGAGTTTGAGAGTAAAAGACACACAGCGATTAGGCAAACAAAGTTCTTTATTCAATCAATAATATATGCTCTATAATTTTCTATAATCTGTTTCTAACGTTCTGGCAGCATACGGTGCCCTGATCATAAAAACTGCGCGGTTTTTAGATTCAAAGAACAAAGAGAACGTTTTTAAAGGCATCCAAAGAGTCAAGTTTTTTTCCCCATTTAAATGATTTTGTAATAACTGGAACAAGTGATAATCAGATGGTGCGATATTAGGAGAATACGGTGAATGAGTTAAGACATCCCAATTCTGGCTGTTCAGTTTGCGCAGCATCTGTCTCGAAACGTGTGGTCTGGTGTTGTCATGATGAAAGACTGCGCCTTTGCGATTTGACAAAATCGGACATTTCTGTTTGATTTCTCGATTCAAATTGATTAATTGGCGACAGTACTTGTCCGAATCAATCGTTTGGCCTGCGGGGAGAAACTCAAAATAAATTATGGCCTTGCAGTCCCACCAAACACAGAGCATCACTTTCATCGGTGCAAACTAGCCTTTGCCGTTGCATCCCCCCCTGTTTCCATGTACGTTTGCTCTGAGCATTGTTGTAAAGGCCCTATTTCTTATCGCCCGTCAGTAATCAATCCAAAAACAGCTCTCTTTTGAGCCGTCCGAGTAAAGAAACGGCTGCAGAAATTCGCTCGACTTTGTTCCTCTCGATTAGCAAACGAGGCACCCAATATCGAGCTTCAAATCGAATCCCATGTTTTTTAAGCACCGAAAAGCGGTTGATTGGTCAACATTAAGTGCTGCAGCAATTTCCTCTGTTGAAATTCATGGAGTATTCTAAATTAAAGTACGCACAAAAGCGTCATCAATGTGTGAAGGTTGACCTAAGCGTGGCTCGTTCAAAGATCTTAGAGGGGATTTCTAAGATCTTTGGCTCGTCTTCAAAGTCAAACTCTCCGCAGCAAAATTTCGTAAACCATTTTTCCACAGTTCGTTTAGCTGGTACTTGATCTTGATAAACCTCTTGAATGTTTTTTACGGCTACTGCAGCGTCTATTCCTTTCCGAAACTCGTAAAGCATAACATGCCATAAATGCACCTTACCGACACTCATTTTGAAAGTAAACTTTCTCTAAGCAATTTGCATCTACACAAATTATTTTACTATTATTTTTAACACAATCAAACTGATTGGTAAAGTTATCATACGAATTGATTATTTCCAGCTGAGCGAAAAATTGCCCAGGCCGGGAATCGAACCCGGATACTTGGAAACAAGGCCAATGCTTTACCTGTTAAGCTATCTGGGCGATAGCCGGCTGGGATTTTTTGCTCAGATAACCTTATTGGTCGTAACATCTGGTCTGTCATTTGAAACAGCTCGCAGAATAAACCGCAGGTAATGGAACTCCATATAACGATGGATACATAGATATACTATTATTTTTAACACAATCAAACTGATTGTTTTTTTCGCTCAGCTGGAAATAATCAATTCGTATGATAACTTTACCAATCAGTTTGAATGTGTTAAAAATAATAGTATATCTACGTATCCATCGTTATATGGAGTTCCATTACCTGCGGTTTATTCTGCGAGCTGTTTCAAATGACAGACCAGATGTTACGATCAATAAGGTTATCTGAGCGAAAAATCCCAGCCGGCTATCGCCCAGATAGCTTAACAGGTAAAGCATTGGCCTTGTAAGCCAAGTATCCGGGTTCGATTCCCGGCCTGGGCAATTTTTCGCTCAGCTGGAAATAATCAATTCGTACAAATTATTTTGTTTGAAATGAAAGCTGCGCACATCACCTTTCCAACGAACTGTCTTTCGTAGATGGCAGTATTAATGGCAACACTTTATGCCGCTTTTAACGCCAACTATTGCACCTCCGCATGAACTTTTGCATTCACCCAATATAAGCCAACACTGACGGAAAATGTTAAAATTAAGAATATTACATACTATAATACAGAGCAGGTCTGCTCAACCTTTCATTTACCAGGGGCGCACTTTAATGTTAGCAAACAGGGAAGGACGGCATTATTCACATAACTGAAAATATACAACGTTATTTTAAGTCGATAGTGTTACTGTTAGAGAGATATACTCGTCTTCAGCGATGCACATGCACTTCACAATAGTAACTATAAATCTGTAAAAATAAATTGCAACGGAAATGTAAAACATGGTAAATGTTGAATTAGATTATCTGAGAGATTATCTTAAAAATTTTTTGTAATATAAAGGACAAAAACCTTAATGTTGCCAATAATACTAAAAGCATGCAATTGTTAAAAATAAAATATTTTTAAATGGATTTTTAGAATTTAAAAAACTAGTAACAGATACAGGAAACATTCAAAAGGTACTCGAGCGCACTCACACGTCTTATACAATGCATAAAGGCATCTCACAGGAATAGTTATGCTCAAGTAAAAATTATAGGAAATGTATAAATATAGTAAATGTATAATTATATTGCCGTTATAGGACTCGTATTAAAATCGTTGCTCAAAACTCTAATGCTACATTGAATATAAAAGCATGCAAATATTAATGGTTTAGAACTTTCAAGCATTTTTTTAAAAATCATTTCATGTTTTAAAAAATGGCAAGAGGAAATTATCGAAAGAATCCCAAGAAATTCTTCAAAGGGCGATATGGCGCCAGGTTGGACAGGTATGATATAGATCACCTGAAATTAAATATTATTTATATTTATTTGAAAACCAATATTAAACATAAAACATATAACTCTTATTTAGCTCGATAGTCGAAAGAAAATACATTGCATTCATTTAACAGTTTTTTGTCGGTATCAAAACTTGATTCGGTTTACACGACATAAAATTTTTGGTCACCCAATTTTGGTGAATGATTTCAAGCCAAATTTTAATCGAAATTACTCACAGTTTTTACTCTGCATTGATATGTTGTCAGTTTGAGTGATCTCTTTTATTTAAACTCAGTTACTGTTACTAACGTTCGGTCATGAATGTTTTGCTTTTACAGTGAAACCTTTGAATAAGGACACTCATGGGACCGGAATCTTTGTCCTTTGAATATAGGTGTTCCTTATTTGGAATTTTTACTTTTTTTAAATTAATCGTTTAGAAAAGACATAAAAAATAACCGAACATTAAAGATGGGTTTAAATGTACCCAAGGCTATTAATTACGTTAATCAGACACAAGAGATAAAAATAATTAATTAATTTAAATTTTCAATCACTTACTACATTAAATGATTCGTAGAGTTATTGATTTATATTTTTTACATAAGTATTTGTATACATGTAAAAATTACAATAACATTTAAAAGAATCTTACTTGAAGTACTAATCGATCAAAAATTATTGTTTTTCAGATCTCAATTTTTTTACTACAAACCTCTCAAGTGTTCATTTACAATACTTAACAATTTTTGTCTTTCATTATGAGCAGTATCTACGAAAAAAGTATTCAACTATTTTATATACGTATCTTAAAGCATCTGTTAAGTTCTTTATTTCACAAATTTCGTTTTTTCTTCTGTTTTAGAACCAGCATCCTCACACTTTTCAGCAATAGGGATAAACGCACTGATATCTTTATTTAAATTATGGGTGAATAAATGCTACTCAATTGTGTTGTATGCCTCTGTATCAACATATGTAACTGCCTGTCTCAATGACAATTTCACAAAAATCTGTATTTAAAGTTTCACCATAGACTACTTCATTATCTAAAATGTAAAAACCAGCTTCTTTAATTTCATTTTCAGGTATCCCTTAAATCGAGTGTCCCATATTCAGAGGTACATTACAGGTCCTATACTAAGGGACTGGGACCGGAACATTTGTCCCTTATTTAGAGTTTTCATTGTATTTTGCTCTTATTTTTTAAATATTTTACTGAAAATAATATTTTTATTGTAGACTCCTTATCATTTGGAGAGAGATGGTATCTTATTCAGTGCTATTTGTCCCTCCTTCACTGATACAGACATTCTATCCAAATGCAGCACGGATTCGCTCGTACCAGGTTTTGATCCAGTCAAGGAACATTCAGATCAACTAATGTCGTAAGTATCTGATTTAATCGAGTGAAACTTCAGAATTTTAGACATCCTGGAACCAAGTACAACTAGCTTTGTGATATGAACAATTGAAACTATCTCGGCAAATTCCCGACAAATGGCAGGGGCCAAAGAAAAATTAATGGTAGAAAAACTTAACATTTTTAGGGTTTTGTTCATCTCACGAAATCATTATAATCTTGCTTCTCCGTCTGTCCATCCGTCATAGCCTCGTACTCAATAAACTATTTAAATTGCAGTCTTTTTTTTTTTTTTTAATTTAGAGATTACAATGAACATAAAATAATCTAGCCTTTTTTTTCTATTCAAAAACTTTATAAATATTTTATTTATCAATATTTATTATGAAAATTAATAAATTCATGTTAAAAAAATTACGAATTATTAACTTCATTAATTTTTGCATAAAAAGAATAAACGTAGTCAGAAACATGGCTATGTGGACTGTGTGCTTCTATAACTCATTAGTACTAAGGTACTTGTACCCATTATGGACAGTGTTCTCAATATGGACACCCCTAATATTTTTAAAAGTAACAATTTTGATAGAGAAATCGCGCTACATATCCGTGAAGAAAAGCAATTGAAAAGATAATTAAGCCAAGAAAGTACAAAAAAGCGCGCTGTTCGTCATTTAGAAGGAAACTTGTTGTTTCGTGCTGTGCTGATTGTAAATACAGGTAAGTTTAAATTCTTATTAGACATGGTAAAATTACTTTAAATATTGAAAAGGGGAGTGTTTTAGAAAGCTTTAAAAACATATTTTCAATTATTATTGTGTATATTGCTTAAAAAAGTTTTCGTTATTTATTTATTACAAGGTATAATAAAACTACTCCCGATTCCCAATATGGACACCTTATGTCCACATTGGAAGTACAGCAGGTGAATCTTCAAATTCACAAAAATAGAAAGCCAAACAAAACTAACTACCATTTCATACTATTTTGTAGTAACTGGGGTGCTTTGCACCGGTCTTCGAAGAGCCACAACCAAAAATGACCGCCCGTTCCTAAGTGCATGTTCTGAAGATATTTACTGTGCACTACCCTCCCCTGCAATACCTTAAGATACATTTTTTTATCCCCTTTCCTCTAAAACTCCATAGAAAAGTGGTTCTTCCATACACCTTTTGTAGTAGATCAATAAGGATCCACCTGTCCATAATAGGGACTAGTGGTTCCTTATATGGACATTTGCAAAAATTTTTTGTTTTTATCATTTAAATAAAACCTGAATAGTTACAAGGTCACTAATTTTAATAATGATAGCCAACAGTCCAGGGATCATTGTCATATATTTTTTGAGTCCTATTACGTGTACATGGGGGTGAAAAAAATAGATTTTCCTTAGGGTGTCCATATTAGGCACAGCTACCTTATTAGTTTCGGAGATAATAGAGAAAATTTACTTTTCTACTGTCTAAGGCAGAGATGGCAAACCTTTTTATGAAACTGTGCTTTTTTTTTTTTTTTTTTTTCTTTTGAAAAGTAATTTGCATGACCATGACGTGCCATTTTGCTTTAAAATCCACTAAGTTCTTCAGAAATTTTAGCATTTTTAATTTCATTTAAATGTATTTTATTTTATTATTTTTATTTATTTATATATTTTTTCTTAATTTAGACAGTTAACGTTTAAATGCACTACGAATGCACTAATGTTTAACTACTTTAAGCGCTATCTAAGAATAACGACTTGGTCTTAGTAACTTCCTATTCCCTTTGATCGCGGTTTCAAATTCAGGCATTTTTTCCGAAAGGATTTTCTGCGGCTCCGCTCCGGGGATGGATATTTAACTTTTCTACATTAAAAAGCATAAAATCTAAAATCTTCCGGAGAGGAACATTTCAATGTTTCGGGTGGAAATTCTACATTACTTCGATGCATTTCATTAATGCGAGTCCGGTTGCCTGTCACAATTGGAGTGCTTTTTAATGTCCGCGCCAAACTTTTTATTGAGAAAAATTTTACATTTTAAAAATAACCATGACGTGCCAACTAAACTGCTAAAATTTTCTATAAAAACACAGAGGAAAAATAAAGTGAGACTCTCTGTAAATTTACACTAGTTCTCGGTTAAGTACCTACGATTGAGTTTCTCCGTCATCATTTTACAGTTTTCCCTTATCTTACATCTAATTCCTATATAGGGAATTCCATGTCTTTATTTTTTTCAGAATAATTTAGAAAGGGAAAATTCATCTCGTTAGAATTAGTGGGGATTTTTATCCACAATCAGTTTGCAGTTGTTTCTTTCGAATGCAGAAGTTTGGTAATATTAAAAGTAAATTGCATAGTATTTATTTCAAAGATGTTATTATTACAATGATATTGTTATTATTGTTATTTCATAGGTAAATGTTTTATAAAATATATATATTAATTTTCTAAAAACATATTACACAAAATGAATAAAATAATGAAACCGTAAAAAATCATTTTAAAATAATAAATTACATTTTTTTTCTCTTATTTCTTATAATTTTTTTTAAAATATTACTGCATTAAGAATAAATAGTGTGCGACAATTTCGAAGAATTATCTAAAACATTATTACATTATTATTATACTAGCTGTTCTGCCCGGCGTTGCCCGGGTTCATCAAAAAATAGCAAGAATTGCGAAAAAACTTTAAAAATCATAATAAAAACCTCGAAAAATTTAAAAAATGCTGCACGAATTTCGTCTAAACTTCGTTGAAAAGAGATGGGCTAGAAAACTGAAGTTGGATTATTTTTACTAATGTGGAAAAATCTTACAAATCGCAAAAAACATTAAAAATCTCATAAAAATATAAAACAAAATTCAAAAATTGTGTTTCAAAATTCGAATAAACTTTGAAGAAAAGAGATCAGAATTTACTATATTCGGCCAAAAATTGAACCTCTAAAAAATCGAAGCGGGTCGCGAAGAAACGTAAACATCGCTTTAAAAATGGCAAAATTTTCAAAAATCACGGAACTCAAAATTTACTCTACTTAGATAACTCTTTTGAATCTAATTAATTTGATAATGTAAAAAGCATTGAAATACGAAAAAAAAACTGCTAAAAAATCGCAACAAAAATCTTTAATCGCACAGGAGAAAATTTATCATATTAGCGAATAAATTAAAACCCGAATTCCTTTTCAGTATCTGAAAAAAATCGCCGTGAACTCAAAAAAAAAAAAAAAAAAAAAAGCATACTGCATTAAAAATTGCTGTAGATCAAAATAAGAGAGCAAAACAATTACCGTAAAGGATAAAAGATTGAAACCAAACTCTTATTAGTCTAGAAATTTAAAATCGAATTCTTTTGAAAAATGTTAAAAAAAAAAAAAGACTGAGAAAGCCCAAAAATTGCATTGAAAATTATAATGAAAGTCGTAAAACATTAAAAAATCCCTAGGGTAAAAATTCACTGTTATAATATAAAATATTGTAATCAAGAAATTAACCATATTAACCAAAAAGTTTGAAATCGAAATCGATTTTCGGATGTAAAAAATTGCCACGGAACTTGAAGAATGGCTAAAAATTACATTGAAAATTGCATTAAAAATAGCAAAATATTTGGAAGTCAATGCTTAAAAAAATAATATTAAGGCAGGGCGGGGGGGGGGGGGTTATGATCGAAATCATTCATAAATTACAAAATATAGGCATGGAACGCCAAAATCATATTAAGAGATAAAACATTGCATTCGAAACATAACTACATTAAACAAAATGTTTGATATCAAAATTGGTTTCTGAATGGCAGAAAATCGCCAAGGAACTTAAAAAAATGGCTAAAAATCGTATCGAAAACTATATTAAAAATCGCTGAATATTTAAAAGTCATGGCTGTAAAAATTTAATATTCAGTCGAAAATATTGTAATCGGAAATCGTTCAGGAATAAGGAAAAGTCAACACGGAACACCTAAAATCCCCCAAACTACCTAAAATTTACATTGAATATCGCATTAGAAATTGGCAAAATTCATAAAAGCGTGGAGAAAAAATTGTACTATTTATGCTAAAAGTTAGAAACCGAAATTTTTTTACCGATGTCAACAACTGTCACAGAACTTGAAAAATCTCTATAAAACAGATTAAAAATCAGTAAAATTAAAAAATCCGGACAAAATTTGCCATAGTAAGATAAACATTTATATTAAATTCCTGCGGACATAATTTACCATAATGGGACAAAACATTGAAATCTGAACTCTTTCATTAGTTAAAAAATATCGACACAAAACTTGCTAAACATTTTATGAAAATACACAAAAAATCTGAATCATTGATGTCAAAATTTACTACATTAAGCTACAAATTATTTGAAAATTTCTTTTCCAATTGTGAAAAAATCGCCGTGGACTCGAAAACATCTAAAAAATGTATTCAAAAATTCATTACAAATTGTTTCAAATTTAAATATAGCGGGGGACAACATTTACATTAATAGAGTAAAATAGTGTAATCTGAATTATTTCTTAAATACGAATGAAAAAATCGGCGCAAAGCGTGAGAAATAATGAAAACATTGATAAAAATTGCATTAAAAAATCACTAAATTTCAAAATTCGTAAATGAAGTGTAAATGTTTGAAATTAATTTCCTTTTTGAAATTTCAAAAAATAGCCGTGAGATTCAAAAAACCAATACTAAACCATTGAAAAATTCATTAAAAATCGCTAAATGTAAATACATCCCATGAATAAAAAAATATTCTAGTCGTGTAAAACGTAGCAACCATTCTTTTTTACATGAATTACAAAAAAACCGACGCAGAACACAAAATATATCAAAAATCACATTGAAAATCGACAAAATTAAAAAAAGGTAAATGGTGAAATTTACTATATTAGGCTAAAAGTTTGAAACCAAAATAATTTTTTAATTGTTAAAACACCGCTGTGTGGGGATCGAAAAAAATAGCACTAAATCGCATTAAAAAGTTCATTAAAAACGCATTAAAAAATGCACTAAATATCGCTAGTTATTTTTTAAATCGCAGTAATCAGAATTTCATCAAACGGATAAAACATTCTAATCGGAAATCTGAACTATTTGATTATCCGGTTGACCAAGAAACTATCTGGGTCAAACCATAAGATTAAACTACAATAATGGCGGATCGTAAATTCCATATTCACTTGACATTAAACAAGTTACATATGTTTGTTACGTCATCAAGTGGTTTTTACTTCTTACTTTTATATGTATTTGTATTAATGTTTTTCTAAATTATCTCTTCTTTCATTATTTAACATAAAAATTACATCTATTTGCATAATTTGACTTCTTTCACGATTGATATAATTTGGCGAAATTGGTCGATAGGATAATCATGTAGTAAAAGGAAATCCTTTATAGATAATAAAAAACCGACACGGAACACAACAATTCTTGAAAAATCGCGTTAAAAATCTCTAAAATTATATTAGATTAAAAGTTTGAAATCAATTTTTACTTCCGAATATCAAAAAATCACCATAAAACTCGAAAAATTTCTAAAAATTCCATTGAAAAGTGCATAAAAAATCACTAATATTAAAAAATCACAGGGGTCAAAATTTACTCTAATAGGTTAAAACGTTGTAATTGAAAATATCTCATGAATGACAAAAATCCGACATCAAACGCAAAAAATCTCGAAAAATCGCATTAAAATTAGCTGAAATTCATAAATCTTAACAGCTAAAATTTAATACATTAGCCTGAAAGTTTTAAGCAAAATTCCTTTTACTAATGTCGAATAATAGCGGCAAAATTTACATTAAATAATTCACTAAAAATCCAAACATCGTTGCACGAAATCCAAATAAATTATATTGAAAAGAGAGCAAAATTCACTAATTTAGGTCGAAAGAATGAAACTGCTTTCCTTTTCGTTAATGTGGAAAAATCGCCTCGAAACCCACTAAAATTCGCATATGAATTAAATTAAAAAAACTGAAAATCGGCCTTCAAGGTGTAAAAGTTCATACATAACTTCGTGCAGCGGTCTCTCTAAAGCATCGCCAGTACTTTAAAAATTTTAACATGCGTTGTAAACTACCTTAAAGTGTAAAACAGATCTCCTTATTACATTTCCTAATTTTGTTCGCGCCCCTCCTTTCACGCACCCTGAAATGTGTCACACCATTCTTTGTTTACATTTTTTATCATGTATTATAAACCATTTTAAAATTTAAAATAAATCACATTGTTATATTTCCAAATTTTAACAAAATCGCGTTCTGTTATTTCCATTTTTCACCACCAGCTAGCGCACTCTATTCTTCAAAAACTTTATCAAAACGATACTCTGTTAAACAACCTATCAGGTGATATATTACTCGAGGGGTTAGCGGTCTTAAGCAAGAATTGAAGACATTTTATGAAACTGCTATTCGAAAATAGTGGTATCTAAATTTTTGACATTTTAGGTAAATTTCGTAAAAAAATACTACTTATTGCATTCTCAATAGCTCAAGATTTTGATAGAACAACTATGAAAAAAATAGATGCTAAACGCAAAAAATCTTGAAAAAGCGTTAAAAATTACATTGAAAATCGCATTAAAAATCGTTAAAATCTAAATTTCGTAACAAATACAAAATTTAGGGCTAAAAGTTTGAAACGGTTTTCTTTTTATCAATCTCAAGAAAGAAAAAAAAAAAAAAAAAAAAAAAAAAAAAAAAAAAAAAACGCAAAATGAGAAAAAGCATTAAAAATCGCATTAAAAATTCGTTAAAAATTCAAAAATCGTTGTACAAATTCCGAATAAACTTTGCTGAGAAGAGAAAAAAAATCGCTATATTGGGTTAAAAGAATGAAACCGTGTTTCTTTCACTAATGGGATAAAACTGCAAAAAGAACGCTAAAAATAGCCTAAAAAAATTATCAAAAAATTGAAAATCGGGCTTCGAGGTGCAAAACTACATGTATAAAAGTACCTTCCCTCCACATTTTATAACTCTACGTACAGCAGACTCTTCAGAACAGCGCTGACACACACACAAATTTGTCTCTTTATTGTTATAGATTTAAAAAAACAGCGTTCTATTAGTTCCATTTTCCACCATCAGGTAGAGCACTGTATTCTTCAAAAACTTTATCAAAACCATACTCTGTTAAATAACCTATCAGGTGATATATAACTCGAGGGGGTAGCGCTCTTAAGCAAGAATTTGAGATAGTTTATGAAATTGCTATTCGAAAATAGTGGTACCTAAATTTTTGACGTTTTAGGTAGATTTCACAAAAAAATTCCACTTATTGCATTCTCAACAGCTCAAGTTTTTGATAGAACAGCTATGAAAAAAATAGATGTTAAACGCAAAAATCTTTAAAAAACGTTAACAATCGCATTGAAAATCGCATTAAAAGTCTTCAAAATCTAAAAATCTTAACAAACACAAAATTTAGGGCATAAGGCTAAAAGTTTAAAACGATTTTCTTTTTATCAATCTCAAAAAATAGCCGCAAAATGAGAAAAAACACTAAAAATCGCATTAAAAATTCGTTAAAAATTCAAAAATCGCTGTACAAATTCCAAATAAACTTTGTTGAAAAGATAAAAAAATTGCTATTTTGGGTTAAAAGAATGAAACCGTATTCCTTTCACTAATGGGATAAAACCGCAAAAATAACGCTAAAATCGCCTAAAAAAATTATTTAAAAAAATCTAAACAAAAAATCGAAAATCGGGCTTCGAGGTGCAAAACTACGTGTGAAAAAGTACCTTCCCTCCAAATTTTGTAACTTTACGTGCAGCAGTCTCTTAAGAACAGCGCTCACAGACAAACATCCTTCTCTCTTTATTATTATAGAAGATATATAAAAAAAAAGAATTAGATTAAAATTTTTACATTAAAAAAATCCATAGATTTTTTTTTATTTAGTTAAAAAATTGAAATGTATTAAAAAAAATAATAGATATTATTTATAGGTCTAAAATAAATTAAAACCAATCATTTTTTAATTTTCTAAGGATTGTATTTGAAGCGAAATCTTTAAAAAGCACAATGCATTCCCCCCCCCCCCCCCCATAAAAAATGTACTTTATATTCAAAATCTTCTACATCTCAATCAGTAAGGTGTTTTTCTAAGTGTCTAGAAGTCAACCCTCAGGACGGCTCGAAACATATTGTGTAAAAATTAAATGATACAGCAGCTCAAATTTACTCGCAAAATTCAAATTATTTGAAGGTCACTGAAGTTTAAGTGTTTCACTAATTTTGGAAATTAAATTAAACTATTATAATTATAAATAAATTTACAGTCTTGTAATTTTAACTATGTTAATTTACAGAGTCTATTGTAAATTTGCCGAATAACTTATCTGTTATTTAACAGAATCTCTGTTTTCTAATCTATGTAATCTATACTAATAAAAGAACAAAACGCTCTGTCTGTGTGTGTGTCTGTGTGTGTGTCTGCGATGGCTAGCAAAATCTACAGCACGTACAAAGCTCAAAATTTTTTTGAGAGTAGCCCAATATCTCTCCTGATGCACCTGAGCTTCAGAATTTCAAAATTCCAATTATTAACTGAGTAATTAATTAAAATCAAGAGGTCACTCTCATAAAAAATCATCTTTCTCCCAATTTTTTTCTCTTTCATTTGTTTACGGTTGGTTGGTTGTGTAAAAATTTTCGCAGAAGTAATAAGAAAGCTGAGACAGAATTAAAGAAACCCATGGAGGAATAAGATAAGTGGAGGTGAAGTAAGCTCAAAAAAGGTTTGCGATATGAAACCATTTATCGCTCAAATTTAATGTGGCAAACAAAAGGACGTGGAAGAGATTTTGTATTATAAGACGAATTGAAAGAAATGAATTGCAGTTAAAGCATATTTCAAGAGGAAATAGCAAATTTTTAAAATGGTCTTCGTTCTATTATTATTTATTAGAATAAATATTCGCTTTTAAAATGAAGGAAATTAGAAAATTAGCAATAATTAAATATCAAATTAAAATTAAATAAGATATTGAAAACATTTAATACGAATTAAAAATTGTATAACTAAAAGTTTCCTTCATTAATGTAATTTTCAATACTTTATAACGTAGATGAAAAATGTTTATGACTTAATAATTGCATGTAAATAAATATTTAAAATATAATGATGAAAACATTCTTTTAAAATCATGTATGAAAACTTAAGTAATAAATATTAATCTAAAATATAAATTTCTGACTGCAGACGATTTTAATGTACTAACAAAATAATGTTATATTTTCAAGCAAAACGTTAAAATAATTTTCTATATTGATATTTAAAACACATATGATAAAATAATTAATAAATTTTTACCGGTGAAGCGATAAATTAGTTCTTTTTTTAAAAACGAGAGAAAAAAAAATACAGGTTTAAACCTGTTTCAATTGATAGCGAAATTTTAAAATGGAGGGCCAAAATCACAGTCCGGTGAAATCCAAACAGCTCATTGGTCATTGAGCCGCGTCCTTTTCAGGGAACAATCTCTTAGCAGTTGGGTAAATGTTGTCATAATCCTTTTTCCGAGAAAAAATCGTAGCGGCAGTTTTGAAGTAAATCTTATCTCTTTTCATTTATAATCTAAATTTTTCACTCTCATTTTATAAAATGGCATCAAAATATCTTAATTGAGTTAATTTCGATGGTTTATCTTAAATAAGAACAGACGGTAACAATCGCTTAAAAAATACTTTCCCCCTCACCTTTTTCAAATGGAGAAACAAGTTCGTGATTTTCACCCTTACCACTCGACCAATGGGGTGGCTGGATTTCACTTGACTGTGATTTTGGCCCTTCATTTTAAAATTTCGCCAATTGATAGGTGTGTCAAAGCACGTGCTTTTGTTGGTACTTAATTGGACTTAATGTAGGGTTACATCTTAAGCATCATCTCCAGAGATAATACCTCCACTCTATTAATTTCTTTTTACTCTATGAAAGAAACCAATTTGAGATTTTGACATTTCAAAAGTGACTGTTTTTTTCCCAAAGACCTTTAAAATTCATAGACTGGCAAAATGTCAGTTTAACTTAGGATTTTTGAACATAGCTATTACGTCAGATCGTTGGTACTTCGTACATTAGAATGTATTTGTGGTTGGCTATGTTGCAGTTAATATATGTATATGTATATATGAGGCTTTTTTAGCAGTTTTTTTAAATCATTGATTAAATTTGAATGCATTTATTTAAGTTAAAATTTTATTAAGACTTTAATTTGTTTTTAAAACAAAAATGAAATGGCTCTTTGACGTACAATTTTTCAAATAGGCAGACGATTCATACACAGTAATAAATTATCAAATAGCAAAAGAAATTATATATAAAAAATAGTCACTAAAAGAATAGTAGCAAAACATAATGTTTAGGCGTATTAACACATAACCCGATCCCAACCAGAAAAAAACAGACTATACTCCGATCCAAGCAAGACAAAAATTTCATGAGCATAAACGCGACCCGAACCCAAAAATTCCATTTGAAAAAAAACTATGGATTTGATATTTGACCCGAATCAAATCTGAATCCCACAAAAATATTCAAATGAAGCATACCCCAATTCGATCAAAGAAAAATAATGTTCGTGTATATGCAACCCGACCCGAACCTAAAATTTTTCTCTGAAAAAACCCAAAAAATGACCAGAACGAAACCTGAAATCGATAAAAATATTCCAAAGAACTATAACCTGATAAGAGCAAGACAAAAAAACTTCCATGAACATAAACCTGACTCGAACCTAAAAAATTCCATTTGAAAAAAAAGCCTGAAGTTTTATGCAAACTACATCTGAATCCGATCAAAATATTCGAAAGAACCATAACCGGATTCGAATAAGAGAAAATAATTTTCGTGGACATGAAACCGATCGGAACCTAAAATTCCATTTGAAAAAAATACCTGAAATTTGAATCGACAAAAATATTCCACAGAACCATACCCGGACCTGAACAAGACAAAAAAATTTCCATGAACATGAACCCAATCCGAACCTAAAAAATGAACTAAATCTGAATCTGACAAAAATATTCCAGAGAAGCATATCCTTATTCGAACAATGCAGAATAATTTCCGTTGATGCGCAACCCAACCTGAACCTAAAAATTCCATTAAAAAGCCGAAATATGAATTGAACGACATCTGAACCCGAAAAAAATATTCCAAAGAACCAAAACCCGATCCGAGCAAGACAAAATAATTTCCCTGGACATGAATCCAACCAGAACCTTAAAAATCAATTTAAAAAAAAATACCTGAAATCTGAATCGAACCAAATCTGAATCCGACGAAAATAGTCCAAATAACTATAACCAGATACGAACAAGACAATATAATTTCCATGGACATAATCCCCATTCCAAACCAAAAAATTTGTAAAAAAAAGAAAAAAAAAATCCCGAAATTTGAACCAAACTTAATCTGAACCTAACAAAAATATTTCAGTGAAGTATAACCTCATTGGAACTAGGTAAAATAATTTCCATATAAGTACAACCCGACCCGAACTTAAAAATCCCATTTGAAGGGAAAAAAAAAAACCCCACGAAATCTGAATTGAACCGAATCTAAACAGAACACAAATATTCCACACAATCATAACCGTATCCGAAGAAGACAAAATAATTTCCATGAACATGAATCCAATCCCAACCTAAAATTCGGATGTTCTACAAAACATAATGCGCTCCGTAGCGGTGGAAAGTGAAACTAAGTACTTAGCGCGAGATGGTTAAAATATTTTGTTTATAGTTAATGTTAAATTAGAACTAGGTTACGGTTAGATAACAGTTAGGTTGCAATTACGTTCCGGTGACCCTTTTGTTATTATATTTTCCGGTTAGGTTACAGTTAGGTCATGGTTAAGTTTCAGTTAGGTTAAGGTTAATTTGCGGTTAGGTTGTGGTTAGATTATGGGTAGGTTATGATTAGGTGACGGCCAAGTTACATTTATGGTATATTTAACTTGCAGTTAGGTTACTGTTAAGATACAGCTAAGTTACAGACAAGTTATGATTCCGATACAATTAGGTTACGGTTAGGATTTTGTTCATAGAATGAACATTACGCATGTTTGATAAAAAATATACACCTATTTTTGTAAAATGGCTCTGAATTTATAATATTATATACTAACCTTTTAGCGAATCATCGAGAATCGATTTCATTCACGGTATAGTCAGATTTAAGAGTGATATATAATTAGTTTGAAATTCAAAATATTTCACTTGGGATATCTATGTGAAAAAAGTATTTAGTTAAGTCACTTAACAGTAATTTTAAGGATAAATATCAACACGAAATCGTTGGACACATATTCCCTCCTGCGTTTCCCATTGCAGTCATTTTAGGTATTTTTGCAGCTAAATATTAGTTTTTAAAAAAACCAATTTTTGACACAGTCAGGGGGCACGTATTTAATATAATGTACACTGTAAAAAATTTGACCCTTTTGCTGTATCATCACTCCCCCGCTTTTATAGAATATATCTCTTTTGACCTATGACAATGCTCCAAAATAGGCTGAAGTAATCATTTTCTATAAAAGCGGTGGAGTGACGATGCAGCAAAAGGGTCAAATTCTTAACAGTGTATTAACATATATTTTGAGTTGAAGATAAAATCATAAAAATTTCAAGTTCGTTTAACATTATTATAACGGACCCGGGCAACGCCGGGCGGGTCAGCTAGTTTAAAATAAGACTTATTTAGTGAACAGCATACATCTGACTTGTGTGCTCGACATAAAGCCTGCTTATAAGACATCGTCAATATACAAGGACGAGATAGCACAAGGAAATTTTATAGCACAAGAGAATTACAACCGGGAGCTCCACACAAGGAGTGCGTGCAATGGAGCCAGTGGGATTCGAACCCACAACCTCCTAAGCTCGAAAGCGATTAGCGGCGGTGTAAAATAAGACTTAAGGTAATGGATTACTCGCAAATTTTCTGTAATTTCACAGAATTTTTGTTTAACTGTGTACCAAACGAATTTAGTGGCTATAAAAGTAATTAATAAAAATTATTCGATTTTTTTTTTTTAATTGATAACATGCACGCATTATGGTATTACGCGACAATAATTATTAAAAACAAAAAATAGAAAAAAAGCAATTAAATGCAAATTGGGTCGTTGGATCGGGGATGAAAATTAATACCAGGTTTATCTTTAGTTAACTTTAAAAGTTTTTTTTTTTTTTAGTTATATTTAAAAATTATTGGAAGCATAGGTAGATGAAAAAATTCTCAAAATAACAAATGGCAGTATCTAATTATCGCTGAAATTAAATCCAAAATTACCATAATTTTGTTATTCGCATTTTTAAATTTTGGCAAACTTTGATAGTTTCCTAACCTTGTCTTTGTTTGATAAATATTTCTGTCCATACTGAACTAGACTGGAATTTAATAACCCGCAATTTAAAATTCTCCAGTTTCCAGTCAATCAAATTAGACAAAATCATCCTATCCAGGCTCGGACTGGCCCGCCGGCCCACCGGCCAGTGGGCCGGTGCGCCCTCGGTCAAGTAAATGTGCGCCCTCATCTACGTGAAGTTAATAATTTAAAAAATAAAAAATAAATAAATAAAATAAAACAAAAAAATAAAAATAAAAATATGACAAATACTAGAATAACTACAACGTGGTTAAAAATATTCTTTATATATCTTTTTAAAAAACAATAATTTTGTAAGCATTAAAAAACCAATAAAAAGAATTTATTCCCTTTGCAAACGAAAATAATTGTATTGTTTATTATTGTTTGTTCAGGGCAACATCCAATCAAAATCTTTTAAAATCTAAAGTATATTTTATATGTTACCAATAGCGACAACGAACATGCAGACTGTCTGGCACCAAAGATCATCACTTTCGCTTCGATTTCATTTATTATTATTATCATTTAGTTTGCAGTAAAATCATTCATTTCAAAAACGGGAGCTTTGTGTTTCCGTAAAGTTTAATGTTTTGATTTTAATTTATAAAACATAAGTGGTTCTTATTAAAAGTATTTTTGTTATTAAATACATATCTAAACAATTTTAGAAAGAATATTCTCTTCAAAAAAAGGTAATTCAAACTTTTTTTTTCTTTTGCAAAAAAATTTATTTTAATATGAAAACAAAACTGTTTTAATATTGTATATTAAATGTAACAATCAAAACGTTAAGTCTGTCACGGATTTTCATGGTCATGGATATGGCATGGGCGTGCGAAGAGAAAACTGCGCCCGGGTCAATTTGGCGCCCTCCCATTGGCAACATTTTCTTGCAGCAGGCCAAAAAATGAAGTCGTTAGTATAAATTTGGCGCCCTATTGAATAACCGCGCCCGGGGCGATCGCCCCTTTCGCTCAGTGCTGTATATGGTAAAGTAGGGCTGATCAACACCGCACCGCACCCCCAGGGTGCTACGGCGACCTTTGGATGTTCTCTTTATATCCCTTCCCAGGGCCGTAGCTAGAAAAGAACAATAAGGGGGGGGGGGGGTCTAGAGATTGTAAGGGGCGCTCATAATTTTTTTTTTCTCTCTCTCTGACGCAAAAAGATAAATTAATGCCTATTCACATTGTAGTTGTATTATGTTTTTTATTAAACTGTTCTAATGAATTTATTTTACGTAAGAAGAGTATATGATGATGAAAATTTTGAATGTATAATTGGTGCAAAATTAAACATTCTATTTGCTTCCTATGTACAAATAGGATGAAAGAGTGTTGAAACACTTATTTTAAATACAATTTAGTAACTCTGCAAAACTGTGAAAGGGTCTCAAAACTAAATTAGATTTTTGAACAAAATTTCATTTGAATTTTCGGAACAAAAATCCATTTGGTGACCTTGGAATCTTTTCCAGGGGTTGGGGGGGGGGGGGGCTCAAAATATTTTAGGGGGGGGGGCTGAGCCGCCCATAGCGCCCCCTTAGCTACGGCCCTGTCCCTTCCATTTTCTATTCTATCCCGTTTAATTTTTTTTTTCTACTTTGCATTAGACGGATATAAATCTAACATAAAAATGATTTTCAAGTTCCCCGTTATGACTTTTATTATACAATAAACTCTGTATACGGCGGAATATTGTCTACAGCGGAATATTTGATTTTGTCCGAATAGTTTTTACGTATAAAAATCTATTCCAAAGGTTTTAAAAGTTATTTTGTTCATTACATCGAAATTCGATATATAATTTACTTTGCTATTCCGACGATTGTTTTTATATAATTTACATGCTTTTCCTTTCTAATCAGAAATTTATTCTTTCATTTGATCGAACTAAATTAATAGATTTTCGAATCGATCCTAATTATTAAAATGATTAAGCTATTTAATTGATTAAGCTATTAAATGATTAAGCTTATTTATAATAAGATAAAGAAAATAAACGTACCGACATACCGATAAAAGACATTTCGGATTACAGTAGAACTCGCTAATCCGAAATTCCGGTTAATCCGGACGGATTTTATATTTGAACAAATTAATTGATAAGATTAACTTATGAAAATTTTCAGATTACAAGATTAATGTCGAGAAAGTAGTGTAGAAGTAAGAGTTAAACAAAAAAATTGCAGTAAAGCAACTTTTTTATTTTTTAAACAGCTTGAAAAGAGTAAAAATATACTCAATTGTGGAAAAGTACAACATATGTATACGAATATAAAATAAAAACATGCACAGTTGGCCTGCTCGTAGAAGCCATTTTTTTTTTTTTTTTTTTTTTTTTTTTTTTTAAATCTTATGTCAGTTTGTTTGTCAATCGCTAAAAAACTCTTTTCTCAAACGCAGAAAAATATTTAATTCGGATGATAAAAATTTAAATTTCCTTTCAGCAGTTTGATTTCACAAATTATAAATGGTTTCTCGTTCCCCCTTCCCTCCTCTCCTTGTAGACGCGGTGAATGAGCTATTTATTGATTCCCGATTTTTTAATTGGTAATGGGTTGTTACATAATTTCTCATTCTCAATACCATTGTATTATTATAAACATCAAATAATTGAACAAAACTGTAAGAAAAAAAGAAAAAAAAAAGAAGACCGAAATCGGGTTGCAAGATTTGGTACAGCAAAGTGTTCCAAATTGGAAAGTTCACTTTGTAGCCTGAAATGGTTTTATAAAACAAAAAATGGCAGATCCTTAATAACATTAACAATCAAAACATCTTAGCTAATGTATACATCATATCAAAATGATTGTTTTAAAGTTATTAAGGATCTGCACTGTTTTGAACCATTTTTGATTGACTACTTTGGGAATACTACAGTATTATTTTGAGAACAGTACTCTACGCAGAGATCTTACAACCCAGTTTGGGTCTTTTTTTTTTCTTTCCAGTGAAGGAATATTATTTTTTTTCCGAGAGTTGTGCCGGTTTATCCAGCAAGCCGAACCATCGGATGACGGACTAAAAGATCTTTACTGTGCTACTGAGTACTTATAACTAACATTTTTTTTAAAATCGAAATTTCGGATTTTCCCAATTTTTGTAATCAAAATAGGAAACGGTCCCAATTCAGACTAGCGAAGCACTATTACATATTCTTACAGTCTGTTTGTTATTAATGAATATTATTGGCTTCCTATAAGATGATAAAATAATGAGTTTCGTTAAAAAAGTTGCGCCCTCCAAAAATTCAAGGTCTGCGCCCTTTACAATGACCCAGTCCGACCCTGATCCTATCTAAATTTGTACATTTTCATTGTACCTTGATTTAAAATTTCATTTAATGCCGTGCCATAAATTCTCCGTCTCTGGTTCTAAAAGGAGTACCCCCTATTATCGTTTTTGCAACAAAAAGAAAAAAAATCTGAAACGATAACAAAGAAAATTATTTGAGGTGCTATTTCCTATTGAGATAAAATTTATTTCATATTTTAAATTTTTACGTAATTTTTCCGGTCTTAAACTAAATGTTACTTTAACTTTTTTTTTAAGATGCTAGTTTTTATTTTTTTTTCTAAATTTTTGGATAAATCAACAACGCATTTTCTTTATGATTCTATGAAGATCTAATAAAAAGTGCCTAAATTATATACTTTTCCGAACTGATTTCATCTAAAGAATTGTATCAAAAGAGAGTGTTATCATATAAGATTTAAAAAGAGTTACATTACATACAAATAATGACATTATATACAAAGAGTTAAGTTACATTTACATTATGTATAGTTTGAGTTAAAGTATAGAGTTTAGTATAAAGTATAGTATACTGTTTCCTCATAATCATTTTAACCCTCTCCTCACCCTGAGCGTCATGAGAGACTCCTACTTCGAATTCCAGTATTTCAAATGAAAAAAAAAAGTTTTTTTTCCTTTTTCGTTTAGCAGTACCGTTAAATCATTTAGAATACATAGGAGGCATCTAAATAGTTACCTTAATCGTACTTAGATATCAGTTTAGATAATTTATAGCATTGTTTACGGGTGTTGCTTTATTGTTTTAGAAGAGATTTTTTTTTTTTTTTTTTTTTTTGAGTTGCTTCATTTTTTTTGCGAGGTAAAAAATGTTTTATTACTCTTTAATCTTTCCTTAATATGTGCATGCTTTCAAATTAGTTTTAAACATAACAGAATCCTTAAAAAAAATATGGAAGTGTTTTTGGGCCTTGTGCTGGAACAAGAAAAAAAAAATGGATGGAACAGTATTAGATTAAATACATTTTTTTCACATAATTTATAGTGGTGTTTTAGAAAAAGTTACAGAGATTTTTTTTCTCTATTTTTACAATAATTTGGTGACGAGAGGATTAATATAATTTGCGGGCGCAAATGCAGATAGCTTTGTTGTATTGTAATCTCCGTATTATTGCATTTTTATTTATTTTACCCTGGAGTTAAATATGGCACATGGTTCGTTCCCATGGTTAACACGGGCAAAGCCCGGTGGTTTTGATGGTCTTTAATTAATTTTTTGTTTCTATTACTTGTATAACTATCATTCCTATTTGTAGACCCGAATTTGTGGCCAAGGGCATTCTAAAACTCTTAGAAGATAAAATCAATGGATCAACTCTACTGGTAACCAAGAAAGGATATACATACATTGGTTATCAAGACGAATTTAAAGATGTTACTATCTGAAAAAGAAAAAAAATTAGCATATGTGAACATCATTTTTTGAAAAAATGCATATGCTATTCTTTGTATTATTTCTCAATAAAGGTTTTTGTTTTAAACTGTGAATTTTTTATTACTATTTGTCAAATTCTTTTAGTTTGTCTCATACCTTTATGCTGTACTATATTTTTGAAAAGAATGCGAACAATTTCAAACCATTATATTTTATTCATAACAAATTGTAAAAATAAGATACAATTTCACAGATATGCAATAAAACAGTTTAAAGGGGAATAATTAGCGTAAGATACAATCTAATGCAAAAGCCTTTTTTTTAAATTATTATTTAAATGGAGAATATATGCATTAATTAATCTAAAGTAAAAACAATTTGTCAAAAAACGCCGTGCAAAACCGTTTTAAAAAATATAACATAAAAAAAATACAGAAATGTAAAATTAAAAATCAAAAACTAAACTTCTACTTACTTTTTTTTTTTTTTTTCAAAATTAAGAATTGAAACAATTAATTACCTTTTTAATCAGTGGAGTGAGGGGGAGGTATCTTTGTCTTATCCCGATGCATAACATAAATATTAACGCCTTAATCATTTCATATGCAATTTACCAATGAATGGATTGCATGCGACGATTAACGGTTTACATAAATGGAACGAAAGCGAAAAACAAATTTGTTAGATAGAGTGGGGGGGGGGGGGGTTAGAACCTGATATGCTATCTCTTTCAGGTAACAATTAAATTGTCGTCACTAAAAAATAACGCAACGTTACATTACATGAAACAGTTATAAAATGAAGCTGATGCATTGTACAGCAGCATTGTACGGTTAAATGCTACTAATCTCTACTCCCTTTTTTCCCCTAAGCATTGCACATTTTTCATTTTTCACCGTCGTATGGGAGAAAAATGTACTTTTAAATGCAATTTGTTTGAAAACTGCTTCGCAATTATTTTTGAGATATTAATTTATTTTTATTGTTTTTACTGACATTTCTGTAATGGTGGCCACTGAAGTACT
Source organism: Maratus speculifer (assembly GCA_964019185.1). NCBI lineage: Eukaryota > Metazoa > Arthropoda > Arachnida > Araneae > Salticidae > Maratus > Maratus speculifer. The sequence continues at coordinate 292,006,724 of OZ025296.1, forward strand.
CAGGGCTGCCACAGGCGACTATTTTTTAATTCAGACTAACACCAGTTTCTCTAACTAGAAATCCTTAACATACACTTTGACAACATTTGCAAGAAAAATATACTTCTAAGTTTTTATTAGAAAACCATTGGCGAGAATAGAATATAAAAATAGTCGCCTGTGGCACCCCTGAGTACTCTATTTCTGTCGAAATTAAAGGGAAAATGGTAGATTACTATACCTATTTGTAGCCATTTTTTATAACTACTAAAAAAGGTATTTAAAAAACTACTGTGCCAAGAATATCATCTGCTATAAAAATGTACTTTTTAGAATATACTAAGTTACTTTCTTCGCATTTTAGTCCTGTTCTCGTTAAAAAGTTGGAAGAATGCAATTTTATTAATACGAGTGTAATAACATTTTCCAAATTTTGAAAAATACATAGTAAATTAATAATTCCTGGTAAAACATTTGGGAGGCTCGTGAGTAATTAGATGATTATTCATTTATGTTTATTATTGAGCAAAAAATGAATAGTTTTGAAGATTTGAATCTCTACAAACTGGTATATATATATAGTACAGTCGTCCCCGCATAAACGAATATCGACGGTTCCAAAAAAAATATTCGATTAAGCGGGGTATTTGATTAAACGGGGAGGCATATAAATGTAATATTTAAGGTGCAATAAAATGACATAATTATTAAATATAGTATATATAGTTACCAGAGTAAGAAAATCGTTAAAAACTTTAATAGAATAATACATAATAGAATAATATAAAAACAAAATGACATGTAAATACGCAATAGTTCAATGACAGTAAACACATGCATTTTGTTTACATTGCATTTAATTCAGATCATGTGAATTGGATCCAAATTTCGTTATTAAAATTTAATTTACGTAATTTATACAGGTTTAAAAAAATAGATGAAAACGGTTTATGTGAAATTTTAGAGTAAAAAATGGACGAGATTTTTTTTCGAATGGTATCATAATTACCATCTTGAACCTCTAAATGACAACACATTATTATTGAAGGGTTACTTCGAGGATTTATGCTAATGCTATAGAAAAATTTATAAAGATCTCTTTTGCATTTCAATATTTTAAATGATCTTTTTTGCAATGGATAGCTGAGATCGATCTGCACAAAAGGCGTCGTCGTTTTTAACTTTTTCCATTTTTATCGCGGATATTTTTAATGAGGATGATTTCTGTTTCGGGACCGGTTTTGAAAATGAAAGTGTCTCCATTAAAAATAATTGTAAAAAATCGAAAAAGTGAAAAAAAAAGTCTTTTGACAAACGAAAGTAAACAAAATACGAAATTGATCGAAATTCCTGTCCAATTTATGCCACCATTTTTTAAATTCATTCGAAAAAATGAACAAGGAAGGGAACTCCCTTGACCAGTACTTATAAACCTGCCAGGCGAAATCCATGCCGGGAGTTCTGGAAATTTGTTTTCTCTGTAACAACCGAAAATGACAAAAAGTGTGGAGAAAATTCCAATTGAAACATGTTTTTCACGCCCATTTTTCAAATTGTCTCACTCATTTGTTATTCGATTAAGCGAGGACATTTCGTGAAAAGTATTCGGTTAAGCGGGGAATAATAACATTAGCCCAATGGGATTAAATTCGGTTCCGGAGGATTTTATTCGAATAAGCGGGGTATTCGATTATCCGTTACCCGATTAAGTGGGGAGGACTGTATATATATATTATGCGTTTGTACATTTAGAATATCTCCTCAGGAAATTAACAATTTTTAACTTATTTTTTCTCTGTACTTCTATTAAAGGATGTCTCTTTTTTTTTTCTTAGTTATCAAAATAATTCTAAAATATACGCTTAATTTTATATGAAGTGTTAAAATTTTACCTCCAATTCGACAGTTTTCAAAAAACATAAAATATTAAATTAAGTCTGTATTTCAGAAATATTTTGACAACTGACAAGGGCACCACCAAACATGGTGCACACAGATTTTGATGATTTCAAAGTATGTTGTAGGGGTCATACCACTAATTATTCAGCTGAAAGGATTCTTTCAAATGGGCCTTAGTTTTTGAGAAATTGGGGGGGGGGGGTCAAAGTTCAGCGTATATTTTAAATACTTATTAGTAGAAACGCCGCATATGAATACGTGGCGTCGTGGTAACGTACGAGCCTGCAAGTCGAAAGGTTGCGAGTTCGAATCAGTCATTGGCCTTCTACTTATTTTATGTTTTTTTTTTTTTTTTTTTTTTTTTTTTTTTTTTTTTTTACACTTCGCAAATTATAAGCAGAATTGAAAATTCTACAGATTTGAACCTTTTGATATTTTCTGAAGAGGACAGTTTACTTTGTCAACATTTTTTTTATTATTATTTTTTCGAAATATGGTGAACTGACTGCATTTCAGGGTTCAACTAAAAGTACATTTTGCAACAAATAAATAAATAAAAATTTGTATTAAAATTTTGAAAAAGTATAAGAAAATTTCAATATTTTAAAATCTCCACTACTTTAAATATTAATATTTTTAGATTAATCAGTCACTTTTTTTCTTTTCAAATGTGTATTACACAATATTGTGCTTGGATTTTTAGATAATTCAATACTGCATTTAATATAATTTATATTACTAAAATACTTAATTCGTGATAAATATGTTTAAAAATATATTAAAAGTAAAAAAAAGAAAAAAAAAAAAAGGTTTAATCATTATTTGTAAAAGTGGAAAAATAAGACCAATAAAAAGAAATCTTCATTTATTCTGATAATTACGGAGGAAAGCAGACGATTAAAAAAAGTATTGTTACATGTATTATAAATTTTATCTCATTAAACAGACGATTTTCGTACTTCAGTTGAATTACGGAAAGAGTGTTTTGATTTGTTATAAAAATAGATGTAATCTGTCATTTCTTATTCGTGCAAACGATAACTTATGTTCAAGTTGAACTTTGGAGATAAATGTATTTACAGAAAATTGGAAAATTGGAAAATTGAAAACTTGGATAACTGGTAACAACTTGCATTTTAACATTACTGCATTAATATTTTATTATTTTTTCGAAGATACGCATTACTTGAATAATCTAATCCTAAAGACGTTTAAAAACTTGCACCCGAAAATTATTTTGTATTATTTACATATATACAAAAAAAGGCAAGTTTTCAATTAGAATGCTAATAAAATAAAAAAGCGATAGGAAAAAAAATCATTATTTCAGGATTGTGCTTAAAATAAAAAACTCGAATAATAATTAATAAAAAAAAGTTCTAGGCGTAAACTAGTTTTATAGTTTTGTCAATAGAAATATTCGTTTAAAAATTGCAGAAAAAAAAAAAATAAATTTTCATGAAAAAATTTAAAAATGTAAATGTAATTTATTAAGAAAATATCAAAAGCTGTAGCAATTTTGTAATAAAAATACTTAAAATTTGTAACGTGTAAAAATACAAAAATAAATAAATAAAAGCCGATGACTGATTCGAACCAGCAACCTTTCGACTTGTAGGATCGTACGATACCACGACACCACGGATTCACATGCGGCGCACGTACTAATAAGTATTTGAAATATACGCTGAACTTTGACCCCCCCCCCAATTTCTCAAAAACCAAGGCCCATTTGAAAGAATCCTTTCAGCTGAATAATTAGTGGTATGACCCTTACAACATACTTAGAAATCATCAAAATCTGTGTGCACCATGTTTGGTGGTGCCCTTGTAAGAAAAAAATGGCATTCTTTCAGGGCCCTCGCGCAGACTTTTTATTGGTGGGGGAGAGAGCCTTAAACTGCCAAGTCAAAATTCAGTATTTGCCAACTCAGTGAAAAGCAAACATAAATAGTTCTCGGCGTTTTGCAACTAATTACCAAGTTATCACAATTAGAAAAAATAATATAGTTTTTATTTGTAAAAAGCTTAATAATATTACTAATTATATAGGTAACTTTCACCAAATCTATCAGAAATAGAAAGTGTAGAATAGTTTTTTATTAAAATTTTGTCTAATTTGCCAGTTCAGATTGTAAATTTGCCAATTGTAACAGCATGTGCAAATGTTTGGGGGAGGGGGGGGGAGACTCTCCCCTGTCCCCCGGCCTTAGCGAGGCCCCAGCATCCTTTAAGAAGAGAACACTGAAGAAAAAAGTTTAAACTATTATATTCATGAGGCGATATTTTGAATATAAAAATATATCAAACGCCCATAGACTTGACATTACCGATGAGAATTCGGAAGCACTAGCAACCTTAACTTTACGTAACCATTGTTAGTAGCCACTTAACTGATTTACTTTCCTAAACATTGTTGCATAGCTGTCCGTGTTTTTCAATTTTTTCAAAGTCAAAAACTACTGAAACAGAGTATTTATTTTATAAAACTTGTTTTGTTTCTTTATGAAACTTATTTTATATCACTTATGTATACGTTTTGGTTCAAATATATTTATTTAACATGTTTTAAATAGAAGGGCTTGGAAGCTATATACTTGTTAAAAGAGTTTACTTGTTACTGTCGTAAAATTAATTTATGATTTTTCCAAATATTTTTCATAGTAATAGTATTTAATCCAAATTGATTACATTGATGAAATGCTTAGGAGATTAAATTTGAGCTGTTACATTAAATTTGAGTAAAATTTTATTCTACTATGAAAATTTCTGAGAAAAATATAATTCATGTATCACTTTAAAACATACTGAAAGAATAAATCCCCCCCCCCCTCAAAAAAAAAAAAAAAAAAAAAAAAAAAAAACAATAATTTATTGATGCATTGAATTTTACAGTTAATCACTATGAAAATATCCATTATTTATGAAAATATCCATTATTTATGAAAATATCCATTATTTAACCTCAAAGGACAGAGTTATGGAAAAAATAATAAAAGAAACAAATAAAAAAACTGTAATTTAACAAATCGTACAACTATATCAAACATGAAATTCTAATCAATTTGATACGTTAGATTCGAATTCAGGTGAAGAAACTTTACCTGATTTAAGTTAACCGATTCAGATCCAACTTTTATCAATACAAATGATCAGTTAATAGTTTAATAATAGTACGCTAGGCACAGTTCGGTGTCTTTGATTTAATCAACTTTTCTTTTAAATTTGTCGGGTTTCAATTTTTTATCCCCCCCCCCACCCCCCACCCACACACACACACAACCTGGCTTTCGATAGAGACTCGTTATTCGAGACTTCGGGATTTTTTTTAAGCTGATTTCCGCTCGAGAGTTTCAATAAGAAAAGAAAAGCTAAAGGATCGCGGACGTTAAAAATAGTCCAATAAATAAATAAATTAATTAATTAAATGCGGACACCAAGAGGTCCATTTTGATCCGAAAATAACAACCATTTTCCAAATGGTTTCCAAAAAAATATAAGAGAAACAACTAATAATATTTCTTTAATGTAGAAAATTCGTAAAATAAGTATTTATTCAGGGAACATTACTATACAAAGATGCATCTTCTTATAATATTTTTAAGATTATTTCAAGAAATTTTCTTCCGTTTCTCCGGTCGTAACTGTAAAAGAAAAATATAAAATGAAAGTCAGTATTATGTAAATAAATATAGTGTAACTTCTCATATATACAGCATTAGAAAGACATTATTTAAAGTCGTCAAAAACTGATTATTTTATGCTTATACAGTCAGTCACAAAAGTCTGCATAAATCCATCAAAATAGAGCTATCGCCAAAACTACAGGAATTTACAAACAAAAAAGCCCATTAGTCTATTTTTCTAACAAGGGTGTAGTAGAGGGTATACGCCTTATACCTTCTGTACATTTTTAACGAACACCGTATATCTCTGTTTTTCAAGAAAGCTAACAGTATATATACACTTCATGGTACAGTTGGCTCTCGTTAATTCGAACTCGTCGGGACCACAAGAAATGTTCGAATTATCCGAAGTTCGAATTATGGAAAATATGAAATGAAAACATGCTTAATATGGTATTATTACAAAGGAATTAATATTATAGTGTCTTTTTAATTTATTTCGTCTGTTATCATTAGTATATGACTTAGTATTAAATTAGAATGTATAAACACATAAACTAATTAAAAGATTAGAAACAACCACAGTCGAAGAACAATTTAAAGCGTCACTGATGGACAGACGGGGCAGTACGAAAGTGTATATCAAATGCATTGGATTATATGTATATTCTTTCGGAACAAATTTCACAAAAATCAAAGAAAGAAAGTTATTTAAACGGTCTGAAATTCGTGAGAAAGAAAAATAAAATGAAAAATCGGAATTCTCATTAGTTCGAATTAAGCGGAGTCAAGAGGAAATGAGTTCGAATTAATGAAAAATTTTAACGTTATTCTGCCATTGAAAATTTCGGGACTTCATGCTTAGTTCGAATGAAGCGAAGATTCGAATTATCCGATTTCGAATTAACGAGAGTCAACTGTATATACTATTGTCTTGAGCGTATGCCCGCTGCTTATAGAGCGTATATACTCTGGGGTTTTTTTTTTTACGACTACATCACTGTTCTCTAAACTGAAAAATGTTTTGTAAAAGCTTAAAAATGATAATTACCAATAAAATTTGCTTATTTACTGCAATCAGTATGTCAGTAAAGTCTGCATACACTTGATTGTCTATTAAAAAAATTTTCATATGAGCTTCTTTCGTTTTCAATTCTCAATTTTACCAGACACGTGAAGTTTAGTTACGCTGATCTTCATCTTCCAAGATAGTCGGAGTATGGAAACGTTTGTTTATGTATAATATGAAAGATGAGTAGAGAAAATAAACATCTTTAGAACTGCGTATTCTGGTCGTAAAATTAAGAAGCGTAATAATTCTTATGTCAAGATTGCCGAAAAAATAGGAAAAAGCCGTGCAACTGTACAGTTTATATTTATAAGTTGTAATTTATGTATAGAAATGTTCTCAACAAATCTCGATGTGATCGCAGTGGCGCAGCCAGAATTCAGTTCTAGGGGGGGGGGGGGGTGTTCTGATAAAAGTATTTTACGGTTATTTGAATCACCGTTTAATAAAATCAGAACTAATTAGAATATTCACTGCATAATACTTAAACTCGAAGAGCATCTGTGTGGCAGGAAATCATCATTCTTTTAGCATAATGCGTCTCAAAAAAGTGATTTAGTTCAAATAACCAATTTTTACTTCATTAATCCATGTAATATCCACTTACACAGTTTTAAGTAGAATTTTCGCCATTTAATTGAATCACTTTATTAAATAAAATCTGATTCAGTAAAGCGGCGGATTCCGAAATGCGCCAAAACATTTAAATATTAAGTTTGGTTTTGATTTATATAAGCGGCAATTATAGCGATCTTTCTTAGCTCTGGGAGGGGTTTTAACCCCAAAACCCCCTCCTTGGCTGTGCCACTGTGTGATCGTCCAAGGAAACTGTATATGAATACTTTTACTAATTAAAGCACACTAAACACACACTATAATAATAAAACTTTAGAACTGTATTTTCAAATATATTTTTAATAACACACTAAAATTAGCGAACACTCTGGTCGCCATTCTATTCACAAACTATAAGTAGCGAACACTCTGGTCGCCATTCTTTTCACACACTTCAACAACAACATTTTTCTCTACTCAGTTCACTTCACATTTCAACCAAAGGGAGTTCACGACGCCCTCTTACGGGACTTATAAATTATGAATTTCCAACAATAAACATTCTCCGCCGGATTGAAATGCAAATTTCAATATTTTACAATCAAATAAATTTATAAAATACAGTTACTGAAAATAACACAGCAAACAAATATATACAAAATATAACACAAAAAATACAAAATTTACAATATTTTAATAACAATTTTTTTTTTGTTATCAATAGGGAGAACAGTTATTTTTGTAATTGAACGCTTTAATTCGCCAGATTTAGTGCGAACCTTAACTACCCGAACCTTGCCATCCGATCCTGTATAAATCTCACTAATGCGGCCTAACGCCCATTTACATACAGGCAAAAAACCTTCTTTTACTAATACCATTATTCCTACTCTTAAATTTTCTTTTTCCACTACCCATTTAGATCTCTGCTGTAACGTATTTAAATAATCTAACCTCCATTTTGTCCAAACTGTCTGGACGACCCTCTAGTCTTCTGCCAACGGTTTAATCGATTGATATTAGTATAAATTAACATTGGTTCAGGTACTGCATTCATGAATCTTCCGATCAAAAAGTGACCCGGAGTCAAAACTTCAAAATAATCAAAATCGTTAGATAAAGGAGTAAGAGGTCGGGAACAGTGAGACCGTTTTATCAAGCTAAAAGCAGGCTAAATTTGGACTGACAACAAGCTTAAAAGAAATTCGATGGTTCTGCCATCTATCGATGGTCAGTATATCAATGGACTGACAACTATCTTTAGCCTGAGTGTTTAGCCTTATTTAGCTTGTTGTAAGTCCTACAACAGTCCAGATCTCTTACAACAATCCAAAAACGGTCACACTGGTCGGGAATTCAAAATACCCTCTATCTGAATAACTATAGTTTCAAACTCCTCATAATTAAACCTTAAAACACCTATTGCTCGTTTAAGGTGATATTTAACTGATTTCACACCTGCCTCCCAAAGTCCTCCGAAATGAGGGAATTTGGGCGGTATAAATTTCCAGTCAATTTCTTCAGAAATTAAATAATTATCTAAAATTTCATCTGGAAAATTTATCATTTTGTAGAACCTTTTCAGTTTGGAATTTGTTCCCACGAAATTTTTAGCATTATCCGTAAAAATCTTAGAGCATTTTCCTCGTCTAGCCATGAAACGCTTAAGTGTGGCAATCAGAGCATCTGAGGTTAAATCTGAGAGAAGCTCAAGATGAATGGCTCGAGTTACAAAACATATACAAACACAAATAAATACTTTGTTCAGTGAACCCTTGCACTGATTTTTATAGGTTACATAAAATGGACCACATAGATCTGAACCAGTACAATTAAATACTGGTGACTCATTAATTCTTTCATAAGGTAACTGGCCCATTAGCTGCGAACAAGGAGTTGGTTTTGCCTTAAAACAAATAACACAAGAATGCACCGTTTTCCTTGCCAAATTTTTACCCGCTAAAGGCCAAAATTTTAATCTAACAGAATTCAAGAGTCCTTGGGGACCAACATGAAAAAGACGCTTATGCATAGTACTAAAATAAATCTTACTTAATTTAGAATTTTTTGGCAAAATAGCCGGATGTTTTTGCTCATAAGGTACGGAAGCTTTGTTAAGCCTTTCGCCCACACGTAAGATTCCCTTATCATCTATAAAAGGATTCAAAATATTAAGGTTACCTACCACAGCACTTTTACTAACTAAACATTTTTGTGATACTTTAGTCAAAATATTTTCAGCTTCCTTGACTTCTTCTAAACTCAGTTTACCTTTTCTTTTGACTGCATTCCTACAATTATATAAAAATCTGAGAACAAAAGAAAAAATATGTAAAATCTTATAATAGTCATTGCTAAGATTTAAAAAAAAATATCAAAAAAGATAAATTCTCAGTAGCTAGAAAAGTTGTTACACAGTTATTTTCCCTTTCGGAATTTTTCATTTCACTTATAAAATTTTGACTTTCACTTTCAGTTAGTAAGTCAATTCCAGAAGAAAAAGATTGGAAACAACTGGGGGAAAATTCTGGATCCATCAAAAAATATGGACCTGTAAACCACTTCGAATTGTTCACAAGAGAGTCCGCACTTATTCCTCGTGAAAGAAGGTCTGCTGGATTGTCTTTACCAGCACAGTGAAACCACATTTCTGGTTGAGTTAATCTTCGGATTTTATCAATACGATTGGCAACAAAGGACTTCCAGTTTCTGCTGGATCCCTTTATCCAGAATAAAGTTACCTTTGAGTCTGTCCAATAAAAAATTCTAGAAGCATTTTTACGATCAATTATCTTTTAAATTTCTGATCCCAAACGAGCTGCGAGTAAAGCCCCAAGCAGTTCTAGACGTGGCAAAGTTATTGTCTTTATTGGTGCAACTCTAGTTTTAGATGCTAAGAAACTGACAGAAATATGGTCATAATCTTGCACTCTTAAATAAACAACAGCACCATAAGCCTTTTGACTTGCATCAGAAAAACAATGAATTTCAACATTGTTTGTATCAGGTGACAGGAAAACAAATCTAGAAATTTTAATTTCATTTAATTTTGAGAGTTCTGAACACCATTGTGTCCATTTTTCGCAAATGTCAAAGGGGAGCTCAGTATCCCAAGACAGCTTTCGGATCCATAAATCTTGGAAAAGACATTTAAGTCTCACAGTAAATGGAGATAGGATGCCAGTCGGATCATAAATTCTTCCGGAAGTCTGTAAAATAAACCGTTTAGTATTTTTCTTATTCTTCAGAAATTCTATTAAACTCAAAATGTCTATGCTAATAGTATCTTGTTCAACATCCCATGATATTCCTAATACCTTCAATGAATTCATCATTCTATTATTTTGATCAAATGGATAAATTTCGAATCCTTCCTTTTTCCATCGTTCCAGTAACGATCTGTCATTTGTCAGCCATTTCCTCTAATTGAAACTAGCTTGCTTCATAATAATCTTAGCCTCGTTTGAAATCTTCAAAGCATCTTCAGTACTATGGGTACCACTCACTAAATCATCAACATAAAGAGAAGTATTGAGAATCTCAAAGGTTTCTGGATATTGATCTTTAAATTTTCGTATATGTTCCTTTATTGTGGCAGCTAGGAGAAATGGACTAGCATTTAATCCGAAAGTAAACGCTTGAAACGATACACTTGAATTTTCAAATCACCAGGCATTTTATTTGAAGGATCTTCGATAACTTCTAAAAAAAGAAATCTGACAACATCTCTGTCCCTTTCTGATAATGAAATTTGGATAAATGCTTTCTCGACATCCGCTAAAAATCCAATCTTATTCAACCTAAAATTTATGAGCAACTGAAAAATACTAGGATTTAAATTAATACCAGGCCACAAACAATCATTTAAAGAATGTTGCCCTGCAACATTTCGTGGTTTTGTTTTACATTTTGGTTTACATTTGTTTTCGTGGTGACACTATCTTCTCTAAAAACCGCTCGATGTGGCAAATAAAATATGGGTATATCCGGTCTAGGTGAATCAAACACTTTTTCAATTATATCACATTCAAGATATTCTTTCAAAATCTCTTTATACTGAGAAAATAAATTATCATCGTTTAGCATTCTATTTATCAAATATTTAAGCCTTTTCTCAGAGACCTTATAGTTATCACTCAAATTTATCCAATCTTTCTTCCAGGGAAGGACAACTTCGTAACGATTATCTTTGTAGGAAATAGTTTCGATAAAAATTTCTAATGCCTTATCTTCATCATTACAATAAGGATCATCCCTAATTCCAATGGATTCTAAATCAAAAAACTTGCGTAATTCTTCTTCCACATTGCTAATTAATCCACAATAATTGTCATCATTATCAGCATTCGAACTAGAGATACAACCTCCCACTACATAACCAAATACGGTATTCTGTAAAATGACATTAGAATTTCTTAAGCGGACTTGACCATTTTGTAATAATTCGTAGAAACACTCAGTTCCTAGCAAAACATCTATTTTATTAGGTTCATTGAATATTTGGATCTGCCAATTTCACATCTTGAGGCAGCTCGGCAAATGGAAATTTAAAATAATGCCCTGGTATAAGGTTTGTTATCTTTGGAACAATAAAAAAAACTATTGTTCTCTTATAATCAGCCTTATTCGAAATAGTGGCTCTAATTTTCCATTTGATATTAATCTGAGAATCATTCAAACATGAAACAGAAACATTAAATTTTTCTTTTCTAAATCCTAATCTTTGCAAAATTATCACAAATATATGAGTTAGTTGAGCCGACATCTATTAGTGCAGGTATAAATTCACCTGAAACATTTTCAATATAAATTAAAGCAGTAGATAAAATCGTGGTTTTTCTCTTTTGGCATAAATTATTTACAGAAGTTCCTGCGAAATTATTATTCCTGCTTTCAAAGCTCAAAGCTTTGGGGTTTAAGTTGTATGTCTTATCCTGGTTGGCAACAGATGGATTCGCAATTTCGTTTAACCCTCCTGATGATTGTTGATTGAGTTTCACTGACGTAGAACTATCTATTTTATCCCTTTGCATATGAAGAAGAGACGAATGATGTCTGCCGCAAAACGTACATGAATAATTAGATGTACAATTTCTTGCAGAATAGTTTGAACTTGATAAACAATTAAAACATATTTTGTGTCTTTTAACAAAATCAATGAGGTCATTAACAGGCATTTTCTGAAATACATTGCATTTAAATAATGAAAGTGAACCATTTTTGCAGCAAATACACTTAGAATTTTTTGCACTTGTATAAAATGATGCCGTTATTTCTTTAACTTGCCTTTTTTGACTAAATGTGTTACTGGTTGTTTTAGAAGCTTGTAAAGTTCGAGCATGATTTTTCAAAAAGGAAATCAATTCTGTTATTTTCGGTATTTCATCTTTTTTGGATTCTCTTTTCCACCATAGCTTACACGAAGAATCTAACTTTTGCATTACCATCTATATAAATATAGTGTCAGAAAATCTCTCTATTTTTTGTTCGAGAACTTCTAATGATCTAATACATTCAGTTACATTATCCACTAATTTTAATATAGAGGACGGATTTTCAATTTGTATGGAAGGAAGGGACATAAAACGCTTCAAATGTGCTAATACTTGATCTCGTTTATTCGAAAATCGATCTTCTAAAAGATTCCATGCTATTTCATAATTAGCATCAGTAATTGGAATAGACTGAATGATCCTTAAAGGATCAGCACGCAACGATAATTTTAAATAGGACAGTTTTGTGACGCTGATAAACACGAATTATTATGAATACTAGAAATAAAAATATCTCTAAAAGATAACCACTCATGCAATTGTCTAATAAATGTTGGAAGATTTAATTTAGGTAAGCGGATTGGTTCGCTAACTTTTACTTCACTTTTCGTATTTACATCACACTTCGTTAAAACTGGAGCTAATTCACTTAACTTTCTTTTTACAATTAAATATATTTTATCTATATTTTCTTGAATAGATTGTTGTTCAACAATATATTTATCTACATCGTTATTGAAAATTGAAAAATTTTCTTAAATATCTCTATAACTTCTTTTTCAAAAGCAAACGATTTTTTCTCGTAAAGCTCTAATTCAAACTTATCTAAACCAAGGCTAACTTATCATAATAACAAGGCTTGTCATTCCCTAAGTTTTCTTTGTCTGCAGTACAAGTGATCAAAATTCACGTTGTTAGCGCCCTCTGTCGCTCAAATATATTGTTCAGCAAGGCCACTTTATCATAATAATAGGCCTTACAATCAGAAAAAAGTGTATGGGAGAAAATGTCCGGATAGTTGCGAACTCATAAACCGACTTTATGCCGTAAGTATCGCCACCTGGTGCATATTACTAGTAATATTCTAATTGCATAGGAAAAATCAAACTATATTATTCACAATATTATACAAAATATTTTTGAAATTCCACTAAAATATATACGTAAAAAATACACTGAAAATGAAGAATTAAAAGTAAGAATTAATGGTACTTTATTAATGTAGAGTCATGGGCGTTATATATATATATATATATATATATATATATATATATATATATATATATATATATATATATATTTATTTAAAGCTTAGCGTAATTTTCGGCTTCAGAAAGTATGATTTATTGCCAAATGATGTAAACAGTAATGAAAACAAACTTGTAAAATGTTTCGTTTGTCTTTTAAGAATTTATATGAATATTATTATTGTTTTTATGTACAATTTACTTATGTTTTTGCATAAAAATAGAAAATTGGCTTTTTTATATGAAATATATTGCATAACTATTGCAAAACATTTCTCCTCTATGAACAGAAAATAGGATTCCAGAAAATATGTTGCCAAATTTCCTTTTCTCGCCAAGACCATTTTCTCTATTTGAGAAAGGTACTTTGAAAAAGTATCGATTTAATATTATATAATGCAGTATTGGCTATTTTTCTGTAATATGTTCCGGTTTCGCATTTAAAGTTATCTGCAAACATGGGCGTAAGAAGGGGGGGTCCAGGGGGGTCCTGGACCCCCCTAGAATTCTGACTGGACCCCTTATTAAAATTTTACAGTGAAATGAAGACTTTTTTTTTTTGAAAGATTATTTAAAAGATTTCAAAAGCAGTAATTCTTTAGATGATAAACAATATTAACAAAACCGAATAAAACGCAGCTTGTTTGCAAAATTTCTATACCACTATTTAAAGGGGCGGAGGGTGCAAACTTAAAGTTTCATAAGCGATAAATATCGACAAACATGTCAGACATGAGATTGATTCTGGTCTGGAACTAGGGAGGTCTTGATATTTACATGCCTAAAGCGAGAAAAGGGATCTTTTATTGTTCGTCCTACGATAAGGCAACAGTTTTTCTTTTGTATGAGTTGTCCTTGGACCTCAGGAAAGAAAAGAAGTCTCACTGTACGATCTGTAGAACTCTGAACCCCGTCCACTTAAATTTTGGGAAGTTACGTATAGAAATCGATCGGATTCCCTCTTCTCTCAAAGATATTAATCTAACATTTAACTACACCATTTTGCAATGGTTTTGCGCTTTCTCTGTAAATTGCTTGTAGGTAGAACTGGGAACTATTATCACCCATCCCATATAATCTATGAAAGAACAGATAATATTCAAGGGGAAAAAAAAGAGAAGGAACAGTAGAAATGACAGATGTATTGTTTTATCCAGTAGTGACCATCCCCCCCCCCAAAAAAAAAAACCCCTTCATACTTTAACATCCCCCCCAAACATAATACAAATTGTAAATTATATTCTACTTATAATCTACTGCACCTTCAAGAGATAGCGAAATGAGAATAGCAGAATGAGCTATTATTGCCCTTATCTATTATATAAAGAAAGAAAACATAGGAACATTTCTGGACTTAAATATTGAAATATTAAAAAATTAAAAATCTCCCCCCCCCCCAAAAAAAAATGTACTTTTTCTCAAATTCCTCCCCAAAACTAAATTGTATGACGCATCTTGCGTCACCAAACCCCTCTCTGGGCACCCCTGGTTTTATCTACTATTATTCCTAACTTTTTCTTTCGTTAATTTTGCATTCAAATACGCACTGTAAAACATTTGTGTAACGTCACTCCATAAAATTGGTGGCAGCTACGACTTCCATTTCAAGGAGTAATTTTTTACTTATATAATGGTGTAATTTAAACATATATTACTGGTGTAACTTTGCAATGTTACACCGGTTATATCGGTTAAAGTACCCCACAAAATCGGAGGCAGCAAGGCTGCCACCAATTTTATGGAGTAAAGTTACACAAATGTTTTACAGTGCGGGCGGATTCAGTATTTTATTCATAGGAGTGTGGGGTTCATAGATCCTTTTTGAGAGGAAAAGCTCATATCTCTTCAGGGTGTTCTTAAATCAAAAAGGGCAACTTTGTGACACATGCTTTAATTTATTTTTGTTCGGAAATGCATAAAAATAGCAGGCGTTATTATTCAGAAACTGTCTAGTTGCACTCAAGTTTCTGTTTTTTAAAAAAACACAATAGATTTTTCATAACAAGCCTTCAAATTTGACACTTTTGCGCACATTTCCCGACGAAAGCAGAAAAACCGGTCGAAAAGCAGCAGAAAAACGGATGATCATGTGATCGAAATAGCTTAGAACTAAATAGGTAATTTAACTATCATAAAATGGAAAATAAGTTCGATTTGAAATCGTTTCCATAGTCAGGCATTCAAATTTTATATCTTTCCGTTAAAAAATGAATTTGTAAATGTATCAAAACGTTTTGCGCTTGTTGAGCGGAGCAGTTGAGAACACCCTTAAGCTCACATTAAAGGCAGCTTCCATATCCAAAACAATTCATTTTCTGATATTTTTGAAAAATTATTTTCATTCGTAAATACAAAACGGTGGCATTACGAAGAAATTTAATAATTTCATTTTCTTATAAAGACATAAAATTATTTTAAAAAAATGAGCATTTTAAGCCAGTTTTTAGGACTTTACAGTTAGAAAAATGTCGTCATAAGGGAGCTCCTTTAAATTCCACATTTTAATGAGATTTCCTGAAAAACACATTGTCTTTATCGAAAAGTGGAAAACGCTAATCTATCACATTTATTTTGACTAATTGCATTTGAAAATTTTCTTTTACAACTCAGAAAAAAAATGATTTTATGGATATGTCAGAAATTAAGTATTTTAGATTTAAGTAAATATTTAGAGAATCGGAAAGTATCTCATTGTTGAGAGAGAAGAAACTTCGAAAAAATTTAATATATATTTAATTTTTAAACTATCCTTTAAAAATTTCCTTCGTTCTGGAGGGGAAGAGAGGACTGGGGGTACATCATGATCTTCGTGACTCTACTCCCCCCCCCCCCCTCCTTGGATTATCAAATAGACTCCTTGAGTGTAGCCTTGAAAATGTTAAATGGGAAACATCTTATGTTGTTTATATTTTACTTTACCCTGCTTTTATACATGCATTAATATTTTACATGATATTTTTATGCATATTCTCAGCTTTTAAATGCTATTGATGTGTTTGTGTGTCTGCGGAAGGTTAGGGGAGTAAACACGAAATCCCACTCTTTGTCACACTAGTGTGTCTATATACAAGTATGTGCATCAAATAAGTGTATGTGTACAAAAGTATATGCATGCTATATAGAAATAATGAATGTCTTTCAAACGCTTAAATAAACTAATTCATATAAATTTTACAGCAACTTTAAATTAATTTAGAATTTAGTTACATCTACTAAAGGTAAAATAATTGTAATTTATTCAAAAACTTCATTGCAAATGACTATTCTTTTTTTATGGTTTTAACAATAATTTTCAAACATGATTTTTATTTTTAAATCTATCTCTATCGTCTGCAGAGAATTAGGAAAAATAAGTACCATTTACTTTTAAATTAACCCCTTTTTTAGTCACAGGCTATCAAAGCCTGAGAGCTTATGTGCCCTCCCGTTCTGTATGTATGTACGTACGTTCATGTGTGCGTACGTGCGTAACTCGATAACTCTTGATAAAAATATCCAATCCCCTTGAAATTTTGTATATAGGTATATTCTGATAAAACGCTTCCCTGATTAGTTTTTGGAGTGTTCATTCGATATGTATAATAGGGGGAACGAGGGGATCATACCCCCCCCCCCCCTTAATTGATATGAATGAGTTTTTCATGCAGAATTTATCAGATTTCATTCAAATTTTAGCATAGGATCATTCTGATGAGGGCACCGCCATGATTTGTTTTGCAAGTTCATTGGATAAGTCTAAAAGGGGCGAAATGGGAAGTACCCCCCTACCCTTAATTAAGGCTAATGAGGTTTTCCCGCAGAAGTTACCGATTTGCTTCAAATTTGTGATATAGGTTCATTCTGATAAGGCGCTTCCTTGATTGGTTTTCGGAATTCATTGAATAAGACAAATGGGGATTGGTGGGATTACTCTCTTAATTTATTTAAATGTTTTTTCTTGCAGAATTAACCGATTTGCTTCAATTTTTGGATACAGATTCATAGTGATAAGATGCTTCACTAATTAGCTGTGGGGTTCTTTCGTTAAGTTCTTGAGATTACCCCCACCCCTCTTAAATTTTATAAATGGGTTTTTATACAGAATTGTCCAGTTTGCTTTTAAGTTTGGATGTAGGTTCTTTCTGATAAGGTGAATCTCTGAATGGTTTTGGACGTTTAATGGTTAATTATAAAAGAGGGGGAATAACTACTCTTAAATTACATAAATGGATTTTTACTAAAAATTTTCCGATTTACTGTGAATTTTGGATATAGATTTTTTATATGATAAAGCATTTCCCTGATCAGTTTAGGAGTTCAATGATTAAGTATAAAAAGGCAAAAGGGAGGAGTTGTTTCACCTCCTTAATTTGTTTTTCGAACGGAATTAACCCTTGAAAATATAAGGCTGTAATGGACAATTAGTATGCGTAGCCTCTGAGCTCAATGCCATCAGTTTAACTGGGCAATATTATTTTCAATGTTGGTTTGTTTGTGTTTATGACGGCCAATTATCTACACTTCGGATATAGGTTCTAAAGTGGGCAATGCCCTCCGTAGGGGTCTTTCTAAGGAAACCTAACCCGTATTTACGCAAGGAAATCTAAGGTTCTAAGAAAACCTAGGAAAACTCCGAACGGTTAGGCTGACGGCCACGATTAGGTTCGAGTCCAGCATCTGCCGTCTATCAGTTTCGGAGGCAGAACCTCTCGGCCCCTGGTGGGATATATTAACTTGAATTATTGTGCAAAATAGATATAAAATGAAATGTGAGCTCATATAATATTATAAGCATTTGAAAGTTGTATAAATGAGGTTATTCAAAGTGTCTTTCAAGAATGATTTTTTTTTTTAGACTTTAAAAATAGGAAGTTTCTTTTTGGAATAGAATATTTTGTGCCATTTATACTACACTTTTGGATAATTTCTGTGATACCTTTTTAAGATGCATTTCCGAAGCAAAGATAAATTTAGCAGGGAGATTGATTTTATTGTAAAATAAAAGGTGGGGGGAATTGCTTTTCTTGAAGAAGTAAAGAGGGGTGGAATTTAACAGCTAAACCATTCAAGATAATATTTGTTTTAGAAAATCAATGACTGTACTTAGCATAAGTTTATCAGTTACATTTGGAAATACATTGTTAATGTATCCAAAGTATTTTTTATTTTAAAAAAAAGCTATTATATATGCAGATTTAGATTTAATTTTATTGTAAAGGTATCGGTTAAAATGGCAGTTCGATTATGAGTTTGGCGCCACTGTATAGATGGAAAGAATTTCCACCTTTTTTCTCATTTCCCACTTTCATACCTGTATAGCTTTGGTGGGAAAAAGTTTAAAAATTGTTTTTCCTTATTTTGAAGCAAACTTTTTCGAATATTTCGATGGGAATTGAACATTATAGAAATACAATTACATGCCCCTGAAAGGTTTAATAAAAACAGTTCATCATTTCATTTCCTGCTTATACGTCATAATGGATCTTCATCATAAAATTATATAAACATAAATTTAACAAACATGTAATTGAACTACGCTCTTAATCCCTTCGCGATGGGAGCCTTTTACGAAATTTTAAATTTTGGTCAATGTTTTAAAAAAAACAAAAATTTGTGCTTTATTGAATCGAGAAAATGCTCCGATTAAATACGGCAAATTTTACAATACATTTTTACTGGTGGGGATACACGAGAAACTTTTAGGCTTTTTGTGGCATCTATACGTGTCCCCAAGGGGTTAAACAACTGAACTGTACAGAATTGAAATGTTATTGTTTCGAAATTATCAAATGGTACCGCGGCCCCCCCTAGAAAAATTATCTAGTTACGCCCATGTCTGCAAATAAGCATTATTCTAGAACAATGCGATATTAAGTATACGGTTAAAAAATGAAATTAGTTTAGCGCCAATTATACTTGCTTAATGAGCCAATTGGCTGTAAGTTTAATTAAGAAAGAAGTGCCAAATAAAGATTTACACCACAAGCGTAGCACAAAACGAATTTATTTTTGAGGATAAACTTTGAGATGTGTTTAGTTTAAGGGATTTTAAATTTCTTATAACTTTCATTTTTTTTTATGTTTATGATTTTTATCCGGTTTATACATATAGCTAACTATACAGGGAGACTAAAAATAATTAAAATATAAGATCGGGGAATACTTTAAATTTTAGGTATGAGAACATGTTTTTAATCGAAAATATTGAGCGTAGCGTTTATTAGTCAGGTAGAAGAATGTATACGCACAACCAGACCGGCAGGCGGCAGCACAGACAATCATCTCATCGAGTTCACAGATGAAAATATAGGATTAGTTAAATCTCGGTTCCCATATTAAGACGCAATCGGTCTGCAGACGCAAATTATATCTCGGTGAAAACACCTAAAACCCTATTTTAGTGGTTAACTCATAAGTTTACCATTGTGCTTTCCTGCACCCAAAAGTATAAAATCATGGAAGTTTGGGAGTAGGAAAAAAATCGTAAACTTATGAGTCATCTGCTAAAATTGGGTTTTTTATTTTCTACACAGATTTTCCTTGGCAGACCGATTACGTTGTAATATGCTAATCACGATTTAACTAGTCCTAGATTTTCATCCATGACCTCGATAAGGTGATTGTCTATGCTCCTGCTTCCCGGTCTAAATGAAATTATATACAATTGTTGCTATAGACAGTGATACTTTTAGTACATTTTAATAGATATTATATTTATAGCATAAGGAAATTGATATGTATTATTGGGATTCACAATAATACCTTCCCTACAATAAAAGGTTCATGTAACACTCGTATCCTTTTACAGAGCCACATATTATAAGCTTAATTTAAATTTGAGGTTTAAATTAAGCTTAATTTAAAAATCTATATGTCATATACACAACTTCTCAAAAGAATCCCATATAATGAACTTTAATTCTTGAGAATTGCTAAAAGAGTAATAAAAAATAAGTATATACTTATCATTTAATGCGCAAAATTTAATAAAATGGTGTTGAATTTTCAAATCTCTATCACTACAAATTTATTAATTCGTATATAAAACCTATTCTTGTATAAAAGTAAAACAAAATACCACAAAGGCATAATGACAGGATAAACTTTATTAAAATTAAGAAAAAACGATATGATTTTACTGTTGTTATAGGTACTGAGACATTTGTGTTCAAAATAAGTACATTTTATGCCAAAAAAAAAAATAACTGCCGAACTTTCGAAAATTGGAAAAATAACAAATCTCATTTGAAAAATACAAGCTTACAGCATATCGAAAAGAAAATGGAAAAGCATAAATAGAAAACAAGGCCCGGGTCCGGGTGGAAAACAAATTATAAAATTTATACATTTGTTATTACAACAGAGGGCGCTAACAACGGGAAAAATCACGAGGTTTCTGATCAAGTTTACTAGGGCCACGAAAACTTAGCGATTGCCTAGTCTATTATTATGAAAGTGGCCTTGATGACTAGTAGTACGCACCAGATGGCGCTACATACGAGACAAAATCAGTTAATATGTTGGCAGCTATAGAGACAATTTCAACAATAGATTTTCTCCTGAATGCGAGGCCTGATTATGATAAGGGGGCCTTGATCTAAACTATCTTTATTTGCGATTTCGTTCGTTGCCTTGGTTACATTAGATTTTAATATCTTTTTCTCTTTTAAAACAGATTCTATATTAATAAATATTTTCAAAAGAAATACAATTTACATTCAAGTAATAAATATGTAAAACTTACCCTCCTCATCTTATCCAAGGGTAATAGCAGTATATTATCCGATATTAAAATCGTATTGAAATTAAATTAGTAAGTTTTTTTTTGTCCATAGGCCGCTCACTTCTTCGGATCGCTAGGACCATAAAAAATGTGTATGAATACTATTACTAATTAAAACACACTAAACGCACACTATAATAATAAAACTTTAGGACTGTATCTTCAAATATATTTTTAATAACACACTAAAATTAGCGAACACTCTGGTCGCCATTCTATTCACAAACTATAAGTAGCGAACACTCTGGTCGCCATTTTTTTCACACACTTCAACAACAACATTTTTCTCTACTCAGTTCACTTCACATTTCAACCAAAAGGAGTTCACGACGCCCTCTTACGGGACTTATAAATTATGAATTTCCAACAGTAAACAGAAACTTAAGGACCGTGATGTAAGAATTATAAAAAGAAAAAAAAAATGAAAATTAGTACTCCATAATTAACCAAGAGATGAATTCTTAGTTAAAAATAGGCAGTTTTTACCTACTGCTGAGATTTTAAAAAGCACAAACAATAATATTTACAAGCATTTTTCATTTCAAGACATATTAATTGAATTTTGAAAAAGAAAGAAAACTTTAAAATAATAGCTATTAAGCGGGAAAAGCATTAAATTGGGGGGAAATTATGCTAGATTTAAAACGAAATGTTTAAAACTGCATATTTCAAACCGTTTTCTAACACTATATATTTTTTTAATTGAAATGTACATTTACACGTGAATATTGAAAAAGGAAGAGAACATTAAAAAAATTAAATTTTTAATACTCGCGAAAGACAATTAATAGTGAAAATTACACCATGTTTAAAATTTCGTATTTAAAATGATTCTCCTATAGCATCAAAAAGAAAAAAAAAAATTCTAAGCATTTTAAATGTCAGGAAGACAAGGCCCTTTTTCATTTAGTCATTCTATACAATCTGATTTTCACATCTGCAATTAAACTTCTTTAATCAGCCAGAAAAAGGTAAAAACATTGTCTGCTATCGCGACAATGATGGATGCAGCATTGGAGACCGAAAAATCCCTAAGTCAAAGGGAAATGAATAGCAACCTGGTTATATGAGATCGCTACTCACTGTGATTCACCAGGGTTTACCCCAGAGAGTTTCAGACGGGCGCTCCGCCCCTCCTGCCCTTTAATTAAAAAAAACGCCCCTCCTGCTCTTTAGTTTAAAAAATAGCGCCCCTCTTGCCCCTCATTAAAAAACTAGCGCCCCTCTCGTCATTCATAAAAAAACGCCCTTCTTGCCCACATTTGAAAAAACGCAGCCCTCCAGCGATGACACGAACGCGCTATAGCGCGTAATTTACGCAAAAAACCGACGACGGAACGCAAAAAAATAGCCTCATGCGCGTCTCGTGAGACGGGTAATTTCGTCAAAAAATCTCTAAAAAAAAAAAAAAAAAAAAAAAAAAAAAAAAAAACAGGAAGTTTTGTTAAAAAGCGCGAAATAACGACTAATTTCCAGCAAGATTCACAAAAAAATGGCTAATTTCGTCACAAAATTTCACAAAACGGCAGATTTCCTCAAAAGATCGTGGAAAACGAAAAATTTCTTCCAAAAATCGCGATAAAACGGAAAATTTTGTCAAATGAGTCGCAAAAAACGGCAACTTTCGTCAAAAAATAGCGATAAAACGGCAGATTTCGTCAAAAGATTTGCGAAAAAAAAACCCGGTAAATTTCATCCAAAAATCGCAATAAAACGGAAAATTCTGTGAAAAGTTCCGTTTTCCAGCGATATTTTCATGAGATTTGTCGTTTTTTCGCGATTTTTTAGCAAAATATGACGTTTTTTGCGATCTTTTAACAAAAATTGCTGTTTTGCGATCTTTTAATAAAATTTTCCGTTTTTTAGCGATTTTTTCACGATCTTTTAACAAAATTTACCCTTTTTTTTTCAATTTATTGATGAAATTTCTGTTTTTTCACGACTTTTTGAGCCGCTAGATTCTAGATTCAACTCTATAAAAGTGCCCTTAAAAATGTAAAAAGTGCCCTGAAAAATGTAAAAAGTGCCCTTTTCAGAAAAGTAGCGCCCTGCCCTTTTTTAATCCTGGGGGAAACTCTGCTGTGATAATAGCATTTTTATCTTCCATAATCGAGTAATCTTTTTAAAATAGAGCAAAATAATGTGCTTCTTGACCTGGGGGAGCTGTACGAGGGTTGACTTGTTGGAGGGTTGAGTGGCAGAGTCGCTTAGTTTTTAAAATATAACACTGTAATTTATACTTAGGGTTAATACATACTTTCATTGGCATCAGCGGAGTTCCAGGATATTATCCATCCAAACGAGGGTTTATCGCCTATCAAAGTAGAGATTTGAGAAGTCTGGAGTATTCTAGCAGAAACACCAAGTGTAATCTACAATATAAAATTCAACAGAAAAAATTATAGGTGAAAATGACAATAAACTTAGTTACATATACTTCTCTAAAGCTCAAACTGGGATACTCGAAATCCTGACTAATTTGAACTTAAGTTTATTCTCAATGAAAACTGTATTAAAAGCAAGATTTTAAATACTATATGTTGAATTTTCAAATCATTTTTTTTTAACAATTCTGTAATCTTGAATTCTATTGCCTTCTGTATTTAGAGTACGTTTAAACAAATAAGGCACATCACACATTGAGACGACAGGGGGGGGGGGGGGATAAAACTCGAAATCGGAGGAAAAAAAAAAAAAAAAAACAGTCGAAACAAAGGAAGAAGCTGTTTTAGTCCAGATTTTCTCCCGAAACTGAGCGACATGTCTTATGTGTTGCCTTAGGCAAATTACACACTAAGGCGACATAAAAGACATATCGCTCGATTTTGGAGGAAAAGCTGGTTTAAAGCAAATTTGAAACAGCTTCCTCCTTTATTTCAACTATTTTTTGCAAAATTTCTGTCACATACAGACAGACATTTTGTAAAAACATGTTTTTTGGTATCTTTGACCCCTAAAATGTGTAAATCCGACGAAAACTGGACTTAGAAAATTTTCACGAATTCAATATTTTTTTCTTGTAAAGACAGAAAAAAGTAAAAATATTTAGATTCGACTGTTTCACTGTGCTTTCTAAATAGAATTGAGCAATTATTTTATATGAAAAGAACAATCTGTTTTTTTATCAACAGACGAATTAAATGAATTTTACATTGAATTTTCTTCAATGATACTAAAAAATACCGTCGGCTTATAAAGGGTTAATTAATCGTGCAGTTTAATATTGTCTGACAAGGAAGGTCTCCATACGGGCATACCCCGAAAAATCTGAAAAAAATACAGAATGTTCTTCTCTTGTGGATATATACGTTTATAAAAAAAATTTCGACAGAACCTCCATTCAGTAACCGTAAAAAAAATAATGAAAAATTCGTTATCTGGCGATTTATCGCCGGTTGGCAATGGAATGTAATTAAAAAAAAAAAAAAAATACTTTATGTCAAACACACTTCAAGAAAAAAAAAAGTTTCATGTTGAACTTGTTTTGATAAGTTTAATTTAAATAACTTTAGTTTTGTAAGTTTTAGTTTGTTTTAAGTATAATTTTGTTATATCGAAATTTATATGTATTTATATTCAAATTTAATCATCAAAATTTGAGATTTAAAACGAAATTCATAATTTAAACTTAATTAAATTTGTTCCAAGCTCAAAGTCCAATTGAGAATTGTCGATTAGATTTTGTTGCTATGGTAACATATGGCGTTTGTTTTTGAATACGCTTAAATGTATGAAGATAATTTTTCTCTATATGATTTTTTTTAGATATGAAAACATTTTTTTCCAGCGAATAATTATATAACTACTTCAACGAGTAATATATCTATATATATATGTATAATACAATATTTATATAGATGTATATAATATATTAATGTCTCTCATTGTTTATGTTTAAATTCATTAAATACCATTTACACGCAAACTAACTATCTAACAGTTTTGAGTTTCATTATAATCGTTTGCTTTTGGCGAGGAAAAGAGCTACTCGCCAAATCGAGTGACTCTTTAGTCTTTTCACGCCAAAAATTCGAAAATATTTTATTTTTTTACACAATATCTAATGTGATTCCGCCGCTAATTTTGACTGATCCTTTATTACATACATAAGTACTTTAATTAGTATTTTTTTCATAAAATTCTGGGTATGCCCAGTATGGAGACCTTCCTTGTGAGCGCCCAAATCTTTTCCTTTTAGTCACGTGTCATAGCCAGAAATATTTTCCTTATTCTGGCTGAACTAAAATTATTTTTTCACTTTTTAGTACACTTCAAATTTAATAAAAATCATGTTCGTTTATTTTTCTTTCTTTCTTTCTTTCTTTCTTTTTTTTTTTTTTTTTGATATATTTTTTAACATCACACCGTGTGTCCTAAAATGTACCGACTGTTTTTTTTTAAAATCCAATAACTTGCAAGTGGCGAGAGCTATTAATAATAATTCTTGCAGTAGGTTTATATAATATGTTAGTAGTAATTTTTAACTGCGATACCCGGTTTTAGTTCCAAATTCAACTGATAACATTGATTCTGTACCTAGGGCACTTTCAATTTTTCGTGTCCCCTTAGATTGGTTGATCTGTTAATACTAGATTATTTTACACACTTATTTACGCTCGTGCGAAATATGTCAATCAAAAAAAAAAAAAAAAAAAAAAAAAGTTTCCCGGAAAATTCGAAAAAACGGATCCAAGAGTAAAAATAAAACGTGTCTTCCTTTATTTACTGAAATGTGCTTTTAACTATACATTAATGTATATTTTTGTCATTATATCTCAAATATGACTTTTTTTAAATAATTATGATTTTAATAATAGACATTAAGTTGAAGGTAGAAGGTAAAATATATTTCGTGCCACTCAGAAATTTTGTGTCCAGAGCAAAGGCTTCGAGTTTCCATCTGATAGTCATGGCCTGTAGCCCGCGCTGCAAGCAGTAGGAGCTCAATTGAGGGCCGAAACCTAAACCATTAACATTCGTATTCACGATCAACTTGGACCTGGAGTTTCCATGAAGTTTCGCCCGAAACCCAGGTTCAAAGCAATATTGGTATTCTTCATCAACCTGGCAGAACCGGTTCAAGGAGGAAATACAAGGTCAAGTCGAATAACCTGACCAAGCTCTCCAGTAGGTTCAAGTTTGTTTCTCATAACCGAGCATGCGTAGTTTACGAAAAACAAGCAGGAAGAGAGAAAGAGGAGACGGACATTTTACAATGGCGATTGCCGTATTTTCGTACTGAATATAGGTGCTGTCAAAATATAAAAGTTTTACAATCAAATAAAACAGAAGAACATTATGTAAAGGTATGTAATCTCATATATGTGTATTACGTTCAATATTTTTATTTGATTTAGTTATATTTACGTATAAATACTCTATATATCATGCGTTGAATTGTTTGTTTACAAAAATACGCGTGGTCGCGAAAAAAATATTTGCTTTAAAATAGCCAACAGTAATAACTGACGCGTCTGTCTAAAGTTTGTTTAAAGTCATTTACATTTTGCAATTTTGATGTTTAAAAAAAAAAAAAGAACTAATATTTTAACAGTGCCGAAATAAATGTCGTACTTACATAAGGTCTAATTAAAATGTGAGATACCTTTCTTATTTGCATTTTTGTTAAAGTAGAAAAATACGAAGATTATTTTTAAATATCCGTACATTCTCTGTAGATTTTTTATCCGTACTTATAGTAAGTTTGAAAATTAAATTTTGGTTTTATTGTACGAAAGATTTATTGTTTATGTACAAACTTAGATAAATGTATATCAGATCTATAAATTAGATTTTTTTTACTTAAAATTTAAACAATTCATTTGGATTTTATCGGTTTATTGAAGACTTTTAGAAGGTTTGTTCTTTTTAAAATTATGAATCGTATTACATGAAATACCTCCGATCATTAACACTATAGCATTGTTGTTGTTATTATTTGTATCCGAAGTTTTGTGAAATTTCAAAATTTTAATTTAAATACATTTATTTTTCAACTGCATTTTAATTTAAAAATTATATATAGTATAAAATATTGCATTAGAAATGCCATTTTATACGAAAGTAATAATAGTAATAATAAATCCCTTTTGGCTACTTAAAACATGAGCCTCACAATTTTTAAATAAAAATGAATTACCTCCTGAAATTGTGAGATTTCTTTTAGAGATCACTTATAATTTTTGCTCCTTAATTAGCTAAATAAAAATAAATTACTAAAGGGTTGAAATACAATGATAAAAAAAAAAACTTTATTTTTTAAAATAACCCCATACCAAAAATAATTTTATCAGCTCTTTCCATAATGCTGATTATTTTTAAGGCAAATAAATTTTTGGCGACCATGAGTATGAAAGCAAACAATTCAACAAATAATGTAGGGAATATATGTATAAATATAAATAAATTAGTTAAAAACAGATAATATACATACATATATGAGATTACATACATTGTTCTATTTTAATTGTATTTAAAATTTTCTGTTAATTTCTATATCTTACATAGCATCTTGAGTACTTTAATTAACGAATGACACACACATAAATAAATAAATAAACAAATAAAATAAAATGATAATAATTAAGAGGGAATAGATAGGATGGTGCAAATGGGGACTTTTTCTTCTCCACAAATTCACAAGCAAAAAACAGCTTTTAAGATAATGTAAAATTGTATGAAATTATTAATAATGAATTCGAACTGTTTTATTAAATTGCTATAGTACTTTAGAAATCTAGTCTAGAAATCTATCATAAATCAATCATAAAAAAAAGTTTCTTTTCTTTCTGTACTAAATAAAAATTTTATTACATCTAATGAAATGATATTTAAATGAGTAAAAAATATAAAATAATGAAGCTAGAAAAAATATAGAAAATAAAATATGATTTTCTAAATTTACTTTGAGAAGTAAATACATTCTTTCAAATGGAATACTGCATCCAAAAGCAGGTGCTTACTTGCATGTAATAATATTTCATAATAGTAGACTAATTTATCAAAAAATAATAGTCATAGAGAATCAAATGAGCTTAACTCATTTGATTCTCTTTGACTTTTTTTCCCCCTTCAAATTTGATCTTGTATCTCGGAAAGACAATTCTCAAAAACAAAGAGTTGGAGAGGGGGGGGGGGCTCTAAAAGCTGATCAATAAAAAATTAACTTTCTGTAATACTTCACATTTATTTGATAGGTTAGTGTTCAGAATTCATTTATCAATATTTTTAAAAGGACTTAATCTATCCCACTCATCTTTTTCTGCAGTTCTCTTAATATTATTTCACTACTTTTTTCCAGTCTATTTGGAATATTAATAGCTATCTAGTTCAATTAGAATTAACCATTTTCTCTGAAAATCTAAACAATAAAATTATTATATCTGGATACCATCTATACTGATATACAGGCTACTTTTTTCATTTTTCCTTTTTTTTACTTTAATATTTTCCTTATCAGAAATTACCTAATTACTAATTAAAGCTATTAATAATGGAAATCAACATAATAACTGCTGGAATAAAATTTTAGTTTTTATTCAAGTCAAATTTCATTAGTTTTTATCCAAATCAAGTTCCATTATTAAGCAACTATGTAAAAATTTATTTTGAAAAAAAAAAAAAAAAAAATCTATTATTATATTATTAGCCTTTAACACGATTTATATCATTTACCTAACTTATTTATCAATTTAAAAAAGAAAAAAAATAGTTGAATGAATTATTTAAAAAATATTGAACAATCAATAAATTAAATTAAATTTCCATATTTATTGGTTGCAAGTTTTAATTTTCCCCATATATTTTATGAAGAAAAAATAAAAAATCACATTGAATCTTTGTTTTTCCTTCTTTTTGTTCCCTTCCCTCTTTTTTTAACGCCTTTCTTCCAAAACAAAAATAATGTCGCGACGCGAAACCGAACAAGACGTGAATTTTTTAACCAATAGGCATACTTCTTTCAACCGGGGTCCAGGAACTCCGGGTTGGGTAACTTTTCATCCGAAGTCGATGGCGAATACGAGTTTTCAACTCTCGGTTAAAAATCCCATGGAACAAAGAATATAAACGGGAAGGAAAACCGGTCAACAGAGGCGAGCCGAGGCAAGCCGAGAATTCTGGGACAAGTGTGACCCTGAACTGCCGGCAACCTTGGCGATTTTTTTCGATTGGCGATAACTTGGCATGTGTTTTACCTCTCGCCGGTGAAATCAGCACATAAAACGTCGAGTGTAAGAAAGGCCAAATAAGCGATAAATGCGCCAAACAGTTGCCATTCCGCAGGGAATGCTGGGATATGGGTGAATAGGGTGGTCACAAGAAATCAATTTTCAAATTTTTTCGGGGGGACCCCTCAAAAAGTTGCCAATTGGTTAGAAAATGAGATTGGAAAAGTTTCAGCTCATTTGCATTATATTAACCCGTGCCGCATTCGGGTCAAAGTTCAGAAAAAACGTGATTTTTCTCAAAAAAATGCAGTTTTTCCTTCATAAAATGAATAAAAACAGACATAGAAACATAATCCTTGTTTTATTTTATAAAGTAACCTTTTGTCTTGAAGGATCACTTACCATCATTTAAAAAATATATATATAGATGTATAATATATGCATTTTTCAGGATCAGACGTAATCTGATCCTCAAAATAGATTTCTTATGATAATGCAAAAAATAAATCAAAATTTTCTTTTATCTTTTTCTAACCTTTTTATTATTTTATTTTTTTCATTTTGCACTTAAAAAATGTTATAATTATAAGAAAAAAAATCAAAGTAATTGAAAAAAATTGAAATTTAAAGTTAATGAATGAGAAAAAAAAATAAGAGCAAATAAAGTATAAAATGAGAACAAATTATGTTTAAATGCAAAAGTTTTATTATTAAAAAGGAGCTTAATAAAGAAACAACATTATCACTTACTACTGTCACGTTAAGATGATAATGGCTTAGATAAAGTGGCTTTGGAAGAATCCGGAAAAGTTTTTCTACATTCAGATACAACTTGTAACAGAAATTGTTTTTGTTCTTCGTCTTTTGTTAAACATGAATTGAAATCTTGTATTAACTTTATTCCTCTTTCAGCTGGGTCATTGACAACCTTAAAATCATTCACTATTTTTTTTCCTTTCAAATAATCCTTGTTTTCATACCATAAATCGGGATCAGCGTTTAAAAATCGCACATTAATATCAAACCTTTTAAAAAAATTTACAGTTTGAGATGAAACAAAAAAATCGACTTCTTTGTCCAATAAATTATCCACTTCGTTGAAACCTATTAATGCTCTTACATTCCTATTATCAACCTCATCCTCATCATATTCTTTTTCAATTGACATTATTTTTGCAGCCATGCTTATTTTGATTTTTTTTCTCCAAAGTATCATCAAAAAATGAAAAGGCAATTAGCTCGGGGCTGAGATACCAAAGGTGTTTTATCATTTTAGACAGTGCTTTGTCCGCAATCTCTTTATCTATATTTCGATATTCAACAAGTGATTTTATTAGTTTTAGATCTTGATTGGGGGCCAGAGTGAGAATGGGAGCGTTAAACCATGCTTTTACATAAACGTTGACTATAAATAGACAAATGTGTCTATAAGCATCTTTTTCTAAGTCTGTTAATAAAAACAAATCCCTGAAAAGATAAATTTTCAGAGAATATATTGCTTTTGCCATCCATCTGGCATGATGAATAGCACCAGGAGGTCTGAAGAAAATGTCTTTTACAGGAATACGTCCTATAAAAATTAAACAAAGCTGAGCAAATTCTTTATAATCATCCCTTGGTTGTTGAGATTTTAAATGTTCGATGAGGAAACTTGAAATTTCGCCCAAATTGAGAATTTTATGTTTAGCATCTTCATCTTCAATAGCTGTTTTGTATTTGGTCTTGTCTAACTTAGACCAACCAGCCTGAAATTTCTTTAAAATATCTGGCTGAGGACAAGTGGTTTTGCCTATTTTGGTATCAAAAACAGCTTTTAGAATAATTTCTAAAATATGGTGGCGACATGCTAAATGCAGAAGATTATTGCCTAATAACTGTTGTAGCAAAATGCAGGTTCCTCTCAGATGACCAGTGTTTACAGAAGTTGTATCAAAACACATTGCCTGTATTTTGTCAACTGCTCCCCACTCTTCAACTGCAGAAAATACAGCTTTTGCCTGAGTTATTCCCATGCTGTTTTCAAGCTGGGGAACACCTATCAACTGCTCTTCATTCCCACAGCTAATTAAAACCGCTATTCTCTCTACATTTTCTTTGTTCAAAATATGTGGAAGCAGTTTTCCATCCCAATGAACAACAGCTCCCTCTAAATCGGAATTTTCAAATCTTTTTTTAATGAGTTCAGTTCTCTGTTTTCGAAATAACTGTCTGCGGAGTCGTATTACACTTCTGCTTAAAATTAATGTCTGTGGATTGTGACCCAATGCTTCTGCAGTAGCTGTTATTATTCGAAATGCATCTCTATCAGAAATGCTACACCTATCTAATAACAAAGACAATTTTTCGGTTATAATTTCCTCCGTTCCTCGAGAGTACTTCCTTTTCTTAATTTTTGCCTCGCATTCATCTGCATCCGAAAAATTCTCCGCCGTATCATCTTGAAAAGGTTCCTCTTCCTCCGACTGACTGGTGCTGCTTGTTCTTATAGTAAAGGCTCCAATTCTGCACCTTTATCTTCTAAAAATAAAAAGAAACATCATAAAAAAGAGCCCTTAGAAAAAATTGTATTTTGTTTAATAATCTTAACAGAAAATATAATAAAGAAATTTAATTAATTTCTTAATAAATATTAAAATATGTGCAATTAAAACTATTAAATTTGAATAACATTAAAAAATAGACAAAACTCACCAGCAGTTTTTCTTGATTTTTCCAATCGTGCCATTTCAGCTGCTCGTCTCTTTTCTCTTCGTTCTTCTACTTTTACAAATTTCATGTCAACGCCTCCCATGCAGCCAGGGCGCCCTTTCTTTCTCTGGAGTAACAAAAACTGTTTGTCATCCTCAGTAATGTTTTTAAGGGCATCCTGATGAGCAATATCAAAAAGGTCATCAGGAGTTGACTTAAATGTGTCTATTTGTTTTATTTTGTGCTTTTGAATTGGATCTGCTAGCACTTTTTTGTAGATTTCTCCACTCTTCATAAAGCTTTTCAATTTTTGCAACACAGTCTTTAAAATGCCTGGTTGGTATCTTGGCTTTCTCCCAGAAAAGTACAACTTCTTGAGCTGTTAGTCTAGCAGCTTCTCTGGTCATCAGTTTTACTTGGCGAATATTATAAAATAAACTGCGTAAAACTTGGCAGTTACTGGGTAACTTACTGACAGTTATTTGATGTGACATGTGGCCAATTAGAAAAATCCGGTTTGCTGCCTTAAACTCATATTCACTGTGAATTTAGAACACGAAGGTTCTAAATCCATTGTATCTCGAACTTCACAAAGGAAAAAATTACTAAATGAACTTAACCGCTTGAAATCTAAACAGTAACTGAAGCGCTCTTTTCTGTTTTTACGAATAAGCGGGGGAGGTAATGTGAAACCTCCTGTCAGACATTTCGGAAAGAGGGGTGCAGTTTGTGTACAGCTGGGTGCCGGAATGTTTCGGAGTTTAAAAATAGATTATGGTAGCATGTAACAGAAATGTTTCTTACTGAAAAAAAAGGAAAAAAAAAAGAGATAATTAAAAGATTTGTTTTTAATGCATTTTAATTGCAATATAAATTAGGTAGCTCTTTCTTTAGAGATGCAGGCCTAAATACCCGTGGATTAATTATAATTCGGGAAAATACTTTTTTAATTACAAAAATTGTTATTTTTCTTGTCTTTCAATAATAATAATAATAATAATAATAATGAAGATCCGAGGTAATTAGAATTATTCCTTTCTGATTTTCCCCTTTTTTCAAAAGCAAAGTTTGAGAGTATCGTTCACTACTTTGCCTGAAAAATGATAAATGTCATTAAATATAAGATTTAAAGTGGGTAAACTCAAAGTCAATAAAGTGTTCTTTGAAATAAGATAAGAAATAGGTTTCTAGGATAAATAGTTTTTATTTAATAAAGGAAAAACCACAATTTTTTGCAAAAAATTGCATTTTTCAATAATTCAACCACGATGCGGCACGGGTTAATATTATTCAATTGATCTGAAACTTTGTCAATATCCTTTTCTAACTAATTGGCAACTTTTACAGGGGTCCCCCGAAAGATACGATAAAAAAAAATTCCCCATGTATCTTGTAACCACCCTAATGGGTGAACCTCACAGAAACCGGTGGCATCGACGATCACCCTGCTCCTAATGGGAAAGAAGCTTCGTTTTCCTTCCCGTTTATATTCCTTCTTCCATGAAAAATCCCAACTCGGCGTTACTGGACCCGTGGTTTAACTCTCGGTCGAAGTTCATCATGAAATACGACCGTAAGCATTCATGGGTAGCATGAAGATAGAAATAGTAGAAGGAGAACAAAGACGGTGCTTCCACTTTCGCCCCTAGAGTCTAGCTGGCATTTAAGGCGGTTTGGGAGAAGATGAAATCTGGCGCCCCCTACGTCCCGCTAGCAGATTAGTCGAGAGACTAGTCAAACAGGTCATGTGATCGAAAGTCAGTCCATCATCACTAGCGCCACGCTATGCTCCGGGCAATACTTTGGGGCTAAGTTCTGTTGGGAAGAGCCTATCTTCTCTGTTCTCCTTCTATTATTCTATCTCCATGATGGGTAGGAAGACAGTTAAACGTGGGTCTTATTCTTAGGGTACGATTCTGAATTCAGTTAGAAAAAAACGCACTTTGTATATTTAATCTCTTTCGTTCGCATCGATGCGGAGTGAGATTTTGTCCCTCAATGGAGTCATACCCTGTTCACACTATGTATAGTTAAGATATCTCAGGCCTGGAACTCTCTCATACCCTGTTCACAACACAAACATAAGATATCTTAAGATCGCCGTGTTTGAAGTGGACCCGGAATTGGATACCTGTTCACATTGAAAAACTCACCTAAGATATCTCAACGAATGTCACTGTATCTCTGAACTGAACAAATGTAACGTATGCGCATGCGCTCGAAATGAAGATGGCCGCAAGAGCCAATCAGTAAAAGCGAAGCTTTACAGCCAATGAGAGTAAGTGGTTGTTCCTGTATCTAACCCGATCAAGTTGAAAACTCTCTGAGAGAGTTCCAAGCCTGAGATATCTTAACTATCCATAGTGTGAATAGGGTATCAGACAGTTCCACAAACTCTCTCAGAGAGTTTCAACTCGGTCGGACTAGATACAGGAACAACCACTCACTCTCATTGGCTATAAAGCTTCGCTTTTACTGATTGGCTGTTGTGGCCGTCTTTATTTCAAGCGCATGAGCATACGTTATATTTGTTCAGTTCAGAGATACAGTGACATTCCCTGAGATATCTTAGGTAAATTTTTCAATGTGAACTGGCATCCAATTCCGGGAGGGTCCACTTCAAACACGGCGATCTTAAGATATCTTATGTTTGTGGTGTGAACAGGGTATTACTATAGAGATCTTACATCGGATTACAATGTCCAGTTTCTCTAAGCTACTATTGATTGCAGCGTCATCTATCGCTGATATTTGGAATTAAACCTGAAAACAGCAATAATAATAAAAAAAACTTTTTGTATCTCATATAATTTTCCTGCAAGAAATTTTTAAATAGCCAAGTTATTGGATTTAAAAAAAAGTTAAGTTATTAGTAGGTAAGTTAGTTAGTTAAGTTAGTAGTTAAGCTATTAGTTAGTAGATTATTGAATTTTAAAAAGAATCAGTCCATTTTAAGTCACCGGGGATTTCAAAAGGGATAATGAATGGAAAAGTAATAATTAAATAAAATTACTATTATCATTTACCTGAAAGCACATCAGTACTATTAAAACTACAAAAATCTTCATAAATATTTGTTTCTTATAGAATTGCCACAGAGTTTCTAAACATCCTTTCTTATAAAGAGTTAAGCCATTTCTATAATCATAACCATAGTGCGCCTTTTCATCAAGTACTCTTTCATTAACGCAGGCATGCATCAAGGATTTGTCACAGCAACTAAAAGGAACGTCGTCAAGGAAATATTTACCTTCTTTTCTGTAAAATTAACGCATTAAATGGCAAAATATACTAGGGAAAAATACTTACATCTTATTTCAAAATCATGCAACTTCCTAAAAATAATTGGTACTACTTAGTTATCCCGTCGATCAATTTCGCCAAATTATACAAATCGCGAAACTAATAGCCAAATTTTGCATAGTGACATAATTTGGTACTTCTAGGGTATCCCGTCGACCAATTTCGCCAAATTATACAAATCGCCAAACTAATAGCCAAATTATACATGTTGACATAATTTTTATTTTAAATAACGAAAAAACAAGTAATTAATAGAATATTAATAAAAATATGGCACTACTAGGTTATCCCGTCGACCAAAAAATTATCGCCAAACTCTAAGATTAAATGCCAATAATAGATGATCGTGAATGTCACATTCAATGACATTAAAAAAGGATTGACGTGTTTAAAATGTCATTGATTTTTATTTCGACTTTTTATTTGTATTTTTGGTACTTCTAGGTTATCCCGTCGACTAATTTTGCCAAATTATACGAATCGCCAAATTAATAGCCAAATTATACATGTTGATATCATTTTTATTTTAAATAACGAAAAAACAAATAATTAGTAGAATATTAATAAAACGTCGAAATAAAAATCACTTAATGACATTTATACACGTGAATCGCATTTAATGTCATTGAATGTGACATTCACGATCATCCATTATTGGCATTTAATCTTATAGTTTGGCGGTAATTTTTTGGTCGACGGGATAACCTAGAAGTACCGTATTTTTATTAATATTCTACTATGTATTTGTTTCTTTGTTATTTAATATAAAAATTTTGTCAACATGTATAATGTGGCTATAAGTTTGGCGATTTGTATAATTTGGCGAAATTGGTCTACGGGATAACAGAGCAGTAC
Organism: Maratus speculifer; assembly: GCA_964019185.1. Classification (NCBI taxonomy): domain Eukaryota; kingdom Metazoa; phylum Arthropoda; class Arachnida; order Araneae; family Salticidae; genus Maratus; species Maratus speculifer. Next base: position 292,043,148 of record OZ025296.1, read on the forward strand.
CAAAAATATTAATAAAAAGTCTAAGTCGAAATAAAAATCACTTAATGACATTTTTAACCCGTGAATCGCATTTATTGTCATTGAATGTGGCATTCACGATCATCCATTATTGGCATTTAATCTTATAGTTTGGCGATACTTTTTCGGTCGACGGGATAACCAAGTAGTATTAAAAAATTAAACTGATTTTTGCAAGATTTTTTTTCACTGTCCTTCACAACGATTTCTCCCAAAATCACCAAAGTATGCGTTTCGTGCTCATTTACTCCGATAAATATTTGTGCCCAACTTTATCTAACTCTTCACTGCTCCGTGAGTCAGATCTGGCACATACCTAAAAAAAAATATAATTCTCATTATGTGCCATGAATTAGGGCAATATGATCGCTATAACCGATCAAAAACAGTCCAAAGAATAGAATAAAACATATTTTGTTCATGTTAGATGGCTGCATTCAACAAAAAATCAGAATTTGTTCTTCTGAAGCAAACAAAATAATTGTTCATATCATTTAGCAATAAGTCTCACTAAATCGCGCAAACTTAAAAAAATAATAATAAAATAAAATAAAAATAAAAAAGGCCAAGACCCGTCTAGTGGAAAAAGTACCCAGTAAATGAACTAATGTCAAATTTGGCATAATATTAACTATTGATCAACCGGTTATAAATTTTTTAAATATATATATATATATATATATATATATATATATATATATATATATATATATATATACATATATATATATGTATATATATATATATATATATATGCATATATATGAATATATGTTCCTTACTTGGATTTTTGTAATTGATCTTTACTCAGATATTTATTTGCCATCCATTTTATTTTGAACCAATCCATATAGTTTTCTAATCCGCAGCAACCATATTCCATCTGCAATTTATCCACTTCTTCTTTGACAGCTGAATCAACACGATACATATTCATTGCTTCCGAAATACCTTCCTTAAAAGAAGAATGGGTTACTTGAAGTTCATAAACAAAGAGTAGCATCGTTGCTATAGTCGAAAGTAAAACAAAACCAGACATTCCATACAAGCAAAAATTACTTCTTTTAAATCTTTCAAAGTTCTTGGATTTGTTTTGTACTTCCAGACATTCGAAGCAAAATCTCAGAGCAACAACTGACTCTATAATTGTAGCAATCCCAGTGACAATCAAGGCCACAGTTCCTGCTATCAAATTATGATGACGAGTGAGGAAACTGATTTTAGTTAGAAGAGAAATTCTAACAAAGATAGCTGAAACACACAGTAACAAACTGAAAAAAAGTTTTATTATGTGACCCACAAACAAGTAAGTCATCAAGGTCTTCCGAAAATTTTCTGTTACACGAAACTTGAAGAATAGATATTTCATTTTCAAACAAAATGTGTTAACTAAAGTTGAATTTCTAAAATCAGTTCCGGAGCTCTTGGTCGGTTGGTTATTTTGAAATGTTAGACCAAAAACTTTAATCACCGCATTTATAATAAGAAAGGCATTCCCATTTGACTATAACGTGTAAAGTGAATCACTAAAGGCGCTACAACTCTGTACCAAAATTGAAGTCTGACTCTGACCCATGGAGGAAAGAGATAGGTGGAAACGCAGTATGATGAAATGATTTGCAATATGACGCGCTTCTTCATTGTATTATGAATTAAAAACTGTATTGCTAAAACTCTTTTTTTTTTTTTTTTTTTTTTTTTTTTTTTTTTTTTTGCGAAAGCACGGGGCTGTGTTTGGGCCGAATGATGTGGATTTTAGGGTTATATTTTTAATTCACCCCAGCCACTATACTTCTTCTCTATCCATTCTCTTTATTCAATGTTCTGACCATTCCGCTATCTCGGCAGAGTAGAAATGTAAACAAAGATCGGTTTATCCACTGATAATTTTGCTGCAGGGTTTGTGCTGGACCGCGACCAACGACATACAAAGCCAGTTCATGACTTTTAAAACGTCACACTGATTGGATCATCTTTACACGGCGCACATACGGGTATTTGCATTATATACTCGGCCAAAATTATTTTATGATATATATCTATTCTAAAGGATACAATTGAAAGAAAAAATACATTTACAAAATTTATAAGGACGATTTATTTAGAGTCCGACTTATGCAGGAGCATGCGGGGCAGTTACCCCTGTCCCCTTTCCCCTCTTTTAGAGAGTTCCCATGAGACTAATCAGAATTTTCATTAAAGTATGTCAAATGATTAACATTAGCCAAAAGTGACTATAATCCATTTGTTTTTTTCAAACATTTAGGAAGGGAGTGCAGTTCGCCTTTCCCTCTCTGCTTCTAATATTCCTTCCACACTATGCAGAAAACAGACTTTATCATTAGAAAAAATAATGATTAAAATTTTATTATTTTATTATTCTAACAATTTATTATTCTATAGTTTTCAAAAGAAGTTTATTATTAATGTTACCTCGTAATGAGCAGGTTAAAATCATTAATTGTGACAATTTTGAGTTTTCTTTTTATTTACAGCTTATAATCAGGGTTCGTTTAAGTGGGCCCACTTGAAAAAACCCATTGTGGGTTTTTTCAGATTTTTTCATGATTTTACAGCGGTATCATTATTTAATTTAAGGTATCAATGCAAAGATAAATGCCAATTTAGATATATTTCAAAAGAACCAGATTTAAAAGGAATTTCTGAGCATTGATAAAATGCCCAAAAAATAAATTAGCTGTAAAGAAAGAAAAAAAGAAGTTTTCAACTGATTTCTTATAAAACTGATTTTTTCCATGACAAAAATTCATTGTGGGTTTTTTTAAAATTTTTCATGATTTTACAACTGTATCATTATTTAATCTAAGGTATCAATGGTAGATAATTGCCATTTTAAATATATTTCAAAAGAACCGGATTTTAAAGGATTTTCTAAGCATTGATAAAATGCCCCAAAATTAAATTCGCTGTAAAGAAGGGATTTTTTTTCCAACTGATTTCTTATTTGAAATTAATGAAAGAAACTATATAAATTTAGTATATTTACCTTAAAAACAGCGTTGTTATGATTTTGCCCAACTCAAAAAACGACTGGGTTTTTTCAAAATTTCAACTTTAAATTATGTAAGGTTAATTTCTTAATATCGTTATTAAGATCTTAATACTGATATTAAGATATATTTCTTAATAGCAATACACCACTCGTAAAGTTTTTCTCCTCACCACAAGGGGGGAAAATGTCTTAATTCTCCCAATGAAAATTTTTAAAAGAAATAATAGTAACTTAATTTTTTATGTATCACAAACACAAAAACAAATTTTCCCATTAGGAAAAAAACTGAGATATAATCTATTTTATGTTATATTATACAGTTGAAACTCATAACAAAATACCACATATCCTGGGAATCCTAATTTATTGAAGTAGCTATGTAAAATTACTTGGTTTATTTTATTAATTAGTTATAATAAAAAGTACTTACTAATTCTGATTTAGCATTAGTATTAATATAGTATTTTATATAATTTCATTCGTAAAATTATTACTAGTAATCAATTTATAAAAGCAAAATGTAATTTTGATTGTCATTGATTTATATATTTTTTGTAATTGCTTCAAATTGTATTTAGTAGTAAATACATTTTTCAAGCATTCTGAACCTTCTTTGTTAACTCAAAAAAATTATTTATAGCTGGCTTAATATATCTTAATGCAAGAAACTAGTCATATCAGTACTAGTCAAATCATATCACAAATCTACCTTTTAAATTAACTTGATTTTTTAATATATATATTTTGTTAATTCATTCTTAATGCAAAATTATACCCAGGTTTCACTGATCCATGAAGAATTTAGCTATTATGTATATGAAAATTAGAAATTTAAAGCATTTAAAAAAAACTTGATAAAACCCGAAAAAGCCCGGGTTTTTTCAGAAAACCCCGAAAAAACCCGGGTTTTAGACTAGTGGGCCCAGTGGGTTGGGTTTTTTCAAAAAAAAAAAAAAAAAAAAAAAAAAAACCGGATTTTTTCAAACCTTGCTTATATAATGTACGTAGATAAGCAAAGTAAAATATTGCAATGAAATATTCGTGTCAGCTAATCTATCATTTCTTTCTATTATTATCAAACTAGTACTTTTCTTAAATCTATGATAATTTTTTTTGGATATCTTGTATACAGATGTGAGCAGTACTGTTTACAAAATTTATGCATACGTACAATATGTATGAAGTTTAGTACTAGCTACTTCCACATTATCCACAAAAAAAAAAAAAAAAAAAAAATCTGTAGATAAATAGAGGGAGGCACCCGAGAATGTTGCTTGACCCAGGGACCTTCCATAGTTTTGTTAGATTTATTAAAATAATGCGCATTTTTTATTTTTAAATCTAATTTTCATCTTTTTAAGTCACTGAAAACTTATCACGAATATTGGGCTTCACAGGCAAAAGAAGAATTGTTTCTAGCAAAAAGGAGTTCACCTTTCTTCTTTTTACTTTTCTTATGCTGCTTATAAGAGGGTCTGATGTTAAAAATAGTCAATAAAAAATACTTTTGCTGAAATTTTTTCTAGAGAATTTTAGCGCGAATTCATGGCAGTATATCCTAAAATACTTGTTACGCGTTTCTGCGACCAAATGTGAAAGCTGCACAATGGGAAATAATGCATTTTTAATGATAACTGCACCATGAATTAATATTTTGGGCATTATTGGAATCATTGGATGCTACTGGTACAAATATACATATAAGAGAGCAGTGTCTAGTGCATATTTCCCGTATTTTTCCGGATAAATTGTATGTTCGCTTGAAATTGTCTTCAGTATTGCTTTTAAACGGTTGTTTAGGTCAAAATTAATGTCTGTTATGCCAGAAGCAAATTTTGGGGTTTTTTTTAAACCTCTTATTTGTATTACCATCATTTGTATTGCCAAAATTTTCCTTTGATATGTCTACCAGTAAACCAGTTTCTTTACGCAGTCTTCCGCTCTTTACATTTCTTTACTGGCCATTTATAAGCCAAATTGAGATTCCTTTCAAAAGTTATAAAAGTTATATTATAAAGGCTAAACGTATCTGTGCGTAACGCATACGTCATTTTGCGCATGGCAACACTTTCAAATTTTAAATGAATTTCGGTATTTCAATTTTTGCTACTAAAAGTTTTTAAAATTTTTAACGTCGCACATTTTCAATTTTTACACCATCGTGCAGGAAAAAAATGTACTTTTAAATGAAATTTGTTCGAAAGTTGTATCTTAATTTGTTTTTGAAATATTAATTTTTTTGTAGCTTTTAATACCTCTTTTCTAATCGTGGCAACAGGAGTACTCCATTTCTCTTTAAAGCAAAGGAAAAAAGGAAAAAAATTGAGTGCTGTATTTTTATGTTGCCATTTTCTGATTAAAAGGGAAAAAATAGAAATTTAAATATCTTCTGTTATAAAACCCAGTGAATTTTGACTTCATTTACAAAATTTGATTTACACGTAAAAGAATATCAACAGTTTAATATCTATTTCAGCTAATAGCATTGAGACTTCATGTTTTGAATCAAAATGATCAAATTAAAATGCCAATTTTTTTAAAACGTGAATACAGATGTGAAATGTACATTTGTAAATTTTGATATGGTGAAAATGATGCCGGGTTTAGATTTCACGGGGAAAAATTTTTTATGATTGAGTCAAAGTTTAATAAATTTTGCTTTTTATCATTTTGGAATACTAACATAAGAACCTTAATTGATAACTTTACCATAATAACACATCTTTATTATTTTTTATTGCTTACATATACGATTAAAGTTTAATTTTAACAATTTCTACAACTGCATTTTGTAGAAATAGTATTTTGTTAATTTGACAATAAATATCGTTTGTTTAAGAGTTAGACGTACCAATATAAAATGAAATTTTTACTGTAACTAATTTTGTAGGTTTATTATAAGTTAATGAAACAGTTCCTTCTTAAACATTTTCTTTCGTCAAAATTTGCCGGGTTCTACCTTGTTTATTTAAAAAACAAGCGTTTTTAAAAAGCCATTGCCTTATTAAACGTTTAGGCACATTATTAAAATTTTAACAAATGATAGATTGTTTTCAACCAATCAACTGTTTTAAACCAAACTTTTTCCCAATATAACATTGAATATCCAATTTCTGTTGGCAATATTTAAGTTTTCAAAAACAACGAAATTCACATTTTGTTTGTTTGTTTGTTTAATATCTATAAGTTGAAATCGAAAAATAAGTCCTTTATTTTGAACAGTACAAGGCTATGACACCAGTTTATATATTCAGTTTAAATTATTATCTTTTCCTGGTGGATCGAAGCATTAAAAAATTTAAAACAACAAAGCAATTTAATGTAATAAAAAATTTGGGAATTTGATATGCTTGTCAATTTTTCGCAAAATGGGAGGTACCGAGACGAATCCTGCACAATACCTGAATAGGAAATTCTATTTAAAGTCAACCTGAATCGGACAAGAAGAAAAAAAATGCGGCAGTACGAAACCGATCTAAACACGACTTGAATCTGAAATACTTACAAGGAAGGTCTCCATTGGGGGCATACTCAGAATTTTTTGAAAAAAATACGAATTAAACTATTCATGTAGGTAATAAAGGATCAGTGAAAATCAGCGGAGGAATAACATTATTAGATATGTAAAAAAATAAAATAGTTTGGAATAATTGGCGTGAAAAGCTGAAAGCGACGCGGGATTTGGCGAGCAGTGCATTTCCTCGCCAAAAGCAGACGATTTTAACGAATCTGAAAATTGATTTTAATTGACTTCACTGTTAAAAATCTGCAGCATTTACTGCAATGTCACTCCACTACTTTTATAGAATATCTCTCTTCTGACCAATGAGAATGCTCCATACCACGGTGAATTGACCGTGTTAAAAATCTGCTGCATTTTGTTGCAACGCACTCCACCGCTTGTATATAATATCTCTATTCCAACCAATGAGAAAACTCCATTTCACGGCCAAGTAACCGTTTTCTATACTAGCAAGGGAGTGCGTTGCAACAAAATGCAGCAGATTTTTAACAGTGTATTTTTCAATTTGGAACAATTTTAATCAATTTAAATTGTGTTTTAAATGATAAAATATATTAATTTCATTTTGTTATAAGTACATATAAACGTATATGACAAAATTACACTTAAAGTAAAGTAAAAATGCAAAACTAAAATTACTTAAACTAAACTTATTTAAATAAATTGAACATAGAAAGTTTTTTCTTTAAAAAGTATTCGAAGCGTAAAAGCGTATTTTTCAAAATTTCGTTTTTTCGCCAACCGGAGATAAATCGCCAAATAAACGAAATTTTTATTATTTTTTTACGGACGTTATAAGGAGGTTCCGCCGAAATTTTTTATAAACATATATAACTATATGAGAAGAACATTCTGTAATTTTTTCAGATTTTTCTGAGTATGCCCGTATGGAGACCTTCCTTGTTAGACAATCATACCCGAATCGAAAAAAAAATTAACCCTTTTTAATACAATTATGAAAAATATAGTCTACATTCATATTATTAATATAAACTTTATTATTTATGTTGAAAAATGAACATAACATCATGATATTTACGAACTCTGTTTGGGAATCATTTTTAACATGAGACATTAAAACCAACTTCAGTTCCTCATTAAACATTTATCCTCATTTGATAACTTCATATGCAAATCCGAAAATTCTCTAATTTGCTATATTTTAAACTGCAAACAGAAAGATAGAAAAATCAACAAGAGAAAAATCAGTAGCATTTTTAACATTGCTGAAAAAAAAAAAAAAAAAAAAAAAAAAAAAAAAAATCAATCTAATAAATAATAAATCTCACCACTATTTTTCGTATTAAAGATTTATTGTTTTCATCCCACTTAATATATGCAGAAATTTTTAAATGCTATGTAACGCTGATTTGAAACGAAAATTATACTACATCCATTTTCATATAATATTCAATCATTGCGGGTTACATGATTTCAATAAATGTCATCGAGAATAAATTTAAAGCTAGAATTTCCCAACTTAATTTTCATGCAAATCTGTTAAACTATAACAAGGCTAAAAGTCAGTTACGGGTGATAAAATATTGATAGATTACTTACAAACCAGTTTTACACGATACATCATTTATTCAATGCAATGAATAAACGTTGTTTTCGCCCTAGAAACGTTTTAATTTATTTATGATTCCGTATATTATTTTATTACGATAATAACGTCCAAAGATTTGTGGCCTGAGCGTTACCATTAATATAACAGAATTTATATCCGTCATTAAAAAATTATGGAAAGAAAAATATTGCAAAACACTTTTTTGTTGCAAAACTTGCAGCGGTTACAGTGTAAACGTTGAACATGGTCGTTCCTGAAATTGAAGAGTAAGTTTTAGTATCTTGATTTTAAATTTACAGTCGACTCTCGTTAATTCGAAATCGGATAATTCGAATCTTCGCTTAATTCGAACTAAGTATGAAGTCCCGAAATTTTCAGTGGCAGAATAACATTAAAAAATTTCATTAATTCGAACTCATTTTCTCTTGACTTCGCTTAATTCGAATTAACGAGAATTCCGATTTTTTATCTTTCGCTTCTTTCTCACGGATTTCAGATCATTTCAATAACTTTCTGTCTTTGATTTTTGTGAAAATTGTTCCGAACGAGTATACATATAATCCAATGCATTTGATATCTACTTTCTTAAAAGCCCGTCTGCCCATCAGTGAAGCTTTAAATTTTTCTTCCATCGTGCTTGTTTGTAATCTTTTAATTAGTTTATTTATTTATCTATTCTCATTTAATATTAAGTCATATTCTAATGATAACGGACGAAATAAATTAAATAAAGCACTGTAACATTAATTCCTTTGTAATAGTACCATATTAAGCATGTTTTCATTTCATACTTTCCGTAATTCGCCTTCGGATTATTCGAACATTTCTTGCGGTCCCGACGAGTTCGAATTAACGAGAGCCGACTGTATTCAAATGCGGGCATTAAAGTTGCAATATGACTATTTTACTAAAGAAAAATAAAAAGTCCAATTTCATATTTAGCGCTGCTATTTCATACTGTAGCGCTGTGGTTCCCAAACTTTGTTGGTACTCGACCCACCTTTCAGTGAAAAAAAATTTCGCGACCCATCTTTCAATAAAAAAAAAAAAAAAAAAAAAAAAAAAAAAAATCGCCACCCAACCAAGATAAATTTGTATATCCGTATAGCAATTTTTGTACGATCTCTATACGCTCGGTTATCCTATCCTACGAAAAATGCAAATTTTCGTATGGAGATACATTATCAATAAAAGCAAGAATCGGTAATCTCAATGTATGTAAGATAATAATAATTAAAACGATACAGAAATAATTAAAAATACGTTTAACTATTATGAAAATATAACTTTATAATCAATGAGATTCCTGGCACTGTTATTTACCAATGTGGGAAGAACATATATTAACATGCAGTATGTCTCAGTACTTGTCTTTCAAAAAAAGCAAAGTAGAAAAAGCAAGTTCTCATAAGCACAAAGTGTTGAATTTCATCAAAGACCTCAAACCTGATTTAAATATTTCAAGATATTCTGTTCGTATATTAATCTAGAAGGAAATTAAAATTTTCCCCGTCAAATATTATTTCTGATTTTGTCATATCTTTTTAAACAGATAAAATAAAAGACATATTTTGATGGTAAACCTCGATTGTTCCGCGACCCACCAAAATAACTGCCGTGGCCCACCAAAGGGTCGCGACCCATAGATTTGGAACCGCTGCTGTAGCGATTTATAAAAGAATTTACATGGATATACATATATTTATATTTATATTTTTCATTTTATGCTGGATTTGGGTCTGGTTGCGGGCGAACAAAATAAAGTGCATCGTGTTGTGATCTACTTGCGGGTTCATTTTTAACCCTTCACTGCATCGTGTGCCCCATCTGGCCCATACCTAAAAATACTACTATTCTCATTGGATGCAGAGAATTTGGCCAATATGCAATTGCATTGGATGCAATGAATTTGGATCGCTGTAACTGATCAAGAACATTCCAAAAAATGTAATAAAACTTATTTTGTCCATGTCAGATGTCTGGCTGCTTTTGACAAAAAATTAGAATTTGTTCTTCGGAAACAAAAAATCAATACAGCTATTAAGACAAAATTTGCTCTTTTTAATTTTTACTGAATACTTAAAAATATTAAGTTAATATAAAGAAAGCTGCAGAATGGTAAGCAGATAAAATTAGTTTAAGCTCATTTAGTTGCGAAATATTGCACTACAATATTTAAAAACCCAAACTGTGTACATAGGGTATACGCCATAAAATATATAATTTTAGCTGACAATTCGAATTTTTTTTCATTACTTTTTTTCTCATTAGTAGATCTATCTATAGATTTCAAATAATTTTTTTAATAAAAAAAAAAAAAAATCATGCAGTGATCTATCCACGTACACTAAAATGGGCATTTTGGTGAAAATTTTCGAAAAAAATGTTTTTATCGTTTTACTTAAAAAAGCAGTTTTTCATGATTCCATATCTGATTTAATTTTATCCTTACGATTACTAGAAGGTGAATTATGTCAAATTTAGAACTTATTGCTTCTTGTTTCATGGGACAGTGGAGTTATTTATTTATTATTATTTTAATTTTCATCATAGCAATTTGAAATTTTGTGCGTATATACATTTCACCAAAAGCATATAGAGCACTTTCAAAAAAATTTCCAATCTTATCAAAATTTTTATATTTTTAAATGAAATTTTAAAATTCTCCTTGTGTCTTAATTTTTGAGATATTTTCTTGTTTTTGCATTTTTATCACTTAAAACTCTATTAGAAACAAATTTGTTTAAGATTTTTTAAAAATCTCTTGAATAGTTAATATTTTTACAGATTTTTTTTCTAAATTCCATATGATTTTCATCAAAATTTTGCCATTTAATAAGTAAAAAATCAAATTTGACTATCTCAATTAAGACAAATTTTTAAAAGCTTATTCAATTTATTTTTAAACAATATCAGGATACTTCCTTATCAATTTCAAAAATATTGATCAAAAATTACCTTCCAAGGAACATTCCAAAAATCTAAAAACGCTGAAAAATTAGTTTTGAGATAAACAGATTTAAAGTATATAAATACACTTACCTTATTTACTTCTTAAAACCTTCATAAATGATATTTTAATAAGGAAAAAATTGTTTTGATACTATTATACCACAGAAATGGACCTTTTTTGCGACGATTTTGCTCAAATAAAGGTCCACTGTCCCCTTAAGAAGTAACGAGTCAAATGCTGGAAGTGGGCGTAGGAAGACTGAAGATATGTAAACAATGAGCAGGAGAAATGTAAACAATGTTTCCATGCATGATTTTTTTGCGTTTCTTACATAATAAAAACATTTACAAATCTTAATTGATTAATTATATGGATAAGAAATAATATAATTAAGAAATCTTTAAATGCGATTTCTAGAAAAAGTATTTTTTTTTTTTTTCAGAATTTCCATCTTCAATAAACTTTAGTACTTAAAATGTTTTGTTCATATTTCAGTGAAATTTTGTCAAAAGGTTTTCCATATTACCCACTATGTTCATAACAAGAATTCAAGCGCTATGTTACAATGTAATTATTTTACATGTACTAAAAAATGGTATTTTTAATTAAAAATATGTATTTTTTGACATACAGTAAAACCCCGATAATTCGGATTAATTGGGACCGGACCCAATCCGGATTATCCGGAGAATTAGATAAAAATTAAATAAAACAAAACATACTTACAGAAAATCATCTTTATTTTAAACTTATTGAATATTTACATTCAGTAAAAATGTGCACTTTGCTTAATTCTTCCAAAAATATTTCAGAAAAAGTTTTTTTTTATTCAGAATACGACGATGAAAAAATTTAATGTTACGGAAATTAGCCAATCTCTTCTCAAATTTGAAAAAAAAAAAATGACCAAACCGATCCGAATTATCCGGAGATCCGGATTAACGGGGTCCGAATTTGCGGGGTTCTACTGTATTTCTAAACATTTAATTGATTTTTGAAGATGGGGAAGACCGGGGCATAATTTCCAACTTTTTACAATTTTATTTTTGTATTTTTCTCTATTTTGAGATCTGCAAGATATCATTGTACAGTAAAACCCCGATAATTCGGATTAACTGGCAGCAGATCCAATTCGGATTATCGAAAATCCGGATTATCCGGAGAATTAGAAAAAAATGAAATAAAATAAAACATACTTCAAAAAATCACTTTTATGCTAAACTTATTGAATATTTACAGACAGTAAAAATGTTTACTTTGCTTAATTCTTCCAAAAATATTTCAGAAAAAGTTATTTTTATTCAGAATACGACGACGAAACAAGTTATTGTTATGGAAATTAGCCAATCGCTTCTCAAACTTGAAAAAAAAAAAAAAAAAAAAAAAAAAAAAAAAAAAAAGATTAAACCGATCCGGATTAACGAGGTCCGAATTTGCGGGGTTCTACTGTATTTTCTAGACCGACGGTCGGCAATTGGCGGATCGAGGTCCATATCCGGACCTCGGAAGTTCGAAACTTAGGACCACCGAAAAATATATAGCAACTCTGATAAAAAATTATTAAATCCATTAGATTTCTAAATCACAAGATTTTAAGAACTTCACGTTTTATATAAACATTTTAATAAAAAAATTGGTACTACTCTGTTATCCCATCGACCGATTTCGCCAAATTATTCAAATCGCCAAACTAATAGCCAAATTATACATATTGACATAATTTTTATTTTAAATAGCGAAAAAACAAATAATTAGTAGAATACTAGCGAGCTTCGCCCGCTAGCGGCCCCTTTGAGTTGTTTCGATGCTCCCTACATGATAATCAATTTCGTGCGGGAAAATGTCGAATACAAATCTTAGTTTTGTTCGTGCTCGTAAATATTCCTCCCGTACGTCAAAGTGCATTAAGAAAAGTACTTTCTTATTAATTTTCATATTTGTTTTTTCATTACTTAAAATTGTTCTTTTATGTGGATATAAAAAAACCCATTGATTTTTTCATATCGGCGTAGCTTGGCTAAGTGCACGCATGCGCAATGCGAAAAACATTGTTTCTGTTTATACAAAAGATGAAGATTTAATATTTATAAAAATATGTTTGTTGTTCTGCAAATGGTTACACCTATTATTTTATTTAAAAGATAGTTCTGATAGCCATATTTTTCCAAAAATTTCATACCTCATTAAAAGTGGATTACCAAGAATGGTATTAGCCGATTTTAAGGAAATATTGAAATTAAGTAAAAGTTGTTCCTAAAAATATGAAAAAAAAAAAAAAGGAAGTTCGTTCTTTCCCCGTAATTTCGCGGTTTTCATTTATTTAAAAATACTTCTAACTGTTGTATCGTTTCAAAATTGTGATGCAACTTGTACCACGGTATTCTCTAACTGCTTTTATGAAGATTTTAAAGAAATGTCAAATTTTAAAATGTATTTATTTGCAATAATGTTCTCTAACGATATTTTAAAAATATACGGATTACCGAGTGTCGGATTAGTGAGGTCGCAATGTATTACTATTACACACTTTGAAAAAAACCTCGAGTATAATTTTCGTGTAAAAATATGCATATTTTGTACAACAATTTTAAATTTTAGTTTTTTCCTTTTTCACATTTAATAATTTAAATTAAAAAATTCGCCTATTATATTATTTAAAATACAGTTACGGCCTCCCGATTTTTTCAAAAATTTTATGCAAGGTGTAAAACCAGTACCCCAAACACACATATAAAGATCATTGAAGAATACAGGATTTAAGGGCTACTTTTACCTAAAAATATGGCAAAAAAAAAATCGCCCGTTTTGCGCCGTAATTTCGCGGTTTTTACAGATTTAAAAATACTTCTAACCGTTGTATCTTTTTGAAATTTTGACACAACTCAAAACGATGTATTCACTAAGAGGTGTATAAAGATGGAAAAGAAATATTGAAAATTAGGGATTTTATTCATATAAATATGAGCGGAAAAAGTGTCGAAAAAGCAGATAAAATTGTACGATCGGAGACTCTTTTTCTCTATATTTTTTCAAAGGGTTAATATTAGAATATTTCAAAAATAAACACACCGTTGGAAATTAGACAGAAGCGTCTTTGAGGGGGTATTTTTTTTCTTTGTCGTGCCTCCAAAATTAAAAAGGATGGAATCGTTTTAAAATTCGATAGTTTTCGGTCGAAAATTCTGCGGAGAAAAATGGAAAATGAAAGCTTTCGGGAAAACGTTTTTTTCAAAACGTTAATGTTCGTATTTCTTGAAACCGAATAGACCGTCAGAAAGGTCTTTAAATTTCCTTCAAAAATATGTAATTTGTTTTAAAATCCGTGAATCTGCAGCGCGGATGCGACGTTATATAAAACTCCTTAATTTTCGTATTTTCGACACCTTCGTGGTTCTTCATCCGCGGAAAGCTAGTTTCGACCGGAGAGCTCCGTCAGAGAACCGTCTCGGAACTTGGATTTTTTGTTACGTTTCCCGGGTAGTTTTTAATTAATATCTCGGGCAATTACCGAGCGATTTTCTCGAAATTCATTATCACGAAAGGCCGAATCATCCCGAGTCGATAGACACACAGAGCGCCACTCCACTCGGCCGTTGAGAAAAGTTTTTAGCGGTACAGACAGACAGACAGACGTTTACTGCGGTTAATAGTATAGATTCATAAAAATACAAATAAAAAGTCGAAATAAAAATCACTTAATGACATTTTAAACACGTGAATCATATTTAATGTCATTGAATGTGACATTCACCATCATCCATTATTGGCATTTAATCTTATAGTTTGGCGATAATTTTTTGGTCGACGGGATAACCTAGTAGTACCAAAAAATTATATTACTTGAGAGATGTGTTGCAAAAAATTGAAAACAAATAACATCGAAATGTTTCGGTTTCAGTCTGATAAGAACCGTAATTATAATAAAAATAAAAATACAAAACATCTCCACGGTCAATACAAATGACACGCGACAATGAGATGTAAACAAAAACCACGCACTCTATTGTAAAAAAAAAAAAAAAAATTATATTAAATTTAAAATAGACCAGATCTAAAGTTAGTTTCCAACTTGGAAGAATTTACTCATTTTCCAACAATTTTTGAATATAAAAATAAAATAATTCCGAAATTTAAAATGCAATGTTTCTCAGTTTTATGTCGGATCTTCTGAAAGAATTTCAAGCAAGATTCCAAGACTTTGCAGAGATTGTCTCAATTCTTTAAATCGCACTATAAACTAGATCTAGCGTCATAAATTACTGATATGGGTGCGAACTTGTTCAGTCTTTAAAAACCTTTACTTCAAATAGGGATATTTAACTTGCAATATTTGCTTGTAAATGTATCAAATTGCATTCTGTGAAGAATTTGGGAATAAATATGTCTCAGAAAATAATAAAAACTGAAAAAAAACTAATTATTATTCCCGCTATTATGCCAAGCTTCACGTTAGCTGTTTACCACTTGAACTGAATTATAAAAAAACTGACGCAAGATCATGAGTGTAATTTTTCGCTTTAAATCCTCCTTCAGGCGGATTTTTTTCAAATTCAGGGAGGGCCAACTAGTTATAGCCATACACTTACACAAAAAATTTGATTCAATTCGATGCATAACTTTATATACTTTTGGTCGGTACAATATCGAAAAGGACACAAAAATCGCGATTGCAGCGCCCCCTTCCGGCGGAATATTTCAAAACTGAAGGAGGACCTGCTTGCCACAGCCAAAAACATCCAGAAAAAATTTGGTTCAACTCTATGCATAACCCCTAATAGCAAGCATGGTCACAGTGACGTCACAGTGAGACACTTTGGTCACATCACATCTGTGACCAAAATGCCATCACTCAGTGACGTCACATTGTGACTGAGATGTGACTTTCTTAAAAATCTTTAGAAATTTATAAATATCCTTCAAAAGATGTTATTTACTTTAAAAAACATGTTTCTGGCAATTTAAATATCGTAGCTTTTGTGACAGTTTCGTCACAATGTTAATGTCAAATTAGTCACAAATGACACATTTTTCACAAATTTGTCACATTGTGACCACTTTGTGAAACGTCACAAAAGAGCTCTAAAACGGCCATAACGACTTCATATTTTAGTCACTGTGACTTCACATCGACGTCACGTGACGTCACATCGACAATCGATGGTCACAAAGTCACAATGTGGCTTCACAACGACGTTGCAGTGACGTCACCATGCTTTACGGGACTTCATACACTTTTTGATAATAGAATGGCGACATACGGACACACACACACACGGACAGACAGACATTTTGTAAAAACATGATTTTTGATATATCTGACCCCTAAAACGTGTAAATCCGTCGAAAACCGGAAGTCGAAAAAATTCGATTACAATACTTTCTTTTATTGAAGTTAGAAGAAAGTAAAAACACTTTTGTCACAGTTTTGTCACGGTGTTAATATCAAAGTAGTCACAAATGACACATTTTTCACAAATTTGTCACACCGTGACTTCACAAAGTAATCACAATGTGACGTCACAAACGAGCTCTAAAACGGCCATAAGAGCCCACAATAGTCACAGAAAAAGTACGCAAAAAGACCCGGATGATCATGTAAAGTATATGGGAGCGTTCTTTTCTAATATCTCGCTCAAATTTTAATATTTTTGCATGATTTTTTTGCACAAGATAGCTGAGGGCAATCCACAACCGGGCTAGTTTTTACTTTTTCAATTTTTGTTTCAGATTTTCTTTAAAAAATTACTTTAACTTTCGAAACCGGTTTAAACCG
This sequence comes from Maratus speculifer, assembly GCA_964019185.1. NCBI lineage: Eukaryota > Metazoa > Arthropoda > Arachnida > Araneae > Salticidae > Maratus > Maratus speculifer. Next base: position 292,059,998 of record OZ025296.1, read on the forward strand.
GTTCTGAAACTGAAACTATCGTAATATAAAAAATATATAACCAAAATCGAAAAAGTAAAAACTAGCCCGGTTGTGGATCGTCCTGAACTATTTTATGCAAAAAAAATCATGTCAAAATATTAAAATTTGAACGAGATATTAGAAAAGAACGCTCTCATAGACTTTACATGGTCATCCGGGTCTTTTTCTGTACTTTTCCTGTGACTATTGTGGGCTCTTAACGACTTAATCAGTCACAGTGACTAAAATGTGAATTTTAGTCACTGTGACTTCACATTGACGTCACATGACGTCACATCGACAATCGATGGTCACAAAGTCACAGTGTGACTTCACAACGACGTCGCAGTGACGTTACCATGCCTTACGGGTTATATTACTTACGTGTTCTTTTTATTTTCTGGACCTCGATAAATTTTTACAAAAGTATTCGGACCCCATTTAAAATTACTTGCCAACCCTTGCCCTAGACTTTTCTCTACAAACTGGTATAATTATTAAAAAAATAAATTAACATAGCTTGTAATAGAAAATAGTTAAGTCGAACAACGTCGCGTTGGAAATGTGTCCTGTATGTTCGTCAAGTTTTCCAGCGTACTAGAAATGTGCAGGAGAAATTTTTCCAACTATAATTTAAATGTTAAAACACAGGTAATAAATATTTCTTCTTAATTAACAAATACTTTTTATTGTAAACTAAATGCCCTGTAATATAACACTAACATAAAAACATTTCTTATACATTTTACATTTCAAGACGAAAGTCCAAAAACCTTCCTGGGATACACTGTAAAAAAAAATTAAGAGGTTACTGAAAAATTTTTAGTAAATTTGTATTCCACAGCATTTTTTAGTAACCATTACAAACTTTTTTTTTGCAAGTGAAACAAACATTTTTTTTTGTAAACTGAACAAAAGAATTTTTTGCATAACTAACTTAAACCTTTTTAGTATGAGCCACCAAGCAAATTTTAGTAATAGCTCCAAAATTATTTTTAGTAACCGTTACGTGTGCCGGAAGGGCAGGAGCTTCCTTCGAGCTGCATCCAGTGATGTAAAAAGACAGACTTCTGAAGAGGAAGATTTTCAACGAAGCCGCAATAGATGGCAGCACCAAACATTGCTACCTGCTCTATTCTGACATGTTTCTAAAGGAGAGGGAAAGTCCAGAGGTCATTACCTATTATAATTATTACAACAGGATTTTCACATTCCCTTTATTTAACGAGTACTTACATTAAATACATTCGGTGCATATTTGGTGGCGTCCAGCATCGAACCCGGGTACTTTCAACCTGGAGTTCGGTGCTATGACCACTAGGCTATCACGGCCACGCCAAGTGAGTTTTAGTAATAGCTTTTAAAAATGTAAAACTATTAACTCTATTCGTTACTAGCTTTTTTCTAGTAATTCTTACAGGTTCCTTGTAACCGAGTAAGATTACTAAAAATTTTTTAGTAATTACAAAGATCACTAAAATTTTTTTAGCAGATCGACCCCCTTTTTTACAGTGTAGATTGGATTAAAATTTTTCTCGCTTTTTTTCTCCATTTCAGTTGATTTTTAACGGGAAAATCAGTCAATATAGATGACTTTCAACTTTTCTTTCCAAGCCGTGTTTGCCTTCGCAAAAGGCTTAACTTCTTTTAGTTTAGGCAAAGTTTGTTTGAATGTTGAAGGAAGGTCTTCTTTATAAGTAACAGAGAAAGTTTGAATAGAACATAAGGAACAGCTTCTTTGGAAGTTCTAGCTTGATGATAGCATTGATGTAGATAGACGAATCCCTATTTCTAAAAATTCGATTCATAGTAAATTAGTCTTTGGGGGGGCCACCGTAATGCTTACCCATCATAAATATGCATACTATAAAATATGAAAATAAAATCAAGTAATACCAAATTGCATAAAAGAAGCATCCTTATAATTCCTAAAATGATAATTATATTACCTAACAATTTACTGCGTTGGATTAAGCGTATCATTTTCAATTACAATATATCTTTGAATTGAAATTTGAATGAAATACAGGGTCATGAAAAATAGAAGAATGTAGTAAACATGATTACAAATATTTCAATAACTAATTATCCGATAGACTTCATTATTTGTGTAAAATTTATGTTTATTTATTGCCTTTTATATTTACTCCTTAAAATAAAATAAAAAAATCGAAAATTTTTATGTGTTTTTCATCAGGACAAATATTTTGAAAGTCCGAAAAAAATAGTTCCGGATAACCGAGGTTACTCATAATAAATAGGCTTCTTTCCATTCTTACATACTACGTACATACCAAATTTCAAGTCTCTATCTCAATTTATACAGGAGATAGAGCATTTACAGATACACACCATAGACAGACAGGCGGACAGACAGACGCACCACACAGACGGATGGCAATTTTTTTTCCCTAATAATATGTTTTTCGGAATGTCCAGTGTCTGAAACGGGTAAATCCGTTTTTTTTTCTTTTTTTCGATTTTCAAAACGATTGCAAGACTTACCCGTTACTTCTTACGATGGGTAAGTAAAAAGTATACATAATTACTAGTCGAATGGTACTTCTCGCATCTATGGCGATAAAATAGTATGAAAGTAATGTTCTATATTTTCCAGAACTATGCATATTCATTTTACAGAATTGATATGATTCTTATTTTTTTTATTTTAGTACTGATATGCCTTTAGTTCCAAATGGTAAATTTTTGTGTTTTTATCTAGACGATCACCGTATCGAAAAATTGGATTCATAGTAAACTAGTCAGATGTGGTAACTGACTAGTTTACTATGACTGACTAACCCAAAACTTTCTTCTCTCTCATACATGTTAAAGCTTCCTGAAAAGTGCAGAATAGAAGTTAGGTGATTTACATCAATATCTAATCAGCAACAACATATGTCAACTTCTAACTGAATCTGAAGTTTGATAAAAATCTGTGCATTAATTTCTGGGATAGAGCTATTGCGGAAATCTTTAAAATCTCTGAATAACAGCGCCTCATATTGGGTGATGTACATCAAAAACTAATCAGGATAATTTTTTATCAAGTATTTTAAAAAATCTGAAATTTTACGAAAATCAATGCATTAGTTCTTGAGAAACAGCTATTGCAAAATCGTGAAACATACAGCATGATCTATCTGTAGGGTGATATAAATCAAAAATTAAACAGCACTAATATATATCAGCGACTAAATAAATCTGAAGTTCGTGAAATTCGTAGATTAGTTCCTGAGAGAGAGCTATTGCGATAATCATGAATAATGTAGCATAGCAGCGCCATCTTCTGAGCAATTTTCACCAAACTATATTATGAACTATCTAAATCTGAAGTTTTATAAAAATCCGTGTATTAGAGCATACAAAATTCCGTGCTCTGGTGTTCTTGATATACAGCTATTGAGAAATTTGAGAATCATGCAGCATAGCAGCGCCACGTATTGAACGATACACGCCAAAAACAAATCAGCTCCAGTTTGTATCAAGGATTAACAGAACCTAAAGTTTTGTGACATTTCGTGCATTCCTTCATGAGATAGAGCGGCCACAAAAATTTTGTGACATAATGACAAAGGTACAGATTTACAGGAAGACATTTTCTGAAAATCATCAAATCGTATTCAGGACTTTCTAAAACGTATAAATCCATCGAAAACCGGAAGTCGAAATTTTTCACGAATCCAATACTTTTTTTTTGTAAAGATAAAATAAAGTAAAAAGTTTACATAATCATAAGTCAAAGGACATGATACTTGTCGCACCTTTCTGAGACAATTTGGTCATAAAATAGTATGGAATGGTATTCTTTATTTGCCAACATAATTGTGCACATAAATTGTATAGAATTGATATGTGATTCTTGTTCTTTCATTTTAGTGCTGACGTTCTTTAGATTCAAATGGTGAAAGAACCATTTTATGTTAAAGTATGTGGTCAAATGATAGAAATTGGGATACCGCTAAGTTCTATCAAAATGACAGAAAACGTAAATCGGTAAGTGTTTTTTTTTCTTTAATTTTGTTTTACAATAATTTTTCTTTTGTTTTTGTGTCTTTTGTGTATCGTTTATATATTTTATTGTTTTTTCTTTTCTTTTTTTTTTCACTTTTTTTTTTTTTTTTTTTTTTGTATTTATGATTTTGACATATTGGTCCAGGCAATAGGGGTCCGTATAGGGACTCTACCAAATGAAATTCATGATAGTTCTGGAAAAAGGCTTATTTTATGTTTTTTATGGTCGTTGAATCCGAATTTTTCAACTTCCCAGCAAAATTTCCCCCGGCAATCCTCCCCCCCCCCCAAATTTTGGTAAAATGCCCCCCAAAAAATATATTTTTTTTTAAAATCAATTTTTTTATTGTTTTAGTGAAAAAGTATCTAGAAATTAAGAAAGTAAATAAAATTTGAAATAAGATGTATGACATTATAACGTAGGATGTGCGGGGAGGGGGAAGCCTCCCCCCACTTGCGCTGCGTGCACTAAGTTATGCAATTCTGCTTAACCACTTATAAGGGTACCGAACCGTGTCACACCAAACCACTTATAAAGTCACCGTGTGCGTTCAATCTTCCGTTTGCCCTCCGGGCATTTTACCAAAATTTGAGGAATTGCCGGGAGAAATTTTAGTGGGAAGTTGAAAATTCGGAGTCAAGGATCCAAAAAACATAAAGTAAGCCTTTTTCCAGAACTACCATGAATTTCGCCGGTAAAATCCTCTATTGTTTGGACTATATCTGATTAGGAAGGAAAAGGCAGATAATTTTAAAAAGTTATAGCACTTCTTCAATCTTGAAATTATTTTTAGCGCATTTCAATATTCTTTTCAGTGACATTAAATATATGAATATGCTTACTTGTCTTTATGCAGTGATCCTTAACAATGTGGTAGTCGGGAAAAAAAAAGCAGGGAGCATACGGTAAAGCAAAGGGTATATGATGACATCATGAACATTCATAAGTAGGGTATAAGCTAAAGCTTTATTTGTGAAGCAGAGGATATACGGAGCTTTTAAAAAAATCCAGGAAGTACATGGCATATACCTCCGTATACCTGCCACTACATCCCTGATCCTTAAAATTTTGGGTATAGCTCTTTCAGTGTGATAGTACACTTTCACAACAACTTATTGCACAGGAAATCAGTTCCTCTTATTCGGACAAAAATTACAGAGTACAGTAGACTCCCTCAAATTTGCAACTCTCTAAAATTCGCATATACTTTACATTTTAATAAAATTTTTATTTTACTTAAGAAAGGTGTTATAATAATTAAAAATAAGTGACATTGACATGTTTCGGATCCGTCTAATAAGATCCATAATCACAATAAAAATAAATATTAAATTTCAAAACATTTCGCGGTCAATACAAATGACACGCGACAATGAGATATAAACAACAAAAAACAAAAATCAATTTCATTTATTTTTAATTATTATAACACCTTTCTTAAGTAAAATAAAATTTTTATTAAAATGTTTATATAAAAGGTGAATCTTTTAAAATCTGGTGATTTAAAAAATCTATTGGATTTAATAAATTTTTTATCATAATTTACAGATGTAAACAATGAAACATTCAGTTTTGATGTAGGGACAAAATTTGACTTTTTTTATATCAATTTCATATACATTGTACTTTGTAATTTTCATTAATATTACTGAATTCATGTGTTTTCATGGAGAAAGAATAAATTTATTTTGGAAAAAATAGGATATTGCTGATATCACTGGTGATCACAATCTTTTTACCAAATATATTAATGTATTAACCAAACTTTTTTGGTTATTAAGTCTGGCTGAACTTGAAATAAAACTTCCTTATTTTATGATTTTGATGTGAATTAGTAATGTATCTTTATAAAACGAATTTCATATGAAAGATGCATCTTATCTTTGTAATAAATATTTAATCATACATTATTGATTATTAAATTGATCTTTGCTTTTAATATGTTAATCATGTTAAGAAAAATTTAACATGAATTGAATGACACTAAATTTTTATTATTTTAGTTTATTACTTACTTTAATGTTTTATTATATTATAAGTCTTCATAATAGTTTCAATTTCATTGTTAATTACATTCAGATTACCGTTTAGAAAATGTAAATAAAGTAATGACCAGAAATCCGCAAAACCTTTGATCGCAAACTCTGCGGATTTGAGGAAGTCTACTGCATCTACTTTGCTTTCTATGAAATGTGACGGCATCAGGTTAAGCGCTATAAACAACCACTATTCAAGTCTAAACAACACTGAACTACTCTCTCCAAAATTTCAAATATTCCTTCTTGTACAATTCGCATCAATGAAAGAATTGTCCTTCCTGGTAGATTTTTATAATATCTAATTTGCCCAGTATCTACAGAAATCTCATATTATCATGCTTAAATAATTCAAAAGGTAAAGGTATTCAATTTATTATACAAAAATTGTGTCTGTTAAAATTAGCTTGTTATGTGTTAGCTGTGTTTTCATGTTTACTTTGGGACCAAACAATTATTTTATGGTGAAATTATCCATCGTTAATTTTTTTAAAACAAATATGGGAATACACAAAAAAGTACAACTCTAGTTTACTTCATAGTAGCAAGATAACAACTAAAACAGCTAATACAAATACCAATAAGCACACCGATTTTGATTTTCAATTTAATTACAGTTTTCGGTACTTCCTAATTAAAACATCCCGTGAAAGTAAATCTCCAAGCAACGAGATGTAATAGCAAGTTGTAAAATTTCCCTAAACATTTGCATTAAAACATGCATGTATATACAGGATTACTACTGTCAATGTGTCCAGTGACAAATTTTTAAACTATTAGTCCTACACTGTGAGAGGAAACACTATGGTTCTGGCATCTAGAATCTAAATTGTGGCTCAAGAAAAAAATTTTGCATGTTATCCTTATAAATTTTAGATCTCTTTGTTAGAGATTTCTAGAATCTCCTACTAGAAATTGAGAACTTTTATCTATATTCTCGTGGTCAAACTTATTTAAAAATCTCTGCGAATCGATGCGAACACAGAGGTTAGTTTTAGTAACTAGTTCTTGTTTAACTTTATAGTTTGAGTTTTATAGTTTTAATCTTATTAAATTCTTGTTTATGAAACCATTCTAGAAATCAAGCGATAATTTCTCGCTAATGAAATGATTCACTATCGTGCCGTCACCTAAAAAAAAGAGATTAGAAATTGTAGATCATTTCGTCTTTTCAGCCTAGTTATCTGCCCTATTCGCATAGCTCAGAAATCTATATTTCTAGTTAAGGAGTTCAGGAACTTACTGCTTATTTATTCTAAATGAAGGCGGTATTTTTTTTCTCAGTGTAGACAAATGGTTCCAATTACAAAAATGTTTTAAATGAAGTAAAAAATATTTAAAAAGTAGTTTCAATCAATAAAAATGTTTTTTGAAATGTTACAAAGTATAAATTTTTATATGATACCCCGGTTCCGTAAGTGATACTTAATAAAAATTTCCCATTATACACTGACAAAAGATAAGAGACAAAAAAAAGTCCCATTCATCTAATACCAAAATTGACCGAGTTATGAAACTTTGTATTGCATGATTCATTCCAACAAAGATAAGTTGAACAAAGACATCTGAACAAAGATAAGTTGGGCCGTGCTACGAGGGATCGTACATAAAATGCTTAAAGTATTAGAAGGATTGATTTCGCGTGCACCTTTCTATACATTGCAGTCGAAGGGAATCGCTTCGAGCAAGTTTTAAGATAACTTTAATTAAAAAAAATAATAATAAGATTTAGATTAGACAATCTTATAGCATTTTAAAATAGGTTATAACACGGGTTTTATTGCGAGGCAGCTAAAATCAATTTCGATTTTGCAGGTTACAGAAGCATGGAGCAAAGGAAAAGATAAAGATGAGAAGAAGAAGAAGCTCTTATCCAGCTCAGCTGACATAAAGTACACATCGCTGAAGGTGTATATGCGTGAGATCTTGAAGTCTTCTCTTATCACAAGTATACCAGAAATTACGAAAAGTAAAAAATGGTCCAAGAAGATTATCAAAATCTTTGTCTTTATCTTATGCCTCATCGGATTCATCTATCAAACTCTAGATTTTCTATGGCTTTATCTATCATACCCGACTGTCGTCAATGTCCTCATCAGCAATCCCTTTGAAATAATTATGCCAGCTATCACCATTTGCAACAGAAACAGGTAATACTAATTTCGTATTATCTATATTATAAAGGCCAAACGTATCTGTGCATAACGCATACGTCATTTTAGGAATGGCAACACTTTTGCACTGAAATTTCGGTTTTGCAATTTTAGCTACTGCAAATTTTACACCTTTAAACATCGCACATTTTAAATTTTTACACCGTCATATAGAGAAACAAGTAAGAAAAATAACGCGTTAAGCATAGATTATGAAGCACTTTCCAACACTTCTTAAAATCTTTAATAAACTTCGTTATCCAGGGTAATAACGTAGTATTGTTCAAATCCAAATATGTATTCTAATACTTTTGAAAAGCCCTGTACTTGATCTGTCGGGTAATATGTAGACTATATAATGGTAAAATTTAGTTTAGCAAGAAATCGCCTAACTGGTTGAAATTTTCCTTTCAGCAATTTATACTAATAGATGGAAACATACTTGATTACTTTTGTTTAGTCCTGTAAAATACATAGTACCTTTAATACACGAAAGTATTTTGCTAAAGTTTAGTTTAAAATAAATTCTCTTTAAACTACTTAAATCAAATTTCTAGAAATTATCATTCTAAGGCGAGCATGTATCCAGTTCTTTGCGTGGCCCTATATATATCATTTTATCTATATTCTACAAACATTTCATAGTAAACTAAATGCAGCTCATCGTAAAAAGGCATAACATATTTAAAATCCACCTTTAAGTAAATTACGCTCATATTCAATACCTTTCCGAGATATTTTGTATAACCCTGTATATCTAAATAGTGTAACATTTAGCATTTATATAAACCATAGTACATGCATGCTTCTAGTGAAACTGAAAAGCGTATATCATAATTAAAATGCATTTCATCCATCTAGCAGCCATCTTCTATGGCATATACTATTTGATATTTTTTATGAGTCCCTGTAAATGCTATGCACTAGTATTATGCATGAAATAACTCATATTAATCCTCAGCAACGTATATCAGTTTGATTATATATGGAATCGTTTACCATAATTAAAATATGTCGCAAACAATTCCCCCATTTATTATTATGCATTGGAATTTTTTTTTATGTCGCTCTGTAAATGAATAATAACTATTCTTTTCGCTGCATACTTTACAAAATGCATATTCTAGTGCACTTTGTAGATGCATATAAATTTGAAGATATCTGACAGGGTGTAACATCTTTAAATTTCATTTGAAACGATTTTCTCCCATAGGCCGTAATGTAATGAAAAACTTTTGACTGTCTCTGTAAATAAACTAATCATGGCAGAACCTTCATTTTCAATAGTGTTTGTGCTCAGGTAAACGTCATTAACTTTCAAAAATTTCATGACAATCCGAGCATTTTTACGAGAGTTAGAGCGCGAACAGACGGACAGACAAACCGAATGCATAAGCACTTTTCAACTTTGTCTGAAAGTGCTAAAGATGTAATTTTAAATGCAATTTGTTTGAAAGCTGTATCTCAATTTATTTTTGAGATATTAATTTTTTTTTTAATTTGTACCAATTTTGTAATTGTGGCAACAGAATCACTCCATTTTCTCTTAAAATTAAAAAAAAAAGAAAAAGAAAATTTTTTTAATACTATTTTAAAAATATTGTCTATTATAAAATCCGGTGAATTTTGGTTTTATTTTGTTTAATAATTTGGATAATTGAGTTTTATATTTTGTTAATTTTAGCTTAAAATAATATTTGTTTGAGAGTTAGACTGACCAATATAAGATGCATTTTTTACGGTAACTAATTTTGCAGATTTATAATAAATCAATGAAACAGTTCTTCCTTAAGGATTTTTTTCATCGAATTTCGACGGGTTCCACCTCGTTTATATTATTTCTGCATGCTGTATTGTAAATAAAGTTATAATAATTTTGTACCAAAAAGTGATCTAAGATTTGATTCACTCAAGAATGTAAAGACATATATTAATTGGGGGCCGTTCGCAAATGATGCCACGTTTGAAGGGGGGGGGGGGGGTATGGTTTGTGAAATAGTGACAGTTTGTGACAAAAGAATGGGGGGGGGGGTGAAATAAGAAACAAGACATCACATATTTTTGGTTGATGTTAAAGCATTAAAAATCAGCAGATTAAAATTTGAAGTTATTATGAAATTAAAGTATTTTGTGTTTATAAAGTAAAGATTTAAAGCCAAATATACTAGATTTCATTTCAAATTCAAAAACGCTAATGTTTTACTTACCCATCATACGTAGTATAGGGTAAGTCTTGCAATCGTTTTGAAAATCGAAAATTTTTTTTGACGGATTTACACGTTTTACAGCTCATATTCAAAATATTAGAATAATTACCTTTTTTTTAGAAATTGAAAATATCGTTTGGTAATTTAATGTCTTTTAATGAAAATATGCAAACGATATTTTTATTAAGAACTTATTGTTGATTAAACTTACTTGTTATCTTAAATTTAATATCATTTTTGAAAAGATTAATTGAAAAAAAAAATTATTTTGAAAAGTCAAAATATTAGAATATTTATTCAAGTGGTTCAAAATATTAGAATATTTCACATTAATTCTCCTTTATTTATTACCAATTCTTAACTGGTGGCATCATTGATTAAATTCAGACTATTTTATTTAAAACCAGTATTCTTTTTTGCAGTTTGTTTCTTTTTCGTCTTAAAATGGGCCGTGTGAGTGATATTCCTGAATCTACTAAACTTCGTATGGTTGATTTGTATCGGCACGGTAAAAATCAATGTTTTATAGTGAATTATTTACATTGTTCGCAATCGAGCGTTAGTAAAATACTAACACAATATTCAAAAATTGCAAAATTTCAAAATAATCGCCGAAATGGTGGCCGAAAACCAAAAACATCTGCTAGAGATGACAGGAAACTGAAGCGTATAGTTAAGAAAAACCGTTTTAAATGTGTGCGATTCTTGCACCGAAAATGGAAAGAAGAAAGAGTTGAAGTTTCTACATCGACAACATTAAGACGTCTCCATAAATTTAAATTTGAATCTCGTGTACCGAAATCAAAACCTCTCATGACTGCAAGACAAAAGCGTATAAGATTGAATTGGCGTAAATCAAGACGTTTATGGAGCAATGAAGATTGGAAAAATATATTTTTTAGTGATGAAAGTATGTTTTGTGTTTCATATAGTAATCAAGGTATTCGAGTTTGGAGAATGAAGCAAGAAGCATTTGATAAAGAATGCCTTAAACGTTCCGTAAAATTTGCTGCTAGTGTCATGGTTTGGGGTTGTATGAGTGCAGAAGGACCTGGAAAGTTATGCATCGTCTACGAAAAGGTTAACTCTCTGATATATCAAGAAATTTTAGAATATTACATGATTCCATCATCAGAGGATTTATTTGAAGATGATTTCATCTTTCAACAAGATTTAGCGTCCCCGCATACCTCGGTGTCAACTAAGAATTGGTTCCGCCAACGCAACATTAAGGTACTTCCTTGGCCACCAAATTCACCAGATCTTAATCCCATCGAAAACTTATGGTGTATAATGAAGAAAAAACTTCAAGAAAATCCTCCTTCAAGTAAAACTGAGTTAGTGGCACGTATAAAGTCTGTTTGGGCTAATATTGATAGAAATGTTTGTAAACACCTTGTATATAGGATGCAAGATCGATTGTACGCTATTGTGAAAGCTAAAGGGGATGCTACAAAATATTAACTACCATTTACTTCATATTCATAAGGTAATATTGTTGCGTAAAATAAAATATTCTAATATTTTGAACCAATCTAAATTTTATTCTAATATTCTGGTGTGTTTAAGGAAGCTGTATACCTAATTTATTGTGCTGTATTTTATATTTTATAAATGTTAAAATCTTATCTAAACATTCCAGATTTAATTTATAAGAAATTTAATTGCATTTACTTAGTATAAAAAATAAATAAATGACAAATAATTTTTTCTTATTACTTTTTCTCAATTATTCTAATATTTTGAATATGAGCTGTAGATAGTGGAGATTCCGAAAAACATATTTTTAGAAAAAAAAAATTTGCCGTCCGTCTGTCTGTCTGTCTGTCTGTCTGTAGACACTCTATCTCCCAAACAAACTGAGATAGAGACTTGAAATTTTGTATGTAGTTAGTATCTAAGAATGGGACGAACCCTATTTAATATCAGCAACCTCGATTATCCGGAACTATTTTTTTCGGACTCTCGAAAAATTCGTTCTGATGAAAGGTACATAAAAATTTTCGAATTTTTTTGTTCTAAGGAATGGACGTAAAAGGCAATAAAATAACACACATTTTGCATATAGAACGAAGTCGATCGGATTATTAGTTGCCGAGATATTTGTAATCTTGTTTTCCACATTCTTCGATTTTTCATGACCCTGTATTTCATTCAAATTTCAATTCAGAAGTATATTTTAATTGGAAATAAGACGCTTCATCCGAGTTAGTCCGATGTTAGTTAATAGAATTATTATTTTTGGAGTTATAAGGATGTTTCTTTTACGCAGTTCGGTACTACTTGAGTAGTTTGGCGTTTTATATAATTTGTCGAAATTGGTACATCAGCAGTTCTTTAATATAGCATTACTATGTATATTAACAATATTTAAATTTTGTTTATGAATTGTAATGCATTGTATAAAAAGTTTCACATGTTTTATTTTCATATACATATTTATGATGGGTAAGTATTACGGTGGCCCCCAACGGCTAGTTTAATTGCTCTTTGATATTAATGTATTACTACTCTTGTATATTAATTATGTTTTTTAATGTAAACCTTAATCTTATTTCATAGAAATTAAGGACACAAATCATTTTACTTATCCATCATATGTAGTATAGGGTAAGTCTTGCAATTGTTTTGAAAATCGAAAAAAAATTTTTTTTGACGGATTTTCACGTTTTAGATAGTGGAGATTCCGAAAAACATACTTTTAAAATTTTTTTTGCCGTCCGTCTGTCTGTCTGTCTGTCTGTAAACGCTCTATCTCCCGAACAAATTGAGATAGAGACTTGAAATTTTGTATGTAGTTAGTATGTAAAAGTGGGACGAAGCCTATTTAATATCAGTAACCTCGATTATCCGGAACTATTTTTTTTGGACTCTCGAAAAATTCGTTCTGATGAAAGGTATATAAAAATTTTCGAATTTTTTTGTTCTAAGGAATGGACGTAAAAGGCAATAAAATAACACACATTTTGCATATAGAACGAAGTCGATCGGATTTTTAGTTGCCGAGATATTTGTAATCCTGTTTTCCACATTCTTCGATTTTTCATGACCCTGTATTTGATTCAAATTTCAATTCAGAGGTACATTTTAATTGAAAATGAGACGCTTAATCCAACGCAGTAAACTCATAGTTTATATTATTATTATTTTTGGAGTTATAAGGATGTTTCTTTTACGCAGTTCGGTATTACTTGAGTAGTTTGGCGTTTTATATAATTTGTCGAAATTGGTACATCAGCAATTCATCAATAGAGCATTACTATACATATTAACAATATTTAAATTTTGTTTTCGAATTGCAATGCATTGTATAAATAGTTTTCACTTGTTTTATTTTCATATGCCTATCCATGATGGAAAAGTATTACGGTGGCCCCCAACGACTAGTTTAGTATTATGCTCACAAATGTCATTAAAACGCATAGTTAAAGTTCAAAAAAAAAAAAATTAAATATGATCTATAACTTAGTGTTTTATTTCTGAACTGCAAACATATGTTTATGTAGTACAGCGTGACATATGACCAGAAAGAGGGCTGGGGTATGGTTAAGAGTGACAATTTGTAACAAAGGGAGGGGGTCATATATATTTTTTTAAAGTGTGACATCATTTATATTCAGCCAATTACACAAAAAATAACTTTGCCTGTTTGGAGGCATCAGTTTTTAAAATTTCTAAGGAGCCGGCATTTACCTCGGTAGAGAATGTAACAAGAAAAATCATGCTTCAACCATAGATTATAAAGACCCTTCCAACACTTCATGAAATCTTTAACAAAACTTCGTCATTTAGGGAAATAAGGATATATAGCCCAATATATCCAAATATGTATTCCTGTACTTTTGAACAGCCCTGTATTTCATCTGTCAATTGATATATTTAGTTTAGCAAGAAAATGCCTAGTAGCTTGAAATTTCTTTTTCAGCAGTTTTACTAATAGATGGAAACATACTTGAATACTTTTGTTCAGCCCTGTAGTTTACCTTGTATCTCTATTAACCGTCAGTATTAAGCTAAAATTTATTGTAAACTAAAACACTTTAAAAAAAATTATATCACATTCTCATAAATTATCATTCATAGGCGTCCATGTACCCAATTCTTTGCGTGGTCCTTTATTCATTTTATCTATATTCTGCAAACATTTCTCAGTAAATTGAATGCAGTTCAGCGTAAAAATGCATAACTTATTTAAGTAATTTACGCTCATATTCAATAACGTTGGCGAGCTCTTTTGGGTAACCCTGCATATCAACTATAACATTTATACACGCCATATAATGTGCATATATTTAGTAAAACTTAAATGCGCATATCATAATTAAAATGCATTTCATCCATCCATCAGCCATCATCGGATACATATACATACAGTACTTCAGAAAGAATATAATATTTGAAATTTTTTGTGTGGCCCAGTAAATGCTATGTACTTTATATTATGCAAGACAGTATCCTATAATTTATATTAAGCTTCAGTGACACATATCAATTTTCTTATATATGAAACAGTTTAATATATTTAAAATATGTCGCACACAATTCCCCCTTTTACCATTATCTTATGAAAATCTTTTGTGCGGCTCTGTAAATGAATAATAGCTATATTTTCACTGCATATTTTACAGAATGTATAGTTTAGTGCACTTTGTGAATCCATATAAGTTTGAGTATGTTTGACAGGGTGAACACCTTTAAAATTCATTTGAACGATTTTTTCCCATAGGCCGTAATGTATCGAAAAAATTTTGACTATCTTTGTAAATAAACTAATCATGGTAGAAACTTCATTTTCAACAGGGTTCGTGCTAGGGTAAACATCAATAACGTATAAAAATTTCATAGCAGTCCGAGGATATTTACGGGAGTTAGAGTGCTGACAGACGGCCATCCGGCCAGACGGACAGACAAACCGAATGCATAAGCTCTTTTCACCTTTGTTGGAAAGTGCTAAAAAGAGGACCATACGAAATGTCGCAATAGTATAATTCGTAGTCTTGGTTTGAAATATGAGCATCGTTGTTCGAATCTCAGTTGCATCCGTATATAAACTAGCAGACTTGCAATAGACTTCCCTTAACATCACGCACACATAGACATGCAAATGTTTTCCCTTTATTATTATAGATTTATTATTATTTTACGGAATTTCAACGTCTCGTGTTTTCAAAAATCTACATCGTAAAAAAGTTCCGTTGAACATTGAACCATTAGATGGCTCAATAAAAACAAAAGCACCAAAACATGGTTGACATGATTTTTTAAAACTTCTGAATTACGGTGAAATTTCAACAACGGTTCGATTTTTTTACATTATGTAACAGCCAGTCAGACCAAATAGTTCTATTCCCCTACAATACATTACTTTATAGCAAAAAGAATGTATTCACCTGCTTGTCCAGCATTTGACATGAAGTTCCATGTTCGAATACTGGTGAAGGCTCGGATGTTTTTACTATGCCATCACAGGGTGTAGGATTTCATTTTAAACAAATGATTAGGTCTGATAAGTCTTTGTTTGCAAAATATAACTATTGTCACTTTATAGTTTAACATTTTCCCCGTTTATTGGTCAAAATTCCATCAATTATTAGTTCAACGTTTTACCAGTTCATGGTTCAACATATCCAAGTTTGTGAATCAACCGGAACACCTAATCTTGCAGCAATGCTTCATTACTTATGGTGAGAACTTGTTTGGCAACATTTTTTGATGAATTATTGAAACAAATATTTAAGAGTATAAATGTAGATAAAAGGCCTCATTTCGTTCATTAATTTTTGCATTTAAAGAGGGAGAGATATTTTATAAGGGACTGTACATATACTACCTCTGACAATAAAGCTCGGTGAATAGTCCTGTAGCATTAATGTAGAGGAAATGTTAGCGGAAGTTACCATACCATCCTTCAAAATAGTCATCTCCTATAACTATGCACCGCTGAGATCTGCTATACATGTCCTAGGAAATTTACAAGTAGTTTTCTTTTGGGCTGAAGTTCAAAAGTTTCGTCACGTTTCGTTGGATGTCAGCAATATGGTCAAATCTCTTTCAAAGAGAGTTTGAGTCATGAAAATAGGAAGAAGTCTGTAGGATTGAGATCTGGCGAGTATGGTAGGTGTTTAATTTGCACCAACTCTAATGAATTTCCTTCGATGGCTTGCAAAGCTTAAAACCAAACTTTAAACTGATCTTTTATTCGTTCATTTTTCTGTTCTCGGTTAAGAACCAACACACTGAACAAGCACTTAGTAAATCACGTCTTACACAGAACATAAACGACGCTCAACTGAACAACGGTGGGGGAAGATGGTCTACACTTGCCTCTATGCAGGTGCAGCGTTTTGTTTCCGCAGTGTTGCCAGATCGGTAGTTTTGAAAATAATTAATAATAGCTTTTTGTTACATAATGCATTCATTATTAATAATAATATCTGTTTGCATTTGCCTCCGCAGGGTGGGGTGTAGACAGAACTTCTTATCAACAAAGCAGATGCACAACGTTTATTATCTTCTATTTACTAGTAAATATCAGTTTCATTCAAAGAAACTTTGCATATGGATTTCTCAAACAGATAATACCACAGACCACAGAAGAAATAGGAATGCCAAACTTTGGGGTATTCCATACTTTGGAATAAATAATTTTAGTAGCATTTAATGATTTAAATATTAACGTTGTATTAAATACAAATGGACAGGAAAAACAATGATAAAAGGCAAAAAAAAAAAAAATTATTTTGATATAAAGACCTTGTTAGGGATAAAAAGGGAAAATTTTGGTTGAATAAAAAAAAAAAAAAAAAAAAAAAAAAAAAAAAATCGAAAGACAAATCCCTCTTTTCCTTAGAGATATCAAACGATATCATGATCTATACATCCCCCCTCCTCCTAAAATAATAACGTTATATATTCATTGCCCCTAATCATGCAGATTTAACAGAAAACGCATTTTTATAAACTGATACAATTTATTTGCACATTTTTCGTTCTTGCAGGGTAAGGCGTTCTGTTATTTGCTCTGAAGAGGACAGTCAGTGCTCATTCATGGACGAAGAAAGTTACTGCAAAATGTACCCTAGAAGTTGCCCCACTTTTCGCAAAAAATTCACGGGTGTAAGTACTTTATAATATTTTGTAGATCTTGACTTTATTAATGGATTTAAAATCCAAAGAAAAGTTCCGTCCTTAAATATGACACGCCTCCTTTACATATTCATCAATGAACCTAATTTATAGGTTAGATTCATATTTGAAAATCAACATATTAACTAATCGGATGTGGCAATCCCAAAATTTTCTTCTATTTCATACATGTTAATACCTCCTGAAAAATGAAGCGTAACAGTGCCACTGGTTAGGTTACTAACACCTAAATCTAATTAACAACAGCTTATGTCAAGTTCTAACTGAATCTAAAGTTTGATGAAAATTCGTATTTAGAAAATTTCTTTTTGAAATAGAACCATTGTGGAGATTGTGAAAAAATCTGGATAGGAGCACCATCTGTTGAGAGATTTACTCCAAAAACTAAACAGCAGTAATTTATATTAGGGACTAGCTAAATCTGAAATTTGATAAAAATTCGTGCAAGAACTATTGGGATAATCATGAATAATGCCGAATAGCAGCGTCACCTGTTCAGAGATTTACACCAAACAGAAATCAGTACCATATCAGCGTCATTCCCGTTAGTCCATAGTATCATGGACTAACGGAATCTGAAGAATTATAAAAATCTGTCCATTAGTTCTTGAGATATAGCTATTGCGGAAATCGTGAAAAACACACCAAAGCAGCGCCACCTATTGAGCGCTTTATACCAAAAAAGCAATCAGCACCAGTTAATATCAAGGGCAAATTAATCTAAAGTTTTATTGAATTCCGTTCATCAGTTCTTGAAATAGAGTGCCCACAAAATTGTCATATAGAGACTCACAGATTGACAATTAGTAAAAACATGTTTTTCGCGTTCTGTGGACTCTAAAACGTGCAAATTCATTGAAAACCGGAATTCGAAAATTTTCACGGCCCCAATAATTTCTTCTTGTAAAGATAGAAGAAAGTAATAATCTAATGTGAAATTATTAATTATATGATGCTGCTTCTTAGCTATTATATATGTTGCTACGTTATTTCTCGGAAGAGCACAAAATTAACAGATGCTCAATTTTTCGGTTTAGGTTTTCTTCTAAGCTTGGCTAAAAAATGTCTTTTCCAAAAATAATCTTAAAAAAACAACAACAAAAAAAAAAACATACGAATGATAAAAAAAAAAAAAAAAAAAAAAAAAAAAAAATAGAGGAATTATTTTAAAATGCCTGATTTCTCAAACGGACAATAGATGAAAATCCATTTTTTGGTATTTCAAACAAAAAATGCAAATACTGGTAGAGTTTTTTTTTTTAATGTACAGATTTCTAATGGAAAATTTAATAGTAGTTTTTAGAAGCACGTGAAATTTTTTTATGATGACTGCATATAAAGATATGCAAGGATCAAAACTACCAGGGCCAAGCCCGATCTATATATATATTTTTTCTTTTAACAGGGTATGGACCAACCTAAATCAATTTATATGAAAAAAAAATATTTTTTAATCAAAATTAAAATTCCAAAATATTTAGCAGCGGTAATTGAATTTACAAAAATGAATGTATATCTACGCAATATTTTTTAATGCATCATTTTTCAGATTATGTGTTCGAGATACACCTAATGCAGCTTTGCTAAATTGATGATCAGTTAGATCAGCGATCCCCAACCAGGAATACGCGTACTCATGGGGGTGCGTGGCGGGACAGTTTGGCGGTAAATGAAAATAAAGTCGGCAATGGTGGTACAGTAAAGCATCGTTTATACGACGATCACTTATACGACGTTTACATTTATACGACGTTTTAATGTGGTTCCAATTCGTTTCTATTCATTTTAATGTAAAAATATATCTTTTATACGACGCCCAAAATCGTTTATACGTCGATTTTTCGATTTTATATTGGTTTATTTTTGTTCATTTTTCTTGTGTATTTTAAGAACGAGTGGAAGTTGGCAGCTATGGATGACACCAAAGAGCGTGTTTAAATGCACTCCACATTATAAAAATGTGGGCTGCTGTTCGATTAGTCTGAAAAATCAGCTTACGTGAAACAGATTACACTGGGAGGGGTCATTCTTTTTTCGAGGATGGTCACCATTCCCGACCTGTTTTAAATTGCAAATAGACTATCCTTCTAACTGTTATCAGTATTAGCGACTTTTAGTTGGCCACGCGGGGTTTTTATCTTTGACTTTAAATGGAAAGAAAATGATGTACTGCAAATGAGGAACCTCTGCAAAACCTTTGTGAAACATAAACGTAAGTGAAACATAAATAAAGGTACTCAAATTTAATTTGCTTACACTCTAAAAAATAAAAGTGTAAATTTACACACAAAAATGTGTAAATCGATGATACAAAAACGATTTGTTTATATGTGTAAATTTGTGTGTAAATTGCCAAAATACACGCCTAATGTGTAAATTTCAAAATACACATTTCAGTATGTAATTTGATGATAACACTAAGTGTGTAAAAGTTATTGTGATCACTCATGAAATACTCACATTAATGTGTAAATTGCGCAAGAATACACATATATCTGCGTTATATTCTTACTCATTGATCTGTGTAATCTTCTGTGATTACACTGATAAATATGCATTACGCAAAAAACACATATTATTGTGTTATTGTAATTTACACAGTTCTTTGCGTAATATACAAAATACGCATATTCGATGGAGGTTCAATAACTATTGTGTCTCTAGTGTATATGAAATATCTGTACTGCAACGGGTTGATGAAGAATATCGATATATTTATGCTTAGTTTCAGAACCGTAGCTGCAATATTCATATAGTTTTGTAGGGAGAATAAAATGGGGGGGGGGGTAGTTGAAAGTCTGATTTTTAGCTTATGGGGCTAGTTTTGTGATAGTGGATGCGATAAAATAGTGTTGTTTGAACTTGGAATCATAGTGATGTACACACTTCTCATCCACTATCACAAGTGTAGCATCATAAGCTCCAAATCAGCCTATCACACTCACTCCCCTCCTCTTAAAAACTCCCTATAAATAGGTTTTTAGAACTTTACCCCTCCCTTTAAAACTATGCTACTATAGCAGCTACGGATCTAAAATTCAGCATATTGCCATTTAAGACATTAGTTTTTGATATTCCTCATCAACCATCATAGTACAAATATTACTTCTCTGTTAGTGGGGAAGTATGGGACACATTGTGACATTTTCAATTTCTTTAATTATAAAATTGATTCTTCAAATTATGTTTCTATATTGCTCAAGGACATTAGAAAGTGTTTCATTTTGTATTCTATAAATCAAAGTTTTTGTATTTGTGTCAAGTAAAGTTGATTTTATTATTTTTGTGAAAAGTATCCCATTCCTCCCCACTCTCCTCTAAATCTATACTAATAAAATCCGTGCGCCTCTGTCTGCTTGAAGCCGATTACAGTTCGCAACGCGGGCGAGTTGGAAGTCGCGAGAGGTGTCTTTCGATTGGAAATATTCCGGGGAAGTCATTTCGGGCATTTTCGAGACCGTGGGACCAAAATTAAAGAAGTTATGAATTAAAAACCCCTTGGGAATCGGAACGAAAAATGTCTCAAATCCCAAACGGCGCTCAAACGGAGCTCCGAGGCAGAACACTGCGCTACCTTGCGGTGAAGAACCTGAACTTTTCCCCTTTGGCTAAAAGAAGAAACAGCCGAAAACCGCTTTTTCTACCGGCGCTAATTGCGTTTTTTTTTGCGCGTTTTTTCTTAAACCATCATGCAGACAGTTTTTAAAGTATAAAAAAACTGATTACATATTCAGAATCTGCGTAAAAATCTGCTTCTGATGAACTAAAAAATACGGAAAAATTTCTTAAGGTAGCGTAGTGCCCACCGTGCAAAACCAAATATTTTTAACGGGACTATGGGCGCGAAGCGACCATAGTTCCGATCCACAATCTTTTTCTTTCAAGTGCACATGGCCCACAGTGCGAAATCACATATTTTTAACGGGACCATGGCTCTTTAATTTACTTTTTTTTGTGCTTGAGGATTCGAACACCAAGACTTGCTTATTTAATGAATTTTTTTGCTTATTATATACTGCTTAATACCGAGTTTCGTTTGGAAAAAGTGGCCCAGCTAGCGGGCGTAGCTCGCTACACTCTAAAAAATAAATGTGTAAATTGGCTAATTTTACACACACATGTGTGTAATTTTCTAAAATTTCCCACTTGTAATACAATTTACACATTTTTTTTCCAAAAAATACCTGTTTTTGTGTGTATTTAGCTTCTGAATTTAAGTGTGTAATTTGTTATCACTTGATAAACTCAGAAAAGTGTGTAAATTCTGAAAAATGCCTGGATTTACACGAAATGGAGTGTCATTCTAATTTAAGCATAATTATGTGTACACAGAAAAGTGTGTAAATTTCGGAAATCACCCACTTGTCATAAAATTTACACATTTTGTTCAAAACATTAACTGTTTTTATGAGTATTTCGTTTATGACAGTGAGTCTGTCTGTTTTTATCAGTTGATAGACACACAAAAGTGTGTAAATGTAAAATATTACGTGAATTTACACGAATTGGAGTGTTACACATAATTATAAATGTGCAAATTTTAAAGGACAGTATTTAAGTGTATTAGAAGTCTGCACCGTCTGCAATTTCCAGGCCCGGCGCGACCCGAATGACATCTTTCTTGGCCCAGCGTGGGCAAGTGTAAAAATCATAAGTTCGGCCCGGGACAGGCCCGTTTATATTTTTACAGTTCAAGGTATAATGTATATTAGAGATGATTGCTGGAAGTGCATTTTTAACACTTTCCAACAAATTTAAAAAGTGTTTGCTTTCGGTTTGTCAGTCCGTCTGGCCGCGCTCTAACTCTCGCAAATATACACGGATTATTATGAATTTTTTTAACGTTATTGACGTTTCCCTAGCACAAATTCTATTGAAAATGAAGTTTCTATCATGATTAGTTTATTTACAGGGACAGTTAAAAAATTTCGATTACATTACGGCCTATGGGGAAAAATCAGTTAAAATGAATTTTAAAGGTATTACACCCGGTCAAACATATTCAAAATTATATGCATCTACGAAATGCATTAAAATATGCAGTGAAAAGAATAGTTATAATTCATTTACAGAGCATAATTATTTCATTAAAAGACATAATAACTCAGGGGGGAATTGTTTGCGACACATTTTCATTATGGAAAATATAATCAAATTGATATGTGTCACTGAAGCTGAATTATTTCACGCATAATATGAAATGCATAGCGTTTACAGGAAAACGCAAATATTTTAAATAGTATATTCTATCCGAAGAACTGTATATTACGAATGATGGCTGTAAATGAATGAAATGCATTTTTAATTATTATTAGCGCTTTTAAGTTTTATTAAATGTATGCACATTATAAGGCGTTATAAATACTAAAAGTTACATAATTTAGATATACAGGGCTACACAAAAGAGCTCGGAATTTACTAAGCTTTGCTCGGGAGGTTACTAAATATGGATGTAATTTACTTAAAAGTTGTTTTTAAATAAATTATGCATTTTTACGTTGAACTGCATTTAGTTTACTAAGGAATATTTCTAGAATACAGATAAAATGAGTTACAGGGTCACGCAAAAAAATGGATACAGGGTCGCCTATGAATAATAATTTTTGGAAATGTGATTTAAGTAGTTTAAAGAGTATTTTTGTAAGAACTTAATTTTAGCAAAATATTGGCGTGTAATAAAGGTACTAGGTAAACTACAGGGCTGATCAAAATAATCAAGTATGTTTCCATATATTAGCATAAATTGCTAAAAAAAAAAATTTCATTAGTTAGGCGTTTTCTTGCTAAACTAAACTTCCCTATTCTATAGTATATCTATTAACTGACAGATCAAATACAGGGCTGTTCAAAAATATTAGAAGCCCGCATTTTCTCCCCTAGTTTTATTAATTATAAATTGCTCTTAATTTCAGAAACGACAAAAAATAATACGCTGGTGGAGAAAATTAAGCTTTCGCTGTGTGTGTGTGTGTGTGGGGGGGGGGGGGTTCTAGTATGCTTTATTATAGTAATGACATATGTATACTTTCAAAAAATATTTTCTTTTCTGTTAGTGCTTAACTATTCGACTCTTTAAAAATAAATTTTGCTATTTGTCCCACATTTTTTGAATAAATTTAACATTTTTCATTATAAAATAAGATGTACAAAATGTGTGCTATGACATATGATTCCTAATTTAACTCCCCCCCCCCCCCAAACACGCGCGCACCGAAATAAAAAAAATCTATCTTTAAAAATACATGTAAAAATACCTTAAAAAATAACTTTATTTCCCAGATAACCCATTTTATTTTAAGGAATATACTTTGCATTTATTACATGTGATACAAAAACATGTGTCACTTATTATAACTGATGCATTATTGCTCATTAAACTGATTCTATATTTTCTAAAAAGTTCACATATTTTTAATTTATGTGTCATATTATGACTAATACAACTTAATAATTTATATAAAAAAAAGAAACTTTGAAGTTCATTTTAGCAAGAATTTTTTTAATTAAATAAAAAGAAAAATGAAGTGCATAAAAAATTCTTCAAACTGAAAATTTTAATCAGAGCCACTCTCATGAAAATATACATTTAACTTTCAAATCTAGCATTGCATAAATAAGAACATCTGCGCGCAAAATTTCACCTTCCCTGCAGACGATCACAAGCGTGTGTATTTATTCTCTAGAATAGAAACAGACCAAGGACCAAGAACATTCGAAGTGTTCGAACATATTGTTATGTTATAAACGTATATAGTTCACATGAATTTTAAAAATTTTTCCAGAATATTACAAGAATTCATCCAAAGGATATTTTACATAACAGTCCGAAAAAGGTACAGTTTCAGTAATGTAGTTAATAGAGCTCATTAATGTCACTGTACTGGATTCGGACATAATTCTACGAATACGAAAGGATCTATTTATTTTTGGATTATCCCAATTTAACACAGAGGAGAGTGATTGATAAGAAATAGGTAAGAAAAAAATATTTTCTCAGCTTCCTTTTTTAGTTAATAGTTTTAGTTTTACTTAATTGCACATAAACATTTTATAAAAGCAATGATTAACATTAACTTAACATTTATCAATTCAATAAACTTTAATAAGTTTAATTTTTATTTCGTTGAAATAAACGGCCGCATGCCAATGATTCATTAATTTAAATCAGATTTTTTTTTTCCTTTTTAAAACTATGTGGTTAAATTTCTTTCGATTTTAAAAGTTTGCGGTTTTAAAAGTAATTTAATCAATAGTTAACATAATTGCTAAACATGTATTATAACATCCCAATAATTTCAACGTTAAACAGAGTTTTTAACTCATAGTATATGAATCATATCACATTATAAAATGTATGAATATGAAATATATGATATGTACATCATGCATATGAGATACATATAGACTAGATGAGAAGGTAATAGACAAGATTCAATATTTTTGGTTAATAAAAAATATTTAGTAACAGTTTAATTTATATATATATATTTTCATAATTTCTCTTTACATGATTTAAAAGCTATATTATTTTTTATGCTCCCAATCGATCCAATCAAGATGCCGAAAATAATATTTCAAAGTTCCATCGATTTTCAGTGAAAATTTTAATGAATATGCTAAGAGTTGGCTTCCTTTAATAAAGTAATACCGTAATTTTTCTTTCCTTGCAAAATTTGCATATGTTTATGTTTCGTTAGAAAGAAAGCTTTGAATTTTATGTACTTATGACTATTTGAAAATTTCATTTATTTTTAAGAATTTAAGAGGCGTGTGTTATTGAAATGCTTAGTTATTCAATTTCCAGTATAGAGCAATCCAATGTTGACATAGTTAAAAGGGCAATTACAGTATTGTTCATTGTGAATACAGACATGCTACAGGCTCAGCAAGAAAAAAGCTGAACTTTCACGGCTTCTCAGACTTTTGGCGAAATCTGCGTTTTTCTGCAATTTTTTAACGAAATTAGCGTTTTTCGCAACCAATTGACGAAAATTGCACTTTTTCTCAAACAGTCTTTTTAATGAAGTTTGCATTTCTCCAAAATCCTTTAGCGAAATTCGCGCTTTTTCGTCAAAATTTGCGTATTTTCCGCGATCTTACGTCAAAATTTGCGTATTTTCCGCGATCTTTCGTCAAAATGTGCGTATTTTGCGCGATCTTTCGTCAAAATGTGCGTATTTTCCGCGATCTTTCGTCAAAATTTGCGTATTTTTCGCGATCTTTCGTCAAAATTTGCGTATTTTTCGCGACCTTTCGTCAAAATTTGTGTTTTCTGCGATCTTTTGTCAACATATGTGTATTTTCTGCGATCTTTCGTTAAAATTTCCGTATTTTCCTCGATATTTCGTCAAAATTTCCGTATTTTCCTCGATATTTCGTCAAAATTTGCGTATTTTCCGCGATCTTACGTCAAAATTTGCATATTTTCCGTGATCTTTCGTCAACATATGCATATTTTCCGCGATCTTTCGTAAAATATGCGTATTTCCCGCGATCTTTCGTCAAAATATGCGTATTTTCCGCGATCTTTCGCCAAAATTTGCGTATTTTCCGCGATCTTTCGCCAAAATTTGCTTAATTTTCGCGATCTTTCGTAAAAATTTGTGTGTTTTCTACGATCTTTTGTCAACATATGTGTATTTTCTGTGATCTTTTGTTAAAATTTCCGTATTTTCCTCGATCTTCGTCGAAATTTGCGTATTTTCTGCGATCTTTCTACAAAATTGGAGCATTTTCCGCGATCTTTCGATAAAATACGATTATTTGACAAAATTAGAGTATTTTTCCGCAACCTGTTCACAAAAATCGTCTTTTCCCAGCAATTCTTTGACGAAAATCGCGTCTTGTTCGTGATCATTTAACAAAAATCGTGTTTTTTTCTCGCGATCCTCTGAAGAAAATAGTATTTTTTCCGCGATTGTTTGACGATTTTATAGTTTTTTCTCGATCCTTTGGAAAAATTTGCGTTGTTTCTGCAATCATTTGAAGAAATTTTCTTAATTTAGCGCCGTTTGACTCGCGTTTTTGTTGTATTTCATCGTTACCCTCCCCCCCCCCTAAATATAAATGTCAACAAATTTTAATGCATATTTGCATTGATCCCAGGGATAATAAAATTCGGCGCCGAAAAAGCGGAAAAATAGCATGTCTGTGAATAAAATCGTTAAATTTAATTGAAAATCTAATTAATTCAATTTAATATTTAAATTGCACTTACTATACCGTAAAATATAAAAAAATTATATATAACTGCTATTAATTTATTTCGTGTGGTTTATAAAATTTTCAATGTTTTAATCGAAAAATATTTTTATTAACTCTACCTTGTATACTGGTTCGGGAGAGGGAGGGGTCGCTCAGTTGCCATTTAAATCTAATAATTCCCATTTAAAGAAAAACAATTATAGAAATAGTTAAAAATTAATTGTATTTTGTATTAACAATTGCATCGACTGTATCTGTTACCGGTAGCTGAGTGGCGTTCAACGTGTTAACTATTAAAAATAGAGGGAAATAAACGAATGCTCAAATAACTTTTTTTTTCATATTTTCTTTTACCTACCCACCTTTCTTTTACCTCCCAATGTATAAATAATTTGATAACTGTAATCATCCGACATTTAGAAGTTTAAACAATGTATCTAAAATAATTAAAATTTTTGATATTGTGATAGCTACAATGATTGATTTAAACAGTGAACAGTTCTCAAAATATTTAATTAATTATTGCAATTCTAATTCGTTGAATTTATTTGAAGTAATTATTTTGTTTTATTAGTATGCCTTCATTAAATTTTGGCTCTAATTATTCTTATAAAAATCTATTACTTTTGTGGGGTTCCATTACTGGATTCTTTATTCTTTTTTATTGTGTCTTATAAAAAATAACCTGTATTTTTAATACACTGATATAAATAAATTTTTCTCCACATTTTATTCTAAAAATTGGATAGTAATAATTCTAATCGCTTGTACTATTTATGATAGTATCGGTGTTATAGTAGCCTTGGCAACAGACATTCAGCCAGAAATTACATCTTTGAAAAAAAAAAAAACATAAAAATTTCTCAATATAGGCAAAATAGAGTACATTCAGTTGCTGTAAGATATGGACAATTAATGACCGTTTTTTTTAAAAATCATGTATCAAAAGTTATTATTGGTTTAAATTTATAATTTCATAAATAAGCATGTAATATCGACAATCTATTATTAAAGTTATTTTTTTAATAATCAAAAAATTGTTTTTAAGTTTTTTTTTATTGCTTGCAAATCCTTATGTAAAATGAATTAAACCTTTGTGTCATCACGTTGTATATCTGCAAACACAAGGAGAAAATAGATTATAGTTTCAGAAAGAAAATAGATGAAGGAAAATAATTCAAGAAAATAGATTATAATAACAGAAATATGATAGATTACAATTTGGGACGACCCTGTTCCTTGATTAAGCGTAAAGGATTCGTGGTCTTGCTTTAAGATTACAAATCTGTTACAAAGAAACAAGTTGGAAATTGCGCGTTAAAAAAGCAAATGAGACGCGTTTCGTACTATAACGAAGTTAAAAAGAAATATTCAGATTTTGCTGTAATAGTACACAGTACTTCGGATACTGTTTAAGTAACCGAAATCTGTTCTTTGTCTTCTTTGTAAACACTATATATCTGCTTTCCATTATAAAATAAGTAATCTTTAGCAAATCTCAGCAACATAAACATCAATTTAATAAAATGTGAAATATTTTAATAAAATTAAAACGCGTCCCAAACAATGTTTCCTTCTTTACCATAATGTAATGGAATATTTCAGTATGGCCCTGTAAATTAATAAAAACTATTCTCTGCACTACAGATTATACAGAATTTATATTGTAGTAAATACTTCATAGATGCATGCCAATTTTATTATGTTCGAAAACGTGTAACATTATTAAAAGGCACTTGAAACTATTTTTATACATTGGCCGTTATGCAAGGGAACGCTTTTGACTGTCTCTGTAATTGAATTATGCATTTCATTTTCATAAAAATTGAAATGACTTGATAAAATTGTGCAAGAGTTATGTATTTTAAATTTCAAACAATTCGGATAAGTAGTTTTTGCGTTGTTATATGCGAACGGACAGATAGACAAACGGACGGATTGAATGACAACTATAGTTATTACGTATTTACATAATTACGATCGCGTACTTAGAAACAAGTCAAGCATATACGAATTTGTTCTTCATGTAATTTCGTTTTGCTATTTTAAAAACTTTTTCGCAGTTTACACATCAAAGAATAAGGTAAATCTTTGTACGCAAAAACCTGTGTATTATAAATATTACACAAAAATGTGTTTTCCATGTTACGTAGACATATGTGTAAAAACAGAATATTACACAAAAATCTGTGAATTCTGTACATAACACAAAAACATGTGTATTTTGCATATTACACAACATTGTAGGTATTTTCCTATTTCACAAAAATATATGTAAAAAAAGAGTATTACACATATGTATGTGTAAAAATAATGCTCAGAAATATGTGTATTTCAGTGCAATTCACACATTAAAGAGTGTATTTCAAGAGTTATCAGATAACTTTTACACATTTGGACTTATCATCAAATTACACATTAAAATGTGTATTCTGAAATTTACACATTTGGCGCAATTTACACACAAATTTACACATATAGACATGTCGTTTTTGTACCATCGATTTACACATTTTTGTGTGTAAATTTACACATTTTTTTTAGAGTGTAGTATACATATAAAAACTGCTATTTTATTTTCTATATTCTTCCTTGCTTTTTAATTTTATATTTTCCCCTCATTTATATATTATTCAGAACATGCAATTAAAAATTAAGATAAAGAAAAATAAATAATTAATTAATGATAGATTTTAGACTAATCAGATGGAAAAATCATAGCTGGTAAACTTGCAATTTCCACACTTTTTATTTTCAGAGTTCAGACTCAATTTTTCATTTTTTATTTTTCAGACTCAAGATACAAAGTCAGTTATATTGAAGGTACTGTATTACATACAGTTATAAAAGTAAAATTTAAAATAATATAAAAAAATAGAAAAAATGTATGTAAACTTCATCACACACACACACACACATATTACCTGCAAATATTTTAGCTGATTTGTTTATATATACATAAATCACCTATATTACATGTTAAATTGTTTTCTTTTCATAAATATTCATCATTACAAAGAATTTGCCATATAAAATATTATCGGGACTATCAAAAAAGCTGTTGAATCATTAAAGTAACATCTTTTGCATTAAATTTATATTTAGAAATTTGTGTCTTAAAAAAATAAAAAAAAAATACAAATGTATTTTAACATTAATGAAATTAATCCTATCTTCATAAATGAAAATTTCAGATATTCTAATTAAAATTTTAGATATGAAACTAATGTGTATTTTTATGTATCAGCTATAGTAAAAAATAAAACGAGAAATACTGTGTCTCTATCCAAATATCAATTGACTCTTATAAATTTTCGAAATTAATGCTCGTAGAATTTATTTGATAATTACATTTGTGTCTTAAGTGTTAAAAACTCACCCGGCGGGGGATATTTATGTAGAGAGGAAGGGAGAGAATGATAAGTTCGATTTTGAATATTCATTATGACACAACTGTTATAATTTTTATATACATACAATCATATGTTTTATGTCATATAAGTTCTGTAATAATATGCAAAATTATAATGGAAAAATGCATATTTGAAGAAAAAGCCATTACTTTAATATAAATTTTCTTCAGAATTTTTGATCTGGAGTTATTTTAAATCAACGTATTTGCGCCCTTTTACAATTTACTTCTGTGTATTTTTATTAATTCTATAATTAACAAGAAAAAATTATGTGTTCTTTACTATGACTATTTTAGTGGAACATAGTTCTTCCGATGTAATATTTTCAAATTACACAGCTGAAAATTTAATGTAATTAAGATAAAAAATTAAAAAAATTAATCTCTCAAAATTAGGAAATGTAACGTAGAAACTCAAAAGTAACGCTATAGTTTTAATCGATGATAAACTTAGTTAACATTATAAGTTTCATAATTTAAAAAAAATCAATAAATTAATAAAACTCAGATGAATTATTTAACTTATAAATCAGAATATTAATTTATAGATATGGTATACATTTGTATAATAGTTTATAAATAAACTATAATATCTTTCACACAACCGAACCAAAATTTAACACCTCACCCCCCCCCCCAAAAAAAAAAATGATGTTAATGTTTATTTTGCTACTGTTAACATACATTCATAAATTCTTTTTAAGATGAAAATTTTTCAAGAAATAAATGACTTTAGATACAACAGTTGTTATTTTAATAGACATTTATCAGGAGTTATGTAATGTTGACATTTTTTAAGACAAGTAAATTATACGTGTAAAAAATTCTTATACGTAAAAAACAATCCAACATGTATCATATACATTTATACATAAATAGAAACAAACCAGATAAAAAAAATTGGAGGTAATACGGACGTATGACATTACATACCTTATATTTTTTAAGAGAATAACTTATTATATACTACATTTTTCTGAACGAGAGCGCATGCAATCAGCTGGACACACCATTAGTTTTCAACTTAAAGATGATGAAGCCAAGTCAACGAAGATTACGATTTTAGTTTTGTATGCTAGATTCGCGTCTAACTCGGGGTTGAAGTAGTTCCTGAATACAACCATCAATTGCACTGCGAGCTGAAGTTAAACTAAAATTACAAGTTAAACTTTGAAATGGATAAAAGTTTAAAAGCTACCAGACGGCTCAAATAATTTAGGGTAAAATCAAGCATACTTATATTTGATGTGCAAAATGTATAAATAACTCAGGATACGAATTTAGAATTATCTTAATTACGTGAATTATATTTTATATTACATATTAAATGAATTCGAAATAGTTTTTAGATTTTACTGAAGATTAAACTGCTATCCTTTTAATTAAGGGGGGGGGGGCAGCCAAAAATAATACCAACAGTACAAAAAATATAATTTAATTTTATGAATAAGCATTAAGTGGGATTATATCTCTATTATAATGCCTCGTTATGAAGTCTTCCTAATGTCGCTTTAAGAATGAAATCTAGCACTATTACTGAAAATTACAAGTAAAATTGTGAAAAAGAGCAGTCTGTGCGATGCCTGAAAGAAATTACGATTTAATCAAAACCTATAATTATACAATCAAGCTTTCTTATATTTGATGTACAAATTTTTAAAGGGAATTCGGAAAACGAAATTAAAATTTACTAATTAAATGAATAAAATTTTACGTTACATGTAACAAAATATTTGTTACATTTGTTACATGGATCGAGATTAAATTTTTTTAACTTCTTTTAAATGTTCACGTGCTGCTGAAACGGGGAGAGTGAGAGAGGTGGTCAGAGTATCTTATAAATATATATAAATATATTAATTTATTACTTAAAAATACTGTTACAGCAAAATGACACCATGTTATTTATGAAATGGGTTTACTAAAATAAAAAGTGTAGCTCTGAATAATATGTAAGCCTCCTATCCCTTTCGTAACGTCTACTTTAAAATTCACGCATTTATAATTTTTTCAACACAATAATTAGTGTAATTTCAGGAGTAATCTACATTTACACATTTTTATGAGTTTATGCACTGATAACAAACTTACAAACTTAATGCCACAAACTAAACACACATTAAAATAGGTATTTTTTATGACAAGTGGGTGACTTTAGAAATTTACACTCTTACCTATGTGTATATCATTATGTGTAAATTACAATAACGTACCAATTTGTGTAAATTCAGACATTTTTCAGAATTTACACATTTATTTATGTTTTTCAAGTGATAACAAAATACACACTTAGTTTGTTAAGCTAAAATGCACATAAAAACAGGTAAAACTTTGCAAAAAGTGGGTAATTTTCATGTCAGGTGTGTAATTTTAGGAATTTACACACATATATATGTAAATTTGTCTAATTTACACTTTTATTTTTTAGAGTGTACTAATTCCCCTCCTTCCCCCCTTTTTTTGTTTAATTTACAAATTCATGCAAATCAACACGTTAAACATTAAAATTAAGTGAAAACAACATTAATTCTAGTTTTAGAAGTGAAAATCGATTATACGTCGTTATCGTTTATACGACGTTTTTCAGTAGTCCCTTCGGCGTCGTATAAACGATGCTCCACTGTAATTACAAAAATAGTAAAATTACAAAAATATTAGAAATGACAGTGTAATTAATATCGATTTAGTATATAGTTGTGGTAAGAAGATTACTGATGGAACAAGTCGCAAAACTGCTCGTCAAGCGTAGCAAATAAGGTGCGTTCGTACCACACTTGTTAAACTCCCGTTTTTTTTTTCTTTAACGAAAAATCATAATTTTCACCATAAAATTTATTAAACTAAATAGTTCTTGCTTTAATGTGGTAGTTATTCGAAGCCTACATGCATTCATTTATTCACTTTTTTTCTGATTCCAAGTGTGTTTTGTTAATTAAAAAAAAAGCAGGAGGTTGCCAAATATGTCGTACTATAACAAAGTTTAAAAAATATTCAGATCTTTGTGCAATAGCGTTACCGTACTCTGATACAGTATACGTATTCGAAATTTTTTGTGTGTCCCTGTAAATACTATCTGCTTTCTATTATACATCAAATAACTTGCACTAAATCTCAGCAACGCATATCATTTTCATAAACTGTAAAACAGTTCAATATAATTAAAACGCGCCGCAAATAATGTTTCCCTCTACATAACATTATGCGATGGAATACTTTTGTGTGGCCTTGTAAATGAATAACAAATATTTTTTGTACCATACATTGTACAGAATGTATATTTTAGTACATACTTCATAGATGCATATCAATTTTATTATGTTCGAAAGAGTGTTAATTCAAACGCACTTGAAACTATTTTTTTCCATTTACCGTAATGAGGTGGAACCCGTCGAAATTCGACGAAAGAAATTCTTTAAGAAAGAACTGTTTCATTGATTTATAATAAATCTACAAAATTAGTTACAGTAAAAAATACATCTTATGTTAATCAGTCTAACTCTCAAACAAATGTTATTTTAAGATAAAATTAGCAAAAAACTATAAAACTCAATTATCCAAATTATTAAACGAAATAAAACGAAAATTCACCAGATTTTATAACAGACGTTATTTTTGAAATAATGTATGCATTTTATTTCTATTTTTTTTTTTTTTTTTTTTTTTTTTTTCAATTTTAAGAGAAAAGGCAGTGATTCTGTTGCCACAATTAAAAAATTAGTACTAAAAATTATTTAAAAAATAATATCTCAAAAATAAATTGAGATACAGCTTTGAAACAAATTGCATTTGAAAGTAAATTTTTTTCTCTATACGAAGGTGCAAAAATGTAAGATGTTTAGAAGTGTAAAATTTGCAGCACCGAAAATTGCATGGAAAAGTGTCACGCATTTTAATTTCTTTTTTCTTCTTCTTCTTTTTTTTTTTCAATTTTAAGAGAAAATAGAGTCATTCTGTTGCCGAGGTCTGCACGGGCCGGAATTTCCAGGCCCGGCCCGTAGGAAAGTTATTTCGGCCCGGCCCGTTTTAAAACTCAAAAGTTCGGCCCGGGCCCGGCCCGGCCCGTTTAAATTTTTATATTTTAGGCCCGGCCCGGCCCGTACAAAAATCAGCGAAAACAGGCCCGGCCCGGCCCGGCCCGTTTTGGCCCGTTACGATTTCTACGATTTCTAAAAAATTCATAGTTTTATCATATATCTAAGATTCCTTTAAAGAATACTGCAAACATATCTATGGAATGATTTTACAGTATATTTTACAGCAAATACACATTAACAACATTAATGATTACTTAGATTCTTAGACTTTCAACATTCGAATAAAGATTCATTAAAAAATTAATATGGCTTAGAATAAAAGAAAAAAGAAAGAAAGCTAAAAACATCGTTAATTTTGAAGCTGTTTCATAAAAGAAGATTTATAAATATATTTCTATATCATTTTATTATAGGTTTCAAATCCAAATTCATTCTTAAATTCAAAGAAGCTCTTTTCTGATACATTTCTAAATCCATTTTTTTTCTCAGAAATGCATAAGATTAGCAGATATCTTTATTCAGAAACTATATAATCGAATGGCGTTATCCATTTTTTGATACAAGCAATTTAAGAATACTGCAAACAATAAAATACTGTCATAATTAGCGTTTTGAATAGAATTTCCGGAAGCAATAGCAAGGGAAGGGAGAAAAACCTGCAATCATTTGAGAAACTATCATATCTCAACAAGTATTTTATTTACCAAAAATGAAAAACGCTATTCGATTCCAAATCCCTACAATAGTTAGGCTTATCACTTTTATACTTTTACAATTAAAAATTAAACAGAAAATGTGTCAAACTTTTGCATTATTGAAAAATTAATTTAAAAATCATCAAAAAGTATATATCCGAAGACTAAGCTAACACAAGTTCTTTATCGTTGTTAATAATTTTACAAATCATGTTTTCTGCCAATAATTAAGTCTAGTAATGGTCTGGCCAGTCTGTATGTAGAAAAATAATGCAAGCGTGATCTCGGACCGGCATGATTCAGCTAAAAAAATATTAAAACGGGTTACACATAATGTAATTCTCCGATGCCGATACACTGTCATTTTTATATTGATGCTGTCAAACTAGTATGGCCACATTTATACTTATTCTCGTTAAAACCATTTTCGTTGAAAATAGCTCATATTTTATCGTTTCTGCTTAAATCTTCAGAACGGGCCGGGTACGGGCCACGGGCCAGGCCCGGGCCCGTGCAGACCTCTATGTTGCCACAATTACCAAATTGGTACTAAAAACTATAATAAAAATAATATTTCAAAAATAAATTGACATACAGCTTTCAAACAAATTGCATTTAAAAGTACATTTTTTTAATCTATACAACGGTGTAAAAATTTAAAATGTGTGATTTTTAGAGGTGTAAAATTTGCTGTAGCGAAAATTGCAAAACCGAAATTGCAGGGGAAAGTGTTGCCATTCGCAAAATGACGTATGCGTTACACAGATACGTTTGGCCTTTATAATATAGATTTAACGGAATTTATCCCTGTCATTAAACTACTCATCCGATTTTAATAAAATTTAAAGTGACAAATTTATGCAGCAATTATATATTTTAAATTTCAAACGATTCGGTTAAATAGTTTTTGCTCTGTTATATGCGGACGGACGGACAGAATGACGACTATTGGTGCTACGTATTTACATAATCACGAACCCACCTGAAAAGGCTGGAAATGTTGAATTAAATTATTACATGTAAAAAGAAAAAAAAATATTGAAAGTAAATTAAAAAGAAAGAACAAGTGAATATGAAAGTAAAAGAACAAGGAATCTAGAAAAAGGCAATTTTTTAAATGTAGACTAGATTAAAGATATGTGCATTTAAACCACCAAATATTAGTAATAGAAGATAATAATAATAATAAATACAAAGCTAATTTTACTTTTATAAGCATTTTAATCAATATTGTCGTGTTTTGCACTATGAATTAAGGTGTCCCGTTTTGATGCAGTTTGATACGATTTTCAATATTAAAAAAAAAAAAAAAAAAAAAACATTTATTTGTTAATGATTGTCGAAACTCATTCTAAATAAGTTACTTAGACAGACGCTAAACATATCAGAGTGCTAGATTTCTTTATTGTTATTGTCACCCTGCATCCTTTTTTAAGCTATTGCATAGCTTTTATCGCGGGCTTTGAGCGCGGCGACCGAATCTAGAAATTCCGTAACGAGAAAAAAAACCTAACACTCCGGCTAACGTCGTTTCAGCTCGGCAGGCTTCGGCACGGTATCCTTCGGTAGACTTCGGCAGACATTGACGCGGTATTTTTCCGATATTTAGAGGATATCAAATCTCAAACTTATGTTTCTTATTTCAGTTACCATAAACCTATAGTTTCAAGGATAAAAATTCCTGATTAACCTACATGTATTGTAAGATAATAAAAATATTTTAAACGATATTAACTTCTCATTTATTCAATAAAAGAAAAAAATTTGTTTTCTTATCCGTCATCTCGCTCAAAAAGTGTAACTTGAATTAATATCAAAGAAAAAGAAAAAACTTAAATTAATATCAAAGACAAAAAAAAAAAAAAAAAAAAAAAACTGCATAAATAAAAAATAAATAAATAATTATAATTGCATAAGTTGATAAAAAATGCTATGCAATAGCTTTACCGCGGCAGTCCCCAAGTGCCACACATTTTTTTTTTTTTTTTTTTTTTTTTTTTTGTCTTTGTTTTCCTAAAATAATATTTTCAATATGCTTTAATTTCCCCAATACACTGTTAAAAATCTTGTCCTTAATTTGAAGTTTGTTTGGAACCAAATTTTTATGCTCGATAGCTGCCACTGTAAGATGATGAAATCTTGAACCAATATTGGGAGCTCCTGTTAAAGTATAGTTCCAATAGTTGGAACGAAGTTGAAATAGGAAATGTTGGTACGATATTTCATCATCTTATGGTGACAGATTCTGAGCACCAAAGTTTGGTTCAAATTATAGAAAATTTTTTAACAGTGTATTCACTTCAGAAACAGTGTTTTATTTTCAATCAAAACTGAAAAAATAACATTCGATATTATGTATAATAGACTATTATTTTGACAATTATTAATATTTGTATGATTTCGTTAATACTTACAATATGGATTTTGCCAAAACAATAGTGAGGGGGTACCAAAAAAATTTAATTGGATATCATAAGTGCATGTTAAACCACTGCTTCCACCACTTGCACATAAAAAAAAAAAAAAAAAAAAAAAAAAAAAATTGTGGAATTTTTTTTTTTTTTCTGATCATTAAATACATAGTAGAAATTAAAGTAGAATTGATTGAAGATTTTGAAGATTGCAAAGTTAAACATTGAAAATTTAAACATACACATTATAATTTTTATATTTATTTTGTCGCGTTAATTTGTGGATTGGGAGCTTTCAATTGTCATGGGTGAACTGGGAGCTTCGCGCTTGCGCCGTTTACCCTGGGAAAATTATAGACCGGGAAGAGGCAGCACAGACAATCAACTCATCGAGTTCACACATGAAAATCTAAGATTAGCTAAATCTCGATTCGCATATTAAAACCCAAAAGATCTGCCAAGTCCTATCTTGGAAGAAAACATATAAAACACCGATTTTAGCGGTTAACTCATAGGTTTACCACAGGGCCATTGCTAGAAGTGAACAATAGGGGGGGGGGGGGCTCATAATTCCTCTCTCTCTCTCTCTGACGCAGAAAGATAAATTAGTGATTATTCACATTGTAGGTACTATGTTTCTTATTAATTTTTTTGTAAGAACTTCATTTTATACTAAGAAAAGTATATGATGACGAAAATTTTGAGTGTATAGCTGGTGCAAAATTAAGCATCATGTTAGCTTCATACGTACAAATAGGATGAGCAAGTGTTGAAACACCTTTTTTTTTAGATACAATTTAGTAATTCTGCAAAACTTTGAAAGGACCTCAAAACTAAATTAGACTTTTGAACAAAATTTCATTTTAATTTTCGGAACAGAAATTCATTTAGTGACCTTGGAATCTTTTCCAGTGGGGGGGGGGGGGGGGGCTGAGCCGCCCATAGCGCCCCCTTAGCTACGGCCCTGGTTTACCATCGTGCTTACCTGCACCCATAAGTATGAAAGCATGGCGGAATGAGAGTAGGAAAACATAATGGTAAACCTACGAGTCAACCGCTAAAATCGATTTTTCAGGTGTTTTCCAACAAGATAGGACTTGGCAGACCGATTGGGTTTTAATATGCGAATCGAGATTTAGCTAATCCTAACTTTTCAACCGTGCATACGATGAGGTGATTGCATGTACTACCGCCTTCCTGTCTATCAGCCCTTGTCGGTATCGGCCTTGACGATAGTTTTTTTTCGTTTTCGTAACTATATCTTCGCTATATTGCAAGTATTTCATAATCTATGAGTGTTGCATGATTTCCATTACTTGTTAATCTAAATAGAAGTTTTTTTTTTTTTTTTTTTTAAGGTTCCCTTCGTCAATGCTATGATCCAGAATTCATGGTATTGGGACGAAGAGATAGGAGATGCCCATACTGAAAAAATGATCCAAAAATGCTTGAAGTTTATAGAAGGGGTAGAACACAAGTGCACGTGAGAACACTTTATGTTTATTAAATTATCATGTTTATTATGCTTATTATTAACTTGACGTTTTTTATTCCAATTTCACGAAAATTAATAAAAATACTTATTATTATTTAATTTTTTTAGAGTGTAAAAGAATCTTAAAGAGCTTGTTTCCAGTTATAAACGATACATAAAAAATCTAACTAATCAGAAGCATAATCGGACTAAAAATATTTTTCCGATTTTTTATCAGATTGCTTTTAGATTTCAAAGAATACCCTGTCTTGTCACCCAACATTACAGCAATTTTAAGTTTTAACATAAATAAAACAAGTAATTAGGTCTAAAAAATGTGGAAGTTATATATATATATATATATATATATATTTATATTCAAACATATTATTTATACGAGGGCTATATGATAACTACCTTGTCTTGACAAGAAGAATTCCTTTTTATGTCTAAAATGTTCTTTATTTTTCAACATAATCTTCTTTTAGTTCCATACACATAGCCTAACCTTTTTATTTTTTGTACCCCTCTAAAAAATCCGATTTTCCAACCGTTCAAAGTAGCCATTTGTTTCTGCAATAACCTTGTCGTTACAACCAATTTTTTTTCTACCGAGACATTTTTTCATATTTAGAAATAGGAAATAATCGATAGGGGCTAAATCTCGTGAATATAGTGGATGCGTAAGCAATTTGTATCCTAATTCATAGAATTTTGCCCAGCGGTATACTCGTAAAAGAAGCAGAAAGTATACGCTCTAAGCAGAGAGTATACGCTCAAGACAGGGGATATACCCTAGAACAGAGGTTCCCAAAGTGTGCTCCGCGGCGTTCCAGAAAAGTAATCAAAACATGAAAGAAATTAGAATATTGCAAGGGAAATTTTTCAAAAGTATATAGGAATTTTTGTGTGTGTAAATTATACAAAAGGTGTGTATAAACAGAGAGCGGGTGTGTTTTGAGAATCAAAAATAAATACAGCTATCACTGCGTTGAAAAATAATAAATATATATTTTTAACATCGTTTACAAATATGCATTATTAATATATCCACTTTCTGCATAATTGTTTTGGTTTGAATTATTTTATTTTATGTTTCTGCATTTAATGTATTTTAAAAATTCGATTCAAAATAAGCTACAAGAAATAGTATTCTGAATCGAATACGGAACGTAAATCGAAAGAGCAATGGTGCGCCAGTGTTATTATCTTTGCTTGTATATTGTGTATTTTTAATTTTTGGAATTTTAATTTCTTTAAATTGTTTATTAAATTTTAGTCTTTAAAAATGGAACCAAAACGAATCGCCTCTGAGCTTTATTTTCTGAATTATTTAAAAAAAAAAATACATTTAAACAGATCATCGCTTAAGTGTTTAAATGGGTGGGGCAAGATCATTAATCTGTGTTTTTACATGGAGCATCTTCCACTTTTTTTTCGATGTTTGATATGAAGTATTTAGCTATTAATTATAGTTTTAAAGAAAATGTCTTTCACCATTGTTTTTACCTCAAAATATTTATATAGTTAAAAACTACGCATGTTAAAATAACTGCAACCCCTTAAATTAGATAAATGGGCTTTTATGTAGAATTATCCTATTTGTTTCAATTTTGTAAGCAGGTTCATTCTGATAAGGCGAATTCCTGAATTGTTTTCGGGGTTTAATAGTTAAGCATAAAGGAAGAACGGGAAATAACCCCTCTTAAATTAAACCTTAACTGGTTTGCCTGAACGCCGTTCGGGCAAGACGAATTTGCTTATTCCATCATTTAAAGTTTTTTGACACCACTATTATTTTTAAGAAAATTTTCATACTATGGAAAAGCGGGAATGTTTAGACTAAATTTTATGAATACCTTATTTAAATAATAGTGGTGTGAATCCGCTATTTTCAATTTATTGAACGGAAAAGAATTAACCAGTTAAGGGGTTAAATAAATAGGCTTTTATGCAGAATTAACCGATTTGCTTCGAATTTCTGATATAGGTTCATTATGATTAGGCGTATCCCTTATTAGTTTTAAAGGTTTAATCACTAAGTATAAAGGGGAAAATGGGGTTTAACCTCCCCCCACCTTTATTTGTTTTTCAAGAAGCATTTTTTGCAAAAATAAATCTCTAATATACAATTAGTGTCAATAGCCTCTGAGCTCAATGCCAGCAGTTTAAATGGGCAATATTTCTTTTTATTTTCTTCGTTATTAAAATCGTGCAAAACCGTCGAATTTTTAACTATAATTTTTGCTGTATTTCATGGACATATCTCAATTATACAAGGCAGATAATTTAATACAATAATGCTGTTTTTTGTCCTTTGTTTATTTTTTTGTATTCAATAATAGTAAAATTCACTGTAAAGAAATTGTAAATTTACCATACTTTATCGTGAATTATCCAGTAAATTTACGGAAAATATTACCTTTTTTCACATAAACGGTCAACTTCCATAATTTTTTTTGTGTTTTATGGGCAAAACCCGTTAATGTAATGGCAAAGTCCGTTGATATAGGAATAATGTATGTTTTTTTTATCTGGAATCTCTGCTGCAGTAAAATTTTTGCAGCAATTTTTTACAGTGTTAAATAAAACTGTTAGTTAAAACAAAATAATACTTCATTAAAAGACATGTACTATTAATAGTACACCAAAAGGATTAATCAGTGAGAAACAGGAATTCGAAAATTTTCACGAATCCAATACTTTCTTCATGTACCGACGGAAGAAAGTAATAATATTTATAATATAGAGCCATTTTTTCCTGAAAAAAAAATTAAATTAAATCGCAAAAAGTGGGTTAACCCTTTCCGGCATACTGTGACTGTACCCAGTCTGGGATACCTAATTTTAATTCCAAACTTGCAAACTGCACCATTAATATTTCAATAAAATTTTGCTTTTACGTGAAAGCTTAAATTAAGGGGCTCATAATTTCATAAAAAGTTACTTCTAAATTCCGATGTCAATAGATACTTTCTCAATTTACTAACAGAAACGTGCCGTAAAGGGTTAATTGTTCTAAGTTTGCCTTTTGAATTTTAAAGACTTAAAATTATAGGCAAATAAAGATATTATTATATTATATTACAAATAAAGATCCTATAATGAAATAACACCGATAACACTGGCGATAATTACTATTTACAATAATACACTTTTTATAAATCACCATTAATGGTAATTTATACAAAGTGTATTATTGTAATTAAAGGTTCTATACTCATAATATTCTGTTTTAATTTATGTGTTTACTTTTACAGGAAGCCATACAGGCAAATTCCAGTCGTGACGGCAACTGGTGAACCGAATATGTGTTACACCATCGAATCTTTGTGGGGAAAACCAGACGCAGAGCCTTCTATACATCCTAACACTTTCAGTAAGATCTTTTGCTCCCCTTTGATATTATTTATATAAGAGGATAAAACAAAACCTGGATTCCTGGCAGAATAGTCCTTAAAAGTGTGCGACCTTAAAAGTGCGGCCGCGCAGGGCCTCGCACCTGGACACAAAATATTTTTCCTTTTATTAAAAAGAAGATGGTATAATAGAGAATATTTAATATTAACTTATGATTATAACTAAAAAAAGATTGTGGTCATGAAATAAAATATAGCCTATGTTGGAAGAGGGACTTTCTGATAGAATATTTATTCTAAATTGGGCATGAGTACGCTGTGGTGTCCTCTTTGAGTTTTAATAAAACTATCATTCAAAACTTTGAAATGAAAGGCAAGTAAAATGTACTCACCCGTTTTATGAATTCTTCTTTAACGATGTATCCATTGAAATCCATCTGGACTATTATCCACTGGAATTCTGTAGCACAGAGCACAATATTTTGTATATCCTAGATTTGGATTCTTACTGCTTGAAGAAAGGCATATTTCATTATTAATTCTTTTCACACAAACACTAGGAACATTGAATCAAACGAAAAAAGACGTATTTATTATTTTATCGCGAGACAAAAACAGAGCATTACTGCTCTACTCAAAGAAAATTACATGACTACAAAGAAAATCAGAAAACGCACACGAAATCACATGAAAAAGCAAATAAAAAATAAAAATGTTAATTTAGAGTTTTTTGACAGTTCGGACAATACATAATGATTCTTTCCTCTGTAATCATTTTCCAAGGTCCCGTTAACAAACACTTAAGTTTATTTATGAAACAATTTAAACTGTCATTTGTTTCGCAACACCGGTAACAAGTAATCAAGTTTATTTATGAATCAATTTAAACTGTCATTTGTTTCGCAACACAGGAAATTAGTTCCGAATGATGAAATCGTCTATCATCTCCTCCTTAATTTCTGTAGTTGCATTATCACTTAAATGTAAGTTCTTCCTGTGAACTTCAAAAATAGTCTTTGGCAGGGGTTTTGTAAATAAGTCGGCTAGCATGACTTTTGTTGGGCAGTACACGAGGTTTATTATACCTTCTTGTTTCAAATGTTTTATAAGATGAAATCTTAGTTCTATGTGCTTTGTTTTACTTGAATGTTTTTCTAATTCTATCATTTTAATGGCCGATTGATTATCTTCATACAATGTTATTGGATATGTTTGTGAGAGATTAAGTTCGTTGAGTAGGTTCACCAGCCATTTAACTTGATTTGCTGCATTCGCTGCTGAGATGTACTCAGCTTCAGCTGAGGATAAGGCTATACAGGACTGTCTCTTAGTCGACCAAAGTATGGGGTTTCCACCTAACAAATATATATTACCACTGGTGGATTTCCTCGATTCTGTGTCTCCACCCCAGTCTGCGTCCGCATAAACTTCAAGTATAGGTTTTGACTTTTCATCAATAACTAAATTAAGGTTCTTTGTTGTCTTAAGGTATCTCATTACCCGCTTTACACTGTTCCAATCTTTCATTCTTGGCCTTTCGGTTCTTCGGCTCAAGATATTAACAGCTGCACATATATCAGGTCTGCTCACTGTGGCAAGATATAAGAGTGCTCCGATGGCTTGTCTGTATTGTGTGTTGTGTGGTAAGAGATTGTCGTCATCTTTAAAGTGTGTGTAATTTGTTTCCATGGGTGTACTACACGGTTTTGCTTCTTGTAGATTGAATTTATTAATTAACTCTTCGATTTTTGGGGTTTGGTTAATTAAGTAGTTTTTATTTACTTTTCGAATGTTCATGGATAAATAATTACTTATATCCCCTAAATTCTTTAGTTCATATTCTTTATTTAAGTTCTCGATTATTTCCTCTATGGCTTCGTCTTTTCCTACAATTAAAAGGTCATCGACGTACGTTATTATGTAGATTGTGTCATTTTTCCTTTTCTGTGTAAAAAGACATGTATCGATTTTACTTTGAATGAAATTCATGTTTTTTAGTGTTTCTGTTATTTTGTTATGCCACGCTCTCGCGGCTTGCTTAAGTCCGTAGATTGCTTTATTCAATTTACAGACTTTGTTTTCCTGATTTGGTTCAACGAATCCTTCCGGTTGCGTCATGTATATCTCCTCCTCAAGTTCCCCATGTAGGAACGCAGTGTTTATATCTATATGCTTAACATTCAAGTTTTGGTGCAACGCTGCCATCAATAATGCTCTTATCGTAGTGTACGACACGACCGGTGCGTAAGTTTCGTCATAATCCTCTCCGAACCTTTGAGTGTATCCTTTAGCTACTAAACGTGCTTTATATTTCTGAATTTTTCCGGTATTGTCACGCTTTAATTTATAAGTCCATTTACAACCAATTATTCTCTTATTCGGTGGAGGATCTACAATTGACCACGTTTTATTTTTCTTTAATGAATTCATTTCGCTCTCCATGGCTTCTATCCAATTCTGTTTTACCGGTGAATTTTCCA
Organism: Maratus speculifer; assembly: GCA_964019185.1. NCBI lineage: Eukaryota > Metazoa > Arthropoda > Arachnida > Araneae > Salticidae > Maratus > Maratus speculifer. The sequence goes on from OZ025296.1 coordinate 292,104,624, forward strand.
TAAATTTAATTTCCTTATAATCCTTTGGTTCATTAAGTTTTTCATCTTTAACCATGTATATTAGCCTATCAGGAGGTACGCCTTTATTTATTCTATCTGAACGCCTTGGTTCCGCCATTTGTTGTTGGGACGCGGATGGTGTTGTTTTGTTGTTTGAAATTTCTATTTCTACAAGATTTTCACAATTGCTTTTTTCACCCTCATCTTGTTTTGGTTGGTTTTCAGTCTTGTCGTTTACATATTTAAATTTATTTTCAAGAAATTTCACCGTTCTCGCGATTTTTATTTCATTTCCTCCTATATATATACGATATCCCTTAGATTGATTGTCGTATCACACAAAAATGCCTTCTACAGCTTTATTGTCTAATTTTTGTCTTTTGGCTTTATCAATGTAAGCGAAGGCTTTGCAGCCAAACACTTTAACATAGCTTAAGTTTGGCTGTCTTTCTGTCCATAATTCATATGGCGTTTTTGCATTTGCTTTTGTAGGTAGTCTATTTTGTAGGTGGTTTGCCGTACAGATTGCTTCCCCCCAGAACTTTAAAGGTAAATTTGATTCATTTAACATTGTCCTAGCCATCTCAACTAACGACCTATTTTTTCGTTCAGCCACCCCGTTCTGGCTCGCACAATATGGGACTGTGTGTTGATGTTTTATCCCATTTGACTTGAGATAATTCTCAATTTCATCCGATGTAAATTCCCCCCCGTTATCCGTTCTGATTTCTTTCGGTTTTTCACCAAACTTGTTGCTTATCAGCGCGACGAACTCTTTAAGTTTTTCATAGACTTCACTCTTTTTTGACAATAGATAGATTATCGTAAAACGTGAGTAATCATCGACGAAAGTCAAAAAATATGATTTCCCACCTATCGTGGGTGTTTGAAAAGATCCACAAACGTCCGAGTGAATGAGTTGAAGCCTTTTACTTGCTCTATACTGAGCAACTTTGGGATAGGGTTCATCAGTTAATTTCGCCTTAATACACGGTTCGCAATCTATATTATGTTTACAATTGTTTATTTGAATACCTCTCACTAACTCTCTTTGTGTAATTTCTTTAATCGATGTTAAATTTCTGTGTCCTAACCTCCTGTGCCATAGTTCTAAACAATTTTTATTGTTGCACGTTTGTGTTATGTTCGCGTGGTATTCGTTTGTTAATTGGACTTCATAGAGGTTATTTACTTTTCGTGCTTCTAAGCAAATTTCTCCATTAAGTTTGAAAATACACTTGTCATTTTTAAATACAATCTCACATCCGTTTTGAGTTGCTTTACTGACCGATAGTAAATTCGTTTCGATTTCGGGTACTAAAAGTACGTCTTTAAGCGTTATTTTATGGATTTTATTATCCGATGTCAGCGTATTTAAATTTACATCACCTGATCCATAAGCGATAAGTTTTTTTCCATTTGCGATAGTCACGTTTGTTTTTTCCCGCGATTTAATCTCTGTAAACATTGATTCGGAGGATGCTATGTGGCTTGAGCTACCGCTATCCACAATGAAAGTTTTATTTTCTATTCCCTGTGTTATAAAGGCATAATCTTTGTTTTCGCTTTCTCTCCATGTATTGTTTTTGCCTTCATAGCGATTAAACCTGTGGTTCGATTCCGATATTTGTTCATTCTTAAAATTGTTTTCGCCCTTTTGAAAAACAAGTGATGTTGAATAGTGTTTTTTACTGTATTTGTTGTGTTGATTTTGTTGTGTGGTGTGTGCTTTGTTTTTATTATGCCAACAATTGTGAGTGTTGTGGCTTTTCATCCGACAGTAGCTGCAAAATTTATTTTCTCTTTTTGTCGGGAACCTTTTCTGAGCTTTAAAAGCTCTCGCCGGGTTTTCAGAATTTTCGTAGTTTTCATTTCTACGATTAAACTCATCTATGAGTTTACTTTTTATATATGACGGAGTGAGTTGTTGTTCTTCTTTAGATTCGAGCGCAGTTATAAGATGATCATAGGACTGGGGTAGAGAGCACAGTAAAAGTGCTGAAATGTGATGATCGTTAATGACTTCGCCTATTGCTCCCAGTTTATCGACAAGTTCCATTATTTTTGTTATATGGTTCAGCATATTGCCAGATTCGGCTAATTTTATGCTGTATAATTTTCTCAAGAGGAAGAGTTTGCTAGTCAAATTTGACCTCTCGTGAATTTCTTTTAGAGCCTCCCAAGTTTGTCTCGCGGTTTGTAAATTTTTTACATGCGTAATCAGGGAATCATCAATAGTTAAATTTATGAGTGCTCTGGCCTTGCGGTCGTTTTTGGACCACCCATCGTTCAAAGGATTTGGTGGATCATCTGTTATCACATTAAATAATTCTTCTTTAGTTAACAGCATCTCGACCTTAAATTTCCAGGTCGAATAATTTGTTGCTGTTAGCTTTTCTATCGAATAATTGTCTCTAGAGGTTGCCATTGTTGCTATGTTTTTATTATTATTATTATTATTTTTTTTTATTTTTTTTTTTTTTTTACTGTATTAATATTTTTCAAATAGATATAATTTTTTTTAGTTCGGTCTCGTAATCTTGATAGAATATTTATTCTAAATTGGGCATGAGTACGCTGTGGTGTCCTCTTTGAGTTTTAATAAAACTATCATTCAAAACTTTGAAATGAAAGGCAAGTAAAATGTACTCACCCGTTTTATGAATTCTTCTTTAACGATGTATCCATTGAAATCCATCTGGACTATTATCCACTGGAATTCTGTAGCACAGAGCACAATATTTTGCATATCCTAGATTTGGATTCTTACTGCTTGAAGAAAGGCATATTTCATTATTAATTCTTTTCACACAAACACTAGGAACATTGAATCAAACGAAAAAAGACGTATTTATTATTTTATCGCGAGACAAAAACAGAGCATTACTGCTCTACTCAAAGAAAATTACATGACTACAAAGAAAATCAGAAAACGCACACGAAATCACATGAAAAAGCAAATAAAAAATAAAAATGTTAATTTAGAGTTTTTTGACAGTTCGGACAATACATAATGATTCTTTCCTCTGTAATCATTTTCCAAGGTCCCGTTAACAAGCACTTAAGTTTATTTATGAAACAATTTAAACTGTCATTTGTTTCGCAACACCGGTAACAAGTAATCAAGTTTATTTATGAATCAATTTAAACTGTCATTTGTTTCGCAACACAGGAAATTAGTTCCGAATGATGAAATCGTCTATCACTTTCACCATCAGTTTATGAACATTACTTTTGAAATTGGTTCAGTAGTTCCAGAAAATACCACTACAAACACATAAACAAATACTACTCCTTTATAATAGCTAGGAGATCGAACCTTGTCTCCCCGAGTCGCAGTATATAGATGAAAACCATTTTTTTTATCGATAGTATAGTAGATAAGATTATGTTAAAACTCTGAAAGAATGAGCCTCGCAAAATCCTTGCACCGGGCCTCGCTTTAAGCCGTCCTCCGTAAGGACAGCTTTGATTTCTTGATTACAAAATATAAGTAAAAACTGAAAACCATTTCTTAATAGTAATTTCTTTTATATATATACTAGCGGACCCTACAGACGTTGTCTTGGTACCGACTCCAAAAAATCAAATAAATGTACATAAATATAGTAATACGCATGATAAATACTACGCTCTTAATTTAATTTCTTATTGTAATTATGTAAGTAAAATATTTTCACTTTGCAGTAGTTCTTTCTTCGAGAACCGGAGCTTAAATCCGGCGCCTTAGACCGCTCGACCATTCCGTCCGCACCCTATTCAGCGAACTTATTCAATAGTTAGTGCGAAAAATCACTAACTATTAGTGTGGTATTTTATACTTTTACTTTTCAGGTAAAACGGTAGATGGCGCCCCTTGTCCATTCCATGGAATTATGTAAGGAACATAATGTATCTGAGTTCCAGATTAATTGTTCTGTGTTTACAATATGTGTATGTCGTGTGTAGTGAATCCTGTGTATTAAATATGTTTCGTCCTTAAGTTTCGTCCACCTCCAATCATTGAGTACTGTTTTATATCTTAAGTTAAGATGTTTAAAGATAGTACAATTGGCGACGTATGGATAAAACTTTGTACCGCAAAAATATTAAAAGAATAACGGCGCGCCAAATAGAAATGGCTCCTTCTTTCGTTTTTGAGTTCGACGACTATTCAAGGTAACAGCAGCTTTCCAGAATATATCAACAGCTATAAAACAAGGGGGTGGTAAGTACATTGAATTTTAAAGTACTTTTTTTTCTGTCTTATTGCATAAAAAATACGATGTTCTCATTTAAAGAATATGATGATAAAGTAGAAACATTTCAGGCTTATATTAAACGCCTGGAGCAGAATTTTATTCTGGATGAATTAAAAGAGGAAAAAAAAGTTGCGGCCCTTTTATCTTGCATGGGCCCTAAGCTTTATAATTTACTGAGTAATTTATGTTTCCCGAAACAATGTGAAACATTAAAATATTCTGAGATTGTTGACATATTGATAAAGCATCTAAGCCCCGCCCCCAACAAATTTATTGAAAGAATAAAATTTCGTAAGTGTTACCAAAATGAGTCGGAATCAGTTCAAGATTTTGCTGCTAGATTAAAGAAAAATACAACTTTTTGTTGTTTTACGGGTGATACATTAAATGAAAATTTATTGGAACAATTTTTACGCGGTTTGAAAAGCGAAAGCATTCAAAGTAAATTGATTACGCAAGTAGACGATTTAACTTTTGAGAAAGCAGTTGAGAAAGCTTTATCCTTACACAATGTAGATATTGAAATTTCTGAAATTAAAAATAAAAATTTCAGTATTAATAAAATTTCAAGTTCAAAGAATGTACACCCAAAGAAATTTTCTAACGACTGTCAAAAGTCAAATGTCAACAATCATGTAAATAATACAATTCCTGAAGCAAATAAAAGTAAATTAAAATGTTATAGATGCGGAAATACTTCCCATCTAGCCAATTCATGTAGATTTATTAATGCTACTTGTAAAATATGTAAGAAAAAAGGCCATATTGGAAAAGTATGTAGAAGTAAAACTTTCCAAAAACACATAAATTCAGTAGATACAGTAAATGTATTAACTATAAAAAATACAGGTGCAAATCCTATTAAATTATCTGTGTTAATTGAAAATAAAGCCAGAGCGGATATGGAATTGGACACCGGTTCGGGAATTTCTGCTGTTCCTTTAAAAAGATTTCGCAGAATTTTTCCTGATTATAAAATATTCCCCCCAGATGTTCAGTTAAAAACTGCAACTGGTGAAATTTTTAAACCTGTAGGTTATGTTGAAGTAAATGTTACTTATGAAAATAAAACAGAAAAGTTAAAATTATATTTGATAGAAGAAGATACTTTTCCATTATTATTTGGCCGGGATTGGGCCTCTGCATTCGATATTTTTCCGCATAATTTAAGATCTGTCTATGTTAATGAGACTGTAAATTATTCGGATAAATTGCAAAAATTGTTAAATGATTTTTCTGATTTATTTTCTGATAAAATAGGGGAAATTAAAGGGTTAAAGGCAGAGCTTTACCTTGAAAAGGATGCTACACCCATATTTTGTAAAGCTAGGACTGTTACTTATGCACTACGTGCTGCAGTCAATGGGGAATTACAAAGATTAGAAGATGCTGGTATAATTAAACCAGTTACAAATAGCAAGTGGGCAACCCCGATTGTTTCAGTGGTAAAATCTAATGGTAAAATACGCTTATGCGGAGACTTTAAAGTCACATTAAATAAATATCTGAAAGTAGAAAAATATCCCTTGCCTAAAATAGAAGATATGTTAGCTACTTTAAGTGGTGGTGTTCATTTTACAAAAATTGATTTGAATCAAGCATACCTCCAATTGCCCGTTGATGAGGAATCCCAGGAATTATTAACTATTAATACACCTAAAGGATTATTTCAGTTTCTTAAATTACCAATGGGTCTTAGTAGTTCTCCTGCTATATGGCAAAGAAAAATCGAACAAATTTTAAGTGGAATTGAGGGAATTACAATTTTTATTGATGATATAGGAATAACTGGGGAAACGGACGAAATTCATTTTCAAAGGTTAAAGCAAGTATTAGAAAGGTTGAGGAATTATAATATTCGGATAAATAAGGAAAAATCATTCTTCATGGCAGATGAAATTACTTATTGTGGGTATAAAGTGGATAAACATGGTATTCATAAAACACCAGATAAAATAGAAGCAATTGTAAATGCCCCTAAGCCAGAAAATGTTTCCCAGGTAAAAGCATTTCTTGGTCTTGTAACTTATTATGCAAAATTTGTACCGAATTTATCGACAATTGCACATCCTTTGAATAATTTGCTTAAAAAGAATGTGAAGTTTAACTGGTCTTACAAATGTGATCAAGCGTTTAAAAAAATAAAAAGAGAAATTACTTCGGACAGAGTGCTGACGCATTTCAATCCGAAATTACCTTTAATCTTAGCTACTGATGCTTCTCCATATGGTATCTCTGCAGTTCTTTCGCATGTGATGCCAGACAAGACTGAAAAGCCTATTGGATTTGTATCCAGAACCTTGAATAATGCCGAAAAACGGTATAGTCAAGTAGATAAGGAGGCATTAGCAATAATATTTGGTGTTAAGAAATTTTTTCAATATTTGTACGGTAACAGATTCACTTTGTTTACTGATAGTAAACCACTAGTTTCAATTTTTTCACCTTCTAAAAGTATTCCTGTTTTATCAGCTGCTAGAATGCAAAGATATGCCATATATTTACAAACGTTCCAGTATGATATTCGCTATAAGAAAACTACTGAACACGGTAATGTCGATGCACTCTCACGTCTTCCATTACGTAGTGAAGATTTACCCCACGAATATAATTCAAATGAGGGACTTGATGAATCGGAAATCATTCAAATAAATCAACTTTCTGTTTTACCTTTAAATGCTAAATCTATTGCTTCAGCTACAAAAACCGATCCTATTTTGCGACAAATTTTTCAGCATCTCATTTCTGGTTCAGAAATTCCTAAGAATTTACTTTTTGGCGGAAAACAAGAAGAATTTACTCTTCAGCATGGTTGTATTTTTAAAGGTTGTAGGGTAGTTATCCCAGAAATTCATCGACAACAGATATTAAAGAAATTACATTTTGGTCATTTTGGTATAGTGAAAATGAAATCTTTAGCCCATAGTTTTGTATGGTGGCCAGGAATAGACCATGATATTGAAGATATTGCAAGAAATTGCTCTATTTGTGTAAATTTGAAAAATAATCCTCCTAAAGTTGATACACATCATTGGGAATGGCCTACTGCTCCATGGCAGAGAATTCATATTGATTATTTTGGTCCTGTTAAGACGGTAAAATGCTTTTGTTAGTGGTTGATGCTTATAGTAAATGGCCAGAAGTATTTATAGTTCCTAGTACAACTTCAGAAAATACAATTATTTGTCTTTCTTCTCTCTTTGCACGATACGGTTTTCCTATTTCTTTGGTATCAGATAATGCTAAGCAGTTTACATCTGAAGAATTTGAAATATTCTTAAAAAGTCATGGTGTAAAACATAAGTTTAGTGCACCGTACCATCCATCTACAAATGGACAGGCTGAGAGATATGTGCAAACGGTCAAACGTGGATTAAAATCCTTAGCTTCGGAACCAGGTACTTTACAAATGAAGTTGAATAACTTTCTTTTGCAGTACAGGAAGATGCCACATGTTACAACGGGGGAAAGTCCTGCATCTTTATTTCTAAAGCGTCACATAAGAACAAACATAGATTTGATCGTGCCGAATGTTGCAAATTTTGTTCATGAAAAGCAAACTGCAAGGAAATCTAAAGTTAAAGTAAAAGAATTTGAAATCAACCAGAAAGTAGCGGTAAGAAATTATACGCCGGAAGCCAAATGGAAAATTGGTCGAATCGTAGCAAGAGAAGGGAAATTACATTACAGAGTTCAAGTTGGTTCAAATATTTGGAAAAGGCATGTGGATCAAATAGCTAATGTAGGGGAAGATATTTCTTTAACTACTGATCCAAATTCGGAAGAAAATGTTGCAGAAAGTTTTAGAAGTGAAAAGGCAAAGGTGAAGCAAGATGATTTTCTACCCTTACAGTCAAGTTTCACAGATCCGCAACCAGTTGACTCTCATGTTCCAGTGGCTCCAGATCCTACTCCAACTGACTTTCATGATCCTGATTCTTCGAGTTCTAATTCAACTAGCTCGGATAACATTCTCCCAAAACCGTCGGTTCCTACTAGTACTACAGTTGATGCTCCTGAACATGTAAAAACTAATTCTTCTTCTTCTCCACAGGTACTTAGAAGATCCGGAAGACATAGGAGAGCTCCTGACCGACTTCATTACTAAGTGGGGAAGAGCTGTGGTATTTTATACTTTTACTTTTCAGGTAAAACGGTAGATGGCGCCCCTTGTCCATTCCATGGAATTATGTAAGGAACATAATGTATCTGAGTTCCAGATTAATTGTTCTGTGTTTACAATATGTGTATGTCGTGTGTAGTGAATCCTGTGTATTAAATATGTTTCGTCCTTAAGTTTCGTCCACCTCCAATCATTGAGTACTGTTTTATATCTTAAGTTAAGATGTTTAAAGATAGTACAATTAGGCTTGAACAATTAGTTTTTGCCTAATTACTAAAAAAGTACGGAATCAATTTCGATGAAATCTGAATCTAAACCATTCTCGAATCCACTGGAACACACACAAAAAATTTCATTTAAATTGGTCCAGTCGTTTAAGAGGAGTTTAGTGACATACACACGCACAGAAGAGTGATGTATATAAGGATTTGCATTGCATACTTAAATTTAATTTTGAAATTGGTTTGGAAGGCACCCATTCCAAAAAATCAAATAAATGTACATAAATATAATAATACGCCGATAAATACTATGCTCTTAATTTAATTTCGTATTACAATTTTATAAGGAAATTATTTTTCACTTTGCAGTAGTTTTTGAAGTCGGTTCAATTTTTGGTAGAAAAGTTTATTTTTCTCTTTTTAGTTAAAAGTTAACGATTTTCTGAAGTCGGTTAATTAAAATTATAATACAGAAAAAAATATTGCAAATTATACACGTACGTCAGGAGTGGGGTTCAAACACACGATCTCTTTCTTTAAGAACCAGAGCTTAAATCTGGTGCCTTAGATCGCTCGGACATTCCGTTCGCACTCTATTCAGCGAACTTATTCAACACTTTTAATTAGCGAAAAATCATTAACTATTAGTTTTTGCCTAATTACTAAAAATGTACTGAATCAATTTCGATGAAATGTGAATCTAAACCATTCTCGAATCCACTGGAACACACACAAAAAATTTCATTTAAATTGGCCCAGTCGTTTAGGAGGAATTCAGTGACATACACACGCACAGAAGATTCATATATATAAAGATATATCTATATGTATACAATTAACATATTTTTTTAGAATGCTCATTAACAATGCCAAAAAATCATATGAAATATAGCAATAATGGATGAAAACAAAAATTTGAAACTTATAAAATGTGATACTTTTGTATTCGAATCTAGCCAAGTGTTAACAACCGAAAAAATCGCCTAAAATCACCATTTACAATCAGCTTTTTTATTGCTGATGAAAGTTTGAATTTAGTTATAAAATAAAAGCTGGAGACAAATGCTGAGTTATTTATTTATTTTATTTTAAGTACAAACGGGATTTTTTTTTTCGTATTTATATGTACGCGATTAGATTTAAAAAATAGTAATATTTGAAAATTATTTTAAAAACAACAAATAATGAGTAAGTAGCGATACAGTTTTCAGAGAAATTACTAGATAATTTTTTAAGAAAGTGCATTTTAAAGTATATTTTGTTCACTATTCGGCAATACAAAAATTGAAAGTGTGCGATATTTAGAAGTTAAAAGGGGGAAAAATGCAGTAAAAATAAAATTTAATCATCTGCTATTGCCATTGTCAAAATAACATCAATATTACACATGAATTCGCTTGTCCTTTATAATATAGAAAAGTCTAGTATTCGTCACAAATATTTCAAGACACCTCCATGACCATAAGGTGGCATTTTTGTTTCGTCACGTTATAATCCTAATTGTCAAATCCTTTCGTGGTTTCTCTGTGACGTTACCGTAATGGTTTCTGAGTCATTTATGACTGGTCACAAAATGGATCATATTGTCACACAATTCAGTTTTATATTAATACTAGCAGAAACGAAGAAAAACAGTCTTTTAGACTTCAAACTATATTTATTCTACGAATATTTCAGAAAAATCAGGAATAAAAAACTGTAACTAAACGCTTTCTCGCAAATAAGCAAACACCTCAATCTTACATCTTATAATCCAAAAACCGATAACACAAAGACCTAAGATATCGCGAGCACAAGAAACAAAAAACCTTTATTTTATGGAAGAGTAGAAAAAGAGGAATCTAATGATCCATGGCTGCCAGAAGTGAAATAGTGCATGAGAAAAAATTGGTACCACTAGTGATTCACTCGTATGTTTATCATCGTGTTTGTCGTACAATCAATGCTATGAAAACATGGAGGACTGGGAGTAGAAAAACACAATGATAAACCTACGAGTGAACCACAAGTGGTATTAATTTTTTCTCATGCACTAAGCTAAATGCACCAGTAGTGGGCCACTTAAAGACATTTATCTATTTATTATTAAAGTATTAGTCAATTTTAAAAATATATATATCTTTTAGCCTAGTCCTTACCTTTATGTATAAGAATAAACATTCACATTTTTAAAATATATTCTCTAGAAAAAATGAAAAATAAAAAATTTTACCTTCGTCTATGCTCCAGTAGTGGGCCATACTATTTTTCTGATGCTCCAGAAGTGGGCCACTCCATTCTTGAGTTTAATACATACTGTACAGAAGTTATTATTTTTTTTACATTTCTGCACTTAAATATACATAATAATGAAATCATATTTCGAAGTTTTGATAATTACGTAAAATTATTTTAGCTTCTCTAGTTTTTTTCGTATAGTCTGTAAAAACACCATTCCAGCTCAAAAACTATGAGAATATTGGAGTTGTCCCTTTGCTTGAGAACAGATAAGGGTTCCAGCCAATCAGCAATTAGTTTGTTATCTGACACGAGTACAAGAAAACTTGTTTTTCAACTTTGAAAACTGGTGGCCCACTATTGGTACGTGGCCCACTACTGGTACACTTATCCTATTTCACTTCCGGCAGCCATTGATCATTAGATTCCCCTATTTCTACTCTTCCATAAAATAAAGATTTTTTTTGTGCTTGATATCTTAAGTGTTTTTTCTGTCGGTTCTTGGACTATTACAGCTAAGTAGGTACCAACAAACAGCGTAATAAATAAAATCCACAAAAATAAATTACTTCTGAACTTCTCTGTTGAATCTAGATTCAGACACGCTCACGTAAGAACAGCTGAGCTGGGAATACCGCCCCCACCTTTTGAGAGCTCCCTAAATATTATCTTCTCCCCTAACTCGTCCTGAAATGTTGAATAGATGTCAATCCGAATCGCGGTAACATCAATAATCGGATTCCATTCATTTGACATTGCATAAGGCTGTGCAATGATGTTATAGCACTTCCCCCCATACTCGTGCGCCAGCTGACTGGTAGTTCTATTATCAGGTAATTTATTACATATACCAAAATCACAGACTCTAAAATTGATTGCAGAAAAGTGGCGCTTTTTCTAGGCTACTACGTTAACCCTTTCCGGTACAGTGTGCCCAGTCCCGGGATACCTAATTTTAATTCCAAACTTGGGAGCGGTACCAATTGTATTTTAATAAAATTTTACTTTTACAATGAAAGCTTAAATTAAGGTAATCTTAATTTCCATAAAAGTCATTTGTAAATTCCTGTGACATTCGATTATTTCTTATTTTACTAACAGAATTTATATTATTATGATTAAGGAATCTTGCTTGAAACCTTAATATCAATACATAGAATCAAAACCCAATAACGGCATTTTAACGTGTTTTTTTTCCCCCATTTTGAGTATTGAAAACCGAAATGCTCATTTTCTCTTAATACGACGTCATTTTCACCAAATTTCTTTTTCGTATACTCTTCCATTATATTGTCCTTGATTTTACTTCTGGTATTATTATATTTTGATCTCGCTCTTCTTTTGAATTTTAGCTCAGTTTACTGTAACTTTTAGGATTGCATATTTTCTTCAAAATTTGATTTAAATATTGTTTATTTATAAATGACTTTTCGCAAAACATTCAGCTGATAATAAGATACGAAAATGACAGATCAGACCGATGTTGATGAAGAAGATACAAAAAGGCTGGTTGTTGCTATAACAGATTTTTTACGAGATCAACTTATAATTCGAACTGATTTGATACCAGAAGATAGAGATAGTCTCCAAATCGCTATTGAATGTTTAGAAATGGCTTATGATCTAGAAGGCAGAGGATATATTCAGCACAGAAATTGCAGATCACTAATGGACATTTTCTGCCAGGTGACAAATCCTGTAAGCGTCAAGGATAAAATCCAAGCAGACTCTCACAAAGAGCTAGGCAATAACTTTATGAGGAGACGTATGTTTGAAAATGCTGAGTCCGAGTATACTAATGCGATTAATTTAGATAAATGGAATTCAATATATTACTGCAATCGTGCTGGTGCAAGGATTGAATTGAGAAATTATTTTAATGCAATTGCAGATTGTAGATACGCTCTGATGTTAAATCCTGATTATGCAAAAGCACACGCAAGAATGGGTCAAGCGTATGCTTTGCTACACAGACCTAGGGAAGCAGCGCGATGTTTTCGCCAAGCTTTAGAATTGGATCCAGAAAATGAGAGATACAGGAATAATCTTAGGGTTGCTGAAAGTGAAATTGAAAGACCTGATATAAGCCAATTCATTACAAGTTTGTTAGGTTCTTTATTCGGAGTCGGTTCTCAGAATGCTGAAGGCGGAGCTTCGAGAACGATGCCGCCTTCTTTTATGATTATTACAGAAAGTCATCCTCCTATTCCAGGTGGATCACCCCAAACTGATGAAAGTGCTCTAAACAGAGAAAGATCTCAAAATGCTGCGGTAAATCGAACTGGCACACAAGAAGATGAATCTTCGATAGCTTCTGCTAATGGCATAAATAATATTACTTTTCCACGCCCCTTTGGCGTTATTGATGAAGGATCTGAAGAACAACCTCTTCTTGAGGTTGATGCATCCGCCGAAGACGAAAATCGTGGCGAATTTGAGGGATTTACGATAGAGATTCCTATATTTGAGTTTGGCATTATTAGAGCAACACCATCTTCAGAAGCTGAAAGTAGTTTACAAGAAACAGAAGAAGTAGATAAAAAGACTGCTGAAATAACACATGATAACGTTCCAATTAAAGAAACTCCGTCTTCACACGAAACTGAAGCGAAACTAAATGTTAATCAATCAGAAAAAAGCCCATCTACAGGCGAGGCAAAAGATGCTGATGACAATGAAGATAAAAAACGCCAAAATGATTTCACATCTGAAAGTGATAAGAAGCAGAATAATATTCCAGATGAAGAAACTGTGTCTCCAGATAAGACTGGAGAGAAACCAAATGGTCAAGAAAATGCAGACGTAAAACAGAATAACTTCCAATACAAGATATTATCGGACTCGACAGTTGAACAAGACGCGGTTTTTCCTGATAGTACGCAGTTGTCGGATAAACAAAACAGTAATCAGTCAGAAAGAAGCCCTTCAGATGCAACTGCAGCTGAGGTAAAAGACACTGGAAACACTGAAGATGAAAAGATCCAAAATGCTTTAACATCTGACAAGGATAAAAAACAGAATGAGGAAAATAAAAAAACTCCACAAAATAGCGAATCAAATAAAGGCGAACCAAGTGAAAAGTCCTCTGAAGAAGATTTCGATTAAACAACAGATAGAAAAGTATCAGATGTTAATAATAAATGTTTTTTCAATGTAATCCTTTTCATGGAATTTATTAATTGAAAATTTTATAGCTGTAATTATCTTAATATTTAAAGCAATTAAATTTGCCAGTAGCTTTTACTAAATATTTGTTTCGTTTAATTAATCGAAGTGAAATTTGGCACAGGTATCATATACACTCTACTTTGGCGAGATTACAACAAAATGACGATTTTATGCGTCACATGGTAACCCGGCCATAGTTGTTTATTAATAAACCGTTTATTTATTTGGTACTACTAAGGTTACCCCGTCGACCAAAAAATTATCGCCAAACTATAAGATTAAATGCTAATAATGGATGATCGTGAATGTCAAATTCAATAACATTAAATACGATTCACGTGTTTAAAATGTCATTAAATGATTTTTATTTCGACTTTTTATTGGTATTTTTATTAATATCGTACTAATTATTTGTTTTTTCATTATTTAAAATAATAATTATGCCAATATGTATAATTTGGCTATTAGTTGGGCAATTTGTATAATTTGGCGAAATTGGTCGACGGGATAACAGAGTAGTACCATTTATTTTTATTTCTTATTTTAAAAGATATATATATATATATTTGATCGATAGTTATTAATATTTTTTTATTTACTATCATTTCCTTATTAAAACAATATAAAATAATTTAAAAATATGTATTTAACTGGTATTTGAAAAAGAACTTTTCGCCAAATTTGTATCAGGTAAAAATCGTGCCAACATGATGCGTATATGACATCTGCGCCTGAAATCTTAATAAGACAATTTATTTCTCTGTGTGTAATTTTGATTCTAATTGTGTGTGAAGAAAAAGTCCTGTAAAGTCCATTTTGTAACTTTTTTTTTTATAATGTTAAGAGGATACTGATAACACTACAATAGGGGTAAATCCATGCTTGCCTACTTGTAGTGACACTTTAGTTTAATCTTATAAATATATAATATTAAATATCTGTAAGATATTTACATAAAATTCGCTAAATAAAATCTGATTAACATAAAAGGTTCAGTCCTTAAATTTCTCCATTCTGCATTGAGTCGTTTCTCTCTCAGGAACATAGCATGACATATTGTGGAATAAATACGTCAGCCATTTTGTAATAGACCGGGAGACGGCAGCACAAGCAATAATTTCATCGAGTTCACGGATGAAAATCCAGGATTAATTGAATTTCGATCCGCATATCAAAACGCAATCAATCTGCCAAGTCATAATCTTGGTGGAAAACACCTAAAAACCCGATTTTAGCGGCTGACTCAGGTTTATCATTTTTTTTTTTTTTTTTTTTTTTTTTTCTGCTTCCAATGCTCAATATTTCCGTAATTTTGAGTGTAGGAAAGCACAATGGTAAACTTAAGAGGCAATCGCTAAAATCAGGTTTTTAGATGTTTCTCACTATTATATGAACAGGCAGACCGATTGCATTTTGATATGTGGATCAAATTCTAGATTTTCATCCGTGAAGTCGATGAGATGATTGTCTGTATTGCCGCCTCGCGGTCTATAAATAATTAATATGAAAAATATTGCATAATTTGAGGGACAAATTCTTAATTCATAAAATGGAAATAGTCTGTCTCGGGAAAATTTCTCAGTTTTTCTTTATTTTTCATTGCGAGTCATCCCCCTTTAAGTCTTAAATAAATAATTACTATTAAAGTTCACAAAATCATTTTTGAATATTGATAATAAACAACTAAATGATTTGTTCTTGCATTGTAGCTATTGAATTGCATATTCTTACTGAACCAGAAGAATACATAGTTTATACGGAACCAGTATTGATGCAAATAGCTATCCATGATGCCAGAAAATTGGTAAATCCATTCACAGAAGGATATTCGCTTAAAGGAGGTGTGCAATATGATGCCACAGTTACCATGGTAATTCATATTTTAATCACATTATTTTTAACTCTGTATATCAACGAACATTTATCTAAAGTCATAGAATAAAGAGAAATTAATAGAGTGGAAGCATAATGTCTGGGGCTGATGCCAAAAATATAACCCTAAAATCCGCTACATTAAGTTCAATTAAGCACCAACAAAACCACGTGCTTTGATACGCCTATTAATGTAAACTGGTTTAAACCCGTATTTCTTTGTTTTCTTTTTTTTAAACTGTTAAACTGTTATTTAACAGTTGATTAAAATTTCGTTAAAAAATGACTATTTGTGCAATTATTGGCTGTAACACACAATCGGAATGCATAAAATATACAAATAGATCAATCACAGGCAAAAATTATTTTATTATTTTATCATATGCCTTTGAAAGATCAATATAGAAGTGTCATTTAAGATTTTGCTTGAAAAATTAACATTCTTTCGTTAATGTCCTAAAATCGTCTGCACTCTAAAATCTAGATTTTAGATTAATATTTGTTATTTAAGTTTTCATGCATGATTTTAAAAGAATGTTTTTATCAATATATTTTATATATTGACATGCAATTATTAATATGTTGTTATGTCAAACATTTTCCCTCTACGTTATAAAGTATTAAAAAGTACTGAAAAAAAGGAAACTTTTAGTAATACAATTTTTAGACCAAATCAAATGTTTTCAATATTTTATTTAGTTTTATTTTGACATTCAATTATTTCTAATTTTCCAATTTCAATTATTTTAAAAGCAAACATTTATTTTAATAAAAAATATAATAGAACAAAGACCATTTTAAAAAGTTACTATTTCTTCTTAAAATATGCTGTGACGGTATACTCATGCTGGGTGTCATTTGTCACGTTATATGCAGACATACTCATTAATTTAGGTTAAAACAACACAGTTTATTAAAATGATAAGGGCTAAAGGAAAGTGGAGCCAGTCTATAATTTCACTCACTGAGAACACTATGAAAAGCTAAATCATACTCACAGGCGTCGGTCTAGCTTAGTCGGGGCACCGTCTAGCCCTTGACACTATTTCCTGGCTGATCTACAAAACAAATCTTAATTTCACAGCCCGTGGCTGTGGATATTTCTTTATTTCTCAAATAATCAAAACGGAACGATTCTAAACTTTCTTACCAAGGCCGAATCTTTAATCCACTATCTGAACTCCTTTTCGCTTTACTGGAGGCCGTAGCTATTCTCTAATCGTCAGCACCTTACTAAACAATCATCAACTTCGTTGTCCAATGGCGGAATACACACAGAGGCTGCTGGCTACTA
Source organism: Maratus speculifer (assembly GCA_964019185.1). Classification (NCBI taxonomy): domain Eukaryota; kingdom Metazoa; phylum Arthropoda; class Arachnida; order Araneae; family Salticidae; genus Maratus; species Maratus speculifer. The sequence continues at coordinate 292,121,760 of OZ025296.1, forward strand.
CCAGAAACACACAGACGCTGGCTGCTGGCTAAGGCCAGAAACACACCGACGCTGGCTAAGGCCAGAACACACACACCACAAACTCACACCCAAGCTTTTATACGCGACAAACTGAGATACTTCTCATTAACATAATACTAATAACCGCGAGCTAACTGCGGAATTCGAAAGAGCACACACACTCTAGAAAGTTAAAGTAAAAGAGAGGATAGATGTCACTTTTACGCCTACAAAATGTTAAATTATTGACGTCACGATCTCAGAAACACTAGAGTGCCTTTATGACTAAAGGTCACTCCCTCACAATGCTTCAGCTGTAATTCATTTCTTTCAATTCGTCTTATTAATACAAAATCCCTTCCATGTGCTTTTGTTTGGGACATTAAAATTTGAGCGATAAATGGTTTCCTATTGCAAATTTTTTTAAAGCTTACTTCACCTCCACCTATCTCATTCCTCCATGGTCTAAAGTGTTACAGTTTACCGTCAGTCGATCAGCCGATTTTCGTTTGAACTTTCAATACTACTCAGGTCAAATCCATAGAGTAAAGATCATGGAGGAAGAATATACTGGAGGTGAACTATAATGATTTGGGTGATGCCAAAAATGTAACCCTACATTAAGTCACATTAAGTCCAAACAAAACCACGTGCTTTGATTTGCCTATGAATTCAAACCGGTTAAAACCCGTATTTGATTGCTCTTGTTTTTTATCGTCGAATATTTTATTAGACAGCGCTTCACAGGTAAAAATTTCTTTGATTATTTAATTATATGTGTTAACATTTTTCTTGAAAAGATAACGTTATTTTGCTAATATCTGTAAATCGTTTGCAATCAGAAATCTGTATTTTAGATTAATATTTATTACTTATGTTTTCATACATGATTTTAAAAGAATGTTTTCATTATTATATTTTAAATATTATTTAAATGCAATTATTAATATGTAACAAAACAAATTTCTTTTTATATATTCATCTTGATTTTTTTTATCCCTGAATTATTTATTTAGAATAAATCTATTTGTAATATCGAAACCCTGTATTTATGCTTCATTTTTCGCATTTAAATACCATTAATCTTAAAATATGTGTAATTAATTTTCTAATAATTTTAAAAACATGATAAGAATCGAAATTTTTACTTCGTGAAAATCAGCTCATTTATTTTACAGCTCTCAAATTTTATTATGCTTTATATCTGTTGTTTTTAGGTGCTTTCGTAATTATGTAAATACGTAGCACCTATAGTCGTCGTTCAGTACGTCCGTCCGTCCATTCGCATATAACAACGCAAAAACTACCCAACCGAATCGTTTGAAGTTTAAAATACATAATTAATACATAATTTTGTCAAGTTATTTCAAATTTAAGATAGATCAATTACGCATAGATGAATTACAGGGACAATCAAAAGTATCCCGTTACATTACGGTCAAGGGGGGTTTCAAATGCATTTTAATCATTTGAAATTTAAAACAAATAATTATTACATAATTTTGTCGCGTCATTTTAAATTTTATAGAAATTGGATGCATAAATCAATTACAGGAACGATAAAAAATATTCCATGACATTACGGTCAATTGGAAAAAAAGTTTCAAATGCATTTTAATGGTGTTAAACTAATTCAAACATAATAAAACTGACATGAACCTATGAAGTATATACATACTAAAATATACATTCTGTAGAATCTGTGATGCAAAGAATATTTGTTTTTAAATTACAGGAGCACACAAAAATATTTCATTACATAAAGCTATACGGAGAAACATTGTTTGTGGGGCGTGTTTTAATTATATTAAACTATTTAGCATTTTATGAATATGATATACGTTGCTGAGGTGTAATAAAAATTACTTCCTGTATATTTACAGGAACACAAAGATTTCTACTACTATAATGTAACCGAAGTGCTGTCTACTATATCAGCAAGATCTGAATATTTTAAAAACTTCGTTATCGTACGAACGCACCTCATTTGTTACACTTTACGTGTAATTTCCAACTTGTTTATTAATTGTTTCTCAAAATTTTTTATTGATAATGCTGTTATTTTGTAGAAGTAAAATTTTTATAATTGTCAAAAATTGTTCTTATTAATGTAAAGCATGACTGTATGCTAACAATATTTGTTTTAAAACATGTTTTGGAATTTTTTAATAACGTTGTAAGTATTAAAATTAGCTCTGTTTCAGGCGAAATACTGTTTATGTGTCGGATTCGAATTCAAATATTAGCGGTTCAGATCGATAAAAAAACATTTATGTTGGATTTTGATTTGAATAGAATTTTCGTGTTCAGGTAAAATACACAAGCCGACCCATACAAGGATCTAGTCTCGCTGCAAATTTAACATACATTTTTATTTGTGCAGCTTTAAGCGTTGAGCAAATAAGCAAAATTATAATATCACTTTTTTTATAATGTTGCAATATTATAATTTTTCAACATTACAGTTTAAGCAACATTATATCATTTTAAACACTCTTACTTTCCTTTGCGTGAAATTTTATATCATCACGAAAAATATTGAAAAAGCCCGGTTTTAAACTTTATTGAGCTACACTCTTCACATTTTGAATATGCCTATACAGGGTGTTTCAAAGTTATGCATCAGAAATGTAAAGACAATTAGCGGGAACATTAATGAGCAGATTTGTAAAGGAATGTGGATGCGGAAATGTAGCGTTGAGGAGAATCAGTGAATAATTTATGTCTATTTCACTATAATTTAGTAACATATTTTGGCCGCTAAAAGCTCCCAACCATATATCATTATCCCCATAAACGGAATTCTTTTGTGTGGTTCTTTAAATAAATAATAAATGTTTAACAAACCCCATATTCTACAAAATGCTTGTTATACTGCCGTTTATAAATGCATATCAATTTCTTTATGTTTTAAATGGTCTAACGTCATTGAAATGAACTTTAAACGATTTTTCCCATTGACCATAATGTAACAGAATACTTTAGACTGTCTATGCAAATGAACTATAAATTCTACACATTTCCTTTTCAATAGCGATCACGGTATAGTACACGTCAATAACATATAAAAAATGCTATGAGCATCAGAGTTTATTTACAAGAGTTAGAACTCGGCCACACAAACCGGAGTCATAAACATTTTTCATCTACGTTACAAAGTATTAACCAGTAAAAAAAAAAAAAAAAAAAAAAAAAAAAAAAATCCCGCGTTAAGCATAGATTATAAAACACTATCGAAATTTCCTTAATTCTTTAACAAAACTTCGTTATTCAGGGAAATAGGTGTTACTGCCCATAACCAAATATGTATTCCAATACTTCTGAATGGCTCTGTATTTGATTTGTCGGTTGATATATATACTATATCATGGAGAAATTTAGTTTAGCAAAAAAATGCCTAGCTGGATGAAATTTTTCTTTTGGCAGTTTATACGAATAGATGTAAAACATACTTCAATACTTTTGTTCAGCCCTGCAGTTTACCTAGTATCTTTATTACACGAAAGTATTTTGCTAAAATTAATTATATAAAATAAAAATAAAAAATGTTAATCAAATAACAATACTCTTTAAACTATTTAAATCATATTTCCAGAAATTATCATCCTTAAACAAACCTGTATCCAGTTCTTTGCGTGACCCTGTATATCATTTAATCTATATTCTACAAACATTTCACGATAAACTAAATGCGAATCGACGTAAAAATGCAAAACTTTTTTAAAAACAAACCTTTAAGTAAATTACACTCACATTCAGTAACTTTTCCGAGTTCTTTTGAATAACCCTGTATATCTTAATTGTGTTTCTATTATAGCATTTATGCACACCATATAATGTGAATACATTTAGTGACACTTAAAAGCGCATATCATAATTAAAAATGCCTTTCATCCATGGAACAGTTACCATGCGTAATATACAGTACTTCGAATAGAAAATGCTTTTTGAAGTCTTTTGTGTGTTCCTGTAAATGCTATGCACTTCGTATTATGCCTGAAATAATTCATATTAAGTCCCAGCGACGTATATCAATTTGATTACACATGATACGGTTTACCATCGTTAAAATATGTCGCAAACAATTTCCTCCTTTATTATCATGTATTAGAATTATTTTGTGTGGCCCTGTAAATGAATATCTATTCTTTTAGCTGCATATTTTAGTGTGCTTTTCGTAGATGCAAATGTGAATACGTTTGTCCGGCCGCAACATCTTTAAAATTAATTTGAAACGTTTTTCCCCATTGGCCCTAATATAATCGAAAACTTTTGACTGTCCCTGTAAATGAACTAATTGTGGTAGAAACTTCATTTTTAATAGGGTTTGTGCTTGTGTAAACTTCAATACATGGTAAAATTTCTTTGCATTCCGAGTATATTTACGAGAGCTAGAGCGCGGACAGACGGACAGACAAAACGAATCCATAAACATTTTTCAATTTTGTTGAAAAGTGTTAATAAAAATTCCTGTAAAAAGAAAACTTTTAATAATACAATTTTAGTTCGTATCAAACTTTTCAATTTCTTATTTAATTTTAATTTGAAATTTAATAATAATAATGACATTTAATAATAATAATAATAATAATTTCCCAATTTCAATTATTTTAAAAGTAAACATTTCTTTTAATAAATAATAATAGAACAAAGACCATTTTAAAAATTTCCTATTTCTTCTTAAAAAATGCTCCAGCTGTAATTCATTTCTTTGAATTCGTCTTATTAATACAAAATCCCTTCCTTTTTTGGAAGCTTTCCAATTTTCCACGTGCTTTTGTTTGGTACACTAAAATTTGAGCGATAAATGGATTCACATCGCAAACCTTTTTTAAGGCTTAGTTCTCCTCCACCTATCTTCTTCCTCCATGAGTAAAGATAAATTAACAGAATGGAAGTATAATGTCTCAGAGTGATGCCAAAAATGTATCCCTAAAATCAGCGACATTAAGTCCAATTAAGCACCAACAAAACCATGTGCTTTGACACGCTTATCAATTTAAACCGGTTTAAACCCGTATTTCTTGGTTTTGTTTTTTGCTGTCGAAATTGTTACTGAATAGAGGATTAAAATTTCGTTAAAAAATGATAATTTGGGCCATTATAGTCTGTGTAACATACGATCTGAAAATATAGAAGGAACTAATCTATCGCTTCACAGATAAGAATTGTTTGATTATTATATCATATATGTTTTAAATATCAAAACAGAAAATTCTTTTAAGATTTTGCTTGAAGAGATAGCATTCTTCTCTTAAAATCGTTTGCACTTGAAATCTAGAGTTTAAATCAATACTTATTACTCGAGTTTTCATACATGATTTTAAAAGAATGTTTTCATCATTCTATTTTTAATATTTATTTACATGCAATTATTAATATGTTGTTAAAAAGAAATAAAGATGTTTTAGTAAACTAGCAGCGATTGTTTTAGGCAAAATGGAAATCAATTTAGAAATTTCATTCCATAAAAGAAATTCTTTGAAATGAAATTAGTTGCAATTAGTTGAATTATTTATATGTATTGTTATTTGCAAACAAAATAAGTTCATCTACGTTATAAAATATTAAAAATTACTGTAAAGAAACAAACTTTTAGTAAGACAATTTTTAGTTCGTATCAAATGTTTTCAATATCTTAATTTTAATTTGGCATTTAATTATTGCTAATTTTTCAATTTCAGTTATTTTAAAAGCAAACATTATTTTAGTAAATAAGAATAGAAAAAAGACCATTTAAAAAATTTAAAATTTCTTCTTAAGATGTAATTCATTTCTTTCAATTCGTCTTGTTAATACAAAATCTCTTCCATGTGTTTTTGTTTGGGACATTAATATTTGAGCGATAAATGATTTCATATTGCAAACCTTTCTTGAGGCTTACTTCACCTCCACCTATCTCATTCCTCCATGGGTCAAATCAAAAGTTTCATAAATAAATTACGGACACCCCTCCCTCTTGAATTAGTTAGTGATGCAATTTTCCATCTCGAATATTAGCTTGTTTTCGAAGAAAACTGAGAAAAGCTGAAAAAGATTCGAATTGTGTCCGAGAATTCAGAAAAATTCGCCACTGTGGAGGTGGAAATGTACGAGCGTTCTGAGTTTAGTAGTCACTTCTTTGTTTGAAAGTGTATATACAGTACCACTCCGGCGTAAGTCTACTAATACCCTAAGAGAGAATTTTTCGAGCTACACTGTTAAAAATTTGACCCTTTTGCTGCATCGTCACTCCCCCTCTTTTATAGAATATCGCTATTTTGACCCACGAGAATGCTCCATAATACGGTGAAGTAATCGTTTTCTATAAAACTCGTGGAGTGACGATGCAGCAAAAGGGTAAAATTTTTTAACAATGTACATTACAACAACAACAAAATATTCTTTAAATTTATGTTAACTTAGAAAGTATCCCCTCCCCTTCCACAAAGCCAATGGCAAAAAAAAAAAAAAAAAAAAAAAAAAAAAAAAAAAAAAAAAAAATACATTGGCTGTGATATTAATAGATTGGAAAACCCAAGGAAATTTAAAAGGGTTCATTTACTACTTGTACCAATAAAACAGATTTCTTTGAATGACTGCGGCGAGAAAGAAAAGTTACAAATATTGCCAATTTTTTTTTTTTTTTTTTTTTTTTTTTTTTTTTTTGTGTATGTGTTCGAAAGTATGTTTGCTGGTATGTTACGATTTTGTTGGGATGTTACGATGCAAACGCTGCGCCAGAAATTACCGATTGGTACCACTAAATATTTAAAGTATTTCTCGTCCTATTTGATGATGAAACTTCTGAGGTTTAATAAAGCAGAGAATATTACTATTAACCTTCAGTGGTTAAAATCAGCCATTTTTGGCACAGCGCTTGCATCCCTGCAATTTGGACAAATGAACTATCGCAAATTTCATATAATCTCTTTCATTTAATATTTAAGATGATAGCATGAAATTAAAAAGTCAGATGCAAGATATAAAAATGTTAAACAGTACGTGTATTCAATTTTATTGAGCTACTGTATATTTTCTTCATATAACATGTGTTTGTGCACCATTCTGCATAGTATAACATTATATATATATATATATATTTCAGACAGAAAAGAAATTATTGCCTCCGCCATATGACACAAACTGCACAGATTATTTAAAATTGTGGAAAGAAAACAATGGAACAGGCCCCCTCAATGACTTAGTAAGATCATTTTATTATTATTATTTTTTTTAAAAATATTTTTATTTATTTCAAAATTCATCGCACTGATACAGTACTCGTATTTGATTATAAGTATTTTAGAAAATTTTACAGTAGCACGCATATTGCTTTAAATATGCGATCATGCCTGAATTATGTTAGGGCCTTTTGTCAAGGTTACTCTATAGTCTAAGTAAAATCTAATTTCGGAGAGAAGATGAAGCCATAAAAGGATATGAAAAAAGGCAATGATGTTCATATAATCTGCAACTTTCATCATGCACTCTACAAAAACTAGTATGGGCTTTTATATGAGCCTCCCTCAACAAATAATATCTCTTCCCCAGATTATGCACAACTCAGTTTACAGGAGGGAAAGAACTGTTGGCTTTGCATTCTCTGGCACGATCATCGACATGAAGAATTTCAACTAAGAACTTGAAAGTGACTCCTCTTCAATCCAGTTCATGCTTAGAGATTCGAAAACTGTCTCTCTTAAAAGAATAAATATAAATAATTCCCAAGCCAATTGAAACTAGGAAAAGAAAAAAAAAATGATCCAAATGCTCTTTTCTACCGGTATAATTGTTTAAGGCGCGAAAAAGTGAAAAACTGAAAGGGGTACTTACGTATTAACGTCACCGCAGCAGAAGTTGCGCTAATGCGCCAATAAAAAAAATTATCTTGTTGTTCGTACTCGCACGAAGTTATCTTTTGGATTCCTTTTTGCCTTGTTGTTTGCTGGTTTTTGACTCACAAACTCATTTCATACATAAAATACATTTAATTTTCATGCTGATTTTTCCGTACATAAATAGTTGAGAGAATGTGGGGCAGTGCTAAATAGAGGAACAAGAGACATAGGGGGACAGCGTGAAATCACTTGGAGTCTCATTTATCAGATTTCATATGGCGACAGCATCAGATGAAAGAAAATAGAGACTATTTTGGATCTATGTTAAATTATATTTGACCCATTTTCCACCGAAATCCGATTAACTACTTTGTTTTTAAATAAAGTGCTTTGAATTTTGAAAATATTTTGATTTTAAATAAAGTATTTTATTTTACAATTTGTCTCATAAATATTAGGTGTAGATTGGCGGTATTTAAAAACAGCCAAATTTGTAGCTGCGGTGGTGTTAATACGTAAGTACCCTGAAAGGAATGAATAACGTTAACTTTGAGGTCGAACAAACTAAAAGTCGAAAACAAAATCCTTGCTTTCCCGGTGTCGGTGTTATTTATAACTGCCGATTATATGCACGAGGGATATACCATGCTCTCTTGGGCGCAGAAAGTATAATGAAAGCATTGAGAATAGCAACCAAGATGGTTCCACTGATGCAGGAAAGTAAATAAAAATAAAGGAAAAAACGATATTATTATTAAAATCACTTAATTATTATAAAATTATTTAATTCTAAAATATGGAATACTCTAATGTTTGACATTCCTATTTTTCTTCATATGTGTATTAATATATATAATGACGACTCTAGAAACCATATGTGAAGTATATTTGAATTGAAGCTTGTGTTTACTAATAAATAAAAGAGAAAGAATGTTGTCCACTTGTTTCGTTGGTTAGAATTTCTATCTACCCTCACCCCTCCTCCAAGTGACAAACGAAACTTTATTACTGTCGAATGCATTGTGCAACAAAAAGCTATTATAAAATACTTTTAAATAGTGACTATTTCTTTTCAGTGTTATTTGATATAAAGTGATATTTTACTGACTTCTGTTCGTTTAAAACAATATAGTATGCGAAAAATAAATATAACCAGTTTTGTATATTATTACAATCAAAATAAATAAATTCCAAAAATCAAAACATTTGAATACTTTATAACGATATTATTATTCGGTGGGGAGGGGGGGGGTCGAGGGATGATGACGTATGATGTTGAAAGGGGGAAGGGGGAGTTCTAAACTAACCAAAAATTTGATGACGTTTCATTGCACAGCCCCTAACGAACATGATTCACAAACCGATATTTTAATATTCCGTCCAGCCCTTAAATGTCATTTTCACCTTATCATGTACATGTACATGACTGAATGTAAAACGGTTTGTCAAAAGGTATCGTTTGACCAGAGCATAATTATAAACAAATATTTAAGGCGATGAAAGTAATTTGCAATATTGTATTGATTGAAAATATATTTAGATGGAAAATGTAAAACAGTTCGAAATAGTATAGTGATAGATACACTTTTAATTCAACTTTTCTTGCGGTCATCAGTTTTGATGATGATAAACTTATTAAAATAAAACAGATAATTTGAATTTATTAGTGCGTTGAAATTAGTAAGTTTCAATTTTACATTTTCAATACCCTTAGATGATTGCATAGAAAAAGAAAATAATGTTACTCAAATGCGAGAATAGCACAAAAAGAGTTTAAAAAGCGTAAAAGGAAAAAATCCAAAAAGAATAGAAATTATCCCCCCCCCCCCACACACACACACACACATTAAAAAAAAATCCGGAAAACTACGTATATTTGCAGATTTTTATATAAACTAAACAACTGATTTTATGTGCGTGTGACATCAAAAATTGCTTCTTTTTTTTTTCTTTAGAATTAAGAATAAATAACGTTTGAAATTTCCAATTTAAACATCGTTTAATGTTTTTTCTCTATTTCCACAGATGTGTGTAGAGTACTGCAAACTGAATACACTTCTAGAAAGAGGAGAATGCATCGACAGAAACGTACACTACCCTCACATGGAAGAACTCTGCAGAAGAGGTTTGTTACATCAATATCATACTAAATTTTGCTTACCCAGAAATGTAAAATGATTCATGATAAAAGGCACTTTCTCCCCCAACGATAAGAGTATTCCCGACCCACCTACCCGCACAAAAAAGGACAATGATCATTACTCTAATTCTGAAAGTCGCAGAGAAAATCTGTTTGCTTCGTGTTTATAATTTTTGCAAACCTGTTATCATGAAATTTTCTCGAGGGGGTTCTTTTACATACTCAAATTGTATCAAATTTTGAAAATTTATTTAAAAAAATACCTCAATTCGTGTCAAGGACCAAATGAATCTGAAGTTTGATGGAAATCCATGCATTAGTTATTGAGAGTGAGCTGTAGCATAAATCGTAAAAAAAAAAAAAAAAAAAAAAAAAAAAATGCAGCATAGCAGCGCCACCTGTTGAGCGATTTACATTAAAATCTAACCAGCATCTATCTATATCATGGTCTATCTGAATATAATTTTTTATAAAATTACGTGTATTAGTTCTTAAGATTGATCGCAAAAATCTTGAAAAACGCAGCCTAGCAACGCTACCTGTTGTGCAGTTTTACACCAAAAAGTAAACAGCATCAATTCATGTCAAGGACTAACTGAATCTAAAGTTTGATAGAAATCCATGCATAAGGTTGCGGAGATGGAGCTGTTGCTTAAGTCGTAAAAATGCAGCTTAGCTGTGCCATTTGTTGAGCGATTTACACCAAAAACTAATCAGCATCAATCTATATCAAGGACTACCTGAATAAAATTTGTTGTTAAATTCCTTTGCATTAGTTCTTGAGATAGAGCTATTGCAAAAATCGTAAAAAAAATGCAGTATAGCAGCGTCAACTGTTGAGCGAGTTACACCAAAATCTAATGAGCATCAATTCATATTTCTATCAAACTTCACATTCGTGAAGTTTGATAGAAATCCGTGCTTTAGTTATTGAGATATAGCTGTTGCGTAAATCGTAAAAAATGCTGCATGGCAGCACCACCTATAAATAGATTTACAAAAAAAAAAAAAAAAAAAAAAACTAATTAGCCTCAATTTATAGTAAGGACTACTTGAATGTATTTTTTTTTAATTCAGTGCATTAGTTCTTGAGATAGAGCGCCCACAAAATTTATGTCACATACAGACAGACGAGCAAAATAATACTCACAAACGTTTTGTAAAAACATGTTTTCGAGTTTTGTCACCTCTAAAATGTGTAAATCACTCAAAAACCGGATTTCGAAAATATTTTCACTAATCCAACCCATTATTCTTGTAAAAATAGAAGAAAATAAGAATGGTCCATCTGTGTGATATCGAGCTTCCCCTACTTTAAAATCTTAAGTGGGCCTGGTGATATTAAGTCAGACATCATGAGTTTAACTAGTGACCTCTTACTTGGTTAGAAATTCTCTACGTTTCTATATGTCTAGATTACTATTGCAAGCAAATAGAATAAATCTGTGGCTTCCGTTAATAACCAGGTAAGGCACATTTTTGAAAAAAATGAGATAATTGGTAAAATGAGCTTTAAAAGAGTACTTTCATCTGCCATAGTACTGAAAAATGAAAATCGAATACTTCCCGTCAATAGGCAACTATAAATTTTCATTTAAATATTGAAAAAACAGTAATAATCGGGTAAGTGCATAAAGTAACGGTAATAATAACCAGATAAGATTTCTAGTTATTTCTTTAAATCGTCCATAATTCTGTGCTTCCGTTAATAACAAGGTAAGGCACATTTTTAATATTTTGAGTAATTGACGCTTAAAGTTTTCAAAGATGACTTTTTTTATCATTACTTTTATAAAATAGATTAGAACTTAATAATTTTCTCTGCATTCAATTAGGATATAAGAACCTCCTTTTTTCGCCAAAATAGTTATATAGAAATGGTTTTTATTAATTATTATAATTATTAATTATTATTAGTTTTTATTAATTATTATATTTGAATGACACCTTTTGAAAATTTTAAACGTTAATTACTCAAAATATTAACCTTTTAAACGCCACACTATGATCGAAAGGTAACAAACTATTTATTGGTAAAAATCCTATTAAAACTCAAACATAAGCACTGTGAGTAACTTTTTTTTCTCAAAAAAAATTTTTGTGTATGATTTCTAACATGTTTCAGAAATGGAACATTGGCGGGAAACACTTAGTTTTTTCACATGTTTTCATAAAATTTGGTTAGCGACATTTAAATTAAAAACTTTATTTCTGTGCACATTTTTTTCATGATTATAGGTAATGTATAAGCATTTGTGAATAATGAAACAGGTTAAGCAAGTAAATAGCCGGGCTTCGCCCACCTAGCCTTCGTTTGACTTAGGATTCCAATAAGTGAACCAGCAAAAATGCTCCAGAAGCCTTACGAAGCTTTTAAAAAAAGCTTTCCCACTTACTTAAAAAAAATTATTACATATATGATGGACAGTAATTACTATATGAAAGCGGTTTCATAATTATTTATCAAAGTTAAAAAAAAGAAATATGTACAAAAACGATACATGAAAATAATAACAATAATAAATACTGCTTCATAATTATTTATCAAAGTTAAAAAAAAGAAATATGTACAAAAACGATACATGAAAATAATAACAATAATAAAAATGTCTGTACTCCAATTCACAGCAAAATAATCAAATAAATAAAAATCTTAAAAATATAAAAGATAAAAAAAAAAGTACCAAAAACTTTTAAAATATATATTGTCTTTAATTTTTGTGTCCTACATTTGATCTATTATCGATAGTAGTTAGGAAAGCATTTCGCATGTAGTCTTTTTTCGCATTCAGAGCATTTTTTACAGTGTTCTTTTGGCAAACAGCACAACGTTCTTGTGTTAATGGCATGATAGTTTAATTGACAAATGCTAATGCATTCTTCTTCAAAATCATCTGATAATTCATAAAAAAATTCTTGTGCCTCTTCTACAGTTCGAATCGGATTTGAAAGAGACAACTCATCTGTCAGACGTATCTTAGCTAATTGAAGAAATTCATAGAGTAAAATGAAATAATAAATAAATCCTTATCACGCTATTTTCCAAAGTCACCTCTTACATTTTAGCTTATTTGAGTCATAAACAATGTCCAACTATCAACAAACAGGCATGTTTACCCCGTCAGTTGTCAGTAATCCACTTCAGATCCACTTCAGGAGAACGAGTGTATGAGAGAGACAGAGGGGGGGGGGGGGGTCAAAAGAAAGTATATCAAAGTAATTAACATTTTTTGTTGACACTTACTAAACCACCTGGTATTCGGAATCTTTTTATCAATAGTTACATGTGTTGCAATCAAAGAACTAAACCATGTTAAAATATATACCTTTACACGCCAATGTTCCATTTTTGGAACATGAGAATTTCTTATCCAGAAGAAACAATATAAATTCATCTTTTTTTAAAAAACTTGTGTTCTAGTAATAAAATGACTATTTTTACTTGATCAAACTTAGTTATAAAAATATTTGCTCAATTTTGAATTTTATAAGAATTTTTGAATTTTGCCCAACGAAAAGTCTAAAAAAAAGGCCTAAATTACGATTTTTTCCCTCAGACATGGTTAATTGTATCAATGAAATACCTACGGCAAAAAAATTAATCCATACTTTCTTTACAAATACTAATTTTTACAAAACAATACGAATAAAAATATATTTTTTGCAGAATTTTAAAGTTGATGTTCCATTTATGGAACATTGGCGTGTAAAAGGTTAAAAATGTACTTTACCTGGTTAATACCGGAAGCCACAGAAATCATACTGTGTTCGATTTGCCTAATAGGTTAATTTTGAGTCGCCTCTCAAATGACCCTCACTTTTGCAATATTCTTACACTTCCGGTTCAGGAGAACAGAAGTTCGAAAATATCGAATATATAGAGGTTAGTGACTATATAAAAATGAAACATGTTTTACAACCTTGATTTATATACATTTAATATTTTTGTATTTAAATTTTATTAACACTCTCAATTAATCTTTATTTCAAACGCTAAGTGTTTGAAATAGATAGATATATAATTCAGAAACATTATTTTAATTACGTTATGTGTTTACATTTTTTACTGCTTAATGGGGGGGGGGGGGTCGAAAATTTCATATTGTGTCAATATATATTCATATTGTTCAATATCAACAGGTGTTACAACAACGACAAGTGACATAATTGAAAATTGCACCAAAAGTTGTGGAAATCCGTGCAGGTAACTATTAAATAAAGCTTTATCCATTTAGCATGTACAGTGCCGCGCGAAAGAGGAGCGGTCGCCCCGGGCGCGGAAACTTAGGGGGCGCCACATTTATACTACCAACGTCATTTTTGGCTGGTCACAAGAAAAAGTTGGGAAAGGGGGCGCCAAATTGGAACTGTGACCAGGAGCGGTTTTCTCTTCGCACGCCCCTGAGCATGTATTTATCTGTATTATAAAGGCCAAACGTATCTGTGCGTAACGCATACGTCATTTTGTGAATGGTAACACTTTCAAATTTTAAATGAAATTTCGGTATTGCAATTTTTGCTACTACAATTTCTGACTTCTGCATATCGCACATTTTCAATTCTTACACCATCGTGTAGGGAAAAAATATACTTTTAAATGAAATTTGTTTGAAAGCTGTATCTTAATTTGTTTTTGAAATATTATTTTTTTTTGTAGTTTTTAATACCGCTTTTGCAATTGTGGCAACAGGAGTACTGCATTTCTATTAAAAGCAGAGGAAAAAAGAGAAGAAATTGATTACTGTATCTTTATGTTGCCATTTTCTCATTAAAAGGGAAAAAATTGAAATTTAAATATCTTCTGTTATAAAACCCGGTGAATTTTGATTTCATTTACAAAATTTGATTTACACGTAAAAGGATATCAACAGTTTAATATCTGTTTCAGCGAATAGCCAATGAGACTTTAAGTTTTGAATCAAAATGATCAAATTAAAATGCCAATTTTTTCTGAAAAGGTGAATACAGATACGAAATGTGCATTTGTAAATTTTGATATGATGAAAATGATGCCGGGTTTAGATTTCACGAGAAAAAATTCTATGATTGAGTCTATGTTGAATAAATTTTGCCTTTTTTTTCATTTTGGAATACTAATATAAGAAATAAGTACCTAAATTGATAACTTTATCATAATAACATTATTATTTTGGTACTACTTGGTTATCCTGTCGACCAATTTCGCCAAATTATACAAATCGCCAAACTAATAGCTAAATTATGCATGTTGACATATTTTTTATTTTTATTTTAAATAACTAAGAAACAAATAATTAGTAGAATATTAATAAAAATACAAATATAAAGTGAAAATAAAAATCACTTAATAACGTTTTAAACATGTGTATCGTATTTAATGTCATTTAATGTGACATTCATTAAAAGCCATTATTGGCTTTTAATCTTATAGTTTGGCGGTAATTTTTTGGTCGACGGGATGACCAAGTAGTACCATTATTTTTTACTGCTTACATGTACGATTAAAGTTTAATTTTAACAATTTCTTCATCAGGGTTTATATAGAAATAGTATTTTGTTAATTTGACTTTAAATATCGTTTGTTTAAGAGTTAGACTTACCAATATAAAATGCATTTTTTACCATAACTAATTTTGTAGGTTTATTATAAATCAATGAAACAGTTCCTTTTTAAACATTTTCTTTCGTCGAAATTCGACGGGTTCTACCTTGTATTTAATAAAAAAGACAAAGCACTTTTAGCTCACAGGCTATCAAACAGTAAGAACTAATATGCCCGATGGTTCTGTATGTACGTAATGCGAAAAATTTTGATAGTAATATCCGATTTGCTTCAAATCTGTTTTCTAGGTACATTCTGATAAAGCTATTCTCTGATTAGTTTGGAGGATTCATTGGTTAGGTATAAAGGGGTAAAAGGGCTAATCACTCCCCCCCCCCCGTTAATTTAAACAAATGGCTTTTCATGCAAAATTATTCTATTTGCATTATATTTTATATACAGGTTTCTTCTGATAAGGAGCTTGCCTGATTAAATTTTGAGATTCATTAGTTAAGTATGTAGGGGGAAAGGAAGGAGTCCGTCCTTAATTTAGATAAATGGGTTTTTCAAGTAGAATTATTCAATTTGTTCAAATTTGGTATATCGGTTTATTATAGTAAGGAGTTTCCTTGATTAGATTTGAAAATTCATTGCTTAAGTAGAAAGGGGGGATAGGGGTTTAGTGTTCCACTAATTTAGAAAAATGAGTTCCTGAAACAGGCTTATTCGATTTGCGTAAAATTTGATATACAGGTTTATTCCAATATGGCACTTTCTTAATTAGGATCGGAGGTTCATTGGTTAAGTATAAAAGGGGGAAATTCCTCCCTAATTTAGAAAAACCGGTTTTTCAAGCAGAATTATCTGATTTGCTTTATTTTTTTCTAGGTTCATTCTGATAAAGAGCTTCCCTGATTAGATTTGGAGGTTCATTGGTTAAGTAAAAAGGGGATCACTCCACCTTAATTTAATGAAATGGGTTTTTCATACAGAATTATCCGATATTTCGTATTCAGGTTTATTTTAATAAAACGCTTTCTTGATTAGATTTGGATGTTTGGTGGTTAAATAAAAACGGGGAGCGAGCTAATCCCTCTTAATTTATTTTTTCAGGGGGATCATTATTCTTTGAAATAAGATTATAATGTACAGTTAGTGTAAATAGCCTGAGAACTCAATGCTATCAGTTTAACTGGGAACTTTTCTATTTATATTTTATCTGGTTCAAATATAAGAATGTAGAAATTTAAGGAGTTCTTTATAAGACATTTCTATAAGGGTGATTCTATGATAAGAGGTAATTTGTACGGCAATCCGTTTAAAACAGATTTTTTATTCTATATGTTGCTATTTTTTGCAATGAATCGCATCATCTTAATATACTTTATTAAATAACATCACGATTGAATCCCTAATTAAAACACATTTTTCTGAAATTTCTTACAAAGTCTATAAAAGTCTCTCCCCTGGCATGTCCCCTTGCCGGTTTCAATTTAACTTTCAAACAATACATATATTTTTTCCGTCAGATGCTTAGCTAAAGTATGTTTAATTGGAATTTAAGTAATTATACTTACGTATTATAAAATAAAAAATAAAATAATTTTGTTAATTTCAAATAATTTTTAAAATTAACTTTTGTTCCGCTTTTTTTTTTTTTTTTTTTTTTTTTTGTGTATCTACCCTGTCAAATTTCGTTCCGCTGAAACAAATATAAATTCAAGGATGGCTATATCGGAAGTAGCGCTTAAGGACATCTATCGTCTTGAAGTTAGCAATACTTAACGCGCAAGCCATTTAAGCATCGCAATTTTCAGTTGTTGCGACGCGACCGTGCGGTGTAGTTGTTTCGCACGGTGATCGTGTATCTCCCCTGGTAAGTCATAAAACTTATAATATTCATTTAATTCAATTGCATTTACTGCCCTAATTAAACAATACGTTAATAATTAAAGTGAAATACACGATTAACCCAAAAACTAATTCAGTCAGTTAAAAAAATTGAATTTACATGAAAATGTCTCTCCCCTGCCGTATTTCCCCTGGCGAGATAACTGCCAGGGGAGCGAGTCACTGACCAGAAAAAGTTATAAAATATGTATAAAGTGACTTGCCCTTATATGAAAAAGAAATAAACAGGATAAAAATCATAATTTAAATGTTTTTGATCAAACTCAAACTTTTCTTTTTGGCTGTATCCTCTATGTTTTTGAACCTCTTATCGTAGAATCACCCATAAACATCCAGTAGAACAATGGGAATTTTTAGCGTTGCAATCTTTCACACTATTTGTTGGTGTGCTTTTAATTAACTGGAATTTTTTTGAAAATCACATAACATATTTTAAAGAAATGGCAGTGTTCTATGACCAATATATCAAAGAATTTCGAATGATACTTCGTCGTGTGTTTTGTATGTGAATAGAAAAATAAGTGCTAATATCAGAAATAAAATATTACGGTTTTTTTTTTTTTTTCGAAAGTTTTTTATTTAATAGAAGAAGGTGTTATCAGGTAATCTATTATGTACATACATGGTCTGTGCATTAAGTAATGAGAATGAATTTTCCACGTCGAGCAGAAGACCGAATGGACGGCGGTTGCAGGCGATACGTGCGGTACTGGTCTGTCAACTACAGATTCTAGCAAGTGCCAGTTGGCTTTGAGCCTGTGCAGTGCGCGGATCACTCATAAAACAGACACGTGTTTGAACGTGGCGTTAGGTTTTCAGAATGAAGCAAACTGTTAATCAGCGATATGCAGGGTTGTAATGGGGGGTATACTCCGTACACCTTCTGTTTTTTTTTTTAAAGGAATACCGTATACCCCCTGTTACTCAAGAAAGCTATAGTATACACACTCTAGGGTATACCCCTTGCCTTTAGTGTATGCCCTCTGCTTAGAGCGTATATCCCCTGTTGTCTTTGCGATTCCGATATGCCATAAAATTTTGTATAAAACTAAACAAATTGGGTACTGAGCATAATTGCCAACCTTCCGATTTTTTTTTTCATACCAATATTTTTATCAAGAAATACTTGCTTTATATAATAGCACAATTTACGCAATTGAATAAAGCGAACATTTTTGGAAGATTTTGCTGGTGTCAAAAAAATTGGAAGGTTGGCAACAATGCTACTGAAAGACTTTTCTTGTTATAAGAACCCTACGGGAAAGGTTCTTTGTCCAAATCCCAAATGTTTGATGTTACAAAGCCTTCAAAGAGAGAAGACAGGACATCGCGCGATGACGAACAACGCATTGGACATCCATCAAGTTCTCGAATTTCAGACAATGTGGCTAAAATGTAAATGCTTTTGGTCTCTGGTCATCAGATGAGTGTTCAAATGATTGTGGAGGCGTTGGGACATAAAAAATCTATTGAGCATCAAATTGTTCCGGAAGAATTTCGAAAGCGGAAAATTTGTGGCAAGCTAATTTTCCAAATTGATCCAGTTCCTGGCAAAACACATCGTCGCCACGCTTCTTGCATGGGTGCAAGAAGTCTATACAAGCCAAGACTGAAAACTTTTTTGATTATAAGAAATCACTTAATGGAAATGGGTTAGATGATTTCTAGGTCTTGCATTATGGTTTAAAATTATCTTTTATAATTAGAGAAAAAGGTTAAAAGGTTTTTAGTGTAAAATTATTGTTATTTTCACATATGAAGCAAAATTTACTATAAATCAAAAATCTTTCCAAGACTGAAATCAGTCCTGAGACTGAAGGTCTTGTACCCATGGCTTCTTGAGCCACCGTACAATCTCAATTTTTCATTGCTTGACCGTTTTCTATTCCTTCAGTTAACATCCAGCTAAAGAGGTCGTTGTTTTGACAATTTAAATAGCATGTGAAAAAACGTAACGGACTTTATGTTCCAGTTTAATACTTTTCAGGCTGTTATAAATGGGTGGCAGAATTGTTCAAAACGGTATATTGATACATAAGGAGGCTATTTTGAAGAATAACAAGTGTTTGTGTAAAATTATCTTCAAATGAATTAATTTTATAGAATGAGTCTCATTACTTAACCCTTTGCAGCGCAGTGGTTTCATATAGATATACCACTTAATTTTAATTTCCAAACGTCACATTGGCAACGGAATTTTGTTTAAAA
The DNA here is from genome assembly GCA_964019185.1 of Maratus speculifer. NCBI lineage: Eukaryota > Metazoa > Arthropoda > Arachnida > Araneae > Salticidae > Maratus > Maratus speculifer. The sequence goes on from OZ025296.1 coordinate 292,141,360, forward strand.
AAATTACGGTTTATTGAATGCGTGAAATATAGCGTTTTCTTATTTAGAAATAAAGTTGTTTTCAAATTCCGGTGTCAGTCATTAATTTCAACACTTAAGCAATGAATTTACCCTGCGCCGCAAAGGGTTAATGGACAGATCATGCAATATGATAAAGCTAAAATAATAAGATTTCAAATGTCTTGAAGATTATGAGACATCATTTATTAATATTTTAAAAACTGCATTTAATAATTTAAAAAATATTAACAATTTGTTAATATTCAGAAATCAAAAATTTTCGAAAAAAGTGTAGTACTACCAGTTAACAATCTAAAGATATACTACCAAAAACATAATAATAATAAAAATTTCAACGAAAAGCTTTTAATCAAATTTTCTCAGACTTTATCTTTTGTTACATATTTTCTATCAATCGGGTTTTCTATTATCAAAAGCCAATGTAGTTCTTAGGAGTCGATTTTGATAATTTCTTGTTATTTATTTAATTATGCAAACGCATAGCAGAATAGTAGAATAACATAGTAGAATAACAGCATAGCCGGTAAAATGATATGATTTTTAGTAAATGGTATAATATTACATTTCTTTAAACCAATTTAATTCTAATAATTTTAGATATTCATAAAAATTCTGAAAACTGAAATGTAATTTCGATTATGGTTATTTTAATTTAAGATATCTTGAAATTATATTCATGTATTTCTATTACAAGAAATAATTATCTAATGTTAAATAGAAAATTCTTTGAAGTTTGTGTCATGTATATTTTATTGCAAATACTGTTTCTTTCTATTGTAATACACTTTTTCCATAAAAATATTGTCATTTCTAGTGATTATTCGTATGAAGTCAGATATGAAGCGGTAAATAATTATGACCATATAGTAAGTATCTCCGCAATTTATATGTTGTACATATATTTTATCTTTGTATCACTATAATTTTTTTTAATGTTTTACTGATAAATTTGATATATCTTAATGATGCTGAAACAAGTTATCGATTATAAGTTATTAATGCGATCATATGCATAGGCAATTTTATTAAATAACGTGGATAAATAGTCTATTTCCTAATAATAATTAAAAAATCCCTTCATTGTAAATTTTGGTACATTCTATGACAATAAATAAATAAAATATTGTTATATAATAAGTTTAATATATGTAAAATATAGTGTAATTATATATCTGGCGTTTTCTGCAATTTATTGTACTGAGTTGATTCAGATACAGAACAAATGCTATAATCTTTAAGGTTAGCTGGGTGAATTAGATCCACCAGTTTCGTCCAGGATAGCTCAGAGGTAGAGCATTGACGCAGCTTTAACAAAAAAAAAAAAAAAAAAAAAAAAAAAAAAAAAAAAAAAATCACTGGTTCGAGCATTTTTTGCTCAGTTGAAAATTTTACATCTCATATGATTTATTTACCAATTAGAATAATTATGTTTAAATTAATCTAGAATAACTTGATTAATCTTACCTTGTGAGGAAACAGTCACCTAATCATGAATTACTCTTCTTTTATTTTTTATTGCCCCGTGTGACATTTCCATTTTTCCACAAATCGTGCCAGCATTAATGTGTAATCTTAGGCCCATCAATATTGAACCAATCTGCATCAGCCTAAAGTTGTGCGTTAAGCGGCTACTTCAGTCAAATGAAAAGACCCGTTCGCTAATGCTAATCTTAATCTTATAGAAGAAATTTATAAAGAAATCTCGGTTGCATTCCAATATATATATATATGTATGTAGAATTATTAGATAATACTATTTGTTTTATTTTATTTATTTATTTATTGGCATTGAATGGCTGAGATTGATCTGAATGCAGGCCGTTTTTTATTTTTTAGATTTTGGTCGCAGATATTTTTTTATGAGGGTGCTTTCGTTTTCCATACCGGTTCCGAAAATGAAAGCGTCCTCATAAAATATATCTATTAACAAAACCAAAAAACGGCCTTCATAAAGATCAATCTCAACTATCCAATGTGAAAAAAAAAGAAAAAAAAATTAAAATATTAAAATGCAACCGAGATATCTTTATAAATTTCTTCCATAGGATTAGTATCAGCGAATTGGTCTTTTCATTTGAATGAAGTAACCTCTTAATACTGGCATGATTTGTGGGGGATTTTAAATGTCGCTTGGAGGTATCAAATTAAAGGAGTATCAGTCATAGTTTAGAATGTTGCGACAGCTCAATCAATTATTGTCTCTCCCCCCCCCCCCCAAAAAAAAAGTTAAATTTCAACATCTATGTTTGAGAAGGAAAAAGTATTGGCATATAGTTGCAGGTAAACTTAGTTTTCAAGCAAGACAATTCATCGGGCTCGGGCATAAAAGCTTAGAAAAAGTGATTCTGGAGTATTGGTATATGGTTGCACGTAAACTTAATTTTCAAGCAAGATAATTCATCGGGCCGGGCATAAAAGCTCAGAAAAAGTGATTCTGAAGTATTGGCATATAGTTGCAGGTAAACTTAGTTTTCAAGCAAGATAATTCATATGGCCGGGGCATAAAAGCTCAGAAAAAATTATTCTAAAGTGAAAATGATAACAATAACAATTTTTGAAGGACCACATCTCAATCATACGATTTGAATATTATAAAAAATGAAAAGAGTGCAATGGAAGCTTTTTTTTATGTAAAGGGGAAGCAATAGTCATGCAGCACAAACCTTGAGGAAGCTATTCAGCATTCAGGATCCCTCGGAACTTGTATCTGCATTATAATTATCAAAATTTGTTTCAAACATATCAAATCATATAACTAATAGCATAAGTACAAAACAAAGGTTTTTGTTAAAGTTTTATCCCTAAATTATAAGCGGTGGCAGATGTAAATTTTCCATTTTTCATTTTTGGGTGAAAAAAGCCCGGGCCAGGATTCGAACCAGGGATGTATTGGCTGAAGCCGCCAATGCTCTTCCAACTGAGCCATCCCGGACACGAACACTGGAGGACTATTTCACCCAATTAACTTCAACGATTACTTTATCTGGTCTGATACTCTGGATCAGCTCAACAGAATAAATCGAAGGTCAATATATGGAACTGCAGAAAATCGCTGCATACGAAATTACATTAGATTAATTACTGATTTTAAAATTTTAAATTACTGATTGAATAATCGTGTTTAAAATTAATCTAATTATAAGCGGTGTTTTTATTTCATATATATTTATACAAATATACTATTATTCCACCTGGCGTTGCCCGGGACTATAGATGTTTTCAAACAAATTGCGAATATTTAAAATCTCCACTCATACTAAAATAGAAAATATAAATAAATAAATAAAATTTTATCTGAAGAATATTTTTAAACTAAAACCATGTTTTGGAAGGATAAAAAAATATAGTCGTTGATTTTAGCTGTCTGTACCACAAAAATAATGCAATAATTGAATTATTTTAAAATCCCTTCCTTCAATGAGACCTACTCGATGCAAAATCTTCTGAGCACGCATGCGATGTGTGCTGCACATCTGAGCAAATCCTAAGAAAACATAAAAAGAGTAATTACCTAATTTACTACTTTTTTTGGTTGTTGCCATGGATGGATTTTGAAGATCGATTGTAAATCAATTAGGAAAAACAAAATCATCAAAACAGGAAAAATTAACAAATGCGTGTCCAATTTGTTGCTAGAATTCAGCCGTTAAATCTCATATTTACCGCCTGGTCGCATTGGCTGGCTGCTTCGTAGCCGAAAATTTGTGGCGAGCTGCAAATAGCCTCTAACCTGACTGCTTCATTGCCATGGATTGGTGGAAAGCTGTAAATATTCTCTTACCCAGTAAGTTTTAATTAAAATAAAATCTAAATTGAAATTTAAAAATCCGGCTGTGAAGTGCACTTTCCAGTGTTAGCATCCACACATGACAAAAATTTCAGAGACTTGAATTAGGAAAAAATAATCCTGGATTAGGATTATTTTTTAAGTTTGAAAATGTGATCTTCTCATCGTCTAAATTTGTTACTTTTTATGAAAAAAAAAATCAGGCAAAATATTAATGCATTTGAACAATATTTAGAGGTAGCTCAATGAGGAGAAAGTTTCTAATGTATAGGCAATGATAAATTCATGCATCCTATGCTGTGTCAAAGAAAAAAATTCCATCTTTAAAAACATATTTAAAGAATAAAATATATTTAACAAAGAATCTATTTGCCGACAAAAAATGTTTGAGAAATCTAAAAAATACGAAAAAATATATAAAAAAAGTTTCAAAACAACACTAATTTTGTCATTCTTTGAGTTGGAAAATTTAATTTGACTGGAAAATAAAAGATTTGGCGATTGCTCGTATTAGTTTTTGAGAATTGTGTTTCTAAACTACTGATTGTTCAACATCTGCAACAGGAGAAACTCTGGCAGAAGCTACACTTTAAACCATTCAAGATTTGGAATAGCAGATAATATTCGAGCAATGTGTTTCGACATCACCAGCTCAAACACTGATTATAATTCTGCTGCATATGTCTTTATGGAGTAAAAAAGAAAAAAGAAAAAGCTTTTGTCACATAGTTACAGGCATCACATTATGAAATTGATAATTATTGTTTTAAATAATATTGGAGTTTCGTTGATAAAGACAAGTACCCTAAAATGGGGGTGAATAGGAACAGCGGGGTGAATAGGAACGAAACGTCCCAATCATACAAATAGATTCATTATAAATGTATGTGATGATATTTTTAGTTGCCAATTTTTTTATAAGAAGGTTATAACATTAAGAGTTGGAAAATTCAGTTTTGACATGTTTGCACAACTACTGGGGTATATAAAAAAACTTCAAGTGGATCCTCAAAAACCTCATTTTTGAAACGTCTTCAAAACTTTGTATGTAACTGCAGTGTTTTTCGTATTCTGAACCTGAGAGAGAGGATTTTTAATTAATGATAGTCCTGTAAACGATATTCTGTATTAAATTCTACTTATTTCTAAACTACATAATGAAAAAATGAAAAATGGCTTATAACATCAGAGGTTTAAAATTTAAGGGGTGAATCGGAACACGTTTTCTCTCATGGTTTATTTTTCTATATAGTAATACTTTTATGTAATACCTGAAAACATATGTAGGAAAATGTATTGTAACAATATTTTGTTTGTTCTAATTACTTGAAGAGTTTAAAGGTGCTAAGAAATTACTTAGTTAAACAAAAAAGTCAACGCCTAATCCAACAGACATGGAACACACAATAAAAAAATTTAAAAATAGCAAATTAGCTAGAAAAACTGAACAGAATTATTCTCTGACATCCACAACATTACACAAACATCTCAAAATGAAAAACTAATTAAAAAGAGAGGGATGCAAACAGTACTAAGGGCTGGGGATGAGGGCGCATTAGTAGATCGTGTTAATACATGCAGTGATTGGGGCTACGCAACAGATTTACTTATTCAATGACTACTAGTAAAGGATAACACATAACAGGGCTAAATTTGCATTAAATTCTACATTTCCAATTCGAATATAATTTCTTAAAATAAATTTTAATTTTTCTTGTTTTAAAAGTTGTTTCCTAATTTTTAAATAGGCATATCTTTACTTCTATATAAAATAAAGGCTTGGTTTTACAGTAACTACGTGTTCCTATTCCTCCCTTATCATTATTACCTGTTTTTATCAACCCTATTAAAGTTTGAATCGGAATAAATAAAGATTATAGCATTTGTTCCGATTCACCCCTATCTGCGAGGTGAATCGGAACACCATTAAAAATCTAAATAATATATATATAAACAGTAAAAATGTCTCGTTTTTGCTTAAAAAGTAAAGAACAAAACAAGACCGAAGTTTCTAGTAGAAAAATTAAAAAATCACTTGTTGCTTTTTTTTAACGTTAAAGCTGAAAAGTGCTCTGATTCACCCCATTTTACAGTACAAACCATTAGGCCCGCCACACACTATAGAGACATGTGTCAAAAATCGTGCAACATGACGCAGTCAAACCGGTTTTTTCTTTGTTATCAGGGTGAAACTGTCGCATGTCGCACGTTTTTTCATTCAACGTTTCACAGGCGTGTGGCGGCCCTTAAATTCTTTTGATGGTGTCGCAAATCTAGTAGATGGTAAATTGCAAGAGATTATCAACTATGCAAAGAAGTGTGTAGAAGAACAAAGATAAACAAATCTAAGAGCTGATTATAAAAAATTCTTAGGAATTGTGATTATTTTTCTTTGTCCCAGGAATTGAATTAGATTTATGTCACCAGATGCAATGTATTGCATCCCTGCTACATGTCCATAATGGTATACTGTCTCAAAATTTTGATGTTCAATGCTTAATTTAATTCACTTCAAAAGAGGAAGAAGGTGTGCATGATGTATATGTTTTCACAGTCTGTGCATACTTGAAAACTTGGATCTCTGTACACCAAACTTCATGTGCCTCTTATAATGACCTGTTGTAAAAATTCCTACTTAAATACTCATTAATACATTCAACTATTTACAAGTCATCATCCACTAAATTAGCTTAGCACTTGTAGTATTTGCCAGAAGCAATTGTTGATTTAGCTTTTTTTGAAAGACGTGTAAGTTAGCCGAATAAGTGCTGTTAAAAATATATGGTTATTGCGTTACAGAATGAAGCTAAAAAACATGCTTTCTGAAAAACATGCTCAAAATCATTCCAAGCGAGTTACTGTTGTTTTTTATTCATACAAGAATAAAAAGATAAAATATTTTGTCACTGCCAAGACAATGATATTGTTCCAAATGTTAGAATTTCCAGTTGGATATTTTGCAGTTGATCCTGTTTTGTGGGAGACAAAAGAGAATTATTAACAGGTTAAAAATATTATAAAATCCCTACAAGTAATTAATGACCACGACGAACATGCTTTTACACTTTTTCAGGAATAAAATGGATTGAAAATTCATAATGAAATGCAACTGCAATATCTACTACAAGTTGTTGAAGATCACTGTAAAATATATCCTAATAGCAAGAAAAAGACTATCCCAATTTGTACAAAGGCAATAAAATTTTAACGGAAAATCAAAAACTAATAATTTGTATAGTAAATTAAGTAAATTGTTACAATTAAACATAAAAAAATGTAAATACACATTTGTAATATGTATAGTTAACATTCTTAATTTTTTCTATTTTTATGAATTTCGAGTCAATTGAACTACTTTTAAATGTTAAATTTATTGCTCAAACTTTTTATGTAATGTTTTTGTGCCAAAAGGAACAAAATAAAAGGGTGAGACTTGTAAAAAAAAAAAAAAATAATATAAAAAATCATGGTTTTAAACTCCACTGAGGTCCTGGGTTTTATAATTTCGGCATTATCTACAGTCAGGCAGGCAGGCAGACAGACATCTATTTTACATATATACCTATGATATTATTATTAGCCAAAAGGGCTCTGCCCCTATGAGCTATGCTCACTAACTTCCGTCCAGATTTCTCATACTCTAAACACTGGCTAATTTACTCTGTTTTACAAAATATTATAATAAAAATATTTTTATTACGAAAAAAATTATCACGACCAGTAGCAAATCTCTGCAATTATTAATTTCCTTTTGACTGGTTATTTTTCGGCCGCCAAGCAGGCCAGCACAACTAACAAGCAAATGGGGTAGCTGCCCAAGGTCTTGCACAACTGAGGTTTCCTTGGAGATCTCTAATCTCTTTATACAAATTGAAATAATGTTTCCTCGGTATAAAATAAAAATATTTTTATTATAGATATGTTTTTGTGAGAAGAAAGTGCGTAAACTTTATTCCTTACACGCAAAGTTGATATAATTGTAAGGGGAATGTATAGATTTGATGTTCCTGAAAGTAAAATGAATGTAAAAAAAATGATAAATAAAGGGTGCAGCAAGACATTTCGAAATAAAAAAATAATTATGTATAATACATGTGAAAGTAGTGGTACTTCTTATGCATTTTATTATGTATATTATATTAGTACAGTAAGTCAAGGTATTCCGAACTATTCAGGACCGAACACTGTTCGGTTTAGGAGGATTTCATTAATATAATCAATGGATTGATTTGTTAAAATACAGAAATTATGTGCAGGGACATCTGCTAGTGTCAGCTGTATACAGCATTAATGGCAATAGTGAACAAGTTCTATTATTTTTAATAACTTAAATTCACTATTCATACATAACAGACTCTTCAAATAAAAACTAACTGTAAGTATCATAGCAATAAACATGCTCTTTCTGCACACTTTTTTCTGAGTCAAGGATGACATAAAGCAAGTTATTTAGTCGATTTAGTGTCCTTCGTCAGAAAAAAATCTCTGATTTTATTTTTTAAATGTGCAAATTAGTTATTTTTTGTGTTCAGCAATGATTAAATACGATTCTACAGAATTGTATAAATGGAGCCGGCATGTATTGTTATAAGTAATAAGCTTTCATTCCAGTTTGGTTTCAGGCGTTTCCATCAAGCTTAGGATGTATATATGTCTGTATTTAACTTCTTTATATAACAATAAATGTACGTTTTTTCATGGATGTCTTTCTAATGTTTCCTATTTCTAAATTAAAATAATCAATATTGTTTCTGAACTGTGTTCAAAATAGGTAGATTTTCGGAATAACAAGACTCTACTGTATATTATTCTATAATACATAAAATTTAAAAATAAATTTCATTAGTCTAATCAGTATTGCAATATATGTAATGAGCCCTACTAACTGCTTTGCCAGTCCTGCTTCCAAGATTGCATATCTATGGATATCGCAACAACTAGTAGCTGTTTTTGTGTCTAATTAAAAAAAGCCAATTGCATATTTGAAAATCAGTTTGAATAAAGCTGATCATCTTAAATATTTTGATATATTTAAGTTAAAATGTTACCTACTCTATGATAATTCTAGACTATTAGAATGTCTAGAAAAAATGTTAATTTTTTTTTTTTTTTTTTTTTTTTTTTTTTTTTTTTCAGAAGCTACAAGAAAATTGTTATTCGAATAAATGTTGTAAATGTGAAAAAATTTAAATATGAAATATACTTTAATAATATACTTTTTTTCGTGCGTCAAAATACAATATACGATCCTACAAAATTTGTGCATATGTCTATGAATATTTTTTTGTACAATAATACAAATGCATACAATGCATTCAAGTTAAAATACAGAAATGTTCATGCAATTTCATTATGCTAACAAGTTGGAAATTGAACGTCAAGAATAGCAAATGAGGTGCATTTTTACTATAACCAAGTTTTAAAAACATTTAGATCTTGATGTAATTGTATACAGAAGAATAGTTGAAATCTTTTGTGTGTCCCTGTAAACACCATTTGATTTCTATTATACAAGAAGTAACTTATAGTAAACTTAAGAAACTCATATCAAATTCACAAAATCTGAAGTAGATTATTATAATTAAAAGGCGCCCCAAGCAATTTTTCACTTCCATACCATTAAACAATGGAATATTTTTGTGTGGCCCTGTAAATTAATAACAAATATTCCTTGCATCACATATTGTATAGAATGTATATTTTAGTATATACTTCACAGATGCATATCAATTTTATTATGTTCAAAAGAGTATAATAGCTTTAAAATGCACTTGAAACTTTCTTCCCATTGGCTATAATGTAAAGCAATACTTTTGATTGTTCATGTAATTAAACTATACATCTGATTTTCATAAAATTTGAACTGACTTGACAAAATCATACAATTACATAATTTAAATTTCAAATGATCCGGTTAAGTAGTTTTTGCTCTGTTATATTCAGGCAGACAAATTGAACGACGACTATAGGTGCTACGTATTTATATAATTACGAAAACATCTTAAAAACAGATGATAAATGATAAGTTAGTTGTACAAAATACTGGATATTTAATTTTGAATAGATCAATGTCAGAATTCTTTGATGATCTGACATTGCTTTAAGGCTTCTTTTTAAAACTTGTAACAAATACTTATATAGTCACTGTTCAATTGATTCTTCAATGTTACTTTAAAAAAATAATAAACAATTATTGCTAAAACTTAAAAGCAAAAAATGCAGAATTAAATTGAAATATATTTCATTTTATTCTTGCATTATTTGATACATATTTTCTTTTTCAGTGCAAAGACGAATGGTGCAGGTAATTAGTTTTCTTGATCTCTAAATTACTAATTAATCATTTAATATTTTGTATGTTAAATATACTTACATAGAAAAACCAGGAAGGACTTTGTAAAGTCAGAAAAATGTGTAAAGCTGAATAACTATACATTCTAATCTTGCAAACAAAAAGTTTATTTTTAGTCAAATATCAGGACTTTATGTACTGTTCAGAAAATAAAGATCCAGCATCATTTACTTAACGAAGTTAAATATTTTAAACCTAAACTTTTTTTAAACAAGAAATGATATATAAAAGAAAAGGGGAAAAAATTATAGGATCGTTCAGTTTATTTTTTTTAATAATATTAGATTGATTTCATTTGCTAAGATTTTCCTTCTTTCATTTTAATTTGCATAGGCAATAATAATAGGGTCATTCTATAAACAATGAGCAAATCAGCTGTGCCTGACATGTACTACATTTTAATGAAATCAGCATATAAGTAGGACATTTATTTATGAGTAAATGCAAAATAATAGATTCCAGAATTGTTAATTTCAGTATAAAAACTCACATTAAAAGTTGATAAAAAAAATCGAGGTTTTGTCTACATGCTTCAAATTAAAATTTTTATTATTAGCTTAGGAATGGGAAGATTGAATTAAAAAATATTTATAATTAAGAATGACTAATAAGTAACAGATTTGTAATTTAGTAATTCTCTTTTTAAATTGTGATTAAAAAAGAGAAATATTTTAAAGGAAAAATGGAATATTTCTTTTACTTGCTTGAATAAGGAAAGCTTTTAACTTTTTTTAATTATTTTACGTAATAGATAAAAGTATTTTAAACATCGAACTTTCATTCTTTTCTTTTTATTCCTTAAAGAAGAAGAAGAAAACAAATCAAATGAAAAAATTTGAGGTGGGAATGGGAAATGCAATATTTCAATCCCTTATATGAACATTAAGAAAAGCTCTAAAATATTTAAAATTATTTGGCACTGTACATAAAAGTGTATATTTTGAATATAGAAATTTTTTTTCTTGCTTTAAGTTTATTTTTGCCTCATGAGCATTTTAAATTGGAGTAGGAAAAAATGAAACAGCTGAATAAAATACTATAAATTAATCCTAAATCACTATAGATAGCAGCACTATTATTATTTTTGCAATATTGCAAAACAGGTACATATTGGAAGTGGAATGTAATAAATTTCTGAACTCATTTTTGTTACGTTAGGAATCAAAAGGCAATCTTGAATTTTTAACCCTTGACAAGCACACTGGGTACAAAGTACCCACCCCCAAATTTTATTTCTCTGTATATATTTAATAAAAGGTTTTCCCCTCTGGTGATATTTTGTTAAGACTTTGAAGAAGCGTATTCAGTAGCCGTTAGTGAGATTCAGTTGTTATGATGAGAATAATTAAAGATAAACTTAGAGATAAACTTTAACTCTGTCCCCTTACAGACACATGTTGGTTCAGTTGAAGACGAGCTGTTATTGTTGTAGCTTGAAGAGTGCCTGATTTGTTATTTTCATTTAATTATGATTTAAACAAAGTGTATTACTGTAATTAATAATTGTCGCCAGTGTTATCGATGTTATTTCACTAGAGTGATGTTAACCTGATGAAGTCCTAAATATTCAATTTTACCATTATAAGAAATTTTAAATATTGATATTCATTGCTCAAAAAAAAAAAAAAAAAAAAAAAAAAGTCAAAATTTTAACATAGCTTTCTTTGCAGGGTATCAAAAATAAAAGTGGTTTTATATTTCAACCAGTTCCGTGTAACTAAGTTCCAATATCAACCAAAATTTGAGGTAAGTACTAAAATCATAAGTACTGAAAGATTAAAGCAAATCATTAAAAGATGTTAAGATTCCACAAGCCAAGTTAAGCAAACCTTTTGGAATAACCAAGCCAAAAATTTACAAACAAAATATTTTGACATTGCAACGTGCTAAACTTTTACAAGAAAAAATATTGCAGCTGATACTGCTTACATGAAACATTAATTAATGAAATTAGACATTCTCATGCATTGAAAACAACTAAGTACAAAAATTTAAATGTATATATATATATATATATATATATATATATATATATATATATATATATATATATATATATTAAATCTTGGAATTAGCTATTAAATGAAATGTGACTTATTAAAGTGAAATGTAATAAGAAAGAAAAATGTGAAATTTTTGTTTAAAGTAATTTTTAGTTTATCATTAATGTAACATAAAACTTAAAATTATACAAGTAGAAATACAGTGCAGAGCCATTTATCCGGAATGGTTGGGGTTCGATGTATTCCGGATAACTGGCTGGGCATTAAAGCAGCATCCATTTGATAAGTTTTATGGAATATATGTGATTGTTATATTACTTCTAATTTTAAATTAATTATTAGGTTACTTGAACTAAGAATCAGATGCAAGTAAGATCAAAGTTTGAAAGATAATTTATGGAAATTCCTCAGGAACAAAAATTCTTCTGTTTTCTCAGCATAAAAATGAAAACATCTATAATATAACTATATATGTTTCTATTTCAAATACTAGATGCTGTTATCAAACTATACAATTGTTTCAAGCAATGTATGTTTCTATTTCAAATACAAGATGCTGTTATCAAACTATACAATTGTTTCCAGCAATGTATGTGTCGAACTGACAGTATGTGACATTTTTTTTTACAAAGATTCTAACATCAGTCTATAAGAAAAATCATTCACTGGTTTTCTGGTTAACTGGTTTCCAGATGAATGGTTTTATACTGTATATCAATTTATTAATGAAATTTTAGCTGTTGTAAATTTAATAGAGATTGCTTTATATCGGGATCATATTTCATTACTTTTAGTAACTTACATAACAAAATTGATGATTTAAAAAATGAAGCTTTTTAAAATCACATACGAAATAAAAATAGATACATATAAAAAAGAAAAAAAAATCTTAGAAACTTTGGTAAGAAAATAGAGAATAAAAAACTTTTTAGTTAATATATTTGGAATTATAAATGTAAAATCTATTTCAGTATGTAAGTGAAAAGAAAATTTACATAATTTCTTAGTCAAGAGATTTAAAAAGAAATGATTATGATTAGCAAATTTATTAAAAGTTATTATAGTATACTTTTTAGTACTTATGAGGCCAGTAGTAGAAAATTCTCCAAGTGTCTGGGTTAGATACTCCAGGTAGAGGTCTGCACGGGCCGAAATTTCCAGGCCCGGGCCCGGCCCGAAAGTTAAAATACCGGCCCGGCCCGAACGAAAGAAATATTGGCCCGACCCGGCCCGGCCCGAAAGTCAAAATTTCGGCCGAGCCCGGCCCGGCCCGAACGAAAAAAATAATGGCCCGACCCGAACGAAAAAAATAATGGCCCGACCCGGCCCGGCCCGAAAGTTAAAATTTCGGCCCGAGCTCGGCCCGGTTCGGAAAAAAGTTTAAAATTCGGCCCGAACCCGGCCCGCCTCGAGTGAATTTCTACAGAACATTGATCTTTAATCTTATGGAAGAGTTCTGACCAAAAAAAATTATATTAGTCTTTTTTTTCCATGTTAATAATCTCTATTTATGCAGAAGTACCGTAGGCTGCGATATTTATGCTTTTAAATGAATCTTTGTTTGATGTATGTAAATGTTTCAGTTATCACTAGTATTATTAATCCATATTCCCTGTAATGGAGACAAAAAATCGAAAAAGCGATTCCGAATCGCTTTGGAACGAAAAAAAAAAAAAAAAAATGCATTTCCTTCTTAACTGATGTAAATGTTTAATATATTTTTTTCTCCCATATTGTTGTATTCATTTTGCATGGATGAACATTTTAAAAGAAACTTTCAGTTTTCAGTTTAAAAAAAAAAAATCCGTCATAATCATGTTTTTTTTTCTTTTTTTCTTTTCTTTTTTTTTCTTTTCTGTGTGTGTGTTTAATTCTATTTTAAAACGCCTAGTAATCTACGATTCTTTAAAAGGAATAAATTATAATGTTTAATTGTAGAATAATGACGGCTTAAAAGCATATGCTTTTTTTGCAGAAATTTTTGGACAAAGCCAAATATTACTGATTTATAAAAAGTCGAGAAAAGGATTTTCATATAGGAAGATTCAACAGGAACTGATTATTTTGGTCCATGAAAACTAGGAAGAATGGAATCAATCTCGCTTTCGTACGGAAAAAAAAAGTTAGGCCCGGCCCGATACTCCAAAAAAAATTAAGGCCCGAGCCCACCCGGCCCGACCCGGCCCGGCCCGAAAGGATTAGTGACTAGGCCCGGCCCGGCCCGAGTCTTCAGAAGTAAGGCCCGAGCCCGGCCCGGCCCGGCCCGAATGCCATTATTGGAAATCGGCCCGAGCCCGTGCAGACCTCTAACTCCAGGGACAAAATGTAATCTGCACATAAAATATTTTTACAATTGAAGTGTTGTTGATCAAATAATCATATACGGGTGATTCTCAAAATAGAAGACTTTTTCAGAAGTGAAATCTTAAAAAAATTACTGTTAGCAAAATTTCTGAAAAAAATAGGTATTGTTAATATAGTATTAGGTATACTTTACATGTAGTCAACAGAGCTAAATATTTAAAAATTAACTTTAAAAAAAATTATTAGTATTTTTTGAGCCATGCTAATTACAAAACAAATTGCATGGAATAAATATATTAAGAAATTTTTATTTTCTTCCTGTTTAAATATTTTTTTCTATATTTATTAGCCTTCCTTTTCAGCAAATGGTTTCCATTTTTACATATATACATATAAGGAGAATAAAAACATTAACAAAGAGCAAACTTTGTTTACATGAGCAGCTGTCTTAGTGATTTTCTGACAGATTTAATGCATATTTTAGGGATAATAAATGTAATACCTAAATTTATATGTAAAATTAAACTTTATAAAAGATACAATATAAGCAATGGTTACATTTATGCACATAGGAGTCTTTAGCATGGACAGAAAAACCATGCTAATGACACTGATATTTGTCCATGCTAATGACAAATTTTAATTTAAATAAGATTATGAGCCATAATATAATCACAATGCAATAGTCCTTTCTGGGGCTTTTTAAAACACAAAGTTCTATGAAAATAAGTAAAATAAAAATTTTAACTATAAAATAAACATGAAAATTATTATCCATTCTAATGACATACAATTGATGTACGCCCCTAATATTCAACTTCTAGTCTTAAAATACAATACATGCTTCTATTTTCAGGCTGGGATAAAATGGCTACTTGTTGCCATGGAGAAACTTTATATTTTCAAACTATTGTCATATGTGAAAATTAAATTTTGATTAACAACCAGCTATTATAGTATGACCTTGTTTTGAAAATAGAATATGGAGGACAAACTTTAATTCTTTTTTTATATACTATAATTTTATTTTTAAAAAGAAATTTATTGGATAAATCCTCTCCTTGATTAATTTAAAGAAAGAATAACATTTGTTTTATTTTATAAACATGATATTAACTCTTGAAAAATGCTAGTATACACAAGGCACAGCTGCTGTGGACATCCATGCTAATGACATTTTGAACATTTATTCTGTTATTTTAATGTGTTTTTAACTAAAGAGTGAGTAATTCTTGAGTGCAAATAATGAATAATATTAAGACAAACATATCTAAATATAAAAACATGACAGAAAACCTCTTAATTTTTTTTGTATGCCGAAAGACATAAATTGTCCCCTATTTTGAGAATCACCCATACATGTAGCATCATTAGGCATTTTATAAATTTTTATTAATAACTCTCGTAACTTTTGGTATTAAGTACTAAAGAGTTAAACATAATATGATACAAAATAAAAGTTCAATGAAAAAGAATCTGCAAAAGAGAAAAGAAAATTTACGACGCTCGTCTCCCATCTTGAACTTTTTGCTACCAGGCTTATGAGATATGCAATTAAACTGATATAATATTTTTAAGATTAACAGCTTAAAAAAAAGGAATAATGATAAATTCTAGAATACATTTTTACAAGGGAAACTTAAAAGATTTATACCTAAAATATAACTAAAAAATTGGGAACTGGAAACATTTTTTGAAGTTTTAAAGACTTTTTATCATTCTATTTCTTCAGGGTGTATATGTAATGAATATAAGTACATGATAATCTAATTTACTCTTCTCCTTTTTTTTTTTCAGAGTGTAGAGATGTTCAGCTATATCGGAGGATATATGGGTATGTGGCTGGGTCTATCATTGGTCTCCTTGTTTGATTTTATCGAGACTATGGCTTATTTGTTTTATTATCCAATTGGTCATCTTGGATGGAAAATAAAGAAAAAACAAGCAAGACTTCAGAATAGATTTAAAACAAATCCATATTTTGGAACACAGATTTACTGATATGGTATCAAACAAGCTTTTAAAAACTTTAAACTTATTGCACTTCTTCAGAAATTATGTAGTGAAAAATGTAATATAGGGCTGCCACTGCAAGATGCTGTCAACAATTGTTGCTTTAGTAGACTACAAAACAAAATAGTAGCATTTTTAGAAAATTCATCGTTGCATGGCTGCTTAAAAAAAAGATAAAAATATGTTCCTTTGCCATAAAAAAATATAACCAAACTGGTTTCATGAAAATCCATTTTTTAATCTAGAATTTATTCTACAAACTAAATTGCTATTTTTTTTTTGTACTTTGATTGTAACATTCAACATTATTTTCTTTTTTACAAAAAAATCTAATTTTCTAAATTATAATCTGATCTAGATGAACAGAATACAGTCCAATTTGGGAAAACTGAACAAATAAGTATTTATATCTGTTATATTTAATCGAAAGAGAACTGCACTTGGGCATTACATCTTCAGACTGAAAATAAGAAAACTTTTTAATGCATGAAATTAGTTGCAACACACAACACTAATTTGAATTTATATAAATAAATGAACTAAAGCAAGCAAAATTAAAAAGTTTTAACCAAAAATAATGCATTTAATAAAGAGTATTTGTAACTTTTGAGTGGATAACTATCCTTCATATGAAATTTATGTAAAAGAAAAATAGTAAAACTGGTATAAATAAGGCAGAAGGTCATAATGGGTTAAACAAAAACATATAAATAAAAAAGAAACACAACATTCAAAATTTTTATTAACATCTTAATATGTCATTAAATTGAAAAATTATGTTAGAAAACATGGCTTTCCTTTAGTAATCAAAGCTTGGTTAAAGTGAGCCAATGGGTCAAAGGCCAATACATTGTGCTGAATGCAACTTAGCAGAGAATTGAAAAATTTCTTAAAATATCAAGATTTAAAGAAAATGTGAGAATAAACTTAGTATTAAAAGAATGCTTCCAATGCATACCCTGCATTAAAATAACAGATAAAACATTATGACAACTTCAGTGTCTCAATTCAGTGTGCTAGCTTGTCTAAAATATAATAACATGTAACATGTTAGAATAAGCTTGCAAGAGATGGTGATAATATAAATCTATCTTATTATCAAAACAACATAGTCATAAGCATGTGATTTCAATATTTTTGCCCGAGGCTTAGTTGCAGCAATCCAACTTTTCAGAGCCAGTATATTTGGAACTACAGAGTAGAGAAACCATAAATTATCTTGATGTAAAGTACAGAAATTGCATAATCTTAGCTTGAAAGTGTGGCATTTTGACACACCTTAAAAAACTTTTAAATTTTCTATCCATGAAAAAAATATAAAACATAACATTTAGCATACATAAGTAGAATAAAAAAAAAAGAACACAAAATTAAATCAAATATCAGTTCTAACATTCTGGTATATTTAATTTTAAAGGGTTTTTCTATTTGTAAAGAAATTGAATATTGCAAGGCATCTTTATTAATAACCGCCAATAGTATAATGTGAGAGTTTGCCACAGAATTTCAAAAATGAAGTCCAGCCCACAACAAATTTATCCTTGCAAATGTGAGCGTAACAAAGACAAAAGAATCAACATCCCTGCCACAGATAGAGGAAGTTTGAACACAGCAGATCATAACATGTCATTAGATGGCAAATTGTTGCAAGAGTGATTAGCTTTATGAATAATAATAATCGGAAGAAGTACACTATGAAACATATATGAAAGGATAAAAAACTAAACCCTTTCAAATACTTAAAGTTCCCAATTAATATTTTTAAGCTTTAATTCTGAAGTTTAAAAGGAGTTTGCCCCTGATAACTTTATTTTCCAGTGACACCCAAGAAGACGTTACATATACATAAAAGTCAAAGAAAAAAAACAATAGTTTCCTGCCAAAATTTGAACAATTTGCATCTATGCATTATACTTAGATTGAAACTTAATGGAAAACTCGAGAAATAGATACTGAAATATAAATTGGTAAATCAGGCAAAAAAAAATACGAGCTTTGGTATGGATAAAAAATCTTTTCTACAACAAAAAAAATGACTAAAATAAGAAAAAAAAATTTCCAAAATAATTGATAGTTTTTGACTTTTAAAACTTGGTGAAAAAGTTAAGAAATAGATACTGAACCATAAAATAGGAAGATCATCCTACAAAACAAATAAATAAAATAATATATATATATCTATATATATATATGAATATAGCAAGCCCATGGAAACAAGCTTGCTTCGGGATTCATTTACTGACTCAGCATTCTCTCACGAACATAGCCTGTGTCATCAGAAACCTAACGAAGCAGTAAGTATAACACACAAAAACATTGCCCAGAAATAATGCACAATCAGCAGTCTCTCATGGAATACGAATGACGTACTGAAACCACTGATTGCTGACTATAACTCTGGACCCTGGCAACAGCGAAAAGGATCAGAACCATTTCGGATGCAGTAATGTGAAGACATGCACCGAGCTCCAGCAGCAGAAATTGCCAAAGATGTCCCCAAATCTTTTATTTTACTCATCTTTTCGTTGTGAAATTAACATATAACCAAGAAACCATTAAATATGTGTGTCAAAACCCATGGACTCCATTATTGATACATATAGTTAAAAAGGTGACATTTTAGAGTTCTGTGATTGATGAAAAATCTTTTTTTCTTTTTTGAAAAAAAATAGCTGTTGGAATTAGAAAAGTTTCTTGCAGATTTTTTTCTCAAAATAGTTACTTTTCAATGGATTCTGGGCTAAAATGATAGCCATAGCTGCCTCGTGCTTAAAATAGCTGCCTTTAGTAGGATTTTAATTTCAAATGGCAGTCCTGTAACAGAAAATAGATATTTAGTGATTGTACCACATCAAACTTTATTGTAGAAATTCAATAAATTTAAGCAATCAAATAAAAAAAAGTATATAATTTTTCTTGTTATTAAAGTGGCCAATAAAATAAAAACATACAGTAAAGCATCGTTTATACGATGATCACTTATACGACGTTTACAATTATACGACGTTTTAATGTAGTCCTGATTTCATTCCTATTCATTTTAATGTTAAAATATATCTTTTATACGACATCCAAAATCGTTTATACGTCGATTTTTCGATTTTGTATAGGTTTTTATTTTGTTTAGTTTTCTTGTGTATTTTACGAACGAGCGGAAGTTGGCAGCTATGAATGACACCAAAGAGCGTGTTTCAATGCACTCCACATTATAAAAATGTGGGTTGGTGTTCGATTAGTCTAAAAAATCAGCATACGTGTAACAGATTACACTGATAGGGATCATTATTTTTTCGGGGATGGTCAGCTTTCCCGACCTGTTTTAAGTTGCAAATAGACTATCATTCTAACTGTTATCAGTATTAGCGACTTTTAGTTGGCCACGAGGGGTTTTTGATCTTTGACTTTAAATGGAAATGAAATGATGTCCTGCAAATGACTAACCTTTCGGTGAAACATACGCATATTCAACTTGCTTACTAATTCCCCTCCCCCGTTTTTTGTTTGTTTGTTTATTTATTTATTTTTGTTTAATTTACAAATTTATGCAAATCATCACATTAAATATTAAAATTAAGTGAAAACAAAATTAATTCTAGCTTTGGAAGTGAAAATTGATTATATGTCGTTATCGTTTATACGTCGTTTTTCGGTAGTCCCTTCGGCGTCGT
This sequence comes from Maratus speculifer, assembly GCA_964019185.1. Lineage (NCBI taxonomy): Eukaryota > Metazoa > Arthropoda > Arachnida > Araneae > Salticidae > Maratus > Maratus speculifer. The sequence continues at coordinate 292,161,508 of OZ025296.1, forward strand.
ATAATCGATGCTCCACTGTAATTTTAAATTATATCAAATCCACACAAAATCTTACAATGCTTCTTGTTACCTTTGTTTTGTTTATGTACATAAAATAGATAATAACCACAATTTTAACTACTGAACAAAAACACATTCAGAAAGGAAGTATTCAGATAAAAAAAATTACTATGGAAATTTTAATTCAATACAATCACAATAGTAGCTGATTCCTATTAACTGACTATCAATGCTTTATTATCAAATAATATTGCTCCATTATCGTTAAAACAGAGTTGGACAAAATCAAAAATTCAATTCAATTATTTGCATTGTAAATACAATTTTATTTTATTTAACTGATCAAAGTTACATGCATTCAAACACGGAATTTTCGTCAAATAATAGCATGGGGCAATTTTGGCTACAGTAATGCAAGAATTTTTTATTGCAGATAATTGTAATTACAATGCAGGTAATTCTAATTACAAATTTGTCTAACTCTGGTTAAAATTAAGGATAATTTAAACATTGATTATGTAAACCTGGATCCTTGATAAAATAAAAAGGAAGACAAAAATAGTCTTTAATATGACAAGTATCAATATAATTTATACATTCTTTCAAATGCAACACTTTGGCACAAATTGTGCTGATCTTAATGAAATCCCTTAAACATCTCCCAAACTTTAATTTAGTTGCTTTTTTTTTTTACATTAAGCAATGTGAATAAGTAATATTTTGTTGTTCACATTCATCATGTTTTGCAGCATTTGAAATGAATTAAATTTTTATGAAACTTACAGTGTGTTAGATTTTTAAACAAGGAAGGATAGTATTTTAAGATTTTTACTTTTGGATTCCAATCTGAGTGCAAGTAAAATATTTCAGAATACAAAAGCAGAGTCATTTTGCATCGAAAACTAGATTTATAATTATTTATATTCTACAGTAAAAACATGCCCATGAGTAATGCTGACATCACATCACCTGACTAATAGATTTCACTTTTACTGCAATTGCTTTTTTAACTTTTAAACATGGCACAATTTAAATTTCACTGTTGAATAGAGGGAGGGATGTGTCTTTTCTAATGAAAATTTTTTGAAAACCGTATCTCAATACAATAATAATTATTATTTTTTGAAACCTGCTGTGATAGATTCAATTTAAGTTGTAAGTTAAGTGGTTCATATAAAATTTGTGCATTATCCTCCCTATACCTGTCAGTTTTTTGCATGTCCATATAAATTATTTTTTCCTAACTCATACCCCTTGCGAATACAATGGAGAACTATCATGTAGCTAGTGTTAACCACACACTACCATAATGGAATAACAAGACATCTCTGTTTTTCCTTTACATACATTTTTACAAGCGAAGCCTACAGAACGATCTCTACTGTCAGTTCATTTTTACTTTTCCCATTATACCAAATCTCACTAATAAAATGTATGATTTAAATCAATTTCAAATTTATAACTTTATTGAAATATACTATTTGAACATTAAGTGAAAATTGCTTTTTATTTTACATTTCTGTATGTGGTGAATCAGCGGCAAAAAGACCAAGTACAACTAATAGCATTCTGAGTAAAAAAAAAGACTACTTTTGGGTTAAGAAAAATGCCATATACAAAAACATGAAAACTGGCAGCATTATAGAGAAATGTTTAAAAACATGTTGAAATAAACAATTTTTTTTTAATTATTAATTTTTTAAAAGCTATTTAATGTTAAAGTTAATCAGAATTGATTCATTAAAAAAGTTTTATAACAGCAAAATTTATATATAGAAATTTATCATTTTTTCTGAGGATATACATTAGAAGCTTGCAATGTGCAGATGCAGACTGCATTTATTTTCTTATGTGACTAATTTTTTTAGGGTTTTTCTTTTTTTTTCCGATTTTTATTCAAATTTTCAGCATTTCATGAAATATTTTTCACATAAAAAGTTATTTTAAATTTTGTCGATTGTAAAAATAATGCAAAGAATATTTCCTTTAAATAAATTTTTTTTATTTACATGTAACTATTACCCCCCCCCCCCCTTGAAATTAGAATTAATTGGTTATACGTTAAAAGAAAGAAAATGGTGACATTTACAATATAAAAATCGTATTTACAGGAATAATAAAAGATAAAAGGAAACTTTAAAATAACAAATTTATTAATATTGAATATAAGTGAATTATCACATTGCTAGCATAGAACCAACAGAGTGACAAACGTCCAAGCTGGACAAATTTATTAATATTCATTAAAAGCAGTAAATGAGAGAAATTAAGCCATATTTAAAAAGGCCAAATAATAGCACTGCTAAACAGTTTAAAAATATATTATCACAAGATATTAATTTCCTATTTACAGATGATTTTTTAACTATTGTTGCCAATTGTAAGACAGCACAAATAACAATACACAGTAGACTTCCTCAAATCTGCAACCACAAAATCTGCAAACACCTAAAATCCACACATCTTCAAGAAATAAAAAAGGAAATTTTTAATTCAAATGTAGGGACAAAATTACAAATTTTTTTTATACCTTTCCATGTGTATTTTAATATGTAATTAGCATTAATATGACTGAACTCATGCTTTTTCGTGAAGGAATTTCAATCTAAAAAAATTCAAGATATTGCTAACTGCCATCTTTCAATAAGTTTATTGAAATTATGTATACTTGATAAATATATATTAATCAAGCTGTTTTTGTCCATTAACTAACATAGTCCGGTAATGAAATTTTGGATAAACCTGAAATAAAACTCCCTTATTGTATTATTTTGATGTGAACCAATACAGTAAGTTTATAAGGCAAGTTTCTTTGAATAATTGAAGAAAAATGTATCTCATATTTATTATGAATATTTAACTAGACACTGTTGACCTTTACTTTTAACAATTTAATCCTTTTTAAAACTATCTTAATTTTTTTCCCGTTTATTACTTTACTAAATTATTCTAGCATTTTATAATATTGTAAGCATACATTATAATTTGATTGCATTATTAAAGTCAAATTACAGTTTAACAAAACAATAACAGAAATCTGCACAACATGTTATTTCAAGTTGTGATAATTTGAGGGAGCCTACTGTTTTTCCTTTCCAACAAAAAAATATTTTCATATAACATTAAAAAGAGACAAAAAAAAAAATTGATGGAAATTACATCAAATTTAAAAGAGTATTTAAAATTTCAAAAATTTAAAATAATTTTCTTGTAGCATTTAAAACTAGTTGGATGTGCCAATCCCAAAACTTTCTTCTATCTCATACATACATTTTAATATAAAAAAAATAGTTACTCATTTTAATGCTTTAATAATTTTAATTCAATACCTTACCAACTTTGATTTTCATCTTAAATTTCTGCTTCAATCAATTAATCGGAGTAAAAACGAATTTCCGTCTCTGCACGAGCCGATGAACAATAGAATGATAAGCATATTTTTTTTCAAATTCAGGGAGGACCTACTTGCCTTACCAAAAAATAATCATATACAAAATGTTTAGTTCAGTTCTAGAACTAACTTCATACACTTTTATGTGGTGCAATATTCAAAATGGCATAAAATTCGGTATTGCAGCGCCCCCTTCCGGCAGATTTTTTTCAGATTCAGGGCGATCCAACTAGCCATACACTTACACAAAAAATTTCGTTCAATTCGATGCATAACTTCATGTACTTTTGGTCGGTACAATATTGAAAATGGCACAAAAATCGCGATTACAGCGCCCCCTTCCGACGGCTTTTTTTCAAATTCAGGGAGGACCAACTAGCCATAGTCATACACATACACAAAAAATTTGGTTCAATTCGATACATAACTTCATATACTTTTGATCGGTACAATATTGAAAATGGCACATAAATCGCGATTGCAGCGCCCCCTTCTGGCGGATTTTTTTCAAATTCAGGGAGGACTAATTAGCTATAGACATACACATACATAAAAAATTTGGTTCAATTCGATGCATAACTTCATATACTTTTGGTCGGTACAATATTGAAAATGGCACAAAAATGGCGATTGCAGCGCCCCCCCTTCCAGCGGAATATTTCAACACTGTAGGAGGACCTGCTTGCCACAGCCAAAAGCATTCACAAAAAATTTGGTTCAATTCTATGCATAACTTCATATACTTTTTGATGGTAGAATGGCGACATACAGACACACGGACAGACAGACAGACATTTTGTAAAAACATATTTTTTGGAATCTCTGACCCCTAAAACGTGTAAATCCGTCGAAAAAAATTTCGAATACAATACTTTCTTCTATTGAAGAGAGAAGAAAGTAAAAAAATATATATATATACTGAGAGGCAAAGACTTCTCAAGTGTTTAACTGATTGCATTTAATCAAACACAAAATTAGCGATTAGTTGTCAAAAGAACAGCTGATTCAACCTTAAAATTCCCAATCAGGGGAAAAAAAAAAATGAATGGAAACACATTTATTCTGAGATAACTTTTTGATTTAATTATAATTCACTCTTTCAAAATCTTTTTAAAACTGATAAAAATTACACGGTTTTAGAATCTGCAATATCTGAATGGGAGATTGAGAACTTAACTCATAGGGAACAGAATGCATTAGTGATTAAACTATTAGTTTGGTAAAAAGAAAATTGACAAAGTGAAATCAAAAAGAATGTAGAGACCAATTTTACTGCAAATACCATACCTGCTATTTACAGCAGTATTTCTATTCTGTACAGCATGTATAAAATTAAGAATATTTAAAGCACTTATTAAATAACTAGTTACTTGAATATGTTGATCAATAGTAAATGCTAAGATGATAAAAAAGATATTCATTTTTTTAATTAAAATATTTATTAAATAAAATATTTTGAAGTATAAAACAGATGTACATAAAACAAAATGTATTTACAATCCTTCAAGTTGAATCCTTTGTTTTACAGAATCTACAATATTCTTCATAACATCTGGTTTTAAAATAGCTTTAGCCTAGAAAATAAAAATGAGAAGGGCAATCAAAATAAATAGAAATGCATACATCATATAATGGATAAAGACTTTGCATTTAAAAGGACACAGATGAATAGTTTTTTAATTGTTTATTTTGATGTTATTTCTAAATTAATGACTTTTTCTGGGTCAGCTTAGAATAACTATAAATAAATATTTATTGAAATTAAGAATTTATTTTTTAATTAAAAATTTACTTACTTATTAAAATTTTAAAACTGATAAAATTCCATTATTTACTTTTAAGGGGAGGGGAGGTTGTAATGTGATATCAATAATTGAAGGGCTTAAATGTAAAAAAAAAAAAAAAAAAATGATAACTGACATTTTTGAATATTTTTAAATTTAAAAGCTGTTAGATCAAGCTTTTAGAAGTATAAAACAAAGTTTATTTGCTTCTCTCTAACTCTCTCTCTCTCTCTCTTTTTTTTACTATATGTAATAATCACAAAAGATAAATTTTAGATATGAATTTTAATAACAAAGACACTTTGCACTAAATATAATAAAAACTATTAAAAAAATAAGTTAATTGAGTCTTAAGAAATCAAATGTTTTAGTAAAAAAAAAAAAATTACAAAATACATACAAAAAAGTTTTATTAATTAACATATCATTTAATTTTTACTATAAGTCACGATATGGGATATAATATGTAGCGTTATAATGCATATACAATTATATTTAGCACATTTGAATTTATTTGGCTGCCAATATGAAATTAATGCAAATCAATTATCACTAATTTTATCACATGGAATTTAAGTTGTGATACAAACCCATAAAAATTAAATTTATAGCATTCAAGATCAAGTTAGGTAGCGAGCTCAGAACAATGTCTCTTAATTTCCCATTTGAACACACAATTCATCAATTATAAAATTCAAATGATAATAAAACAAATTATCCATCATAAATATATGAACATTTTTCAAATCAATTTATTTTAGATAAATACTTAAAAACATAAATCACAATGTACTATCATTAAGACAATTATTGGGTTCATAAAATCAAACTAGAGTTAAAAAAAACTTTATATGAATATTTAAAACCATACATAGTAATTTATTTCTCAAATTTAACAGATTCATCATTACATTGTTATAAATTATAATTAATGTAAGAATAGTAATTACATTTTAGCATGCAATTAAAATTTTGCAAGGTATGTGCAACTTTAAAAAATCCATCATTAAAAATAGAATTAACTAATAAGGATTAAAGGAAACTCTCGTTATAACAAGAAGGCCCTCTGCTGGAAAATATCCTGAATTCGTAAACAAAACCCATATGCTCTTTGAGAGAGCTCAGTTTTTTAGAGATTTGAGCTTAGTCATACCTCATGATGTGACAAAACTAAAAGTTTGGTTTCTCGGGACCTCTGATGGACTTGTGACTACTTTGTATCTTCCAACCAGTCAAATAATTTAATTGTTAATTCACCTACTGAAGTCCCGAATTAAGTATTTATTGATACTGCAAAGACATGCTCAACTGTGTATTTAACTATATCTATTTTAGTTGTGAAGGAAAAGAACCCCGAAATTGGACAGAATATTATATATATATATGTAATATGTCGAGTTTAATAACAAGTCTTTATTTATTTTGAATTAAAGTGTGCTTTAATTCAAGATTGACACTGATAAAGTTGATCTCAAGTCAGTCTCTTTTATTTTACCACAAAAACTTTTTAGCTCTGAGGAACAAAAGGTATTGTAATGAAAAAAAAAAAAAAATGATATTAAGAATGAATCATGTTTAAAAGTTTTGCATGACACAAATAATGTTTGATGACTGTTACTTTGATTTTTTTTTCATAAAAAATTCAATTCAAGGGGGAAAAAAAAAGGATGGAAGGGGGTGAGGAAATAATCTTTCAATCTTTTAGAAAGAGAATTTTTAAAGTAGTTATAGTACAGTAAATGTAAATGAATTTTAGAGATAGGCTCTTTTAGGTTATCCATTGAAAATAAACACAAAATACATGTTAACAAGCATCAGCTTCATAATTAATGAATTGCATTGGACCACCATCAATTTGCCAAGAGGTTTAAAACTGAAATCATATAGTAATTAAATATCTTTTAATAAATAGCAAATGCAGTCTATTGGAGATTAACAGCATCATCAGAATTACTGATAGTTTCAACAAATAGCATTTGAGCATCTCTGTAGAAATTAAGGTTTTCAACAGAGAAAGACAAATATTGTATAAAAACTCAGTTATTAAAAACACATTTAAAGCTTTTTTGAAACTATGCAAAGTGTTTCTTTCTAATTGGATAAATCAAAAGAAAATTTGCATATATGAAGATTATTTTCAGGACTAATAAGGAAAGATTTGGTGTGGAAACTGATAAAAACCATAATAAAATGTATCCTAAACTTCTTTCAGTTTGGCAGGCAATTTATTTACTAAAATCATGTATATGTGGAAATACCTCTCAAAAAATATTCAGGAGTTGATCCAAGTAATATCTGTGTTGTGGCTTATTCAGGACGTCTTCACAAAAATCCATTTAATAAAACAGGTCCCTTCACAAAATTCCTTATCATAAAACAGGCCCCTTCACAAAATTCCTTATCATAAAACAGGCCTCTTCATGAAATTCCTTATCATAAAACAGCCCTCGTCACAAAATTTCTTTTCATAAAACAAATCTCTTCGCTAAATTCCTTTTCATAAAATAAACCCCTTCACAAAATTTCTTTTCATAAAATTACATTACATAAAAATATACTCTTCATTAATTATTTTTATTTTGTTAGTTTTAAATGTGTAATTTACAGCCAAAACAAGTTCACTTAAAAGAAAAACTTTAGCAATAGGATTTAAAAAAAAATTACTATTAATAAATGTACAATTTGGATTTTATTAACAGAATTTCATATTTCATTTTAAAATGTTGATTTTTCAAGAATATAATAAATTTCACAAAAAAAAAAAAACTTTTACTTTTCACAAAATAGACCACATGAAAGAAAAAAATATATATCTGGATTGACACCTGATATTACATTTTAATATGTTATGAAAGTCACACAAATTTTATTCAAAAGAATATTTAAACACTATCATTAGAAATATATCTTGGTTGAAGCTATCTGAATAAAATTCATGTGAACATATTATGCTAGTACAAAAGAAACTTTGAGTCATAAAAATTTGTATACAAGTTTGGAAAGATGCTTGTGAATATCATGAGATTAAAAAATCTCACATCTCATATTTCTCATATTGAGATGATAAATAATATGAAATTTTATATCCATCAATCACTTGATAAAAATTTAATGTGGTCAAAGTCCATTTTCCTAAAATAATAATAATAATAATAAAAAAAAAAAAAAAAAAAAAAAAAAAAAAAAAAAAAAAAAATCAGCCAAATAATAGGTTATACTATTTTAGTAATGAAAATTCATAAAACAATCAAGCATAAGCATAAATCAAACATTCTGTGCGAATTTTAATACATAAGTTAAAAACATTAAAACAATGTTTTAACACACAAATGCATACAAAAAAGCACCTCCCAAAAAATCACATACAGCCATTTCAAGGATATTCTCATCTCCCTTCCTCAGTGGGGGGAAAAAAAAAAGAGTGAAATGGGTTCAAAGAACCTCAATTATAGCTTCGAGTACTAGCTAATGAGATGATTGAAAAGAAGAAAGCAAAAAATTTAAATATCTTAAAGAAATGATATAACTGGCAGGAAATATCTGAAAAAAAGGAGTCACTATGCAGAACCACTCCAAAGTAGAGAGAAAAGGGGTGCTGGTCATATCATTGGAAAAAGTATGTTTATGAATACTGTAAGCTTTGTAAAACTTTAGATCCGAAACTGAATTACATTTTTATATCATTTTAGCATCTTTATAATTAAACTGATTTTAACTATCAATTTCCTTATAAAAAAGCTAAATTTTTTAAAAATTTAGGATTTTTTTTTTCATTTTTAGCATTAAGTCATGTTTAGGGTTTCTCGTTATTACTGATATGTTTTGCCTCAATGCAAGAATTGAAATTCTTGGAACTTTCGCTATACTAGAATGCAGCTGTCCAGCGTCAAACCATTAACTGAAATGGTGAAAGAAAACAAGTTTACTTTTGAAAAAAAAATTTTCTTCATAAAACAAAATTTGCAAATAACCAAGCTAAGTATTCACAAATAATCAAAATTCATCAATCTTAAATCTGTGAATGTTAAGGGATTACTATATTTATACAATTTATTTAATAAATACATTTTACTCACCATTTATCTATTTTTATATACAAACAATGGTAAATTTTATATAGCTATAAATAAAATGTTTATAGATTGTATAAATTCATATATAAACAAGCTCAGAACTACATTGAGTTTGTTTTTGTAGCTATTTATATGATTTGGCAACAAATCCCACTTTCTGAAGTGCAAATAATGCCAAGCTTTAAAAAATATATCAAGGCCTCAATACTGGAAAAGTACCCATTTAACAAATATATGTAGAAAAATATAGAAAAATTCATTCATACCGAATGCTTACTATGAATGTTAATGGTGACATTCTTTTATTGAAAATTATGACTTTAATGATCTAAATGAAGGTATAGGGATTTCTTTTGTCCACTTAATTTAGTAGAATAACTTAAATAACCCCAGAGAGTTACTTATAAAAGATTCATTAGATATCATTTTTGTAAAAAGTTTTAAAATGATAAATTCCTTCAGCTAAGCACAACACCACTTCCTTGGTCAAAACCTCAATCTATTCTGATTTTGACAAGCACGATTAAAACAGAAATTTTAATTATCTGGGATCAATAAAAATGAATACAGGAAAATATTCAAATTATATGATGAAAATCAAAACTAGCAGTCATCAAAAAGAGAAATTTAATACGCTAAGAGTGTAGCATCGTTCATAACACAAGGGGAACCACATCCACCATTGCAGAAAAGAGAAGCCACAGGTGCAATTACAGATGACGAAATCGGCATCGGAAATACAAATTATTCCGACAGTGAATAAAAACAAAAATATCCAACACAAAGAAACACAATGTGAGAGAATTTTCATACATGGATATTGCAATAAATTCTTTTCTAAATTCTCTGACTTTTCAGATTTTAGATATTGAAATTATTTAATTTATTTGGTCAAATTTTCAAATTCCCTAACTTTTCCAAGTTCTCAAGATAATGTAGAAATCCTGATGCATATTGTGGACAGAATGTCCACAAAAAACAGTTAATTTAAAATAACAAAAATAAATATGTCATTGGTTATATCTAACAATATCATCCTGCGTAATACCAAATGATCATGGTAGCAAATACAACACAATTCTCATTTGAAGTATAATCATGCTGATTTCAGATGACATGCTTCATAATTAATATACACACTTCATAATTTCAAAATTAACATCAATTTTTAACAAGATTTTCCTTTAAATTGTTATTCTTATTTTTTAATCACTAACTATCTAGTGATGTGTATCATTGTTGCTGAAACAGAATATCAATGAACCAGGATTATATCATTAAAATGTTTTAATCATTTATGAAATAAAGAGCACTCGGTATAATATCAAAATTTCTGATTTTTTTCAAAAGAACATACTTAAAACGGATCTTGATTCTGAATATTCAGTACTCATGGGTGAACATTCTATTATTAAAACTGAAATTCTAGTTCTAAAGTATACAAAATACCAGAATTTCAGTACATAAATAGAACACAAGCAAGCCTATTAAAATCTTCAAAAATACTTACTTCATAAGTTGCAGAGGCTTCAAATGCATATAGTATAATTGTATCACATAGCATCTTATTATGTTTTGTCAAAGCCAGAATGCAATTTCTTATTCGGGCAATACTTTCTCTGTCAACTTTAGAAATGCACTAGGAAATAAAATTAATAAAATTAAAAGTATGACAAACAAAAATTATGACACACATAAAAATTTTTCATAAAAGTGCAACATGATTATAATCTAATAATAAATAATTGAAATTTTTGCCAAAAAAAAAAAAAAAAAAAAAAAAAAAAAGAAATTAGTTATTAGCAACACATATTCTTTTCAATAACATAGATTAAAAAAAAAAGCAGTATAAAATCTTATTGAAACAGAATTTGTTTCCCAATTCACAGTTGCCAAGTGGTATGATTTTTTCTAGCCTTTATTTTAAAATATTAATCTTTATCTTATTTATTCACAGAAATCCTAATTAAATAATATGAATACTACTATTCAGAAATAATAATGAATTTTTCACCTGGCAAACTGAAAACAAAGAAAGTAAAAAATGTTAAAATAAATTTTGCATATTATTAGGAAACTATTTTACCACTACTCTTTAAATGTTTAGCAACATCTCTTTAACTACAGTATGATCCATCCATAGAATTGTATGAAGAAAAACAAGCAGCCACATATCAAAATCACCCTTTTAATTTTCAGAAAGAAGATCTTTATACAAGAAATATATCAAGATCATAGATAAGTTTATCAAGATCACTTCTCTTCACTGACATTCCTGTTAAATCTTTTTGCCCATGAAATGTTTAGCTTTTTGGGCTTTAAAAAGTGGACTTATTAAAATATTTGAATAAATCAATTAAAAATTAGCCTATGTTCAGCAGAAATAGTGTAGCTTTCCAACGGTGAAAGAATTTTTCAAATCCGTCAAGTAGTTTCGGAGCCTATTCAATTCAAACAAACGAACAAACAAACAATCAAATCTTTCCTCTTTATAATATTAGTATAGATAACATAATGCTAAAGTATTCTAAGAATTAGTATTCCATCAATATGCTGCATACAATGTAAAATAATGTTTTGGTTTTCAAGAGGACTTGATATCCTCTGAATTTATTTAAATGTTTTATAATCTCGCATTGACATACATTATTAAATGATTTTATGGAAAAAAAAAACTGATTTAATTAAGCAAAAATGCAGAAAATTTAAATATTTTTTGCTGTATTTTTTCCTTCAAATTTTTTTCTAGAGCTGTAAGCATCAAATTTCCAAAAGTTCAAGAAGTAAAAATTATATAACATAAATAATAGAACAGCAAAATTAGGTATTTAGATAACATATTTGTTTTTTAAAAAGGAATTACTTATATTATGAAAAATCTAATCTTTAGTTTTATTAAATGCATCTTAGGAAATTCAAAAAATAATTAGCAAGCAAATAAAAAAAAAAAAAAAAAAAAAAAATGTTTGATTAAGCTTTGTTATCTAGAACATATTAATATGTTGAGGGGGAAAAAAATCAGGTAAAAGAATTTAAAGAAATAACTTTAACTCATTTAAAGTACATTATTTTCAACTTTTCATGCTTGGGAACCTCTTTAACAAATTATCTAAGTTCCACATAACAGAACCAAGGAGAAAATGCATGAGCACATTGGTTTTAAGACCAGGGAAAAGTTCTATAAACACTGAGGAATTAAAAAAGTGAAGTTTTCCTTGTGATTCAAAATTCCGAGGGCCCTGAATAAAAGTTTTAAATTAAGCAATTTGCTGCTTAACCTGCTTTAATACCTGTTGATATTCAATTTTAACAGGTACAATGTACATCTATCATTGGAATAATTCGTACACATTCTTTTCGCTGGAGCCAATAAATTTTGTTTTAATTTTTAACATTTTCTTTTTCAAAACATAAGCTAATTAGAGTAGAAATTAATCTAATTAGTATTATAATTAGCTAATTAGTATTAGAAATACCAGTATTTCTTTATATCAAATAATATGCACCTTATTTGATTGAATTTTTCTTCATTAAATGAAATAATAATTATTAAAAAAATAATGGTACCCGAAAGCTCTGAGCAATGGAGCAGGCACCTTCTTTTAACAATACAGGTAAATTTGTTAAAGGGTTAGAAAAGGATTCTGTCACAGACAATTTCACAATCTTTATTGTATGTATATATATATATATATAATTTAATTCATATATTTATTATTTTATTTTTGAATATTAATTATTTAAACTTAAATATTATTATTATTATTTATTTCTAATTAACCAGGGAATTAAATGATATGTAACAAGAATTAATTTCCCCCCCCCCCCCCTCCAATAGATGGTAGCACTACAAGTGAAATGTTACAATGGTAAAGTAATAGTAATAATTTTATTTTCAGCTAAAAATTAAAATAATATCATTAATAATTATATTAAATAGCAACAACTTTATAAGAAACGATTATTAATTTTAATCAAAACATGAGTGGAATAATACAGTCGAACCTCGTTAACATGAGCCTCAGGGAGAATCAAAATTTTGTTCATGTTAACAGTATCAAATCTTTGTATTTGCCTTTATAGGGGACTGAAAACAATTCATGTTAAGGGTGTATTTTGATTCAAACTGCTTGTTTTCAGATTTATTTTTGAATTAACTTTTGCTCTCAAACACATGAAACTCACAGATTCTCTTATTTAGAAAGTGCACAATGTGCCGTGAAGATCAACTCTTTGATAAGTACACAAAATATTGCAAAAAAAGCAATCAAAAACGGCAATTTGAACCGATTTTTCTGAAATGGGAGGTAAGGGAACGAAAAAAAGGGTCTTCCAGAGAAGTCAATTGCTTATAAATCAAATTCTAATAAATTGAGCTTAAAAAGACTTTACACGGCACCTCATACGTCTCTTCAAGAATCCCCTCAGCAATCGTGAGTAGAATCGTGAGATTCTACTTTTAAAAATGTGTCTGAAATTGTATCGGAAAATTTCGAGCTGCTGAAGGTGGAAAAGTGTTTTTTCGAATACACCCTTAAAAGTAATTCAGGTTAAGTGTGTTCATGTTAATGAGGTTTGACTGTATAATGCATGTTCTACTAAATATTATTATTATTATTTTTTTTGATTTTATCATCTATTTCTGTTTTAGTAACTGTAACTTATTAAACTTATACTATGTCATACATTAATTTTTTAAATGTAGTATAACATGTGCTTATGATGGATCCATACTTTATTACTTTTTACGCAGGATATATTAGGTATAAATTATTATTTTTATTATTCATTATTGATTTTTCATTTAAATTCCTCTTTTTCCTATTTTGAATTGTTGTTTCCAATCTAGCCCATAGGGTGCATAATGAGTCAAATTTCTTAGCTTATAGCTCGAAACATTACAGAAACTGGCTGGATAATTTGCTTTTATATGTAAACTGTGCACCCCTGACGAGTGGTTCAATATAAAAGCTTTCTTTTGTCTATTTATCCATCTACTTTTCATAATTTTGGTAATCTACTTTATGTAACACTTCAAACTTCAAAGGTTTTTTAATAGGAATTCATTTTTTATGTTCATTATACATACAGACAGAATAAAAACTGTTTTCACTGAATTTTTGTTTTGGTAATTTCCAAGTTACTTTGGATTTATTTATAAAAGTATATATAATATATATATATAAAATGCTCTATTTTGAACTTAATACATGAATTTGGAATCTAAGTAAAATAAAAATTAGTAAACAAAAAAAAAGGTTTTTAGAACACTGAAAATTAAACATTTTGTTTTATTTTACTGTAGATTTTAAATTTGAATTACAGAGAGAGTGGAATTAAAAGATAAAGAATAAACATATTTAAATAGTCAAAACACTGTTAACTCTCTGAGCGTCTTGCAAATGGGTAAAATCATAGTGTTGTTTTCTCTTTTCTTTGTTTTAAATGCCCAGAAAATATAATTCTTTCAACATTATAAAAAAAAAAAAAAAATTATTACAAATATCAATGTAATCCTTGAGAGTATGAATCATTCTAAAATGTATTGAAAATTCATGACATCTATAGAATAATACTATCTTAAATATTGCTTACATTGCAGTGAAACCTGGAGCTTAGTGAATGTAATATCACGTTCCAAACATTAAGAGGGTTAATGTCAAAGAAAATGTGAACAACAGCAGATAACAGAAACATAAAAATCTTTTTAAAATGTATCAGAAAAAAGTCCAGTTTTTAAAATGTCCTTATTTATATAGAATATTTCAACAAAATTGATTCTGAGGATATTAACTCAATTTAATAACTTCAAAATTACATATATATCTTCTGATAACTGATTATTTTCAAATTCAAAGTAAAAAAAAAAAAAAAGCTTATCTAAAACTTTTTAAAAAGCAGCAGTTCATAAAAATCAACAAGACAGTAAATAATTTATAATCCACTTATTTCTATCTACAGTTTTTAAATTTACTTGCATTTCAAGATTAAGATTAGATACGAAATAAATAACATATGCAAAAATAAAAACAATTGAAATTTGATGACAAAATACGTCTTCAGAGTAATAAATTTACAACTTTTTGTCATCTTCTAAATAAAATATCCAAAATCATTGTTTAAATCATCATTGACATAAAATAAGATAAACAAAAACATAGTCTTTCTTTCAATATTAAAGAACTATGACTGAATATAATATAAAAGTATTCATATTACCTGCAAATTTTCAATATATCCTCCTGTTTCTACTTCTTCAGTAGATTGTGGAGAAATCCAAATGTAACCATTATTACTTAAAATTACTTGTACTCCACTAATATTATTATGGAAATGGGTCTTTTTTCTTCGAACTAAAGCAGCAGGTACTTTTAACAGTTGGCCTTGACCAAGCTAAAGAGAGAACAAAGGCAATTAAGAATGAAGGTTTATTAATATGAAATTTTATTTTTAAAAGAAATGATTAACTTAAATGTCTTGTTAACTTTCAATAATAAAAATCCCTGCCAGCTTGGTCAACAGATGGAGGTAGATTTCGAGATCAAGAACAAATTTCACCAATAAAAACTAAATAAAAATCAGAGATAAATCCAGTTTAACAATTTTATCTGACTGCTTTTGATGAGTTTTTAATTTTATTTTTCAGTAAGAGCTGGTTTTATCAGAATCATGTTAAACAAGTATTAAAAGAATATTTCACCATGTTCCATAACTCAGAATTTTCTGACAAATTTTTAAAAGTAACAAGTTGGAAATTGCACATGAAGCAAAGCAAATGAAGTGCGTTCGTACGATAACAAAGTTTTAAAAATATTCTAGTAGACAGTACTTTGGATACAGTATAGTGGTCGAAATCTTTTTTTGTGTTCCTCTAAACTTACAGGAAGTAACTAGCATTACATATCATATTCATAAAATTTGAAATAGTTTAACATAATTAAAACACACCCCAAACAATGTTTTCCTGTATAGCATTATGTAGTGGAATAGTTTTGTGTGGCCCTGTAATTTAATAATAAATATTCTTTGCATCACATCACAGAATGTACAGAATATAAATTTTAATATATATAAATTTCATTCTTTGACAATTCTATTATATTCAAAAGAGTTTAATATCATTAAAATGTACTTAAAACTATTTATTCCTATTAATTGTAATGTAATGGTGTATTTTTGATTGTCCTTCTAATTAGACTATATACCTGATTTTCTTAAAATGACTCTACAAAATTAAGCTAAAATTATGTATTTTAAATATTGTGCAATTTAGTTCGGTGGACTGACAGATTGAACGATGAATATGGGTGCTAGCTATTTATATAATTATGGACGCACTTAAAATTATTCAGATCTTGAGGTAATAGTACACCGTATTTCGAATATTAACCAAACTCTTTTGTGTGTCCCTGTAAATACTATCTGCTTTCTTTTATACGGGAAATAACTTGTAATATTTCTCAGCAACATATATCAATCTCATAAAATTTTAAATAATTAATTACAATTAAAATGTGCACCAAACAATGTTATCCCTATACCATTATGTAATGGAATACTTTTCTGTGGCCTTGTAAATCAATAACAAATGTTCTTTGCACCATAGATTATGCAAAATGTACATTATAATATGTACTAGATAGATGCATATCAGTTTTATTATGTTTGAATGAGTGTAACACCATTAAAATGCATTTGAAAGATTTTTCCCTGTTGACCGTAATGTAATGGAATACTTTTGATTGTCCCTGTAATTGATTTATGCATCCGACTTTCATAAAATTTGAATGACTTGACAAAATTATGTAATAATTGCCGAAACATCAGTGAAGGCTTACTTTGGAGACACGAAATTTTTTGGTTTCTGTCTGTCAGTCAGTCTGTTTGTTCCGCGATAACTAATGCAAAAAACATCCGATTGGCTTGAAATTAAATGGGTATGTTAGTGAGGCACTGGGATTAAGCTGTATAGTTTTTTGTTAGATTTGAATCATTCGTTCGGAAAATATAGAATATTTTATTTTGTGCAATAATGGTTTTCTATGGCAAATCCAATGATTCTCAATTTTTTTTTCCTTGAGAGAAGATGACACATTTTATTAATGGAATTCAAGAATAAATAGATACTAAAATTTACCAGTTAAATTATTCATATTGTTTTGAAATTTTGTCTACGCATTTGTCAGATTTTTAAAATTATTGCTGTAAATTTTGGAGATTTTTTACAAATGTGTCCCAATAATATAAACTAATTTGTTTTAGAGATTTACTTATTTCAAATGTATTTTTTTTTCATTTTCTTTATTTTCTCTTAATGGTTGCTAAGCAACCATTCATCCTAATCCTTATTTTTATAATGTTATAAATTTGAATGCGTGTACTAAAATTTAAATGAAGTCAACGTCAAAACTGATGAATTAATTAATGTCTTTGTAACTTTGTGGATAAATATAACATAGCCCAGAAAAGAATATAAGCTATGTTTTATTAATTTTAATCAAATATTTTTCTTAATAATTCAAAATTTCCTTCTTTTTCATACAGAATCAAGAGCGATTTTTTAGATAAAATTTAACCAATTTCTTTTATCGTTGCCAAAAAGAAAAAAAAAAAAAATCTGGAATAATTTTTCAACGGCAATAAGCTTCAATTGAGCAATTTCCATTCAAAAAATCAAACTAAGAAAAAATAAATATGACGTCAGAAATAAAATAAAAATAAAAATAGTACTTTGTTAAATATTAAACATGGAAATTTGTTTTGTTAATAAGAATTTTTCTGACAAAAATGGGGGCATAATTAGAAGTAAAGGAAATAAAAAATAATTATACTTTTAACAAATATTTCAATTGGTAAAATTTGACGTCATAATTGAAATAAAACAGGTATTTTATAGTTGTCATTAAAAATACAAGAAACATGGACAGCAATAACTCATTAATAATGACGTCATTGCCAAAACTTAGGTGAAGGCTTATTTTGGCGAAGCAAAATTTATTATTTTCCATCTCTCAGTCTGTTCTTCTGTCTATCTGTTAGTCCCCGATAACTGCCACAAAATGCAATCAAAACTTCTTTTTTGCGTAAACAAAATTGTAAAACCCCAGATTACTGAGTTTACACTTTCAAAAGTTCCTGATGCATCAGATTTAGGTGTTTTTGGTGGGCAGGTATCTAGAAGTATGAGGATAATGAAAAATGCTTATTAAAACTGTCACTTATCCTTATAAATCAAAATGTAGAAAGAAATAAAAGATATACGATAACCATTAGCAGATTGATAGAAAATTAGAAATTTAAATTTAATGAGACTATGGGGGGTTCAGGGGGGCAGAGCCCCCCTGAAGAAATCTACTGTGGTATAATAAAAAAACAAAAATAATAGATCATGATTTTTTCAGAATATCCTAACATAACTAAATCTTTAATTTAACGGCTTTTGATGGCTTCAAATTTCTTATTCTAATTTTATTCTTATAAATAATTACGTAATTCGAAAATTTTAAATTACAGTTTCCAGGAAGTTGAATATTACACTAAGTGTGTTAAAAAAAGATGTGAAAAGCTGACGTTGAGGCTCTTGATCTGCAGATTTACTAGTTATATATTTTAAATTTCAAATGATTCAGTTGGGTAGTTTTTGCATTGTTATATGCAGACAGACTGAACGACAACTATAAGTGCTACGTATCTACATAATTACGAACGCACCAAAAAATATGAAACTTACTGACATGAACTTTTGTACAGATTTATAAGCAACTTTTGTTATTTTTTGTTCAATTAAATGGAACTTGATTTACAAACAATTATTTTTTCAGTACAATATTTTTTCTTTTTTTCCCAATGTTATCACTTTAAGAAATTCAGCAACATTTTTTGAAGTATATTAACTTTGTAGTACTTTTATAAAAAAACTATCCGTAGGGCACATTACATAGATTCTGAATAAGACTGTCAACATTCATCCTGCCAACACAATGAGTCTGAGAGTAAAAATGAATTACATGAGTCAGAAAATATGATGTTTAGATTTAAGTGCAACTTTAATATAATAATTGTTTTCTCAACTTCTATTTTTGTTTAATTTGTTCTTGCTGTAAGAATTGACCCTATCAAAAACTTGTTAATATAAAAGCTGTAGATAATATTAAGAAGTTGCACAATAAATCTAAGCAGATTAGATAGCTTGTGAATTGCCAAAATAATGATTTTTTTTTTTTTTAATTCACCCTTTCCCCACCTTTTTTTTAATTATTTATTTATTTTGTGTGGTAAGTGTTTGTCTTATCAAAACTTTGCCAATATAAAAGCTGTAGATAGTATTAAGAACATTTGTTGTTAATACTATCTACTAAGTGAATTTGATATCTTGAGAATTGACAAAGTCATGATTTTTTTCTCCCTTTGAATCCATTTCAAATTTTATCAAAAAATCAATGATTAATTTTTAATGATTTTAAACTGATTAAATATGTATTATAATTAAGAAGTTAAGGGTTTTTTTCAGTTTTGATAAAATCCCTTTCTTTTTTCCATTCTTGTGGTCTGATTTTGTCCATTAATAAACTTGACCGAGATTTTCTGCCTGTTGATTTTATGGGTCAGTTTGAGATAGACAGGCAGTTATATAAAGTTTTAAATTAGGGGTGGTTTTTTGTTCTAGGGGTCAGATGAGAGTAGTTGTCAGAGATTCCAACAAAGGAAAAATGTAATAGGTAGTATTTTTTATGAAATCTACCAAAAATTTAAGTTTTACAGCTATATTTACAATAATTTTGCACACTAATATCCACCACTCTTATTACTTAAACAATGAAATAAATAAGTTTGTAGCATTAAATTAATTTTAAATAAACAGAAACAGACAATTACACACCTTTAAAAAATTCAGTCGTTAACTAATATAATGTGTATTTGTAGATTTGTTATAAGAAAAATTATTTCTTAAAAAGTAATATTACAGTAGATTGTTTGGATATATTGTATTTCATCTCTTGATTCACCTTATAAATTCATCAGATATATAAACATAACTCAGATAAATGACATTCAACATACAAATCTCAATATATTTGACTGTATGAATAATTACAAAGTTATGCATAGATAAACTGAAAAATAAATATGCATGTGTGCATTTTTTGTAGTTTTGAAAAAAATTACATATTTTTTATTAAAATGTTACTAATTCAGTTTCCTATCACTTTTACAGACTATATGCTTTCTCAAATATACAAGAAGTGAAATATATTTTTTTAAACAATAGAGAAAAACGATGTTTTTTATACATTTACTAGCAATTTTAAACACAATTTGCATCTTATTAAGTACATAAATTAGTTTTTAAATTATTATGTAATATATTAATCAAAATTATCTGTAATTTGATTAAGAAGTGCTGATAAAGGAAATTTCACCTGCCTGGAAAAATTGAGAATATGATGTTACACAGAAAAAATATCTCAGATTTTGTACAGCTGCCAGATGCATCTCACTATATATCTACTTTTTGATGGTTAAACATAACAAGAGTCCTATTTCACATTTTATTGATGCAGGGAAAAAAAAATCTCCTGCAGCTTAAAATTTCAATTTTCATTTATTCAAAAACGTCCCATTAAAAATTCATTTAAACAACAAACCTTCCTTTTCTTAATATATATATATATATATATATATATATATCTTAGAAATCGATTGTCTATAAAACTCATATATGTTACAGGTAATAACAATAACTAACACATTGTATGCTCTTTCAAATATAAAAATAATAATAAAGATCTTTTCGAGCATACAAAAGTTATTCACTTTAGTAGCTGTGATACTGTTAAAAAATCAAGAAGTATAATGTTTAAAACTTGAGAGCAAAATTTTATGCTTTTGTACAAATAAATTAAGACTAGTCAAATCTAGAAAAACATTGATGTAACAGAGAAATTTTCAAACAAACCTTTCCATATTTGAGACTTCTTGTGTATAGTGATAAAGAGCCATCAGCAAACACAGACTGAACCTCAGCCTTGTATATGTATAGGAAAACAAAATAAAAACAAACAGGAATTTACATGATATATCAGTAAAAAGACACACCCCCCCCCCCCCCCCCCGAGATAATTTTGTTTTAATAGAAAATTCAGAATAACAGTTAAAAAATTAATAACTTACGCAAATTTTTACATGTGCATGCATTTTCAAATTATGTTTTACATTTTTTAAAAATACTTTTTCTTTCAATAGTAATTTAATGAAATGAATGGGGTGCACAAAACTTAAGTCAGTTCTCAATACATATATATATATATATATATATATATATATCTTTATTATTATAGCTATATTTTCCCAATCAACAACACAAAACTTTGAGAAATTCACATACATTTAACACATTAAAAAAACTAAATCAGCAGGCATGATTATTAAAATGGTTTTCAGTTAAATAGAACATTCCATTTTTTAATAGGTACATTACATTTTAAATTTATATGCAATTGATGTATTTTATCGAATTTTTTTTTACTATGACTTGAAATTAAGTTCAAAAGGCCCATTTTGACAGCATTTTCTGAAAGTTCTTTTGTCTCTATTGGAAAATGAGGACAGGTATTCAATTTAAAATTTCAAAAAAAAATTTTATGTGTCCAAGATTCAAAATTGCTTATGTGTTATTGTGTGTGCATTAGACATTTAATTTTGCATTTGAATACCCTTAAGTAAAAAGAATTTCTACTCAGTGCAGTTTTTAGGTTGGAAAATTGTCTCCTAAGGAAAATCATCATTTTATTAATATATTTTAGTGTAATTTACAATTTTATTCTACAAAAGATGAAGTACAGTAGACTCCCTCAAATCCGCAAACCAGAAATCTGCAACTCTCTAAAATCCGCACATATTTTATGGATGTAAACAATGAAAATTTCAGTTTGGATATTGGAACAAAATTTGATTTTTTTTAAGTTTTGTACCAATGCATATATTTTTTTTATTTGTAATTTTCTCAATAATACTCTATTCATGTTTATTTTCATGAAGGAAGAATAATTTTTTTGGGGAAAACAAGATATTGCTGATATCACTGGTAATCACAATTTTCTTACCAATATATTTATGCATTAATCAAACTTTTTTGGTTATTAAGCTTGGCTAACCTTGAAAAAAAAATCCTTATTTTATGTTTTTGATGTGATTTAGTAATGTACTTTTATGAGGCAAGTTTTGTTGAATAATTTTGGAAAAATACATTTAATCTTTATAATGAATATTTAATCATACACTAATGATTATTAACATGACCTTTGCTATTAAAGCTTTAATCATTTTAAAAATTATCTAAATTTTTATTATTTTAGTTTATTACTTATTTTAATATTTTATTATATTGTAAGCATTCATTATAGTTCCTATTGCACTGTTAATTGCATTCAAATTACTGTTTTAAAAATGTAAACAAAGCAAATGACCAGAAATCCGCAAAATTCTAAAATCCGCACAACCTCTGGTCCCAAGCTGTGTGGATTTGAGGGAGTCTAAAGTACTAATAATGACCATAAGTGTCAGTACATAAGCAAATGGAATGAAGATAAATTAATTATTTTTATCATTCTGATTTCAATAATCATAAAGAAATTTATTATGTAAGTATCTCACAAACAAAAGACAAGATCGTTCTGTGTGAGCGTTGAGTTGGCAAAGGCTTGTGATCAGGATTCTCGCATTTGCTCGCCATTGTGACTAAATTCTTCATTTGGCGAGTAAACAAGCGATTAAATTCTCTAAATTGCTAGTGCTCAATTGTTGCTTTTTCTTTCTTTTCTTTTTTGCTTTTCATACATATGCATACATACATATTTTCAATATATATATATTTAATATATTTGTAGTGGATAGTTGAAATTAGATTAATAACAATTGCTGTTGCAGTTATAAAAACTCAGGTTATTTTAGAACACATTGAAAAAAAGAGGGTACATTAAAAAAGTTTTTTTTTTTTTTTTTTTTTTTTTTTTTTTTTTTTTGTACTACACGGCAAATTTATTTTGCAAATACTTTTTTCATTTGGTGAATGTTTTTATATTTTTAATCATCCAAATTACTAACATTGGTCAAATGTCAGAGAGAACACTGCTTGTGATATGTATTGCACACAGGGGCCTGAAAATTTGTATGAGAATAGTTCATGGCAGGTTCTGATACACCTGAGCCTAATATTTTTAAAGTCTTGATAAACAGATGATATTAATGAAAAGCTCATCAAAAGAGAGATTTTCTTTCACAAAATGGTAAAAGCGTGTGCACATCTGAATTTGATTTCACAGTAGAAATGAAAGAAATAAAGAACTATCTCAAATCAGCAAAACTTAAAATTAATCCAGATATTGATGTAGAGCACAAGTAGAAATATATTTTACAATGGCATATAATTTTTTTTAAATATCAGTCAGTAATTTTTTTTAATTTTAGCTAAAAACTAACAACAGACTTTTTTTCATACAAAAGTAAAAGAAAGAATAGAAAAGAAATATGACATTCATAAAAATTGAGCAAAAAGTAGATCTATTTCAACTGAATTCGTTACTTAAAATCTACGAAAAAAAAAAAAAAAAAGGAAATGAGAAAATGTTTATTAATTAGTGAAAAATAAGCAAACTAAATTAGATATAGATTTGTGCAGAAACATTTTTGCATGTCCAGAACATGTTTCAAACAGTGGAAACAAGTGAAAAAAACGAATATTGTAATTTTAGGGAGGCAGGGGTACTTCTTAAATTTCAATCAGCCAAACTGCTTAAATATAGGTAAAAACAGAAGACATATTCTGGAAGATTGTATTTTTGCATTTTAAATACATACAAACAGTTTGAATATATATATATAGGAAAGCACTAGACAGAAAACATTGGAAAAATCTAGGGGAGACCTACATCCAGCAGTGGATCGAAAACGGTTGATGATGATGATGATGATATATATATAATACCATTAAAAGTAGACAAGATTCACCAATGGATTTTATCAATAAAACAATAAACCAGAACGAAGAATTATAATTGAATTGAATTATAATAAAATAAAAAAATAGTGTAACGACTAAATCTGAAATAATAAATAAATAAAATGAATGCAAATAGAATTTGTAGCTTCAAAAGCAGAATCATCAGGCCCCAAGTGCTCTGGAACTACAAATGAAGTGTGCGGTTTCATCCACGTATTAGCCATGAAATAGCAAAATAATACGTATTTGGGGCTACCAACACACAAAAACCAAATTATTAAACAAGGAACAAAGATATTTTACAAAAAGGAGTTGAAAGTAAGTAAAAATAATAGTTATCCATAACAAACAAAAAAGATAAAGCTGAATGGAAATATAATTGAACCAGAGAAAATAATTAATAATCGATATTAACATAAAATTAAATTAATAAAATAATTAAAATTTGAATTAAGAGATAACATTCATATTAACATATAACTTAAAATACCATTTTGTTACTTTAATCAGTAACATTTATTGTGACTTTACATGGTAAAAACTCATTATCTTAATATAAGATAATAATAAAAAAATAAATAAATAAATAAAATTAAAATTAAAAAATAAATAAATAAATAAAAAAAATAAAATAAAATAAAAATAAGTAAAAATAATAATAATAATAATAATAATAATGATATTATTAATAATAATACCAAAAATTATATCAATAACATTAAAATAAATTTGATAATTAAAATATAGCTATTTAACTATAGATATAACTAGACAAATATCCATATATTGGTGTCAATTAAACAGTTTAAAAATATGTTAAAATAAATAACTCACTCTCAATTTTTTTTTTTTTTTTTTTTTTTAAATAATTAATTTTTGCGTTTTTATCCAGACAACACCACCCTCCCCCGTACTCTAACATCTACCCACCCAACCATCCTATATATTTTTTTTTATTACTTATATATATATATATATATATACAATATACAATACACAATATTGTATATTGTATATATATACAGTCGAGTCTCTCTATAACGAAACTCCATACATCGAATTTCTCTATAAGACGAATTTTTAGTAGGAACGGTCCCCTTTTCGCATGATTACATTAAAAACAGTCTCTATATAGCGAAATATCTATTTCCATATAACAAATTTTTTCATAAATTGTCTTAATTTATTCAGTTTTAAAAAGCTTGGAAATCATATGGAATCAATTTTCCATCACTTTTTTTTAAATTTATTGTCAGTGCTAAGTTTTTTTTTTTTTTTTTAATATATATTACTTCTCTCCTTGTTCTTTAAATCCAACGAATTCATCCCACCTCCCACACACCTTTCCACATCATTCTCAAAACAGAGTCAATTGGATTGATACACATGTAAGAGAGGAATCAATGAGAGGCACATAAGAGAGGCCTTCAAATGGAGGAAAATGTTAACTACAATTTTTAAATCCTTGCTAAAATTTAAGCTTTTTTTGAGATTGTAACAATTTTAAAATCAAAACAACAAAAAATCACAGATTTCTTCGTCTGAAATTAATGCAAGTCTTCTTTATTTGATTTTCATTAAGCTTTCAAATAAATGCATGTCCTCTTTTTTGAAACAGCTTAAATAATTAAGAACTAAAATGTTAGTTCAATATTTACTTTTAAACATTTCAAATTCTTAATTCAAAAGATCAAAAATATTTGTTCAAATTTCACACATTAAATATGATTTTTAACATCATTCTCTATACATCGAATTTCTCTATATAATGAATTTTTTACTGGAACGGTGGATTTCGTTGTATAGAGACTCGACTGTATGTATATACAATATTGTATACATATATATATATATATTTATATATATTCAATATATATATATATATTGTTAAACCTTTGAAAAAAAAAAGGGCATTTCTTGAATTTTTTTTTTCTTCCCCATACAGAATTGCCTCCATGAGATGCGTTTGGGAGGTAGTGATTAAAAAAAAAATACATACGTAAACTTACTGCACTTAAATGTTTTACAATACTCAGGAATTAAAAAATTATTTAAGCTTTATTTTTTCTGTATTCATAAGTCAAAATACTTGCAGAAACTTTCCAAATTCATCTTGGATTTTAATGTTCATCTTGGATTTTAATGCTTTTTAAATGTCATTTTAAATATGCAAAATATTTAATTTTAATTAATGATTTAAAACAACAACAAGAAAAAAAATCTGTTGATTAAAATCATGCATTAATTGCTGCTTTAAATCAACTGATTAAAATCGTTGATGCCTCATTTTATTCATAATTGAATTCATAAATAAGTGATTGTTATGTAATAAAAAAAACTAAACATCAAAAAGAAAACTTACTTTAATTAAAAATTTTATATGATAAAAAAAAAAAAAAGAGAAAGAAAGAAATTTTAATAAACAATGGAAATTTTCCGTCATGGGTGCTTTTCTCTTAAATCCTAGGGGATGGCACTATTTGTATAAAATTGCAGTGTTTTTAGATTATGTTTTTGAATGTCATAAACTGTTGACAACCCAATTCTATGTTTAGCACACAATGTTTCCACAAAGCTTAACTTTCTAACGAAGTCCACTTTTTTGACAAAAGACAAATTCAAATGCTTTATTTTGATGACTTTGATGCCAGATTTTTTTAAGTTGACGGCTTTTTAAATGTCGGATTTTTGAAGCCACATCATACAAGATAATTTTTAGTCTAAAATAATTTTCACAAGATGAGGAAAAAAAAAACACCTCAAGTGAATATAATAAATTCTAGATAAGTTTAAACAACATTAGAATTATACATAGACATCATTAAATAACGTAAATGAAATCAAAAGGATACACTAATAAGATCTCCAACTTCCAGATAATTTCTCATCATTAATTCATCTTCTTCAGTTTTCCTTCTCTGAAGATAAAATTTTATCAAATTACTGAACAAGAAAACCAATATTCATTACTTACAGTTTATAAAATGATTCAAATCATGAGAAAATAAATATCACGTTAAAAACTGTCAAATTTTGCACTAAATATAAAATAACAGATCAAGATAGCATTAAAAAAGTGTTTTATGAAAATTTTAAACATTTCTTAAAAGCATAAGAAACTAATCTTTTAGAAATATAATGTTTATTCATATTATTGTAATGGAAATAAATATCTAGACTTAATATTGTATTTCATTTTATATACATGTGTTTAATAACACTTTTTTTTTTTTTTTTTTTTTTTTTTTTTGACGAAATTAAGTTTTAAGAGGCCGTCTAGAAACAACCTCACACTTGGAGGGGAGCTCATGAAATTGTGACAAGGAGGTGGAAGATGGTAGAAGAAATGTGACATCACACATTTTGGTTAAAATAAAAGCATTAAACATCAGCAGATTAAATTTCAATGTTATTTTAAAATTAAAGTATTTTGTGTTCATAAAGTAAAGTTGAAATTTAAAGCCAAATATATTATAAAATTCCATTTCATATTCCAAATTACTAGTGTATTCAGCTACTCTTTCATATTAATATTTTATTACTATTGTATATTAATTATGTTTTTTGTTGTAAGCCTAAATTTTATTTCATACAAAATAAATACATGAATTATTTTTTATTGTTATGCTCACAAATCTCTTTAAAACACACAGTTAAATTTTAAAAATAAAATTTGAAATATAGTCTATAATGGAGTGCTTTTGTTTCTTTTCTGAACTACAAATGGATGTTTATATAATATAGCATGACAAAAAGGGGGGGGGGGTCAAAAATACTGAAAAAAGTGACATTATTTAGGGACAGCCCCTAAGCGCTAATATTTAAAAATCAAGCTAGATATATTCTTTTATTTTTATAGAAGAAAATGCAATTAATTCTCATGCAATAAATTTGTAACAGTTTATTAATAAATCATGCCAATCTCATCATTCTGAATGTGCAGAATCATATATTTAAAATGTTGCAATTGATAAACTTTTGGATGAGCAACTTAAAAATATGTTACAAACTGCCAATGATACATGTGAGTGTAGCCATGGGTGCAAGAAGCCTATCCAAGCCAAGACTGAAAACTTTTCTGAGTATTAGAAATAGCTTAATGGAAATGGGCTAGATGATTTCTAGGTCTTGCATTATGGTTTAAAATTATCTTTTATAATAAGAGAAAGAGATTAAAAGGTTTTTAAGAATTAAATTATTGTTATTTTCATATATAAAACAAAATTTACTATTAGTCAAAAATCTCTCCAAGACTGAAATCAGTCTTGAGACTGAAGGTCTTGCACCCATGAGTGTAGCTTTTCAAAAACATAAGCTAAATAAGAATTATTTTAAATCAGTTTTATATAAATTAGCAATCAAATGATAATGATTCTATGTAAGATATTCAATATAAAAAAAATTCCATCACCCATCTGTACAGACTTGTGTTACACTTGTGTTTGGTATGATTTTATATAACCAAAAAAGAAAAATATATTTATCCGAAGATTGAAATATAATTTCCGAAGATGTTAGTATCTGTAATAGTGATGATAGCTGGATGATATCTTTTTCATACCAGACTGTACGTGATCGTAAATTAATCAGAGAAGCAGGTTCGAGTTAAACTTAACAAAAAATCCCACAGTTGCCAAGCTAAGTCTTTATTCTGGCCGTCAGTAACAAGGAGCGATACACAGAGAGAGATGGAGACAGCATCTCCAGAATACAAAGTAGCCTGCTCAGGCTGGTGACAAAAGGTGAAGTGTGTCTGTTCAGAGATGATGCACACAGAGTTGGCATAGCTATAATGTCACCAATATGCAATTGCGCCATGCACAAGGGACCAACGTATGTATTGGCTGCAAAAACACAACCTGTTTACACCGGTGATCAAAATTAATTTTGAATCCGCACAGGGAATAGAAGGTTGCCACAGTTTTAAGGTTATAAACCGATTGTGGTTACATCTGGACAAAAAAAAAAGGCATGGGAACAGAAAGAACAAAAAGTGCTGACACACCAGAAATTGACATCGTTACGTCTGTAAAATAGGACTGCAAAAGGGAGAGTCTACAGCGGTTACATTTACATGTGCCCAACGGTCAATTTAAAAGTCAAACAGAGGCAATAATTCTTAAAAGAAAAATGTAATTTAAATGCTATTTTAATCATGTTTCAGGGACACTGCCAAATAAGGCGAGCCAATTAAAGACTTATATACATTTGTTTTAGCTGACAAAGTGTTTTCTAATGGCTAAATACTTGTGGGAGTTTATCTCACATTAAAATTGGGATGCCACAATGTTAATTATAAAGACAGATGAGAATATAATAGGCTCCATTAAAATGAGAAGGGCAATAAATACAACCGATTTAGTTTTTAAGTATCTTTTTTTTTTTTTTTTTTTTTTTTTTTTGTATTTAAATTACGGACTTACATTAGGATTGTGCAGGGAGAGCACAGTTACAAACGAATAGATAAGATATTTGAATGCACAATAAAGTGTAATAATGGAGGAGAGGGGTAGGAAGGAAGAACAAGGGAAACCAAACAATATTTAAAATATTTGAATTGAAACAGTAGAGGGAAGGAGGGGGGTGCGAGAAGAAAACATACATAACGAAATAACTGTTATAGCATCTATGTAGATAATGCATATATAACTAGAACCACAATAACAAATATTACTATATTTTTTAATAAATTTCTCAATATAGTCAGCAAATTGGTTATAACAAAGTTTGAATATAAAAATATATTTTACAATTTTTCAGATTCAGCTAAGCAGTTTCTACAATACATAGTGGAAAGCACTTATAATAAAGCTAAAGGACACTTGAAAACTGTTCATTACATGTAAACTTTATTATAACCGATTTCTTTATAAAATGTTATGGTTTCCAGAAAATTAGAAAATTTTGATTATCTGATACTCATAATAAAATATAATCTTTATGGGCCAATTTCACCATTTGCTTACATTTCATGGTAATGGACTTGATAAGTAACAAATTTGACATTTAAATAAAAAATTTAAAAAAAAAATAAACTATTAAAATGAACTAGCTTGTATATTTCCTAAATTAGATAGTAATTTACATGCCTTCTAAAACTATTTAGTAAACTTACTTAGCAGCTTACATTTCATCGCTTACATTTCATGGTAACAGACTTGACATTTCAAATAAAACTATTAGAAATGAACTAGCTTGTATAATTTCTAACTTAGATAATAATACACTTACCTTCTGAAACTACTTAGTAAACAATATTTAACTACAAAAGTGCAAAAATCATTATTTTAATAATAAAATTTACGGTAACAGACTTGACATAAAAGGCTATATTATTCTTGCCACTACTACATTCCTTTACAATTGAAGAGTAAAAATGGCAAGTTGCAGTAGTTGCGTGAATAGTTTAACTATATCGCCGAATATTTGCTGCTAACTTTAGGCAGCATTTGAAACCTATTTTGACTATAATTAAACTTTTTTATTTAAAAAAGTTAGCTCAAATAAAAAATAAGAAAACACAGTTAGAAGCATAAAACTTGGAATGGGACAGGCATTTTTGCTTAGAATCAAAATTAGTAAGATTTTTATCTCAAAAATTTTTAATGATTTTTTAAATTTTTCATGTTAGAAATGTTCAATATAATCTTCTTTAGCTAATGCATAGCTCAAATCAAACTTTAAATATAAATTTATGTTTGAATTTTCTTCTTTTTACTCTGGGACAGCATATGTAAGCGAAATTTGAAAATGGCCCTTATAATATACAATTCATACTATCACGATTCATAATTAAAATCTAAAAGGATGTAAATGTTTTTCATACCAATTCTCCACCAGGCAAATTTACAGATGATAATAACAAAATTGCATTAAGACGAGCATTTACATCAACAGTCCATCTTTTATGCTGAACTTCAACAATTCTTCCAACAACAACATCTCCAACTTCACCATTGTATCTGAGCAAAAGTTCAAGAAAAATAAATACACAAATAAAATTTAAATATTCATTTAAAGCACATTTTTAAAGTTTGGATAAAAAAGATTTTTTTTATGCTAAATTTAGTTTATGTTTATACACAGATAAACAAAATAATAGTTTAAATGTGTTAAGAGAGTTGTTAAAAGTGTTAAAAGTTTTAAGAGAATTAAATTTTGCATATAGTTATTTGACAATTAAAGAGAATGTAGCAAATAAACATTTACTATCATTCAACACAGTAAGAGAATTTTCAGAAATCTTATCAGCCAAAGAATTTTTTTGTTGAAAGCAATGTTTATTTGACATTTCATTCATTCAAACATTTCATTTTATAAATATAGATTACTAAAGGTCAAAAATTATATATTTACTAGTATATAATCCCCGACAAAAATGATGGGATTTTCACTTGGATTTCATTTTCATAATACTTCACACAAACAAACAGAATGAAGATTTTATTATTGAAGAGTTTGTATTGTAGAAAAGCACATTTTAAAAATAGCAATAAATTTCTACAAATACAAATAATGAAGTTTTTTTTTTCTTTTTTTTACTTGATACTTAATTTTTGAGCAAATTTTAATTTCAAAACAAACAGCAGTATTTATTACAATAATAATAATTAGCAAAATAAAATTCGATTTTTGAAGATTTCACAAAACATTAAAATTAAATATTGAAGTTTTTTAAATTTTATAATATATTATCTTTATCAAAAGTATGACTCTACAGCGCTTTTAGTCATGGACATATTATAGAATCTTAGTTCGATGTTTTTAGTCATTGATTACGAAGCGTTATGTTTTGTTTTTAAATTTGGATTTAGCGAAATCTATACACAGTCAATATAAACAAAATAATTTTTTTTTTTTTTTAAATTGTGGTTTCTAATAGAAAATAGCAGAAGCAGGGGGCATTGATTTAAATCAAAATCAATTTTTAAAAATTTCAGTTATACAACTTTAAAAATTCAATCCGTAAATTATGAAAACCAAAATTATTATTATTATTTCTTTTGTAAAATTTTAAATTAAATGTACCAGTTTTTAAAAGCTTAGATTATATCAGTTCAAGATTTGCTTGCATTGTAAATGAAATTTATATTTTTTATCAAATTCCATTTAAATGTAAGAATGTATAATATCATGCACTACATATATTAATTACATCAAAGCAGATAAAATTTTGATTTAAGAGCACGTTAAAAAATAATTTTCAGTTTTACTAATGCAGTCATGATAATATCTTATATATCCATTACAACTTGAAGAAAAAAAAAAGTTTTTCATTTATAATAGAAAACAAAATTTAAAAAATTTAGTGGATAAATGCTAGCATCTTAAAAAATTAATAAAACTGGATCAATCCTCTGGAAGGGCGA
This sequence comes from Maratus speculifer, assembly GCA_964019185.1. Lineage (NCBI taxonomy): Eukaryota > Metazoa > Arthropoda > Arachnida > Araneae > Salticidae > Maratus > Maratus speculifer. The sequence goes on from OZ025296.1 coordinate 292,194,123, forward strand.
ATGCTTATCTTTTATAATACTTTCAAAAATGCTTCTAAAATAGGTCATTGATGGCAGCACTAAAGTAGTATGATGAGGTTGAGGCAGGTGCTGGGAGTTGATACAATCATACTTTTAGACGACAAAAACCTTATCAGTTTACACTTCTGCTGTTATCTTTATGCATTATGATTTTGTATGATATACATGTTTTATATGAAAATATGTTGAACAAACATTATTTCAAGTAGAAGTAATTATCATTTAACTGTCATTTTAGCATCTGTTTTCAATTAAGCCTCACATGGTGTTTAGCTACGGTCGATTCCAAGGTTAGAAAGGTTCGCCCCAGAATTGTTCCTACACTTTTCTCCAGTCACAATTTATTATAGTAGACAACTAAAAATAAATAAAATTGAAATGTTTACCTGGACCTCTGAGGTTTTACTGAGTATAATTTGTTAATTCTTTCAATAGTACCAGCAACAGTAGCACATATTTTGTCTTCTTCATCCATGCTGGTTCCATGTCCCCTAAATTATTCATAAGAAAAACAAATTTGAACAAAAAATTTTTGAAACACATTAGTAAAATGTTATGATTAATAATTGTTTAAGCAAGAAATCAGAAAATAAATAAATAAAAATTTATATGTACATCAACGAACTCTGCACCCATAACATAAAAGTGCCATTAATAAATTTCAAGCAATAAAATACAATGCAAATCATTAATGTTAGTATACACAAACCCAGGGATAAAATAATATAAAATAATTTCAAAAAATAAAAAATAATGTAAATTATTAACATAAGTATAGATAAATATAGAGATGCCAATTAGAAAATAATTAAAAAAGGAAATAATGTGCTTAAAGCAGGGTTGGTAAAAAACCAGGTTTTTTTTTTGAAAAACCCCAAAAACCATGGTTTTTTTGGTTTAAACTGGGTTTTTTTTAATATGTTTTCCTGTTACATATACATGCAAATTTATGAACAAAAGTAAACATTTTTGAATATATAAGTAATAATTTGATTTAAAGGTAATTCTAATCAATATAATTATTTAATATACAATCGATTATGTAGAAAATTGAAATTCTTTAAAATCTAAACATTTTTAGAAAAAGCTGTGTCTTATATTTCATAAATAAAATGTGCTACATAATGAAACATTGATACCCTGAAAATCTTAATGAACAATCTTTTGATTACTAGCACTATAAATAAATATATGATATAGATTCATATATAAAACTTCATATATATTATTTTCAAATGGTTGTTCAAAATAATTAATTTGAAATACTTGTTATATGTGATCTCTGATTTTTTTGTTAGAAGACTGCATGAGTTAATTATCTTTTATTGAAAAATAAAGCTTTTTATAAAGAATTTTTGGAAGGATTTGAATTTAGCAGAAGAGTCTTTACACACTTCAAGCATTGTGTTTTCTAAAACTACCAGTAAAAAGATGACTGTTAAATAAACAAAAATATCTATTTAACAGCTTTTTAGACTATTGAAAAACATTGATGTTAAAATATACAGTAGCCTTATAAATGCTATCATCTATCAAAGAATTTAAACAGCCATCGTACTGCATGCTCTATTATAACACTTAGTATTTTTAAGCATCTAAACTAAAAATTGCATTTTTTAGGCATTTTTATGAGACTTTTTTTCTATTACGTCTCAAGCAAACCTTGTCTTGCCCCCCTCCCTCCCCCCTTTCTGCCAATTTTCTTAACTGATCTAAGTAATGGGTTTGGTTATGCAATAGAAGATTTAAATATATCTTTTGCATATTTTAGTTAAATGTAAACAGGTGCTTTACTAGTGCCTAATTTTTCAATGTCTTCTTATTCAACTTCATATCTTGAATTTTTTTTTATTCTTAAAAAATAATCCCTCCAATCAAGAAAAATTTCTTTTAGAGCTTGACTGAAATTTTAAAGATCATTTATGTCATTATCTGTACATCTGCGTTTCTCAAAGGACAATATTTTTTAAATCTAAATATTGCATATTTTTCATCTATTTTATTTTTGCTAAATTTACATGATTTAAGTGTTTTCTGTAGAGTTTCAGATATGTTCATCAGTGCATGAAATATGCATTCTACATTAGGGTGGATCGATTGTCTATGGCGAAAAAAAAAATTACCATTCATCAAAATCTACCTATGCGGAAAAGATGTTCTATTGTATGGAGATTAAGGGAAAAATAATAAAAAAAAAATTAATTTAAAAATTTAATGCTGCCACAAAAGGGTTGAATTTTCGAAAAAATTTGAAAAAAGACCGAATTTTGGTTAGGTTATTTTTGTCAAAAACTAATTATTTCAATAATGTTTAAAATCCAACAATGCGTAAAAGATGTTATATCGTATGGAGGTTAAGTAAAAAACAATAATAAGTAACAAATTCGAAATTTAATACTGCCACAAAAAAGTTGAAAATTCGAAAAAATATTGAAAAAATGGAAAAAGATCTAATTTTGGTTAGATTTATTTTTTACGCAAAATAATCATTTTAATATCAATCAAAACCTACCTTTGCATAAGAAATATTATATTGCATGGGTATTAAGTAAAAAATAAATAAATAAATAAACTAATTTCGAAATTTAATACTGCTGCAAGTGATTTAAAGTTTTGAAAAACTGGCAGTTCCAGTTTTTTCAGTTAGGATTTGTCTGCATGTGTATTGTGTAGCTTAGTGTACCTTGAAAATTACTGTACCATGGCGTTGTTAAAAATAAATAAATAAATAAAAATAAAAAGAGAGAGAGAGAGACAGAGAGATATGAATTACACCCTATTTGGGTCTGGCTTTGATTTGCCAGTAAATATGCTCCCTGTTACAAAAAGTTATAAAACTTATATATTGGTATTTAAAAAATAACCGAAGAAAGGAATCGGTCAACATCTATTTATTTCCTGCCAGTGAGAAGGAGTTGCTAATAAGTTACAAGTGACCTGTAAATGAGATTCAATCTCAATAATTTACCACACCAGCATTTTAAGAAATATTAAACTGTTTCATGACAAATATTGCGCTCTTCTTAATTCTTGTAAAACAAAATAAGATATTGAAAGCTACTACAGTCTTTTGGACCATTTCCGAATGTACTGCCTATTTTTTTCAGTTCAATAGATTTGAATATGAATATGAATATTGAGTGCAAACTAAACCGATGTATTGAGAGCAAACTCACTTTTCTGCATCATCAGCTATCAATGAAAAGCCAAAATGTTGCCGAGCTAGGTGTCACATCACCTGTAGTGACGAAGATTGGCATCAGCCAGAATATTGGACAGTTTGGGCATTTCCGACCAAGCAGGTGCTGTCATCGTGTCTGGTGCACTTCAAGATGTGGGCATTATCTCACAAAACTATGAATCGAATGCTATTGACAGAAAAAAAATCGGCATGACAAAACAAACCAAAGACCACTGACAGAAAAAAATCAGCATGACAAAACAAACCAAAGACCACTCCATCGTTTTAGTCATTCTCTTTAGTCATTTGTAAAAGATTATGATCATGGCCATTTTCTTTAAACTTTGATGGGTGTAAAGACAGATTACATCACTAGAAAACAACAAAATAAAAATCATAATAGAAGCAGACTTGAGCTTGAAAAAAGAACTTGGTTCTGAATACATTGACCACATATATATAAATTCTGGGAGAGTACCAAGCAATTTGAAAACACGACGTACATTTTTTTGTCATGTGTTAACAATAATATACATGTAACAAAGTTGGTTGCGATCGGTTGTGACGGAATATCTGTTAACATAGATGTTAAAAGATGTGTTATTCGAAATATGGAACTGACCTTCGAGCGTCCACTACAAGGTTTTTTGTGCTAGTTACACACCAATGAGGTTCCACGATGTCATATTTTTGCAGCGTGGATGGAACCGCGGGTGGGCACAAATGTTTCACTGGTGAAATTGAAAGATTATTCGCAGCATGTTAGAAGCTTTTTGTATTTTCATTTATGTCAGTATATGAATTCTAAAAGTGCGCGAGTGAAATCAAACGGTCTGCTGTAATCCTAATCATTACATTAAAAATATCTATATTTTCCATTTACCAGCTTTTTGACCTTTTGCGACGGATTACATAGATTTAATTAAATAGGAAAATGTGTCGAACCTCTACTAACTGAAGGATTTAGTAACGACATGATTTTAGAAGCAATAGGTAAATCCAGCAATCATTCCAGTGGCAATAACATCTACTATCAATAATATGTATTCACGCAACGCTCATTCTACAAAACTAATAATCAAAATAGTCACGGAAATATTTCTGCTGTGTATGGATGTATATAAGAGACGGTTTCATAAAAATCAAATTGAATTACAAAATCTCATGTCGATTTTCAATACCGAACGTCATTATCACCAATTGCAATGTTGACGATTTTCTTGATTTAATACTAATGAAGTTTTTAAATAAGAAACTAAAGTTTTTATCTTGTAATCAATCAAATACCCCTCATTGCAATAAAAGATAAAAATTCTAAAATACATATTTTATTTTACAAAAAAAAAAAAAAAAAAAAAAAAATATATTTTTTTTTTACCGTAAAAATGTTGAGCCACATTGCGGCAGCTTTAAATTTTGAAATTAATTTTTGTAATTAATTTACTCATACTCAGCATATAATATAACATCTTTTACGCATAGGTAGGTTTTGGATAATTTTTAAAACTATTATTTTGAATCAAAAATCATCTAGCCAAAATTAGGTCTTTTTTCACTTTTTTTCGAAATTCAACCTCTTTGTGGCAGTAGTAAAATTTAAAATTAATTTTTTTAATTATTTTTCCCTTAATCTCCATCCAAGAGAACATCTTTTCCGCATAGGTAGATTCTGACACTGTGAAAATTTTTTTTTCGATCCACCCTATTCTACATGTATACTAACATGACCTTGACTAGACTCACTATGTCTTATGGTGACTATTGAGATAAGACATAAAAATAGAAATTACTTTCATCGAATAATTTGAAACACTTAAATTACAAAAATGAGAAAATATTATATTAGATTTGTTCTAAAAAACCAATTGGTTTGAACTGTGCCAACCTAGCTGGCAAAAGAATAAAATTATAATGTAAAAAAAAACCCAATCCCAATGTAAGAATGCAAGAAAAACAAAGGCTTGTTAAAATCACTAATCACAGAGCAAATAAATAGCTCATTGCCAATTTTTCAATAGCATACATAACAAAAAGAATTTCTGAAATGATGAAATCCTTAGTAAATCTTAACTAATCAAGCGATTTACTAATCAAGCACCCTGCCTTTTTTAAACCTGGGGGAAACTCTGTATATAAGGCCTTAAAAAAGAAAAAGAAAGAAAGAAAACTGATTAGTTTTTTCTAACCAGCTAACTTTAGAAAAAATAGTTATTCTGCCATATAGATTTACAGCTTACAAGAAAAGTTGAGTTGATTAAAATTTTTTGTCCTTTTAGAAACTTATTAATTCATCATTTTTCTACAGCTTTGCTTGTAGCTTCTTCATAATTTGGATTTTGCATTTTTCAATAACGTGTAAAATAAAACATTTGGGTAAAAGAATAAAAAAAACCAGGTGAAAAAAAACCAGCATGGTTTAAAAAAAAAAAACAATTGGTTTAAACCATGGTTTAAGCCAAACAACCCTGGCTTAAAGCAAAATGCACAGTATATCAATAACTATAAAACAAGATACAAGAAACAACAAATAAAAATTTGATAGCCAGCAAAATATATTTGCCCAATCTTGTTGTCATGCAAAACTACCAACCATTACCTATCTTTCTAAATTTTTCTTTGTTGATCACAAATGAAATGACAAATCACTTACATTTTAAATCCTCATTCTTCAAAATTCATATTTCCCTCCCATCCACCAAAATACAAGGTATATTTTATTTATTTTTTTTTTTTTTATGTGAAGATAAGTACTGTCATAATTGTTTCTCTATAGTAAAAATATATAGATAATGTACTACTTAAGTTATCTTTTCTATGCTAAAAATTTCAGTCCCCCCCCTCCCCCACACACACACAAAATTTAAAATCTCTAAAACTCTATGTTAAAAAATATATCTGCTGTTCTTTAGTTACAATAAATGGTAATCAGTCAACTAAAATACCTTATCAGTTTGGTCTCCACTTTTAGATAGAAAATTTGGATTCATACCAGAAAATACAAACAATATTTTCAGATTTATAAAAAAAAAAAAAAAAAAAAAAAAAAAAAAAAAAAAAAAAAAAAAATTTTTTTTTTTTTTGTGATTAAAAGTAAAATTTCTTCTTCAAAAAGTTCCGGTGTAAAGTCAAAATTTAGGATTGAAACAAGAGGATAATCTGGCAACCATGTTCCCTCCACCCAGCATCAGCATATAGTTTAGAATCTTTATTTTATTTATTTATACATTTCTTTTTTAAAAATTATTCTGCCCTATTGCTTATTTTACAATCAGGAAACTTATCTAAAATCTCACCTACATTATCTCATGTAAGTATCGCTTCTCTAAAATCATATTTCAATTTAAATTTTTCCAAATAGGAGGGAGGGGTGATTATTAATCCATTGTTGCTTCAAAATAAAAATAGAGCACAAAAAATCTTTAAAATATAATTTTAAAGGTTTTATAATTTGTGTGCAGGGTGGCAGTGGAGGCGAAGCAAAATTCTTTTGGGTGGAGGAAGAAGAAATTTAGATGGATAAATTTAAATACTGTTACAACAAAATCACAAAAAGAGCAGAAAAAAATAAAGAATTTTAAACTTTATGAGATGCATAATTGAAAAGAGGGATCTTTATCAGATGAGACTGGGGATAGGGGCAGCAGAAAAGAAGCAGAGATTTTGGGAGGAGAGGACAATTGGGGTGATAAACTATTTATTGCTAGTAGAGAATATTAAATAAGTTAGATAATAAATTTAATATAAAAGAGTTATAAAATTTTAAACTACATGTATTTAGTAATAGACGATAGCAAAAAGGGGATCAGTAATTTTATGGGGGATTTAAATGATTGACTATTGTTACAATACAATAACAAAAGAAAAAGGGTTTAAAAAAAAATTAAGTGGAAATTTGGCAAAATGCTGAAGGTTATCATTCCTGTATTAACTTATTTTACTTCTAAATTAAGAATTAAAACTTTATTGTCATCGCCAATTTGCCGAGTACTCGGTATTCGGCCAAATTTTGGCCGAGTACTCGGCTAATACCGAGTAGTTGTAAGAATTTCATTTTTTAAGCATATGAATTTATAACTGATCTGTAAAAAGTTATTCGAATATCAATGTATAATATATGTAGTAATTCATAAAACTATTTACTCTGTATTTAACAATATGTCTGCAAAATATAAAAAAAGTTAAGAACAAAATCCCTAAAAAATTTCATATTTATACAAATCAAAATACTTTTTTATATATAGGAAAACAGAAAAGACTTATTTTGGATAAAGAAACTGAAAATAGAATAAATGCAATAAAAAATTAATAATTAAATTTATTATATTTCAAATTATGGTGCAAAAACACCAAACGTTCTACATTATCAGTAGACAAGGCATTTCTTTTACTACTATAAATTTGGCCGGCCTCTATTACGTTCAGAATAAACAGTTGTTGAAGATGTGCATATGAGTTTTTTGCAAGGTTGCACATAATCGTAAAAGTTTTTTTTTCCCCCCTCACCATGCAAATGGAGTGTCAGTTTTACATGTTTTCTGTTAAGAAAGCCTGTATCTCTTTTTGTACCAATTCTTCATGCGGTGATTTTAAACTAGTACTAGTGCCACAATCTTTTTGTTCATTGATAATTTCTTCAAAACATTGCCAGAAAATAGAAGAATTTTTTGCTAGCATTTTCTCTTTTGGTTCATCGATATTAGCATTCTCATTTTTTTTTATTTTTTTTTTTTGGTGGATTTTCAAGTTCTAGATCATCTAAACTCATCAGTTTTAGAGCATGCTTTTTAAGGCAATCTTAATTTACACATTTATAATTTCCATTGAAAAAGGTTAGTTTTTTTACTGAGATATTTAAAAAAAAAATTTAATTTAAAATAACATAATATAACCTAGGTACACATGAAAAATGAAAAGAAACTGCAAAGCCAATACATTTTTTTTTTTAATCAAAAGAAAATAAGCTGCAGACAGTTACAAAATAAATATGAAATGTTTGCATTATTCAATGAATTGTTACAGTAACCAATAAACATTTTTATTTTTGATAGACACATTTCAATGGTTGGAATAAATTGGAGGGTTAAAGAATGTTTAAATTTTATATTAGTTAATATCTGTAGTTGTCATGTATCAATTCTTTTTTTTTTTTTTTATTAGTTTTGAACAGTCAAAAATTGTCTTTAAAAGGTGCACAAATAAATTTCAAATTTAATGAGTTAATTTATTTATACTATGTATGTATATTATATATATGTACATACAGGTGTATAGGTATGTGTACACACTACACAGGTATATTTATATATATTTACACCTAAGCTCACATTATGTGCACATCAGTGTTTTATTTTCTTATTATACAACTACTCGGTACTCGGCCGAGTAGTCAGTGGCCGAGTACTCAGTACTCGGCCAAAGTACTACTCGGTACACCACTAATTCTTTCAGCAATGATCTATGTTTAATACAGTTAACTCCTTCACAACAGGAGCATTTTGCTTAATTTTTAATCTTTAAAACTACCAGTTTCTCAAAATTAAAAATTTTCTGCAGTTGAATCTCGAAGATGCTCCAATTAAATAAGGTAAAAGTTACAATAAAAAAACACTGGTGGGAATAATGAAAGATTCTGTATGTTTTAAGTAACATACATACTATAGAAATCGCTCATTCCTAAGGTGTTAATTATGCATATATAATATATATAAAATAGCATACAGGGCTTGAAATTCAATTTTTCAAAGGAGGGGAGCCTCCCTACCAACATTTATAAATGGAGGGGAGTTTGGCTGTTTGGGAGGCAGAAAATTTTTTAAAACCCATCATTATTTTGTGTGCTATTTAAAGAATTACTAGAATACAGACATTAAAAAATATCACTGAAGCCATTTTTATCAGCAATTCAGAATAATTATGCGAAATCTGTAAAAAAAACTTTTATATTGTCTAGTTTTTACTGGCAGTAAATTCCCTCCCAGTGCTAATTATTTTTGTCACAAGTCTATTTTTTGTTTTAATAATAATTAATAAAACTTCTAATTAATTTAATAAATTTATATTTATAATTTATTATTAATTGTTATAACCAATATTATTTTTCTGTATATTAAATGTGCAAGATACAAATTTAATCATAAAATAATAATTATTTGAGTGTAGAAAACAAGAAGTATCACTATTGTTTGCATTTCTTTAAAAAAGGGGCAAGTCAAATTCATCGACAGAGACTTTCTAAAAAATGAATACTTTGTTGAGTAAAGGGATACTTTTTGTTTAATGAATAGCTGCTTTCAGGGAATTGCACTCACTTAGAAAGATTTGGAGCTGTCAGAAACTGATTTTAGAGTAGCAAAGAAAAAAAAATATATTGAAGCAGGAAAATTAGTTTGTTGAACAGAAAAATGAACTCCCTGCAATATCATTATTATTTTTTTTTTTGGGGGGGGGGGGGGGAGGAAGAAAGGTTCCCTTTGACGAAAGTTGCATTTTTTCGCTATCTTTTGATGAAATCTGTCTTTTTTTACGATCTTTTCACGAAATCTGCCGTTTTTTCGGGATTTTTTGGCGAAATTTGCCGTTTTTTCGTGAATTTTATGAGGTAATTTGCCGTTTTTTCGGGAACTTTATGAGTTAATTTGCCGTTTTTTCGCGATCTTTTGATGAAATCTGATGTTTTATCGCGATTTGTTTTACGAAAATTTACGTTTTTCGCGATATTTTCGGGAAATTTGTTGTTTATGGTGAATCTTTTGTCGAAATTTGTCGTTTTTCGCGATTTTTGGACGAAATTTGACTTTTTTCCGTGAATTTTCTGAAAAAAATAGCCGTTTTTCGCGATCTTTTAATGAAATCTGATGTTTTATCGCGTTTTTTTTAATGAAAATTGCCGTTTTTCGTGATATTTTAAGGAAATTTGTCGTTTATAGTGAATCTTTTGTCGAAATTTGTCGTTTTTCACGATTTCTGGACGAAAATTGACATTTTTTCGTGAATTTTCTGAGGAAATTTGCCGTTTTTTTCGTGATCTTTTGATGAAATTTGATGTTTTAACGCGATTTTTTTTTTACGTAAATTGCCGTTTGTCGCGATTTTTGGACGAAATTTGACGTTTTTTCGCGACCTTTTTGACGAAAACTGCCGTTTTACCGAATTCTGTCACGAAATTAGGCATTCTTTTGGGAATCTTTTGACGAAATTTACCGGAAATTAGTTGTCTTTTCGCGATTTTTTAACAATATTTGCCGTTTTTTAGCAAACTTTTACGAAATCACGGGTCTTGTGAAACGTGTAATAGCTGTTTCTGTTGCGTGTCATCTCCGATCTTTTGCGTAATTTACGCGCAATAGCGTGTCTGCGGCATCATTGTTTCATAATTTTTGGAATTGAATGCGTTATTTTTTGGGGGGGGGGGAGGGGAAATTCCGAACAGAATCACCTCTATTTCGCCGCGGAAAATAGAACGAAACTCGTCAATCGATTGCAGGAAAAAAATCGCGAAATTTGTCAATCAGTCGCAGAAAAAATCGTGATTTTCAACGATTTTTCGCTGTAAAAAAACTCTCAAAATGTGTCGATTACTCGCACGAAAATATCATAAAATTCGCAAAACGGTCGTGGGAGTTGATCATAGTTTCAAAATGCAAAATTGTTTCGGCGGGAGTCTCCCGTCCACGTTATTCTTTTGGGCGGGATTTCAAAATTTTGGACGCGAATCCCGCCCTGAAATTCAAGCCCTGGCATATATAAAATATATGCATAAATAATTATGCATATATTTATTGCACGGAACTCTCTGAGTATGAGTATTACTTGCGCTTGACCGTTTATTTTAAAAATCTCTATTATTTTTTGCTCGCTCCTAAATTGAACTGTTCTTGCTTTTGAAAAAGGGGGCTTACAATAGGATCTATACATTATTAAACATATTGCAATTGATTAGAAAATGGACATGAAGCATAAATTCTTTGTAAACTAAGTGGTTTTTGATAAAATAAAATACATAATAATAATATAAAAAATACATGAAGTGTTGCCCTGATCGCAAAGAGTTCTTGGTATTTTTATGTTAGCCAAATGCAAATATCATATTTTTTAACTCACCAGAAACAATTTTTTTTTTTTTTTTTTTTTTTTTTTTTTTTTTTTTGCATGGTGAATTTTAAAATGATTGTAGATTGATAATGTCCGTGCTACAATATGGAATTCCAGTATCTTCATTATTGGAAGGAAAACTCAGGATTGACAGTAAGAAACATTAAAAAGTCATCAGTTCAATTCATTTATATTTTGAAATAAATGAATATATTTTCAATGTTATAATTAATAAACTGCTACTAACACTCTAAAAATATTTGAATATTAGCAATTTACACTCATTTTACTAAAAGAAGGAATTAGACTTGACCCATTCCTTCCTTTGCTGTCATTTTCCATTCCTCCCTCTGCATTCTTTTATATTATTTTTTTTGTATAAACAGAAAAGATGTTTTAAGGCTAGTTTAAATTATGGATAACATACAGTATAATGTTCTACCCCAGCACAGAATCGGCACAACACTGTGACACATGTCACAGACTCTTGAGAATGTCTGCATCTGCAGACTTTCAACTGTTAAAATTTAGAAAAAGAAAAAAGTTTCCCAGAAATTATTTGCCATGTGCCATTCATTGTAATATGATTCGCACTACGTCCAATTGACGAAGCTCCAAATCAGATTAAACCATAAATCAGGGACAATTCCAAAAAATTATAGCAATCATTTCCAAAATTTTTTTTTTATACCTGTCATAAATCCAAAAATTTGGACACAAAAGGTATTGCAAATTTCAACAAATAGTCTAAAAAAAATCTGTCAATCATTTGAAGAAAAATTGCCACTTTCACTATAGATCTCAGGGAAAACATGAATTTTGTCAGTGGATCGCGAAAAAATGTCAAATTTCATCAAATGATCACAAAAAGCCAAAACATTTTGTCAAAAGAACTTGAAAAATGGAAAATTTTGACAAGAAAACTCCTAAAAAAACCAGCAAAATTTGTCAACAGGTTGTGAAAAAATGGCAAATTTCTTCAAACGATTGTGAGAAAATGCCAATTTTCATCAAAAGATTTGCCCCCCCCCCCCCATCGCAAAAAAAAAGACCATTACTGCAAATTCTATCAAAAGAGCAAGAGAAGAATTAATAATTGTATAGAGGCAGGGCTTGAATTTGAGGGCTGGATGGCGGGATTTGCGATCAAAATTTCAAAATTCCGCCCAGAAGAATAAAATGGGCAGGAACCTCCCGCCCAAAAAATTTCCACATTTAAAAAGAAAAGAAAAACAAAACTGCATTTTGAATCTACGATTAACTTCTGCGACTGTTTTCTGAATTTTGTGATAGGGTCATTCCATGTCAGATCACCCAGACCATGGCACCCACCATCACCAATTTTGATAAAATTCAGTGGTTTTGTAGAATTTCTAATGCTGATTCCAAAAATATCAATTATATTGAAATTGATCAAACGGTTTGTGATTTATGAGCTTTTAAATAGCTCCCAAGATGGCCGATTTGCCGCCATTTTGAATAGCACATGTGACAACAAAAAAGTCCATAACTTCTTTCAGGTTTAAGATAGAGCTTTCAAATTTTTTTTGTTTTGTTCAGAATAAAGTAAGCTTTCATTTAAACAGATTTTTGTGAATCTCATTTTATAAAAATGCTGTCAGAAAATGACTTTTTGTCATTTTTTTAAGTAAAAAAAGGTGCAACTTCAATGGCTGATTTCCCCCAATGTACCCCCTTCAATTTTCACCTAATTGCATAAATAGGCAACTCAAAGTGTGTTTTGTTGACTGATAAAAAAAATTTTAATGGGCGGTTCACAGGCTTTTATTTAAAAAAATAAATTCAATTTTACTGACTTTCCACAATAACAGAAAACACAAGATAATGTTGATATTTCTTTTATTACCAGAAATATCATACATATTTACTTCTAAAAGTTTGATAAGGTTTAATGTTACATAAATATATATATATTTAATGTTTCTAAAAAAGGGAAGAATCCTAAAGGAATTAATAGGAATGCCAATAATGGATTCTTGCAAGAGTACTTTCCTGACAAATTGAAATCGATTGAGTTTCAATAAATTATAAGTAAAAACTAAATGATAGAAAAAATTCTACAAATAGGTACATCATATAACAAAATCATACTTGTACATAATACAAAATGTGATAAAATTGCAACTCATAAATAAAAATTATGGTACTTTAAAATAATACAAAATAGCATATCACATACACAATAAACATGCTATTAAAAATATATCTACATCAATAATAATTTAAAGTAAAGATAATTAATATTTTAAAAACCCCTTGCCAACAGGCAGATGTAAATTTTGAAGTTAAATACAGTAGACTCCCTCAAATCCGCACAGCTTGGAACCAGAAGTTATGCGGATTTTAGAATTTTTTCGATTTCTGGTCATTACTTTGTTTACATTTTTTTAGACAGGAATTTGAATGCAATTAATAATGCAATGAAAACTAAAATGAATGCTTTGCAATATAATAAAATATTAAAATAAGTATTAAATTAAAATAATAAAAATATAGATATTTTTCAAAGTGATTAAAATATTAAAAGTAAGGATCAAGTTAATAATCAATAATATGATTAAATATTCATTATAAACATGAAATATATCTTTCCTAAATTATTCAATGTAGTTACTAATGCACCTCAAAAAAATACATTACTAATTCTCAACAAAATCATAAAATAAAGAAGTTTTGTTCAGGTTTAGCCAGATTTAGATTTAATAACCAAAAAAGCTTGATTATATCTACATAAAAAATATTTGATAAGAAAATTGTGATTACCAATGATATCAGAAAAATCTTGATTTTTTTTTTTTTTTTTTTTTTTTTTTTTTTTTCAGAATAATTTTATTCTTCCTTCATGTAAAAAATAAAAAAAAAAATAATAATAATAAATAAATAATAAAAAAAATAAATGAAACATGAATTCAGTACTATTAACAAAAATTACAAATTAAAATAAAATAGAATTGATATAAAATTATAAAAGTCAAGTTTTGTCCCTATATCTGAACTGAATTTATTTACAACCATAATTTATGTGTGGATTTTTGAGAGTTGTGGATTTTAGGGTTTCAGATTTGAGGGAGTCTACTGTACTTGTTTCATTAACAAAAACTAAATCAAATTTAGATATAAACCTAGCTTAACAATTTTATTTGGATGTTTTTAAAATTTAATTTTTCTCTAAGAACTGGTTTTATCAGAATGTTAAGGCAGTGTATACAAAAAAATACTTTTGTACTCTCAACAACTCAAAATTTTCTGACACTTTTTTAAAAGTATAAACATTATACTTGTTGATGTGACTTTTTGAAGAGATTTATAAGCGACCTCAGGGCACATGCAACAATTTTTATATTCTTTGCACACCAGTATTTTTCTAAGTTTGAAGTATATTTTTCTTGCAAATGTTATATCAAAGCATCTATTAGGGGATTTCAGTTTTAAGAAAGTGGTGCCAGTTAAAATGAAAAAATAGTCACCTGTGGTAGCCTTGCAACCTGTATTTTTATTTTTATTTTTGGTTCAATGAATTAGATCTTGATTTACAACAATTATTTTCTCAGTATGACCATTTTTTCTGTTTCCAATACTATCGCTTTGGAAAATTCAATTCAAAATGCCCACTTTGACAGCATTTTAAAAATATATTATGCGTTATATATAGAACCTGCCAATTGAATGCTTTTGTGAGCAAAAATGGATCTAAAAATGAGTCAGAAAGTCCAAAGATTTTGCTTTGCTGGACTGTCCTGTTCACATAGAAAGCAAGGCATTTTTGTGTACCCAGCTTTTTGTGCCAATAATATTTAAATATAAATTTGAAGTCACTGCAGATAAATCATTTGTATACCTCATGCTGAATACAGTCAGATTGTATTCTAAAAGTCATTAGATAAGTTCGCAAGCATCCACAAGTATACATTTACATTATCTGTGACTATTACATGATGCTTGTTCTCGGCAATGAATCTTCGAAATCAACACTGGTTGATTGCAAACAAACTATATGTGATAGAAGAAAACTAAGAACAGTTGTGTAATTTGCATAAAAAAAAATGCATTAAGGGGTTGCATTGGTTCTTAATCATCTGATATCATGCAGACTAGTGTAACTTTTCCTTACGGTATTTTTTATTTAAGAGTTTTAATTTTATCACATTTTGTATTATATGCAAGTATGATTTTGTTATACAGGGTGATTCAGCTCGTCGGTGACAAACTTTAAGGATCGATAGAGCACACCTAGACGAACATTTTTGAATAGGGAATGTAGGGTCCCTGACGCGATGGTAAGGCGCTAGGCGCTTTCGAAAATTTGGGTGCCGAAATTCGAAACGTCATAAAAACTAGGGAAATGGTTAGATTTTCTTGCTTGTTGCGTCGAAATGATTCTGTTTGTTTAGACTTTCTTCAGTACCAATTTGATAAGCGTATCTCTTAAAACATGGATAGGGGGCGCTGCAGACTTTGGAGAGCTAGACAACAACTTTAAGCCCGTTATTTTGATAATTTAACACATGCTCGCCAAAGTTTATACTCTAACTTAAAGTTTGAACCCAAAAGTAGAGCCCTGCAAAAAGCGTAAGAGCCGGAATAAAATGTCAAAGTACAGGGTGGTCGAAACTCGAAGGCTCCTAAGAGATAAACAAACAGATTTCTTGACTTATGGCATGCATTTTCATGATTCTGTTTGCTGGGGCTCTCTGAAACTCAGTTGAACGGTACAAAAAGAAACATCGATAGGGGGCGCTTTGGGCAAAAAACATAATTCGTTGACATTTCGGACGCTAACTGGAAACGGGGCGCTACGATCAGTTAGAAACAAAACAAGAGAGTAATTTACTTATCATAAGAAGCTATTAAAACTGCAGTTTTTTTTTTTTTTAACAAACATAGCTGGTTTCAATCATGCACAATGCGCGCAATAAAATTTACATAAGGTGCTTTTTGCTGATTTATGCAAAAGATATCGTACCATATCGATATGCAAAAGATACGTAATGCGTAGACGACAACGCGAGATGACGTAGTTGTATGCGCAGACACGTCTTTTGAACGTGCGGTACCTACTTAAGCTTCGGGTTACTTGTCTGCAGATCGGTAGTAGGATGGAGCGGTACACAAACTCTGAATTGGCTGACATGCATTTGGCGTATGGCGCTGCTGGTTGTAATGGACGAGCCGCTCAGCGGTTGTACGCCGAGCGTTACCCCAACAGGCAAATCCCCTGCCATGCCTTCTTCGCTCGAGTACACCAGAGGTTGTCCACAACGGGATCTTTCGACGGAGGCAGGCCTGAACGGGAGCGATCAGTGAGCACCCCCGACAACGAAGAGGCTGTGCTTAACCTGGTTGAGGACAACCCAGGTCTTAGCACGAGAGATATCGCCAGACATGTTGGCATTTCGCAAGCAACTGCGTGGCGCATCTTACGTTCCCGGAATCTGCACCCCTACCACATCCAGCGGGTGCAGTTGCTCAGAGAGCAGGATTTTGGCCCTCGAGTGGAATTCTCAAGATGGTACTTGGCGATGAGATCCAGGGATCCCCGTTTTGTAAACAGCATTTTGTTTACGGACGAGTCCACCTTCAGCCGGGAGGGAATGTGGAACGCCCACAACAGTCATGTGTGGTGTGATGAAAATCCACATGAAACCAGAAGCCGAGCAGCCCAGGAGCGTTTCTCAGTAAATGTGTGGGCCGGCATTCTGGGGGATTGCCTCATTGGCCCTTATTTGTTACCTGAACGGCTGACAGGTGGAAATTACCTGATTTTCCTGGATCAAGTGCTGCCGCAGCTTCTGGAGGAGGCGCACGTACCCGAAGGTTCGCGTCGCCAGATGTGGTTCCAGCACGATGGAGCTCCGGCCCATTACACGAACGACGTGCGTCTCCATCTAAACGCAAGGTATGGCCAGCGGTGGATCGGGCGTGGGGGTCCAGTTCACTGGCCTGCCCGATCACCAGACCTCACCTGCTTGGATTTCTTCCTTTGGGGTTACCTGAAGGCCGAGGTATACCATACACCTGTCAGCAGTGCTGAAGAACTTGTGGCGCGCATTGTGGCAGCTGCAGGGCAGATCAGAGATACTCCTGGCATTGTTGGAAACACACACTCCTCAATGCGACGGAGGTGCGAAGCCTGCATCATGGCCCAAGGTCGAAATTTCGAGCATCTTCTGTAGTGTTATTTTTTGTAAATAAATTTCCAGTATCATTGATGTTTTTGGCCTAAATTTATTCAGAAGTGTTGAGCAGAGGTAGAAAATGTGTTTTCATTATTACTAACTGATCGTAGCGCCCCGTTTCCAGTTAGCGTCCGAAATGTCAACGAATTATGTTTTTTGCCCAAAGCGCCCCCTATCGATGTTTCTTTTTGTACCGTTCAACTGAGTTTCAGAGAGCCCCAGCAAACAGAATCATGAAAATGCATGTCATAAGTCAAGAAATCTGTTTGTTTATCTCTTAGGAGCCTTTGAGTTTCGACCACCCTGTACTTTGACATTTTATTCCGGCTCTTACGCTTTTTGCAGGGCTCTACTTTTGGGTTCAAACTTTAAGTTAGAGTATAAACTTTGGCGAGCATGTGTTAAATTATCAAAATAACGGGCTTAAGTTGTTGTCTAGCTCTCCAAAGTCTGCAGCGCCCCCTATCCATGTTTTAAGAGATACGCTTATCAAATTGGTACTGAAGAAAGTCTAAACAAACAGAATCATTTCGACGCAACAAGCAAGAAAATCTAACCATTTCCCTAGTTTTTATGACGTTTCGAATTTCGGCACCCAAATTTTCGAAAGCGCCTAGCGCCTTACCATCGCGTCAGGGACCCTACATTCCCTATTCAAAAATGTTCGTCTAGGTGTGCTCTATCGATCCTTAAAGTTTGTCACCGACGAGCTGAATCACCCTGTATAATGTACCTATTTGTAGAATTTTTTCTACCATTTAATTTTTACTTATAATTTATTGAAACTCTGCAATCGATTTCAATTTTTCAGGAAAGTACTCTTGCAAGAATCCATTATTGGCATTCCGATTAATTCCTTTGGGATTCTCCCCTTTTTAGAAACATTAAATATATATATATTTATGTAACATTAAACCTTATCAAATTTTTATATGTAAATATGTATGATATTTCTGGTAATAAAAGAAATATCAACATTATCTTGTGTTTTCTGTTATTGTGGAAAGTCAGTAAAATTGAATTTATTTTTTTAAAATAAAAGCCTGTGAACCGCCCATTAAAATTTTTTTTATCAGTCAACAAAACACACTTTGAGTTGCCTATTTATGCAATTAGGTGAAAATTGAAGGGGGTACATTGGGGGAAATCAGCCATTGAAATTGCACTTTTTTTACTTAAAAAAATGACAAAAAGTCATTTTCTGACAGCATTTTTATAAAATGAGGTTCACAAAAATCTGTTTAAATGAAAGCTTACTTTATTCTGAACAAAACAAAAAAAATTTGAAAGCTCTAGCTTAAACCTGAAAGAAGTTATGGACATTTTTGTTGTCACATGTGCTATTCAAAATGGCGGCAAATCGGCCATCTTGGGAGCTATTTAAAAACTCATAAATCACAAACCGTTTGATCAATTTCAATATAATTGATATTTTTGGAATCAGCATTAGAAATTCTACAAATACACTGAATTTTATCAAAATTGGTGATGGTGGGTGTCATTTTTGGAAAAATCTGGGTGATTTGGCATGGAATGACCCGATATTTTCGTGTGATTGATTGACACATTTTGCAAATTTTTTACTGCACAAAAACGAAAATTTCATCAACGGATCAAGAAAAAAAAAAATGTAAATTTCTAGAAAAGATTGTGGTAAAAACGTCAAATTCGTCAAAGAGGGGATGATTCTTAATGAAAAAAAAAAAAAAAAAATTAAAATTCGCAACAATTTTTTGGAAGATTTTAGCAGTGTGTGTATGCCTAGAGAGAAATTCAGTTTAGACACTGTTTTTTCTGTAGCCTTTTAGCGAAATATGCAAATTTTTCGAGATTTTTTTAAAGAAATTTGCAGATTTTTCATAATTTTTTGGTCAAAATTTCCAGATATTTAGAAATTTTTGCGAAATTAGTTTATTTTTCACGACTTTTTGACAAAATTTGTAGTTTTTTTTTTTCGATTGACAGAATTGGCCATTTTTCGCGATTTTTTGCGATTGTTTTCGTTTTCCCACGGATCTTTAAAGATTTTTGTTTTTTCTGTGATCCCTGAAAAAAATGTGCTTTTTTCTCGATTCTTTGGTGAAATTTGTGATTTTTCATTATTTATCGACGAAATTTGTGATTTTCCATGATCTTCTGAAAAAATTTGTGTTTTTTCTGCTATCTTCAGACGAAATTGTGGTTTTTCATGATCTTCTGGCGAAATTTGTGATTTTTCAGAACATTCTCACAAAATTTCCATTTTCCCAGCGACTCCTGAAGAAATTAATGATTTTTCTACAAGCGATTTATAAAATTGATTTTTTTCAGCGACCATTTGTGTAAAATTCTTAATGTATGTATTCTTGCCCAAAATTTTAAGATTGATGTCAGATTTTTCTTTTTTTAAAACAGAATGGAATAATTAAAAATTTTGGAAAATTCAGAACAGAATCAAACTGGGGTCGCTTAATAAATGTTAATTTGGTCTCAGGACCGTGAAAAAAAATAGACAAAGTATCACAAAATAAATATGTGAATTTCACCAAAAAGTTGCAAAAAGTATGAATTTCATAAAAAGAGTCACAGTATAAACGAGAATTTAATCAAAGAGCCAATAACAAATGCAAATTTCGTCAAAGACTCGCAAAAAAGACATGAATTTAGATGAAGGGTTGCAGAATAAATGCGAATTTTGTCAAAGAGCCGTGAAAAAAATACAAATTTTGTCGAAAAATCGCAAAAAAACATGCCTTTCGTCAGAAGGCTGCGGAAAATGCAGCCGTCTCCTTAGAAAAGAGCAGACGCACAAATATAGTGTGTATTATTATATGCATAGTTTTTAATCGGAAATAATATTAAACTAATTTTTGTAAAATTGTGTTTAACCCGAACCCAACTTGCAGGAATCTACACTCAATCTAAAATTGAGCTGAACCAAAAACAGAGTTTACTAGACCTGTAAGAAAAATAGTTAGCACCGGGAGGGAAATTACCACTTGTAAAGACTAGACAGTACAAAAGTTTGCCTTTTTTTAAACACATTTTGCATAATTATTCTGAGCTGTTGATAAAAATTGCTTCAATATTATTTTGTCATGTCTGTATTGTAATTTTTTAAATAGCACACAAAATAATAGTGAGTTTTAAAGATTTTTTTCTCCCTCCCAAACAGCTAAACTCCCCTCTGTTCATAAATGTTGGTGGGAGACTCCCCTCTTTTGAAAATTAATTTCAAGCCCTGAGAGGGACAAATTTCATCAAAAGATTGCAAATTTTGTCCAAGTATTGCAAAACAAACCACGACACGAACTTCGTCAAAAGTCACAAAAAAAAAAATTCATCTCAAAAGATCCTGAAAAAATGACAAACTTTGTAAAAAGATTGTGGAAAAATGGTTAATTTCAACATAAAATGCAAAATTCGGGTGCGAAAAAAAGAAAAACATAGTACCTAGAGTGGATTTTCTCACCTTTTTGGGTAATGTAGGATGTTGTTAAAAATTCTGAGGATAAAAGTAACTTATTTTTAAAAGTACTATCATTTTATGTTAATCACAAGTACTTGGGAGGTTTGACTGCATGTATTGTAACACAAGAAACTGAAAAGAGCAATACTGAATTCAGACACATTTCTCCAGGAGGGATATTTGTGGCTCCGGGCAAGACATTAATAGATTCAGGGAGGGGGGTGGGGGGGATTGCACTTTTTGACAATTGAAAACACTATATCTCAATTTTTTTAAGGGGGAGGAATACCCTCCACTTCATCCAGGTCACCCTCTGAAATCAACATTGGGAAAGAGGGCATTTGTCCTTAAGTTCTGCAGACTGTTTTTTAAGTTTCTATTTGCATTGCAGACTGCAGAAAAAAATTCTGCTTCTGGGTTGTTCCAAAAATAAGGAAACAATTACATTTATGATTAACAAGTCATTGAAGCATAAGAGGTACATGAAGCAAATTTACTTGATCTTTGAAATGATTTTGTTCTCTATACTGTTGCAAGCTTATGTAGATTAGTTACTTTCTTCAACTGAAGGTTGGGGTAGGCAATGGCATATTTAGACTTATCATTTCACAGGGGGCTGAGATATAATAAAAGTTTCTTAGAGGGAATCATAAGAAAGTTAACTTTAAGCAAATTTTTATTATAACAGGTGATGCATTTATTATACAGACCTGCTAAGATTGAATGGCGTGGGACTGCAAAAATTTCAATTTAAGCATGTTTTCGTCTTAATTAATATAATTTTAATGGCATGTAAAGAGAGCCTGTGTATAACAAAAATCTGGCAGAAAAAATTATTTTGTGGTCTCTACGTAATAATACATTTTATTGAAAACCTGCTGTTATGTTATAACAACTTTCCATAACATTTCCGATTTAAAATTTAATCTAATTTGCTTTTAAAATTTTATTTCTATTTAATAATCCCATTAATAGTCATCAATTTAATTAATAATATTTACTTTTAGCAATATGCTATCTTGTTTTCATTTTTAAAGATTCGCGATGTTGTTTTCTCTTTACAATATTTACTAAGTCCTAAATATAGAAATTCTAAAACCTTTATTTTTAATATTCATCTTTAAATCTTTATTCATTCAATAAATCTTTTTTTTCTTAATACTCTGGTTAAATTTCAGCAAGATTAAGCCATTATTTAGCCAGATATGTGTCTTAATATTTTTCTAGCTTTTTCTCTTTTTAAAATTACGCGCGCCATTTTTTTATATTTCCAACATCGCCATTATCCACCCGCGCACATTTTCAGTGAATCTTGTGGAGAAACGGAAATTCCAATCTCATGATTCACCCTTTTCCACGAAAATTTCTCTAAATTCAGCTAACAACCTCTTTTCCTTTTTTTTGATTGGATGAGCGTGGAGCGATCGTACTAACGTCCGCTCGCGTCTCATTCAATTCTCTCTCATTCTTGCCTGACTCTTAGAGGAAGTAGGACGTGCTGAGATTTTGGGAATTTGTGGCCGTTGGGCCTTTGGGCCTGACGTGCATTCCCTGTTCACTAAAGAAACTTGCTTTCTTGAAATGAGGTTCCAAGTTGGTGAGGGATATAAAATGTGACCATCTGCAATTACTTTACTTCGATGAAGAGGGTAGCTGAATGCCCTAGGAGAGTTGCATACCTTTCCCGTTTTTGTCGAGTTTTTCCAGTTGGATGCCCTAAAGGAGCTGCATAATTTTGCCTGTTTATTAGAATTTTTCCCAGCCTGGAGCCGGCGTTCTTTTAGACGAGAATGCCTAAATTGTCTTTGGGATGGTGTCTGGAGTCATGAATGCGGGACATCGGGTCTCATTCCGTAAATCGGACATCAGTGTTCCTCTGCCCATACCGTTATCGGAATCCTCTGTTCACAGGGCTTAAGTTGTATTCAAGTGTGTCATCATTCTCCGTGGGCGTGCCTTCTAAAATATATATTTCTGAATTATTAACTTCTGTTTAGATCCAATATAAACTCACGAACTTCATCTTAGTAAATACGTAGACTCTCACTTCATGTCTGATGTATATAGGCTATTTTATCTCTTCTCATCGTCTGTAAAATAAAATGGAAGATATTGATGATACATGTGTAAATTTTAGTGCATGTTATTTTGCTACAAGGATCCTGAGCAATATAATTTTATATTTAGTTCTTCAATAAACAAATTATTCTAATGTTAAACTAGTGTTATTCTTGGTGTAACCACATACATCTTCAATAATTGGGGTGAGTACTATCTATTTTTTATATTTTTTTATCTTCAGAACTGCAATTTCAGAACAATAATTATATTTCAAGAAGCATAAGTTTTATTATTAAAATCATTTAACTTATCAATAAATTAAACTTTAATTTAATCTATTTAAATTATTTTGCGGCACAACGCAGTCAGGCAAAGGCCACATAACACCTGCCAAAATCTGAAATATTATTGTGCCCCTATAAATCCTATCTTAGCAGATTTTATTACATTTTGATAAACTTTTGTAATTACAGTTTATTTTTTTACAAGTTTCGGAGGGGCTGCAGCCCTATCAGCCCACCTCCTGAAAACGCCACTGCCTGCCGATGCTATGCATTTTATGTAACTTGCCACTTAGAACTGCGACATTAGTTAACAATTAAATACCTCAGAATATTTTACTCATAAAAAATGTAAAAGTATAATAAAGATATAACAAATGTCTGGCACATTAGTTTTGAGACACACCATTAAAAACGAAGAATTGTGATTATTTTTCAAAAATATAAATTGACTCAATCGGTGCCGAAATTAGTCTCTTTTTGCACCCAGGTCAAACTTGGATTTTGTCTTCCCCTCCCCCCCTACACACATATCTCTAAAGCAAATTAAATTTACAAAGGCAATTTTACTACGTTCAAATAGCTGACTTATTAAAAATATACCGTCATAAAATGTGTTATACTGAATTACGTAATTTAGCTTTGTCAAATACCGATTCATTAAAACTTCAAAAACGGAATAAAAAAAACTATCTTTAAACAGGATCCTTTTAATATATCATCCTTGGATTCTTTTATGCTATGGCATACTTCATACCGAACTATTTTAACAATACCGCACTAAACATAGATGTGAAAAAAAAATAGACAAACGAAACTTTATTTTGTACCCCCTCCGCCCTTCCTTAGTTTCGGCCCTGAACGAAATCACAAATTTCTGATATTAAAAATTCGAATGAAGAGTACCTCATGAAACCTGAATCAGATGTCACAACACCACCAGGAGTAACAAGAAAAGGAACATCTTCAATGGGTTCCTCATTTTCTTCGATAGATCGCAGTAAATTGAATTCGAACATATGGATAGTTTAAAATATTTGAAAACAGTTCAAAACTATTAAAAAGTATGTGTTCCGACTTGTTAAAAATCAAAACAGCGGCCAGATGATCACGTGATATAAACAAACTTAAACTGTTGCCGAAACGCAAAGCATAAATGAATGTGCGGTTAACAGGTTATAAGTGAAAATCACGGAGCTGTGAAAAGATAGAAAAGACATATTATTATTTCTACAGGCGGAGTTTTCTACACACTGTTAAAAATCTGCTGCATTTTGTTGCAACGCACTCCCCTGCTTGTATAGAAAACGGTTACTTGGTCGTGAAATGGAGCTTTCTCATTGGTTGGAATAGAGATATTATATACAAGCGGTGGAGTGCGTTGCAACAAAAGGCAGCAGATTTTTAACAGTGCAGGAGGAAAAAGGCTATTATTTGTAGAAGGGGAAGCAGTGTTAAAATTTTCTTCACACCTATTCGTATTTTCTTCTGTTAATCCCATAGACTTCTAATATAAGTGGATGCAGAAATAGCAGCCATTTTTTGAAGAACGCATCATGTTCACAGACTTCTCACATAACTTGACTCCACATTCCATTGTTCTTTCGGCCAGATCTTGAATTCAACAACCTTCGCTTTCAGCGTCTAAAGGATGCTATTTTGTTCTCTCAAATCGGCCCCACAGACTTCTCATATACGTAGACGCGACGCCACATTAGTGCTTTTCTTGACTGCAGGATGTTTGCCTTCTGTCACGTGACGAAGGGCAGATTTAAACCGTTTTTCTCCCGCCCAAACTCTTCGGAATCTCTCCCCACATTCCTGCTAAATAGCAAGAACGAAATCTGAAAGTATCAATAAAGGGATCCCCACCGCCCTTTTGGCGCTAAAAATGAAAGATTTTGGATTCAAAATCTTGCCAAGAGAACACTACTTATATGAGAAGTCTGTAGGCGAAAATTTGCTGTGAGATTCGCAGGATATTTTGGCGGGAGAAAAACCAACTTGGCGTGCTAAATCCGCCTTCCGTCACATGATGAAAGGCAAACATCCCGGCGTCAAGAAAAGGTTACCAATTGGGAGTCTACTTGTAGGAAAAATCTGTAATCATGCTCCCCTCCATCACGTGATGGTGGGAAGAAAGTGCTCCGAACCGGTTTCTCCCGCCAAAAACTGTCATTGGAATTTCTGCTCACCCAAGGAATATCTCTATTCCTTCTTCCATACCTATTACGTTTGCGTTCTTCTTGAAAGATGAAAACAGAAAATTGCCAAGAAAGGGATCTCCACCAAAAAAAAAAAAATTTGGCAATGAAATTTTAGAGTTGAAAATGCTTAAATGTCCGGTAAATAGAACAAAGGAGTTCGTTCTCAACTGATTCCTCCTATATGGTTTACCCGCGGCTGACGACGCATAGGTAACGTTAAGGCTAACGAGAAAGGCATGCTACCGTGGTTCATTCCACGTATCTTTTTTTTAAAGACCGCTGGAGTCACGTGATGCTCGACTACACCAATGAGGGTGTACGAGAAGAGCATCACATTATTTTAGCTTTGTAAAGAGAGATACTTTGGATGCACCGCCGTAGCCTGTATTTTTCATTAGTCTCGGGTGAAGTCTATTGTCACAAAATGATGGAAGCATCGCTTTGTACCAATCGTCATGTTAGGCGTGCCACACACCACTGAGACATTGAATTAAAAAAAGTGAGACATGCAGCAATTTTACCCTGATAACAAAGAAAAAACCCAGGGCCGTAACTATAAACTTGGGGGCCCCGGGGCAAAACCTCCGGGGGGGGCCCCCAGGGAGGGCAAATTGAAACTTTGCCCCGGGCATAGTTTCTTTTCTCGCACACCGTTGTTTAAATGTACATAGTATGATAAACCCAAAAATGACTAAAAAATGTAGAATTGGACAACTCTACTCGGCAGGCACTTCGCGGCGACGCCATTTTTGCCGATCCCACTGAAGTTAGCATAGGGAAGAAAATACGGACTTCTGATTGGTTGAATACTTTAAAGAGCATTTTATTCAGGTTCATTTTTGAGTATATGTAACTTAATCATGCGTTTCTGTTTAAAAACCTTTTGAAAGATGGATTGTGATAATTTTTTTTTCGATTTTATGTATTTATTAATAGACTAGTTGACCCATCCGGCATGGCCCGGGACACGTCATGATAACCTTAAGCAAACAATTAACACTTTAGATCTACAATTAGACAAAATTAAGCATAGGATATGAATTATTCGTTAAATAATATTTTAAAGAAATGCATAAAAAATGAGTAAATGCTTTAAAAAAGGCCTTTGGACCCCAATAAAAACATCAGGGTGTAGGTCTTGAAATAAGAGTCCAAAATTCAACTTTAAATTTATGCATTGAGAAGGTTTGATAATAAGTGGGTGAAATATGCATGGAGAACAAAAATTTCAAGGTGCCTGAGCCGAGACCATAGGGAGTCTCAGGCTTTTAAAGGGAATGTAAGAACATGGGAATAACTAAGTGAAAAAATAGTTCCAAAATTGAAGATTGGATTAAGAGAGGGCAGTTTAATAGCAATTTATGGTACAAAATCTTCAAGGGGCCAGGAACTTATTTCGCATGTATTTGGGTATAAAATATTTTTTGTAGTTATTAAAGTAATGGAAGGACGCTAAAGCAATGTGAAAGAAAATTGCAAGCAATACGGATCATTTTTAAAGAAATTGCACCAACGGTCCCAAGAAAGCGATTAATATTCAAAATTGGTGGTAGCTAGACTATGGCGGTTTCTTAGTAGCTGATGGATTTAAGAAGTTGTTTAAAAAAGGGAGTTAATTGAACCATTTTAAAGGGATTTATAATAAGGGCCCAAAAAGGACAACTGACAGTTAAAAAGAGGGCCCTAACAGGAAAATATGTTAAAATATCTTAGTTACTTAGCTCTTTAGATCTACAATTAGTCAAAATTAATCATAGGGTATGAATTATTCATTTTAATAATATTTTATCGAAATGCACAAATTGATTCGGAAAATGTTTAAAAAAAAGGTCCTAGCCGCGGACGAGAATCTTGTCCCTGAAAGAAGAGTCCAAGACTCAAATTTAAAAATTTTTCACTGAGAAGGGGATAAATTTAAAGCGTGAACTATGTTTGACTCACAAAATGTTCAGAGGCTCTAGACTGAGCCCTATGATTCCACAGGAGACCAAAGTGTCTTATATGGAATCAGTGTTCTCGCTGACATTTGAACAACATTAGTAATTTGGCTAATTAAAAATAAAAAACATTCGCCAAATCAAAAAAGTATTAGCAAAAAAAAAAAAAAAAAAATCGCCGTGTAACACTAAAAAAATTATCTTTAATCCTTTAATGCACCCCCTTTTCTTTTCAATATGTTTTTATAACTGCGACAACGATTGTTAATAATATAATTTCAACTATCCTCTACAAATATATTAAAAATATGTATAGATGCATATGTATGAAAAGCGAAGAAGAAAAGAAAGAAAAAGCAAAATTTGAGCACTAGCAATTTGGCGAATCTAATCGCTAGTTTACTCGCCAAATGAAGAATTTAGTCGCAATTTCGAGCATTGGCGAGCGACAGCGAGAACCCTGTATGGAATGTCAAAACATTAAAATATCTAAATGAATAAAGAATCCTAAAAATGAAGATCGGATTAAAAGGAAACAATTTATAAACAATTTATTATTACAAAAACTTCAACGGCCCCAAGCGGCCAGGAATTTATTTTGCATGTAGTTGGGTATAAAGATATTTTTTGTAGTTATTAAAATGATGGAAAGACGCTATAACTATGTTAAATAAAATTGAAAGCAATTTGGTTCATGTTTAAAGAAGCTGCATCAAGGGCCTCAAGAAAGCAATTGACAAACAAAAATAATGGTAGCTGAAGTTTGAGAAATTCTTTTGTCGTTCATGTAATAGGTAGAGAGAGGACATAAAAAATTGATAGAAAAAAAACTAGTGAATTGGACCATTTTTAAGGGAGCTATAATATGGGGCCCTGTAGGGACCAACTGATAGTTAAAACCAGGACCCTAATATGAAACCATGTTAAAATATTTTAGTACATAGCGCTTTAGATCTTTAATTAGTCAAAATTAAGCATATAGTAGGAACTATTCTTTGGAATGATATAATTTTTTAAATGTACCAATTGATTGGGCAAATGTTTAAAAAGGGGACCTAGGGTCCGAATAAAAACATCAGGTTTTCTGGATTGGTCCTAAAAGAAGAATCCCAGGCAAGTTTAAAATTTTGCACTAAGAAAATCAGAAATATAGGAAGTGAAATATGTTTATTTCACAAAATGTTGAGGGGCCCTGGGCTGGACCCTATGATTCCACAGGGGAACACAGTGTCTTGTATAGAATGTCAAAACATTAAAATATCTAAATGAATAAAGAATACTAAAAATGAAGATCAGATTAAAAGGAAGCAATTTATTGACAATTTATTATTACAAAAACTTCTATTTCGCATGTAGTTGGGTATAAAAATATTTGTGTAGTTATTAAAATAATAGGAAGACGCTAAAACTATGTTGTATAAAATTGAAAGCAATTTGGATCATTTTTAAAGAAGCTGCACCAAGGGCTCCAAGAAAGCGATTAATATTCATAAATAATGGTAGCTGAAGTCTAAAAAAATTTTTTTGTTGTTCATGTCGTAGTTGTAGGACCTAGTTGTTAGAAAAAGTTGTTAAAAAAAGCTAGTGAATCCGACAATTTTTAAGGGAGCTATGATAGAGGGCCCCATAGGGGCCAATTGACAAATACAATCAGGGCCCTAACATGAAAACATGTTAAAATGTTTTAGTACATAACGCTTTAGACCTTTAATTAGTCAAAATTAAACATAAAATATGAATTATTTGCAAGAATAATATATTTTTTAAATGCACCAATTGTTTGGGTAAGCGTTAAAAAAGGGCCCCAGGGCCCGAATAAAAATATCAGGGTGTTGGTCCTGACATAAGAGTCCAAGATTCAGCTTTAAAATTTTGCACTAAGAAGGTGAGAAATTTAGGGAGTGAAAAATGTTTAGCGCACAAAAAGATCAAGGTGCCCTGGGTCGGCCCTATGATTATCTAGGGGGCCCCAGCGTCTTATATGGAATGTAAAAATTTGAAATTACCTAAATGGATCAGGTACCCCAAAAATGAAGATCGAAATTAATGGAAGCAATTTATTGACAATTTACTATCACAAAGACTAAAAGGGGCCCTAAAACGGGCCCCAAGAGTCTAAGGTCATAACTGAAGAGTAAAAAGGCGAAAATATCTAAAAGGAGAAAAGTACCTCAAAACGGTAAAGATTAGATAAAAAGGAGTCAAGCTATAAACAATTTGGAGCATAAGAATTGTAAGGGCCCCAGGGCCCTGGCCCTTAAAATATTAAAAGTCTGAGCCTCAGGTGCATCAGGACCTGTCTTGGACTATCTTCACCTAAAATTTCAGACTTCTATGTGCGGTAGATTTTGCTAACCATCGCAGTCACACACCCACATACACATACGCAGACATACACAAACAGAGCGTTTTGTTAACTTATTAGTACACATAAGAAGAAAGATTTTCTAGAATTTTTTAGATGCTTTTTATAATATTCAGTCGATTAGAAGTCTATATTTTCTTCCTTATACTAGCTTCGGTGGGATCAGCAAACATGCTGGCGCGACATGACACATTCGACTCGACATTTTGCTGTCTGCTGTAGAACTCTTTTTGCATGCGAAGCGTAAGGAGTGTATTGACAGACAAGCAAAAACATCTATTCTAACACTTTGATTTTTTTTTATTACTAACTTTTAGGTATGTGCTGGACATTTTATAGGAACTTAGACTAGAAACTAAAATCAATAGTTTTTTTAACCATCATTTTGGGGCCCCTCAGGCTTGGGGGCCCCGGGGCAGTGCCCCGGCGGTAGTTACGGCCCTGAAAAAACCTGTTTGAACAGCAGAATTTCCCTCTTAAGTCACGATTTTTGATTCATGTCCTGGTGTGTGGTCCGCCTTATAAAGCAACAGCAGAGACAATGCGACGAATTCAATTTCGACGTCATGATAGATCGTTCATCAGCGGATGATTCATTAAACTTTACTCTTATGATTTTTACACCACAAGAAACGTGGTTGAATGAATGATCTCTTCGCAGCTGAATGCTACGTATTTACGTAATTATGAATGCATCAAAAACAAGAGTGGGATTTGGCGACTTAAACACCTCGTTTTAATTTAATTTATTCAAGAAACAGGCTGAGTCCTTTCATTCAATAAATTTTGTAAAAAAATATGTAAATTTTGTAAGTAAATCTATAAATGTTTGGTATCGAACAGCCTATATATTTTTTATATTCAGATGCGCCGCAAATAATTCCAGATATTTTTAGCATGCCGCCAATCAATAAAGGTTGAGAAACATTGGTGCAGACAGATACATCAAACTTTCCACAGCTTCCCATGAAAAAACTTTCACGTCAAGAGTTTGGCCATTTGTTTCATACTTTTCAGATGAAGTTATATCAGCATTAGTATGACTCATTCCAAAATTTTCAAGAACTTTCTTGATATAATTACCTTGACTTATACAGAAATGTGGCTGTGTGATGAATGAAATGTGAAATGATGTTAAATAATAAATGAATCATCATTCAACTTGGTAATTTGCATTTCCAGAAAACAAATTAAGGAACCAAATGCAATTTTAAATTTAGATTTTGGCTTTTTCACAAATTTAAATATTTCAATTTTGGAGGATCCGCTATTAACCCATCTTCTACATCAATGGCTATAATGGCAATGAGCTTCTTATTTTTATTTTTACAAACGAATAAAGGAGGACTATAATTTAATCGTTGATTTTGAATGAAGCTTACAATGCTATTTACCCCCCAGCATCTAGGAGCTTGTATCAAATTTACATATACATGTATGAACTTTTATCAAATTTACATATACGATCTCATCCATCGTAATAGCCTACTGGTTGCTTTATATATATAAAAAAATCATGAAGTTCGTCATACAAAAAGACTGTTTTTAAGTCAAATTGGAAAAGAAGATTTCCTGATGCTGAGGAACTCAGTACTGTTCTTTCTGTACCTAAGCTATACTTCATTTTTTTCGGAGGAGCTGCTCTTCCCCTTCACATTCCACAGTTGACGTGAAAATCATATATAGTTGTATCATGCCTTTCTAGGAAACACGGTCTCAGCTTGTCGAGGTCAAGGAAGGCCACCTATGTTATTTAAAAGAAGTATAACAACAAGATTGAAGACATAGTTTACACCAAGTTCCTGATTACAACTTTTTGCCACCAGCTTTCTTTATATTTGTCAATGTTGCCATCAACTTTTGTGTTTATTCTTAACATCCAACGATTTGATATCAACTTTTTCTCCAGTGTGTATATCCGCAAGACTACAAACTTTTTCTGCTAAAAAAGCCATTTTTTTCATCGATAGCATTTTTCCAATCTGTAGAATGATCAGATTCCTTGACTGATGCACAAGAGTCGGGTATATCATAATTAGACAGTAGTAAATAATCATTTAGCTAGAGAGATTCATTTATTTGACTGTTGCTACGTTCCAAAGATTGTGTTTCATCTTAATCTGAAGGATCAGATCCCTTTTCATTTGAAAATTGTGCTTTCTCTGGAACATTATCCTCACTGACAGAGATTTCAAAGTTATTTTAATGACTCTGAACAGTCAAGTGTGCTTTTTTTTTCAAATATTGTTTCATTTTCAAATTTGAAATCTCAATTGAGTAGGATTCTATTTTTATTTGAAAGCAAAATACGATATCCATCTCTTTCACAATAGCCAATATAAAATAATTTTTAACATTCTTTTTATCCCATTAGCCTTTTTTTTTTTTTTTTTTTTTTTTTTGGTACATGAACATAAAACAGTAAGTCAAATACTCAAAGATTTGTCAGTTTTTGTTTCTTTTTTGAATCACAGTTCAAAATTTGTCTTTCCTTTAACACGTGATAGATAAGTTAAAGCATTCTTTACAACTTCTGCTCTGAGTTTAATAGGCAGGTCCTTTGCATAGATACTTGATCTAGCTATCTAAAGTCCTGTTTTATCTTTCTTCACATCCATTTTGCCGTGGAGTGTAAGACATTGCATTTCTAATTCTAATATCTTTGCTGTGGAGATTTTCATGCACAAAAGAATTATTTAATACTAGCTTTGAAACTAAAAACTTTGTCGATTGTTTTACCAATGGAAAATAAATTTCTGCCGATCTCTGGGACATACCATACTTCAGTAAGATGATTTTTCTTCAATTTTCTATTTATGAACATTTCCATATTAATATTTTCTCAACCATAAGTTAATGTGGCTTCTCTATTAACCAATTGTCTAGGAACAGGGGTTTCTTATGTGAGAAAATACTCTTTCTTTTTTATCATCTTTTCTTTATGAGCTGAAGCACCTGAACCAGCCAACCACAGTTCTTCATCAGTTATCCTATCTATTAAATCATAAAAGCATTGCCATCTGGCTCTATGTGAGTAGCATTACCTCTCTTTGGACAGTTCTTTGATTAGTGCCCAGGAAAATGACATTTGAAGCATTTTCTAACTTTTTCAAATTTGATTTTATCAAATTTGTTTTTTTATCTGGTCCAGAAACAAGTGCAATTGATTCGTCCTTGCTTATTTGTCAAGTTCATCTTAATTAATCGCAGAGTGTCTGAGAGCTTGTTGATAGGCTTTTTTTCAATAAGCACAGACTCCCGAATGCTTTTAAATTTGAAATGTTCCTGTGGCAATTTTGACATGATAGGATCATTTAAAATAAATCTGGAAGTCCAGCCTTAGCAAGTCTAGTTCGTCATTTAGCTCACGGAAATTTCCTTGTAACCGAGAAACATGAGTAACAATGTCTTCAGAATTGTATTTTTTACTAGTAAAGTCTGCCAAGCTTACTCGTCTACTCTCCTTCACTAGTCTACTCGTTGACCGGATCTCCACTCTCACACAAAGATAAGTTCCCCCCCCCCAGATAGCTTTGGCTGTATATTCCACATATTGGAATACCACATATTTTTAGTGTTCTTGTAAGTCTATCGAATGTCCTTATTGTTATTTTTTTTTTCAAATAAAGCTATTTTGAGGACGTTAATAAAACCAAATTTCATTTTAGCGATTAAATAATTAAAAAAATAAATTTTAAATTAAATCAATTGAAAATGAACAAGTGAGTAGACGGAGAGTTCAAATTATTGGGTAGACTCGCACACCGTGGGCCCATATAAGTTGGCGTCACTGTAGTCATACATACTTTCGACTAATAACAGCTGCACAAAAGCACCCTTTTTATTATAAAATGATTTCGATTCATTTTCAAAAGTATTCCTTTCTTCAGTTTTAGCTATTGCTGCTGGTTGATTCGGACACATAGATTTTCCATTGACGTCGAATACTACCTCTATAGACTGGGAGGCGGCAGCACGGACAATCACCTCATCGAGTTCACGAGTGAAAATCTAGGATTAGTTAAATTTAGACTCGCATATTAAAATTCAATCGATCTGCCAAGTCACATCGTGGTTGAAAACACCAAAAAACCCGATTTTAGCGGTTGACTCATAGATTAAGCATTATGATTTTCTGCTCTCAATCCTCGATGTTGCTATACTTTTAGGTGCAAGAAAACACAATGGTAAACCTTCAAGACTGTCTAAAATCAATTTTTTAGGTTTTTTTTTCACCAAGATATGACTTTTGGCAAACCGATTGCGCTTAAATATGCTAATGGAAATTTAACTAATTCTAGATTTCCAGCCGTGAACTCGATGAGGTTATTATGTGTGCTGCTGCCTCCCGGTCTATGATGTCTTAACATTAATTCAACTTGCTTTCTTCACACACTCCAATTGCTATTGACGACTAATTACATGCACTTTGAAATATTTTTTTTATATTAAATATAATACAAAGTTTTCACAGTCTTACTCTTGAATTATCTTAACATTTTTGCAATATACTAAGCAATTAGGCTAATATTTTTCACCAATGATTTCCTTATAGTCTAGAATATTTTGTGCAATGATATACATGATAAGTTCATAACCTGTTAAATTTATCGTAGTATACTTATTATAAAAACATAGAACTATTGCAATTTATATACTGTTATTTAATAGACTAGTAGACACTAACCCGTATGAGCTACGATCCCTAACCTCCTCTCAGACAGTGCAAACTTTAAAAATCCACTAATTTAATCGGATTTAAAAATTTACGGTAGTTTGAATCAGAATTTAAAAAAAAAACTTGTAATGATCTCCCTGTAAACAGGTTTTCGCTAATTTTTCTCTGATTGGGAAATTTTAAGATCGAATTAGCTTCTGTTAAGAGATCCAATGGCTGTTTTCATATTTGATTAATATAGCCAGAACACATCCAAACTTAAATCGCATTTATTTATGCTTCGAAACGGATAGACATGCATTTTCGAAAAATAGTGTTTAAGCTTTCCTAAAACTTGAAATCCGACGAAAAATCAGAAGTCAAACATTTTCACGATTCCAATAATATCTTCTTACACACATAAAAAATTAAAAACTGCACTCAATACAAACACCATTGTTATAGCTGAAATTGTTTTATTATTAATCAGAAAACAAATGCTGGTATATCAACAGCAGTGAAATAATACATTCTAGCTGACATCTTACATAAAAAGAGCATATGATAATGTAACAATTAAATACATAAATATAGGAAACATATTTGAGGAAATTTTTATTATTTTTTTTAGAAATTACACTGCAAAGAAATTCCGCTCATCGTTAAAACAATTGATGATGATAAAAGAAAAAAAAAAAAAAAAAAAAAAAAGCAGCAACATTAAAAGATGGTGGACTTTAATTTTCAAAACGGCTGATTGTGGCGAAACTTCAGCAAAGGTTCAATTTTTCGCCATTGTGTATCAATATATAATATAATAGCTAATCTTATGAAATACGAGGTTTATCCAGAAAAAAAGTTTTCCACGACCCTTAAAAAGAAACAAAATTTCATTTCCTGAAAAGATTTATTGCAAAATATGTTTCAGCTACATCTCAACATTACAACCGCCGGAATTGTAATACTTATCATAGCGTGGAATAAGTTTCTGCAGTCCATTGTCGTAGAAGTAAGCCGGCTAGGAAAAAAGCTAGGTTTCCACAGTTGTCAATTCACGTCTCATCTCTTTTAATGATCTTTTGAGGTACTCATTGCCTTTATCGTGATAAGACTGCAGAAAAGTTCACGCTGCTCCCATATGCGCTTGATTTCATGTTTAGGTGTAAGGTTTTTCGGCATTTACTTGGTGCAAAATTTTTGCACACTTTTTTAATATGATGTCATGCATCGCCGATCTTTTCTATATATTTCTGCAGCGATACCATGATGAAGATAACGAGTAACTCATCAGAAATGTTACAGGTGATGAGGCGTGGATTCTGACAATTCGACTCCATTCATCAGCGACAGCTTTCTATGTCACTGGACTATACAAACTCATTCCACGGTATGACAACTTTACAATTCCGGTGGTTCTTATATTGCGGTTGTATCTTTTGCAATAAATGTATCTAGGTAATTATGTTTTGTTTCTTTCATATTTTGCTATGGCAAGTTTATTTACTGGATGATCCTCATAGACCTATATATTGTAAATGTGCTGCTTTAGAGCCTGACGATATCCTTTTGTTTGTCTAGTGATTAGAACGCAGAGTGAAACTGAAGAAATTTCAGAATTAAATCAGGGTAGAGGTTCCGATGTCCCCTCAAACAAAGGTATCGGACTGATTAGCTCTAATTTCCAGAGTATAACTCGAGCCAGTTTATGATTCAACATTTTACCAATTCTCCGTTGAATATTTTATTAGATTTTTTTAAAACTTAAACTTATACAAGTTCAACGGGAGAGTCAAGTTTTGAAACAAAATTTCACCACCTTGTGGTAGCAACATATTCTGCCCCATGTTTCAGCGAAAGGTCGAACCGAATTTTTAGCTGTGTATTTCAGGGATGACTTATGTTTTTAAGTTTTCTTGTTGTTGTGTCAAAAAAGAAAGATACATTATAACAAAATGAAAATGGCAATAAAAACAATTGCATCATAAAAATCATTACTTTTGAACATTTTTACAGAGTAAACTCCTAGAAGCAATATTTCGATTTCTTTATGTTGATCCATACATTTTACGAAGAACCAGTCTCATAAAATTGTCATGAATAATTCTTAAAAGCTATTAACATTTATTACACGGAGATTATTGAAAGAGAACATCAAAATTCACAAATTTTACCACCGGGTTGTTTAACTTCATCCATTTAGTTATTGCTATAATAATATCTTCTTTATACTGAAATATTTTAATAGTACAGATGAGTTAAGGACTTCTAAATAAGAATTTTCCTTTGAGAGTGAATGTGGCAGGAAAAAATTTAAGGTAGACCGGAACACAAAATTTTAGTTATTATATATCAATATATTTTTTTACTTATTACGTCCCTTAAAATATATATTTATGTATAATTTGAAATGTAAATTCTTAGAAAATAAACTTAATGTTTTGAAATTTAAAAAAATTAAATTTAAACATATTAAAAAAGTGATGTATCATCTGAAAGAAATGTGTTTTTTTGCATTAAAAACATTTTTGAGCATAGAAAAAATAAATATTAATTTGCCTTCAGTGTTTTACAAATATTAAGGGGACAAATCCGAGCTTTTCGAGTAACCGAATACAGATGAAAATAAATTTTTGTAATTGAAAACTAATATATTTTTTTTTACCTTTAATGTATTTCTTTTAAAGCCCATTAACAATACCATATATATATATATATATATATATATATTTATATATATATATATATATACATACATATATATATATATATGAAAAAAATAAATTATGCGTTCGAATCAAGTTTTTGAATATTATTAAAAGGTATCAGCCGTATGTCATTTATTAAGTTTACAGGAGAAGAAATTGAAAAAACTGCGCTGCTTACAGCAGTCTTATTATGAGCTTTTGAGTGGCGTTTAAGAGCATAGTTCGATTACATAGCTGTTAAATTTGTGCTTTATTTAAATTATTTAATTTATTTATTGACGAAGTCTTAATTTCACTATGAAATATTAGCCGGAAACAAAAGCTAAACTATATATATTGTTTAAAGTACAGACGGTTTAATTTTTCGTCATCGTTCTGCACGTGATAGAAATAGATTTAAAAGAAATTCGTGCCTAAAAATTCATTTTAAAACCAAAGAAATTAGTAAATTGAGATACATTCCAATAAATTGCATTTGAAAGAACATTTTTACCTTATTCGACGGTGTAATATGTTTTTAACTTTAAAAAAAATGCAGAATTGAAGGAAAGTTATTTGTCTGTTGCCACCATTAATGCAATAATATTATGTTATCGTAACTCACGCGCATATTTAGCTTTATAATATAGATGTTCTTTTTAAAAAACATTTCAGAAGGGATTTTTATTACGGGAAATAATCGTTCCACAATTTTCTCACAAACAAAATACCCTGAAGACAAATTAATAAATATATAACTGTAAAAAATTGTATAAAGTCTAATAACTTTATCTTTCATAGAAATTTAAATCTATCATATCAATTTAAATATAACGAATCTTGAAAAAATAATGTCTGAGATAGATGAATTTGAAGCTTTAAATACACTTACTTTTAAACAATCACAACCAGAATATAACATAAAAGGCACTATATTTTTTAAATCTATTTACGGTGTTTACATGCTATTTGAGATATTCTAAAAATTGTTTCTAGAAAGTTTTACTTCATCAAAAGAAAAAAAAAAAGTGATATTTTCGTGATTTTTGTGTCCCGGACCACTTAAAAAAATAACATAGTAACATCCATAAATTTCATTCATTTGCAGATAAAAATGACTTGTTAGTATAACAAGAATTCGCACTGTTGATCGAGGAAAATCTATTTTGGAGGACATTTTTAATGTCTAAGCGGCATTATCTTTAAAACAATATAATTTTTTTTTATAACTCGCGTTTTTATGTAATACGTAATGTAACCAATGTATAAATGAAATTTTATTTGTGCAGCCAATATATAGCAATTTGCCGGTCATTCT
Organism: Maratus speculifer; assembly: GCA_964019185.1. Taxonomy (NCBI): domain Eukaryota; kingdom Metazoa; phylum Arthropoda; class Arachnida; order Araneae; family Salticidae; genus Maratus; species Maratus speculifer. Next base: position 292,232,571 of record OZ025296.1, read on the forward strand.
GGTACTGACACATACTTAAGATTAGCAGATTCTTTACGAAATATTGCGCAGCTTCATGTTTTATATGTTCTTTTTCATCAGAAATTGCAAACATAAATCAAGCAGTACACTGTAAAAAAATATTGTAAAGTTACTAAATTTTTTCCAGGAAACTGGTATTTCAAGAACTTTTTATTTAACGGCAATAATAAAAATTTATGTAACAGATACGGATTTGAAATGTGAATTAAAAAAGAAAAAATTGAAAAGTTATTAAACATGTTTTAGGAAACTGGGGTTCCTAGAATTTTATTATGTAACGGAAAGTCGGTTTACAGATAAAATTTTAGTAAGATTATTGTAGTTTTAGTAGATTCTTTTGTAAAGCTACAGATATCTGGAACTTTGCTTACGAATTTTGTAGATTTACAAAATTTTTGTACAGCGTACAGATAAAATTTTAGTAAGTACACATATTTCTGTAACTTTACGTCTGTAGAATTACAGATTTTTTCTACAGTGTATACTTTCAGTTTACTCCAAAAGAACTTCTTAGTTCTTGAACAAAATACCACAATGTACGTTAGCAGTATTTTCGGCCTCAGTAAAAAAAATGTCTTTTCCCCAAATGACTTAACATGTATTTCGAATTTTCTCGAATTCTCGAGCCTTCAGAGGGAACACAATAAATATATTTGGATATTAAATAGTTCTTCCACTCTGTCAGGCAAATTTATCTGGCAGAAAATAAATCACTGAGCAACGAGTACTATGTTTAGATGAATGTTTTTGATTTTTATCTATTAAACAATAAGAAATTGCTTTCTGCAGATACTAATTAGTATCTATTCTGTCTTCTTAACACCAAGCATGATTTTAGGTGTTGAGATAGAAGGTGGATTCAGATGTTGTTGTTCTTCAGGTGTTGGTTGTTTTTCTCGGAGGTCCTTGTTGGAGAGGCATTTCCGAAGTCCCGCTGTACTGGATCCTATGGCCCAAAAGTAATAGGCACTACCAAAAAGCAGTATTGAATGGATGAAAATGTCCGAGTTGGTTTTGCTGTCCCAGGTATTGTTTAGGTAAGCGAAATTCATTAAAGCTAGAAAAAAGAGGACAAATCAAAGCAGTTAGAATTTCAACAAAGATTGTTGGATAATTTATAAATACAATACAATCTTAATTATTTGAACGGGGATATATCTATTTGTAAGAATAGTGACGTACAGAATGTGTTCACAAAATTTCAAGACTGATTGTTTCTTGAGTCGCGATGCTAGCGCACACCCGTTCTACCAACAGGGTGAGGTAGTGTGGGGTGTGAGCTAGCGAAACGCATGCTTATCAGTTGTCTCCGAGAAGTTGCAGTGGTTCGACAGTGGAATTAGTGCGTGCCATTGACATCCGTCGGAAACTAGCTGAGTCACTTGAAAGACGATTCCAATTTTTTGGATATATTTGTTAGTGATGATGAAACAATATATCAGTGCGATTCTGAAGCGAAATGTCAAATTGCGAAGTGGCAATCCCTCTTCGATTGTTCACCAAGATAATGCGCCTTCTCACAGGCTGTTCACATCTTTCGAAGTTTTGACTTAATTTAACGTGGCAATACTGCCGCAAGTCTCCTACAGCACCAACTTCGCTCTCAAAGAATTGTTATTCATTCGGATCAAGAAAGATCTGAAAGGGAAGCTATTCGGCACTAGTCCAAGAGGCGACCGCACAAAAGCCTAAGTCATCGAGTACAAGAAAAAAATCCTTTATATTATGGAAGAGTAGTCATAGGGGAATCTAATGATCCATATCTGCCGGAAGTGAAGTGGTGCATAAGCCAAAAATGAATACCACTAATGGTTGACTCGTAGACTTAGCATTATGTTTTCCTGCACCCAGTTTTATTGTACGGTAAACACAATGATAGACCTACGAGTAAGCCACTAGTGATATTAAATTTTGGCTTATGCACCACTTCACTTCCGACGGACTTTTGATCATTAGATTCCCTCATGATCCTCTTCCATACTCTGATCATTATATCATACATATGAGTATAGATATATAGAGTATCATACATATGATACTCTTCCATAATGTAAAGGTTTTTTTCTTGTGCTCGATGACTTAGAGATTTGTGCGGTTGACTCTTGGACTATACGATTCCAGTGATTCAGACGGCATCGACGAGGTTTATTAATAGCCTTGCGCGTGAAGATTTCCAGTGAGACTATAGAGAGTGGAAAAAACGCTGGTGGTAATGTGTTCATGTCCAAGGGTCTTATTTCGAAGAATTTTAGTTCGCTGTATAAACATGTTTACTAAATTTCGTATTCTGAGACCAGTCTTAATACTTTGTGAACATATCCCGTATACTGTTAAACTTTTTATGACAGGTTGAACGAATTTTTTGTAATCCAGGAGCTTACAACCATAAGATAAAGAAATCTTGATCCAACATTTGGAGCTATGTTTCAACCGGAGCTCCAAATCTTGGAGTGGGATTTCAACATCTTATAACTGCACCCACTACAATTACTGTAAGACTTTTATCAGTGTATCTTGTTACTACACTTTTTAACTCAACCAATCAGCCCACGCTCGTACATTTGTCACGTTAGCAAGCACACGTGTGGGATAAATCTCACTCCATTTTGTGTCCCATTATATTTTATTGCAAAATACATTTTAAAAAAATCTGCTGTTCATTGTTTTTAAATACATTAGAACTACTTCTTCTTCGAAGAAAAAATTATGCTTTTCATATTTATTTTAAGATTGGGTTACATAAGACATATTTCACATAATTGATATTAATTACATTTAATAACCTTTCATCAATATATAGAAGTGATTTTATCTTACTCTTTCATTAAAATTATTTTCTGTATGTTATCCCATAAGAAATGAACGTTTCAACATGCGTGTGATTATTTTATCCCAAGAGCTAAATTTCCTTTTTCCCAGCGAACAAAGAAAGTATATTCCTTTACTAAAATCTTCTCGACTTCGACTTTGAAAGGTATAAGGCAAGTCAGAAGAGTCTTAAAAAAATTTATTCTCTTTTTCGAAGAAAAAATGTGATTGGGGTATATTCTACATCAATACGTGTGCTGAGGGGTTAACTTGATTTTTGTATGTAAAGATGATTGTTGTAACCAATTTTTCATTCACTTTCTGATATGTTAGAACTATAAATATATGTGGAACTATAAATATTAGTGTGAAGTGGGATTTTTCTGATGATATTGCAACATTTTAACAATTTTTAAAATTTAATTATAAATGTACATATCGCAGACACATAAAATTGATTAAATAATAACAAAACTGTTGACAGTAAATACTTTGATAATCAATAAAATTGCAGGCCTGACACGTACTCGTCCCGACTAGTATCCCAAATTCTGTAATGTGGATTGCCATAGTTTAAAAAAATTCCAGTATGAGTATCTGGATAGTTTGAGTATATACAGGGTGGTTAGTTATTAACGTCAGGTGTTCAGAGCCCTCTAGAGAGTAAAGTTTTGGTCAAAACATAACCAAATTTGATCAGCATACACAGTAGACCATGGGATTTCGAATTCTTAAAAAAAATTTTAAAATAAAAAGTTTTAAAAATCGCCACTAGGGGCAATTTTAGCGTTGTTTACCGACTAAAATGCATTAATTTGCATAAAATCAGTTGTGTATAGCAATCATGAGTATAAAAGGAAAGGCTGGGAGAGTTCTCATCATTATCAACTCTCACCATACTTTGCTAGTCAAACTGTGTTATCAGCGGAACGAGAATTGCAATGATGCTCGTCCTGAATTTCACCGATTAAATAATTTGCCAAAAGAACCGATGAGCATAACAAATTTACAAAAGATGATTCATCGATTTGAAACTATGCGGCAACAAAGCCTAGGACTCAAAGTGACTAGTCAATAACAAGTTGACGAAGTTGTAACTGCTATTGTCGAACAAGAGATGAAAAATGTGCAGGTACCATCAGCGCTCGGGCAGTATTCCAGCAGTATAAAATTGATCTGTACTGTATTTTTTGCCATTTAATCATTCAATATTTACACTAATACACTTTTGGTGCGCCAAAATTGCTGATTTTATGCAAATTAAATGCATTTTAGTCACATTTTAGCTAAAATTTCCCCTAGTGGCGATTTTTAAACTTTTTATTTTCTTTATTTTTTTTAAGAATTCGAAATCCCATGGTCAACTATGTATGCTGATCAAATTTGGTTATGTTTCGCCCGAAACTTTACTCGCTAGAGGGCTCTGAACACCTGACGTTAATAACTAACCACCCTGTACATTAGAATATAACCATAGAGTCAGGGCCATCGCTAAGACTTTTTATTGGGGGGGTAGAGGACCTAAAATTGCCAAGTCAAATTTCAATATTTGCCAACTCATTTTACAATTTTGCCAACTTACCACAATTAGAAAATAATTATAGCCCTTATTTGTTAAAAGGTTAATAATATTCCCAATTAGTTTTGTAATTTTTGCCAATTCTATCAAAAATTGAAAATATATTATAATTTTTATTAAAATTTTAAAGAAAATTTGCCAATTAAGTTTTTGAATTTGCCAAGTGTAACAACATTAACGAATGTTTGGGGGGAGGCTCCCCCCCACCCCCCTTTAGCGAGGCCCCTGCATAGAGTACATATCTTCAGTATGGATATAAAAAATGAAGAAATAACGAAATGCTAATTAGGTGATAAATCTTACCAAAAAGTTGCGCAAGCTGTGAAATCACAATGGCTGACATGAGACCTCTTGCTAGAGATTTATCAGTTGTTCCAAAGAAACTCCACAGCAAGAAGGCAAAGCCTGAAAAAAAGCAATGGTCTACTTCAGTGACAGAAAATAGGTTTGTTTGTACATGCTAAACATTTACAAAAATATATTTATTAATTATATAAATATGCCAAGCTTTTTAATGAAAAAAATACAGCATTTATTGTTAAACGAATCGTTGTTTAACAGAATTAGAGAATTTTCTGCTGAACCTTCTACTGCTCAAATATTGCAGCAACGAATATTGACAAAAATATTGAATGACATCAGAAATTACGAAATAGAAAATAAATAAAATATTTTTTTCCCGTTTATTAAAAAAGCAAATTTTTATTGTAGAATTCGGGTGCAATTATGAAATTTGGAGATTCAAATTAAGTCGCATAAATAGTATATACTGCCGCTCCTCGACTACTTTGCGGTCAAACAGAAAGTCTGACCTGGGATAATGTTTCTTTGCAAAATTTGTTTTTGGCCAATTTTGTTACATTATTCTGAATGTGTTGGAAAGCGCTTCTTAAGCTACGCTTGACGCATATTTTTTTTCTTTCTTGTTTAATGTTAATATGAATTCAGAATGCATTTTTATATTTTCTGCTAAGGTAGCATTGGGAAATGGAATTAAATGACACATTTTGGCATGAGACAAGTTCAGAAAGTCTTTTCTAATTTATAACTAAACAAAATAGGAGCATTTTAAATGGCAATTAATAAGTAACAATCGTTTACATTTACTCACCCAATAAAACAGATCCGTAAAAACTAGTCATCATATGCAGCGAACTTAAACTCTTCTCATTCTTTGAGATTCGATCTGCTTGAGCCATTGGCGTAAAAACATGCTAGAAGAAATAAAAAAAAATTTTGGTGAACATGTTTATAAGATTAGAAAAACAATAATACATTTTTTCTCTTTGCCTAAAAAACGTGAATTAAGCAAATCAGGTATTATTTTTTGTGTATTTTTGGTCAATATTTAGTGATAGTTTAAATATTAAAAAAAAAAAAAAAAAAAGAATTGTTCTAAATGTCCTTACGAGAATTGTCACGAATTTCAAATTTATTAACTGAATCTTTTATTAAAACAAACAAACAAACAAACAAAAAAACTGGAAAGTTTTAAAATAAAGGAACAATTGGCTAGATATATCTAATTTCTTCATTTTTAAAAATATATATTTTTTTTTTTATCAATTTAGACATAACAGCAAACACAATTATTCTTATTTAAAAATTGTTCTTAGAAATACACAGTCCAATCACATTAATGAGACCACCTGTCAAAAACCAGAATAACCACCTTTTGTAGTGTGAACCGTTGCGAGACGTGCAGGAAGAGTGTCAATTAGGGTCTTGAGGGTGTTCACTGGGATGCTGAACCTAGAACTCCTATAATAGAGACTGACGTAAATCCATTTTGTTTCGGATTATTGATACCCAGTTCAGCATAAATCTACCGCGCCGGAGTGTAACCCTAGAAAATTCCGAAGGTTACGGCGGGAGATGGAGTTGCCAAATGTTGGAAGTTAGCTTGGTTTTTCGACTGGGTACTAATTTGGGTGCCATATCCGAGAGAATGCGTAAGCTCCTATTATAGAAACCTCAGTTGAACCATGTCAATTCCAGTGACGTGGCCAGCTGCGCTAGTTTACGCGGTCGAGGATCCATAGCGCGAACAACCCGATCGAAGTGGTCCCACAAATTCTCGATTGGACTTAAATCCGGGGAGTTTGCCTGACAAGGTACTGCGGTAACTCATCCTTGTGCTTTTTGAACCACGCACGTACACTACGAGCTGTATGACACTTTGCATTGTCCTGCGGATAGATGCCATTATTCTGGGGGGAAAACAATTCGCATGTAGAGGTAAATGGCTGATTTTCGATATTGCCATTGTGCCATGCGCGGTATACTGTTACCACGACGACGCGCGAATAGTTTACAAAATTAACCGCTTCGGAAATTCTTCCACCCTTACACCGAAAGCCAACGATAATGCCTTTTTGGACGTCAGATAAATTGCCCCATTTATATATGTTGCGGCCAATACCCGGAGCCTGGCCAATTCTAGAACTGACCGGCCAATACCCGAACTGGCCAAGCTTCCTGGCCAAAACCCGAAATACATGAAATGAATAACGTATTTCGGGTTTTGGCCGGCCAATTCGCGAACTAGCCGGGAAGCCTTGGCCAACACCCGAACTATGATGCATAGGCACCATTTTTTTTTGTAATTAGGATAATGTGACATTAAAATGCACTAAAAAAGTTTCCCATTGACTATATTGAAACGAAATATTTTTGTGTACCCAACTAAATTAACCAAAAATAGTACACAATTTCCTTTCAATATCGGAATTGATTGATAAACCAAATAAGATGACAATTACAAGTTAACCGGAAACTTTACTCGAGTTAGAGCACGGACAGGCTGACGGCTAGACTATTTGAATTCATAGACACTTTCAACTATTTTAGAAAGCCTATTAAGCCGAGTGCCTATATGTATTTCGCGAATTGGCCAATCGCATCTGGCCAGTTCGCGAACTGGCCAATTGCATCTGGCCAGTTCGCGAATTGGCCGGCCAATTCTAGAAATGGCCAGTCATTTTTTAACGTTGCTGGCCAATTCGGGAACTGGCCGGCCAGTTCTAGAATTGGCCAATTTCGGGTTTTGGCCGCAACATATATAACATTAACGATTGCAAAATTTTCCAATTCTTTCGGACACCCTTTATACAGTCGAACCTCGTTAACATGAACCTCAAGGGGAATCAAAATCTTGTTCATGTTAACAGTAATTCATGCTATCAATATCAAATCTTTGTATTCGTCTTTATAGGGGACTGTGAAAGCCATTCATGTTAAAAGTAATTCACGTTAATCGTGTTCATGCTAACGAGGTTTGATTTTATACGTCCACTGCAATGTGCTGTCACCCGTTTTTTGTGATTTGTTATTTCACTTTGATGTCAAAAGAGGATGGTGATTACATTAATATGACTGGACTGTGTAATTGCAATCACCAAAGTACACACACAGGACTATTTTATTAAGTTCTCCATCAGACGGCATTTTCATATCCATAATGTTACAAAAGTGAACAGTTCTTACATGTTCTTACAGCCAGTGGTGCCATTTTTCTTGTTTAACTATGTAAATATTGTTTCATTTTATTTCTTCTTGTCCATGTTGTTCCAAAATTTTAGCCAGTGCATTTATTACATGTCATTAACAAGATTATTATTTCTGAAATGAATGATTAAAAAATTATATTTGGTGAATGAAATATACCGAAGCAATTTTGGCTGTTTTTAGAATACGCATACTATAAGCTTAAAAATTTTATATTTTAGGCCTGAAGAAGGCATAGCGTTAAATTGTCATTAACAAATTGGTCTTTTCTAAAGTGCTTTGTAGTTACAACAATGACACTGCAAGGACATAGTGATGAAACTTTAGTAGATATTTTTTAATTTTCTTTGCTGTTCTTTCGCTAAAAGCTTATAATTTTATTATAAGGGATAATTGCAGCAAAAGAAAAAAAAGTTTAATTTTTTTAAAGCCATAATTTAACGTTATCTGACAATGAAATCTTATGATTTTAATTTCTTACATAAATGAAGCTACTTTAGGTGCCATTTTACATTGCTCGGCTATTGCGATTTATTGAATATTTTGTCTTTGAATTTTTTTTTTTTTTTTTTTTTTTTTTTTAATTACATTATGACAGAATTTTTACCATTATATTAGCAATGTAAAGTGATTAAAAAACATTTTATTTTGTTTGAAGGCATCTGTAATCTTAAAGGCTGGGTTAATGAACGGAATGGGACCAAATAAAATTCCATGAGACCAAAAATAAAATTAAAAATTATAGGGTAGATATGCCGGTAATGGATACTCTTATAAGAATTTTCTTTAAATTCTATTTTTTAATTAATAGTCATAATAATTATATTCCAGTTTTTCTATATTATATTTATCTATCAAAAAGACATAACCATTCTCATAGTCTTATTTCCCAATATTAATCAAACTTTTATTGTAAAAAACAAACATACATCAAAATATCTGAAATTCCAGTAATGAAATCCTGTGTTCTAGTAATGGATACTCTCTGTTCTAGTAATGGATACCCTTCTCCAAAAAATAATGACTAATATAATATTTTATGGCTATTTAGAGCCAAAATTAAGGATTTTTTTAAGGTATTTTTTTAATTAATAATAAAAATTTCATTCCAGTTTTTTTTCACTACTATATTAATAAACCAACGATATTTAATCTTTTTTATAGTTTCATTTTCCAAAATGAATTAAAATTTGCTGTAAAAAGTAGAAATATATCAAAACATCCAAAATTCCATTAATGGCCACTCTCTGTTCTAGTAATGGACATACCCCAAAAATAATACACATAATTATTTTTAAGACTCCTTAGAGCCAAAATTTCAATTATTTAAACATCAATAACTAAAAAAATATTTGTAAAAATTGTTCACTGTTTAAATTATTTATTGTAATTGTCATAAGGTCAATATTTTAATTATTTTAGATGGTTTAAAATACTAAATGCTAGGGAATTACAGTTATCAAAATGCTGAAACAATCGGGGGAGGAGGGAGGAGTTAGAAGGGTAATAAAAAAAAGTTCTATATAGTACATCGATTTATATATTTCCCACTACGAATATGAAAGATAAAATATGGTGGGTTGAATGTTTTAAATACTAAATAAAATTATTTTAAAAATAAAACTGCAGAAATTATGTTTGGGGCCTGTGATCTGTAGATTTACTAGTTTCATTACTTTTGCAAATATAATTGATATTTTAATATTACAAATTTTTCAATTTGTCAAAAATGAATTAGCAAACATTTAAGAAAAATATTATAGATTTATTTTTAACAACTTCTGTGACTTGATTGTTTTAATTTAAATGGGAAGGGATTGAGCTATAAATGCCACTCATTTAATTAAATTTAATTATTTAGGTTTCTATAAACATCTAAATATTTTATGCACTATAAAGTTATTGAAATTTCATTTTTAGCCATGTATACATAAGGTGTCCATTACTGGAAATTGACCAATTGAGTATTTTAGTAATGAACTAGCCTTAAAACGTTAAAAATAAATTATATTTTACAAATTGCCATTAGTATATGGAAATCAATGTTCTATTACTACCAAAATAAACTATGCAAAAATTTTAAACAAATAAATAAATGAAATAAAATAAAGGATATATAAATTTATTAAGTGAAGTTATTCTAAAGATGTTCATTAAAAATTTCACTGAAAAGCAGTGGAACTTCGAAATATTATTTTCTGATTCCTGATTATTTGATGCAGATTGTGAACAATAACCTAGATTATAAAACATGCAAGGAGAAGTTATAAAAAAACACATATATTAAAAGCTAAATTTTCATTGGTTATTTTTTTTTTATAAACCAAAAGCATTCAAGATTGTTCATTACTGGAAAGGTGTCTATTACTGGTATCTTTATCCTATGTAGACTTTTGAAATTTTGAGAAGATGAATTCTAGGAAACAAAAGTACCAGTTAAGTACTAGCGACTTTTTACCTTCTTCTATCTTTATAGTAAGAAGAAAGTATTAGATTCATGTAAATTTTCGAATTTTGGTTTTCGACGGATTTACACGTTTTAGGGATAAGATAATTCCAAAAGCATGTTTTTTTTTCAAAATGCCTGTCTGTGAATCAGTCTGTCACTCTGTATGTGACAAAAAAATTGTGGTCGTTCTATCTCAAGAACTAATGCACAGAATTTCACAAAATTTTAAATTCAATTAGACCTTAAGCTAGATCTGATTAATTTCTGATGTACATCGCCTATGCTGCTTCTTTCACGATTTCAATAATAGCTATATCTCAAGGACTAATAGACGAACTTTCGTAAAACTCCAGATTCCATTAATTCTTGAGGAAATATGGTGCTGATTACCTTTTTGTGTAAATAGTACAAGAGGTGGCGCTGCTATGCAACATTTTTAAATTTTTACGCAGAAGTTTTTTTTCAATAACATAATGCACGGATTTCTTTTAAACTTCAGATTCAGTTAGTCCTTGACATGAATTGATGTTGGTTACATTTTGGTGTAAATCGCTCAAAATGTGGTTCTACTATGCTGCATTTTCCCAAACTTCCGCGATAGCTCTATGTTAAGGATAAATGCACGGATTTTTATCAAACTTCAGATCCAGTAAATCCGTGATATAAACTGTTCTGTTTATGTTTTGATATCAATAACCCAACAGGTGGCGATTCTATGCGAAATTTTACTGCTTCCTAAGAACTAATGGACGTATTTTCAGAAAACTTCGTCTTCCTTTAGTCCTTCACTGTAAAAAAATTTTCCGTTAAAAAACGGAAGTTTTACGGGTAATCTAGACGCCAGTATTATTTCCGTTTTTTAACGAAAAAAATTTCCGTAAATTCCAGAAAAGATTCCGTTTTTTTCACAAAAGTATTCCGCATTTTTTTCATGTTATCAAATTAAAATGTTTCTTTAGAGAGGGAAAAAAATAAATAACCACCTTACTTTGCAATGAGAAACTTACACCTGTATGAATTTCAGTATCACTATTTAATTTAAACAGCATTAATGAAACAACATTTATCTTAGGCAGGGATCGAACCAGGGAACTCTCGTCTTCCAGAGTAACGCTCTACCTCTACAATCACGGGAACACGAACAACTCATTCAAATATTGTTACCTATTCCAGATGCTTTTTATGAAGTAATGCTATGCTGAAAAGAGAGCTATTTTTTTAGATATAATAGTATTTCTCAGTTGAATATACAATTCTGAAGTTTTCATATTTTTAAAATATTTAGATTTTTATTTTCATACTTTGTACAAGAAAAATTTTAGTCTTTAAAAATATTATATGCATGAAAAAATATATTATAATTAATAATTGCTCCTTTTGATTAAGATTTTTATAAATCAATTGTAATTTAATTTTTATATTTTTATATATTTATTTATTTTTCCAAGAATACCAACATTCCTTCCCCCCTCCATACACACTTTTTCATTTGTTTGTAAGATGATCTCCTCTAAACTCAAATAAAGGATTACTACACGGTATTAAAATAAATTTCCTTATTATAAGATTTATTCCTTATTATAAGATTATAAGTTTGATAAATGTCACTTTTAAAATAATTTTATTATTATTTTTCCGACTTGTTTTAAGTTTTATGTGCGAATCTATTAAAATGAGTGGACTAATATTAAAATAAAAATAAAAATATTGAATTTAAGTCTAAATTTTTTCATATTAAAATACCTTTAAGAGATTTTTAAAAATAATGATAATAGTAATAACAAGTCGAACATGGTTTTAAAATTATAATGAAATGAGAAGTGTAACACTTTCTTTTCAACTTTTTCAAAGACACAAAAAGAATGAAAAAGATTTATTTTTTTTAAATCGTTAAAATTAAAAACTCTCTTATAGATTTTTATTACAAAAAGAAAAAGAAAAGAAAAGAAAGAAAGTAAGGAATAAATGTCGCTTTTATAATAGTTATTATTACGGGTTATTAAAACAATTTTCTTTATTGTTTTTTATAATTTAAATAATCTTTAACATTATAATAATTTCGTTAATATAATTGTCATAATACAATCAGATGTTTTAAATTTTATGGGTGAAATTCTTAAACTGACCAGATTACAAAAATATATTAAAATTAAAAGAATTTTTTTTTCACTTTAAAATACTCAACGCACTTTTTAAAAAATATGCTATAAATGAATTGAACATTATTTTAAAATCATGATGAAAATAAACTAACTTTTCTTTTCAGGTATCTCAAATTTAAAAAGGATTAATAAAATTTTACAATTTTTATTATCTTTTTAATATCGTAAACATATGTTAGCTTTCTATTATTAAAACAGAATGGAAAAAAGAAAATTATTATAATAATACTATTTTTCTATTTTAGATATAGGTGGCGCCACTAGATTTTTTACTTAAATACTGTTTGAAGAGAATTTACGGAGAACTTACTGCATTTATAATCTCAAAATGCCAATAACGGAAGTTATACTGTTTTTTTCGAAAAAATAAAACTATTCCGTGAAATTTCACGGAAGAATTTGCGTATATTAACGGTTTTTTTTACAGTGTTGATATAATATGATGCTGATTACCTTTTGGTGTAAATCGCCCAATGGGTGACGCTGCCATGCAGCACGAATTCATGGTTATTGTATTTGCTCTATCTCAGGAACTAATGCACGAATTTTCATCAAACTCCAGATTCAGTTAGTCCCTGATATAAATTAGTAGTCTTTAGTTTTTGGAATAAATCGCTCTGCAAGTGGCGCATATACACAGATTTATTTACGATTTCTGCAATGATTCTATCTCAAAACTAACGCACAAATTTTCTTCAAACTTCTGTTTCAGTTAGAAGATAACAAAAATTGTTGCTGATTAAATTTTGGTGTAAAACACGTAACGGGTGAGGTCTATGCTTCATTTTTCTGGAAGTATTAATCTGTATGAGATAGAAAAAAGTTTTGGGATTACCACATCTGACTAGTTTTAATTGGTACACCAAGGTTGGACCAAAGAAACAGTTGAACAAGGAGGTAATGGTTGCAAAAAAGCTTTGTAGGAGTGAACGCAAGAGATTGAAGATGAGAGGAGAAGGAAAAAGACAATTGAGACATTGGTATATGAGAAAGCGTTGTTCCGAAGAGCTCTGGAGTGCAGTATTTATGAGCTGCAATGATTTTTGACCAATATTTAATAATAATTAAAAGTAAAGAAGTAGTGGAGTAGTGATAAGGTACAAATCAAGTACTGATTATAAATACATTCTAAATACGATAACGTTCATAAAAATCTTTACCTAAAAAAAAAAAAAAAAACTTTTTTTTACAAAAAAAAAGTATTAAAGAATGAAACACCTAAAACACCGTAAAAACTAAGAAAAGCAATGTGTTAGGAGAGAATTAAGATTTTTTTTCCGGGTTAAAGCAAATGCAAAGCCGATATTACGAGCGAATTAATTTCCATTTCGAGGTAACATTTTCTATCGAGAAAACGGGTACAATCCTTCAAACGCGTTGATTTTCTCATTTTCTGGTGATTTTCTGAAAGTTTAATAATACGATAAAAAGAGTAGAGAAATAAAAGTAAGTTTTGCGTACCGTGAAACCAGCCGCTGTAAATATTATGGCCATGGTAAGATGCCATAGCCAGTAGCAGCGAGGAAATTTGACAAAAAGATGCTCGTTGTGCCCAAGAACTTGACTTATCTAAAAATAAACAGGTACTAAAATAATGCAGCAGGCATAGATTATGAAACATTTTCCAGTATTTACAAAATAGCATTGAAAAATTTAAATATTTAAAGCAATAAAATGAGATATTTAAGTAACAAGCAATAACTACTAATAAATAAATAAATAAATAAAATATAACCGAGCAAAAATGTATTTTAAGCAAGTACTATTGATTCGATAATGCATTCGAATTCTTTCTTGCAGCCCTATATATGATCTAAATAGTTTATAAAACGTAATATATAAAAAATTAGATAAGTTTTACGCTTTTATTTTCTACATTCTTTATCAAAAAATTGCTTCAATCTCAATAATTATTTTCTTTAATATTTGTGAATGTACCTGAATTTTTAAATAATAATAATGGGAAATTTTTATCTGTATTTTCATTAAAACTGATTAAATAAATCGGCAATTATGACTCTTGTTTTTGTAAAATATTTACAAGAATAATCAGATTAATTAGTCAAAAGTACTCTTTTGGAATTATCAAATTTTTCATAATAGAGTGTTTGAATAATTTCGATCCTCTCAGTAAATGGAAAGGCGTTTGCAGTTGGAAATGTTAACGTTTAAAGAAAGAAAAGATGTACTTATGTAGATGATTAGGAAAATTACCACTTTTTAAAAATATTTAGTTTCCATTGTTTCCCTACGCTATCTAAATTGGATCGAACAGAGTGTATTGTGCAAAAAGGAAAAAAAATAAGCTTTTATTAATGGACAGAGTAATTAAATTTTAAATTAAATTTTCTTCAATGGTACTTAAAAGTACCATCAGTGCATAAAGTATTAAAATGCATATCATAGTTGAAAATGCCTTTTTTAGAAATTATCGATCACAAGCAGTGCAAGAAACTAAATTATAAATGAACGATAGCTGCTACTCATTCTATAATCGATAGAAAACATGTCCTAATACAACCCAGTGATTTTTTTCGCCTAATTTCAGTGTGCTTGACACTGAAATGAGAAAATATGCTGAACAAACGTTATTTCAAGTGGAAGATATGATCATTTAGCTCTCATTTTAGCATCTGTTTTCAATTAAGCCTAACATGGCGTTTAGCTACGATCGATTGGCAGATCAGAATGGTTTGCCCCGGAATCGTTCCTTACTCTTTTCTCCAGTCACATTTTATTATAAGAAGATTTTATAATATGCATATCCATGGTGGATAAGTGTCACGGTAACTCCCAACGACTAGTTTTATTTATGTTACGATCTGGTTCCACCAGTTTTTTATATGATTTCATAGCTTTTTCAGATCCTTTCAGTAATTTTATCAATCACCTTCAACTAACAAATCTAAACTATTATTAGTGTTAGTTTAAAATTATTTTTAGACATATTAGTTTGACAAAATATCGGAAATAACACCAAATTGGCTTCAATTTTGGCGAGTAATTTTGTGCGCCAGATCAGGCGCACAAAAGTTATCGCCAAGTTGGCGAAAAACTTGGCGACATTTGGCTACAGAACCGCCTCTTTTTAGGTGGTAGTCCCACTACAGTTTCTCGGTATCTACGTAGATTTTCTTATGACTACAGGTATCTACACAGATTTTTATAGCTTTATTTTCAAATCATTATTTTTATAAATATAGAAGAATTTTTTTTTCTAAATTATCCCTTTTTAATTAAAATATCTGCATTGTAGTAACTGTTTTGACATCGAAAACACTCAAATAAAGGTGCGATGTTGTTTTAACACATATTTAGTTAGAGTTTATATACATGTTTATCAAAAATATGTATTTTCTGTTACAAATGACGTCAATTTAAAAAATTCAAAAATCTATCAAGAGAATCAGAATTTGTATTGATCTATAAAAAAAAGAACACGTGTTATCATTTCTTTTTTAAATTATTGA
Organism: Maratus speculifer; assembly: GCA_964019185.1. NCBI lineage: Eukaryota > Metazoa > Arthropoda > Arachnida > Araneae > Salticidae > Maratus > Maratus speculifer. Next base: position 292,248,567 of record OZ025296.1, read on the forward strand.
GCAGTTTTTTAGTTGGTGGCAACTCGAAAGAAATAATTGAATTAACAATTAAAAAGGAGAGAGTTCTATAATGTTAAATTATGGAAGGTATAGCGTTATATAAATTTTAAATGGGTGACATTTCTTTAATATTGGATATTTTTTGACAGGACTTTCGAAAGGCACATACCTAAATTAAAAGCTTTCGAACAAGCTATTACACGTCGCTGAATGTTTCCTGGTTCGAGTTATATTTGAGTTGTTTGTCTTTTTTTTCTTCCTTCACGAGAAAAAAAGTGACAAATCAGGGGTGCTGGATTCCCATAACAAATCCGTAAATCTGGCTGATTTTTTGTAAACTTTGAGGTTTAGAATAGGACACTTCGCCTTTTCAGTTTCGTCGCGATCCGATGATTGAGTCCAAAGTTATTAAGAGGAAAACTTTGGACTTTAACATTAGAGATACGGCTGAGCTCTACTATACAGCACTATCGTGTTGTATGATACATAAAGATAACAGCAAAAGTGAAAACTGATAAGGTTTTTATCGTCTAAGAGTATGATTGTATTTTATCGGCTCCCAGTGCCGCGCTGTTTCACTTTCATCACACAACTTTAGTGCTGCCATCTATGAACTATTTTAGATACATTTTTGGGAATATTATAAAAGATTAAGCATTCGCCCTTCTGGAAGATTGATCCTGGAAAACAAAGGTCTCGCAAACATGTTTTTAAACCATTGACCACCAACCAAACTCAGCGGTTCAGAAATTGAATTTAAATTTAATTTTATTATACTTTTAAGATGCTATCATTTAACCGCTTAATTTTTTAAATTTTGTTTTCTATTATGAATAAAATAAGTATTTTTTTTTCTCTTCAAGTTATAATGGATATATAAGATATTATCATGACTGCATTCGTAAATTTGAAAATTATTTTTTCACATGCTTTAAATCAAATTTTTATCTGCTTTGATGTAATTAATATGCGTAATGCATGATATTATATATTGCTTACGTTTAAATGACATCTGATAAAAAATATAAATTTCGTTTATAATGCAAGCAAATTTCGAATGGATATAATCTAACCTTTTAAAAACTGGCATATTTAATTTAAAATATTACAAAAGTAATAATAATAATAATTTTGGTTTTCATAATTCACTGATTGAATTTTTAAAGTTGCATAGCTGAAGTTTTTAAAAATGGATTTTGATTTAAACCAATTCCCCCTGCTTCTGCTATTTTCTATTATAAACTAGAATAAAAAGAAGTTGTTTTATTTATATTAACCGTGTATAGATGGCGCCAAATCCAAATTTAAAAACAAAACAGAAAGCTTCGTAATCGATGACTAAAAGCATCGAACTAAGAATCTATCATATATCCATGACTAAAACCGTTGCCGAGCCTCACTTTTAATAAAGATAATGTACTTTAAAATTTAAAAAACTGCAATATTTAATTTTAATATTTTGTGAAATCTTCAGAAACTAAAAATTTACTGAGTCGGATTAAGTGCCCCATTTTTAAATAAAATGCATCTTTGACATAAAATTTAAATGGAATACAAGGTCATGAAAAATCGAAGAGTGTAGAAATTATAATCACAAGTATCTCGGCAACAAATTAGCTCATTGACTTCCTTCTTTATGCAAAATTTATGTTTTTATTGTCTTTTATATTTACTCCTTGAAATAAACAATTTCGAAAAATTTTCTGTAACTTTTATCAGAACGAATATTTCGAGAGTTCGAAAAATATAGTTCCGGATAATCGAGGTTACTGATAGTCAATAGGCTTCTTTCTATTATTACCTACTAAGTACACACTAGATTTCTTGTCTCTATCTCAATTTGTTCGAAAAATAGAGTGTTTACAGACAGACATACAGTCGAAAAAAAGGCTTCCCCTCCCCCCTAAAAATACGCTTTTTGAAGTCTCCAGTGTCTGAAGCGTGTAAATCAGTCAATTTTTTTTCTTCGATTTTTAAAACGATTACAAGATTTACCCTATACTACATATGATGGATAAATAGTACAACGCAAATGATTTTTCTCATATAGAACATTTTGCAAAGAATTTTTTTGTATGTCCTTGTAAAACAAATTATAAATGCTAACATTTCATTTTCGAAGTCCAACAATTTACAATAAGCCGCAACGAAATATAACAATTATGTGGTGATCTGAGTATATTTATGAAAGTAAGAGCATGGTGAAACTGACAGAAAATGGAATTCATTAGCATTTTTCACCAGATTTAACGTTAAACGATTGGATTCAGTGTTTCAATAATATAAACGACGGAAAGATGTATGTCACATGAAAGACGGGTATAGAAAATGTTGATATTTCCAACATTTCCCCAATCTAACACAATTTTACTTATATATTACAGGCTTATATATACGTTTTTTGCTTTTATTTATTCAAGTTTTTTCAACTAATAGGTGAGTATGCTATTCTAAGGTCAATTTTTTGAAGGTTCCCATAAAAAGCCATTACATAATAATGTTAAATTATGACCTATTTGCAGTAAAAACTTTTTTGTTTCGATGAAACATGTATTTCATACTTAAAACTGAAATCAGCTTTTTGTTTTCTGCAAAATTTTTCCTGATCCAGACAAAAAAAAAAAAAAAAAAAAAAAAAAAAAGGACGATTTTATGAAAATTGTATTGGTAATCGGGACGGCAGTACAGTTTGCTGGTTTTTAAAGGAAAAATTTCCGTAAATTCTAGAAAAAAAGTCGAAAAAACGGCAGATTTTCAGGAACTTTTGGATGTTTTTCCGTTAAAAAAAAAAGTAAATTGTACTAGCGTACCAATTACCAGTATAATTTACACACAAAATAAATTATTCAAAATATACAGTAAAAAAAAAAAGTGTTTAAATCTTATAAAATTTCTAGTTGTAAAATATTATTGTAAAATACTAGTTGTAAAATATTATCTTTTAATTTATAAGAAAAACACATTGAAATGATAAAAAATAACAATAGGAGAAGAGTTTATTGTGCTGTTAAAAATATCGTAAAAAATTGCCGTTGCTTTTTAAAGACTTTCTGTTTTCTGACCAATGAGACCACTCATTAGTCAGAAAAGAGATAGCTATTAAAAACAGAGGTAATTTTTCCCGATATTTTTAACAGTGTGGAGATTACTGAAAGAGCACTTTCAATAGATGTATGACATGTTTTATGACTTTTTTTATGCTTACCTTAGACCTGTGAACATCACCGTTGTCTGTTTCACCAACGCCAAGTATTTTGCGTGTTTTGAGTCGACTTTGTAAGTCACCACTGCTATGTTTCCTGTATAGTAAATAAAAAATTATTTTAATCCATGATTATGACAAAGTAACAAATTAAAACGAACATATGTACTAATTAAAATGTGCAACGTCAAAATTAAGCAGAAAAAAAATTACAAGTTTCAAAGATATAAATCTTTTTTTCCCTCACAGCTGATACTTACAAAAGAAATGAACGTTTAGCTTCTGTATTAAAAATATGTAATCCGAAGAATTATTTATCAAAAGTCCTTCCGACCAGTGATGGAAGGAAGAGGTAGCTTCCCTATTCCTTATTTATTTATTTTAAATCAAGTTATATTATTCAAATAATATTTCAAACAATCAATTATATCATTCAGAAATTGACGTTCATATTCCCTTTTCAGTAGATTTTTTATTTGTTTTATTTTATTTTTTATTTTTTTCGAAGGAACGGAAGCAAACAATTGTATTTTATTAAATTAAAAGTACTTATAATACCAATTCCACTCACTGAGTTCATTTCATAAAAAAACATTTATTTTCAAATGGCTATCGAGTTTTTACATTTGCAGCCATTTTTTTCATCTTTTTAAAACAAAGTAAATTAACGCATTTTTAGAGACTGGGAGGTTTGAACGGAAGCTGGCAAGGGCGGCGCCAGAATTTGCCCGACGGGAGGGGGGGGGGGCACTGTATCCCCGGCAGGGGATCCAAGTTCATAATATATATTAGAGGTCCTCGCGTACTGGTCCGTGGGCCTAAAAAATGCGTGGGCAAAAATTTTAGGCTCAGGCCCGATCCGGTTTGTACTAAATAGATTAATTGTCCGATTGACATAAAATTAAAAAAGTCAGCCTGATTATACGGTCTGGGAAATACAAATACATACATATAAAATATAGCCTGACAAAAAAAAAAAAAAAAAAAAAAAAAATTAGCATGTAAACAATTACCATTCAGTTATCGTTCCTTATTTCATGTATTAGAGACTTAAAAATCAGAAAAATGCCACACAATAAAATCGTCTAAAGCAAAATCGCATAGGGACAAAAAAAAAAAAAAAAAAAAAAAAAAGAGAGAGAGAGAGAGAGAGAGAGATAGTTATAATTAATTTGCCTCGTAGAAGGTGTTGATGTATTATATTATATTTTTTTTTCTCATCTATTATATTCAATTTGGTGTATTCGTGTCGGCCGATTATCTACACTTGGGATATAGGCCCATGGGGAGGAGTGCCCTTCGTGGGGGTCTTTCTAAGGGAACCTAACCCGTATTTACGCAAGGTTCGAAGAAAACCACGAAAACTCCGAACGGTTAGGCCGACGGCCGCGATTGGGTTCGAACCCAGCACCTGCCGTCTACCAGTTGAGAGGTCAGAACCTCTCGGCCACTGGTCGGGCTATATTCAATTTGAATCAACATATTTTGCGTTTAAGGGGACGCTTCACTCATTTGAAAACACCCGCTGTGTCATGTTAAACACAGATTATTTTCGAATTTCTGGATTTAATTAGAATATTTTTAAAAACTTTTTAAAAAGATACCTTCATTTTTGGAAACGCTTTTGAAACTGAACGTATTTTTTAGCGTCATAGGCATGTTTTATTTCACAGGTTGTATTCAAATTTTTGAGTGTTCGAAGCCAAAACAGACACAATATTGCTGCTTTTTTTTCAAGCATAAAGTGTTTTGGGCAATTCTATATTGAATAGGTGCAGAGATAAAAAAAATTTCGAGAAAAAAAAAACGCAGCATAAAAAACATCTGTTGGACGATAGACACCAAAAATGTCATCCATACTAACTGAATATGATGAAATTTGATAAAACGATCTATCGACACGCCTGTAAACTTTAGATTTTTAACAATCAAATAAATGCATCATAAAGCAGACAATTATTTAGAAAGGTAACCTTTTACGTGGTACTTATTTCATTTCAATTTGATTTGTAAATATGATCATTTTGACTTTTGAAAAAAAAAAAAAAAAAAAAAAAAAGCTTTGGAAGCATGTCACGGTAATTATTAAAAACAAAGCATAACAAAACCACTGTTGAGTGATGCATAACAAATTTTATCAGCATTAATTTATTTGAAAGTCAAAAAAACTATGAAATTGGATTAAATTTTGTGCGTTAATTTTTTAGACATAGTTACATCGGAAATCTTGAATGTGCTTCTATGTATAACTTTGTACCAATTCTGCAGAAAATAAAATTTTAAATTTTATTAAAAAAACCCCTTCTAAATACGCCGTTTTCAATGTGCTAAAATATGCATTACCACTGCTGCCAATCTTAAACCTGAAAAAAAAAAATGTGAAGGGAAGTTGCTTAAAAACATTGCCATATGCGTTTTTTAAAATTAGACAACTTTTTTTTGTATTATATATATATATATATATATATATATATTTGTATTTTTCATTAACCGGATCGATTTTGGTCCAGACCGGTCCGGATAATCGAAGCTCTACTGTATGTATTGCTGAATGCAAAAATATAAGTGAAAAACTTCCATAAACATTAGTTAAATTATTATTATCAACAAACGTACGAATTCTGCGTATAAAGCAGTTTTAAAATTAAAACACTCGGATAAAAATATCAAATCACATATAAACGAAAATAAATAAGGAATCATATGTACTAACTCTTATAAAAATCTTGAAACTTTTTATATACAGCAGAGACAAATTAAAGTTGATAACTTCGTAAAAAAGAAGGAACTCGTAAAATATTTATAACTAGTAGAACTGATAATTATAATGCAAAATTTGCAAAGTCATAAACTCCATTTTTTCATAGTCAAATTTTTTCTTTAAAATTTCATTCCAGCATTGTTTTACTGTCTAATTAATTATATGAATTTTGTAAAAAAATGCATTAAACAGATGAACAATAATTTAAAAAATGTTATTTCTATATACTAAAATAAAAATACTAGATCAGGAAAAAATTAACTCCATATATCTGTGGTCAATGGACAATTGATGAAAATAGAGTACTGCATCTATGTAACTCCGCAATATCCTTCCGGTCTATCATACTATAGATTTTTTTTTTTTTTTTTTTGGGGGGGGGGGTAATTTCCACAGCAACATTGAGATATATAAACGTTATTTTTACAACCAATCAGCAAGAATACGTCTGCTAAAGCTAAACAACACAACTTTTTATTCCAATTGTTGAAAAGTTTGTTTAATATTAACTTGCACATCCTAATTTGAAAACTAGTCAAAACAGATAGGCATGTATTTTCCTTTAGTGAATCGCAGCTGCTCTTCTCTGCGGTTTAAACATCGTAGATTGAAATCTAAGTGAGAACAAAACTTGTATAAAACTGAAATTTCTCCATATCCTTTTTTTCCATCTGAACACGTTTCTGTGCTTAAATATTAGTTTTCTTTGTTTGAATTGAATGTATTTACCGGAGTGAAATATAATTAGTCGAACTACAATTTTTGAAATATGTACCTTATATTACTTAATAAATTCCGCGTTTTATTTTTTTCATTATTTTCCATTTTTGTCACTTTTGAGAAAATGCAATTATTATTCCATACACTCTCAAAAAATCTTTCGCCAAAAATAAAATCTACAGACAATACCGGAACGCACATGTTATTGGAACGCATTTTTCTATTAATTGGAGAAATTTTGGTGTTTTGACTGTAGGATTTCAAAAAATTTGAGATTAAGTTAACGAACTTTTCATTATTTAGAGAAAATAGAGATACGTAAAAAAACAGTTTTGATGAGAAAAATTTTGTGCACAGTGTTGCTGCTCAGTAAACTGAACGGTCTTTTCATTCAACAAAAATATAACTTTAGATATTGGAGGATTTCAGGTAGTTTTAGCATTAGATTGATGAATTTTTTATATTTTCGAGAAAGTGTGTAAATTAAATTAGTTTTTTTTTAGCTATAGTTAGTAACAATAAAAACAATGGGAAAAACATCTTCAATTTCCATTTTGTTTTAGAGTGCATATTAGGGTGGAGCGAAAAAATTTTTTTTTTGAAAATCAAAAACGGGTAGGTGCCAAAAGTTGCCTTTATACTAGTACATCAACTGCGTGAAATTTTACCGCTGAAAAAAAATGGCTTGAGTCTGCGCTTTTGCTCCAAAAATCGAAATTTTGGGTAAAATTTGTCATTTTTTGACATGTTTTCAAAAAAATAAAAAAATTCCTACAGAGCTGGTTAGTATTTAAAAGTGTTGCTTAGACCTTTATATTTATCTGCTTAACATATTTAAACTATAAAACAATATCTGTAGTCTGTATAATTGGAGCAATTCTGACAACTTTTTGTGAAAAATCAGCGTTAATCTCTCTATTGGAGCATACAACGAAATGTTCTTTTGAATGAATTTCTTACCTAGCTGCTTTCAGAACTACTGTGTATATAACTCATAGAGGTGGTTGCATTATCCCACCCGTCTCAACCACCCAATCATCTAGGCCCAGTGTTTTATTTATGTACTAAATGGTTATTTTTCCCCCGAAGACGAGTATAAGTTTTCTACATATCAAAGTAATTTACCTCTCCTTTGTATTCATAGACTTTTAATGATTTGAATCATGCTGGTGTGACCTGCTGCACGTATATTTTTATACCATGTATAACAGAAGAGAAGCTGAGTAATGTATTGGGTATGTTCTTAATTGAAACTAGTCAGCAGTCTATTATCTTCATTAAAATTTCATGCAATTAGTACATTATGATTGGAAGTTCTGTTATCACAGCATTCTTTCAATCAATTACATTTTATATGCAATGATTTGCCTAAAAATTGATTGTATGAATTCTGTTTCTAGTATGCCATCATTTATTGAATCTATTACATTGAATATATGCTGAGAAGATAGCTGTTTAATATTATGACGATCGTCGCAGAGAATTGCAAACAAAATTTGCGTGTAAAACAACAATATTTCTAAAGAAGTTTTAGTATGCTTTATGTCGTTTCCTGTGTTGTTCCGTAGTCTGGTAATTTCTAATAAGATTTTAGATCTATTATTTAGGTGTGTAGTACATTTGGTATAAACTTGGATTATAGATTTGGTGAGTGAACATATAGACGCTGATTGCCAATCTGTGCTTATATAAAGCGGAAAGTTTTATTAACTTTATGAGCTGTCTTTTCTGTGAGATGTTTTCTAAATTTCTATTCCCCATTCTTTGAGAAATAGCTTTCCTTATGAATTAGCTTTGCGATCTCCGACAGAAATTTCTAGTCTGTTCTGAGTATCTTTTTCTCAATTTGAGAAAATAATTTCTCTATTTTATAAAAAAATTGCAATAGGAAGTGAATGTTACGTAGACAAAGATTTTCCTTATTGATCCAGTGAATCCATGTAGCTTAGAACGTTTTATATCGACTTCTCTAATAATTGACGCAGAGGAAATTCACTGGAGTTGAAGTAGCGAATGATTCAATATCATATAGACAATTCTAAGCTTACCCCATGCAAAATGGTTCACAGTGACAAATAAAATTCTCCTAATTTTAAATGAGCACTTATAGTCGATATCCGTCCATTCCCTCATAAAGCACAATGCATTATAAGTTTATGCCCAGGACATTTCACCATCAAATGTTGTCCACTCATAAAAAGGGGATCTAAAAGTTAATAGGAAATTAACTGGATACGAAAACACTTAGAAAACGGCATAAAACTAATGCAAAAAAAAGTTATTTACAACAGCGGTTGCTTTACACATGGAGAACAAATTTTCATTGCAATTTTCGCTGACGATACCATCACATCAAACAGCTCGCTTCTCAAAATATAAAAAATGCAAAAGTAGAATAAATGATGGCATACTTATAGTTGAAATATCTGAAATCATCTTTGAAGCAAAACGTTACGTAAAAAAAATACAATTGACTGAAAAAATGTTGTGGTAACAGAATTTCCAATCATTATTCATCAACTGAATGTAAGTTTGATAAATATAATAGATGGCCGAATAGATCCCTTTAATAATATTCCCATGCATTACTCTGCTTGTCATTTTTTTTGTATAAACTGTAAAAATATACATGAAGATAGTTACAGCAGCATGTGGATGCAAAGAACTGATGAACAAGGTGGAAGCATCGAAAACATGCCAAATTTTTATAAAGAAAATCACAAATCAATGTATAAATAAAACACTGTACTAAGATGATCGAATAGTTGGGCCGGATGGTATAGGAAATATAGCCACCTCCACGACGCATGTTCAAGGTAGTTTTGAAAACAAGAGCTGTATTAAAAACAACAATTCGTTATATGACCCAACAGAGTGGTAATGCTGTTTTCTTACTAAAAGTTGTCTGTTTTGCTCCAGCTATAGGGAATAAACATATTGTTTTATAGTTTAAATATGTTAAGCAGATAAATATAAAGGTCTAAGCAACACTTTTAAATACTAACCAGCTCTGTAGAAATTTTTTAATTTTTTTGAAAAAATGTCAAAAAATGACAAATTTTACCCAAAATTTCGATTTTTGGAGCAAAAGCGCAGACTCAAGCCATTTTTTTTCAGCGGTAAAATTTCACGCAGTTGATGTACTAGTATAAAGGCAACTTTTGGCACCTACCCGTTTTTGATTTTCAAAAAAAAATTTTTTTCGCTCCACCCTAGTGCATATTGATCGAATGCAGAAAGTTCGATGTTTAAAATTTAGGTAAGATGCAAAATTTAAATCTGAAACAAAAACTTAAATACAAAATAACCAAATTAAAAACAAAAGACAAATGTAAATGAAGTGAAAACTTGCAAAACAGTTAGAAATCTAAAAGTACGTTATTTTAATATCAGCGAAAAGCGACCCCCATTTAAAAATATATCACCAATCCGAACCACGATTTATACAGGATATCTAACCGCGGGTAGAAAGTCTGCGTGGGCAGAAATTTCTTGCTCTGAGTCTGTCGCAACAATGCCGAAATATCCCTGTGATTTGAAGATCTGATTATTTTAAGCAATTTCTGCCTTCTGACTGGACATTTTTCGAAAATTTTGATCTCAGATTTCTGTTTTTTACGTATATTTAGATAAAACGGATTTATAAATTCCGTTTCTAATACGAAAAAAGTACTAAGAAGCAAAGCTGCCAGAACACCCATGCAAGGGCGGCGCCAGAATTTGCCCGACGGGGGGCACTATATCCCCGACAGGGGGGCGAAGTTCATAATATATGTTAGAGGTCCCCGCGTACTGGTCTGTGGCCTAAAAAACTGCTTGGGCAAAAATTTTAGGCCTAGGCCTGATCCGGTTTTTACAAAATAGATTAATGGTCTGGTCGATATAAAATTTAAAAAGTCGGTTTGATTATACTGTCTGGTAAACACAAATGCATTCATATATAATTTAACCTAACCTAAAAAAAAAAAAAAAAAAAAAAAAAAAAAAAAGGTTGATATTTTGGCCCCGCACGATTTTCTACAAAACGTAAATTTCTACTTCGATATGGTAATAAAATGTTTTGCACGAGGAGTTCTGATAAAAAATAGTTGTGTTCTGGATGGCAATATTTATTTTGAATGAATATCTATTTGCATGTAAATGTTATTATTCAGTCAATTATCATTTAATTATCGTTAATTCTTATATCATGTATTGGAGACTTAAAAAAAATCAGAAAAATGCCACACAGTAAAATCTTCTAAAATAGAATCGCATAAAAAAGAGAGAGAGAGAGAGAGTTATAGTCACGTTGCCCCCGTAGCAGGTGTAGATGTATTACATTATTTTCTCATGTATTATTATATTAATTTTGAATCCACATATTTTGCGTTTAAAGAAACTCTTCACTCACTTGAAAACACCTCCTCCGTCATGTTAAACACAGATTATTTTCGAATTTCTCGTTTTAATTAGAATATTTTTAAACATTTTTTTTTTTTCTTGCATAGGACAAATAAGCTTTCTCTTTAATATGGCTATTTTTCACTTTTTCGATTTCGGTGGCAGATTCTTTTTTTTAAAAGATACTTTCACTTTCGGAAACGATTTTGAGACTGAAAGTACTTTTTGTGTCGTAGGCAGGTTTTATTTCACAGGCTTTACTGTATTTAAATTTTATTGCCTAAAAATCTACTATTCTTTAAAAATAATAAAGTTTAAAGATTAATTGTAGAATAATGGCGTGTTAAACTTATAAAAATACATACATTTTTTGTATAAATGTTTGGAAAGGGCCAAATTTTACTGAGTTTTGCACGGCCCAAGTCGTTCCATGAGGGTGATTTTCATATGAGCTGGATCGAAACCGGGACTGAAAATTTCGACCCGCGCAGTCCTAGGAAGAATGAAGTCAGTCCCAGCTCGGTATCGAAAAACTTAGTTAAACAATGAAAACAGTGAAAACCAGGCATGGACCGGCCCCAGAGTCGTAAAGGAAAATAGGCCCAGACCCGGCCAATGCAGACCTCTATCGAGGTTTATTCAGAAGCTGGAGCTCGATGAAATTTATTTTTCCTTAAACTTGGATTATTCACTAGAAATAAATAATATGGCAAACCCCGCTCGCTAATTCACGTCAATTGATTCTGGATCTGGTAAAGATTTTTTTTTTTTTAAGCATAAAATGTTTTGTGCAATTCTATATTCAATAGGTGCAAAAATAAAAAATTTATAAAAAAACAGCATCAGTAGGGCGATTTCATCCATATTGAAATGATGAATATGATAAAGTTTACCGAGTTGTAACTGAATATGATAAAGTTTGATAAAATTCTGTGTTTAACTTTTCGAGAAATAGCTCTCACGGTCTCACGGCGCACTTGCCAACTTTAGATTTTTAACAATCAAATAAATGTAGTATAAAACAAACAAATACTTAGAAAGGGAATCTTTTACGTGGTACTTATTTCATTTCAATTTGATTTGTAAATATGATCATTTTGATTTTTGGAAAAAAAAGGGTGCATGTCACGGTAATTATTAAAAACAAAGCATAACAAAACAACTGTTGAGTGATGCATAACAAATTTTATCAGCATTAATTTATTTGAAGGTTTAAAAAAGTATGAAATTGGATTAAAGTTTGCGAGTTAATTTTTTTAAATAGTTATATCGGAAATCATGAAGTTTCTATGTGTACTTATGTATAATTTTTTACCAATTATATAATTTCTATTATTATATCTTTGTACCAATGCAGAAAATAAAATTTTAAATTTTATTTAAAAAATAAATAAAATAAAAAATCTTCTAAATACGCCATTTTCACTGTGCTAAAATATGCATTACCACAATTGCTAATCTTTCTTAAACCCGGAAAAAATGTGAAGGGAAGTTGCCTAAAAACATTGCCATATGAGTTTTTTAAAGTTGTCCTATTTTCCGTATTTTTAATTAACCAGATCGAACTAGGTCCCGACCGGTCCGAATAATCGAAGTTCTACTGTATGTATTACTGAATGCAAAAATATAAGTGAAAAACTTCCAAAAACATTAGTTAAATTATTATTATCAACAAAAATACGAATTCTGCGTATAAAGCAATTTTAAAAGGAAAATATTCGGGTAAAAATGTCAAATCACTTATAAATGCAAATAAATAAGAAATCATTTGGACTTACTCTTATATAAGTCTTGAAACTTTAAATCTTATTTCTATATATTAAAATAAAAATACTAGATCAGAAAAAGAATTAACTCCTTATATCTGTGGTAAATGGACAACTGGCGAAAATAGAGTACTGCATCTATGTAAATTTGAAATATCCTTCCGGTCGATCCCAAAACAGGTGCTTTTTTTATATTTTGTAATTCTCATAGCAACATTGAGATACATAAATGTTATTTTTACTACCAATCAGCAAGAATACAGTCTGATGAAGCTAAACAACATTATTCATCAATCTCTTTATTTCAATTGGCGAAAAGTTTGTTTTAAATTAACTTGCACATCAGAATTTGAAAACTAGTCAAAACAGATAGACATGTATTTTCTTTTGGTAAATTGCAGCTGTTCTGTGGTTTAAATATCGTAGATTGAAATCTAAGTAAGAATACAAGTATAAAGAAACAGCCTAGTTACTAAGAACAAAACGTGTATAAAATTGAAATTTCTTCGTATCTTTTTTCGTTCCATTTGAACACGTTTCTATGCTAAATATTAGTTTTCTTTATTTGAATTGAATGTATTTGCCGGAGTGAAATTAATTAGCCGAACTACAGTTTTTGAAATATGTACCTTATATTACTTCATAAACACCGCATTTTACTGTTTTCAATATTTTCTATTTTTGTCAATTTTGAGAAAATGTAATTATTATTCCATACACTCACAAAAAACATTTTGCCAAAAATAAAATGTACAGACAATAAGTTGCCGGAATACGCATGTTATTGGAACGAATTTTTCTATTACTTGAAGAAATTCTGGTGTTTTGATTGTAGAATTTCAAAAAATTTTGAGATTCGGTTCACGAACTTTTCATTATTTTGAGAGAAAATAGATATACGTAAAAAATCAGTTTCGAATAGAAAAATCTAGTGCACAATGTTGCTACTCAGTAAACTGAACAGTCTTTTGATTCAACAAAAATGCAACTTTAGATATTGGAAGATTTCAGGTGGTTTTAGCACTAGATTGATGAATTTTTTGTATTTTCGAGAAAATGTGTAAATTAAAGTAGATTTTTTCAGCTATAGTAGTAATAATAAAAACAATGGGAAAACATCTTCAATTTCCATTTTGTTTTAGAGTGTATATTGATCGAATGCAGAAAGTGCGATGTTTCAAATTTTGATAAGATTCAAAATTTAAATCTGAAACAAAAACTTAAATACAAAATTCCCAAATTAAAAACAAAAGATAAATGTAAATGAAGTGAAAACTTGTAAGATAGTTGGAAACCTAAAAGCGCGTTATTTTATTATCAGCGAAAGCGTCCGTCGTGACAATGCCGAAATATCCATGTGATTTGAAGAGACTTTTCTGTTATTTTAAGCAATTTTTGCCTTCTGATTGGACATTTTTCGAAAATTTTGATCATAGATTTCTGTTTTTTATCTATATTTAAATGAAACGGATTTATAAATTCAGTTTCTAATACGAAAAAGTACTAAGCAGCATAGCTGCCAGAATACCCATGTACTTTGACGAACATGTTGCTTTAGGTGTGAATATTTCAAATAATTGGTGTTTTTTCTGTATTTTTTTCGGCGGGAGGGAATAGAAATAGCAAAATTAAAGCGCATGAAAGCAAAATTTAAAGCAGATTTTTCTGTTTTAAGGGAATATCAAGGGAAAAAACGGTTCAATTCACGGATTATTTTGGGAGCATATAGTCCTCCGCGGATTGGGTTATACCCTATCTGAACTAGTTACTTCTATATCCATTCAACCTCAACCAGTTTTAAAAACATCTCAACATTCCGACATCAAACAGCCCGACATCTCAACATTTCGATCTGAACCCGAAATATTTTAGCCTCAAATAGATCCCAACCGTAACTGATGAAAAAATATATCCACACTGCAGTGGAATTATGTAAAAATATATCTACAACTATATCTCCAGTATCAGTTTTAACTTATAAGTAGAAAGTCAGCATATATAAACTCATTAACATACAATATATAATTTTTCAACTTAAAATAAATTTGAAAATTCTTTTGAGAGATCGATCTTGAATCAAGAACCATAAATGTCAACATCCAACCCGAACCTGAAACAATTAAATAAACTGGAATCTGACCCAGAACGACAAAAGATTAAACTCAACCCAATCCGATCCAGATTGCGAGTCGTGTCAGGTTCAGTTTGCCCGACCCGATGCAGCATTCTACTTGTCATCCAAGACAGCCCCGACAAAACTAAGTAAAAAATTTATCTTTTTAAAAATATATATACATGTATATTCATATATCATCCTGTGTAGTCATCTATATAAATTTTTATTTTAAAAAATTCGATTTTTTTTTTTTTTTTTGAAAGATTGGGTTTATTTGAACTCAATCTGCAAGAATCAAAATTCAGTCAGAAACCGACTCGTATCCAAAAGAATTAGTTTAGTCAGTCTGAGTTTAATAAAAAAAAAAAAAAAAAATCTTTATATGTTGACCCAACTTGACGGGGACGAAATTCAAAAGTCAAAATATTTTCCCCGACGATATCGAATTTTGACCCCGATGGGGGGGCCAGGTATGCCCGACGGGGGGGCATATGCCCCCCTGGTCCCCCCTCTGGCGCCGCCCTTGCACCCATGTAATTTGACGAATATGTTGCTTTAGGTGTGAATATTTCAGGTAATTGGTGTTTTATTTGTATTTTTGCGGGGGGGGGGGGGGTTGTAGAAATAGCAAAATTTAAAGCAAATTTTTTGGTTTTAATGGAATATAATCAATGGAAAAAATAGTTCAATTCACGGGTTATTTTGCGAGCATAGAGTCCTCTGCGGATTGGTTTACACCCGACTTGAACTAGTTAATGCTATATCCATTCAACCTGAACCAGTTTTAAAAAAAGTATATAACCCGAACACGACAAACTTCGACCTAAAAATATTCAATTCGAATCCAATCCCAACTCGAAATGCAAGAGAAAATTGAAAAAGAAAATCCCATTTTATAAAGCGCAATAATGGAAAAATAGTCTACAATAATACCTCCAATATCGGTTATATATTTTATGTAGAAAAATTAATGTATCTATATATGCAATCATTGACATTCTAATAATATAATTTTGCATTTTAAAATATATTTCGGCGATACTTTTGAGAAATGAGGTAGAATCGAATCCATACGTTAAAATAATTAAAACTAACCCGACTCGAAAAATAGAAGTCAATCCAAACCTCTCCGAAAAAAATATTAATTTTAGCCAGATCCGCCTCAAATTGCAGTTGAATTGGGTTTAATTTCTCAAAGTGATGCAGGACTCTGCCCGAAACGCGATCTGAACCTGACATCTCCATATTTCGATCTGAACCCGAAATATTTCAAGCTCAACAAGACCCTAACCATAACTAATGAAAAAATATATCCTTTACTGTAATGCAATTTTGTAAAAATATATATACAGCTATATTTCCAGTATCAGTTTTAACTTTTAAGTAAAAAATCAGCATATATAGACTCATTAACATTCAATATATAATTTTCCCACTTAAAATAAATTTTTCAAATTCTTTTGAGAGATCGATCTTGAATCAAGGACCATACGTGTCAACATTACACCCGAACCTGAAACAACTAAAGTTAACCCAACTAGAATCTGAACCGAATCTGAAAGACAAAAGATTAGACTCAAACCGATCCGATCCAGATTGCGAGTCGTGTCAGGTTCAGTTTGCCCGACCCGATGCAGCATTCTACTTGTCATCCAAGACAGCCCCGACAAAACTTTACTATAAATTTTATCTTTTTTGTTAAAAAATATACATGTACAGGTTCATTCATGTATCTTCCTATCAACCTATGTAGTCATCTATATAAATTTTTATTTAAAAAAAAACAGTCAGAAACCGCCTCGTACCCAAAAGAATTAGTTTAGTCAATCTGAATTTAATTCGGGGAAAAAAAAAAAAAAAAAAAAAAAAAACGATATTTAAAAGTTAAAATATTTTCCCCGACGACATCGAATTTTGACCCCGATGGGGGGCCAGGTATGCCCGACGGGGGGGCATATGCCCCCCGGTTCCCCCTCTGGCGCCGCCCTTGGAAGCTGGCCAGCTTAGCTTCTAGAGGGGATGGGCTCGCTCTGTAAAGGAGAAAACAGTCTTTTAAAAAAATGTCACTAATTTTTGACACATAAAATCTGTGCGGAATTTGCAAATAAAATATTCATCCTTTATATTTCCTCCTGTAGTATTGCTTATTTCTGGAACAAATATTATTACGCTCATTCATGAAGATAGATATAGTAGAAGGAGATCAAAGACGGCGCTTCCACTTTCGTCCCTAAAGTCTTTCCGAGTCTGGCTGGCATTTCCGGCAGTTTGGCAGCAGATGAAATCTAGCGCCCCCTACGTCCCGCTAGCAGACTAGTCGAGAGACCCGTCAAACAAGTCATGTGATCGAAAGTCAGTGCAGCATCACTAGCGCCACGCTATGCACCGGGCAATACTTTGGGGCTAAGTTCTGTTGGGAAAAGCCTATCTTCTCGGTTCTCCTTCTTTTATTCTATCTTCATGCGCTCATTTTAGATTCAGATATATTACGAGTGTTTACTTCCTTTTCTAGATGTGTAGGTACTAATTGGGTTATGAATAGTTCTGTAAGATTCACTGTTGGAAATAGGTACAGTGGCATAGCTAGCAAGGGGGGGGGGGGTCCACCCCGGGTGTCACCCTCTAAGGGTGACACCCGGTAAGGGTGACATCCAATCTTTATTTGCAAATACATACACATAATATAAGATTTTGAAAAAAAAATCTGGAATAAAATGAAATCTTTTAGCTTACGACGCATCAGAGTTAATTTTCTTTGAGAATGTGAAATTTTATGCAGAACGGGATTGGAATGTCTAAATAAGTTATGCACCAGGGAGCAAAAACCTACCAATCCAACGAAAGGGTAGCGAAAAGCAAACTTTAAAAGAAAAACTTTTCTTCTGCATATAGATACCGCTTTGACTTAGGCGGATTGTGGTATGAGTGATAAGTCACACCTATGTTTTTTTTTTCTTTTTTTTATGCAGGAGGACAAAAGGTAAATAAGGATGATAATGGTAATTCGTTACAATAAAGTAGATTCCAAAAATATGACGGATTGGGGGGGGGGTGACACCATTTACATCCGCCCCGGGTGTTACCCATCCTAGCTACGCCTCTGAGTAGGTAGACAAGGAGATTAAAAAAAAAAGCAGGACAGAGGTTTCTGAATGTAAAAAAGTTTTGTGTCATTGTATCAAATTTATGAGAAGGACATTTTTTTAAGAAAATAGTATGTAATTAATGAATAATTATCTTTGGATTAAGAAACAATATTTATAGTACAACCAGTTTTCATAAATGTAAAGTAATATTTAATAATGTAAAAAAAAAATTCTACATGAAAACAATTTATTAAATTTCATTGTATTAAACGAAACTCAATACATTTTCGAAAATTTGAAGTAATAAAAATGCAATGTCCTGAATAAACTTTCTGAGTTGCTTGAGCTTTACTTATAAGCTAAATCTAGAAAAGATTGCTCAGCCTCAAGAAACGAACACGTCTAGCAGAAATTCATTTTGCGTTTTATTCCACTAAAAGGTTTTTCAAAGGTGCTTATTGCTACACAAAAAGTTTCATAAGCATAGTTATACGGAAAATCCCTTTATTACGTTATACGCCCGGAATAAGAAAGGTGGATGGTAGAGGGAGGTAAAATTAATAAAACCTCCAAACCACATTTTTCTTATTCATTTTTAAAGGTTTTATACTTTTATACACTGTTTTATTCTTGCATGTAGAGCTAAGTGCTGTGATTTCATGTTACCGTAAAATCATGCAAATTATCTTTTGCCTCTCCTGTGAAATTTTCTTTTCCGAGATGTGTCATTTTTCCTGCCGGTGCGCGATATGTCCTTCAATAACAGTTAGTTTATGCAAAAACTCCCCAAGAAGGTCTATCGATATCAAAGATTTATGAACAATACTTGAAACGTTTTTTAAGGTTATTTTTAACATATAGATGCTTCTAAATTAACTCAGAGAATTGGAATACATTTTTTTTAAAAAAAGTTTCGGATGATTGCGTTTATCCAAATAGACCGCGAGTCGGTTGAATTGACCATCTCCTTATCGATCGGACGGCTGAATTCCAAAATTAGACAACAAAGTTAGATTATATGACGGTGTCACGTAAGTTTAATCCCAAAAGTCTAGATAATAAAAGTAATCAGCTAACGTTTTTTCAATTATCAAGCGATTGAAACTAAATTCACATGCCAGTTTCAATAAATTATAGAATTCCTTGGATATGTGAAGAGTCTAATCTATTAAACAAAATTTGTATCCAGATACAAATTTCACCCACATCTTAAGAATAAACGAAATAACCGCTTTCTCAGTTGATATTCCCACGAATGTAATTAAGATTAGAGAAATCATGAGTGTTAATCAGCAAGAAGCAAAAGTTTGAGGTCGTTAAAATACGACTCTTTTTAAATTAGAAATTATGTATATATTATATTGGGAAATGAAGACATCCAGACAGAGAGTAACTGAAATCAGAAGCATGATGATTTCAATGCCTCGTTCATCTCCTGGTAAGTTAATTTATTAAGTCTCCATCTCTCTCTTTCATAAACGTCATATAATAGAATATGTATTTTAATGATAATTAAATAATGCAAAATATTACGGCCTTTGATTTATATCAGTACCACACACAACAGCATTACTACAATTAACAAAAATTAAATTAATCAAAATTAGATTACCATATCGCACCCTTCCTTCAAAAGTGGCATGACTCAAAAACTTCGTTACTCAGAAAATGCGAAAAACTTTCTATCTTGGTGAAAGTCAATGGCCACTTCACAAACACTACTGCTATCTGATTGGCTGGTTTTTCAATGCAGTGTCTAGTACTTTAGGTGATTGGTAGGGACATTAAGCACTAGAAATCCGGAAAATTTTACTTAAGTTTCATAATAATGTTTCTTACCAGAAATTTTATTTTGAATTATTTAACTGATTTATTTGAAGTAAATATACGTGGTTTAAATTTAACTTTTTTTGTGAAAATATTTCTGGCTCTAAATTATATTTAATCATATGGCCGGAGTCGAATTGACTCCATTACAACGTTCTATTGTTAAAATCATGTAATATGGAACCCACAACTCAAAAAGCTCAATTTTGAAGATGTGACACTTTTGAAGAAAGGGTGCGATAAGATACAAAGTTAAAATGCAACTGGTTTGCCAAATCAAATCGTTTTATGTATCAAATGCAAACCCTACTTTATTAGTTGATCGATAGATTTTTCATTGTTTTTTCCTGCACACAAAAGCATGAAAACATGGAGACTGGGAGCAGGAAAACAGAATGGAAAACCTACCACTAAAATCGATTTTGCAAGTGCTTTTCACCAAGCTATGACTTTGCAGACTAGTTGCATTTTAATATGCAAGGTTTAAGTAACAATGGAATTTAAACTTCGACTCGATTGCTTCTGCAAGCACGTCCCAGTCTAAAACAATCCCCATGTAAAATAGAGTTTTCTTATTTCAAAATTCGTGAAAAATTAAAAATAATTAAAGGAAATTCATGTAAAAACAGAACAGAGTATTCATTCATTCTATATATTCTACACCGAAAAAGGACGTTAAAAAGAAGCCATTCAGTAAATAAAAAGAATACGAAAACTTATTTTAAGAACTCAATTTTGTCTCTAAAAAACGACATTTTTTGAAGCCTAAAGAGACAGATAGAAATGAAGTCCTTATTCCAAAACAAATAGTCAACGCAAAAAAAAGTGCTTATTTAAACATCAAATACATGTGCACCATTTTTATTGCAAGAGAAATAAACAACTAAACTCGAGGTCATTGGCTTAGTTTACGAAGAAAAGGGGCTTTCGAATTCGACAAGCGTTTAGAACTTGAGAACTACTAATGCGTTCCCCGTAGAGAAGAAATGATGCAAAGGAAAGGATGTAGTAGTAAGGAAAACATATTTTAGAGAATAAAATAGATTTATCCAATTTCAAATATTCGCTGTATTTTGGTATTTTTGTAAGTAAAATGTCTGCTACAAAGATTAACGACTTTTGTATCATAACATATACAAATTTAGAAATAGTTTTTACACAGGAAAAATGTTAATTTAAGCATACAAAAAACAAAAAATACAAAAACAATAACATGAGCGAAAAATTATTCATAGCTCATAGAATATGAAACATTTCCCAATAGTAACAGAATCTTGTCAAGAAATTTAAATTTTTATACAAAAAAATTAGATATCTAGATAACCAAGTCAAAAATCGTATAACTCAGTAATAATCCATTTTCCTCCATTACTGCCCAATCAGTAATATGTACGAATTCTGTCTTGCAGATAGGTATGTGATCAATAAAAGAAATATAATTACATGGAGTAACGTAGCTTACTTAAGGAATTACATTTAATTTTAGAAAATGTTAGTTTAGTTAGATTAGCTTCACTACTTAGAAATTAATGTGTTAGTGAAATTCTAGCATAAAATGTTTTTTTCAATGTAAGCTAAGGAGATGAATACACCAGGTGTACATTTCTAGGTGTACATTAACTAATATACGTATACTGAAGTGCTTTGTCTTACGATGAAACAATTTACCTAAATTTTATAGCTTTTAAATTTGATTTTGACTAATTTTTTTGGCACTGCGACGTTATTAAAACATGCAAAGTGTTGAATTCAGAAACTTTCCCCGGGATTTCTGTAGCTCAGGAGAAGAAATTTATAAAGTTCCGTCAGGGAGGAAAATTGCAATTTTTGATCATTGAAAACACAAAATCGTAAATTTTCCGGGAGGGGCATCTCATTTCTGGGGAAATGTTCTCCCCGGGCCACTCCCTGAATTTAACATTGAACATGCAGTGGTGGAGAAAGTGTCATAAGCGACTGTTGAAATACAACGTTATAAATATTTTTGGTAATTTTCGACCTTCCCCCCCCCCCCCTTTTGATATCATGCGTTATCCTTCCTCGACCTCCCCCCCTCCCCCAATGACATCATCATGGAAGCGTAATTTTTTTTTTTCATTTCTAGAATTTATATATTTTTTCGAAATGATACACAAAACTGGTTACATTTATTTTTTGCATACTTTTAAGATACAAATGAAGAGAAGTCAATAGAATATCATTTTGCATATTGAAAAATTGTATATCAAGAAACACTTAACAGAAATAATCACTATTTGAAAGCATTTTATAACAGCTTTTTGTTACGTAATGCTCTCAGTAATAAAGTCTTTATGTACTTTCTCCGAATGGAGAAGGAGACGGGGGGTTGGAGGGGCAAATAGAAATTCTTAGCAAAACAAGTGAGCAACATTCTTTCTCTTTTTCTTTTACTTATTAGTAAACGCAAGCTTCATTTCACTTGTGGTTTCTAGAACCCTCATTATATATGCATTCACATATATGAAGAAGAATAGAAATGTCAAACGTTGGGGTATTCCATATTTTAGAATTAAATAATTTTATAATAATTTAATAATTTTAATAATAACTTTATATTTTCAAAAAATAGATAAGGCGTTAAAAAAAAAGATAACATACTATTTTGTATCAAAAACATTTTTCAAGTAAAAAGAGAAAAATTTGATTGGATCAAAAATGACAGCGATATCAAAAGATACTCCCCTCTCCTTAGAGATATCTTACGATATCATATGCCAGACCCTCCACTCCCCCTAAAATAATAACATTATATTTGCACAGCCCCTAAGATGTGTATGGACCAAAGATTTTTCTTCTTCTGTTCGTATGAATATTGATTTGTAAATGACCAAATACTGTGCTAGATATTTTTAACCGTACGATCGTTGATAAGAACGGAAGAATATTACTCAACACATCGTTTGGGATATTCTGCCAAGGTCGAGATATACACCGGGGAATTTATTATCCTTGGAGCAAGAAAAGAAAAATCAGGAAACAGAAAGGAGAAAAAATTATCATTCTCCTAGGTTGCTATTAATATCTCATTGTATAAAAGGCCTCGGGCTTGATTTTTATCAGTCTTCGGGCTCAAAGGGAAAATTTCACTTATTCACAAACTCTAATACGATAAAATCTCCATGAGCGACCACCTTTCAGAACGATCATTTTTCCATGAAACTAAATTTATTTCATTGGACTCACAAGGAAAGTTTCCATACAGGCATACTCCGAAAAGTCTGAAAAAATTACAGAATGCTCTTCTCAAAAGGATACTTAAGTTTATAAGAAAAATTTCGGTGGAACAGTTATGAACGTACGCGAAAAAAATATGAAATTTTTATTATTTGACGATTTTTTATCGGTTGGCGATGGAAGACAATTTCAAGAAATACTTTTTTATGTCAAATACACTTTAAGGAAAAACACGTTCCATTTTGAAATTGTTTAAATAAATTTAATTTAAATACCTTTAGTTTATTTTAACTATAATTTTTGTCATATCGATATTTATATGTATTTATGTTGAAATTGAACTATCAAAAATTCCGATTTAAAACGAAATCCAAAATTTAAATTAATTAAAATTGTTTCAACGTCAAAATTAAGTCCAATTGAGCATTATCGATTTAATTTTGTTGCAATGGAAACGAGTTTGGCTTTTATTTTTGAACACACTTAAATGTATTTTTAAAAAATTCAGCATGATTTTTTTTTTTTTTTTTTTTTTTTTTTTTTTATATCGGAATATATTTTTTTCAGTGATGAATTAAATAACTGCAGAAACAAACAATGCATATATACCGGGTGTCCAGTAAATGACTGACCCATTTTGAATGTAAATAACAAAAAACTGTTTGAGATAAAAATGCGCAGCTTGCTGTATTGTTATTAGAATATAAATAAATTTTAAAATATGCACTTTGTTAATGTAATGTAATAATATTTAAAATAATATCTCAGTCTCAAGACTGAGGAGGTGAAGTATAATACAGATGATTCAATCACAAATATTATTTTAAATCACTTTCCAACCAACGTACCCTATTTCTGAAACTGATTCAAGAGTCGATTCAACATATAGATTCAGATTCAGCCGAAAATCTCATATTTATGAAAATTAGAGTCATGTCTCTATTCAAACAGCCTGTTACCGCCAGCGCGATATTTTTTCCCGAAATTTGAACTACATTAACAAAGTACATGTTTAAAAATTTATTGATTTTCTAATAACAATACCGCAAACCGCGCATTATTATCTCAAACCGTTTATTCGTTATTTAAGTTCAAAATGGGTCAGTTATTTACTGGACACCCGGTATGTAGTACAATATACATACAAATTAAACACTCTCATTTTAAGTTTAAATTTATTAAATATCATTTACACGCATTCTATAACTCCATTAACAAACAATTTCCAGATACATTAAAATCGTTTGCTTTTGTCGAGGAAAAGTGTTGCCCCCCAAATTTTGTCTTGCTTATTCTTTTTACGCCAAATCTCCGAAAGTTTTTTATTTTTAATAGACTTTTTACTGTAACCAGGGCCGTAGCTAGAAGTGGACATTAGGGGGGGGGGGGCTCAAGAGAATGTAGGGGGGGGTGTCATAATTATTTTTCCTTCTCTCTGACGCAGAAAGATGAATTAGTGCATATCCACATAGTAAGTACTATGTTTCTTATTAAACTGTTGTAATAACTTCATCAAAAGTATATGATTATGAAAATTTTGAGTGATAACTGGTGCAAAATTAAACATCATGTTAACTTCATATGTACAAATGGGATGAGGGAATGTTGAAACACTTATTTTAGATACAAAGGGAGGCTCAAAATATTTTAGGGGGGCTGAGCGCCCATAGTGCCCCCTTAGCTACGGCCCTGATTATAACTCCGCCACTAAATTTCGCTGATCATTTATAACATACATGAGTAATTTAATAGATATTTTTTTTCAAAATTTTCTGAGTATGTCCAGTTTCGGGACCTTCCATGCCAGTACTAATTTTACCTCCATTCAGAGTCCATCTCAACTGATCTCCTTCCATGGGCGACCAATATCTTTGAAGAAAATCAAACAAATTTAGTTTTTTCCTGATCGCTTAAAAAAGATTTATTATAAAATTACTTCTGGAAAGGTACATTATTCATCGAACTTCTACACTAACGTTAGATTTTTTTAAATGATTATTCTGGTAACTTTATTTAAACCCCTTTGTACTTTTTTAACCCTATCGAGTCTGGTGTACCATTTATAATACATGTCCTTTCATTGAGTATTATTTTGTCATAATAATTACTTAGTTACTTTTGACGAATAGAAATGATTGTATATGACTGATTGATATATTGTATTGCATTAATGATTGTATATGACTGAATGTTTGCATATCGGAGGTATTACTATAAAAGTATAGACAATCTTTAATATTTTTCAAAAAATTGAAAAGTATTTATGCATTCGGTTTGCCTTTCTGTTTGTCAATGTTATTTAAAGTCATAAAAGAATGTTTGGTATTGTATATGTTACAGGCCAAACCCGATTTTAGGCCAAACTAGATTGGCCTAGGCCAAACTAGTTTATCCTAACGCCCATCGGATAGACTAGTTTTTCCTAGGCCAAACCGGTCTATCCTAACGCCCATCGGATAAACTAGTTTTTCCTAGGCAAAACTAGTCTATCCTAAGGCCCGTAGGACAATCTAGTTTTTCCTAGGTCAAACTAGTTTGGCCTAATTCTTATAGGATAAACTAGTTTAGCCTGCTGTTTATTGGTCTGAACTAGTTTCTCCTAGGCCGATCTAGTTTATCCTAGGCCAATTCAATTTGGCGTGATTTTATTGAATTCAATGGCGCCACAGCGCCAACATTCTAGTTTGTCCTAGGCTGATCTAGTTTATCCTAGGCTGATCTAGTTTATCCTAGGCCAATTTAATTTTACGTGTTTTTAGCTCACAAGCGTCAAAGCCTGAGAAATAATGGGCTCGCAGGCTCTGTATGTATGAATGTACGTATGTATGTACGTATGTACGTGCGTATGTACGTAACACGATAACTCGTGATAGAAATATCCGATTTGCTTCAAATTTTGGATGTACGTTCATTGATATTAGGTACTTTTCTGATTAATTTTGGGAATTCATTGGATAAGAATAAAGGGAACGGGAGGCTAATCCCCCACCGTTAATTTAGAGAAATGGATTTTTGATGCAGAATTATCAGTTTTCATTTAAAGTTTTAGATATAGGGTCATTCTGACTAGGCGCCTCCATGATTAGTTGTGAATGTTTATTGTTTAAGTGTAAAAAAGGGGCAATGTAGGTTACCCCCCCATAATTTAGATAAATGGTTTTTGAAGCAGAATTTACGGATATGCTTCACATTTGTATATAGGTTCTTTCTGATAAGGCGATTCCCTGAATAGTTTTGAGGGTTTAATGGTTAAGTATGAAGGGGAAAATGAACGATTACTCTCTTACATAGAAAAAACTAGTTCATCCTATGGGCCTTTAGATAAGCAAGTTTGGTGTAGAAAAAACTAATTTATCCAATTGGCAAAATAGTTTGGCCAATCTAATTTAGCTCGAAAACGGGTCTGGCCGGTAAAAAAACATATCTTTCACTAGAAAAAGTATAAATGTGTGTCAAGAGTCATTGCTTAAAACACCAATACAGAAATTTAACATGTTCACCTTAGAGACATGGTGCATTGGACATGGTGTTTGCTTATTCAAGCAAATTATTATTATTTACTTTAATGTTATTTACTTTTGTAAGGGCAAATAAACATGTACAAAAAAATCAGTGAAAAAAAGACTCAGTCCGGCTCGATCTGGCCCTACTCAATTTCTGCAAAAAAAATTCAGGTTTTACTTCACATACAATTAAGATTCCTTTAAGAAATATTGCTTATATACTTATTGGATAAATTTACAATGTATTTTTAAATTATGTTGTGTTCACAGAATGGAAAATACACAATGTATTAATGATTATCTAGATTCTTAGAGTTTCAATATTCAAATACGGATTCATTAAATAATCAATGTAGTTTAGAACAAAAGAAAAAATATGAGATTTATAAATATCATAACTTTTGAATCCGTTCAGTAAAAAGTAGATTTGTGAATATATTTCTCTGTCATTCCTTAAGGCTTTTCTCAAATCTTAAAGAGCTACATCCTAACACATTTATGAACTACTTCCTTTTCGGAAATGCATAAGGTTAACAGATTCAGATAATATATAATCGAATGTCGTAAACCATTTTTTCATAAAAGCGATGTATCTTTGAGAAAATAATAAAGCTACGTTTTGAATCGAATTTCCGGTTACGACTTCACGAAAAAGAAAAAAAAAATGACGCCGTGACAAGAATAGCTAATATGTCGACAAGTAATTAATTTCTCAAAAATGGAAAACGCTGCTCGATTGCAAATTTTGTTCAGCTTCATTCTGGCTCGAATATGCAATAATAATAATAATAATAATAAATGAAAGTCAGATCTCAGTTGGCACAAGTGTGCGGAAAAAAAGCAAACACCATGTCCAATTCATCATGTCTCTAAGGTGAACATGTTAAATTTCTGTACTGGTGTCATAAGCAATGACTCTTGACACACATTTATACTTTTTCTAGTGAAAGATATGTTTCTTACTGGCCAGACCCGTTTTCGAGCTAAATTAGATTAGCCTCGGCCAAACTATTTTATCCTTATGCCAATTGGATAAACTAGTTTTTTCTACACAAAACTTGTTTATCTAAATGCCCATAGGTTAAACTAGTTTTTTCTATGTAAGAGATGTAATTTTTCCCTTCATACTTAACCATTAATCCCCAAAACTATTCAGGGAATCGCCATATCAGAAAGAACCTATATACAAATGTGAAGCAAATCCGTAAATTCTGCGTCAAAAACCATTTATCTAAATTATGGGGAGGGGTTAACCTACATTGCCCTTTTTTACACTTAAACAATAAACATCCACAACTAATCATGGAGGCGCTTTGTCAGAATGATCTGATATCTAAAATTTTAAATGAAAACTGATAATTCTGCATCAAAAATCCATTTCTCTAAATTAACGGTGGGGGACTAGCCTCAGGTTCGCTCCCCTTTATTCTTATCCAATGAATTCCCAAAATTAATCAGAAAAGCACCTTATATCAATGAACGTGCATCCAAAATTTGAAGCAAATCGGATATTTCTATCACGAGTTATCGCGTTACGTACATACATACGTACATTAGTACATACATGCGTACTTTCATACATACAGAACCTGCGAGCCCATTATTTCTCAGGCCTTGACGCCTGCGAGCTAAAAACACGTAAAATTAAATTGGTCTAGGATAAACTAGATCCGCCTAGGACAAACTAGAATGTTGGCTCTGTGGCGGTCATTGAATTCAATAAAATCACGCCAAATTGAATTGGCCTAGGATAAACGAGATCGGCCTAGGAGAAACTAGTTCAGACCAATAAACAGCAGGCTAAACTAGTTTATCCTATAAGAGTTAGGCCAAACTAGTTTGGCCTAGGAAAAACTAGATTGTCCTATGGGCCTTAGGATAGACTAGTTTGGCCTAGGAAAAACTAGTTTATCCGATGGGCCTTAGGATAGACCGGTTTGGCCTAGGAAAAACTAGTTTATCCGATGGGCGTTAGGATAGACCGGTTTGGCCTAGGAAAAACTAGTCTATCCGATGGGCGTTAGGATAAACTAGTTTGGCCTAGGCCAATCTAGTTTGGCCTAAAGTCGGGTTTGGCCTGTAACATATATAAAGAATGTAGGATTAATAATTCGTTAACAGCAATGCTCAAAAGTATTCCATTAGATTATGGTATTTGGGGATATAAAATCGTTTGCAGGATATTTTAATGATATCACGTTCTTTCAAATGAATCGAAACTTATATAAATCACAGAATTTCACAATGATTATGTTAAAATAGGGCATTCAAAGCATTTTTTATTCATTTGCAGGGACACTCAAAAGAAACCGGTCACAGTAGTGTCTTTGAGCAATAAATGCTGGAGGGATGCATTTCAAAATTTGGTATGCACTTTTAAATTTAAATGATTTTTAGCATGTTACTCGTTGAAGATAAATTTTGTGTCTCATACACAGGGCTGTACCAAAGTAATCACACATCATTCTCTTCATGAAAGGAAGTTGCTGAAGGGGAATTTTCAACTGAGGTATGTGTATTTCTTAGGTAAAACTAAATTTTGGCGTGCATGCAGCTTATAGATGTAAATCTATGTATCATATACAGGGCTGCTGAAAAAATTCGAACAATTTTCCGATTGCAAATGGGAACAGCTGAAATTGTATTTTCAAATGTATTACACGTTTCCACATGTTTTAACTTATTAAACAGTGCAGTTTTGTGAATGAACTTTCAATGAATTTCTGTGAATTTTTTTCTTGAATCAATAAATTTCTTGAATCCTTTTTTTTTTTTTTTTTTTTGTAACATTTTTTTAAAAGCGTTCATTTTTTATCTTCAAAAACACGTTTAATTTTTTTAACTGCATTTCATGTTTTTTTTCTCCAAAATTTCTTTTTCACATTAATTTGACGTGGACACCATGCTTAAGTATGAAAAAATTACTGATTTTCTTTTTTTTTTCTTTTCTTTGACTTGTTAGAAAGCGTTAGCAAGGAAATTTACTAAAAATATAATTTCTGCTATTTCTTATAGAACAAAGGGAAAGAAAAGAAGAAATATTTAAACTATCTTTCAAGGATTACTATATTCATTTCTATAAGTATAATTGAAAATTAATTAATCTTGGAACATCAGATAATAAAATCTTTTTTTTTTAAAGTGTATAACACTTTTCATATATTATTCATAATTTATTTTCTACTTTTTAGGTGTATTCGTAATTATAATATGAATAAACATCACCTATAGTTTGCCCCCATAATAGCGCAAAAACTATCTAACCGAATGGCTTGAAATGTAACTTATAGGGTAATTCAAAATCAATATAGACATGATAAATGAAAAAACGGCTATAACTATTTAATAGAAAGGAATTTATCGATAAAAATTACACTGAATTTAAAAGAAAGTTCAAAATTTTATTTGCGTACTTTATAAATATTCTATGTGATTTCCCTTGGTCACATGGACAACATCAAAATATCCTTTTTGTTCAAACATCCGACACCATATGTGTATTTTTTTAGAAGTTGGAGTTTGATTATATCGCCGAAGATATCTTCGCAACGCTGATGACAGAAATGATAATTGTGAATTTCTAACACGGCACCAAAATGCCAACACCACATGGAGATCATATCGGATGTTTGAACAAAAAAGGAAGTTTAGTTGTTGTCATTGTAACCCAGGAGAGTTACATAGAATATTTATAAAGAATGTAAACAAAATTTTGAACTTCCTTTTGTGCTTTGTGAAATTCTTATCCATAATGTCTTTTCTATTAAATAATTATAGCTGTTTGTAATCGCTGCATTCATTTTGAATTACCTTATACTATATCATCATTGCAGAGTTTTGTCGGTTCATTTCAAATTTTATGAAAATCGAATCGAAACTTAAAAAATATTAATAAAAGTTTTCTTCATTCTATGAAATGCCATCATACGTAATTAATTCAATAATATCGTATAGGTTTGATTCATTATCCTATCAATGATATATTGATAGGTAATTATTCTATCCTGCCATGGTGATTCGTCTTATTTAAGATGGAATTTTATTACTTCCGTATCATTGAATTTAATATAACAAGGTGGAACCCGTCGAATTTTGACCAATATAAATGTTTCAAAAGGAACTGTTTCATTGATTTATAATAAACCTGCAAAATTAGCTACAGTAAAAAATGCATCTTAAAATGGTCAGTCTAACTCTCAAACAAATATTGCTTACAGCTAAAATTAAGAAAAAATGCTTTTTTTATAAAACTCAGTTGCCCAAATTATTGAAATTAAACTTTAATCGCATACTTAAAAATATAATAATAAAGAAAAATATAATAAAGATCAGTTATTAAGATGAAGTTATCAATTGAGGCTCTTATGTTTGGTATTAGTGCGTATAAAAAAAAAAAAAAAAAAAAAAAAAAAAATCAAATTGACACGATCTTAGAATTTCACGTGAAATCTAAACTCGTCATAATTTTCATCTTCTCAAAATTTACATGCGCACATTTCAATTTTTACCAATTTTAAGAGAAAATGGCGTATTTCTGTTGCCACAATTACAAAATTAGCGCTAAAAAACAATAAAAAAATTAATATGTCAAGAATAAATTGAGATACAGCTTTCAAACAAATTGCATTTAAAAGTACATATTTTTCTCTATACGATGATGTAAAAATTGAAAATGTGCGATGTTTAGAAGTATAAAATTTGCAGTAACCAATATTGCAAAACCGAATTGAATGTGAAAGTGTTGCCATTCACAAAATGACGTATGCGTTACGCACAGATACGTTTGGCCTTTATATATAATATAGAATGTTGATAAATTTAATATTCATGCATTTTTGAATAAGAGTGCAGCAACTATCGCATCAAGATCTGTATATTTATAAAACTAGTTATAGTACGAATGATTTAATTTGTCACATTTGACATACAATTTTTGACTTGTTAGTCTTTAAAATGTTTTATTGTTGAAATTTCTTAGTATTTTGGCCTATTGGAGGTTTATTGGCCCGTAATTAAATTCATTGTTGATTCAATTTTCACACAATTGTACGCAAGGCCCGACTTATACAGTGAGGGTCCTTGGGGAAAACCTCATTCGGGTGGCTCGCTTCCATCTTTAAAAATTTTTCGTGAATTATGCGTCAATGACTAAAACTTAACTTCATACTTATTGTACATAAATTTCATGCTAAAAATTAATCACATCTATATACAGAACAACGCAAGAAAGATAAGTTTAAGAAACTGTAGAATATATATATATATTATAGGAATAGGAAGATAAATGTGAGCTGTTAAAACGTAAATGCAGTTATTTCAAGCAATATTTTGTGTATTTGAGCGATTCCATCATATGGTAAAACAAGAGGTGGTATGCATTTAATAATAATAACAAATTTTGATACTTGTTATGTTCTTACTGCATTCCCCATGGTGTACTAAAGTACTTTAGTATAAATATTTTTATGCGAAATTCAT
This sequence comes from Maratus speculifer, assembly GCA_964019185.1. Lineage (NCBI taxonomy): Eukaryota > Metazoa > Arthropoda > Arachnida > Araneae > Salticidae > Maratus > Maratus speculifer. The sequence continues at coordinate 292,280,604 of OZ025296.1, forward strand.
TTAAACAGAAAGCAATAGATAAGAGATGCGTGAGATTACAGTAATATTTTAATTAAATTTATATATTTAAATTTTTTTATGAAATCAGTAAGGAAGAAATTAAACAGCACAAATTGAAAATCACTTTAAATTAAAACCTTTTCATTTTTGGCCATTTTTTATCATCTGGCTCCCTTTTAACTCTTTCCGGTATGGGCAAAATCTGTTAGTAAAATAAGAGATTATTGACTGACACCGGAATTCGCAAACGAATTTTTTAGATATTTTAAAATCCTTAATTTAAGTTTTTATTGTAAAAGCAAAATTCTACTAAAATTTCATTGGTGCCATTTGCAAGTTTTATAATTAAAATTAAGTATCCCATACCGGGCACAGTGTGCTAGAAAGTGTTAAGAAAATTTATATGTGTTCTTAGGGGGACCCGCAAGACGGGGGACCCGGGGTAACTGTTCTACCAGTCCCTTATTGTAGGAATTTCAGAGATAATTTGACAATTGCCAATCTGACAATCACCTGTGACGGGCTAACTGAAAGATGCCTTAAAAGGTATTAATTTATAACCAAGTTGTAAAAATATTAAAATACTGTATCGTCAATGGAAACACACATTTATGCGTAATTTGTCTAATTCTACCTTAGTAAGAAGTGGGTTAAAAATCGATTGAAAAATTTGATCTTCGCATTAAAAAAAGAAAAAAAAAAAAAAAAGAAAAACAAACAAACAAAAAAAAAAAACCAGACTAAATTTAATAAAAAAATGTAAAAAAAAAAAAAAAAAAAAAAAAAAGAAAAAGAAAAAGAAAAACCAAACAAACAAAAAAACCAGACTAAATTTAATAAAAAAGTGTAAAAAACAAAAACAAACAACAACAAAAAAACATGCTAATTGAGAACCAAGAATGCTATCTAACTTTCTCATACTCTTTTACAATCCTTTTAAAATCCATTTGAAAGAGAAGTGAATTGTTTGTTATTGATTGGGATATAAAAATAAATTTTCTATTTGATTCTGAAACCTTTGCACGACCAGGACAATTAGATATCCCTTGTCGTTTTTTGTCTTTCTAGAAGCATTGACCCGGGATTCGAACGAGGGATGTATTAGCCAATGCTCTTCTAACTGAGTCATCCCGGACGAATACTGGAGGGCTAATTCCCTCAACCAACCTTAACGATCGCACAATCTGGTCTGATACTTTGGATCAGCTTAACAGAATAAATCGAGGGTTAATATATGGAACTGCAGAAAACGCTGCATACGAAATTACAACCGTTTCCATATTTACTGTATTTCAATAAAATTCATTAATTTTTTTTTGGTAACAAATATTTAATATATTCATAAAACAAACCAGAAATTGCTTGAAATTTATTTATTATGCATCTTTATAAATTTTATACTGTATATTATACTGTCAGTCACTGATGACTGTCGCAGCCTAAACTGAAAATTCACCGCCGATCACCGGTCAGCATATTTCAGATGTGTATATTGCTGGGACGATTACTGTTTCTAAACCATAAGGAGACCGTCATTATCACGGTCAAGTACACGCCCACACAGTTTGATTGACAGGAACTCGTGGACAATTGATCGTGTGTGTTTATTATTTATTTGTACTCGGATTGTTTGAATTTGTACTCGGTAATTAAAAATTAAAGGTACGAAAGAATTTTTTTTTTTTTCAAAATGACTGAATTTTATTTACTTCAATTAGAAATTATACTTCCTCTGATCCTGAAATAAATAAATAAATAAATAAATAAATAAAAATTAAAGTAAGAATTTTGCTTATACGGATATTTTCGCAGAATACTTTTTTTCCCATTTGTTTAATATATATATAAATCATTTTGGAACGATATTTAGAATATTAAAAGGGTTTGAAATATTTTTTTTAAAATGTCTTATTTATTAATAAAAGACAGCCTCCAATAATTAAAAAAAAAAAAATCACCAACGGACTCTCGGCCCGCGATGGACTCGAACCCATATCCTCCGGTTTCAAGCTCGACGCTCTAACCATTCAGCCAGTCAGCTCACTTTCATCCGCAACAGATTATCGTTATAATTAGCACCGTCAATTGTCCACGAGTTCCTGTCAATCAAACTGTGTGGGCGTGTACTTGACCGTGATAATGACGCTCTCCTATTGGTTTAGAAACAGTAATCGTCCCAGCAATATACACATCTGAAATATGCCACCGGTCACTCATAGTGTTAAACAAGAATGATTTTTAAAAATTAAAATTTTAATAAAATTAACTCTTTTTTAATGATTTCTCCAATTTTGCAGATTTCTGTGCATTCGGATTACGCACAGACCACATTAACTTCTTCGGATATTGGGTCTCCATTCGGGGACCTCTGTTCTTTTACTTTATAAAACTTTAAATTTCTGATTATTGTTATTTTTTTTTTTTTTGGCACTTCTAGGTTATCCCGTCGACCCATTTCGCCAAATTATACAAATCGCCAAACTAATAGCCAAATTATACATATTGACATAATTTTTATTTTAAATAACGAAAAAACAAATAATTAGTAGAATATTAATAAAAATATTAATAAAAAGTCGAAATAAAAATCACTTAATGACATTTTAAACACGTGAATCGCATTAAATGCCATTGAATGTGACATTCACGATCATCGATTATTGGCATTTTATCTTATAGTTTGGCGATAATTTTTTGGTCGACGGCATAACCTAGAAGTACCTTTTTTTTTTTTACATTTTTACACCACTTCTAAATAACTGAATGTTTTTCTGCATTGAAAGTAAACGAATAAATGCCTGCATCTAACCCGAATCCCTCATAAAATAAAAGTTATTTTTATCTGTGTTTGCAAAATACCTAAAAATGTCCAAAAAACAGTGTGACCCAGAAAGTGATAAATGTTCATAAGTATTTAGCTTAAATCTTTTTTTTTTCAATAAAATCTTTTTTGAGGATTTGTAGATTATTTACTTGTTTATAGATCTTAAATTTATGATTATGTTAATTTATTATGGTTATTAAACTGGTGCTTTGAGGGGGTTTGTAGTTTTTGATCCATATTTTTGAACTTAAATTACTAAGTGCCTAAAGGATCTATTTCAGAAAAGATATTTTTTCTGTCATTTACAATGTCATTTTGTTTGAAAAAAAAAAAGAAAAAAAGAGAATAATTATTTGTATTATTATTTTAGCTTCGGAATTGAAGAAGTTAAGTCCAGATAATCGTAGTTTCATCTCACTTAATACATTGAATTGTTACATTAAAAAACATACATATTCATATACATATATTTTACTATACCTTGAGGTTTTACCGCTACTGGTCAGTTTCAAATCCAGCATATTGTAATTAGTCTTTATTTGTCTACGACGTTTTCAGTAAATCTACATCATCAGTAAAGCTCTTTAATCCCATATTAAGCCAATCGATAGATTATATTCAATCGATATTTATTTTAGCACAGAATTTATGCCAAAATAGAGATTAGCAAAAGATTTTCACAACATAACAAAATCAATTCCTGTTTCTAACGGTCAACTGGCTTTAATAACGATAAAATACACAGTTGATTCAGATGCTTTACAAAAGAAACAGATTTGATTTATGATGAACATGACATTCGCAACCGCAGATGTACAAACATGTGAATAAAATAACGTCTAAGACGTCACAGATACATTATTATGTCAAGCGATTGCTTGTCAAGATGTTGTGACCCCGAACTACATTTTGCAGTGTTTGTATTGTGTTTTGGTAAATCCTCGCTCTTTCATTCTAGACTTGAATATCAAATGAATTTCTATATTATAAAAAAATTATTTAAGGGTGTTCTTAAATCAAAAACAATAATTTAGTGACATAAATTTTAATTTTTTTTTTGTTAGGATATACATGAAACAAGTAGGTGTTATTGTTCAGAAACTATCTAATTGCACTCATTTTTCTGTTTTTTAACAAGTTCGGTAGATTTTTCAGAACAACCTGTCAAAGTCGGCGTTTTGAACTCCATTTTCTGACGAAAGTAGAAAAATCTGTCTAACAAAAACTGAAAAACACGTGATCGAAATCGCACATAACTCGATAGGTAATTTAATTATTATAAAATGCAAAACAAAGTACCATTCGAAATTGCTTTCGTAAGTCAGGCGTTTCAATTTTGTAACTTTCTGTTAAAAAATTAATTTGTAAATGTGTCGAAACGTTTTACACTTGTTGAACAAAGAAGTTGAGAACAGCCTTGAGATGTTGAAAGTCGAAATTCAATTTGGCATGAAGATTGAACATTTTGCCAAATGTTGAAACCCACACGGGATAGTATTTCAAATTACGAAAATTGTCATTTGCACAATAAAATTCCCGTTAAGTGTCATATAATGCATTTTTTTAATTTTACTTTCTTATAAAAAGTTTTCTCAGAAGTATTTTCACAAGACATTACATTTCTAATAGCACAAATAAAGCAATTAAAAGACTTAGAATATCAGATTATCATTTCCCTGGCACATCACACTGTGATGTGTACAAAAAGTAAAGAGCCTCCTGATAAACTATACCAGTGTTCCCAATTTTTTTTTAAATACCTAATTAATATTTATACCTTATAAAACACACTTATAATAAAGGTTACAAATTCTGTATTTTACAAATAATTTTTCATATTTAAAATATGATTACTGAAAATGAATGTCTTTTTCTTAGTGTGCTCATTTTAGATTTTTATCAGGTATAAATAAGGCACTGCAGAGTAATTGTTCATACTTTTGATATTGTTCAAGTCAGTAGTAGTAAAAGCGTAGCTATCAGTAAGATCTTTTAAACATTTCTTTGAAAATAATGTACTGGCACTGGGTATGTAATTAAGTTCTCGCCGTTTTAAATATTTTTTTCGACCGGAATATATTTTTTGGTTTTTTGATCAACGTAGTTTATAAATCAACTTGATTAAAAAAAAAGATTCCGTCAGAAAAAAAAATCTTTTAAAACGGCGGTAACTTAGTTGCTTACCCAATATTTAAAGTCTTTGTAAAAATTGAGCAGACTTTTATTATATCATTTTTCTGGCTTTCATAAATTAACATGTAAAACACAACATTACATTGAATTTAAACTACTATATAGTAAACATGCTCCTTTAAACAAAATTAAAATGTTAGACTTAAGAACTAAAGAAAAAGAAGAATGTAAAAATTATTTTAGAATGAAGTTGTCATTACCCTGGCATAAATAGGCCAAGAAATTGCATATAATTACATAAAGATTAACTTATTATTTAAGCTCTGGCAAATTAAAAAAATTACATGGAAAATCTTTTATTCTTGTGCAAATAAATAAATAAATAAATAAATAAATTTATCTTTTAAAATTATGATTTTTTTCAAAGATTAATTTCAATATTTCAGGTAGTCCAAATCTCACATTTTGTGATATTCATCCACATACACACAAAAATAACATCTGCTTTAAAATCTTAAAGATATATATATATATATATTACGGCCAAAACCCGAAAATGGCCAGCTCCTGAACTGGCCAATTCACGAAATAGATATAAGCACTCAGCTTAATCCTTTCTAACATAGTTGAAAATGTCTATGAATTCAAATAGTCTAGCCGTCTGCGTGCCCGTGCTCTAACTCGATTAAAGGCTCGGGTTAGTTTGTAATTCTTCTCTTATTTGGTTTATCAATTAGTTTCGGTATTGAAAGGGAATTGTGTACCATTTTTGATTAATTTACTGGAATACACAAAAATATTTCGTTTCAATGTAATCAATGGGAATCATTTTTACTCTAAAAAATAGCTTTAAATCCCTAGTTCGGATGTTGGCCAAAGCTTCCTGGCCAGTTCGCGAATTGGCCGGCCAAAACCCGAAATACGCTATACATTTAATGTTATTTCGGGTTTTGGCCAGAAAGCTTGGCCAGTTCTAGAATTGGTCAGTTCTAGAATTGTTCAGTCTCGGGGTTTTGTTTGTAACATATACAAATAGGATAGTCTCTATAATAAATTTTCCCCCACATAACATCTCCACGGAAAAAATACACCTAGATTTTTTTTCTTATTATGTAATGTTTTTAAGAAGCCACACTACTGATTGAAAAAGACCCGGATGATAATGTAAAGTCTATGGGGTGTTCTTTCCAAATATCTCGTTCAAATTTTAATATTTTGACGCGATTTTTTTGCATAGGATAGCTGAGGACGATCCACAACCGGCTTAGTTTTTACTTTTTCGATTTTCGTATCAGACTTTTTTTTTAAAAAAATACTTTAACTTTCAAAACCGGTTTGAACCGGTTATGAAATTGAAACTATCCTAATATAAAAAGAATATAAGCAAAATCTAAAAAGTAGAAACTAGGCCGGTTGTGGATCGTCCTCAGCTATCCTATGCAAAAAAAAGTGTCAAAACATTAAAATTTGAGCGAGATATTTGAAAAGAACACCCCTATAGACTTTACATTATCATCCGGGTTTTTTTCAGTCAGTAGTGTGGGCTCTTAAGAAAACTAAATATTCAAACAATTCAAATTAACACTGACATTTATGTGCTACATTTTATTTTACACAGTACGTCTATATACAGTCGACTCTCGTTAATTCGAAATCGGATAAATTGAATTTTCGCTTAATTCGAACTAAACAAGAAGTCCCGAAATTTTAAAGTGCAGAATAACGTTACAATTTTTCATTTATTCGAACTCACTTTCTCTTGACTTCATTTAATTATGATGAGAGTTTCGATTTTTCATTTTCCCTTACTTTCACATGGATTTCAGATCCTTAAAATAACTTTATTTCTTTCATTTTTGTCAGAAATATTTTGAAACTAGTATATGTGTAATCCCATTCATTTGATATCCGCTTTCCTAATGCCCTGTCTGTCCATCAATGACACCTCAAACCCTTTCTCCATTGTGCTTGTTTCTAATTCCTTAATTAGTTTATTTTTTTATATTTTTTAATTTAATATTAAATCATATTCTAATGATAACGGCCGAAATAAACTTGTGTAACCCTGTAAACATGTTTTCCTCGCATACTTTCTATAATTCGAACATTTCTTGTGGTCCCGACGAGTTCGAATTAGCGAGAGCCGACTGTATTTAAAAGACCAGACTATTTTTTTAGTCATCAGCCCTGAACTCTCTGCTGAACCGATTTTGATATATATTTTTTAAATTAAAGCTGTTCATTTGTAGTGTATGTGCATTCTAGATAGTTTGTTTTATTTATTTTCATTTTCATATTTTATTTTCAATTTTAAAAGTTTTTCACGATATTTTTTCAAAATGATGGTAATCCGGTTGAACTTTTATCTCCATATTGAAAATTTATTTTGCTTTATCACTTTCCGCCAATCAGAAGCTTGATTTCATCAGTGGATATGTCAACGCATTTAAAAGAAAAAAAAAGTTAATGGGTTTAGTAAAATTTAACCATAATAAAGTGATTGCGTATAATTATGCACTAATTGCGGTAGTACAAATATTATTTACTGGAAATAACATTAAGTATTCTATGTAAATAACAATAGAAAATAATCTATAATAAAAAGCAATACTATCACATATCAGATAAATCTGCTTCATGAATATACCCGTAAGGCATGGTGACGTCACTGCGACGTCGTTGTGAAGTCACACTGTGACTTTGTGACCATCGATTGTCGATATGACGTCACGTGACGTCGATGTGAAGTCACAGTGACTAAAATGTGAAGTCGTTATGGCCGTTTTAGAACTCGTTTGTGACGTCACATTGGGACCACTTTGTGAAGTCACGGTGTGACAAATTTGCGAAAAATGTGTCATTTGTGACTACTTTGACATTAACATCCTGGCAAAACTGTGACAAAAGTGACGTTGTGACAAAAATGTTTTTTAAAGTAAATAACATGTTTTGAAGAATTTTTGTCATTTTCTAACGATTTGTAAGAAAGTCACATCTCAGTCACAATGTGACGTCACTGAGTGGTGGCATTTTGGTCACAGATGTGATGTGACCACAGTAGTGACTCACAGTGACCATGCATGCTGTGAGGGTATGTATGTATATTGTTTTAACTGTGTCATTGGGGACATCATACTCACTGAGTTTTATTCCTGCAACTAAGTAGACTGCTATTTATTTATAGATGTTCCATGTTTTGTATGCGCAAATGAAAATATTTCTGAAAATCATGTCATTTAAATAATCATCTAGCCTGAGCTTTCTATCAATTGATTTCGATAGTTTCGATACAATTGTTTCAAAAACTTTCACGTAAATTAACATTTTAAATATTTTCAGTTTTTGTATCACATGGTAAGATATGCAATAAGGCCATTTTTACAAGTAAAATTGAATTTTTTTGTTCTGAATTTTTTAATTTTCTTTACCATGCCTAAAAAGATGCATTTTAGTATATATGTAAGAATTTTTCAAATCGGAGTTGTTTAGTTGCAAAGGGTTAAAGGATTACTGCATTCACGAAATCTGAAAATCTTCTGTGTTTGAATTCTATGGATTTTAGCTTCCTGTATTGGAGTAGAATTACACCAAAAAAAATTTGTCGAATCAACCAAAATTTGTTTATTCTAACACACTTTTTCATTTAAATATGGGTCAATGGAAAATTTGTTTGGCTAAACAAAAAACATTGTTCATATTTTTTTTTTTTTTTTTTTTTTTTTTTTTTTTATGAAATGCATAATAATGAAATAATAACTTCATTAATCCGTCTCAATTTGGAAAGTTTTTATTATGCAAAAATTATGTTAGTCTTTTATAGCTATATAAGTCAACTAGACAAAATTACGTGAGAAAGTTATGGCAACTGCACACCAATTTAAATTTTTCAAAAATAACAAAATTTTTTTGGAATTACAAATTGAAAATACAAGACTTTAGTAAGACTGAAATAAAATTGATAAAATTTCGTTACAACTTTGTAAGAGTGTTAACAATATTTTTTTGTCGGAGCAACAAAGCCGGTTTTTTATTTTAACTAAAACAACCAAAATGTACTCAACAAAACATGTTTTGTAGTTTAAATCAATTTCTTTTTCTGGGTGTATTTGAATTCATAAAAATAAGAATTAAGGAAGCTACCTTTTCCGCCCAGTACATTCCGGAAGGACATTTTACAATCCTAATCTATCTGGAAGCGAGCGGACAAGAGATTACAAAATTCAACTTTATATACGAAAAACCAGTTATGCGTTAACGTCCTACACTCGCCGCTGAAAATCTTTTTTTTTAATTTATTTTTATTTTTATTTTTTTATTTTATGAAACTTGACAGAAGATAAATAATAAAATCTGAAGGGAAAATAGACAACTTTTGTCACGCGACCACTTATCAACAGCCCCTAGACAAATTACTGTTGGCTTTGTTAGGAACAATAGGTGTGTTTGAGGCAGCTTTTAAAGAATACATTAATGAAATATTTAGAAATATTGATAAGAATAGCCAAAGGCCACTGAACTCTAAAAATTGATTTTTCCTAAATGCATACAAATTTATAAGTTATTTGCATAAATGAATTAAGATTAAGAAAGTCAAATAATTCTATTACTTTTCATAATCTATACATTTCATTACAGGTAAAACTCGTTTAAGTGCTGTTATGAAATATTTAGAGAAAAAAAATTAAATCAATTCCTGTTTAGTAGGTATTCCGTATTTGTTTTACAATGACTAAGATAAAACCTAGACAAGAATGCTTAGTTCAAATGTGAATTAAGAAATAGCTGCAAAAAATGTGCACTAATAGACAAACAAACAAACAAACAAACAAACAACAACTGCAAAATAATTTAGCAATTTTAATGTCACATATAGAATTGCTTAACTCAAGGTGCTTAAATCTAGGTAATCTCTTCTTTTCAAAATATTACGACGATATGAATGTTTGAGTGTTTTGCTTAGGATGAATTTAAATCCTATGGTACATTCCTACTCTGATGAAGCTTTGCGAAGACTAGCTAATAAAAAATATGTTAAAACGACGTTTTACTTAATAAAAGTATTTCCTTTCGTAAAATGAAAAAAAAAAAATTCGTTGAACTAAATCCTTTGAAATTTTGTACACATGTAAAATTGTAGAAATCCTGGCGTTCTTACTGTGAAGAATTCAATCGTTAAATAATGCATTGCTAAAAGTTACACATTTCCTACAAACTTATTGCAGCACATCAGTAGTGAATCGAATCATTATAATTTGATAAAAAACCGATGCAATATTGACATGGGTGCAGATCATGAAGTAAAATTATTGAGGCAGTGAAATGAAAAAAATAAGGGTTTTTTTCAATGACAATTTCTCAATTTTCTCAATTTTAATGAGTCAGCTCAGGACTTCATACATTTATTAACAGCATATGATCAAAAACATTCCCACATCTCCATTGATAAACTCAGGTCTTAAAATATTAAATAAATCAACTTTATAAATTTAAGTAAATTAGAATAAAAAACTGCTGAACTATCAGTAAGTAGTATGCTGACAGGTGAAAAATCGAACAAAATCTGCGGGAGCGTTCCATGCGTCCGCTTTTTGTCATAGCTCGCATTGACACAAACCATGATGTCGTGCGCGCTCTGGCCCATGAATGAATTGAAAGCCTATACGTCACGTCCAATGAGAGTGATTTTGTAAAGAGTTCTGTCAATTTGGGAGAGGATAGATTTTGAAGTACAAAATAAACCAGCGAACGAAAGATTCTCGAAATAAAATAAGTAGAAATGAAGTGACCCTATAAAGAACATTCGAATTTACACTAAGTAATAGAAATGATGATACAATTTAGGAATAAACTAAAAACTTTATATTTAAATAAATTGATTAAGATAACAGTTAATTTAAAGATAATTTAGTAGGATTAATTATAGATATTATTAAAGAATAAGAAATTTGTGAATATGCCGGTAATTTAGCATAATAAAAGAAATTATCGCAAAGGAAGAATTAATAATATAACATATATACAGGGTGAGTCATAAATATCGAAACAATAGGCTATCTCCTTAAATATTGCCCCTAGACCCATACTTCCAATTGCAAAAATTCATAAAAAAAAAGATGAATTTTTTGATAAGATAAGTTGCAACTCCATGGGGGGGTCTGTTTTAAAAAATACGAAAATTAAATTTTTATACGGTCCCCAGAGGATAAAACCATGGAATTATTAAGAAAGGGGAAGTGACATAGCCTTAAAATAGTGAAGCTGTAACTGTAACCATTATCGCAGGGGTTTACTGCCACGGCAGCAAAATCCCACCAGTAAATTTATGTAGTACATTTCTTTTTATTTAAACGCCTCATTAATGGAAATCTTCAATCAAAAATAATGGCAAAAATTGCTATTCATTTTTACTGGTAAGTCATTAATTTGGCAATAATAGTTACGCCATATTGTGACAACCAAGACAACATTCTATCAGTGTCAATAAAACGATTATAATACCTGAGAAAACTAACACCAGTAAAAATAAACAGTTTTTTACCACATTTGTGAGAGGAATTTAAAATAAGTACAAATTTTCTATTTAAGATTTCTGGTGGAAGTTTTCATATGGAGTAATCAGACACTTTGGATCCGACTGAGAAAAAACAGAAGCCATCTTATGACTACCACCCCAGTTACTTCACTCGCAACTGATAGACAATGCACTATATGTCTCCTCCTTTTATTTATAACTCCATTGATAAAACTTCCAATTAGAAAAAATTTCTTTATCCCTTCCTGAATTGAACAAAAAAAATTTCATCTCGATATCTGCAAATCCCCGAAAGATATTAATATCCAAAATTTTCCAAAATTCCTGACTTACACCACTTAAGCATGCCTCTGAGCTCAGCAAAATCAGTTCATTTGAAGTACAATTAAGGGATCGACCATAAATTTACGTATTGTTAAATGTCGATTCAAGACAACACTTAAACTTTTAGATATAAAATAAAAGCGTATAGGTTCTTGCTTTAAACTTCGATGAAATATGCTAGATGTCTGCAATATTTCGACCTTGCCGCCAACTTCGTAATTGGCACGACTCATTGAACGGACCGTTTTATTGAACACTTATTAAAAGTGTTATCAAATTAAGTGATATTAATTAAACTCTCAATAAAAGTGTCTTAAAAATTATTAGCGCAGGCAATAAGTTTAGTAAATATAGTAATAGTGACTATAGTAAATGACTCCTCTATTTAATGGACTATTTTCCAATCCCTATTCTCAAAACCTAAATTTGTGTATGTTTAACCTCTGAATAACGAACATTCCGAATAGTGGACACTATTTAAGGCGATAAAGGATGAAAAAGTATTTTTTAAGGAGAAAAAAATGAAAAAAAAAGTAAAAAGACCTCTAAATTTATCAGGGAATTTTGTGATAAATGAGCTGGGGAAAATCCCCCCCCCCACGTTCAGAGTTGAATTAAAGGGGTTGCCAAGGAGGGACATCTTCCAGAGCATTGAAATATCCCCTCGGAAAATTGAGATTTTATGCTTTTAACAGCCAAAAAGTGCAATCCCCCTCCCTTACCGGAACTCTATAATGTTCAATAATGTCACTTTGAAAAACAAATTACATGTAATCGCAAGCAAAAGTTAACTTTTGTAACAGGGTTTTTTCACAAGCATGTAATGAACAGTGGGTAAAGGTGTGTACAGTTTTATTTAGCTCCATTGCTTAAAAAATAATTTTAATTTCTGATTAATCATATAAAAGAGGTTTTAGGACACATAAAAGTCAATTAATAAAATATTAAACGTTTCTTAGTACTTTTCGAATATTTTTGATTTTCCCAATAGCGGACACCTCCGAATAGCGGACAATTTCTGCGTTCCTGAGGTGTCTGTTATTTAGAGGTTTTACTGTATTCAGTTTCAAAATTTATGAAGGTTTTAAACCTATTTTTGCTTTCTTCTATTTTTACAAGAAGAAAGTATTGGATTCATGAAAATTTTAAATTTCGGTTTTCGATGGATTCACACGTTTTAGGGCTCAGAGATACCGAAAAACATGTTTTTATGAAATGTCTGTTTGTGAGTCACAGCACAATGAAGAAATTTGAAATCAACGTGATAAAAAAATAAAGTTTAAATCAACTGACGCATTTAAACAGTAATTAAAGAAGGTGAAAATGGCAAAACTTAAACAAAATCTGAAATCGAAACTATATAGCATTTAAACGTTAGGAGCCCATCTTTGCCCATCTTAAAACTAAATGCACTTTACTGCATCAAATGTTTTTATTTCAGTATTTCTCATTTTTAAACTGACATACGTCAATAACCATCGGTTACGGTAACTTTTCAGCTCAGAAAATTTACTTTTAAAAATATGATTTGTTTACAAAAATTACTTTTTTTTAATATTGCTATTTTAAATACTTTTATTATTTAAAAAAATACATATTATTTAAAATGCTGAGTTAAAATTGAAAATTAGACATTTTCGTTTAATCAAAAGAAAAAAATTCAACGCGACAAATAATATTTTGAGTTATAATAATTTTAATTTACTCAATTTTTTTTTCGAAAAAAAAAATATTAAGAAGTCTTATGATGTGATAATGCTTACAAATTATATGGTTAACCATCACAAAACATTCAAAATTCCAACTTTATAAATAAATAAATAAAATAAATGTTTCCTGGACCCATTACAGCAACATTGTTTCTTCAATTACACGCATTTCAATTTGTGTCTGATCCCATGAAACCTCACGATTTATTAAAATTGTCATAACTCTCTGAGTTTTGAAGATATCAAGATGAAATTTTTTTTGTTCAGTTCAGGAATGAATAGGGAAAATTTTTATAATTGGATGTTTTATCCTCCGGGGGCCGTATAAAAATTTAATTTTCGTATTTTTTAAAATAGACCCCCCATGGAGTTGCAACTTATTTTATCAAAAAATTCACCTTTTTTTATGAAACTTTGCAACTGGGAGTATGGGTCTAGGAGCAATATTTAAGGAGATAGCCTATTGTTTCGATATTTATGACTCACCCTGTATACATTAGAAACAAGCTTACGCCACATCCTACATATTCGTTTTACACATGTAGTTTTTAACGAATTAACTGCAAAATTTTATTATTTGAATACATAATTAATTTCATTTACAAACCATTTTAGGTCTAGTTGGTATACAATTAAAAAGAAAATCTATTCAATGTTACAAAATAATAATAATAATAAGAAAATTGCTATTTATATTCTGTAACACGTGTTTGTTCGTTGGAATCCCTTAACATTCACTTCAGAGAATACTGTAGTATGAAATAACTTGTTCAAACGAAAACCTTCCATTTAATTATAAAACGAAAAAGTTATAATGCTTAAACAAATTTCAGATGTGTTATGATTGACGTAATTAATTCCATACAGCACCGTTATAAGGAGAATCTAGAGCTTATTTAATGTCTTTCAATGCATTCACTCGGCGGCTGTTTCAAATCTTTCTTTTATAAGATGTGAAGGACAGAAAATTGAGAAAAGATGGAGTACTTTTGTCACGCTATCATTTATCAACACGAATTGAATAAATTATAGCCGGCTTTCTTAGTGAAAGCGCGTGAGTGTGCGACATCAGCTGTTGAATGTAAAGAAATATTTAAAAATATTGATAATAGAGAAGTTGAAGAATTTCAGATTACTTTAATTACATATTTATAGTGTTTTAGAATGATTTTGCTGCTAAATTACACATATACTATCTCTGGCAATAAAGTTCGGTGAATAGTCCTGTAGCATTAATGTAGATGAAATATTAACGAAAGTTTTCATACCACCCTTCAAACTAGTCATCTCCTATAACTATGCACCGCTGAGATGTGCTATACATGTCCTGGGAAATTCGCAAGAAGTCTTCTATTGGAATGAAGTTCAAAAGCTTCGTCACGTTTCTTGGATGTCAGCAATATGGTCAAATCCCTTTCAAAGACAGTTTGAGTCGTGAAAATAGGAAGAAGTCTGTAGGAATGAGATCTGGCGAGTATGGTAAGTTTTCCATTTGCACCATCCCTCATGAATTTCTTTCGGTGTCTTGCAAAGCTTAAAACCAAACTTTAAACTGACCTTTTTTTCGTCCATTTTTCTGTTCTCAGTTAAGAACCAACACACTGAACAAGCACTTAGTAAAGCACGTCTTACACAGAACATAAACGACGCTTAACTGAACAACGGTAGGGGAAGATAGTCTACACTTGCCTCTTTGCAGGTGCAGCGTTTTATTTCCCCAGTGTTTCCAGATCGGTAGTTCTGAATTCATTTACCGAACTTTATTGTCAGGGGTAGTAGATCTATTTTCTAGTAAAAACAAAAGCAAGAATTATTAAAAACACTATAAAAATATGATAGTAGATCCCAAGTTTTAATGTTATGCTAATTACTTTAAAGTTACAAGACTTTTTTGGAATCCATCTATTATGTAGACGCATGTAAAAACTTGAAAATTTACAAAAAATGCAGACTTTTGTACAAAACATAGACACAAAAACAGTAATAAGAATTTTTTTTTTTTTTTTTTTTTTGTAATTGTAATAACAACTACAGTGCGGTATAATCTGAAATAGCAATATTCCTTTACTACGCACGGAAAAATGCGTTTATTAAAGAATCTATTATAAAAGATTTTTTTTTTTTTTAATCCAGTGTTGTTTTAGATATTGTTTTACACCGATACTGTGACTGATATAACTAATTCCATACAGCACTGTCATAAAGAGAGACTATAGCTTATTTAAATATCTTTCAATGCATTCATTCGGTGGCCACTTCAAATCCTTGTTTTATAAGACGTGAAGGACAGAAAATTGAGAAAAGATGGAGTACTTTTGTCACGCTACCATTTATCAACTCGAATTGAATAAATTATACTTGGCTTTGTTGGTGAAAGCACGTGAGTATGCGACATCAGCTGTTGAATGTAAAGAAATATTTAAAAATATTGATAATAGAGAAGTTACTGAATTCTATCGATTACTTTAATTACATATTTAAAGCGTTTTAGAATGATTTAGCTTCTAAATTACGCAAACAGATCTATTTTGAAGTAAAAAAGAAAACAATTATTAGAAAAACCTATAAAAATGTAACAGTAGGTCCCAAGTTATATTATATGACTTATCTAAATATTACAAGACTTTTTTAAAACCCACCTAATATGTAAACACATAGAAAAAATTGAAAAATGAAAATTACGAAAAATGTAGTTTTTGTCCAAAACATAAACACGAAAATTGTAATAAGAACTTTTTATGAATAGTTGCAATAGCAACTACAATGTGGTATAATCTTAATCCTATAATCGTTGGGTAGGTAATATTCCGTTCACTAAGCGCCAAGTTTCACTTCAATATGAGCAATATTTAAGATAATATAATTCCATAGATTTAATGAATTTTCCATGCATTGAAGAATGATTCAATCTCCCTCAAAAATTGCATTCATATTTGTAATTAAGTTTTTTTTTTATATAATGTTGAAAGAATCATATTTTTTTAGGATTTATATAAAACAAAATGCTTAGAAAACAACATAACAATTTTTCACTTTTTCACGCTCAAAGGATTAAATAGTAATATTCCATTACTACGTACAAAAAATTCATTTATTAAAGAACGTATTATAAAATAATTATTTTCAAAATCCAATGTTGCTTTAGATATTTTTTTACACTGATGCTATGACTAACATAATTAATTCCATACAGTCCTGTTATAAGGAGAGACTGGAGCTTATTTAAATGTCTTTCAGTGCATTCACTCGGCAGCCGTTCCAAATCTTTCTTTTATAAGACGTGAAGGAAAGAAAATTGAGAAAAGATGGAGTATTTTTGTCACGCTACCATTTATCAACACGAATTGGATAAATTACACAGGCCTACAAAAAAAAAAAAAAATTTATTTTGGTGCCTGAGATTTTACAACTGATTTTGGATATTTTTGGGACGCTGATTCCAAATATGCAATCAATTTTTCTCTATCAGCTCTACTTTTTTAGATATGCAAAGCGAACTAAAGATTTTTTAGAACTAAAGTGACTTTGAACACTTAAACTGACCTTATGATACATAGCCCTGTAACAACGCTCAAGACGAATAGAAGGACGTTGAAATACCACAAGATCTTGGAAAAAACAAATGTGCAAGCAAAACTGAGGATCTGCGCATGCTTATGATTTCGTGCCGCCCATCCATAAAGCCAAATGTAAAAGCCTCCAAGAGATAAGGTTAGTTTCAGAGTTCGCTCCATGGAAACAAAACTGGCTTTCTTTGACTTTCTAAAGTTTTTGAACTTCCATGATATTTGTATTTAAGGTAGAATTCGTATCAATTTAACGTAAAACTCGTAGTGTTGTAGACTGTTGTGTTTGCGTTGTAGAATGGAATTTAAATGAGTTCACGTAGAAAAAGTTGTATAAATCATCCAGATAAGTTTTGCTACATATGCGGAGAATAAAAGTTGAAAGAACACAGAAAATATGTTACTGACTTTGCAAAGAGAGCTTATTTTGGATACTTTTCGGTTAGACTTGGTGATCAGGATAAAATCTGCGCACCGCATCAGGTCTGTAAAACTTATACAAAATATTTATGACAGTGAGCTGACGGAAAAGAATAAGTCCCGAATTCGGCTTACGAATGGTTTGGAGAGACCTCCAAAACCATTTCTATGACTATTATTTCTACCTAGCACTGGAATACTATTTGAATTAATCGAAACAATTGTAATAAGAAAACTTATCCTGATTTAGTGTCTTGAAGACCCCCACTTCCTCAGTCAGAGGAACTACCGATCCCAACGTTTCATCAGCTACCAGAGCTTAGTGAGGATGAATATTGCCCTTCTGATCATCTTTTAGATAGCTGTGAAGGTAACAGTGATTATGAGGATACGTCATCAATGCCTAAATTTTTCAACCAGGTTGATTTAAATAATTTCAAAAGAGATTTCAATGTTTTAAAAGAAGCTTCTGAATTACTGGTTGATTTCAAGATTAAAAGACAAAAATTTATTAGAACAAAGAGCCAAACTTACATTTTATCACACAAGACAAAATTGTCTACAACCCTTCTTCTCTTAAAAAAAAAATCTTGTATTTTGTCATAAATTTAGAGGACTGTTAGAAAAATTGGTTCTTCCTAAATATTTTCCAGATAATTGTCCTTGGACAGCAAAGGAGTTACACAAAATACTATTGTTTTTATATTTTTGGGATAACAAGGATAAAACACACCACTAGATTAGAAAAGAGAGGCCTAAGAAAGAAAACATGGATGTTGAAGGAAGGAATGTCATTAATAACACTTTAGTTGGGCGAAAGAAAATCATATTTTCTGCACTGCATATCAAGCTCTGTCCTATGAAGCAGTTTGTGCAAATTCTCCATAAGAACGGGTCATGATTTGCATATATAAGATAGAAACACCCGAATTGAGTTATGAAGATATTAAAGCAGGACTATTTAACGGACAACAAATAAGACAACTGATTAAGGATCCTGCTTTCGTAAATTCAACGAATGAGGCTGAATAAAAAGTCTCAACTTCTTTTGTGGCAATTCACAAAAACATTCTGGGCAAATGCAAAGGAGAAATCTATGTAGAACTGGTAAATGAAAAGCATAATAGTTTTAAATCTCTTGGGTGTACTAGAAGCATTAAAATGCACTATTTACATTGCCACTTAGAGCATTTTCTTGAAAATAAAGAAGGCACAAGTGATAAACAGCCCGAAAGATTTCACCACAATATTAATACTATGGAGGACTGCTACCAAAAAAGATGAGATATGCAAAGGGTTTCAGATTACAGTTTGAGTTTAAAAAGACACTGTTCTAAAATATATTCTAGAATTTCACGAAAAAGAAGCTTCCGAATCATTCATTGAGTATCAGTTTCATCAGTGACGTTTTTCTCTATTTTTGTTAGTAAAAATGTTTGTATAAAATAATTAAAAAAATATTATTTGAATATGTGTATATCATAATAATAAAAACTAACATTTGTGTATTATAAAAAATAAAAATCCGGTATTTATTTTATTTTTTACATACATTTTTTAATACATGGATTTATCTTAAGCTAATGAAACATATATTTCACAAAAACTTGTTTATCTTAAAAAACTGAGCTGATAGAGAAAAACTAATGCCATATTTGAATTCAGGACATCAAATTCATATAAAATCAGCTAAAAATACCCCGGCACCAAAACAGCTGTTGACCAGTGTTATAGTCGGCTTTGTTTGCGAAAGCGCATGAGTGTGCCACATCAACTGTTGAATATAATGAAATATTTAAAAATATGGATAACAGAAAAGTTGCTGAATTCTACAAATTACTTTAATTGCATATTATTAGAGTTTTAGAATGATTTAGCTTTTAAATTATGCATGTAGACCTATTTTCAAGTTAAAAAAAAATGCAAGAATGATTAAAATTTCTAAAAGATTGTAATAATAGATCCCAAGTTTTAAGATTTAATGTTGTGTTACGTACCTAACAGTTACAAGACTTTCTTGGAATCCACCTAATATAAAAACGAATAGAAAAATTTTAAAACTTACAAAAAAAAAAAAAAAAAAAAAAAAAAATGCGGACTTTTTACAAAACATAAGCACGAAAACAGTAATAAAAGCGTTTTATTAATAGTTGTAATAACAACTACGATGCGGTATATTTCTTAAATAGCAATATTAATTTACTACATATGGAGAAATACTTTTATTCAAAAATCGATTGTAAAAGAATTATTTTTAAAATCCAATGTTGTTTTAGATATTGTTTTAAACCAATGTTAACTTGGTTAAAACTTGTTAATTTTAGCCTCGAATCGCTCTACATATAAATCTATATAAAACATCGTATTTTCATGAAGTTATTCATATTTATTTGTTCACGATTATATATATTATTACATATACAGTCGAACCCTGTTATAACGAACTTCAAGGGACCGAAGTTTTTGTTCGCCTATATCTGGTGGTTCTCTATATCCGAAACCGTCAAAAAATGTTAGAGTTTACAAAATATGTATATTATTACCTAATACAGTCGACTCTCGTTAATTCGAACTCGTCGGGACCACAAGAAATGTTCGAATTATCCGAAGTTCGAATTATGGAAAACATGTTTAATATGGTACTATTACAAAGGAATTACTGTTATAGTGTTTTTTTAATTTATTTCGTCTGTTATCATTAGAATATAACTTAATATTAAATTAGATTGTATAAATATATAAATTAATTAAAAGATTAGAAACAAGCACAATGGAAGAAAAATTCAAAGCGTCACTGATGAACAGACGGGGCACTAAGAAAGTGGATATCAAATGCATTGGATTATATGTATACTTGTTCTGAACAATTTTCAGAAAAATCAAAGCAAGAAAGTTATTCAAATGATTTGAAATCCGTGAGCAAGAAGAGAAAAAGGAAAAATTGGAATTTTTGTTAGTTCGAATTAAACGAAGTCAAGAGAAAATGAGTTCGAATTAATGAAAAATTTTAACGTTATTCTGCCATTGAAAATTTCGGGACTTCATATTTAGTTCGAATAAAGCGAAGATTCGAATTATCCGATTTCGAATTAACGAGAGTCGAATGTACCTATATTTTCAATATTGATGCATTAAGAAACAGTTGTAAAATCTATTAGATATGATGATTAATGAATTAAATTGACTAAAATTGATTACAGTAAACTGACACAATACTAAATAAATTAACTAAAATGAAGACGAATAGACAATAGCGCCAATTATCCAAACAAGTCGAGACCGACTCTAGTCCGGATAAATGTTAGAATAAATGAGCAGACAATTTAAGGAATGATCCTTACTATTCTAAAATTTTTACACTTTATTCAGGCTTAAGATGACTATCACTAATTATTGGCGTGTTAAAAATCGTTACAGTTTTATTTTTATTTTGTACGTTACTTTTTTATCATCTTCTAGAGCTCCAGAGATTATGATTTAAGGAAAAAAGGCTTATGATTATTGCTTGCTTTAAAGAAGATGTTCTTTTCAATACTGTGATATCACGACCTATTATTAAACACATTAGTTAAATAAGTTAGCCTTAAATACGTTACTAAACAGCTATTATAGGGAAAATAGAAAATTACCGACGGGTGTGAGTGATCGCACCTGCAAAATAGCTACCATAAAAGAGAAAGAATGCAGTTCTTACTACTCTTTGATAAAAAAAAACTTACTGTTAATTACACCATGTTTCATTAGCCGGCATGCATTTTCTCATAAAATTAAAGTCGAAATCCTGTTTTCACAACAGCGGAAAAGTAAAAATGTTCGTTATAACCGTTACTTAAGATTTCGAAGGTTCGCTATAAAAGGATAAAATAGCATTAAATACAATAGTAAAACGAAGGGACCAAAATTTTCGTTCGTTATATCCGGGAGTTCGTTATAAACCGGGTTCGCTATAACGGGGTTCGACTTTATATATATATATATATATAACCATTAGATAATACTACAAATCAACATCAATTAATGACAAATAAATAACAACTGTTAATGACAAATTATATCAAACATAAGAGTTGTCAAAAAGTGTAATAATATTGAAAATGTAGTATTTAGCTCGTTATCAAGGGCAATGCTAAATAGCCACATTAATTGCGATTAATCTGAATAGAAATCAGGAAAGACCTAAAAATGATTTCCATATTGCCCGACAAATCGCAAATGAGAACTTAATTCAAAGAAAAATATTAGATGAATAATTAGACAATAATAAATTATCATTATATTAATATCATTGGAAAAACTATTTCAAAGAAAAATATTAGAAAAATAATTAGACTGTAATTGAATTATCATAAAGATAAACTTACAAGCATCAACCGCAAATAGAATAATCTCCATTGAGAACAGACTTCAATAAATATTAGAAAAATAAAATAAGACAATAATTGAATTAATTATATATATGTATGTAGTACTAAATTTTGTCCGCACGATAAAAGTCGCAATTAAGCACACCAAATCGTTATCAAACTCGCCAAATACATTTAAAAAAATTAAATTTAAAAAAATCTTAGTACATCATTATTTTTGTTGAAATTCAGCTCAAAAATTGAAGAAAAATTTTGAAAAAATTAATTCATTTTAAATTTTTACATAAAACCATACACATACCTTTCTAAAGCAGCTGCACCACTCACTCTGCTGACTTGATCACTTTGAAGGGGTGATTTTTCAGAGTCCTTTTGTTCCATGTTCCTTATTTTTCGTATATCTGTATCAATTAACAATTTTGTAAACAAAAATTATCCCGTACAGTTGTTTTTTCAAGAGTTCTTGGTAACTTGAAAGTAAATATATATATTTTTTAATCTATAGTAACTTTTTTGTCCGTATAATTGTCTCTCAAAAGGAATAGATAATTATAGGTTAAAAGCGAATGTTGGTGTAGAACAGATAAGAGTTCTTTCCGTCCCTTTTTCTTATTCTTCGTATATTTGCATGAATTTATGATATGGTAAATAAGAATTATTATGCATAGTTGTTTTGTTAAGAGTTCTTGGTAACTAAAAGTAATTATTTTCTTTTAACCTATAGTTACTTGTTTGTCCGTATAGTTATATCTCAAAAGGAATAGAATTGCATGTTAAAAGAGAAAGCTGGTGTTAGAACAGATAAGAGTTCTTTCCGTCCCTTTTCCTTATTTTTCGCATTTCTGTATCAATTCACAATATGGTAAACAATAATTACTAAGCACAATAGTTTTATTTAGAGTTCTTGGTAACTTGAAAATAAATATTTTCTCTTAACCTATGATTAGTTGTTTGTCCATATAATTGTATCTCAAAGGGAATTCAATTATATGTTAAGAGAGAGTTGGTGTCGAATAGATAAGAGTTATCTGATGTAAGTTTGAAAGATTATATCATACTATACTTTTTGGTATTTCCTTTCTTTAAAATCACAAATGGTGATATGAATTTAAGTAAACTGAAATTACGGATTTGACTATTTTGAATAAGTTATTATCTTAAACTTTTCTTTTTCCAGAGTATGTTGTCCAAACTTTGCAGATTCAAATAACGTGAATTTGATAATTCTGAATATAGTGCGATATATTTATTAAATTTATTTCCAATGAAATATTTCAAGCTTTTCTTTTCTGAAATATAATATCTTCGTGCAAATTTAACTCGACTAAAACTGTCTGAACTTCACAATTTTGCTTACTATTTAGCGCTTTCTGTCGTTTATTCCTATTATTTCAGGCTTTCCTTTTCTAAAATAAAGTACCTTGATGCGGTGGTTAAAATATATTTTAATAGTACATGAAACTGATAATATTTAATACTGAACGTTATATTTATTAGGTTTATTGCTAAACTACCATTTAAAATTTTTGATTCATAAAACACCGATTGCAAACTTTTTCTAAAAATTCGTAAATATTTATTGGTCCACTGTTTCAAAATAGTTTCAATAGTTGTATTTCATCCTCGTTATTATGAAAAATTTCGTATTATAAAACATAAAGAAAATGAATTATAATTTATTTATTTAAAATACTTTATTTCTAAAAGAGACTTTGAAATTTATGTAGCATAATTTATCCATAAATGTTTCTTGAGTAGGAGATATAAATTTAATGTGTCATTCCTTTAATTAAAAAGAATTCTTTATATTTATGAAATTTATTTAGAAGTTTTAGCTCAAGTTTTCAATACATATAACGTCGAATCAGAAATTTACTTTTAAAATATTTAAAAAATAAGTGATACGATCCAGATTCAACTTTAATGCATCACATTTAGTGAAATTTAAAAAATAATAATTAACTTTAACTTTTTTAACGGATGAGCTCTGACACACATTTCTGAATGCAACCGAATTTTGCTTTTTTTTGTAAATATTTAACGAATAAAACAAAACATATTTTTGAACTATTGTACTTAAAACAAATGTTAAAACCTTCAGAACAATTCTTCAATATATTAAATAAAGTTATTTTCGACTTCTAGATTAATCAACAAAATTTTACAAGGCAAAATGTGTGAGGAATACTTAAGTGAAGTAATATTTATAACTGAGAAAAGAAAAAGAAATATATAGAATAGATTTAGTTTACTAACTTTAAATAAGAGAAAAACCAATAGCGTGTAAAAGATTCTTTGAGGGGTCATATGGTTGCAAGCTATTACTCTAATATAAATCAGTAAAATGAAATAAAAAGCTAGATGACAAAACAATTCTTTAAATTTCAGAGTTCTGAAGTTCTGTTCATTATTATTTAAATATCGAATGTTTTGTTTTTCTTTTCCGAGAAACAATTATGCAATATTGGCAATGATAAAAAACTCAAAATGTTGCATATAAAGAATTCTAATAAATATTCCTTGCTTTTTTATGCTACTTAGCTTTTTATTCCAAACTTGCGTCAAAATAAAAAGTTATCACTATTTAAATATCAAAATGATTATTTTTCTTTTTTAGAAACAGCGGTGCAATATTGATAATATAAAAACTTTATGATGTATAAATTCATAAGACACATAAATGAATTTAAATCATACTTGTATTCTGAAATCTTGTACGAAAATAAATAATAATTATTATTTAAATAGCAAAATGTTTTGTTTTTCTCTTCCAATAAAAAGTTATGCAATATTAACAGTACAAAAACTTGAATTATTCTTTATGCTAATTAAAATTTTTGTTTCATTGAAATATATAAATTTATAAGACAAATTAATGCCTTTACTTCAAACTTTTTATTGAAATCCTGCATCAAAATACAATACTATCATCATTTAAATTATAAAATTACTTTTTTTTCAAGAACAGTTATACAATATTCATTCTGTAAAAAACTTAAATAGCTCTTTAAGCTAAAATTTGTTTTTTTTTTCTATTGTTTATTGCTCTCTCGTTTTTCTGTACTTTTGAACAGTATAAATTATCAAATAAATAAACAAAATTATAAGATATCATAAATAAAGCTTAGTTCTTGGGCAAAAATCATTAGTTAAATCATTTTTAATGCACAGAGTTAATTTTATATTTAATTTCAAAATGTTCAACAAGATGAACAGCAAATGGTTTTAGCACATAGTCATGAATAAAAAATTATTTGCCTAGAAATCAGAATTAATCAAAACCGTAATTCCTTAATAAAAATATAGCAAAATATTTAACTACTGTCCATAAATTGTTTTATACAGATGAAACGCATTCGCTGTTGTGATTAATAGCTTCATAAATAAAGTTGTTCGTACGATGTATGTTCACACAGCCACCTTTTAGAATTTCGACATTTTTCTGTAACATAAATCCTTTGAGAAAAATAAACTTAGTACACTGTATGATTGTATAATCATGCACAGATAAAAACGTTTTGCTAAACTATTTTCAAATCAATGATTATTAATTCTAGATTCAAAATTATGCCTTCAGTTGTTAGTGACACAGATCAAACCTTTTTTCTTTTAAAACTGATTCTTTTAAAAATAAGATGTGCATAAAAAATGTTGCATTGTATGACAAACTGTAATTTTTAATTAAATATTTTCGAATCTGTAATTATTAATTCTCATTAACAAAATGGAATTTTTTGTTCATAATGATATATTCTAGAAATGCTATAATTTTTTACAACCTTGATCTTTTTTTTTAAATAGCAGCGCGCAGAAATGTATTACGTGAACTTATAACAAGCAACAATTATTATTTTAGATTCAAACCCATTTCAATATATGATGAAATTCCACAAAATGATGGATGCAGTAAAATGAGATTAGTAAGTATCTTTTTTAAAAACTGCGAGCGGACGTACTAAAATTACAAAAAGTTAAAAAATATGCAATTGCGTACTATTCTTATTTATATCAAAAGGCAATTACTTAATTCATATAAGAACACAATTTTAAGATTCAAAAACTGATTTTTGATGTTTTAGAGAAAGTAAAATCCTAACTAACATATCCAGGAGAGAAAACAAATTCTTACACTTCTTCCGCGAAGAATGGTCTGTAAAAACTACCAACACACATTTCATACATTATAGTACGATGAAAATAATTCCAGAGAAACTTAGTGTCTCAGCTGATATGTCAGCACAAATCTTCAAATTTCATACGGTATCATATCGTCAGAGCGCTTGCTATTTCTGCTGTTTCTCTCAACGATAAACGGTTCTCTGACGTTTCAAAGAATTTTTTTTTCTCTGGGACTTAAAGGGAAGATGTTGGACCTTGAAATAAACTGGCGTCTTTTTGTGGCCAATAACATGTGCTCGGCTGCTGCTGTTTGTTGTTATGGTAACCTACGCGCACTCCGTTTCCGGACAACAAAACCGGACATTGGTTATGCGAGAAAGATCCAAGGATATTCGGGAAACTAATTTAAAATGGGTCTTTTTAAAACTAGGCGTTACGGTTTCCAATGGTATTTATAAATTTAGCGCATGAAATATGAATTTATGCTGGTATATTTTGGTGGTTTGGTTATGTATTTATTTATGTACCTTACTGCAAAACACCTATTTGTCTCCGGGAAATATGGCCAGGGATGTACTGGAGGGTATACGGGGGTATACACTGTAAAAAATTTTTTGTAAAGTTACTAAACTTTTTTTAGGAAACTGGGATTCCTAGAACTTTTCCTGTAAAGGTAACAGCAAAAGTTCTAGTTTTAGAGTCGGTTACTTGAAATTTTCATGTTACCGTAACATGAAAAGTTCTTAAAATCCCAGTTTCCTAGAAAAAGTTTAGTAACTTTGCAGATTTTTTTTTTTTTTTTTTTTTTTTTTTTTTTTTTTTTTACAGTGTACGACGTATACCCTCTGGATTTTTTTAGGACCACTGTATATCTTCTCTTTTTAAAGAAAGCTATAGTATATACACTCTAGGGTATACTCTCTACCTTGAGCATATACCCTCTGATTGGAGCGTATATCCTCTGGTTTATTTACAAGTACACTGTAAAAAAAATCTGTGAAGGTACTAAATATTTTCTAGGAAACTGGGATTCCAAGAACTTTTTATGTAACGATAACAGGAAAAATTCATGTAATCGATTCCGAAACTTTAATTTTTACTGTTACCGTTACAGGAAAAGTTCTTGGAATCCCAGTTTCCTAGAAAAGGTTTAGTACCTTTGCAGATTTTTTTTACAGTGTGCAGCACTGAATATGGCAAAAGTTTAACGTCCGGATTTACGAAAAAGCATTAAAAATAAAATTAAAGAGCACTCCAGATAATTTGTGGTAGCCTATTCTTGAACCATACATGGATTGGGTTGAATTAAGTGTTCTACACCAGGTCCAATACTGCAAATAGCAGGAAAATGATATGAAAAATAAAACGAGACAATGGCTTTTAAATTGGATCTTAAAATTATAAAAAAAAGTTCTCTGGCGTTATACTGAAGAAGGGTGCTATTTGTACAGACTCTAAAAATTCGTTAATGTCATCGATCGGCTTAAAATATAATAAAATAAGAGATATTGAATTATAATTAAAAACCATTGGAGATCTCCCTGTGACCAGTTTTCCATTCATTTCCGCATTACTGAAAGATTTCAAAGCCAAATCAGCTGTTGTTAATTGCTGCTTTCGCAAACATTTGAAAATCAGCTAATACACAGTAAAAAAAAATCTGCAAAGGTACTAAACTTTTTCTTGGAAACTGGGATTCCAAGAACTTTTCCTGTAACGGTAACAGCAAAAATTCAAGTTTCAGAATCGATTACATGAATTTTTCCTGTTATCGTTACATGAAAAGTTCTTGGAATCCCAGTTTCCTAGAAAATGTTTAGTACCTTCACAGATTTTTTTTTATAGTGTAGGAAATGAGCTAAGTCAACAGTGAGTTTGCTTATCGCTATTTTTGAACAACGCTATAAGGAAATGGTTTTAAACAAGATATTTTAAGTATAACGTTTTAAGTATACGTTTTAACGTAATTTTCACCAAATATTTTTTCCTCTTTTGTAACATTCAAGTGAAAATATTTTTAATGTTATAGAAGAAATATTATTATTTGCGCTGCCTTTGAATTTTCAACAATATTTAACAAGAAAGAAAAAATCATGCATCAAGCATAGATTATGAAGCACTTTTCAGAACATTCAGAATAATGTAAAAAAACTGCAACTTTTAAAGAATTAAAATATTACGTCTTATTTAACCATATGGAAATGTTTAACGTATGTCAAAACCCAATTTCAGCTATTCCCATTTACAGTCGGAAAAATATTTGAATATTTTACCAGATTTCTATATGATGCAGAGATTTGTATCTATTAACAACATGCATTCGAAAATTTATTTCACTTAAGAGTTACATAAATTTCAGTTGGAAATTCCTCTTCAGTAATATCTTTTACCAAGGAGAATAGTATGCAAATACTCTTGTACAGTCCTGTATATGAGGTATAGAATTTGCATATAATGAGTAATATGCAAAAAACTAATTAAATTTAAAAGCGCATACCGAATTTTAAAATGTACTCTTCAGCAATTATTACGCAAAATTAATTTCTTTTGTGTGTTCCTGTAAATGAATAAAAAATGCTATGAATGCTCTGTTTAAACGTGACCGTAGTGAAATTCCGCAATTTATATCAGTTTCAATGCATTTGAAATAGCGTAATTACATTAAAATACTCTCCAAACGTTTTTTCCCCATATACTATAATGTAATAGAACTCTTTTAAGTGTTCACTGTAAAGAAAAAAAAATTGTAAAGTTACTAGATTTTTTCTAGTAAACGTGTATTCCAAGAACATTTATGTAACGGTAACAGCAAAATTTCATGTAACCGAGGAAGGTTACATGAGTTTTTGCTGTTACCGTTACAGGAAAATTTCTTGGAATATAAGTTTACTAAAATCTTCATAACTTTACATATTTTTTTTTTACAGTGTTCTTGTAAATGACATACAGTAGCTGTCAAAAGTTTCCGGCCACCAACAATTTTTTAGTTAATTTGTAACTATACCCATATGAAGAAGAAACTCAAAGTGATATTTATACATTTTATTGACATAATAGTTAGGAACTTACTTGTGGAATAACATGTAAATATCAATAAATTTAATTGACAAATTAATTACAAAGGAAAACGCATGTTCTCAAAAGTTTCCGGCCACCTTCGCAATTTTTTTTTTAAAATGTATTGTAACAGAAAATTACAGCGATCAAAAACATTTATAATTAGTATTTTATAGTATTAGTATTTTATTACCTTCACAAATAAATTCTACGCCGCAGTAACGTAACATTCATACAATCAACGGTTAAAGTTCGTCTATGGTACGTTTTTTCCACATTTCTTGCAATTTTTTGGAATTTTCTGCTGAATTGGAATATTTATAGTTCGGCAGACATTTGTCAACTTCTTTCCAAAGATTTTTTTATTGGATTCATGTTGAGCGTTTGAGCTGGCTATTTCAAAAACGAAATTTTTCGTGCGAAAACCATTGCTTGCCAAGGTTTGCATGCATTCATTATGTCGTTATCCTGTTAAAATAAATAGTTGCGACCAAAATATTCCTCTAATAAAGCAGAAAATAATCTTGCAAGATATCCTTATACATTGCATCATTCATCTTGAAGTGGATTTTAAATTACGGACCGACATTTTTTGAAGAAAATACTCCCCACATTATAACGTGTCTCCGCCATGCTTCATTGTAGGAATTAGAAGTCTGCACGGGCCGGGCCTCGGCCCGAAGCCCGAGCCCGGCCCACCCCGGCCCGCGGGCCGATTTCCAATAATGGCATTCGGGCCGGGCCGGGCTCGGGCCTTACTTCTGAAGACTCGGGCCGGGCCTAGTCACTAATCTTTTCGGGCCGGGCTGGGCTCGGGCCTTAATTTTTTTGCTGGAGTATCGGGCCGGGCCTAACTTTTTTTTTCCGTACGAAGCCGAGACTGATTCCATTCTTCCTAGTTTTCTTGGACCAAAATAATCAGTTCCTATTGAATCTTTTTTCTATATGAAAATCCTTTTCTCGACTTTTTATAAATCAGTAATATTTGGCTTTGTCCAAAGATTTCTGCAAAAAAAAAAAAGCATATACTTTTAAGCCGTCATTATTCTACAATTAAACATTAGAATTTATTCCTTTTAAAGAATCGTAGATTACTAGGCGTTTTAAAATAGAATTAAACACACACACGCACAAAAAAAAAAAAAAAAAAAAAAAAAAAGAAAAAAAAAACATGATTATGACGGAATTTTTTTTTTAACTGAAAACTGAAAGTTTCTTTTAAAATGTTCATCCATGCAAAATGAATACAACAATACGGGAGAAAAAAAATATATTAAACATTTACATCTGTTAAGAAGGGAATGTATTTTTTTTTCGTTGCAAAGCGATTTCGTCTTTGGAAATTTTACCATATACCGCTTTTTCGATTTTTTGTCTCCATTACAGGGAATATTGATTAATAATACTAGTGATAACTGAAACATTTACATACAACAAACAAAGATTCATTTAAAAGCATAAATATCGCAGCCTACGGCACTTTTGCATAAATGGAGATTATAAACATGAAAAAAAAAAAAAAAAGACTAATATAATTTTTTTTGGTCAGAACTCTTCCATAAGATTAAAGATCAATGTTCTGTAGAAATTCACTCGAGCCGGGCCGGGTTCGGGCCGAATTTTAACTTTTTTCCGGACCGGGCCGAGCTCGGGCCGAAATTTTAACTTTCGGGCCGGGCCGGGTCGGGCCATTATTTTTTCGGGCCGGGCCGGGTCGGGCCAATATTTCTTTCGTTCGGGCCGGGCCGGGCCCGGGCCAAAATTTTAACTTTCGGGCCGGGCCCGGGCCTGGAAATTTCGGCCCGTGCAGACCTCTAGTAGGAATAAAATATGTTGAATAACATTTTTTTTGTTAGGTAATCGGACGTTGTGTCTGCCATCACTCCCAAAAAAGTTTCAAATTCTATTGATGGAAAAATAGTACTTTTGTCCAGTTTTCACTATACTAGACTTTGTGTTTTTTGGAAAACGCCAGTCAGTACATTTATATTTTGTTACCTACGAAACATTTTTGAACACCGACACTTCCATAAAGTTCTGTATCCCGTCAGAATCTTGACACGGTAGACCGAATTATTTCAACAATATTTTCATTTTGTGAATAGCCGTATATTGAAACGGAATTTTTATGAGGGTCATCAATTGTTTTTCTCTTGATAATTCTGTCAACGAAAATAGTAATTTTTTGAAGTCTTCTGGACCTCACAAAGTTTTGAAGGCCACAGCCATCTTTATATAATTTTTAAATATCGTTTACAGTTGATTTACCGATCGATAACTTTACCGCAATACATCGAGAAGATTAACCCTTTAGTGACATATTAATCAATTATTTATGTATATTATTTGTTGAACTTTTTAATTTTGAATTTAAACTATGCTATTCACGTTGATTCATTCACAAACATGACCAAAAAATACTTTACCGATAGAAAAAAGCTAAGGAATGATGAGTGGCCGGAAACTTTTGCACAAGCGAACTTCGAATTTTACCTCTTTGTATGAAGCGTCCACAGAATCCAATCAAAATGATCACGTGGTCAGACGGTTATTCACATATTCCTAACTTTTGAGGCAATTCTGCTTCTTTGCTGAAACCTTCTGGTAAATAAATCAAAGAAACTAACTAGCCGGATACTTTTGACCACCACTGTACTTCTTATGCATTACCAAACATGCTTTGATGACCCTAAATAATCAGTTTCATTAAAATCAGGATATATTTAAGGGAGTTAGAGCGTGGTCAGATGGCCAGGCAAATCGAATGCATAAGCACTTTTCAACTTTGTTGGAAAGTGCTAAAACACGATGTAAATTTCCTGCTATTCGTCATTCATTATGTCAAAAGAAAAATATACATTACATTTAGATCACAATATTTGAGCAATTAAAAACAATAACTGACGTTTTATAGATCGAAAAGAAATACCATATATAGAACAAGAGCCGACTGCACAAAATCCTAAGTCATCGAGCACAAGAAAAAATCCTTTGTATTATGGAAGAGCGGTCATAGGGAAATCTAATAATCCATATGTTTGCTGAATGAAGTGGTGCATAAGCTAAAAATTAATACAACTAGTGGCTCACTCGTAGGTCAAACTCGTAGGCTGCTGTACAATCAAAAGCATGAAAACATAATACTAGTGGTATTCATTTTTGGCTTATGCACCACTTCACTTCCGGCAGACATGGATCATTAGATTGCCCTATAACTACTCCTCCATAATATAAAGGATTTTTTTTCTAATGAACGATGGCTTAGGGCTTTGTGCGGTCGGCTCTTGGACTTATAGAAGAGAAATAAAATGCCAAAGAGATTTATTACGACAAAAGTGGGGAAAAATGATCTGACTGGAAAAAACAAGCCAGGTGTTTCATACATTCTTCTAGCGATATGTCGTTTTTTCTCTTCCAATTCCGTTGCATTTGTGCTATTTTCAAAAGTGAGTATATTACATGGGAGCTATTTTTATATTGTTATAGCAAATGAATCGAATCTATTCCGCTGGAAAATTTTTTTACAATGATATTCTTCTAATAAAATATAAAGAAAAGGTTTTGGCATACATATAATTAAACAATGTTATAATTTGTGATTTGATATTATTTCATTACTAATTTCTTAGTAATTAAATAAATTATATAAATAATAAATTAAATAAATGCTATTGGTTAGTCAGTACATATGCAAACATCTGTATTATTCCAAATGTTGAATTACAGCAGAGCTTCTGTTCTTTCGTTCTGTGATATTTATATAGCTCAAGATTTTATTTTAGAATAAATAAAAGATTAAAATATTTAAAGAATGATGAATGATATGTAAATTTTCTGCTATTCGTCATTTATTGTGACAAATGAAAAATGTACATTACATATAGAGTACAATATTTTAGCAATTAAAAAACAATAATTGACGTTTTATTGATCGAAAAGTAACACCACATAGAAGAGAAATAAAATACCAAAGAGATTTATTACGACAAAGTAAAAAAAAAAAAAAAAAAAGATTTGATTGGAAAACACAAGCCAGGTGTTTAATACATTCTACTCACGATATGTCCTTTTCTCTCGTCCAGTCCCATTGCATTTGTACATTCTTTACAAATGAACATATTACATAGGAGCTATTTTTATATTATTATAGCAAATGGACCGAAATTGTTCTGCTCGACTTCTTTTTACATTTAGTCTTCTAATAAATTAAGTTAATTAAGTAAAGAAAAAGTTTTGGAATAGATGTAATTAAACAATGTTATAATTTGTGATTTGATGATATATGATTTCATTACTAATTTTTTAGTAATGTAATACAATAAATAAGTGCTATTGATTAGTGAGTACATATGCACACATTTTTTTTTTACAAGTGTTTAATTACAGTAGAGCTTCTGTTCTTTCTTACTGTGGTATTAACATAGTACAAGATTTTTCTATCCATTTAGCTTGGAATAAATAAAACATTAAAATTTTAAAAAATGATGATTAATATGTAAAATTTCTGTTATTCATCATTTATTATGCTAAAAGGAAATGTGCGTCACATATACAGCACAATATTTTAGCTATTTTTAGCAATTTTTAGCTATTTTAGCTGCAAATTTTCTGCTATTCATCAATAATCATAAAATAAATAAATAAATAAAATAAATGTGCACCTTACAGGGTGTCCAGTAAATGACTGACCCATTTCGAATGTTAATAACAAAAAAAAAAAAAAAAAAAAAAAAAAAAAAAAAAAAAAAAAACGGACTTTTTACTTATTTGCAGAAATAGAGTCTGTTGAATTGAAAGAGATTTATAAAAATATTTATGATTGAATGAGGTCTATTATACTTAATGAAAAGCAACAAAACTTCCTTTTTATAAGCATTGATTTTTCACATATTTACCATAAATAAATTGTATTCAATAAATGTTTTTGTAACCGGTTAACTGAATCTCTGTTTGCTTACAATAAATTGAAAATATGGGATAAGCACCACTTTTTTAAGTTAAAAAATCATAATATTTAATCTAAACATTTCTTCCATTAAATACTATAAAATTGTATTTAAGAAAAAAAATAGTGGTGTGAAAAAGCTTTAAGTGATGGATCAAGCAAACTCTTCTTGCATACGTCGTGCAGTGAAATCAGTTAAATGATTAAAACAGTGGTTCGGAAATAGTTTTGGCAAGTTCCCTGTCTAAAAAAAAGTGGGGCAGTGACTTATAAATCGTCACATAAAAATATAATAAGCCTGAGAATGAAGGAATCCGTTTATAACAAATCCTGTATTAAACGTAAGAAAAATATATATATTTCGACGGAGGAAGTAACATACATATCCAGACGGAAACTTGCCTAAAATGAAACATTGCTCATTTTTTAGAAAACCCAAATCATCCCTACATTATATTATTATTTTGACATTTAACACATCTAAAAATTTTATTACATAAGCCACGAGAGATTTTAAGATGACTTTTATACACACCTCCCTCTTCCCCTCACCCCCAAGTGAAAACACATCTACGCTGAAATCGAAGGATGATAAAAAAGAAAAAAAAGCATCGTACCTGTTTTATATCCTGCGAGTTACCCCTTTTCAAAATTTCATTACAAAGAGCATCATAAATCTGAAATATATTTTCCGTCCTCCCCCCCTTTCCTTAACTATTCTTCCTGAGGAAAAGAAGGGAAGGAAAATTCTGAAAATGCATGTGATTTGAAATAAGGAACATTATTAAAAAAAAAGGGAATCTAAAAGCTTTTTAAAAGTTATATATGAAAAAACACTAATGTTCTTTTAATTTAATAATATTTATATTTGCAAAACTGAACTAAAATAAGTAGAACTATAATGATTCTATGACGATTCAGGATCATCAATGCTTTCTGAAATGAAATTTTGAAAAGGAGTGACTTGCAGAATGTAAAAACAGGTTAAGTCGCTTTTTTTCCTTTTAAGCATCTCTCCGTTTCAGGTAGATGCGTTTGCAGTCAGGGGAAGAATAGAGGATAGTTGTGTGTAAAAAGTATTTTAAAATCTGTCGTGGCTTTCGTAATGAAATTTTCAAATATGTTCAATGTCAAAATACGAATATAACGTAGGGATGCATACGGTTTGCGGAAAAATGGAAAATAGTTCGTTTTAGACAAGTTTCCATCCCAGCAGGTAGTTTCGTATGTTATTTTCACCGTCGTGATCTATGATTTTATATGTTTAAGACGGTTTTTTATAGACGAAATATAGACGAACCTTTATTCTAAAGTTTCATATATTTCTATGTGCCTATTTATAAGTCACTCTCCCGCTTTTATTTTAGACAGGAAACTTGCTAGCACTATTTGCGTACCACTGTTTTAACTTCTGATTTTACTACACGACGTACAAGCAAGAAGATTTTGCTTGATCCATCTTTTAAAAATTTTCTACATCACTAAATTTTCTAAATACAATTTAATGGAAGAAATATTTAGATTAAATATTAAGATTTTTTAACATAAAAGTACCATGTTTGTGTCATATTTTCAATTTATCGTACGTAAAAGGAGAATCAGTTAACCGGTTACAAAAACATTTTTTGAATATAATTTACTTATGGTAAATGTGTGAAAAGTCAATGCTTATTAAAAAGTATTTTTTGCAGGTTTTTATTAAGTATAACAGACATTATTCAATCATAAATATTATATTAAATCTCCTTCCATCCAACAAAATCTATTTCTGTAGGTGAGTGAAGAGTCGATCCAATATGTCGACTGAGTTTCGACTCTGCGAAATGAGTTATAAAAGCTCATGCGTATGAAAATAGAGTAATGCGTGAATTTCGACAGCCTAATGCTGCCACCAGCTCTATCCGTTGGTCAAAATTCGAACTATTTTAAGAAAGTGCATATCTAAAAATTTACTGATCTTCTGATAACAATGCAGCAAACCGTACATTTTTATCTCAAACCGTTTTTTAGTTATTCACATTCAAAATGCGTCAGTCATTTACTGGACACCCTGTATATACAGTACAATATTTTAGCAATTAGAAACAGTAAATGACACTTTATTGATGGAAACGTAATACTACATAGAAGAGAAATAAAATCCAAAGAGATTTATTACGATAAAAATGGGGGAAAAGGATTTGATTGGAAAACACGAACCAGGTGTTTGATACATTCTACTCACGATATGTCATTTTTTCCCGTCCAGTCCCATTGCATTTGTACATTCTTTACAAGTGAACATATTACATAGAAGCTATTTTTATATTATCATAGCAAATGGATCGTATTTATTCTGATCGATTTTTTTAGAATGCTAGACTTCTAATAAAAAATAAGGTAAATGTTTTGGCATATATATAATTAAAAATGATTAATGATATGTAATTTTTCTGTTATTCATCATTTGTTATGTCAAAAGTAAAATGCACATTACATTTAGAGTATATTTTAGCAATTGAAAACAATAAAGGACGTTTTATTGGTCGAAAAGTAATACAATATAGATGAGAAATAAAATGCCAAAGACGTTTATTACGACAAAAAAGAAAAAAAAAAGAAAAAAAGGCTTTGATTGGAAAACAAAAGCCAGGTGTTTCATACATAATTCTCACGATATGTTATTTTCTTTCACCCAATCCCATTTTGCATTTGTACAATCTTTGTTAGTGAACATACTTCACAGGAGCTATTTTTACATTATTATAGCAAATGGACCAAATTTGTCCTGTTCGATTTTTTTAAGTGATACTCTTCGATTAAAATGTAAAGAATAGGTTTTGGCATATATGTAATTAAAATTTATGAATGATATGTACATTTTCTGCTATTTATCATTTATTACGTAAAAAGAAAAATACACGTTAAACATAGAGTACAATAAGTGAGCAATTAAATCAATAACAGACGCTTTATTGATTGAAAACACTAGTTTACAAAATTAAATTTTTTGTCTGTTGCTGCGGATTCTGCGGTTCATAATGTTCACTTATGACTTGTTTTTGTCAAATGTAACAGGAAAATTTTTTGAGCAGCTCCAGTTAATTTGTTTTTGATTTTTATCATTTAAGCATACATATTAATTGATAATAGGCCTATTTTACTGTGTTAAGATTAGTTTCTCAAGTTTTTGCATCATGAGTAGTTCAAGAAGACGTTGTTTAAACAATTTAGATCATCTTTGCTATATATGCGGAGAATATGTGTTTAACAATTGTAGAAAAGTTATATCAGAGTTGGTGAAAACTATCTATTTTGAGTATTTTGGGATGCTCTTGGATAAAAATGAGAAGTCTTGGCCTCCCAATTGTGTTTGTAAATCGTGTGTTTAATATTTAAGATACGGAAAAGTGGTAAAAGAAGTGCCAGGAACACCGACTATTTGGCGAAAACCACGAAACCATTTCAAAGACTGTTGTTCTTGTAGCGTGAACGTAAACTGTTTAAACACTAAAAATCATGCTAAATGGCAGTACCTAAGCACTAGTTGTGTTCAACGTCCACTGCAGCGTTCACTTGGCTCTTCAGAGGCTAAAAATATATCTGAACCATTAGAACAAGACATTGAAGGACCAAGCTCATCACAAAAATGATGCTGATTTTGAAGGTATGTCAAATGAGTCAAAATGCTTTTCCCAAAATGAGTTAGATCACTCTCAGAAATAAAACTCTCATTTTTGACGATTCAGAAATCCTTGAGCCTTATTTCGTCGTTTTTGACGATCATTTCGTATCAGAATCACGTGACTTTTAACGAAACGTGGACTCTCAAATATTTGACGAAAGTACTTCTTTAATCATGGCCAGACTTGATGAATTTTAAGGAAACTGTCGCGGTAGCTTTTTATAGAAGGACCCGATATTGACCTCCCCAAATCTTGCGATTTTAGCAAGGATATATTTGCTTGTTTAAAACAGTACTTTTTAGCGTTTTTCAGAAAATAATGAAATGTAAGCAATTACTCTTGCTACATTAGTTTTTTTTTTTTTTTGGGGGGGGGGGAGGGATGTTTATTACTATTTTTATTTATTTATTTGTAAGTTGTATTTCGTTTTGATTTCATTCGAAAAAAAAATTGCTTCGTTCTACAAAGCCGTTCAAAAAGTAAATTTGATCAATAAAATTTCAAAATTCTAAGATCTATTTTATATCCAATATCTGCTTTTTTCACTCAAATTAAAAATATATACATATTTTTTCTCTCTCCCCTCTATAAACAGTAAATTGTTAAAATCTTATCCACCTACTTAAAGTCTCGCTTAAAGTAGTAAAATCTCTCCCAATAAGTACTTCATAATTCGTTATTTCTGAGAATCAAACTAACCAGCCCATATTTTAATCATTCCTTAAGCAAATAAATTTCCCCTAGATGTTATTTAATTAAGCCATATTATAATTATTCATTAACCATTAGAAAATCAAAATAATAAATTCGTCTTATTATTTAAAACTTGCAAGATTTATAACAGAATCGATAAAAGTACCATCACAGTTATAAAAATTCAAACACATACTATAATCCAGTTTATGCCTTTATAATCATACCTGTCTGAGTAATCTGTGACGTGATCTTAGGGCGTCGGACTGCCACACTGTACGCTATGAGTTCGAACCCCGCGTGTCACATGTCTTTTTTGCTTCTGTCATTGGATACAGGAGCTTCTAAAAAAATCGATAGATGGCAGCACTAGTCCCCTTTTGACGAAATTTTTTGACGATTTAGTATCGTTAAAAGAGTGAGGGAAGTGATTTCATCAATTTGACGAAATATTTGTTCGGAGCATTTCCCAGGAAACGGTTTCGTCAAAAACGAGGAGAATTTCGTGAAATTTGAGTATTCATTTCTGAGTGTGATGATCTTCTAAGAGATTAATCTTTCTAAATAAGCTTCAGAATTGTTCGCATCAAGACTAAAAGAAAAAAATTGCTTTCACAGATACTAAAATTAGTTTTTATCGGAAATAAAAAATCTGAAAATTATATTGAACTTGTAGAAGACCTTCTGCTACAATTAAAAAATATAGGGTGCGATATGAGCATAATACTCCACTTCCTCCATAGTCACCTGGACAGGTTTCCGGAAAAATTAGGAGGTATGAGCGAAGAGCAGGGAGATCGCGTATGCATCAGGACTTACGCGTCATGGAAGAGCACTATCAGGGTTTCTGGGATACAAATATAATGTCTGACTATTGTTGGTCTCTGATATGTCATTTTCCAAAGCCTACACATCAGAGAAGAGCTTTAAAACAAAGTTTTTTAGAACTCAATGATTAATTATTTTTTAATAAGGTTTTTCTTAGTAAATACATGTTTTTTCTGTTTAACACCTACATAGCTGAAACTCAGAAACTAGAGCCGATTGAAATATTCTAACTATATTTTTGAAAATAGCATATCATATGTAGTCAGCAACAGCTAAAATTTTTTCGGCAACATATGTACTGTAAACCAGTGAAAGTAATACCACATAGAAGCGGGAAAAAAAGGGATTTGATTGGAAAACACAAGCTAGGTGTTTTATACATGTGTCTCACGATATGTCATTTTTTTTCCTCGTCCAGTCCTATTGGATTTGTACAATCTTTACTAATGAATATGTTACATAGGAGCTATTTTTATATTATTAAACCATATGGATCAAATTTATACTGTTTGATTTTTTTTTACAACGATAGTCTTCTAATAAAAAGTAAAAAAAAAGGCTTTGCTTCATATATAATTAAAAATGATGAATGCTATGTAAATTTTCTGCTATTCATCATTTATTATGTCAAAAGAAAAATGTTCATTACATATACAATACAATATTTTAGGAAATAAAAACAATATCTGACGTTAATCGAAAAGTAATACCACATAGTAAAAAAATAAAATACCCAAGAGATTTATTAAGACAAAGGTGGAAAGAAAAGGATTTGATTGAAAAAAAACAAGCCAGGTGTTCCATACATTCTTCTCACGACATGTCATTTTCTCTCGTCCATTCCCATTGCATTAGTACAATCTTTACAAGCGAACATACTACACAGGAGCTCTTTTTATATTATTATAGCAAATGGATCGTATTTATTCTGATCGATTTTTTTCCATGATAATCTTCTAACAAATAGTAAAGAAAAGGTATTGCCATAAATATAATTAAAAACAATGTTTTAATTTGTGATTTGATATGATTTCATTACTAATTCCTAATACAACAAGAATAAATAAATGCTTTTAATTAGTGTTTAGTGTAGTATATATTTAGGTAGTTTGTTTTGTTTACTTGAAGTAACATTGCATTTAGAAAAATAGAATATTTATTTCAAGCAAAGAGTATAAATACTTATTGTACTTATACGTAAATACTTATTACTTATTGTATACTAGTTAAATACTTATTTCATTATTAGCTGATCCACCGGAGTTGCTTCAGGCCTGTGATATGAACCATAAATGTACCTAAAATCCAAAATCCACTTTTGATTGTCAGGGAGCACACTCTATTCTAAACCGAAAAGTATAACCACATAGATGAGAAATAAAATGCCAAAGAGATTCATTACAACAAAAATGGGGAAAAAGAAGGATTTGATGGGAAAACACAAGCCAGGTGTTTCATACTTTATTTTCACGATATGACATTTCCTTTTGCCCTGTCCCATTGCATTTGTACAATCGTTACAAGTGAACATATTACACAGGAGCTATTTTTATATAATCATAGCAAATGAATAGTATTCATTCTGATCGATTTTTCTAGAACACTAGACTTCTAATAAGGTAAAGGTTTTTTCATATATATAATTACTACAAATGATTAATGATAGGGAATTTTTCTGTTATTGATCATTTATTATGTTAAAAGAAAAAATGTACTGTAACGAACTGTCGAATATTGCGAGTACATTTAATGCACTCATTAGGTCGCTGGTTCAATTAATACTACTAATTACTTAAAAATTCTTTATATACAAACTATTTACACATTATTTACATTTCGAATAACGAATACAGATCTAGCGAAACACACGATAGGTCCGCAAAAGATCGCCGAAAACAAAACAATAACAACGATATTCCAGTGTTGCCAAAACGGCAAACCTAAAGTACAGTAGAATGCGCCAAGGAGACGCACGGCATCCAAGGTTATGGTGAAGCCGTTACAAAGAAATACGCCATGGAGACGCGATATACAAGATTATGGTGAAGCCGTAACATACCGGCCCCCGTTGATATGTGCCAACATTCAACAATATTACTAAATGTAACAATAAACAATTGCAAATAATAGAAATTTCAATTCTACAATCAATAATACAGTATTTTCGATAAAATACAATGTACTTCTTCAATATTATTACTTAATGTATTACTTAATATAAATTCACCAAATGCAAATAGATAAGTTATAATACAAACAATAATTACACTTGAATAGTATGCAAGATAGTTATCAAATTAACACTCAATAAATGTAACAATCTAATAAATTTAACAAGTTAATAATAGTTCATCAAGAATAGATAGAGACGAAGACACGTAAGTTTACACTTATGTTATAAAGTTAAGCTACACAAATTATGAAGCTAAGAATTAAAATATTTTTAAATCTCAATGAAATTGCTATACATAATAAACAGTTCAATACAAATATACAATAATGGTAACTATAATATAATTATTTAAATCTTTCAAAATAACATAATTCATCAGTTCTCTAAAGGAAGTGGGCAAACTTTAGAGACACACCTCGTAACTATACCTGTTGATGTTTTTATATCTAAAACTCTAACTTTTTTGTCAGATCCATATATTACTTTAATGACACGACCTAATGCCCATTTGCCAGGAGGTAAATTGTCCTCCTTTAGGATGACCATACACCCTTCCTTTAGGTTGTCCTTTTCAATATACCACCTATTCCGTTGCTGTAAATTAACTAAATATTCAGTGTTCCATTTTTTCCACAAAATTTGGGTCATTTTTGTTAATTTTTGCCAATGTGATAATTTATTATCATCAATTTTAGTCAAATTCGGTTCAGGAATTGAAGTTATGGGTCGACCTACCAAAAAATGGGCAGGGGTCAAGACTTCAATTTCATTTGGATCTGATGACAAAGGTACTAAGGGACGAGAATTTAGAACCCCTTCGATTTCGGTGATTAATGTCCAAAATTCTTCGAGCGTGACTCGAGAATTGCCCAAAGTTCTTTTGAGATGATGTTTAAAGGATTTCACCCCAGCCTCCCATAATCCACCAAAATTTGGTGCACGAGGAGGGATGAATTTCCAATCGACAGCCTCGGAAGCCAAAAAATTTGACAAAGCTTCATCGGGTTTGCATACAAGAGCATGTAATTTCTTTAACTCTTTATTTGTACCTACAAAAGTAGTCCCATTATCCGACATTATGGTTGAGCTTTTACCTCTTCTAGCGAAAAATCGTTTCAGTGTGGCAATAAATGATTCAGATTTTAAATCTGTCACTATATCTAAATGGATTGCCTTTGTGGCAAGACAAACAAAAATCGCGACGTAAATTTTATTATATATTCCCTTTCTCTGATTTTTATACTTAATCATAAAGGGTCCACAAAAGTCAACAGAACATTTTTGAAATGGCGGGCTAGGATTTACTCGTTCAGCTGGCAAATTTCCCATAATTTGATTTGCCCCTATTGGTTTGTTTTTAAAACACGTTATACATTTGTGAACTATTTTACGAGCCAAGGATCGCCCATTTATTACCCAATATTTTTGCCGTACATGATGTAACAATGATTGTGGCCCTAAATGGAAAAATTTGGAATGAAAATATTCAAAAATCATTTCACTTATTTTATGATCATGTGGTAACACTATAGGGTGTTTTCTCTCATAGGTCAGACTGGAATTGTCTAAACGACCTCCAACTCTAATTAAATTATCGGAATCTATATAAGGATTTAGAAATTTTAATTTACTGTTACCTGAAATGCTCCTCTGGTTTTTCATATGCTTAAGCTCTTCAGAGAAGGCTGAATACTGTACCTGTTTAATCAGAAAAATTTCTCCAAATCTCAATTCACTTGCAGATAAGGCACCACTTTTTTTCTCCTTACCCTTTCGACAATTATTTAGAAATCTAAAAATATAACTAGTAATACGAATTAATTTCAAAAAATTATTAGTTAAAGAGAATAAACAATTATGAAAACAGTTTTCAGTTCTAAGTGAAAAGTTACTGTTATTTTCAGTTCGAAATTCTGAGTTATAGTCAATGTTGTTTTCCAGTTTTACTGGATAATCTTCTGCATATTTAATTCTGTCTCGAAGAAAATTTGGTCCACTAAACCAAAATTTGCAGTTGGTCAGTTCTTTAGCATCTAGACCTCGAGATAGGACGTCAGCAGGATTATTTTCCGATGATACGTGTTGCCACTGATAAGAGTCCGTGAGGTCTTGTATAGCAGCCACTCTATTACTCACAAATGTTTTCAATTGGTGGGGAGATTTTCTAATCCATGCCAGTGATATTGTGGAGTCACTCCAGAGAAGAACAGTTTCTATTGGAATGTCAAGTGAAGGTACAACTTTATGCATTAATTTTGCTAAGAGAAGACATGAGCACAGTTCAAGACGAGGGATTGTCACTGTTTTTATGGGGGATACTCTAGACTTGCTACAGAGTAAATGTGCATCAGGAGAACCTTCAGTTGGTATATACTGGATGTATATGGCGGCTCCATATGCCAAAGAGGAGGCATCTGCGAAGCCATGTACGACTATGCGCTCTTCACGAAAAATAAATCTAGGAATTTTCAAATTTTCTAATTCTGCAAGAGTGAAAACAAAATCACTCCATTCTTTTGCTATGGAATCTGGTAGTGGCTCATTCCAATCTATCTTAGCTAGCCACGTTTTCTGCATGAAGATCTTAGCCCTTGCTGCTACAGGGCCAATTAATCCGAGTGGGTCGAAGATTTTTGAAATCAAAGAGAGAACATCTCGTTTACTATACAATTCCTTGTTATAAATCTTTAATTTATACAGAAAACAGTCACTAAAAGGTTCCCAGAGAACACCCAAAGTTTTTACTGAACTACAATCTGTTTGATCATCGAAATTATATTCGGTGGCAGCCATAGTATTAGGTTCAAGTAATTCTCGGTGGTTTGCACACCATTTGTGCAATTTCATATTTCCACGCTTCAAAAGTTCAATCAATTGGGACTTTAAAATTTTCGCCCTTTCGAGAGTCGATTCCCCGGAAAGAAGGTCGTCTACATAAAAATCTTTTAAAACGACTGACGATGCTAGAGGTAAGTTTGGTTGTTCATCAAGAGCTAATTGTTTAAGAGCACGAGTTGCTAAATAAGGAGCATTAGATGTCCCATAAGTAACTGTATTAAGCTTATAAGTATTCACTGGCGCGTTCATACTGTCCTTCCACAAGATTCTAAGAAAGTCTCGTTGGGATGGATCAATTAATACCATTCTATACATTTTTTCTACATCCGCTGTGAATGCATATCGATGTTTTCGGAAACGTATCATAATTAAGAATAATTCTTGTTGAGGAATTTTTCCTTTTAAAAGAATGTCATTCAATGACAAACCAGATGTCGTGGGCGTTGAAGCGTTAAAAACGACTCGCAAGCGTGTTGTA
Organism: Maratus speculifer; assembly: GCA_964019185.1. Lineage (NCBI taxonomy): Eukaryota > Metazoa > Arthropoda > Arachnida > Araneae > Salticidae > Maratus > Maratus speculifer. The sequence continues at coordinate 292,325,272 of OZ025296.1, forward strand.
CTTTTTTCTGGCCTGTAGACCCCATGATGTGGTATATAATAAAGGTTCTTTACAGGTTTTGATTCTTCAACTAATTCCATATGATTTAACTTTTTGTATTCTTCCATAAATTCCGAATAGAGAGGTTGTAAGTTCGAATCCCTATCTAATCGGTGCCAAACTTGATCGAGCCTTTTTTCGGCTAGTTTTTTGGATTCTCCTAAAAGTGTAGCATCCTCCATAGGCATGCTAACAACATACTGACCATTAGAAGTTCGATAATGAGTCATTTCAAAATGATTTTCGCAAAATTTCTCTTCATTACTAAGTGGAGAACTAGAATCATTAATATTTTCGATTTCCCAAAATTTTCTTAAGGATTCGTCTATTTTTTCATTGGTTAATAAACCACAATATTGGGAATCATCTGAGGAATTATTCACGACACCGCTAGCAACATATCCGAACACTGTTTCATGAAATAACAAATTTTGAGATGAGCTGCGAATTTTACCAGATTTTAATAAATCGAAGAAACATTGCGCGCCGAGCAACAGGTCTATCGTCCCAGGGATATAAAATTCAGCATCTGCTAACTGGATATTTGTAGGAATATCAGCAATTTCTATACGAATAGGTGTAAGTGGGGTTATTTCTGTAATTTTTGGCACTACAAGAAATTCCAGTTCCCTTGTGAAATCTCTATTTTTATTTGAAATCACAGTTTTAATTTTATAATTTAATGTTGTGGTTGTGTTATTCAAACCCGATATTGGAGCAAAAACCTTTGATTTCTTTATACCCAATTTCTTTGCAAATTCAAGCGACACACAATTTATTTGGCTACAAGAATCTATGAGAGTTCTTGCCTGGATGAAATTTCCTTTATTTGCTTTTATGTCAATAACTGCAGTTGACAAGATAACAGTTTTATTTGAAGCGAATAAGCAATTAGAAAGATTTTGTGAGACTGAAGGCGTCGAACTTGATTCTGGGCGACGTACTGTCTGATCAACACCTGGTTTTTGGAAATGAGTTTCATTACTGGAACCTATTTCTTTATCTCTATGTAATAAAGTGTTGTGAGGGGATTTGCAATGTTTACATAAATGTTTCGAAACACAGTTAGCTGCTAAATGTGATTTGTTAAAGCATATGAGACAAAGTTTATTTTTTTTAACAATAGCAAATCTTTCACCCAAAATTCATATTTAAGAATTTATTACATTTATATAGGGGATGAAATGAGTCACAAATAATACACTGTTTTTCAGAACTTGTATTTACTAAAAGGGATTTTGATTTTATTTCACTAGAATTTTTTGGTCCAGCTAAATTGCTTCTATTTATGCTTTCGAGCGATTGGCTTCTTTTTTCTAAAAAGTCCATTAAATTGTCAAAACTAGGAACTTCAGAGGTGTTTATTGACAGTTCAAATTGTTTTCTCGTTTCCTTATCTAGTTTTTCTAAAATTATAGTTGTAAACAAAATGTCAGAAAGGTTATTTCTCTCAAATCCTAAATTATTTAGAGCCCTGATATTTTTGTTTATAACATCTAACAAACGCCTTAATTCTTTAGATGATTCATGTGTAATTTTTTCAAAATCTAGCACAGCCTTTAAATGTATATTGACAACTATTCGTTTATTTTCAAATCTATTTTCTAACGCTTTAAATAACGAATCAAATGTATCATCTGGAGTTTCTAATAATTTAGCCTCATTTCTTAGAGCGGAATGTAAATAATGTAATTTTTGAACATCAGTCAATTCTTCATTATTCGTAACAATATTATTAAACTCTATTTTAAACATATTCCAATCTTCATATTTTCCACTAAATAGCGGAAGAGGTATATCAGGAAGTTTTATTTTACAATTCCTTATCTTTAAATCTGAATTTTTAGTTTCTAATTTATTAGAATGTAATAATTGATTGAAACTTACCTCTAGCTGTTCTACTCGTTCTTCCATTTCGACGAATGAAGCATCAATTTCTGATAAATCATGATCTTCTGGTGCTGTTATATAATAATCACGACGAAGTACATCGATATTTGTAGACAGTTTTTGAAGATTCTTAATTTTTGTTTCAATTTGAATTCTAGACAGTTCATCAGTTTTTTCATTTACAGAATTTTCTAATCTTGTTAACTGGGCTTTTAAAGAGCCTCTAGTCCTATTCAAACTAATTAACGAAGCCATTTTAATTCAAATAGAACAAGGAGAACAAGTTCGAATTAAAAACGAAAGTCCTACCGGCGAGCGGACCAATAATGTAACGAACTGTCGAATATTGCGAGTACATTTAATGCACTCATTAGGTCGCTGGTTCAATTAATACTACTAATTACTTAAAAATTCTTTATATACAAACTATTTACACATTATTTACATTTCGAATAACGAATACAGATCTAGCGAAACACACGATAGGTCCGCAAAAGATCGCCGAAAACAAAACAATAACAACGATATTCCAGTGTTGCCAAAACGGCAAACCTAAAGTACAGTAGAATGCGCCAAGGAGACGCACGGCATCCAAGGTTATGGTGAAGCCGTTACAAAGAAATACGCCATGGAGACGCGATATACAAGATTATGGTGAAGCCGTAACATGTACATTACATATAGAGTATATTTTTGCAATTGAAAACAATAAAAGACGTTTTATTGATCGAAAAGTAATACCACATAAAAAATATATAAAATCCCAAAGAGTTTTATTACGAAAAAAGCAGAAAAATAGTATTTGATTGAAAAAAAAAACAAGCCAGGTGTTTTATACATTCTTCTCACGATATATCATTTTCTCTCATCCGGTCTCATTGCATTTGTAAAATCTTTACAAGTGAACATATTACATAGGAGCTATTTTTATATTGTTATAGCAAATGAATTGAATTTATTCTGTTCTATTTTTTTTCTTGCAATGATAGTCTTCTAATAAAAAGTAAAGAAAAAGTTTTGAAATAAGTAAGATTAAACAATGTTAAAATTTGTAATTTGATATGATTTCGTTACTGATTTCTTACACGAAAACAGTAAATAAATGCTTTGATTAATGAGAACACATGCACATATATGTATTATTTTAGGAATTGAATTACAGTAGTACTTATGTTCTTTTTTTTCTGAGATATCTATACAGTACAAGCTATTTCTATTAATTTTTCTTGGAATAAATAAAATATTAAAATGTTTAAAAAATGATGAATGATATGTAAATTTTCTGCTATTCATCATTTATTATAGCAAAAGAAAAATATACATTACATATACAGTACAATATTTTAGCAATTGAAAAACAGTAATTGACGTTTTATTGGTTTAAAAGTCATACCACATAGAAGAGAAATAAAATCCCAAAGAGATTTATTACGACAAAATCGGAAAAAATAAAATTTGATTGGAAAATACAAGACAGGTGTTTCAAACATTCTTCTCATGATATGCCAGTTTCATCCAGTCCCATTGCATTTGTACAATTTTTACATGTGAACATATTACACTGGAGCTATTTTTATATTATTATAGCAAATGGGTCGAATTTATTCTGTTCCATTTTTTTTACAAGGATAGTTTTCTAAAAAAAAGTAAAGAAAATTTTTTGGCACACATATAATTAAGAATGTTGAATGATATGTAAATTGTCTGATATTCATCATTTATTATGACAGATGAAAAATGTACATTACATATAGTGTACAATCTTTTAGAAATTAAAAACACTAAAGGACGTTTTATAGATCGAAAAGTAGTACCACATAGAAGAGAAATAAAATTCCAAAGAGATTTTTTACGACAAAAGGGAGAAAAAAGGATTTGATTGGAAAACACAAGCCAGGCGTTTCATTTATTCTTCTCACCATATGTCATTTTTTCTCGTCCAGTCCCATTGCATTTGTACAATCCTTACTAAAGAATATATTATATAGGAGCTATTTTTATATTATTTTACGAAATGGATAGAATTCATTCTGTGAGGTTAATTTTTACAATGATAGTCTTCTAATAAAAAGAAAAGAAAATGTTTTGGCATACATATAATTGAGAATGATGAATGATATGTAAATTTACAGCTATTAATCATATGTCAAAAAATGTATATTACATATAGAGTACAATCTTTTAGCAATTAAAAACAATAATAGATGTTTTATTGATCGAAAAGTAATACCACATAGAAGAGAAATAAAATCTAGCAGAGATTTATTACGACAAAGTGAAAGAAAAAGAATTTGATTGGAAAACACAAACCAGGTGTTTCATTTATTCTGCTCACGATATGTCTTTTTTATCCCATCCAGTCCCATTGCATTAATACAATCTTTACGAATGAACATACTACACAGGAGCTATTTTTATATTATTATAGCAAATAGACCGAATTTGTTGTGTTCGATTTTTTTTTAAATTATAGTCTTCTAATAAAAAGTAAAGAAAAGGTTTTGGCATACAAGTAATTAAAAATGATGAATGATGTGCAAATTTTCTTCTATTCATTATTTATTATTTTAAATGAAAAATGTATATTACATACAGAGTACAATATTTTAGCAATTAAAAACAGTAATCGACGTTTTATTGATCGAAAAGTAATACCATATAAAAGAAAAATAAAATCCCAAAGAGATCTATTATGACAAAAGTGAGAAAAAAAGGATTTCATTGGAAAACACAAGCCAGGCGTTTCATTTATTCTTCTTACGATATGCCATTTTTTCTCGTCCAGCAGGGTCGGACTGGGTTAGGGAAAAGAGCGCAGACCTTGGATTTTCAGAGGGCGCAAAACTAATTAACAAATTCATGTCAATTTTACTTGTTGGTATTGTATTTAATTTAACAAAATTTAACACATTCGCACAACACCAAATGTACAAATGGTTTAAAATTGTATCGCTGCTTCATTCCCTGCGCATGTTTAGAGTTCCATAAAATGCACTGAATATTGCAAAATTTTCGAAAGTGAATCATGTAATATCTAAATGGTCCAGCAAATGGAATACAGATTAACCTGTAGTACACTAATATCAAGGCTATCACTTTCTTATTTTATTCTTTTGTGTCAATAAAAGGGGAGGAGAGGGGGTATCTTCACCTTCCAACTATTTTGCATAATATATGTATAATAAAAGCATAAGTACGAATTGATTAATGAGTGGTAATAATATCGATTATTAAATTTATTTGTAAATCTTCTTTAGGGATTCTCTATTTTAATAAATGCACGAAAGTTGGTTTTTCTAATGGTAACACCCATTTTTGAAACCTTTTTAAACCCTTGCCAGCCAAAAAAAAGATATAGTTTAGATAATTTTTTTAAAGCTTAATACAATTATAAAACAGTGTTAGGAGTTTATCCATAAATTTTGGAAAATAAAATAAAAATATTGAAGAAAAATTGGCGAAGAAAATTCAATTAGTCACCAGTAAAGTTATACAGTAATTTTGAATCTATAATAAACATTCCGTTTATTAAAGAAAATCCTATAAAATGTTTCTAGTAATAGTTATGTGATTTTTTTCTGTATCTATTTTGGTAAAAGAAGATGGTCCTCCTTAAATGATGGAAAGGTAAAGTTTATTTTTATATCAAAAAATAATTATTCAATGAACTGTAAACTTACACATGGATGTTTTTTTAAGATTGTGGTTTGTTGTACTAAAAAATTAATGCATGTCATAATTCATAATTTTTAATAAGAATTTATTAATAGTTTTACGAATAAAAAAACAGTTTTTTAATAGAGAAAAAAAAAAATCTGAAATATGTTTGGGTCTATTCAAGTATGCAATGTAAAAATCTGATAACTTTTATGAAGACATAAATTAACGTTTTTTTAGTTGGGTTTAAATTTATTATCCTCAAATCCATTCTCTTTCAACTCCATCAAGATTTAAGATAATATGAATAAACAATACCATTTCCTGGCTGTTTGGATACAAGAAACTCAACTAAGGTGTCAAAAATGAATGTTACTGTTTGAAAATTCCAAGTTTGTGCAATTTTTTAAATATAAATGATTTCGAAAACATAATTTATACATAACATTAGTTAATAAACTTTGCCCTGTCTATTTGTTTCTAAAGATTTTTTATGATAATTTTTAGTGGAATTAGTTCGGGCTTTCATTCCATTTATCACCGTTGATGCATTGGAATTTGATAGAAAAACCAGGAAAGTTTTTTCTCTGGCTGCAAAATAAAGTTGCTGCGGTGCTGAAAAAAGCTTCAATCTTTATATGTATATGTATATATATATATATATATATATATATGTATATATATATATATATATATATATATATATATATTTAACGCAACAAGAATTAGTTATCAGTCAGTTAAAAATGAGATAAATTCAAACTTCTGTTGTAATTTGACAGCAATTACCTTTGCGAGTCAGATAGCTTGTAGAAAGAGGCATTTTGTATTCTTAATCAATGACATAATTTATCCATAAAATGCTAAATTTATCTTTCACTGTTACAAAATTAAAGGGTTAAAAAAGGGATCACAAAATTTGTTTTATTAGCCTAAAATCATTAAAATAATTTACTAAATTTACAATTCTCAGCATAGTCTTCCCATTATTTGTAAAATTTTTATAACTAGAGATCAAGGGAAATATTTAAATTTCCACAACTGAGTGGAATGCATAAAGGTTTTATGCCTGGAAATTCAGGATTTTGTGGCCAGCGTTTTTATTATTATTATTATCCTCAATGTCATCGTTTTATTTAATAATTGATTTTTCTATAATTAAACTAAGCTTTTTTTTTTTTTTTTTTTTTTTTTTTTTTTTGTAAAATAGATACTAGAATTTCTTTAAACTTGTTTAACCGCGGAAAGTCTGTCATTAAACAAAACGAAGGTTACTAAGCAAAAGTTAAGTTATAGATTTTGTGAAAAGAAAAAATGCTGGCAGTTAAATTTCACAGCTTGCAAGATTATAATCCAAACGTGTTATCAAGTCTGCATTCCTTGTAAACAAAGATTATGTTTTCCAATCAACAGCAAAATCTCCATAAAAAGTTTTTTGCATTCTGATATTTTTGCATTCTGATATATATTTTTTCTCAACATATTTTCATAAAACGCGGTTTTAATTATAGGTGCATTCATGTCCGGCTTTAAAAGGGGAGGGAGGAACAAGACATTAAAAGCTAAAAGACTGAAAATATGCAAAATATTTGAAAAATCTAAAAGATGCCATTCAAAGAAGCTAAAAATTCCAGCACAGGGCGCTCTGGCTGCTACTCTCCCTAGGTGCATGTGTTCTCTCTCGATTGTATGCGCAAAGATGCCTACTTTGCTTTCCGATCCTAAAATTGTTTCGATGTATATCTTTAATTTCTTTGTTATATGAAACAAACTTCTTGTGCTGCCTGTCTCTCGACTGAGGATTATTTCCTAAACGAATTCTCGAAAATTAGTGCACTAGTCAAAAATGCATAGTACAAAAAAAAAAAAAAAAAAAAAAAAAAAAAAAAAAACCCTTAAACGGCTTAACCTTTTTAGACCTGAGCATAAAATAATTCTACAAATATATATTTATTGATTTTGCATAATCGAAATGACACCATAGGTGACAAAAATAGTCATTTTTATGAAATCAGTACTTTAGGGGACTGATAATTTAGGTTTACAAATATAGAGTATTAATCCCCTTAAAACATCAGTTTAACTATCAGTAAAATAAATTTACACAGTAACAAAATTAAGGTCTTTAAATAAGTAAATGATCAGCAAATCCTCAAAATTTTTTATTGTAAAGCATTTAAGTTAAATATTCATGAATATTTTTTACTTTCTTGGCCAGAATGTCTTGAAGATATTTTCGAAACTCGGATGAAAATAATATTTATTTTATGAGGTAATATTAATCAGTGCTGACATTTATTGGCTTTGTGTTAAAGCATTCAGCTGCATAGAAGTAAAGTAAAAATGCAAAAAATTCAAACAGTTTAGTTTTTATGAGGAAAAGAATGAAAGTACACAATTGTGTACCTCAGGTCTGAAGAGGTTAAGCACTTAGGGGCGCTAAGTCTTCTTTGGACGAGGGCGCACCGGCCCTTGGGCCGATGGGCCGGCGGGCCAGTCCGAGCCTGTCGTCTAGTCCCATTGCATTTGTACAATCTTTACTAAAGAATATATTATATAGGAGCTATTTTTATATTATTTTACGAAATGGATAGAATTCATTCTGTGAGGTTAATTTTTACAATGATAGTCTTCTAATAAAAAGAAAAGAAAATGTTTTGGCATATATATAATTGAGAATGATGAATGATATGTAAATTTACTGCTATTTATCATATGTCAAAAAATGTATATTACATATAGAATACAATCTTTTAGCAATTGAAAACAATAATAGACGTTTTATTGATCGAAAAGTAATACCACATAGAAGAGAAATAAAATCTAGAAGAGATTTATTACGACAAAGTGAAAAAAAAAAAAAAGAATTTGATTGGAAAACACAAACCAGGTGTTTCATTTATTCTGCTCACGATATGTCTTTTTTATCCCGTCCAGTACCATTGCATTTATACAATCTTTACGAATGAACATACTACATAAGAGCTATTTTTATTTTATTATAGCAAATGGACCGAATTTGTTGTGTTCGATTTTTTTAAAATTATAGTCTTCTAATAAAAAGTAAATAAAAGGTTTTGGCATACAAATAATTAGAAATCATGAATGATATGCAAATTTTCTGCTATTCATTATTTATCATTTTAAATGAAAAATGTATATTACATATAGAATACAATATTTTAGCAATTAAAAACAGTAATCGACGTTTTATTGATCGAAAAGTAAAACCACATAAAAGAAAAATAAAATCCCAAAGAGATCTATTATGACAAAAGTGGCGAAAAAAGGATTTGATTGGAAAACACGAGTCAATTGCTTCAAACGTTCTCCTGACGCCTTGTCATTTTCTCTCGTCCAGTCCCAATTCATTTGTACAATCTTTACAAGTGAACAAACCTATTACATAGGAGCAATTTTTATATTATTACAGCAAATGAATGGAAATTATTAGACATTCTGGCGTTGATGTAACCTGTCTTGGGAAAAGAAAATCCGTAACGACATAAATGTATCTTTGAAAGATTATATTTTGTCTTTTAAACGAAAATTTTTAAATACAAAAATTTTAAAAAACGGAATACTTTTGTAAAAAAACCGGAAAAATTTCAGGAATTTACGGAAATTATTTTCTGTTAAAATACGGAAATAGTACTGGCGTCTTGATTGTCAGTACAATTTCCGTATTTAAACGGATTTTTTTTTTAACAGTGTATGATAACTTTCGAAGACTTATTTTTTATTTTCATTACTAGGGGGGCGCCGCCCCCCTGCTCGCTATGCTCGCCAACCCCCCGCGTAATCGCTTCCCGATTCCAAATTATTGGCTACCCCTGTTTGCTGCACTCGCCAATACCCCATGGTATGAATAAGCAGTTGCAGACCTTTCAACTGATGTGTCACACGACTGGTGTTGTAAAGAAATTAAAAATGTGACCCCTGGGGGGCAGAGTGGGAGGCGACACAAAAGACATCCATAATATGAATAAGCAGCTGCAGACCTCTCAAATGATATGTCACAAGACTGGTGTTGTAAAAAATTGAAAATGTGCCCCCCTGGGAGGGCAGAGTGGGGGTGACACACAAGACATCCATAAAATGAATAAACAGTTGCAGACCTTTCAAATGATGTGTCACACAACTGGTGTTGTAAAGAAATTAAAAATGTGACCCCCCCTGGGGAGAGCAGAGTGTGGGGGTGACACACAAGACATCCATAATATGAATAAGCAGTTGCAGACCTTTCAAATCTTGTGTAACACGACTGGTGTTGTAAAGAAATTAAAAATGTGTCCCCCCTGGGGAGCAGAGTGGGGGATAACACACAAGACATCCATTATATGAATAAGCAGTTGCAAACCTCTCAAATGATGTATCAAACGACTGGTGTTGTAAAGAAATTAAAAATTTGGCGAAATATTACAGTTATCGCCGAATTGGCGTCACTTTTGACAACTAATTTTGGTCGCCAAATTTGGCAATATATCGCCAAGTTGGCGACAAACTTGGCGATTGTTGGCGATGGTAACCTTTCCTCCCTTTATGGTAACCCATACGGCGATGCATAGACGGAGCCCTTTCCTGATTGGTCTATTCGGCTCATGGAAGGAGTGGACAACCCGGATTCGTTAGTTCCGGAAATCTTCCACATCAGCATCATTCCAGGAGTCATTCCTTTTAAGGCTAGTTTTTTTTTACTACAGAAGGATTTATTTATTTTTGTAATTTTGAATGAATTTTCTGTAGTTATGAAAACTAAATTACTCTATTATTATGGATACAAGTTGGAAATTGCTCGTCAGACATACCAAATGAGGTGCGTTCGTACTATAACGATGTTTTAAAAATATACAGTACATCGGATACAATACAGAACCAGAAATACTTTGTGTATCCGTACAAATACTAAATGCTTTTTATTACACAAGAATTGACTTGTAGTAGTTCTCAGGAATATACATCAATTCCATAAAATGTGAAACAGTTTAACATAATTAAAACACACTCCAAACAATATTTATCCTTATGCATTACGTAATAGAATACTTTTGTGTGGCCCTGTATATTAATAAAAAATACTCTTTGCACCAAAGATTGTACATAATGTATATTTTAGTATATATTTCATAGATGCATATGAATTGTATTACGTTCGAAAGAGTGTAACATCTTTAAAAGCACTTGAAACTGTTTTTTCCTATTGACCATAATGTAACGGAATACTTTTGTTTGTCCCTGTAATTGGACTACACTACTGGCCATTAAAATTGCTACACCTGGAAGAAATGCAGAAAACAAAATGATATTTATTGGACAAATATATTATGGCAGAAATAGCAAGTGATTAAATTTTCAAGAAATTTGGGTGCATACATCCTGAGAAATCAGTACCCAGAACAACCACCTCGGGCATTAATAAACGCACTTATACGCCTGGGCATTGAGTCAAACACAGATTGGATGGCATCTACAGGTACAGATGTCCATGCAGCTTCAACACGATGCCGCAGTTCATCAACCGTAGTGACTGGCGTATGGTTATGAGTCAGTCGCTCGGCGACCATTGACCAGACATTTTCTATTGCTGAATGATCTGGGAAACGTGCTGGCCAGGGCAACAGCCGAACATTTTTCGTATCAAGGAAGGTCCGTACAATTCCGGAAACATGCGGTCGGGCATTATCCTGCTGAAACGTAGGGTTTCGTAGGTCTCGAATAAAGGGTAGAGCCACGGGTCGTAAAATATCAGAAATGTAACGTGCACTGTTCAAAGTGCCGTCAATGCGAACAAGAGATGACCGAGACGTGTATCCAATGGCACCCCATAACATCACGCCTGGTGATGGGCCAGTATAACGATGACGAATGCACGCTGCCAATGTTCGTTCACCACAATGCCGCCAAACACGAATGCGACTATCCTGATGTTGTAAATAGAGCCTGGATTCATCGGAAAATATGAATCCTCGCCATTCATGCACCCAGGTTCGTCTTTGATCACACCATTGAAGACGCTCTTGTCTATCACGCAGCTTCAAGGGAAGTTGCAGCCATGGTCTCCGAGCTGAGAGTCCATGCTATTGCAAACGTTGTCGAATTGTTCTTGCAGACACTATTCGTCTTGCAAATGACCCCAATTCTTGACTCAGGGATCGTGACGTGGTTGCACTATCCATTACGGCCATACGGATAACATGCCTGTCTTCTCGGCTGCTAGTGATAGAGGGCCGTTGAGACCCCGTACGGCCTTCCGTATTACCATCCTGAATTCATCGATTCCATGTTATGCGAACAGTCATTGGATCTCGACCAACGCGAGCAGCAATACTGCGATATGATAAATCGCAATCCCGGTAGGCTACAATTCGACCTTTATCAAGGTCAGAAACATGCTGGTACGCATTTCTCCTTCTTACACGAGGCATCACAACATTTTTTTACCAGGCAACAATGCTCAAATGCAATTTCTGTGTGAGAAACCGGCTGAACAATTTCTTCATTTAAACACATTGTAGGTGTCGCTACAGACACCTGCTTTGTCAGAATGCGCTGAAAAGCTAATCATTTGCATATCACAGCATCTTCTTCCTATCGTTTAAATTTCAGTCTGTACCAAGTCGCCTTCATGGTGTAGCAATTTTAATGGCCAATAGTGTATGTATTCCATTTTCATAAAATTTGAAATGACTTGACTTAATTATGCAACAATTATATATTTTTAATTTCAAACGAATCCGTTGGGTAGTTTTTGCGTTGTTATATGCGGGCAGACGGACGGATTGAACGTTGACTATAGATGCGGCGTATTTATATAATTACGAACGTACTGTAATTTCGGGTGTATAAGCCGCGGATATAACAATTCTTTTTGGACCCAGAAATCTTATTTAGTGATTGAAGGCAAATATTTGCGGCGATCTAACTAGTTATATTTGTTTCGTAAAAAATTCTGGGTCGAAAAAGAATTGTTTGATCTGCGGCTTATACACCCGAAATTGCGGTACCTAAAATGGAGAAAAGGCGGTATGGTATACAATGTTATTTTGTTGATTTAATTTTCATATTGAAATTATGTAGAAAAATCATTTTAGATTAAATGAATATTGGGAAAACTTTCGATTAGATTATTCATTACAATAAAATGTATTGGCGTATTTTCCAGTTTCGAGAATACAAAAAATCGTCATAAATTAACATCTTGAAATTTCCGCATCATAGTTTTTCTCTATGTTTGTCTTAACTTCTTCAATTAAACATCTTATACAAATTTTAAGCTCCTTATCTCTTTACAGTTATTGCTCCCTATTCAGGATTGAATTAAAAAAAATTCCAACAAATTATTTCGGAAAGATGCGTGTAAAAACTTTTCATACGGATTTTACAACTGGATTAACTCAGCGGGCAAAAATAACATATCGCATTCTCGCTTCAAAAGTGTCAGAACTCAAAAATTGAGCTTTTCGATGCGTTCGCAAATATAGAAGTAGCAAAATCGTATCATCTATCGTTGTCGTGGAAGTTCATCCGCCCTTCTGTCTACATAAAACAGAACAAAAACTACCGAACCGAATCATATGAAATTTAAAATGTATGTTATAATTGTTGCATAATTTCGTCGAGTCATTTCAAATTTTATGAAAATCGGAAGCGTAGTTTAATTACAGGGTCAATCGAAAGTTATCCGTTATATTATGGCCAATGGTAAAAATATTTTCAAGTGCATTTTTGTAGTTTACACTCTTTCGAACATAACACAATTGACATGTATCTATGAAGTATATACTAAAATATACATCCTGTACAATCTGTGATGCAAAGAATATTTGTTATTAATTTACAGGGCCACGCAAAAGCAGTGTGTAATTCAGTGGGTGGCTTGGGGGGGGGCATTCCCCCCGGAGCGATGAAATGTCCCTCCCCCTCCGAAAATTTGGGATTTTGTATTTTCAATGGTCAAAAATTGCAATTTCCTCCACGGAACTCTATAATGTCCACCCCGGAGCCACAGAAGTCCCTCCAAGAGAAAAGTGTCTGAATTCAACACTGCGCAAAAGTATTCCATAACATAATGGTATAGGGAAAAACACTTTTTGGCACACGTTTTAATATTATTAAAATATTTCACATTTTATGAAATTAACATACGTTGCTGAAGTTTACTATCAGTGTGACCGTTTTTGGACTGTTGTAGGACTTACAACAAGCTAAATCAAGCTAACAACTCAGGCTAAAAGATAGTTGTCAGTCTATTGATATACTGACCATCAATAGATGGCAGGACCATCGATTTTATTTTTAGCTAGTTGTCAGTCCAAATCTAGCCTGCTTTCAGCTTGAAAAATATAAGTTATTTCTTGTATAATAGAAAGCAAATAGTATTTACAGATACACAAAAGATTTCGTATACTCTACTGTATCCGAAATACTGTATACTATTACACCAAGATCTGAATATTTTTAAAACTTCTTTATAGTACGAACACATCATTTACTATGATTGACGTGCAATTTCAAACTGGTTAGAGTTATGGCTGCCATTTTATTTGGTTTTTACGCCGCTACCAATCACCTAAAACATCAGACGTTGCACTGAAAATCCAGTCATCAGATAGAAATTGTGTTTGCAAGATGGCCACTGACCTTTCCACAACCTCAAACAATTTTTCGCATTTCCTGAAAAACGAAATTTTTTTTTAAGTTATTACACTTTTGAAGCAAGTATGCTATTATATTTAAGTATTTATTGTAATTCTAGAAATTCAAAATATTTTTATAGTTTTGTCAACATGACGCCATTTTGTTTCCACTAACTCCAAAATAACTCCTTGATTGGCAAATAATAAACAATAATATCTCTATAATATCGAACTCTTGCCGGAACAATTCAAAAATTTTGTTTTAATATAAGAAAAGGTAAATTTTCAACATTTTGTCGCCAAAGTTAAGAATATAAAATTTCATTAAACGTTTCGGTACTACTCTGTTATCCCGCCGACCGATTTCGCCAAATTATACATATCGACAAACTAATAGCCAAAATATACATATTGATGTAATTTTTATTTTAAATAATTAAATAACAAATAATTAGTAGAATATTAGTAAAAGTACAAGTAAAAAGTCGAAATAAAAATCGCTTAATGATGTTTTAAACACGTGTATCGTATTTAATGTCACTAGTAGAATATTAATAAAAATAGAAATAAGAAATCGAAATAAAAATAAAAATCATTTAATGACGTTTTAATCACGTGTATCATATTTAATGTCGTTGAATGTGACATTCACGATCATCCATTATTGGCATTTAATCTTACAGTTTGGCGATTGTTTTTTGTTTGATGGAATAACCAAGTAGTAGCAAATATTCTACTAATTATTTGGTTTTTCGTTATTTAAAATAAAAATTATGCCAGTATATATAATTTGGCTATTAGTTTGCATATTTGTATAATTTGGCGCAATTGGTCGACGGGATAACGAATTAGTACCAATAAAACATATATGATTTCAATATAAGTTAAAAATTAGAAACACAAAACAAACTTTAAATCTATACATATAATAAAACAGTAGGACCCGGTGTGTCTGTACATTGAAGATAATTGACAAAAATGGAGTCAGGGCGATAAAAGAAAACCAATGAAACAAAAAAAAATTTTTTTGAATTTTTTGTCTGTCTGTCTGTCTGTCTGTCTGTCTGTTTGTTCGAGGTTATCTTCGTAACTACTGAATGGATTTTTATGCGGTTTTCACTAATGAAGAATGCACACTCCCGGGCAGTGTATAGGCTTTGTTTCATCAAAATCGGACAACAGACAAAAAAGTAACAAAAAGAAACAAAAGAAACTATTAGGTGCGCTGCTCACGTTTTTTAGTACATATAAAATCCAATAGATGTCACTGTGCGATTTTAAAACGCACTATCGTTATGTTTTCGCCCGTCTACTTAAGTATGAGAAAGTTTCAAGCTGGCTGTCGTTCCATGTGGTTTAGTCGGTAGAACGTCAGTGCGCCATACTGATGGCCCGGGTTCGATTCCCAGCATGGAATTTTTTTTCACTATGTTGGCATTAACGCCTATAAGCAATTAAAAGAATTTGAAATATTGTATTCAAGGCGAATTTTCTCTCTGGGAAAATTTCCTTGCATTAATATGTCAGTGTAATTTTTTTTTCGATTTAATTTTTTTTTTCGAAACTTTGTTTTTCTTAAAAAATTACAGTAAATATTTGATATTTCCCAACGTTTTTTGAATGATCGACTTGCTTTTTTTTTTTTTTAATGTATGTCTGAACCTTATCTAACTACTTCTTCAAGATTTCTTTAGATAAACCGACCAGCGTAGCGGGCGAAGGCCGCTAGTTACCTAATAAGAGGACTTTTCATGTGAGCAGTCATGGTGTGCTTTGAAGATACCAGTAAGCATCCTATCACAGAATCCAAGCAGCATCGAGCGTGGTTAGTAGTTGGGAGGGTCGGCTTCTTCACATTGGCAAAAATAGTAAGTATCCGCGCGTTTTTTTTTTCCCTTATACGTTTCGCGAAAACTTCTTTTTCAAATACCAGTTACAGATATATTTCTTAATTGTTTTCTATGATTTTAAAAAGGAAATAATAATAATAATAATCAAAATTATTTAATAATTATAGAACAAGCAATTTATATAATTTAAAAAAAGCGGTACTACTTGGTTATCCCGTCGGCCGATTTCGACAATTTATACAAATCGCCAAACTAATAGCAAAATTATATATATTGGCGTAATTTTTATTTTAAATAACGATAAAACAAATAATTAGTAGAATATTAATAAAAAGTCGAAATAAAAATCACTTTATGACGTTTTAAAGGCGTGTATTGTATTTAATGTCATTGAATGTGATATTCAAGATCCTCCATTACTGGCATTTAACCTTTTAGTTTGGCGATAGTTTTTTGGTCGACGGCATAACCAAATATTACCGTTATTTTTTATTGTAAAGTTCACCTTACTTGATCAGAGCATTTTCGTGATTCAATTACAAAAAAAAAAAAATTCTGTTTAAAAAAACTGGTGATAAAAGATTAAAAATTAAATAAACGATTCTCGTCGCGAAGAAGAAGAGTATTTGAGATAAAAGCGAAGCGTATTTTTTAAAATTCTGTTTCATTGCTCGCTAATCGATGATAAATCGCAAAATAAACGGAAATTTTATGAAGGCGTTATAATATATTTTTTTACGGACGCTCTATTGAGGTTTCGCCAAAATTTCTTTTATAAACAAATATATCCATATGAGAAGAACATTCGGTAATTTTTTCAGATTTCTCTGAGTATGCCCGTGTAAGCCAATTCGGTACTACTTGGCTATCCCGTCGACCAATTTCGCCAAATTATACAAATCGCCAAACTAATAGCCAAATTATACAAATTGACATAATTTTTATTTTAAAAACCAAAAAATAATAATAATTAGTAGAATATTAATAAAAGTACCAATAAAAAGTCGAAATAAAAATCAATGACGTTTTCAACACGCCTATTGTACTTAATGCCATTGAAGGTGATATTCACGATCACCCATTTTTGGCATTTAATCTTACGAGGTGGAACCCGTCGAATTTCGACGAAAGAAAATGTTTAGGAAGGAACTGTTTCATTGATTTATAATAAGCCCACAAAATTAGCTACAGTAAAAATGCATCTTAGATTGGTCAAACTAACTCACAAACAAATATTATTTTAAGCTAAAAAGAGAAAAAAAAACTATTTCTATAAAACTTAGTTGACCAAATTATTAAAATTAAACTTAAATCGCATATGTAATCAGTAAAGTATAACAAAGATAAGTTATTATGACGAAAATATCAATTGAGGATCTTATGTTTGGTTTAAAGCAAATGAAAAAAAAAATATTCGAAATGGACATGATCATAGAATTCCCACGTGAAATCTAAACCCGTCATAATTTCATACTGTCAAAATTTACATGCGCACTTTTCATAGTATTTTAATTTGATCATTTTAAAATCATTTGCTTTTTTATATAAAAAGACGTTATTTGCATCTGCTAAAAGCATTCCATTTTTAAAGTTTGCATATGACGTCATTAGGACAGAATATTACACAAACGCAGCAAAAACAATATTCAAGGCACTCTGTAAAATCAAATCGAAAATGTGATGATTCACAAATCTTAACTTCTTTATTTGTAATTGCTGGACAGAACTGGGTTCCTGTAACGGAAATCTTTATTTCGACATGTCAGCATAGCCCAATCCCAGAATGAACTAAGTTAATCACTCCTAATCATTTTAATTCAAAGTATTCATAGTGCAAACTCATGCAATTTTTTATATCTAATACAAAAAATAACAGTGATCGTTCGTTTCAATCCTGGTTAATCCCTTCGATATAAGTGAGGCAACTGCCTTCATTACCAAATTGCGTTGTGAATATTTTTGTAGATGGAATTAACTTATGGATCGTAAATAAAACATAACTCTAAATTAGATCATAATAGAATTAAATAAAATAAGACTCATGGTCGAAAAGATACCAACAATTTTTTAACAACTAACATATAAATTTATTTACAATTATTTTACAAATTGTTGGGCGTCATAAGACACAATATTCTCAATATAGATAGCATAAAAAAACAAAATAAAACACTATTAATTCTATTTGTCTAATTATTGTTTTAATACTAAGATTGAATACCAATTGGAGCGTGCAGAAACCCCTACTAGGCATTTTGCCCTAAACATTTTGGGAAACAATATAAATTATAAGAAAAACCGTACCTTCATATTATTTTGTGCCCAGCACTCAGTTAAGGCTCTCATTCGAAAACATCACAGGTGGTCGCACATCAATACTGGCGAACATCACATTCAGATCCTCGGCTATCACACAGCACCAGTGGCGGACATCCTTTCCGGATCATAGGCTATCACTCATCATCGGTGGCGGACATCATTTTCAGTTCATGGGCTATCACTCATCATCGGTGGCGGACATCATTTTCAGTTCATGGGCTAATCACTCATCATCGGTGGCAGACGTCATTTTCAGATCAGTGGCGATGTAGGTAGGTCCTCCTTGGAATTAATAACGATTTTTTTTTAAACACATCTTCGCCTCCCGGAGAGAACTTTTCATCTCAACTCCTCAAGAAAACAGTCTATGTTCTTTTTTTCTTTTTTTTTATGGCGGGCGTGGCAAATCCATCTGCCCGAAAAAAATGACCATTCAGTCTCTAGCCCGTCCTATTCCTGATAAACGATTCGTTAGCTTCCTCTTCGAGCGTGGGGGGGTTGGCCCCTCTTGTCTGCAACGCACTCCCAGCCGGAAAAATGAACGGTAGCCTCAAACTAGAGAAACGTGTGGGGTCTCGCTTAATTGGCTTGTAAATCTACCAATAAACCATTCTTGACGTAAATGTCAAGCGATTGTTATGCTAGAGCCCAACTGGTGCCTACTAGATGCCGGCTGAGATAGGGGTCTGCCTTGCTCCTGACATGAATAGCGTTAAACATACACTAGTATTTACAACCACTATACAAAAATATCAAAGGATACAATATGTATAATATACCATTTATATATATATATCTATAAATCACGGAAGATTGCTGGATGCTTATGCTTCCAGCATCTCCCCCCCTAACTAAATGAAAAAAAAGAGATAAACAGACAAAAGAGTACTTTTTCTTTTCTTTTCTTTTTTTTGTTTTTTTTTGTTTTATAAGTGTTCGGCGATCCTGAAAGATCAATCACTGTTTCAAAGTCTGTTTGTGATTGAACACTTGCAACGCCATCAGTTGTCTACTTCTGTACATCACTATCGAAAATGAACATCGTAGAATGCCTAGATTTGTTTTGTTTTTTTTGTCCATGTCTGTAAAGAAAGTTCAGGTTACGTAACACAATGATTCGCAGTCTCTGATTGTATTGCTCCTGGCTTCTCTCCCCTGCTGGGAGGTTGTTGATGTGTGAGGATTCTTCTTCTGCGTTATGCATCAATACTTATATTGTTCCCATAATTTTGCCTAAAATCGCGAGTTTCCGAAATAATAAAGCAAAGATAATGCATATACATATATATATATGTATTTTATTTATTTATTTATTTTAAAGCTGTTGATATGTCCAAAACTAGTTACTGAAATAGTTTAAGAACACATTTCTGACTCATTTTTCCATTTACAAGTATGGCTGTTATCCTAAAGTACAAACAATGCATCACCATATTTATATGCTACACTATAATTTTTTTTATATATGATACACATTTTATACCATTCACATTATCTCCATATAAAATCAATACATAAAGTTATTTATATTTACAATTTTTTGTTGTGCCGGATGATTTTCACCCTTAGCACTATTCCAAAACTTATAGTAAGTGCTGTTGTTTCTGTTTCATTCCTTATACATATTGAAAAATTAACCTTACAAGACCAGTTTTACCCTTTTTCTTTATATAACATTTATACATATAATATAACCTGTCCATTGAAAAAAAATCCCAATTTCTAAAATTTTATGTCATTCTGATAACCGCGGAAACCATATACTTCGATAAAATTTTGTTAGTAGTCAAACTCTATAAGTAATCCATTGTGTAAGCCTTCTAAGCATTTTGTTATGTGCTGATATAAAGAAAGTTTTTTATTTATTTATTTATTTTATTTTATTTTATTTTATTTTTTATTATTTTATTTTTTATTTTATTTTTTATTTTTTTTAACTAATTTGAAACTGAAACAGGGAGGGGAAAAACAAAAAGCTACCACATTTATTGATTTATTTATTTATTTATCCTACCAATGCTACCTTATGTCTCCTTATTACTTATATAATCCTTATTATTATACCCCTTTTATTATATATCCGTTTTTTTTTTATCGCTATTATTAATGTATTTACTTCCAAACCCTTTTACCCAATTTCAAAATCTATCCTTCTCGGAGCAAATAAAAACAATGATAGTTCACGACCCCGCATGCCTTGGCCAAGTAAATCAAAATCTTCTGCCCGCAAAAGAATTTTGTTACATGCAAAGTCCCAAAACCCCCCAATGTTGGTTGCCCCGCGAAAGATAAAGTTATTGCAAAAGTTTTTTTTTTTTTTTTTTTTTTTTTTTTTTTTTGTATGGCCCCGAAAAGGGCCTTTTTTTTTTTTTTTTTTTTTAAACTAAGTTCCCCTTTTCGTCTTTAAATATAAAGAGGTATTATCTCCCTGTGTCGCTCAAACAAAACCCATTTGAAAGAAGTAATTATTAATATTATTGTTATAATTTTATTTCAAAATGTTCTATGAATCTGACTATCTAAGCTATCTTTACGTTCACTCAATAATTAATCTTAAGAGGAAATGCGTTCATCCACCTTATCTTATATAAATTTGCCTATCATCCGTAATACTTATTTATTTTATTTTATTTTATTTTTTTTATTTTTATGTATGACTCTGAAAGGAACCTTTTTTTTTTTTTTTTTTTTTTTTTTTTTTTTTTTTTTTTTTTAAGTCTTTGTGACAGTCTTGTACAAGCTAATCCTCCGTCACCTATATATCTAAGTAAGCGTGCCCTTACCTAATCCTCAATATTCTGTTCCGAGTCTGATTCATTTAACTCGCCCTTAGTTTTTCTGGCATTCCTCGTCGTAGCTTTGGGTGCAAAAAGAAATTGTATGTGTCGACGTATTGTTGGCCCATTTATTTTGTCTTTCAGACGGAGCACATAATTATTGTGTCGAACAACTTTTACTACCACAAAAGGCCCTTCAAAACGAGGGTGTAAAGCCCTAGGCTTGCCAATTACTTTTGCGTACACTTCTTGACCCACGTCTAACTTTTTAACTTCTCGAAGATCATTTTCTTTGATATATTCCGCCATAATTTTTTGTTGGTTAGCTATGGCTTGCCGGTGAACTGCCCTCATATGTTCTATCCTATTTTTAACGAACGCTTGAGTGCACGTTAAATCCGGAGCACTTAATACCGTAAATTGATTTTTAATTTCTCTACCAAAGAATAATTTTGAAGGAGAATAACCTAGTGCTCGATGGATCGTGGTATTATAATTAAGTTTAAAATATTCGAGTCTGGTGTCCCACTCAAGAGTGGAATTGGACATTGCCACCAAGGATGCCTTAATCGATTTATTAATAATTTCAGCCAGACCATTCCCACAAGGTTTGTAGACGCTTGTCGGGTGTAGATCTATATTTAGTGTCTTCAAATATTCTTTAAAAAGCGCACTGCGAAAATATTGTGCGTTGTCTGTAACTATTTCGGAACACAAGCCGTAGGCTCCGAAGTACCTATTTAGAACGTTCAAGATAGTTTGGGACTCCACATTTCGTAAAGGGACTGCTTCTAAAAATCTAGAGCCTGCGTCTATGATAGTAAGAATGAAGCAATTTTTCCTAAGGGTCATGGGTAATTTTCCTACTATATCCATTTGTAGACTTGCTCCGATTTGTAAATTTCTTTCCATTTTTTCAAGTGGTACTTTTATCGTCTGATGCTGCTTACTGCAATTACATCTTACGCAATTCGTGCAATAATTTTTTATATCTTGGTACATTCCGTACCAGAATAAACGAGTTTTGACAGTTTCGTATGTTTTTTTAAAACCAAAATGGGGTCCATGTGCCTCCGCCATAACCGTGAACTTAAGCTCGTCCGGTACGATTATTAATTCTGGATATTTCCCGTTTTGTTTTAATACCAGCGTTTTATTCTCGTTTAAATTATACTTTTTTGTTATTCTGTTGTTTTTCTTTGACTCAACCTTTTTTATAATTGTGATTAATTTTTCATCCTCATATTGCTTGGCTCTAATGTTCTCTTCACTCAAGTTAAGATTTACTTTGAATAAGTTATTCTGTAACTCGTTGCTACTAGTGATATTATTTACCAAGTTTCTAGACAAAAAATCCGAAGGATTAATTTTCCCTTCGATGTATTCGATATTGTAATCATAGTCGCTGAGATTTAAAATCCATCTAGCCACTATATCCGACTGCATTTCAATTTTCAGCGGATATGTGAGAGCTTTGTTATCCGTTAAAATAGTAAATTTCCGCCCTAACAGCATGTGTTTAAAATGCATAACTGCGTCATGAATAGCCAATAATTCGAACTTCATGCTTGGGTAAGCCGTTTCTGACTGCTTAAGTTTTCTACCGTAATCCATTATCCTCCTGCGCAAGGACACCTGATATTGCTTTCTTTGAACCATCAGTTATTAAAAAGAACTCCCTATCAAATTTTGGCGGTTTAAGAGTAGGGTTGCTCACGATTGCCTCTTGTATATTTAAAAATGCTTGTTCCGTCTCCTCAGTCCATTTAAATTTTACATTTTGTTTAGTCAATTCGACTAGAGGATTGACAATATCGGCATAATTTTGAATAAGAGTTCTGAAATAATTTGCCAAACCTAAAAGTGACTTTACCCCCTTTTTATTTTTAGGCCTAGTTAATCGTTGTACCTTCCCCACGTTTTTTTCTGATGGGGCATATCCATTTTTATTAACTTTGAATCCCAAAAATTCAATTTCCGGTTTACATATTTGCACCTTAGAGGGTTCAACTGTTAAATTGTGATCAATTAGAGTTTCCAAAACTTCCTTTAACAACTGTGCCATTCCCTCCGGGGTGTCTTCGGCCAAAACCACATCATCTATAAAATATCCTACTTTGTCCTTAGGAAAGTGTCCCAGGACCCTATCCATAAGTTCAGCGAATTTTGTACTACTTAATTTAAGCCCAAAATTTAGGCGGCACGGGGCGTACTTCCCACACTCCGTCACAAATGCTAATTTGTGACGATCCTCCGGGCGTAACATAATTTGGAAAAAAGCCGAATGCAAATCTAATGTTGTATAAAAAATTTTTCCACTAATTGCCTGTAAAACATCTTTTACGTCCGGTACCGGATATGGAAACCCCTCTAAAATCTCGTTCAACGTCCTGTAATCCACCGCCATTCTATAGCGAACCAAGTTTTTTTCCGTACCCTTTTTTTTTACAAATAATACCGGAAATGCATAATCTGAATCTGATTTTTCGATTATTTTCGCTTCTAACAGTTTTCGTAGTTCCTCCTGCGCATACTGCTTAACTGCCTGGGGCGTCTTATATGGTTTATGCTGAATGGGAAAATTGTGGTTTAATTGTATTTTGGGCACTACCAATGAAGATTGTCCCAAAGATTTGTAAGACTTCGAAAAAGCATGTGCATGACTCATCAATAAGTCTTCTATCTTTTGCTTAAAATCCCCCGTTAAATGATCTAAATTAAAATCCGATCTATCAAGCTCCGCTTCTCTCAAAGCCCTAACTTCTTGCAAATCCAGGTTATTAATTTGATAGATTTCTCC
Source organism: Maratus speculifer (assembly GCA_964019185.1). Taxonomy (NCBI): domain Eukaryota; kingdom Metazoa; phylum Arthropoda; class Arachnida; order Araneae; family Salticidae; genus Maratus; species Maratus speculifer. The sequence goes on from OZ025296.1 coordinate 292,349,240, forward strand.
ATCTTCAATCTCATTAGGCTTTAAATTATTCTTGCTAACAAAATCCGAACTGATAAGTGCGATCCTAGTATCCGTTCTAATTATAATCTTATCTTCTGTATTGTTTGTTACAATCAAATTAATTTTATTAGTGACTGGTACCTCATGAATTGAACATTCCGTAATTAAATTTTTAAATTCCTCTGTTGGTTCAATTAAAATCAGCTGATTAGGCTGTACTGCCTCAGGACATCTCAACGATATTATTTTCGTTTGTCCTGGGTGTAAATGCGTTTCTTTCTCTATACACGCAAATATTTCATTTCCTTTAAAACGACATTTAATTTTATTTGTGCGCACTGCCTTGGTGATATTTTTCATTTCCGACCCTCTTTTATTTACACTATTTACACTATTTCCTTATTCATAACCTGCGGTTCCAGGGCAATTTCCGTATTTTTTAATTTTAGTGTTTTCTTATCAAAATTTAAAATCATTCTATTTTTTTTCAAGAAATCAAAACCTAGCAACATTTTATAGTCCCCTTGAAAATTATGAGATGTAACATAAAATGTTCCTGTCACAAACTCGTTGTTAATTTTAAATGTAATTTTTATACATTGCCGAAAAGGTATGACTGAGTTATCGAATGTGTGGATTGTTACCCTATTCGCTAAGTATTTAATTTTTGCCTCCGTTTGTTTTAGCGCCTCTAAAACCTCCGGTGATAAAAGCGAAACTGCGGCCCCACTATCCAGCAACGTGTCAATTTTTAACCCAAAAATCTGTAATGTAATGATGGGAAGTTTATCCTTTTCCGCTGAATTCACACTAGCAATCACGAACTTATTCCCCCTTATCGGGAATCTACCGGGGTCTTTCTTATGACTATTATTTACAACTGCAGATTCCCTTAAAAGTTTCCCGAATTCGACTTTCTTTTCCCTTTGTGTCTGTCCGAAAAATCTCTCTTATTTTCTTTTTCCTGAATTGAATTTCTATTTCTTTCATGCTGCGGTTCATCCCTGGAATAGTCATTTCGCCCTCTCCTATGTTCATCCGATTGTTTACGATTTCCATAATATGCATCGTAGCGTGCAACCCCTGATCTGTCATCTCTGATATTATAACTTCTATCCGAGGAATCCCTATTCCATGGAGAACTATGATTGAAATTTTCATAAAAATTTTCAAATCTATTACAATCCTGATAATTTCTATCCCTGTGAAATCTGTCATAATTAAAATCACTATACATTTGTGCACTGGGAAAACAATTTTGTGATACTGGCGCTGCGAATCCATAGCCTTCCATCGCCCTGTAATTATTCGCACCAAAACTCTTATTTGCAAAATTTCTCTGTCCCTGGTTCCGAAATTTAGTATTTGAATTTTTCAAATTGTACCAACATTCGGAAATGTCATGCCGATTCGTATTACAGATTTCACACCGTTTTTCTTTCAAATTATCTTCCCTAACTTGTGTTTTCGTTTGTAATTTCAACTCGTTGACCTGAGCGGTTAATTCTGCTATGGCCGTAGCCTGCTGTTTATTTAATTGTAATAAATTCGTACAAAAATCCTCATTTTCTTTGCTTGTATTGGCTGTTACCGCATTAATCTGATCTAAAACTGTCGATTTATACGCGGATTCGATCGTCTGAGCTTTTTCGCACAATTTCCCAAAATCTTTAATGTCTAATTTTCGCAATTCCAACGCAATATTTGGCGATATTGCCTCCAAAAATTTATTGGCTTTTATTAAATCGAATAGTTTATTAGCTCCCACCTCCGTTGCCTGGCCAGAAGCACCTAAATACATTGATGCGGCCTTGTTAAAAACTTCTATAAAATCTTTCATGTTTTGATTTGGGAGTTGCTTAATTGAGTTAAAATTTATCTGTGCTTCGATAAAAGAATCTTTTTTCTGAAACAATTCCACGATTTTTCTTTTAAACTCTGTATAATTCTTTTCCTCATTTAGCGTCTGGTCAGATACTAATTTCTCACGGGCCGTACCCACAAATTTAGCTTTTAATATCTGTAATTTAAAATCCTCTTCTACGTTGACCCGATCCAATAATTCATCGAATTCTTTCAAATAAAATAACACATTGCTAATCTTTTTTACGTCAAAGGGAACAATCAATGATAACATTTGCGACAAATTCGGTTTTAACGAGTCGTCCATTTTAATCTCTAACGTTTTAGATTTCAATTTTGATTTATTTCTTGTTACTACCCCTGGGTTAGATTGATTTTGTAAACTTTTCCTTCCTCTTCTCCTCGGCATATATTGTCCTAATTGACATTCATTACCCTTATATTATATATTTTTACACAAATAACTTTGCAATACAACTTAACTCCTGAATAAAATTTACTATAACACACAATAAAATATATAAATATATATATACACTGTCCCTCAAAATCCAAATACAATCAAATTCAAAATAAATGTATAAAATACACATAGAAAATCAGTACCAAATTATTAATTTTCTAAACTGCCCCTTCTTCTTCTTATTATTATTTTATTTCATTTGTAATACTACTCCCGCTTTTTTCCTTTGCGGCATAAAATTGGTCTTATACATTCACATAAAACACTTCTTTTTTTGTTCAATAACATAGAAAATGCCATGTACCCCCAAAATATAATCATTACAATAAAATACCATAAATAAATTCAATGTGATGCAAAATCTATTTTAAAATTCTTTCAAATTTTTCAAATATATCATATAATTTGAAACCTTATTTCATAATATTACTCCTAAAACCTTTCCACACACAATTATAAGATTGTTTGTTTTCAATTTAAATCACAATATCATCAGTAAAATCATACTTAAACATATATTTATTTTTAGTATAACACATCAAAAAATAGCCATTTTGGACGAATGAGTCAGAAACGTTGTAGCACACTCCATTGGCACCCAGTTTTACTTTTAAAATTTAATTTAACATTAAAACCATGAATAGCGCGTAGAATTTTGAGTAAAACTAACACTATGAATTACTATTAACTTTTTATAACAAAAACAATATTATTAACCTCCGGAACTCATCCGAAAAGGTCACGGTACCAGATAGGGTTCAGGGGCCTATGCTGGATAGAACTGGGTTCCTGTAACGGAAATCTTTATTTCGACATGTCAGCATAGCCCAATCCCAGAATGAACTAAGTTAATCACTCCTAATCATTTTAATTCAAAGTATTCATAGTGCAAACTCATGCAATTTTTTATATCTAATACAAAAAATAACAGTGATCGTTCGTTTCAATCCTGGTTAATCCCTTCGATATAAGTGAGGCAACTGCCTTCATTACCAAATTGCGTTGTGAATATTTTTGTAGATGGAATTAACTTATGGATCGTAAATAAAACATAACTCTAAATTAGATCATAATAGAATTAAATAAAATAAGACTCATGGTCGAAAAGATACCAACAATTTTTTAACAACTAACATATAAATTTATTTACAATTATTTTACAAATTGTTGGGCGTCATAAGACACAATATTCTCAATATAGATAGCATAAAAAAACAAAATAAAACACTATTAATTCTATTTGTCTAATTATTGTTTTAATACTAAGATTGAATACCAATTGGAGCGTGCAGAAACCCCTACTAGGCATTTTGCCCTAAACATTTTGGGAAACAATATAAATTATAAGAAAAACCGTACCTTCATATTATTTTGTGCCCAGCACTCAGTTAAGGCTCTCATTCGAAAACATCACAGGTGGTCGCACATCAATACTGGCGAACATCACATTCAGATCCTCGGCTATCACACAGCACCAGTGGCGGACATCCTTTCCGGATCATAGGCTATCACTCATCATCGGTGGCGGACATCATTTTCAGTTCATGGGCTATCACTCATCATCGGTGGCGGACATCATTTTCAGTTCATGGGCTAATCACTCATCATCGGTGGCAGACGTCATTTTCAGATCAGTGGCGATGTAGGTAGGTCCTCCTTGGAATTAATAACGATTTTTTTTTAAACACATCTTCGCCTCCCGGAGAGAACTTTTCATCTCAACTCCTCAAGAAAACAGTCTATGTTCTTTTTTTCTTTTTTTTTATGGCGGGCGTGGCTAATCCATCTGCCCGAAAAAAATGACCATTCAGTCTCTAGCCCGTCCTATTCCTGATAAACGATTCGTTAGCTTCCTCTTCGAGCGTGGGGGGGTTGGCCCCTCTTGTCTGCAACGCACTCCCAGCCGGAAAAATGAACGGTAGCCTCAAACTAGAGAAACGTGTGGGGTCTCGCTTAATTGGCTTGTAAATCTACCAATAAACCATTCTTGACGTAAATGTCAAGCGATTGTTATGCTAGAGCCCAACTGGTGCCTACTAGATGCCGGCTGAGATAGGGGTCTGCCTTGCTCCTGACATGAATAGCGTTAAACATACACTAGTATTTACAACCACTATACAAAAATATCAAAGGATACAATATGTATAATATACCATTTATATATATATATATATAAATCACGGAAGATTGCTGGATGCTTATGCTTCCAGCAGTAATAGCTCCATGTTTTATCAGAAATCATTCATTTGCATATTTTTTCAAATTTGGAAAATATTGCATACATGCGGATAAATAAAATTGCACTTATTTAGCCTTCTGATACAAACTGAGTAAATGCGGTGAAGTCACTCGAATATTATTTAAAATACAGTTTTGTGAAAAGAAATTGTTGTATTCTTTGTAAATAAGGTTTTCAGTAAACTAAAAAACCATTTAATTTATGAATAAAAATACAATAAAACAAATTTCATCGGAATTTATGTCAGACGATATCTTTTGACATGATTTGTTATTTCAGTTTTTATCAATTTTAAAAGAAAATGGCGAATTTATGTTGCCACAATTACAAAATTCATACTTAAAACTATAAAAAATTAATAACTCATAAACAAATTGAGATACAGCTTTCAAACAAATTGCATTTAAAAGTAAATTTTTTTTCTCAATACGACAGTATAAAAATTGAAAATGTCCGATATTTAGAAGTATAAAATTTGTAGCACTGAAAATTGCAAAACTGAATTGCATGCGAAAGTGTTGCCATTCACAAAATGACGTATGCGTTACGCACAGATGCGTTTGGCCTTTATAATACAGATTGGATTGTCATTCACGATCCTCCAATATTGGCATTTAATCTTATAATTTGGCGATAGTATTTTGGTCGACGGGATAACAGAGTAGTACCAAAGTTTCTGATCAGAATCTGGTTTAAATTTGGTGGATAAAATATACCTCACCGTCCCTCAAGGGATTAAGAAGCTTAATCTTTAACCCTTTACGCCGCACAGCAAATTCATTGCTTAAGTGTTGAAATTAACGGCTGACACCGGAATTTGTAAACAATTTTATTTGTAAATAAGTAAAAGCTTTATTTCACGCATTCAGTAAACCGAAAAATTTCTAACCATAATTCCGTGCCAATGTGGCGTTTGGGAATAAAACTTATGTGGTTTCATAGATATACCACGACACCTCAAGGGCTTAAAAGACAAATAACATTAATGAAAGCGGGTATCCTTATATAAATATTATTAGCATACATTTTAAGTATAATTCCTTATTTGAAATTTAGTATTTAATAAATGAATTTTACAAATCTTTACTAAATAAACAAACAAACAAACGAACAGAAAAAAATGTATTCTTCTTAAGCAATTGAAAAGCAACACATCGGATTGCCTCGCACCTGGTTTAGATATATGCATATATGTGTGTATTAACTTCGTCCACAAATAATGTATCAATCGCTCATGTTAACGCCATTTTACTGCCACTTAAAAGTGTCTGTGCATTTTCAGTTACCATGGTGATAATGATCTGGTCGCTATGGATACGAGGTATTCCTTTTCATCACGTGTTCCAGATGTCCATGAGATTAATCACGGTTGAAAAAGATCTAAATGGTTTGCATATAAAAGGCTATTCATTTTGCCTTTCAATTATTAATTCAAATACAAATGCCTTGTTTTCAAATTGACATAAAAAATTGTTTATTAAAGTAATTTATTAGTAAAATATTTAAGGGGCATACACTAATGATGCCACGCTTAGAAGGGGGAGAGGGGTTTGTGAAATTATCACATTTTGTGATAAGGGGGTGGGAAGGGGTAAAGCAGAAATGGGACATCACACATTTTGATAAAAAACAAAGCCATTTAAACTCAGCAAATTAAATTTTGAAGTTATTTTGAAATTAAAGTATTTTGTGTTAATAAAGAAAAGATAAGGTTTAAAGCCAAATATATTAAATTCCAAAATGCCACTGTTTTCAATTGCTCTTTCATTTTAATGTTTTATTACTATTGTATTTTAGCTATGTTTTTTTGTCGTAAACCTTAATCTTATTTCATACAAATTGCACACAAATCATTTTATTGTTATGCTCACAAAAGTCATTAAAACACGTAGTTAAAGTTTTAAAATGGCGCTCTTTTCCTGAACTACAAGTATATGTTTATGTACTATAACATATTACATAAACATAGGTATGACGTGTGACAAGAGTAGGGGATGGGGTATGATGAAGTATGACACTTTGCGACAAAAGGGAAGAAGGGGATCAAAATATGGAAAAAAAAATGTGATATCATTTATGGACAGCCCCTAACACTTATCCATCATGGATATGTATAATATAAAATATGAAAATAAAAAAAATGTGTAAACTATTTATAAAATGCATTGCAAGGTTGAATTTAGGCACTTTTCGTCGTGAGGGATTTCTGTTGCTCTGGGGGGGGGGGGGGGGATGATTAAAGAGTTCCGAAGGGGAAATTGCCCTTTTTGACTATTGAAAACACAAAATCTCAATTTTTTTTCCGGAAAGGGGGTTCTCTCTGACATCAACACCGTGCATTGCAATTCCAGAATAAAATTTAAACATATTTTTAAATATTTTTAAAAAAATTATTCATATAAATAATTATACAAATTTGTACACTTATAAATTACCGAACATTCGATTTCTAAACAAATATTCTCTCTCTTAATTTATTCGGTAGATTAAGTATTTAAAATTGTGGCTTGATGACGTCATAAAATTTAAATTCCCTATTACTGAGCTGCGTAAAAGAAACATCCTTATTACTCCAGAAATGGTAATAATATTAATTAAACATTTACTGCGTCAGATTCATCGTCTCATTTTGAATTAAAATATATCTTTTATTTGACATCTGATTGAAATACAGTGAAATGAAAAATCGAAGAGTGTGAAAAACATGATTACAAATATCTTAGCATCTAATAGTCCAATCGACTCCATTTTTATGCAGAATTTAGGTTTTTTTTTTTAAATTGTCTTTTATATTCAATCCTTAAAAGAAAGAGTTTCGAAAAGTTTTATATACCTTTTATCAGAATGAATATTTCGAGACTCCGGAAAAAAAATAGTTCCGGATAATCGAGGTTGCTGAAATTGAATAAGTTTTTTTTTCATTATTACATAGAAAGTGCATACCAAATTTCAAGTCTCTATCTGAATTTGTTCGAGAAGCAGAGTTTACAGACACATGTACAGACACACAAGCAGATAGGCAGACGCATTTTTTTCTTCTAAAAATATATTTCTCAGAATTTCCAATGTCTGAAACATGTAACTTCTATTCTTTTTTTCGACTTTTAAAACGATTACAAGATTTACTCTATATTATGTACAATAGGTAAGTAAAAACTATTTGAAAACTATTGTAAGCGAAAAAAACCATAAATGAGACTTTTTAATATTGTCATCTTGAAAGGACTCAAATTCCCTTTACACAAATGGAGACACATTATAGTGATTTTCAAAATCGCAGGGTACCATACAACTATGTCTACATTTTAACAAGAATGAAAAAAAAAAAAAAAAAAAAAAAAAAAAAACATCTGTACAGCATAGATTGTGAAACACACTCCACCACACTCAGAATTCCTATAACAATTTAAGGCAAAACATGATGTCTAATAAAAATAATTAAAAAACGCATATCGCATTTGAAAACCCAATAATATATACAAATACTTTCAATAGTCGAAAAATTAGAAGATTTTTTAAAAATGTATTTTAGATTTATATGTATACCAGTACATAGCAATTTATAGCTAAAAGTTAGATCAATAAAACGCATTCCACTGTGGAAATTCACACTCAGCAATTTCCATCAATAAACGGATATGTACTTGAGATTTTTTGTAATGCCCTGTATCAGAGTGATAGAATTATACACAGCAAGTAATAGGACAAAAATAGTTAAATTTTAAAACGTGTAAGACAACTGAAAATGTATTTCAATAATTATTTCACAGGCAGTATACTATACTATGGCAGCAGCAAAAAAATTAAAAATAAATAAATAAATAAAAAAATAACAATAATAATAATAATAAATAAAATAAAATAACATAAATAAATAAAAATAAATAAATAATACGAATTAAATATTTCCAACTGAGCGAAAAATTGCGCAGACCGGGGATCGAACTCAGATACTTGGCACCCAAGGACAATGCTTTACCGTTTAAGCTAACTGGGCACGACAACTGGTGAGAACATTTCGCTGGGATAACCTTACTGGTAATAATATCTGGTCTGACATTTAGACAGCTCAACTCAATAGACCGCAGGTTAAGAAACTCCATAGAACGATGGTTAAGTAGATAATTTGCTGCTTTAACACAATTAAACTGATTGGTAAAGTTATCATACAATTAAATATTTCCAACTGAGCAAAAAATTGCCTAAGCAGGGGATCGTACCCAGATACTTGGCATACAAGGCCAATGCCTAACCATTTAAGCTAACTGGGCACGACAACTGGTGAGCACTTATCGCTCAGATAACCTTATTGGCCATAATATCTGGTCTGTCATTTAGACACCTCAACAGAATAGATCGCAGGTAAAGCAGGCATAAAACGATGGGAATGCAGATAAATTACATTTTTAATACAATCAAACGGGTTGGTAAAGTTATCATACGAATTAAATATTTCCAACTGAGCGAAAAATTGCCCAGGACGGGGATTGGTAAAGCATTGACCTTTTATGCCAAGTAGGTGGGTTTGATCTCCTGCCTGGGCAATATTTCCCTCAGTTGGAAATGTTTAATTTGTATAATAACTTTACCAATCAGTTTGATTGCGTTAAGATAGCAATTATCTGCGTACCCATCGTAGAGATCTGCACGGTCCGAGCCTCGGCCCGAAGCCTGAACCCATCCCAGCCTGGCCCGCAGGCCAGGTTCCATTAACGGTATTCGTGCCGGGCCTAGTCACTAAGCTTTCCGGGCCGAGCCTTAATTTTTTCCTGGAGTATCGGGCCGGGCCTAATGTATTTTTTCCTTACGAAGTAGATACTCATTTCATTCTTCCTAGTCTTCATGGACCAAAATAATCAGTTCCTGTTGAATCATCCGTATGAAAGTCTTTTTCTCGATGTGACCAAGTCTGTTCATATATCAGTAAAATTTGGCTTGATCCAAACATTTTTGCAAAACGGGCATTTACTTTTAAGTCGTGCTTATTCTACAATTAAACATTAAAATTTATTCTTTTTAAAGAATCGTAGATTACTAAGCGTTTTAAAATAGAGTCAAACACATGGAAAAAACATGATTACGACGGAACAACAATACGCCAGAAAAAAATATATTAAACATTTACATCTGCTAAAAAGGGAACGTATTTTCTTTTCTTTTCTTTTTTCTTTTTTTTTCTTTTTTTTTCTTTTTTTTTTTTCTAAAGCGATTCCATCTTAGAAGATTTTACTTTTACTATTTACCATTTTTTAGATTTTTATGTCTCCATTACATGGAATGTGGATTAATAATACTAATGATTACTGAAACATTTACATACAACAAACAAAGGTTCATTAAAAACGTAAATATCGCAGCCTACGACACTTCTGCATAAACAGAGATTACAAACATGAAAAAAAATATTAAGATAAGTTTTTTTGGCCTGAACTCTTCCGTAATACAAAAGATCAATGTTCTGTAGAAATTCACTCTGGCGGGGCCGGGTTCGGGTCGAATTTTTTACTTTTTTCCGGCCGGGCCAGGCTCGAGCCAATATTTTAACTTTCGGATCGGGCCGGGCCAATATTTTTTTCATTCGGGCCGGGCCTGAAAATTTCGGCCCGTGCAGACCCATTGTTCTGTGGAGTTCCTTTACCTTCTGTCTATTCTGTTGAGCTGTCTAAGTGATAGCCAGATATTATGGTCAGTAAGGTTATCCGAGCGAAAAGTGCTCACCGGTTGTCGTGCCCAGTTAGCGTAAGCGGTAAAGCATTGGCTTTGTATGCCAAGTATCTGGGTTCGATTCCCGGCCTAGGAAATTTTTCGCTCAATTGGAAATATTTAATTCGTATGATAACTTTACCAATCAGTTTGATTGCGTTATAACAGCAAATTATCTGCGTACCCATCGTTTTATGGAGTTGCTGTACCTGCGGTCTATTCTGTTGAGCTATTTTAATGACAGACCAGATGTTATGGCCAATAAGGCTATTTGAGCGAAAAGTGCTCGCCGATTGTCGTGCCAATTTAGCTTAACATGTAAAGCATTGGCCTTGTATGACAAGTATCTGGGTTCGATCCCCGGCCTGTGCAATTTTTTGCTCAGTTGGAAATATTTAATTCGTATGATAACTTTACCAATCAGTTTGATTGTGTTAAAATAAATGAATAAAAAATATAATAGAAATAAAAAATCTTGACATTTAAGCCACATCTGAATGTTTTATTTTATTTTTTCCAGTTTTAAATAGACGAGGCGGATAAGAGTTTCTATCACGCGTTCGTTACATGATTTGGTGGCCCTTGCAGCTTGACATGATTTAGTGTTCTCTCTTCATATTTTTAGTTCTGGTTGTCGTTTGAAAAGAGGGATAATTTTATATTCATTTTCTACAAAAAGAAACTCTTTTGGTGCACATAATCTACTTAAAAAACTTACAAGTATTGAACAACTTCGTTTTTTGACTTTATTTGAACAAAATGTTCCTGTAAGTCGTAAAGACTTAAATTTACAAGCATCGAGGCAAACTATCTATGTCCTAAACAAGTGATTGCAGATCGCACAAAAGGTTTCGTTTCATATTTCTTTCAAAACAATTTATTCTTTAATTAACAAATCGAAATAGTAAGTTTATAATTATCAAATTCTCACATATACAGTGACACCATTAAATATAATTTTAAATTAGTTATAAAAAGAAGTTATTTATTTTAATCAAATTTAAAATGTGTAAATCATATTATCTATCTATATTATAAAGGCCAAAGTATCTGTGCTTAACACTTACGTCAATTTGCGAATAGCAGCATTTTGAAATTTGAAATGAACTTTCAGTTTAGAAATTTACACTACTGCAAATTTTTAAATTTTTAAATATCGCACATTTTTAATTTTTACACCATTGTATAGGGAATAAAATGTACTTTTAAATGCAATTTGTTTAAAAGCTGTATCTCAATTGATTTTTAAGATATTATTTTTTTGTAGTTTTTAATACCAATTTTTACAATTGTGGCAACAGAAGAACTCGATTTCTTTTAAAAGTAAAGGGAAAAAGTAAAAAAAATGAACTGATGATATTTAAAAATATTTTAATTAAAATAATTATCTTTTTCAAAATTTTATGATTTGTGATCTATCAAGAGGTATTCCACTATAAGTACGCAAATTTTGAACTCTCTGGCTTATATAGTTTTTGCGTACGGACTCTGTGGCAGACAGACAGAGGACAGAGACGAATAGGGTTTCGTCAGATGAACGAAACCCTAAAAAGGCAAGACCGATTTATTACAGTGCAATACACCAAATAATATCAGAATTCCTAATGAATGTATCAGTATAATGATCATCCGTCACAAACTTCGCATTTATTAATGAATGGCAAGATTTTTTTTTTGCTGGCACTGTACACTGACAAAAAAAAATTGAAACTTTTGTTGCATCGTCACTCCACCGCTTTTACAGTATATCTCTATTTTGACCAATGAGAATGCTCCACAATACAGTGAAATAACCGTTTCCTATAAAAGCAGTGGAGTGACGATGCAGCAAAAGTTTCGAATTTTTAACAGTGTAGCGAAATCCTTTTGTGCGCTCCTGTAAATGAACGATAAATTCTTTAGTAAATGCTTTTCAGTACGCAACAGTAATATATATGTATTCGAACATGCGTAAAATAAAGCAATATCATTAAAATGTACCGCAAACGGTTTTTCCCAGCATACAGTAATGCAGTGATATAATTTTGAGTTTCCCTGTAAATGAAGTATGAATGCTCCACTAACCGAATACGCCATGGTGAACCCCAATAATATACATCAATTTCACCGTAATCTGATTATATTTACGCGAGTTTGAGCAAAGACAAACGGAAGATAGGCAGGCAAACCGAATTCATAAACATTTCTCATTTAAGTTAGAATGTGTTAAGGATGCATTCGTAACATTTTCTGTATTGAATTAAGTTTTGCACCAAAAGATGTCGCAAAGTGTCGGAAAGTTTTAGCGCATAAGAAGAACTGGGGTCAATCCATTTCAAGTGGTCCAGCACTGGTCGCTCGACCGCATTTAAAAAAAAACTGAAATTTTTTGTACAACAACCCTAACATGATGGAAGTTCTAAATGACCGTTATTTTAATTTTACTATTTTTTGTTTGTGCATGGCGGCCATCTTTGTTTCATCGTTTGCAGCGATTTTCTCAGATACTAGGATACACAAAAAAATATCTCGTCTTTTATTTTCCCAAATGAAATGGGGTTTGCAGCATTTTGTTCAGAATAAAATAGGCTAAATGTATGGTGGTAGAATAATTTTGAAAAATAAAATTTTACAGGTGACATTTTAGCTCAAAATTTAAGATTTTTTCCAAAATCTATCCGTTTGCAAGAGGAAATTTTTCATGCAAGGAAAACTGTCACACTTACACAATTTTTTCTACAAATAGGTCAAACATGCGTGTAATCATACACCAAGTCCCAGATCTGGGAGTTGATTTCTCTTTGCAAAAAAAATTCCGAAATTCGTCAAAAATTTCAAAAATCGCACTTTTTAGGCTTTGATATCTCTGGTGGGGCACGAGATAAAAATCTGAAATTCTGGCCTTTGATAGTATTGTGTAGTAAATATTACGTACAAAAAATTTCAAGAAGGAGATTTGACTACAAGCGGAGATATGACATGGACAATATGTGAAAACAATAATGCCAAACTATTGTAACCTACTATGTAATTGTTCAACAAGACTGTCAACCTTACACAATTTTTTTCTACAAATAGGTCAAAAGTGCGTGTACTCATACACCAAGTCCCAGATCTGTGAGTTGATTTCTCTTTGCGAAAAAAATTCCGAAATTCGTCAAAAATTTCAAAAATCGCACTTTTTAGGCTTTGATATCTCTGGTGGAGCACCAGATAAAAAACTGAAATTCTGACCTTTGATAGTATTGTGTAGTAGTGTTATGTACAAAAAATTTCAAGAAGGAGATTTGGCTATAAGCTGAGATACGGTGATTAAAATTTTAAGAAATGCTATTATGAGTACATTGGTAGAAATGAGATTAGTGTCATTTATTACAATATTTACACAGAAAATATCGTTTGTTGAAAACAGTTTAATAATAAATGTTTAATTTCCAAAGATGCTATATATGCTCAACAAAGAGCTTAACGCTATTTACGAGAGATGTTATGAGTTCGACCAGTTACTATTGTCAGTCCATCAGGCTGTTCTTTCTCAAAATTTTATTTGAAGCCACCCAAGTCTTGTCATCCCTTGTTAACTTGAATGAAATTCTCCAGGTTTAATAATTGAAACTATGCCAACTCGATCAGTTGGAGCCCGTTGTCTGAAATTTACTTTTCCTGAAATGTGTACCGAGTAAAATTGCTGCAATAGCATTTCTAGTAAGTTTGTTCCTCTGGACAAATAGTGTATTCGCTTAGCATACATTCTGAATTGTTTAAATCACACAGACGCATTTGAAGAAGATATTTGTAATTAACATTTAACTTTGTACCATAAATAATTAATTTAAAATTTCGGAGGTATGAACAATTACATTGTAGGTTACAATAGTTTGGCAGTATTGTTTTTCTCATATTGTCCATGTCATATCTCAGCTTATAATCAAATCTCCTTCTTGAAATTTTTTGTACATAACACTACTACACAATTCTATCAAAGGCCAGAATTTAAGATTTTTATCTCGTGCTCCACCAGAGATATCAAAGCCTAAAAAGTGCGATTTTTGAAATTTTTGAAGAATTTCGGAATTTTTTCCGCAAAGAGAATTTAACTCCCAGATCTGGGACTTGGTGTATGAGTACACCCACTTTTGACCTATTTGTAGAAAAAATTGCGTAAGGTTGAAAGTTTTCCTTGCATAAAAAATTTCCTCTTGCATTTGGATAGATTTTGGAAAAAATCTTAAATTTTGTGCTAAAATTTCACCTGTAAAAATTTATTTTTCAAAACCATTCTACCACTGTACATTTATCCTACTTTATTCTGAACAAAATGCTGCAAACCCCATTTCAATTGGGAAAATAAAAGACGAGATATTTATAATTTTGTGTATCCTAGTATCTGAGAAAATCGCTGAACACGATGAAACAAAGATGGCCGCCATGCACAAACAAAAAATAGTAAAATTAAAATAACGGTCATTTTGAACTTCAGTCATCTTAGGGTTGTTGTACAAAAAATTTCAGATTTTTTAAAAATGGCCGAGCGACCAAAAAAATATTTTCTGGACCACTTGAAATGGATTCTCACTTGTATGTTAATGGCATCAAAAATTTTCTTTTGTATACCATTTTGATATAGGGCCAATTTCACCATTCGTCTACATTTCAGAAATTTATATATTTTTTTCAAACTTAATTCAGTCGACTCTCGTTAACTCGAATCTTCGCTTAATTCGAACTAAACATAAAGTCCCGAAATTTTCAATGGCAGAATAACGTTAAAAATTTTCATTAATTCGAACTCATTTTCTCTTGACTTCGTTTATTTCGAACTAACGATAATTCCGATTTTTCACTTTTCTTTTCTTTATCATGGATTTCAGATCATTTGAATAACTTTAATTCTTTGATTTTTGTGAAAATTGTTCCGAACGAGTATATATATAATACAATGCATTTGATATCCAGTTTCTTAGAGCCCCGTCTGTCCATCAGTGACGCTTTAAAATTTTCTGCCATAGTGCTTGTTTTTAATCTTTTGTAATCCTGACGAGTTCGAATTAACGAGAGCCGACTGTAATTTCTTTTAAAAATGGAGACAGCTGTTAAAGTAAATGTTTAAGGTACATGATAAAAATGGTTGTGCACTTTGCTCTATTATATAATATGTAAATACTATTTAAAGTTGGCTTGTAAGGCAAATTGTCAAGTCCGTTACCATACAAAATTACTGAAAATACTCAGCTTTAAATTTATTAAATTTCCTAAAATCAACTTACTTGGAAGTGACTTATGTCCCTAAATTTCAAAACATAACATTTATCAATAATACTTAAACTAAATTGAAATGAGAGACAGTTTTAGCCACAAGATTTTGATCACATAGAAATTATACAAGAACTTTTTCTAATAATTGCAGTATATATTCATGTAAATTATTAAATTTTAAGGAAATTGCATGTTTGTGTTTCTAGTTGAATAAAAAATAAAAGTAGAATGGTGAAAAAATGATAATCATTAAAAAACCGTGCGGTAACAGACTTGACATTTGGTAACAAACTTGACACTATGTTGAAAATGGCATCAACGATTATAAATATAAAGCAAAGGACAATTTTCAAATTTATTATTTATTGCTAAATTGAGTTATTGTGATCAGTGAATTAAAATAACTGAATAGAGGTAACCACAAAGTTATACCAACATACACATTTTTAAACATTAAAATAACCAACATTTGGCGGATTTCTTAATAGAAGATAGTATACAGCTATAAAGTTCACCAAAGTAAGCACTGTGCTAATATTCCGTAATCGGAGTTACAACCAAAAGTTAGCATAATAAGAATAAAAATCACGCGTCTAGTATAAATTATGTAACATTTTCTTCGATCTATACATTCAGAATACTGTAACAAAATTTCACATTTTATTAAGGTGAAATATGATGATAAATAAAAAAATAGGAAAACTCATAACGCATTTGGAAACCTATTTTCTGCTGTTATATTTAATAGCCGAAGAAACATGCATTTTTTGTGCAGACTTGTATGTGATCTATGGATTTGTAGGGTAATAGAATGGTAAAGTTTCGTTAATTAAAACGAACAGCAAAATTGAAAATTTCCCTTCAATAATCTCTATGATTACGGAAATGTATTCGAGAAATTTTGTGTAATCCTGTATATGATCTGTAGAATTTATCCACACGAAGTAATATAAAAAAAAAAATCTATTTAAAATACATACCGCAACTGTAAAGCATTTCCCGCAATTATTGTCCAAAGGTTTCATTAGAACAATTTCTTCTGTAGATAAATTATTTTGTGTATCCCTTTAGGTTTATTCTATGCACACCCTATTCTACAGTAAGCGCCGTGTAGTTCCTCACATCTTGATATACACTGCTGGCCAGAAATTTGAGGCCACTTCGAAAAGTCTTTTACTATATATAAATACTCAAAATAAATACGCAAATTGTGTAGCCCTGTATATTATCTATTGAATTTATCCACACGAAGTAATATTTAAAAAAAAGTAGTCCAATTTAAAAATGAATACCGCATCTGTAAAGCATTTCCCGCAATTATTGTTCAAAGTTTTTCATTGGTTCAATTTCTTCTGTAGATAAATTATTTTGTGTGTTCCTGTATATTTAGTCTATGCACACCCTATTCTACAGTAAGCGCCGTGTAGTTCCTCACATCTTGATATACACTGCCGGCCAGAAATTTGAGGCCACTTCGAAAAGCCTTTTACTATCTATAAATACTCAAAATGAACACACAAAATGTTTAGCCCTGTATATGATCCATAGAATTTATCCATACAGAGCAATATTAAAAAAAAAATAGTTCAATTTAAAAATGCATACCGCAACTGTAAAGTATTTAACGCCATTATTGTTCAAAGTTTTTCATTAATTCAATTTCAATTATTGATAATTAAATGAAATTCTGTGTAGACAGCCTGCTTTTTTTAGTCTCAGATCAGAATATTCTTACCTGTAAGGAACATATAGTTCAGGAGGTTCGGAGATGTTCTCCATCTGAATTTTTGTAACCGCTTCACACCATTGGGAATCACTGTTTTCTAAGTTTACCTGCAATAAAAATAAATGATCATTTTAAAACTCTTTTAATGAATATCAATAAAAGAAAGTTTTGTTCTGTGTGTGCGATGTCTAGGAAAGTAAACTGGACATATAAAGCTGAAATTTTGTGTGATATTAGTACAAGGCCTCTCCTGGTATGCTCGAGACTCAGAATTTTAAAATTTCTAATAATTAGCCAAGTTTTTAATTAAAAATTATAATGTACTTTCAACATAAATTCATCTCTGCCCTTTCGAGAGGAAAAAAGTGCTTGCGCATGAGCAGATGCTCTATTTACATATCGAGAGAAAGTCAAAATAGAAAAGGAGAAATTTTGTGGATTATTTTTCATTATTTATTAATTTCCATCGGCCAAACTGGTTAATGAAGTTACAAAGAGAAGACATATTGTAAAAGCTCATACTATTACGTCTCAAATCCCGCAATCAATTAAAAAATAATCTCAGGTACAAATTTTCACTATAAAAATTTCCGTTTTAAGCAAGATTCTGTCACATAGAGGCTCCATTTTCACAGGTTTTATGAATGTAATAATATTGTTGCCTTATAGCATAATGTAAAATGCAGAATTTTTATTTTTAATACAGTGCGGCGCAAAAGTTAAAGCACAGTGCAAACATTTTAATAAAAATAAAGTTGTACAACGGAATGTTTTCAAATATCTACTGTAGGTAAATACTATGACCATAAATATTAAGGTTGTGACGTGGCCGGGCACGCCGCTGGTGTTATGTTGGTTAAATGAACACATAAGCTTAAGTATAAGTTAAAATCTAATACTTTATTTAAACCTCTGGGACATGGGAAGTGGAGCTAAGTTCGAGATTTCAGTCACGAAGCAGAATACTAAGAGATTAAATCGTAAACTATACTCACGTCCACGGCTTAAGCTCAGCTCGGGGCACTCACACCGGCTCTACCTTCAGGGTGCGGCTAAATACTAGTTTAAATCTATAATAAAACAGCCCGTGGCTGCAAACAATCTTTGTTCTCAAAATATTCAACGTATTAAATAACTCTTACCCACTGACTTTCCTCTTAGGTAATTCAGCCCACAACACAAGCTAACTCGGCTCACAATAATAGCTATCTCACTTTAGAACACCTTGCTTTGCTTCACGACACAATCTATCTCACTTGGCTGGCTTCCGCCGCCCCACCACACAATCTATCTCAATTCGCTGGCTCCTGCCGCTTCACCACACACCACACACTCAAACTCATAGCTTTTATATGTTGCAAACTGAAGACGGAGCTATAAATTTGCATAATACTCCTAACCGCAGCTAACTGTAAACTCGAGCGTGCCACATACACTCTGGAAAGTTGAAGTTGAATATAGATAGATGTCGCTTTTGCTCCACACATGTTAGAACATTGACGTCACGATCTCATTAAAAATACTAGAGTGCCTTTATCACAAAGGGACACTCCCACACAAGGTCATTGTACCTAAATAAGACACGATTCCTCATGGTTATGTCGCATTTAGGGTAGAAGTGGCATTTTATTAAATAAATAAATATCTATATTATTAAGCAGGAAATCATAGATACCTTGGTTTTAGTCCAAAACTAAGTTTTTTCATAGAAATGAAATCTTTATCAGTAGTTTAGTTATATAGTCGAGTCTCACTACAAAGAAACTTCATACATCGAATTTCTCTATATAATGAATGTTTAGTAGGAACGGTCCCCTTTTTCCATAATTACATGAAAAACAGTCTCTATATAACGAAATATCTATCTCCATACAACGAATATTTTCATAAAATGTTCTTTATGCATTCAGTTTTTAAAAAACTTCGAAATCAAATGGAACCAATTTGCCATCACTTATTCCTGATTTATCATTCAGTGCTGAGTTTTTTATATTACTTTATATTATTAGAAGCTCCTTGTTCTTAAACTCCAAAGAATTAATTCCCAATCCGCTCCCATGCACACACACACCTTTCAATATCATTCTCAAAACAGTATTAATTGGATTGTTACACATATAAGAGTGGGATCAGTGGGGAGTAGTTGAGAAAAAACAATTTGCAATTGCTTCAAAAAGAGCAGATTTTCTGTACTAGAGTAGTTTGCTAGAGCATTATTGAATACTATACTATAGTATTCAATATGTGGATTCTGTCGACGAAGAAGACGTGATCTGAGCAAACTTAAAAGAGAAATGGAAATTAATTAAGGAACGCGGAAAGTTCGAAGACAATGTTGCTGTCTCTAATTTTTTTGGAAATGAATGATAATCTCACTATTGCGCAGTGTTCTACGAATAGCGATATGTTAAGCAGAGTTATGCACATTGACAGTGAGTGTGACAATGAGCATGAGAATGAAAAACTACAAGAGAAAAAATATCACGCAATGAAATGATTAGTTCTTTTGATCTTAGGAGAGGATTTCAAATGAAAGAAAACGTTTCCTATATAATTTTTCCGTCCTTGCTAAAATTTCAACATTTTTTCGAGTGTGTACCAAATTTAAAATCAAAATAACAAAAAATTACAGATTTCTTCATCTAAAATTAATGCAAGTCTTCCTTATTTGATTTTAATTAAACTTTCAAATAATTGTCTGTTGTCTGTTTTGAAACTGTTCAAATAATTGAGAAATAGAATATTAGATTAATATTTGTAGTTAAACATTTCAAATTCTTAATTAAACACATGAAAAAAAATATTTGTTCAAAATTTACACATTAAATAAGAATTTTAACGTCATTCTCTATACAACGAATTTCTCTATATAACGAATTTTTTATCGGAACAATGGAATTCGTTATATAGAGACACGACTGTATATACTATTGTCGCATTTAGGTCATTTTTGTTGCATTTAGTGCAGTTAAAACCTAAATGAGACGTCCGAAGTCCTCAATGTGACAATGGGTTTCATAAATTACAAATTCACCTAAAAATATTTATTTAATCATTCACTGCTATGACAGAAATTGTTACATAAAAACTGTGAAACGATTAATAACGATAATTAAAAGCTACGATTCATTCAAGAAGTATTGTTTCTGCACTTGACATTTTGTATAGGATTGCTTCTAATTAAATTTAATCTATTCAAATATATCCAACGATTTTACTCATTTTCCAAACGAGTATTCTGATGAGAGTCTAATTCAATTAATATTACTTATACAGGAAACTTTTTCTACAGTTTTAAATCTAATGCAGTTTCATCCATTTAAAAAACACAAACGAAAGAACTAGGACTTCAAATTTTATTAGTAATTAAAGTTTAACTAGAAAAAAAAAGTTAAACTGTGAAAATGGAAAAAAGCAGCGATCAGTGAGATCGCTAACAGCAGTTAGAGATTAATTTTGTTGGTAATATAACGTTAATGAAATATAATCTCATGAATCGCATGCAAAACTTAATAAGGGATCTAACAGGAATGATTTTTAACAAAATCTTATTTTGTTAATTAAAAATTCAAGCTAATTAAAGCATGTTTTAAACAATCCCGACACTTTAAATTTTGTTCGGAACTAATCCGCATTAGTATGGATTTTACGTTTTAAAAAGTTTTTCCAGACATTTATCCTCTTCAGACTTTTTTTATTTGTGTACTTTTTTAAATTTCAGTTATGGATTTATATTAACAAACTGATAACTAACAAGGAAGGTTTCCATACGGGCATACTCAGAAAATTCTGAAAAAATTACAGCATGTTCTTTTCATGTGCATAGATATGTTTATAGAAACAATTTTGGCGGAACCCCGATAGAACGTTCGTAAAACAATAATGAACATTTCGTTTATTTGGCAGTTTATCACCCGTTGGCGACGAGATAAAATTTCAAAAAATACTTCCTTTTTTGTCTAATATTTTTTAAGGTAAAAATGTTTCATGTTGAACTATTTTTAAAAATATTTATTAAAATAATTTTAGTTTTTTTGATGTTAGATTTTTATAACTATAGTTTTGCCATATACATATTTATAACGAAAATTAACTATGAAATTTTATGAATTAAAACAAAAATTAATTACAATTCTTTCAATCTCAAAATTAAGTCCAACTGAGACTGTCTATTCAATTTCGTTGCTGTGGAAACTAAAACTTATCCGATATTGAAATATATTACTACAGCAGTCTTCATCTAGTCTTTATTTTGGAATACGCTTAAAGATAAGGAAATATATTTTTAAAATATTTTTTATATATATAATTATTTTTACTGTATTAAAATTAAATATCTGCTTCAACAAGCAATATATATATGTAATGCAATATATTATACATATTAAACTCTCTTATTGTTAAAGTTTAAATTCATGAAATACCATTTACACGCATTCTAAAAATCTATTAAACAACTTTCAGTTGCATGAAAATCGTTTGCTTTTGGCGAAAGAAAAATTCTGCTTTCCAAATCGCGTGACGTTTTCGTTTTTTTTCGCCAAATATTCGAAAGTACTTTTTTTTTCTTTTTTAATAGAGTGTCTACTGTGATTCCGCCGCTAAATTTGACTATCCTTTATAACATACATAAGTAGTTTAATTAGTATTTTTTTCAAAATTTTCTGAGTATGCCCAGTACGGAGACCTTCCTTGTAAGAAAGATTGGACAGTAAAAAAAATTTTAATTTGCACGTGAAATTAGATGATACATGGGACACAAAAATTACATTTCGTGACAATTTCTTAGTATTTAGTTTATTTTACTTTTTTTTATATTGCAAAAACATAAAATAAATATATATTTAATATTTTTTATTATTATTAATGGACTCTACAAATGATATCTTAACGCATAGTACAATTATTTACGTTTTCATTTTTGTACATTTCGTACATTCTTATATAACACGTAGCTCGCTGAAGAAGCGCTCAAAGAAACAAATTGATATTTTGTTTTGTTTTGCAATCTGTTAGGCTTCATTTATACCAATTTATCTCTTTTTTTAAATTATTTATATGCGTAAAAAATTGTAAAGTTGTGTTTCCTAAAGGATACATCAGGTCTGAAGAGATTATAACAGGTGTTAACAAGAATATTTATTACATATAAACTCTAGTTATTACAAAATGTCTCATCATAAAAATTAGATTTAACCCTTGGTGTACTAGTAATAGTACATGACCTCTAATGGAGTATTATTTTGTTTTAAGAAATACTTTTGATACTATTTACATGTAATAATGTTAGTATATGTCTATGCATTTACTATATGACTTCATTTATGTTTAAGCATTTAGTAATAATAATAATTATTATTATTTACTTAATTTTCTTTGTGCCATTAGTGATTCTTTTATTTTAAACATATATTTCACTTATTAAATTTGAAATAAATGTTACTTTCCAAAAAGAATAAAGCACAAAATAAAGCACAAAAAATAATATAAAGTTGTAATATAAGTTAAATCTTATTGTAATACAATATTTTCTAAACATCTCCAAAAATTCTTCCTTAGCCCATTGTCATATGAATATGAATTGAATAGTATGCAAAACAACAACATACTTATGTTATAAACATAAAAGAATTCTTCCTAAAAACGAAAAAAAATTACACCCGAAAGGGTTAAAACAGTTTAAATCGGGCAATGTTTCTTATAATTCTATTTAAGCGGTAATTGTAATACAATATTTATAAACATCTCCAAAATTTCTTCCTTAGCCCATTGTCATATGAATATGAATTGAATAGTATGCAAAACAACAACATTCTTATGTTATAAACATAAAAGAATTCTTCCTAAAAACGAAAAAAAAAATTACACCCGAAAAGGTTAAAACAGTTTAAATCGGGCAGTGTTTCTTATAATTCTATTTAAGCGGTAATTGTAATACAATATTTATAAACATCTCCAAAAATTCTTCCTTAGCCCATTGTCATATGAATATGAATTGAATAGTATGCAAAACAACAACATTCTTATGTTATAAACATAAAAGAATTCTTCCTAAAAACGAAAAAAAAAATTACACCCGAAAAGGTTAAAACAGTTTAAATCGGGCAGTGTTTCTTATAATTCTATTTAAGCGGTAATTGTAATACAATATTTATAAACATCTCCAAAAATTCTTCCTTAGCCCATTGTCATATGAATATGAATTGAATAGTATGCAAAACAACAACATTCTTATGTTATAAACATAAAAGAATTCTTCCTAAAAACGAAAAAAAAAATTACACCCGAAAAGGTTAAAACAGTTTAAATCGGGCAGTGTTTCTTATAATTCTATTTAAGCGGTAATTGTAATACAATATTTATAAACATCTCCAAAAATTCTTCCTTAGCCCATTGTCATATGAATATGAATTGAATAGTATGCAAAACAACAACATTCTTATGTTATAAACATAAAAGAATTCTTCCTAAAAACGAAAAAAAAAATTACACCCGAAAAGGTTAAAACAGTTTAAATCGGGCAGTGTTTCTTATAATTCTATTTAAGCGGTAATTGTAATACAATATTTATAAACATCTCCAAAAATTCTTCCTTAGCCCATTGTCATATGAATATGAATTGAATAGTATGCAAAACAACAACATTCTTATGTTATAAACATAAAAGAATTCATCCTAAAAACGAAAAAAAAAATTACACCCGAAAAGGTTAAAACAGTTTAAATCGGGCAGTGTTTCTTATAATTCTATTTAAGCGGTAATTGTAATACAATATTTATAAACATCTCCAAAAATTCTTCCTTAGCCCATTGTCATATGAATATGAATTGAATAGTATGCAAAACAACAACATTCTTATGTTATAAACATAAAAGAATTCTTCCTAAAAACGAAAAAAAAAATTACACCCGAAAAGGTTAAAACAGTTTAAATCGGGCAGTGTTTCTTATAATTCTATTTAAGCGGTAATTGTAATACAATATTTATAAACATCTCCAAAAATTCTTCCTTAGCCCATTGTCATATGAATATGAATTGAATAGTATGCAAAACAACAACATTCTTATGTTATAAACATAAAAGAATTCTTCCTAAAAACGAAAAAAAAAATTACACCCGAAAAGGTTAAAACAGTTTAAATCGGGCAGTGTTTCTTATAATTCTATTTAAGCGGTAATTGTAATACAATATTTATAAACATCTCCAAAAATTCTTCCTTAGCCCATTGTCATATGAATATGAATTGAATAGTATGCAAAACAACAACATTCTTATGTTATAAACATAAAAGAATTCTTCCTAAAAACGAAAAAAAAATTACACCCGAAAAGGTTAAAACAGTTTAAATCGGGCAGTGTTTCTTATAATTCTATTTAAGCGGTAATTGTAATACAATATTTATAAACATCTCCAAAAATTCTTCCTTAGCCCATTGTCATATGAATATGAATTGAATAGTATGCAAAACAACAACATTCTTATGTTATAAACATAAAAGAATTCTTCCTAAAAACGAAAAAAAAAATTACACCCGAAAAGGTTAAAACAGTTTAAATCGGGCAGTGTTTCTTATAATTCTATTTAAGCGGTAATTGTAATACAATATTTATAAACATCTCCAAAAATTCTTCCTTAGCCCATTGTCATATGAATATGAATTGAATAGTATGCAAAACAACAACATTCTTATGTTATAAACATAAAAGAATTCTTCCTAAAAACGAAAAAAAAAATTACACCCGAAAAGGTTAAAACAGTTTAAATCGGGCAGTGTTTCTTATAATTCTATTTAAGCGGTAATTGTAATACAATATTTATAAACATCTCCAAAAATTCTTCCTTAGCCCATTGTCATATGAATATGAATTGAATAGTATGCAAAACAACAACATTCTTATGTTATAAACATAAAAGAATTCTTCCTAAAAACGAAAAAAAAAATTACACCCGAAAAGGTTAAAACAGTTTAAATCGGGCAGTGTTTCTTATAATTCTATTTAAGCGGTAATTGTAATACAATATTTATAAACATCTCCAAAAATTCTTCCTTAGCCCATTGTCATATGAATATGAATTGAATAGTATGCAAAACAACAACATTCTTATGTTATAAACATAAAAGAATTCTTCCTAAAAACGAAAAAAAAAATTACACCCGAAAAGGTTAAAACAGTTTAAATCGGGCAGTGTTTCTTATAATTCTATTTAAGCGGTAATTGTAATACAATATTTATAAACATCTCCAAAAATTCTTCCTTAGCCCATTGTCATATGAATATGAATTGAATAGTATGCAAAACAACAACATTCTTATGTTATAAACATAAAAGAATTCTTCCTAAAAACGAAAAAAAAAATTACACCCGAAAAGGTTAAAACAGTTTAAATCATGCAATATTTCTTATAATTCTATTTAAGCGGGCCTTATTAAGCAAAGAGAAATACAGACTCCGAAATTATGTTGCCTCCCCTTTCATATTTTCTCTACTCTTTCACAAAAAAATGAACATTTTTTTCCGTTTAAAATACATATGTGGAACCATAAAGAGTGTTTTTTTAAATCTTAATTCTAATTTAAAAGTAGAAAATGGTGATTTTAATGAATAAAAGGTAAACAGATTTAAAATATATGATTTAAGGAACTTGTAAACAAAAATCAGGAATTTTAGCTGCACTATGCCTTAATTTGATTAAGAGTTTAAACTACCGAATATTAGAATGTTTGTGAAATTAACATAATTTATTACATTAAAATAAACATAATTTTAGTGATTTCAAACGATATAAGATTTTTCAGAATTTCCACTATATAAAGTATTGCGAATACGAATACTGTAAGCATGTGTCTGTATACTATTTTAAAATACATAGCTTTTCTTATGCCTTTTTATTATTTAAAAATTTTAAAAACACGTATTTCTCTATTTTAACGATTTAAAACACATATTTAAATAACCATATTTTTAAAAAGTATATTTTGGGGAGTATGCCGGAATTATTATTCACTTTCCGGAACTATTATCATATATTATTAATTCAACACAGCTTAATTAAGCACGTTATCTTCTCTAAACATAATTTTAATACAGTATAAGAAAAATAACAAGCAACTATAGTTCTTAAATATATATTCGAAGTTACCGAGTTACCTAAATGCGTAGTATATTTTGTAACTCTAATTTGAAAACTGGTGGCTTATTTTTGAGCTGGTTAAATTAAACATACATTGTAGTACGTGATGTCAATGAGAATATTTGACCTTCAAAGCTAAAATAGAAAAATTGTGAGCCACGTCGGGAATTTTTGTCACATTTACGAAAAATATAAGCATTGTAAAATGAATGATATGGCATAAATTGTAATAAGAAAATGTTTCAACTATAGAAAATTGTTTTGGACTTTGCTAATTAAGCCTAATTTTACAGCATTTATTTAAGATTCTTGCATTAAGACTTTTAAAAGAAGAACATTGTCGCATTTAAGGATAATCATATTTAGGTATAAAGACCTTATCTCGAGTTTGAAAAGAAATAATCGTTACGAAAAAAAAAAAAAAAAAAAAAAACCATTTTCTGTCATGTCACAAAAATTTATGTACAAATCGAATTTTATACTTGACGGGTGAATTATCGCCAGACTTTTATCATAGAATATAAACATAGAATATAAATACTCTCGCTGTACGAGATGTACGAGCTGTATAATACTCGCTGTACGAGATATCAAAGTACCGAAATCTTTACAGTTCTTGTCTGAAGAAATTCTGGAAGTTTGGAAGCTGAAAGCTGAAGATAAATCCGTTTCGCAAGAATCACTTTTTATAAATTTTTCCAATAGGTGATATTTATAGTGTTTTGCAACAAGCAAACAATTCAAAGTGGAAAGCATTTCAAAAATACGTATCGTACAGGAAAGTCGAGAAAAACCATCTTTCGTGAAGATAGAAGAATTAAAAGAATGGCTGTAACCGGCAATTTCTTTCTTAATCAGAATAAAATTAACTAGGGTCAAAAATATCACATGACGCCATACGCAGACGAATAATCAAATCAGGATTTATGAAAAAACGAAAATTAGCTTGTAAGTCTTTTTAAGTGCGTTCGTAATTTTATAAATATGTAGCACCTATAGGCGTCAATCAGTCAGACAGTCCGTCCGTCTGTGAGTCTGCACTTAACAACGCAAAATATATCAAACTAAATTCTTTGAAATTAAAAATATATAATTGTTGCGTAATTTTGACTAGTCATTTCAATTTTCATGAAAATCGGATGCATAATTTAATTCATGCATCAATGGATGCATAGTTGAATGACAGGGTCAATCAAAATTATTTCGTTACATTGCGCCCAATGGGAACATAAGTTTCAAATGCATTTTAATGATGTTATACTCTTTCGAACATAATAAAATTGATATGCATCTATGAAGCATACACTAAAATATATATTCTTTTCAATCTGTGGTGCAAAGAATAGTTTTTATTAATGTACAGGGCCACACTAAAGTATTTCATTACATAATAGTATAAAGGGAAATATTGTTTGGGGTGTGTTTTAATTAAATTAAAATATTTCACATTTTATGAAATTGATATACGTTTCTGAGATTTAGTAGAAGTTACTTCCTGTATAATTGAAGGCAGGTAATATTTACAGGGACACTAAAAGATTCCGGATATTATGCTGCATCCGAAGTAAAGTACTGTATACTACTACGCGAAGATATGAATATTTTTAAATTTTCGTTATAGTACGAACGCACCTCATTTACTGCGTTTGACGTGCAATTTCCAACTTGTTTGAAAAAGTGTCACAAGCAACACTTCAATGAGCAAAACAGCTCATGTATTATCATGTCAAGTTGATTATAGAGTTATTTCTTCTGATGAAAAAAAAAATGGAATTTGGCAAGTTCAAACGGGTTTTCTCAGAGTTTGAAAATGTTTTTTTTGAAAAAGCCCAACCCGCTGGGCCCAGTAGTTTAAAACCCGGGTTTTTTCGGGTTTTATTAAAATTTTTTAGAGAACTCTTCAAACTTCTAATTTTCATATGCATAATACCTAAATTTTTCATTTATCAGTGAAACAAGGGTATAATTTTGCATTAAGTATGAATTAACAATAAAAAAACATATATATATATATAAAAATAAAGTAATTTAAAAAGATTATTTTGTATCTCATGGGACTAGTTTACTGTAAGAATGATATATTACGCCAAGTACTACTGAATTTCTTTATATAAATCTTACATAGGTTAAACAGACTAATATTTTATACTATTCCTTTCATTTCCTTCAATCAGAAATCAGTTTAAAACAACAACATTATATTTATTTTTGTGCTAAAAAAATGAAAAATTTATTTATTTATTTTTTATTAGACAAAAATTAGTTTTAGTGTTTGTGATAGCTACACATACTTATAGAAAATTAAGTTAATTGTTTTAAAAATTGCCATTGCGAGAATTTAGTCGGTATGGCATGTCGGTGAGGCATTGCAGAATAATGAGTGTTGCCATTGGAAATTTTCGAGTTTCTGTAACTATAAACGTAACCGTGAGTGCCATTTTTGCTGCCGATTAGAGGTTCTCGAGCTCATACCTCTGAATAGCTATATCTGAAATTTCACCTCTATCGGTTGAACGGATTGGCCGCTAGAGCTCCATATACCGGCAAAGTTTTTTTATGACCACCCTGTATATTTTTATATACTTCAGCGTATTCCAAAATAAAGGCATGTTTTTACCGGCTTTACCGGGACCATAAAAAACTTGAAGTTGTGAGGGCTAAAGTTATGAAAATACTCCTAAAAGCTATATTAGATAAAGCATTGTTTTAAGCAACTAACGGACGTTTAAATAACACCGAAAGGAGGTGAAAACGGCAAAAGTTAAACTGGAATAGAAGTTTAAACTACAGAAAAGAGTTATTTTTTCCCACACAATTTTTTAGGAATTACTTAAACATTTTATCAGGAGCCAATCTTTATTTAAAATTTTAATTGCATTTTTCTGCATGGTGCGTTTTTTCACCATTATCGTCTTTAAAATATTAAATCAAGAATCGTTAAAGAAAACACGTTTCTTGAAACACGTCTTTTTTTATTTCTTTACATTAATTTTGTCAGAATTCAGACTTTTTTTTTCCTTGGAGGGGATGTTAACTTTACAAGTGATGTACTGATATTACAAAATATATTATCTTATGTAATTTAAAATTGAAATTTTGAAAAATCGCAAATGGTTTTTTCATAAAAAAGCCTTTTGGGTTGAGGAAAATCAGAAAAATTCTGCCTTAAATTAAACATACTAAATTTATATAGTTTCTTCATTCACTTCAATTCAAAAATCAGTAAAAATTTTTTAAAAGGGATTTATAATAATGTATAATTTTATCAAAATTTACTATATATATTGCAACAGTCGATGAATCAAAACCACTGTTTTAATACTAGTGTCTTTGGTGGAAATTTACACCTTGTTATCAAATCAAATTATACAAATAAATACTTAAAAGGTGTTGCAAAATTATAGATATTATTTATTTTTTATAAACTGACATAAAAACATAAAACATAAAAAAATGCAAAAGTTTCAAATGCCTCCTTTAAGTATACATTAAGATTTAAAGCACTTGGATGCATTTTAAAATACAGGCATGAAAATCTTCCTTCTTTATAAGCTAATTTCTGTTTTCTTTTGGTCATTTTACCAATGTTTAGAAATTCCTTTAAATCTGGTTCTTTTAAAATATATTTAAATTAGCATTTATCTTTATATTCTCATATCTTACATTAAATAATTGTACAGTTGTGAAAAAATGAAAAAATTGGAAAAAAACCCACAAATGGATTTTTCATGTTTTTTTTTTTCAAGTGGTCTCGCCCGAAAAAACCCGGGTGGGTTTTCTCGGGCTGGGCCCACTTGGGCGAACCCTGGTTTTCATTGACGGGATTTGAGATAAGAACCGAAGAGCATATTCAGCAGGCAACAACTTGGTGGTTTGCTCATGGTATATGGGGCGCTTATGGCTACAATGGACAAATGTAGCGGCAGACAAAATTTACAAAAGTATCAGGAAACTCTGATATAGCATTTGTTGCAGTTTGGAGAATTCTTAGGTGGTCCTACCAGATCTTTCAGCAAGACAACATATCGATTGCACTTCCCGTTGTACGTTTATCCTCTCTTTCCCCAAAAAGTTATAGTATTTACACTCTAGGGTATATCCTCTGCCATAACCCTTTGCAGTGCGGTGGTTTCATAGATATACCACTTTATTTTAATTCCCAAACGCCACATTGGCATCGGAATTTTGCTTAAAAAAATTACGGTTTATTGCATGCATGAAATGTAGCGTTTTCTTATTTACAAATAAAGTTGTTTTATAATTCCGGTGTCAGTCATTAATTCCAACACTTAAGCAATGAATTTGCCCTGCGCCGCAAAGGGTTATGCCATCTGCTTAGAGCATATACTTTTATTTTATTTTATTTTAAGACTACACCACTGGTGACGTCTACAAGAATGAGAAGTAAGATTACTTAGTTTAAGAACTGAAATTAGACAACGAGGAAGCCTGGTAAAAAGCTCCCAAAACTTTTGTTATCAATGGAAAAGCGCATATTCGATCTCATGAGATGCAATGGAAACACTATAGGATACTAAAGGACTTTTGTGCTTAATGTAACATTATTAACACATGTTAAAAATGTAAATATTTCGTTCTTGTGCATAAACTTTTGCAAAATCACAATTTTGATTTTTTTTTGTAATTTGTAATTTTTTTTTAATGAATTGTTTCCGAATTCGAAGCATGAATTTGTAATCGAACAGTTATGATATAGTAAAAATTTCAAAGCAGTCCAATGTATATTTTTCATTTTATAAAAAGCATCCAGCTTATGCTTAAACTTTTGCGCTGCACTGTACGTTTTTCATTTTTATGATACTTTTTATCAGCGTATATGATAGGATAGATATGATGATAGATGATAGATTACATTTTTGTTAGATTAACTGTGTTTTCTACAGCGATTCGATTTTCTAAGACCATAAAATATTTAGAATCCTCGAAGGAAAATCTGCAGGTGTCCCTATAAATATCGTCATGAACAGGAAATATTGTCAGTTTAGTCATTAATACTTGTCAAAAATTTATCGAATGTGCAGAATTAATATACCTTTATTTCATGTGGTGTCAAAAATATACCGTATCGATGCTCATAAATATATATATGATGTTCTCTGTTGGAATAATCGTAATTTAATGAATAATGTTAGAATGAGAAATATTTCTATCATTAATTAATTATTATTCAGAATTATTTTTAATTATGTTCTTATATAAAATATACTTAATTTGCCTTTTCTAAAATTTTTACTTGTTTACTACTAAAAAACATGCCTCAAAAATTAAAACTGAATTTAATCGTCTTTTTTTAAATACAACTAGTTGATCCCACGCAGAACATCTCTTCGCTAATGTCCACTTTTTGAAATACAGTTAAGTCTCCATATAACGAAATCGATCGTTCAGTCAAAAAATTCGTTATATAGAAAAATTGGTTGAATTGAAATCGAAGAAAAAATTTTCATTTAATGTGTAAATTTTAAAAGAAAATTGTCTTTCATCTGTTAATTAAGGTTTTGAAATATTTCACGCTAAATATTATTTTTTATTTATTTAATAATTTTGAAACAGAAAATGAACGTTTATTTGAAAGCAGAATTGAAAAGAAAAAAACGCATAAGAAAGACTAAAATTCATTTTATTTGAAGCAATCTGTAATTTTTAGTTGTTCTTTTGAACTTCTAAAAATTTTCATATTTTAACAAGGAATGCAGATTTGAATGGGGAACATTACCTTCCAACAATTCCTTCCATTTAACGTCGCCTGCTTGTAACAAAGAGTTCATACGCATCAATCTATTCAGGAGATTGTAGTTGTTTTAGTACCAGACATTTAAAGCATTGGCGAGAGATGAGGGATAGATTATGTGGGGAGGTAAATTTATCCAACCCTCTAAGCCACATCATATCTCTTCATTCTTAACGGTTTTACACTTTCATGCACTTTTTTACTCCTATATGCTGAGTTATAATTTCAACTACAGAAAAATCATACAAATTTTGTTTTGCCACTCATGTAAAACTTACTTTTTTTTTCTTTTAAGGTGAGTGGGGGCGAATGCTTTTTTTTGGACATAAAAAATAAGTTATAAAAATGCAGTTATGAAATATAAACCAGGGATCACCGAAGAAAAATGGATTCCGCAAACAGTTTGAAGCATTTTCTCGAAAAAATGAAGGAACATCTCTGAAAAAATTCGTTATATAGAGATATTTATTTCGCTACATGGAGATTATTTTTAACATAATCTTGGGGAAAATTGACGGTTCCTACTAAAAATTCGTTAAATAGAGAGATTCGTTGGATGAAGTTTCGTTATAGAGAGACTCGACTGTATATCATAATTAGAATGCACAAATATCAAGATTATATGTATAAATACTAAGCATAAAATTTTTTTCACGTAGAACTGGGTATAGTTTAAAAATGAAATATACAGAGTGATTCATAAATATCGAAACAATAGCTTATTTCTTTAAATATTATTCTTAGACCCATATTTCCAATTGCAAAGTTTCATAAAAAAGGTACCAATCATAATGACATACGTTGCAACACTATGGAGTGTCTTTAAAAAAAAAAAAAAATATGAAAATTAAATTTTTATACTGACCCCATTAGGGTAAAAATTCTAATTAGGTAAACTTTCCTTCCTTTCCTGAATAAAACACAAAAAATTGCATCTTCATATCGGTAAAACTCGCAAAGTTATGGCGGTTTAAATAATTCGTCAAGTTTCAAGGGACACGAAATACGTGCAATTCAAGAAACAATGCGTTCTAGCGGTTCAATGCGTCTTAAGAGCTCTAGAAAACATGCAAAAAATATATTTATAAAGTTAGAATTTTATTTATTTATTTCTTTATTTATTTATTTTTGCGATGGTTAAACATATAATTTGCTAACAAGACAACATCCTAAAATTTCTAAGTGGGGTAATTTAAAAACGTAATTACGCGAAACATTGCCTATCGGATTTTATTTTTTTCTTCATTTAATTAAAAAGAAAAATATAATTTTAGTTTTGTTTCAGAATTTTTTTATATTAATTTTAAAAACATTAAAGATATTTATTTTAAAAATGATGTAAAATATATTTTTTTAAATCTTGTATTAAAAAATAAATATTTTTTCAAATTTGCCGAAACACAATTAATGTAAAATAATAAAAAAAATTTTCAAGTTTGAACCTTATTTCTTTAAAGATTCTTGATTTAATAATTTAAAGACGATAATGGTGAAAAAAAAAATCACATCATGCAGAAAAATGCATTTAAAGTTTTAAACAAAGATTGGCTCCTAATAAAATGTTTAAGTGCTTCCTAAAAAATTGCATGGGAAAATAATTCTTTTCTTAGCTTAAATTTCTATTTCAGTTTAACTTTTACCGTATCCATCTCCTTTCTGTGCTGTTTAAACGTCCATTAGTTACTTAAAACAATGCTTTATCTAACATAACGTTTAAGAGTATATTCATAACTTTAGCCCTCACAACTTCAAGTTTTTTTACGGTCCCGGTAAGGCCGTTAAAAAACTCTCCTTTATTTTGGAATACGCTTAAGTATATAAAAATATATTTTTCAATATGAATTTTTCTTTTTCGATATGAAATTACTAGAAGATAGTCCGTCAAAATGACGTGTTTCCATTTTTAAAAGGATGATAAAACATTACAACAACTTTGGTCAATCACAGCTACTTTAGGCTTAAACAATTTAAAAAAATACAAAGATTGAACATGAAGGAAAAATCTAAAAAAAAAAAAAAAATCAATAGAAATCTGCATTTAAAATTATAACAAAACTATCTGGTGGATGGGGAGGGATTGTAATGAACAAATGGTAAATGCATAAATTTTAAAAGAATAAAGTAAAGGTAAAATATCAATTATAAAAGAATACACTGTGAAACTACAGCCAAAAAATATTTTAAAATACTGAGAGAAAATAATAAAAATATCCAAAATGTATAAAAAAATTTAGCATTTTGGCCATTTCCAGACGAATATGAGAGGGTAGCCACATTATTAATTGAATGGGTAAAATAATGGCATAGAATATGCAGCTAATGAATTTCACTCACAAAATTATAGTAATTATTTCACAAAAAACATGCAAATTAACATGGATTAATAATGCAAAACATGCACTAATAATGCTATTTTAAAACATTTGTGAAT
Source organism: Maratus speculifer (assembly GCA_964019185.1). NCBI lineage: Eukaryota > Metazoa > Arthropoda > Arachnida > Araneae > Salticidae > Maratus > Maratus speculifer. The sequence continues at coordinate 292,383,784 of OZ025296.1, forward strand.
TAACTATTTTATACCATTAGCTAATACTTAAAAGAAAATACTTTATCAGATCAAAAACAAATGTCAACAATAAAGAATAAACAATCGTGATTCGTTATGTGACAATCAAGTCATTCATGGCTGTAAAAAGTAAATAAATAAATAAATAAATAAATAATAAATAAATAAAGCAACACGAATATAAAAATTCTAACAATATTGTATTTAAAACGCACCTTCGCTTTTTTTAAATAAAAAGTTTTAATTAAACACTGTTAAAAATTTGACTGTTTTGCTGCATCGTCATTACACAGCTTTTATAGAAAATGATTACTTTACAGTATTACACTGTTAAAAATTTGACCCATTTGTTGCAGCGTCACTCCACAGCTTTTATAGGACATCTCTTTTATGACCAATGAGAATCCTCCATATCACAGTAAAGTAGCCGCTTTATATAAAAGCAGTGGAGTGATGCTGCAGCAAATGGGTCAAATTTTTAACAGTTGCTGCAGCATCACTCCAACGCTTTTATAGAAAACGGTTACTTTGTTACTTATTCTGTAAAAAATTTGACTCACTTGCTACAGCGTCACTCCAATGCTTTTATAGAAAATGGTTACTTTACTGTGTTGTGGAGCATTCTCATTGGTCATAAAAGAGATATTCTATAAAAGCTGTGGAGTGACGCTGCAGCAAATGGGTCAAATTTTTAACAGTGTACAGTGTATTCTATAAAAGCTGGGAAGTGATGATGCAGCAAAAGGGTCAAATTTTTAACAGAGTACTGCTAAAAATTTGACCCATTTACTGCAGTGACATTCCACAGCTTTTATAGAATGTCTCTTTTATGACCAATGAGAATGCTCCATAATACAGCAAAATAATCGTTTTCTATAAAAGCGGTGGAGTGATGCTGCAGCAAATGAGTCAAATTTTTAGCGGTGTGAATATTGTGTTTGAAATAGGGAAAATATTTCAAAGCACAGTAAAATGTAGTGACACCATTTACAGCTCAAACTGTAAATCTGACAAATGAGAACGCTCCATTACGACTCTGGAACATTTGCATTGGACGAAAAATTGATAGCCTTTAAAATCGGAGATAACTTTTCACAATGGAATTTGTAATTGGTCACAATAAGAGTTTTTTCTCGTGGATGGGTTGACCCCGGAATCGTTATACAGGGAGGGATTTTATATATATAATTTTTCCGATTACGTTGCCTTTGAAAAGTCCTTTTTTTGTGCCTGCATTTTTAGTCCGTCACTTGGAGTTTTATTACGCGGAGCTTCATTGCCTTTATTATGTGGTTTATGCTGATTAATCATTGACACGTAGTCACAGCTATGACCTAGTGGAATTCGCTTGCTAGCCTTTGGAATGTCAATTAAGATTTTTATTGAAAATTCGAATGACTTGAATTGTGTCACGGGGAAATCCTCCAAAATTTCACTCCATATTTCGCCAATACATGCCACGCTGACTAAAAAAAAAAAAAAAAAAAAAAAAAAAAAAAAAAAAAAAAAAATCCTCTTGATTTTTTATCCCCATTCCCCATTCCTAACAAGCAATTTTGAGATGCATTAAAATTGTTTTCTATTGACGAGGAAAGATGCTGCTCGTCAAGTCGTTCGACGCTTTTGTTTTTTCGCGTCAAATACTCGAAAGTATTTTATTTATTTATTTATTTATTTATCAGCTTTCAAATGTTTTGAGTGATTCTTCATTACATACATAAGCACTTTAATTTGTATTTTTTCAAAAAATGCTGAGTATGCCTGTATGGACTCCTTTGTTAGCACTTAGCTTTAAGATATGATTTAAACCAGGCATGTCAAACTCGTCTACCACCGCGGGCCAGATTTAGCATTGTACACAAAGCCGCGGGCCACATTAATGAAAATAAAAAAACAGATTAATTGGATGACTATCACAGAAAACGAAAACTGTACATTAAAAATACAGCCTTGTTTAAAAAAACAAACAAGCAAACAGAAATGCGTACAAAAAATTTAAAACTATTTATTGGAAAAATTAAAAACATGCACCAGAAAATTTTTACAAATATTTATCTAGTAAAATCAAATCTGTAGCAAAAGTATTCTACGAGAGTGTATTGCAAATGTAATGAAAAATAAATTAAAATAAAAATACAAATATGCTTAAACGCATTCAATTTTTTTTTTAAATTTAAATCGCAATCAACATTATACAAAAATGTGTTATTAATTTTATAATCATAATATCTGCATTTTGTTTTATGCCGTATTTGCTACTTTTTATAAAACCAATCATTGGAAGAACACAATTATTTACACTATAATATTAAGAAATTAAAAAAAAAATCATAATTAATTAAAATATATTAGCTATGGTTATTGATCCGGCATAGGAATAATTTCCCGATTCTCCTCAGTTTTAAGTACATATTTTGTCTGAGGAAAAAAAAACTGCCGGCAGAGTCAAATTTCTTGCATATATATTTTCAAGAATTATAAAGTTAATATATAAAATTAACGATTTTGTCAGCGGCTACTGATGGCTACTGTCTACGAATGAAAATTTGTTAGTTTAATGTAAAATTTCAGTTATAGCAACACATATTGAAATTATAGATTTCATGCGATTATTGAAATTTCTGGTTATATCATGAATACTAGCTAACCCGCCCGGCGTTGCCCGGGTGCGTGATAATAATATCAAACGAACCTGAAATTTGTGATTTTATCTCTAATTCGAAATACGTGGCCACTGACTGTGAGAAAAATCGGTTTAAAAAAATAAACAACTGAATTTAGAGTAACAAATATTTAAAACGACTTCAATGAGAAACGGAGGAGGAAATATGTGTTCAACAATTGCGCAATTTTCGCGTTAAAATGCTGATTTTATCCGTAAATATCACTGTTCAGTCACGTAACTTTTTTTTTCACCTCGAAATCCTAAGTGTAACATTTTGATTTTCAAACAAATTATATCTCTCCTAGATCCGACTATACCTTAATTAAAATCGATTATCAATGATTAGGTAAAAGGTTAATATATAGTAATGTAGTTTCAGAACCATAGAACAAAATTAAGTATATTTCAATTAAAACGTGTGTAATATTCAACCTGTGGATAAAATCCTAACACTAACCTAATTGTAATGTAATCGCAACCTATCTGTAACCTAAATGCAACTTAACCTGAGCCAAACTTAAATATATCATAAATGTAACCTAGTCGTCACCTTATCATAACTTATCAATTTTCTGACCGCAACCTAACTACAATTTACCTTAAACTAACTGTAACTTAATCATAACCTAACTATAACGTAACCGGAATTTAAATATAACGTAAGACTAACCGAAATATAATTGCAACCTATCTATAACCCAAATGTAACCTAACTGTTACCTAACTGTAGCCAAATTCTAAATTAATTAAAATTAACACTAACTATTAACTAACAATTCTAACCGCATACGTGTTACAAAGTACTTTAGTTGCACTTTTCACCACTACGGGGCGCAGTATATTTTGTACGAAAATCTGATATGGATCACCGCCACCTGCGGTCGGATATAATAAGCTTGCAATGCACGATTTGCAGAGTGCTTAGTTTCACTTGCCATCACCGGAATAGGCATTTTTTCGTAAACAAACCTAAATCCGATCGATAATCCGATTTTCATTCTTTCCGTAGATATATTACCCAACGGGATGGGGATACAAATAGCAATTTATGAAATTTGTTGAAATTTCTATTCAGAAATAATGATAACCACCACGCAATTAAGAGTCCAATATTAAAAATTAGAATCGCCTACACTGCTGCTGCATGCTCTGTAAAATATGTTAGTTCTACTTTTCACCTCCAGGAGCTCACTAATTCCTTCATAAACCTATATCCGAAGGAAACTCCAGTATTAAGCGAATTTGTACATATATTAGTCGAGAGGGCGGTAAAATCCAATAAGAATTTAAGAAAATTAATGAAATTATTGTTCGGAAATAACCACTACTTATAAATTAAGGATGAAATATGGTATGTGCAAATATCCTACACAGATTCCCACTACCTGCAGCACTGTATGGCAGGTGTGCGTTAAACTCGGAACAATTTTTAGTATTTAAAAGCGAAAAAAAAAAGAACAATGAAAAAATGTGTTTAAAAATAAAAAGTCATGCATCAAGTACAGATTATGAAACACTATCCAACACATTCAGAATAATGTAAAAAACTGCACCGTTTAAAAATTTAAGATATTGCGTCTCATTTCACCATGTGAAAATATATTAAGCATTTCAAAACCAAATTTCAGCTGTTTTCATCTGCACTCGGAAAATGATCCGAAAATTTTAGAAGCCCTGAATATGATACATCGATAGGTACATATTAACAACATGCATTCCAAAATTTAATTCATTTAAGAGATACACATATTTCAATTGAAAATTCCCCTTCAGCAATATCCTCTAATGAGGAGAATGGTAGGCAAATATTTTTGTGCTGCCCTGTATATGATGTATAGAATTTATATGTAAAGTGTAATGTGGAAAAAAAGTATTTACATTTAAAAGCGCATACCGAATTTTAAAACGTACTCTCCAGCAATTATTAAGCAAAGACAGTATTGTAACCCTTTCTTTTGTGTGTCCCTGTAAATTTATTTTAAAATGCTGTAAATGCTCTGTTTTAACGTAACCGTAGTTAAATTAATTGATTTATATTAGCTTGAATACATTAGAAATAGCGGAATGTCATTAAAGTACGCTCCAAACGATTTTTACCCATATATCATAATGTAATCGAACTCTTTTGAATGTCCCTGTAAATGAATCATTAGTCATACATATTAAACATGCTTTGGTGACCCTAAATAATCCTTATCAATTGCATGAAAATCCGACTATAAATATAGTTGGATTTTCATGCAATTGATATAAATCTTATTTAGGGTCAGCAAACGCGGGAGTTAGTGCGTGGACAGACGGACCGACAAACCAAATGCATAAGCACTTTTCAATTTTCTTGGAAAGTGCTAAAAAGACAGATGTTTCTTAAACTACGATAGTTTACTATAATCACTGGGTAAAAATACTCGATAACCGCTTCCAAGTCGCCAATGCTCCTTTATCTTTAGAAACATCCGAAAACAATTTATTTTCCATTTACAGTTTATTTAATATATAAAGCATTTCAAAACCGAATTTCAGCTGTTCCCATTTACATTCGGAAAATTATCCGATTTTTTTAGGAACCTTGTATATGTTATAGATATTTGTAATGCAATATGCATTTCAAAATTTAATTCATTTAAGTGGTACATATATTTCTGAAAATTAGCCTTCAGCAATTTCCTCTAATAAAGAAAATGGTATGCGACTATTTTTGTGCAGCCCTGTATATCAAATACAGATTTTATATACAAAGAGTATTATGCAAAAAATTAATTAAATTTAAAAGTACATACCAAATTTTAAAACGTACTCACCAGCAATTATTACGCAAACACAGTACTGTAGCTGATTTCTTTTGTGTGTCCCTGTAAATCAGTAAAAATGGCTATGATTTGTGTGTTTAATTTAATCGTAGTGAAAGTAGGTGATTTATAGCCGTTTCAATACATTTGAAATAGCGAGATCTCATTAAAATACTCGTCAAACAATTTTTCCGTATATACGGTAATGTAATCGATTTCTTTTGAGTGTCTCTGTAAATGAACCAATATTCGTACATATTTCATATGCAATACCAAACATGCTTTAGTGATCCTAAATAAGCTTTATCAATTGAGTATATTTACGGGATTTACAGTATGGACAGACGGACAGACAAACCGAATGCATAAGTACTTTTCAACTTTGTGATAAAAAACACTTCTGAGATTAAAAAAAATATATATATATCATTAATATTATCGAAAATGAGAATTTAAATTATATTTAAAATGTTTTCAATATCTTATTTAATTTCAATATGAAATTTAATTATTTCTAATTTTCCAATTTCTTTATTTTAAAAGCGAACATTTATTTTAATAAATAATAATAGAACAAAGACAATTTTAAAAATTTGCTATTTCTTCTTAAAATATGCTTTAGTTGTAAATCATTTCTTTCAATTCGTCTTATAATACAAAATCCCATGGAGGATTGAGATAGGTGGAGGTGAAGTAAGGATCAAAAAAGGTTTGCATTATGAATCCATTTATCGCTCAAATTTTAATGTTCCAAACAAAAGGACGTGGAAGGAATTTTGTATTATAATACGAATTGAAAGAAATGAATTACAACTGAAGCATATTTTAAGAAGAAATAGCAAATTTTTTGAATGGTCTTTGCTCTATTATTATTTATTAAAATAAATGTTCGCTTTTAAAATAAAAGAAATTGGAAAATTAGCAATAATTAAATGTCAAATTGAAATTAAATAAGTATTGAAAACATTTGATGCGAACTAAAAATTGTATAACTAAAAGTTTCCTAATTTAATATAATTTTAAATACTTTATAACGTAGATGAAAAATGTTTATGACTTAATAATTGCATGTAAATAAATATTTAAAATATAATGATGAAAACATTCTTTTAAAATCATGTATGAAAACTTAAGTAATAAATATTAATTTAATGTATAGATTTCTGACTGCAGACGATTTTACGATATTAACAGAAGAATGTTATATTTTCAAGCAAAACTTTAAAATAATATTCTATATTGATATTTAAGACACATATGATAAAATAATTAATAAATTCTTACCGGTGAAGCGATAAATTAGTTCTTTTTAAAAAATAATGGCAAAAATATACGGGTTTAAACCTGTTTCAATTGATAGGCGTGTCAAAGCACGTGTTTTTTATTTGGACTTAATGTTACTTAATGTAGAGTTACATTTTTAGCATCACCCCCAGAGATAATACTTCCCCTTCACCTATCTCATTCCTCCATGACAAAATCCCTTCCATGTCCTTTTGTTTGGAATATTAAAATTTGAGCAATAAATGGTTTCACATTCAAACCTTTTTTCAGACTTACTTCACCTCCACCTACCTTATTCCTCTATGGTCATCGTCTTGAAACATCAAATACTCCAATGTCATTGTTACACCGGCTTATCTGATTACTTCTGCGAAAATTTTTACACAACCAACCAACCGTAAAAGAATGAAAAAGAAAAAAAATGGGAAAAAGATGATTTTTTATGAGAGTGACCTCTCGATTTTAATTAATTACTCAGTTAATAATTGGAATTTCGAAATTCTGAGCGTCAGGTGCATCAGGAGAGATATTGGGCTACTCTCAGAAAAATTTTGAGCTTCGTACGTACCGTAGTTTTCGCTAACTATCGCAGACACACACACACACACACACACACAGAGCGATTTGTTATTTTATTAATATAGATTTATTATAGAAATGCCCCTGCATATTTTTAAATTGATTTACAATTCTGGACATTTTTTAGTCTAACTTGAGCAATTTCGGGTTGTGTGCAATTGCATCCAATAGTTGTTTTTAAAAGCAGATGGATTACTTTTAATATGTTTCACAAACACACATTCATCAATGAAATTTCAGTTTAAAATAAAATTATTTTTCCAAATTACTTCTAGATATTTGTGGGTTTTTCGAAATATTTGTGAGTAAATTCTTGGCGAACTTCAACGAAATTTCTACATATCAAACACAATTTTTCAGTCTTTGTTTAAGTATAAAAAATTATTTCAAATTGACTTATCTGTGATGTTATGTCTTCATCATCAAGAAATATAAAGATGACACAGGGATAATTTACAATGATACGTTTACTAACCTTTAATCCCTTCACGACGCGAGAACTTTGCGAAATTTTTAATGTTTAGTCACCGGTTTTTAGAAACAGAAATTTATACCTTATTGAATCGAGAAAATGCTCCGATTAAATAAGACAAATTTTACAGTAAAATTTTACTGGTGGGAATAAACAAGGATTCTTAAGCCTTTTCGCGGCACTTATACTTGTCGCTTGTCCCCAAGGGTTTAAGAATGAAATTAACTAATGAGCTTATCGCTTTCGACTATGCATGCACCAAATAATAAAAACAGGATAACATTTTTTCTTGTTTTTAGCACTTTCCAACAAAGTTGAAAAGTGCTTATGCATTCGGTTTGTCTGTCCGTCTGTCCGTCTGGCCGTCTGTCCGAATGGCCGTCTGTCCGCGCTCTAACTCCCGTAAATATACTCGGATTGCTATGAAATTTTAATATGTTATTGACGTTTACCCTAGCACGAACCCTATTGAAAATGAAGTTTCTATTATGATTAGTTTATCTACAGGGCGAATCAAAAGTTTTCCATTACATTACGACCCATGGGGAAAAATCGTTAATATAATCGGATTGCCATGAAATTTTAGGACGTTATGGACGTTTACCCTAGCACAAGTCCTATCGAAAATGAAGTTTCTACCATGATTAGTTTATCTACAGGGCGAATCAAAAGTTTCCTATTACGTTACGGCCTATGGGGAAAAATCGTTTCAAAGGAATTTTAAAGATGTTATACCCTGTCAAACATATTAAAATATGCATTCTATAAAATATAAGGTGAAAATGTAGCTATTATTCATTTACAGGGCCACAAAAAAGAATTCCATTAAATAATGGTAAAAGGGGGAATTGTGTGTGACATATTTTAAATATATTAAGCTTTTTCATGTATAATAAAATTGATATATGTCACTGAAGCTTAATATAAATTATACGCTACTGTCTTGCATAATATGAAGTACATAGCATTTACAGGGCTATACAAAAGATTTCAAATAGTATATTCTTTCCGAAGTACCGTATATGTGTCCGATGATGCCTGATGGAGGGATGAAATGCATTTTAATTATGATATGCGCGTTTATATTTCGCTAAATATATGCACATTATATGGTGTGTATAAATGTTATAGTTGATATACAGGGCTACCCAAAAGAGCTCACCAACGTTACTGAATATGAGCGTAAATTATTTAAACGTGGTTCTTAAATAAGCTATGCGTTTTTACGCTGAGCTGCATTTAATTTATTGAGAAATGTTTGCAGAGTATAGATAAAGGGATATACATTCGGTACATGGACGCCTATGAATGATGATTTATGAGAATGTGATTTCAGTTGTTTTAAAAGTGGTTTAGTTTACAATAAATTTTAGCCTAATGCTGACGTGTAATAAAGGTACAATGTAAACTACAGGGCTGAACAAAAGTATTCAAGCATGTTTCCATCTAATAGTATGAAATGCTGAAAAAGAAATTTCAAGCTACTGGGTATTTCCTTGCTATACTAAATTTTCCCATTATATCAACTGACATATGAAATACAGGGCTGTTCTAATGTACTGGAATACATATTTGGGTATATTTGGCTATACACTATTATTTCCCTAAATAACAAGATTTTGTTAAAGATTTCATTAAGTGTTGGAAAGTGCTTCATAATCTATGCTTAACGCATGATTTTTCTTACTTGTTATTATTACTATTATTATTATTATTTTACAAGACGAGAAATCGTGTCACTTTCCCTTTTAAATCCATTTATTTCTTTTGATTTTTCAGAGACTTTTAATTGCAAATTAGTGCCGTATTTTAACGGATTTTCGATACATTTAATACCTAACAAATACCACGCATTACTTTGTAATATCAGAGGGAATCAAAGAGAGCAATAAAATAATGTATTCGTTTCAAAATAAAACACTTAATAAACTATTAGGGAGGGGGGACATAAAAATTTTGCATATTTTTTTTTTAATTTTTCAGATTAAGATATGCTACTCTTAAATTTCTTATTGATTACTTTAAAACCCTGTCTCCTGTAAACGAAATTTTAAAATGAATTAGATTCGATCATATTCAAGACAGTATGTTCATTAATGGCATCTTTTATGCCAAACTGTAACAAATTTCATCCAAAATCACAACCATTAATTTAAAAATTTAAACTTTTCTTCATTTAAATGGGAATCATTAAATTTAATGTATGTCAATATCTCCCAATAAATGTAATAAAGATTAATATTCTGAAATAATGGTAGAGATTTTGAATAAAATCATTCTCCAATTTTGCAACGCTTGAATATTTGCTATGCAAAGTGTATTTTCTGCATCAACTAAGAACTGAATCAAAATACGAAAATGCCAAAAGCTTGGCGGGCCACAGAGAAGTTCCAGGCGGGCCAATTGTGGCCCGCGGGCCACGTGTTTGACATACCTGATTTAAACATTTCATGAAATCATCATTCATAAAAGAAAACAATTTTCTAGAAAAAGCAACATAGTATGTTCTTTCTGTAAGGTTTTTAAATAATTATCAAAAAATTTTCGGTTATTTCGCAGAAAATTCTTAAGTGTATTTGAATTTGAATAAAAAACCCCAAATAACTATAAAATTTAAACGTCGCTTACGTGAAAACAGCAATCAATGTGAATACGTCGTTAGACGCCCTGAAAATTTTTTGATTTGCAAAATGATGACACATGAAGTTTTCAGCAAAACTGCTCATTTCCAAATGTCTAAAATGAAATTTCGCATCACACATCACAATAAAGTCTAGGAAGCGGAAAGATCAATCTGACGGCTATTTAATAGAATATTATGAAAGACTTGAAATGTGTGGTGTCCCAAAACTTCCAAGAATTCAGAATGCGTTTGACGGTTTCCATTATTGGTCTATTTGTGTCTTTTTTTGAGATATTTCTTTAACCTCTTTAGACCTAAAATTCCTTTCTAAAATATTTAATATCCCCAACGTTTGACATTCCCTTTCTTTTTATATGTGTATGCATATATAATCACGGTTCAAAAAACTATATGTGAAGTACATTTGAAATGAAGCTTGTGCTTACAAATAAATAAAACAGAAACAGAAAGAGTGTTGTTTGCTTGTTTTGTTGATAAGAATTTCTACCTGCGCCCCGCCCATCCATCAGGCAAGGGCAAAAAACTTTATTATTGTTGAATGCATTATCTTCCTCAGTCCTGAGACAAATATTGCAAGGCACCACAAAAACTGGTTTAAAGCTGCTATACAACATCACCGAAGTTGAATCAGTCTATATATCTGAGGATGACTCTATTGATTTTGAGTTGAAACATGTAAATAAAAATATTTTAATATATTTTAAATGTTTTTGTTATTATACAACGTTTTAGAAGCAAAATGTTTTTTATAATATAAATTCTTATATTTTTATGTGGAATATATATTATTAGTATTACGATTTAGTCTATATATCGACTCTTATGATATTCACGCATTTGATAGTATTTAAATTAATTTAAAGGCTGTTACTTAGTTTCTCCTCCAGGCGATATTAGTACAAAGGAGATCAAGTAACAAAAAGCTATTATGAAATACTTTTAAATAATAACATTTCTTTAAGGTATTATTTGATATAAATTGATATTTTATTGACTTCTCTTCATTTAAATTAATACAGCATGTGAAAAATAAATGTAGCCAATTTTGTATACCGCTCAAAAAATTTTAATAACGATATTATTAACAGGTGTGTGTGTGTGGGGGGGGGGGGAGGGGGAGATATAAGGAATGATAACATATGATATCGGAAGAAGGGGGGGGGAAGAAAATTAAAAAAAATGATAACGTTATATTTCAAGAACCGCTAAATGACGACATTGGTGGAGAAAAAAAAATGTGAAGTTAAATTTTTTCTAGGAAATTTGTATTTTAAGAATTTTTTGATTTTTTTTCAACATGATTTCATGATTTTTTCAACAAGAAAAAAATCATGTAACAGTTACAGATTTACTATATTTAGAAAATAATGTAAACATTTTATAATACTGTAAATAAAAAAATTTATAAGATTACTAAGATTTTTTTAGGAAAATCGTATCCCTAGAATTTTTTATGTAACGACGATCCTGGTACACATAAAATTTTAGTAAAATTACTGTAATTTTAGTAGATTATTTTATAAAGCTACAGATTTCTCTATCTTTCAACAGGAAAAACTTCTTAAAATGTACCATAAAATGCTGTCAATTTGCATCAATTTTTCCGGCCATTTTTAACTTACAGGCTCACAGGAAGCTTATGTGCCCGCCCGTTCTGTATGTGCGGCGTATGTGCGTAACACGATAACTCATGATAAAAATATCGGATTAACTTGACATTTTGGATATATGTACATTCTGATAAGGCACTTCCCTGATTAGTTTTTGGAGTTCATTCGATATGTATAAGAGGGGGAACGGGGCCTCATGTCCCTCCCCTTAATTGATATAATTGTGTTTTCAAACAGATTTCTGAATTCTGATTTTTCGAACGGAATTAACCCTTGAAAATGTAAGGTTGTAATGTGCAATTAGTATGGGTAGCCTGTGAGCTTAACGCCATCAGTTTAACTAGGTAATATTCTTTTTATTTAATAAATATTTCTTGGATTCAATAGAATTGAAGCATATCGATTTCGAAAGCACAGTATTCTTTCTGTCAAGCAGATATTATACTTACAGCCAAATTAATGCATTTTTCAGCGATATCTTTCTTTCTGCCGGCTTCACGTCGTCGTTAAATCGAGTTCTTACCAGCATTATGATTGGTTCTATTTATCACAGCGTCAGCAATCTCGCTATCTGTTCATTGCATTCAATTAGGAAGTTTTAATTAAGAAACAATTGCTATTTTTCTTTCTCCCGTAAGTTGGAAGTGTAAAATAAAGAGTTAAAAGATACACTGAAAAAAAAAAAAAATGAAATAGTCAAAAATGAGTGCATCGATGTACTCATACTGAATTGATTATGTTTAAATCAAAAATGGTCACATTGCTTTCTCAATTTTGAAACATCATATGGTATCAAATCCAAACTAACGATAATTTTGTACTTTGTAATGGTTTATTTCATTCATAGTGGCATAAAAGATGCTTATTAACGTAAATATTAAATCTACTAAAAAACACTTTTCAACAGTAAAAAAAAAAAAAAAAAAAAAAAAAAAAAAAAAGGATGAAAGTTGTGTCTAAAAAATGGTCTGATATCAAATTTCCAAGCTTATATTATGGTAATTATTTAGCATTTTCCATTAAAAAAATTACTATTCTAAGTCTATGCCTTTGCATATGTTGATAGAAATCCTTTTCTGTTGCACTAAATACATCGTAAATGTGTTTTAGGTAGCTTTCATTACAAAAAGTATTAGGTAGCTTTTATTACAAAAAGTAAAAAGCTACCTATTGCAGCCGCCCGGAGGAAAGCATTTCCAGAAAATTTTGGTATATTTTCACAGACCCCAAAACCACCCTCCGTTCAAATATTGACATATATATATATATATATATATATATATATATATATATGATTTTTGTCATTCTGTAACTAAAGTATTTATGAACCGATTTGAATGAAACTTGGTATGTGCATAGTACAAAAAATTTCTCGACCGAGTTCGTTGGCCAACATCATCCGCCATCTTGTTTAAAAATGGCGGCCATTTAAAAAATTTTAAAAAATTTAAAATTTAAAATTAAATACGAAAAAAATAAAAGTTGAAAAATATTTTTCTTTTATGTGTTAGAACTTAAAGATTCCAGAACACTTTTTATTTTGTCTATACATTAAAAAATGATTGAGTTATAGCACTTTGAATTCTTCTTATGGCTGACTTTTTGAAACGATCTGATATTTGTCACGTCTTAACGCGAGTATTTATCAATCGACTTGGATGTAACTTGGTGTGTACATAGTAAATAATGGGGCCTGGACCGAGTTCGTTAGCCAGTTACATCAGCCATCTTGTTTCAAAATGGCGGCCATTTAATTTTTTTAAAATTTAAAATTTAAAATTTAAAATTAGTTACAAAAATGTCAGAAACTCAAAAAGATTTTTCTTTTATGCATTTGACCTTGATGCAAAGATTACAGAGCATTTTTTGTTTCGTCTGTATCTTAAAAAATGTCTGAGTTATAGCACTTTTAGTTTTAAGTGTTGCTGACATTTGATCTGATTTTTGTCACGTGATAACACGTGTATTTATAAACCGATTTGGATGAAACTTGGTGCGTACATAGTACATGCTGATGTCTGGACCTAGTTCGTTGGCCAGTTCCATCCGCCATCTTGTTTCTAAATGGCGGAATTTTAAATTAAAAAAATTTAAAATTAAGTGCAAAAGAGTAAGATATTGAAAAAGATTTTTCTTTTGTCTGTTTGACCTTGATACAAAGATTCCAGAGCATTTTTTGTTTCATGTATATCTTGAAAAATGGCTGAGTTATAGCACTTTCAATTTCCAGTGTGGCTGACATTTTGAAACGGTCTGAAATTTGTCACGCGATAATACGCATATTTTTAAACTGATTTGAATTAACTCCGTGTGTACATAGTACATAGCAATACAGCCCCTTATATTTTCTGGCCCCTTATATTTTTGCTTTCTTTAGAAACAACAGATTTCGAGCTTATTCGATCGCGATAATTTTACGATTACGATTTAAACGTATGTTTTTGAAACTTTCACAAATGCTTCTCTATTCATTTAACTAATCCATTACGCACATCATATTTGATTGCATCCGCGCAAGCGCAGGAAAACACTATCTAGTAAACCTTCTCATTTTTCATCCAATTTACATTACTTTTCAATTCTGATTGCAAGGTTTTATCTACAATGTTGTTTTCACGGTTTCTGAAAAGAAATTTTTTTTATAGTGACAAATCTTCAAATTATAAGCAGGAAACTTGCCGAATTTCGGGAATATTTTTATGAAAACTTTGATTTCTCTATTTCTATAATCATGAAAATGAACACAGTTTATCGCAATAAGCTTTTTAACTATGTTCTACTGTTGGAATGCCTTTGCTACATTAGTTTTTACAGGGATCCAACAGATATTCGCTCTTTTTCAATTTGGTGACGGTTCCCTGTAAACTTTCGGCAAAAACTCTTCTTGGAAATATATGACTTATACTATTATCTTTACTGACCTGTGGTTTCAGGATCATTTCTCGTGTAATTTTCTTGATATTAAACAAAATGTCTAAAATGTGATCTGTCATCGTTGTTCATACACTCTCAAAAAAACTTCCGTCTTTTCACAGAAAAAGAACTGGCAGCACTGCTGCCAGAAATTGTCTGTACATTGACGATTTTCCGTTTATTTTTTTCTCCGTCAAAAGAGGAAAAATATCCGTCACTTAAAAAAAGTTTGGAAAAAATCAATGCGGAAGAGGTGGAGATTGAACTCACGAACCCAGGATTACAAGGCCAACGCTCATCCTCAGCGCCACGATTGCTCATGAAGATTTTGCTTTAAAATAGAAGCCTTCATTTCATATGGGTGTGATTTGGTGTATTTCGTTAAAAAGCTTTTAATTTTGCAGTTAATCTCGGAAAGATTTCATCTTTAATGAAACTGTGGCTGTTTTTTTTTACGTTTAGTATTAATATAGTATAAAAATGTGAATTTTAAATATATTACGTAGATTGTCAGAGAAAAATCATGGATGTTTTATTTTTATTCGATAAGATTTTTTTCAATAATATCAATTTTTTTTTTGCATTTTATTTTTTAATTAAAATATTTTTTAAATGTCTTCAGTATATTTTATATGCGAATATTTATCATAGAAATAACTTAGTATATTGAACTTTATTCAACTTATCCAACTTTGAATGACAGATTGTGAGAATTTTTGAACGAATAAAGAAAGTAATCGTTATTTATTTTTAAATTCAAAAACATTTTTTCCTTTTAAAACTAAATTAGACATTTTAATCGATAGAATATTTTTGTTTTTCATTTTAAAAATAAATTCGAATTTATTACTAACAGACCCAATATGCATGCGTGCTAGATATAAACGGAATCGTTTCCTCATTTTTCGACTTTCGGAATGAACTCACAGAACAAATACGTTTTCTGGGAAAACAGAAGTTATTTGTGAAAAAATAACGATAACTTAGTGTATATTGACGAATTTTTCTGACAGTGTATAGTGCATTCATACGAGTTAAGAAGAGTTCTACGGCTCTCCTTGTCACAAAGTCAAATAGTCGCACACCATCTTTAAAAACCTTAAGTTCTCATCTAACATAATGCTTCTTAACCCTTTCGGCACAGACAAATTCTGTTCCTAAAATGAGAAATTATTGACTGATACCGGAATTTATAAACGACTTTTTTAGAAATTAAGAACTCCTTAATTAAAGCTTCCATTGTAAAAGCAAACTCTTATTAAAATATACTTGGTGCTGCTTGCAAAATTGGAATTAAAATTAACTGTGCCGGGGAAAGGGTTAAATGTTTGCATAACTGCAAGTTGTTGTACAACAATTTGTTTTCCTTCCATCGAAATTCTGTTAGAAAAGTGAAAAAGTCGTAGTAAGTCATTAAAAACTCAGACATGCGATATTCCATCACTTATCTAGCAGAAAGCGCAATCTCTTTGACTCTTGGAAAAATAATTTTTAAAAATTTTTAATTGTGTTGGAATAAATTCATTGTCTGTTTCAACATCTGAAGGCTCAGAGTTTTCTGTACATATTCTGTACATTTTCTATATACATTCAATATTCAGACAAATATTGAATGAACGGATGGTTTCTGAAAATAAAAACAATCTAATGTTTCAATCTTCTATTAGTCTCTCAAGAGAGCGTTCATGATTTTTTTTGCGGGGAAATCTTTACCTTTTAAACCCATATACATCTTACAATTTGCTTCTTTGATCTTGAAGAAAATCAGAATTTTCTTTAATTTTTATTAGTTTTACAATAGCTTCATGAACAATATTTATGAGAGAGTCCCATAAATCGAACTTCCCCTAAGAAAAATACATTTGTTTTTCTTCAACTAAAGCCTCTGGAAATGAATGTTTTCTAGTTTTGTTAATTACGTATGTATTTTTTTTTTGTAATTTTTTTTTTGATTTTTTTTTGTTTTGTAGGAATTGCAGCTTTTCTGCAATGTCGCATTAATTATTAATTGTCAAATGACTAACGTATTGAAACGATTTTAATTCTTTCAACTGCTAACGAACGCACTGAAGGATTTGTGACGTCATTCTTAAATGTTTCAATCTAGTCAATTGTTCTACTGATCTTAGACCAATCAGAATCTAGCCGGATGCGGCAATCCAAAAACTTTCTTCTATCTACAGGGGCGTAGATAGAAGTGAACAATAGGGAGACTCAAGAGAATGTAGGGGGGGGGGGGTCATAATATTTTTTTCTCTCTTTCTCTATGACACAGAAAGATAAATGGGTGGTATTCACATTGTAGTTACTATGTTTCTTATTAAACTAATGTAATAATTTCGTTTTATGCTAAGAAAAGTATATAATGGTGAAAATTTTGAATGTATAACTGGTGGAAAATTAACCATCATGTTAGCTTCATATGTACAAATAAGATTAGGGAGTGTTGAAACACTTATTTTAGATACAATTTAGTGATTTCTCAAAACTGTCAGAGGGTCTCACAACTAAATTAGATTTTTGAACAGAATTTTATTTGAATTTTTGAAACAGCAATTCATTTAGTGGCCTTGGAATCTTTTCAGGAGGGGGGGGGGGGCTCAAAATATTTTAGGGGGGAAGGTTGAGCCGCACTTAGTGCCCTCTTGGCTACGGCCCTGATCTGATACATTTAATATAATTTTTTTTATCACAGTTCCAAAATTAAATGGCAATCTAGGACCATCATAGGGATTCTAATGATATGAAATTCCGTGCATTAGTTCTTGAGTTATGACTATCGCTAAAATCACGTAAATCATGCAAAATGCAGCATTGCAGTCCTCCTTATTAAGTCATTTATACCGAAACCTAATTTGCAACAACTTACGTCAACATCTAACTAAATCTAAAGTTTGATGAAAATCCGGGCATTAGTTTTAGAAGCATACGTATTGAGAAAATCATGAAAAAATCAGTATAACTGTGTCATCTATTTTGAAATTCACACTAAAATGTAAACAACACCAAACCATCTAAAGGACTAGCTGAATCTGAAAATTTTATGAAAATCCACGCTTTAATTCTAGAGATAGAATTATTTTAAAAAACAGGCGCCATCTGTTGAGACATTTACATCAAAATTAGGAAAATGTCAATTCTGTCAAGGACTGATTCTGAAGTTTGATAAAAATTCATGCATTAGTTCTGAAGATTGTGCTATCGTGCGGAAATAGTGAAAAATGCTGCACAGCAGGCTTGGACTGACCCGCCAGCCCATCACCTAACTGTGTCATCTGTTACATCGGGTGCGCCCTCATCCAAGAAAAAATATGCGCCCTTAAGTATCTAAGCCGCTCCAGTTTTTTTCCCTCGTTGTACACATGCATTCAGACCAGGGTTTGAAAAAACCCGGATTTTTTTTTTTAAAAGCCCAACCCACTGGGCCCAGTAGTCTAAAACCCGGGTTCTTTTCGGGTTTTATTAAATTTTTTTAGAGAACTCTTCAAACTTCTAATTTTCATATGCATAATACCTTATTTTTTTATTTATCAGTGAAACAAGGGTATAATTTTGCATTAAGTATGGATTAACAATAAAAATAAATATATAAAAAGGAAAAAAAATATATTTAAAAAAATTATTTTGTGTCTCATGGGACTAGATTACTGTAAGAATGATGTTACGCCAAGTACGACTGAATTTCTTTATGTAAATCTTACACAAGTTAAATAGACTAATAATTTATACCATTTCTTTAATCAGAAATCAGTTTAAAGCAACAACATTATATTTATTTTTGTGTTTAAAAAAATGGATTTTTCTTTTTTCTTTCTTTCTTTCTTTTTTTTTTTTATCGAAAAAAATTAGTTTTAGTGTTTATGATAGCTGCACATACTTATAGAAAATTAATTTACAATTACTTGTTTTAAAAATTGACATTGGGAGAATTGAGACTTTTTTTTTTCTTGGGAAGAGAGGGGATGTTAACTTTACAAGTGGTTTACTGATATTATGAAATATATTGCCTTATGTAATTTAAAGTTGAAATTTTGAAAAAACCCATATGGGTTTTTTGAAAATTTTGGCAAAATTTTCTATATTTATATTGCAATAGTATTAAATGTTAAATTAGATTGTCATAGAAGTCAGTGTCAATGACATTTTGTAAATTTAGATCACAAATGGAAATACACGCCTTTCTGCTTAGTAAGCTCCTAAATGATTATGCATTTCATTCCAAACCAGATCAAATGTAGAGAAGTATTGTTCGATTGAAATAAAAGTAGTTTGTGCTGAATGTAAATAAAATTGACAAAATCTTTTACTTAGGAAAGTTATTTCTAAGAAAACTTATCTTTTTCACTTTTTTTTTTTTTTAAATCTCTTATTGTGCTGAAAATTACTGTATAACAATTTCATTAAACATTGAAACAGGATAATAAATAGAATGATTAATCTTAAAAGCTATAACAATGTAAGCAATCAGGATGGGGTTTGTTTCAAATGCTATCTTCAGGTATATATTAAAATTTAAAGCAGTTGGATGCATTTTAAAATACAGGGATGAAAATCTTCAAGCTAATTTACTATGTTTTCTTTTGGTCATTTTGTCAATGCTTAGAAATTCCTTTGAATCTGGTTCTTTTGAAATATATTTAAATTAGCATTTATCTTTGCATTCTCGTACCTTAGATTAAATAATGATACAGTTGTGAAAAAACGAAAAAATTTGAAAAAACCCACAAATGGGTTTTTTATGGGTTTTTTCAAGTAGGCCCGCCCGAAAAAACCCACCCGGTTTTTTTCGGGCTGGGCCCACTTGGGCGAACCCTGATTCAGACTAGTGTATTAATTTTCGAGAATTGGTTTAGAGAATAACTCTCAGTCAACATACTGACAGCACAAGAGAGGAACTTTTTTATCATTACAAAAATATTAAAAACACATCGAAACAATTTTAGGATAGGAAACTTAAAGTAGGCATCTTATTTTTGCATACATTTGAAAGAGAAAACATGCACCCAAGGAAAACTTGTAGGTAATGCAGGCGTCCTGGGCTGGGTTTTTATTATAGCTTCTCTGAATGATATCTTTCAGATTTTAAACACATATTTTGCACATTTTCAGTCCTTTAATTTTTAGTGCCTTGACATAGTACCTTCCCCCATTTAAAGCCGGACCTGAATACATTTATAATTAAAACCGTGTTTTATGATAAAAAAAAACACCGTTTTAGTGTTTTTTAAACTGTGTTAAACAACGTTTTAAAACAAGTTTCTTTTCGAGGAATGTAAACTTGATGACACTTCTTCATTATAATCCTGTAAGTTGTGAAAGTCATAGTTTTTATTATTGGCAAAGTATACAAAATCTTCGCTTTATTTAAAGACAATCTTTCTATGATTTAATAACGATTAAAAAACTCTAGTATGTATTTTAATTTTTTTTAAGTTCAATTTAATCAAGGTAATAATCCATTATTAAATAAAGCGATTATTATTTTGACGAATTATGATATGTTTTTAAAATAATAATAATAAAATAAAATAAAATAAATAAATAAAACGCTGGTGTCAGATTTTTTTAATTTCCAGGAATAAAATGGGGGCATTTCTCTAACTATGATAGGAATTTTACAAATCGTGGGAAGAGAGTGCTAAGAAACGTAAATTTAGTAAATTATTTTAATGATTTTAGATTAATAAAGCAAAAGTTTTGGTTCACTTTTTTGATAAAAAGCTTTTAACAATGAATACAAATTCAGCATTTTAAAAGTAGTTTTTTACGAATACAAAATGCCTCTTTCTATGAGATATCACACTCACAAAAGTAATTTCTATCAGATTGTAACAGAAATCGAATTTATCTAATTTTTTGGGTTCCGTAATCAAAAAGTAAAGGAATAAACATAAGATCGCGCCTATGTCTGTCACAACCATTTTACTCGTAAACTATGGAACATGGAAAGTTCAAATAGGCTGAAGAAATAAAAAGAAAGCTACTGACCCATATATTTATATATTAACCATTCACAAACATATTTGGAAAAAATGTAGAGGGACTAAACAAGTTACTTCAGAAAAATATCTTTTCTTTGTACATTGTGTGAAATTTTTCTAACGCCGAACTTAAAAAATACATTTATTTTTATGTTAGGTATTATATTTTCAGATATATCGTCAAAAATATAATGCAAAAAAGTCCTCACATCTATTATTGAATCTACTGAAATTAAAATTATAAAAAAATAGGGGTACTTAGACGTTAATTTAAGTCTTACAGGAAAACGACATCGATAACCCTAAGTTACATAGTTTTTGAGAAAGGTGCATTTTTCTATTGTAAATAAATTTCGATTTGTGGGTATTCAGCAAAAATATTGAAGAATGCTGGAAGTAAAAAAGGATTGTTGATAATGATTTTAAAAAAAATGTCGGTAATTAGCCAAGATACATATGACACGGATGGTTTGAACTTATATAAAGAGAGGCGCGGAGTACTCTATGCGCTATTGTCTTTTAAAGCGTAGATAACAACTTTTAATAATAAATTTGTGTAATGCAATGCCAAGTCATTAATTCATATATTCATTGTACGGAACTTTCTGTACGCGAGTAATACTAGTTCTTGACCAGTTATTAATTGACTGAAAACTAATTCTTATTACCTAAAAAAAAGTTTGAAGACCTTGGCAGAAGCGCAACAACTCTATTTAGTGCCTAGTGCAAAAAACTTATTAGTGGTTCTACTAACTTAATCAAGTATAACAAAAGTGATTACTCCTTACGATTTCTGCTAAAAATAATCATAGAAAAATCTCTAGAACCAATAGACTGGCTATAATATCTACTATTGTTAAGTTTCTGTAGTCATCTGCATTTAAAAAAAAATGTACCAACTGAATTTTCAAGCAGTAACAACCATTTTTGACATCTCACTTGAGTTTCTTCGATCCAAATAGCCCTGAAAATAGCATCTTTTATCCGTATTATCCTAAATATTGATAGCGTTAGAAGAATGTAAATTTGAGGATGCTAAAGTTAAACTCATGTGAAAAACATTAATTTCTATCGTTAAAAAAAGTCATCTGATTGATTATTTATTAATGTATTAAATAGATACATTAAATAGTTCCAAACATATTACAGACATTTTCATTACTCAAAAACTTTTTTATGGTTAAAACTATCGATAAATTAATGTTAAAAATATTAATTATGACCTACATTAATTTTTAATTCATCAAGCCACAGTCGTTGAAAATGTCAATGTATAAGTTTACAGCTCATTTGAATTACTATGTTTCGAGATACAGAAAAATTTTGCTTTGCCATAAATTAATGGGGCCATCTTTTATCAAAAGAACCACAAAAAAGAAAATCGCAAAAATTTACCAAAAATAACCGTGTAGGATTATCTGTAATGTAATGTAAGTTTCTTATAAGTTTAAAATTATTGTATGATTTTATTGGTGATTGTTCGAGTTTTTTTTCGATACTTTTTCTTCAAATATCTTCTTTCTATTTTTCGAAATTTTTGGATAAACTTCTATAAACTTCTAACACTGTTTCTTTTATAATTGTATAAGCTTTAAGAAAATTATTTAAACTTTAACTCTTCCTTATAAAGCACAGATTCAAATGGAGTATCAATAATGGATGTTATAATTTGAAAAACGAATGCTCGTTCATTTGCTATTATATAGACAATCCCAAAAGCAAAATTTACAAATAGCATTTAATAGTCGATGTTATTACCAATTAATTCGTATGTCTTTTTTAAACGGTCATTCTCAGGAGAATTGGGAGAAAGTTATCACTTTTTCCCATTTAATTTTTATAAAAAATTGCTTCAAATTTTTTCCGAAAGGTTCACTTTTTAAACACTGTCTAACACCAGTCACCACATGAGATGACTTCCGTACGAATTAACCTAATGACTTTTTTAAAACTGATTCTTACAGTTGCCAAAACGATGAAAAAAAAGTGACAGAACAAAATAATTATGTGCTGGAATGCGTTTATATATATGCAGAACAAATTGCTTAAGTGAACCAATAGAATTTTCTTATCTTTTTGTACATTTTTATTAGGGATGGGGCGAATATTCGGTCACCATTCGGTATTCGGCCCTTTTGCCGAATATTCGGTTGGCCGAATATTGAAGGCTTGTTGACCGAATACTTAGGCCGAATACCTGTAGTCGAATATTTAGAGATATCTTGCCGAATATTTCTAAAATCTCGCCGAATAGTGAAAGATATCTTGCCAAATAAATTTAGGATTTAAAGAATTTCATTTCTTATAACTTTTTTTTCTCTAATGCAAATTTTCTACTTCATTCATGAAGTCCTTCTCATTCTTACTTATAAATTATACAGTTATTCAGATACTAAAAAATATACAGCCTTTCTGTATTTTCTATAAAAGTTTGTGATATTTTAGAAATTGCTGCCCAAGTTCATAGCCGGATTAAGGGGGGATTTAAGGGGGCTGCAGCCCCGGGCCACAACCAGTCAGGGCCCCTCAGCAGAGGTTTAAGTTGTACCAAAGTTTCGTTTAAAACAATTACAGGGGTGTGAAAAATGCACGAAATCGCCGTTTTTCGCAACTTAACTTGAATTTCTATTTGACGTCATTGCTGTCTGTATCTCTGAAAATTTCCAGGTTTAACAAAAGTGGCGATGGAAACGAAACGAAAAGGGTCGCGTAAAGGCCAACGTAAAACGAAAAGATCGAATAAAAAAGCGCGAATTTCGTCAAAAAAGAACGAATTTAATCAAGATCGTGGTAAAGTGCAATTTTTTTCAAAAGGCCGTGGAAAAAGCGTTAATTTCGTCAAAAGGTCGCGGAAAAAGCGCGAATTTTGTAAAAAGGTTACGAAAATAGCGCGAATTTTGTCGAACGGTCTCGGAAAGAATGCGAATTTCATCAAAGGATGGTGAAAAAAAACACAATTTTGACAAAGAATAGTAAAAAAACGCAAATTTCATCAAAGGGAGGAAGGAAAAACGCGATTTTCTTTAAAAGATCGCAGAAAAAGCGCAAATATAGTCAAGAGTTCGCAGAAAAAGAACGAAATTTGTCAAAGCATCGGGGGAAAAAACGTGAATTTCGACAGAGGATCGCGGAAAAACGCGAATTTCTTCAGAGGGTCGTGAAAAAAAACGAAGACTTTGACAAAGAACCACGAATTTCGTCAAAGAATGGCAGAAAAAGCGAATTGCTTGGTAAGTACGCGGGAAAAGCGCAAATTTAGTCAAAAAAAACGAGAAAAAAAGCGAATTTTGTCAAAGAATCGCGAATAAAACGTAAATTTTGACAAAGAACCTCGGAAAATCGAGAATTTCATCAAAGGTTCTCCAAAAAAGGCAAACTTTGAGAAAGAATCGCGAAAAAAAAAACCGTGAATTTTTTTAAAGTCTGGCAGAAAAAGTGAAAATTTCTTGAAAAATTAGAGGGAAAAAACGCAAATTTAGTCAAAAGATCGTGCAAAAAGAGCAAATTTTGACAAAGAACCACTAAAAAACTTAAATTTCGTCAAAGGATCGCCGAAAAAATGCGAATATTGTCAAAAGAGTGGTGGCAGAAAAAGCGCGAATTTCAAAAAAAGGTTTGCGATAAAAACGCAAATTCAGTCAAAAGAGCCAATTTAAGTGTCGCCGCCGTAAAAATGCGAATCTTGAGAAAAAAGCGCGAATTTCGTTAAAAATTGCCGATAAAACACGAATTTCATCAAACACTGAGAAAAAAATATGGTTCTGGCACATAGAATCTAAGTAATGACTCTAGAAAAAATAGTTCCATGTCATCCTTATAAATTTTAGTTCCATTTCTTAGAGAGTTCCAGAGCCTCTTACTAGAATTCAAGAGCGTTTTCCTATATTTTTGATGTCAAATTTATCTAAAAATCTCTTCAAATAAATGCGAACACAAGAGATTTGATTTAGTAACTAGATTTATAGCTTAAGAAACCATTCCTAAAATCAAGCAATAATTTCTCGCTACTGAAACGGTTCAATATCGTTTCGTCTCCCAAAAAACAAGAGACTAGAAATGCCTAGTCTTTTCGCTTATTCAGCTTAGTTGTTTACCCTACTCGCATAGTTTGGACATCTATATTTCTAGTTTAGATATTCAAAAAGTGACTAACTATTCATTCTAGGTGAAGGCGGCATATTTTTTTTCTCAGTGAAGGATGGCAGAAAAATCGCTAATTTCTTGAAAAAGATTACGGGAAAAGCCCAAATTTAATCAAAAGATCGCGGAAAAGAACGAATTTTTTCAAAGAGACGTTTCAAAAATGCAAATTTCTACAGAGGATCGCTTGAAAAAACGCGAATTCTTCAAAGAATCGTTGAAAAAACACGAATTTTGACAGATAATCGCAGAAAAACTGCGAATTTCGTTAAAGGGTGGCAGGAAAAACGCGAATTGCGGAAAAAGATCACAGGAAAAGCGCAAATTTTGACAAACGGTCGCGGAAAAAAAAGGCGAATTTAAGAACACCATTAAAGATAACAAAAAAATTTGATTAACATTATACATATTCAATATCTAAGATTTGTATTTTAGGATTAAAAAAACAAAACAAAGGTGTGTGTGTATTTGAGGAGGGGATGATATTCAGTATTGTGGTAGGAGGCTCAAGGTTTCCAATAGCGTAAAGGGAAGCCCCAGAATTCCCAGTAGCCCCGAGCCCCAGAAGTGCTTTATCCGGCTCTGCCCAAGTTGGAGATTTAATTGTACGGGAAATTTCTTCATTAGAGAATGATATATTACAATTCAAGATATAAAAACACTTAGAAAGAAAAACACTAAAAGAACTAGATAAAAAGAAAAACACTGCTTTATTCTTAAACACTCGAATATTTATTAATGTCTGCAAATTGCATGCACATATAAAAAAGGCTCTTATGAAATTCATAACTTATTTTGTATAAAGTAAGAAATGAAAAAGATTTATTCACTAGGTGTATTTACGAAGATTCATTTTCAAAATTGAATATCAAATATCACTATTTAAAACACAACGGTACATCTGAAAACAGAACTGGTGTCAAACTAGATACGCATTAGATGACACAACTTGCTTTATGAAGGTAGTTTTATAAATATTTAAACATAAATTTTAAATACTGAACAAAATATTTTTTTTATTCTACCGTTTTCACTTTTAAATAATTATTTGCATAATTACTAACTTAAATATGTAACATTATTATGTATATATTTTTAATTTACATCTTCCTTATCCTTCATTCATGTTATCAATTTCTGTTAATCCTTTAAATCCTTTAATCCTTATTTGCTTATCATTATTTTTACAGTATAATACTGGCAGCTGTGGCGCCAGTTTATAACTGTAAAATACACAGTAATGTACCATCATGTAAATGAATTCAACAATATATTACTGCTTAAAGGTATATTAATTGCTAATTTTACTGTTTATTACTGCAAATTTTACAGTTTTAAACTGGCACCACAGCTGCCAGTATTATACTGTAAAATCAACAATTATTTTTTGCAGTATAGGGACACAGACTCTAAATGATCAAATTTACTTTATTAAAGATTATTTCAGAAAATATCTTCTTGTGATTTCTGAGAGAGAGAGATTAAGAATATTATTGATTTTGGATGCAAGAAAGAGTAAAAGTTAAAAGTATCATTTGATTAGTAAAAGTGAAGTACATCCTTCATATTTTAATGGAAATATCTTCCCATTCTGACTTACTGAAAATCAGTTTGATGTACATTAGAATAAAAGAATATAATGCAATTTCATAATTTTTTGTGTTAAAATAAATTTTTTAAATTTAAAAATACATTTAAAAGCACATTTAAGAATAATAATTATTAATGAACTCCTATTTTTTAAATTATATATAATCGAAATTTATTTTCTTTATTGGAAAAAAAGTTGGTATTCGGCCTAAAATTTGGCCGAATATTCGGTATTCGGCTATTCGGCCAAATCACTATTCGTTTCATCCCTAATCTTTATTCAAATATATATATATATATATATATATATATATAAGTTTGTGGTTTATGATGTACGGTGATTATATTATTTTTGAATGAGTCGATTTTGTGATATTGCATTTATTGTATTGTGAGTACTATGATTCTTATTATTTGAGGTGTGGGATGGTATTATTATGGTCGTGTATTGTTTATTTTTGGAGGTTTGAGTACTGCTTTAAAGCTTTGTATATATTGTATCTATTTTCATTTTATAGTTGTATTATTCTAGATCCTTTTCTTTAGTAAATTATATTAGTCAAGATACTAGATTATTTAATTGTAATTTTTCTATTTTTATCTTTTTATTATATTTGTAATTTCTCTTATTTTATGGCAGTACTTAGTAAAAATCTCGATCCTGGCAAGATACACAATGCTTCTTTGCAGTGTAGTGCCCGGTACAGGAGCAATAATAGGGTTGCTCCTGGATCGTCATCCAGTTTCCATATACATGCTCCTCCTCTTCAATTATATTTTCAAAAATGTTCTGATATACGATGTAAAACTTGTCCATCTGCTTCTCAGTCACAAATCGTATCTGATCCTCATATTTCTATTTTTTGTAAGGCTTTTAATGTAATTTATAGTATAAAGTGTAACATTTGCAATTTGAAATATATTGGTGAAACTTCTGGTCCTCTTCATATACGCATGAATCAACATCGGTCTGATTCTGATAAAAATTTAGCAAAAAATATACAGTCTACCGCTGAAATACAGCATTTTCATAAACATAAATTTAAAAATACTACTATTGATATAATACAAATTCAGAAAAATAAATCTGAGCGTCTATATTTAGAGTCTTCATATATGAAATATTATAATACAATTTATCCTTATGGTCTTAATAGTGAGGTTTTTAAAAGATCTGTTAAAGTTTTTTCATCTATAAATGATACTACAGATTATTCTCCCATTTATCATAGTTTAAATCATCTTATAAATCCTAAAACTACACGTAACAAAAGAGGAAAAGGTTCATCTTCTAGTATTACTCCTAAAAACATTATAATTCAATAAATTAATAATCTGCATCGTAATTATTTAAAAAATTACAATTGGTTTCTAATACGTAAATATATTTTTGGAATAAAAAAGAAACATATAGTATAATATTTAAATATTTTTCTCAGTAAAACTTACTCTAAACATTTTTCAGATGTTTTTTATGATCTCAATATGACTCGTGTCAACCTTTACAATATAAATTTACTAAAAAAATCTAAAAATCTACAAACTAATACTCAAATGGTAATTATTTTTTCTAATCCAATATTTAATAAAATCAATATTAATTCCATATAAAATGAAAAAAACTGTCAATTTCCTATTAATAATATTCATATATCTAAAACCGTTAAGTATCCCATATCTATCGGACGAACGATTTTTAACTATAATTCTTTCTCTAAATCTTCTTTTGATGCTAGTACATTACCCTGTAAATGCAATGACCCCTCTCTACAAAAATATATAAATAAGGATCATGCACATATTATTACTGGTAATCTTAATCTAGTAGATGATTTACAACTTAGAAGAATTATGGGTTATGGGACCAAGTACAGAATTCCATCCAAATTAAACATTAAATCTATCATAAAACAATTTACTTATGATATAGATATATTTATTTATAAAATTGCAATTTATTATAATAAACCCATTGAGTATTTCAATCAATGGATCGATAAATTAACAAGGTTCTTAAAATATAATATTTCACACCTAGAATATGTAAATACACAGCATCTGTTTAAACAAATCAATAAATTACAACAAAACTTTGTAATAACTTATGTTGATAAATCTCCTAATAATTATGCAATTATTTGTAAATCTTATTATCAACAACTGCTTAAATCTAGTATATCTAATAATAACACATTCCAAAAAATTAATGATAACTTACTTGCCAATAATCGTAAAATTAAAGGATTCTATAAATTATTAGACATTAACCCTACTAACTTTAAATATCCTTATCTAGTCTTTATACCCAAATTTCATAAGCATCCTGTTAAATTCAGAACTGTTACAATTGGTTGCAATACCTTTAATAATGCTGCTAACAAACTTCTATTAGTAATTCTTAATCAAATATATAATATTACAAAAAAAAAAAAAAGTGATAATACACATTGCATAAAAAATAGTTATGAACTGGTCCATATTATGCAAAATCTTAAATGCATAAAAAATATCACTACTTATGATTTTAAAGATTTATTTAATAATATCGATTTATCGGATTTACATATCATTAATGAGCTTTTAAAAAAATATCAACACGAGTTGGATATATCACATAATATCGATTCTGATTATTTTCACACCTTAACCAATTTCATTATCTATAATAATTTTATCATGCATGATAACAATATATATATTCAAAATGTTGGTATACCACAAGGTGGTAGTACATCTAGTGTATTATCTGATTTATACTTATATTACTATGAACGTCATTATTTAAATAATAAAATACATTTATATCGATATATAGGTGATGTAATATTAATTGATACTGATAGCACCTGTATATCTCAATTCCCTGTTGATTATCCTTCTAATCTTGAACTTTCAAAAAACCTACTTTTTAATAATACAATCAATTTCTTAGATATTAAAATTATATTAAAAGAGAACAAATTTATAACTGATATTTATGACAAAAGGAAAGAATTTAATTTTAAAGTTAATACCTTTACTAATTTTAAATCATGTCTTCATAATTCTGTATATCGTAATATAATACTTAACCATTTATATAGAATAAAATGTCTATGTTCTTCCCATTTAATTAATACTAATATTAAAAAGCTTGTATATGATGCTATAAATAATGGTTATCCTAAAAAATTCATATATTCTTTAATATATAATTAGAGATTACATGATCTTATAATTAGCTATTACATGATCTTATAATTAATTCTTTGCGTAAAAAATGTATAAAAAAATATAAAACATAAAAATAATAATAAAAAATTAAAAATGTTATAAAAGTAATATATATATATATAGGTTGGTTGGGAGGGTAGATGTTAGAGTACGGACGAAGGGTGGTGTTGTCTGGATAAAAACGCAAAGGTTAATTATTAAAAAAAGAAAAGAGAGAGAGTGGGTTATTTATTTTTACATTATTTTAACATAATTTTTAAACTGTTTAATTGACACCAATATATGGATATTTGTCTAGTTATATCTATAGTTAAATAGCTATATTTTAATTATCAAATTAATTTTAATGTTATTGATATAATTTTTGGTATTATTATTAATAATATTATTACTATTATTATTTATTTATTTATTTATTTATTTTATTTTATTTTATTTTTTTTATTTATTTTTATTTTATTTTATTTTATTTTATTTTATTTTTTTTCTAATATTTATATATTTTTATTATACTTTATTTTTTATATTTTTTTTAATTTTTATTAATTTATTAATTTATTTATTTTTATATATTTTTTATTTTTTTTAATTTAACTTTTATTATCCTATATTAAGATAATGTGTTTTTACCATGTAAAGTCACAATAAATGTTAATGATTAAAGTAACAAAATGGTATTTTAAGTTATAAGTTAATATGAATGTTATCACTTAATTCTAATTTTCATTATTTTATTAATTTAATTTTATGTTACTATCGATCATTAATTATTTTTCTCATGTTCAATTATATTTCCATTCAGCTTTATCCTTTTTGTTTGTTATGGATACAACTCAATCTACATGTGGATTTAACTATTATTTTTACTTACTTTCAACTCCTTTTTGTAAAATAACAATATATATACTGCTACTATTATTAAGTTTCTTTACTGTTTTCAACATATTGTATCACTTTAAATCATAGCAAGTTTTTTCTTTTTTCAAATCATTTATCTCGCCATTTCGCGCGCTTGGCATTCTTAATTCAAAAAGAACAACCCTACTGATCTTGCGAAGATCCATTGCGTGCTTTTCTAACGAACTGGTTTTTCTACAGTGTTACTATTTCAGTTCGTATAATTAACTATTGCTCCTGCATTTATAATTTATTAATATTTTTATTGTGCAGTCCTCTACATTAATGGATATAACCAGATACTTTTTTTTTGTTTTCAATATTTTGTTTTCTCACTTTTTATCCAAATTATATATGAATGTAAAGTTTATTATTTCCACGTGCAAAAATAGGGTTAATTTTTACTCATGTTACTGACACTAATTGCTGCACGCTATTGTTTTAATATACATATATTTTTTCATTTTTTCAACTGTTTAATTCTCTGTTCCTTGTTTAATAATCTAGTTTTTGTGTGCTGGTAGCCCCAAATACGTATTATTTTGCTATCTCATGGCTAATACGTGGATGAAACCGCACACTTCATTTGTAGTTCCAGAGCATTTGGGGTCTGATGATTCTGCTCTGAGGACTACAAATTACATTTGAATTCATTTTATTTATTCATTTATTCAGATATACTCGTTTCACTATTTTTTACTTTGGTGAATCTTGTCTACTTTTAATGGTATTTTATATATATATATATATATATATATATATATATATATATATTATATATATATATATATAAGAAAAAAAACTCGGAACTTTTAGGATGCTCCAATAATATTTTTTAGAATTGAATTCAGACACTTTTCTCCGGGAGGGACTTCAGTGGTTCCGGGGGGGGGGGGAATTGTAGTTTTTGATCATTGAAAGCGCAAAATTTCAATTTTTCCGGGAGGGGGGACATTTCATTACTCCTGAGGGAATGTTCTCCCTGAATTAAAAACTGAATTAAACACTGATATTTCTGTTCCGAATTGTAGTATTCAGAAAGGTTTAATAACTAGTGGATGTCCTAAAAAGGACTGACAGACTTTAAAATTCAGTAACACTCAAATGGTTAGAGCTATTTTCTTGCAGTATTCTCCTTATATATATATCATACATATGTATTATCTCATATATATCATCTTATCTAACATAAGGAAAATTTTCTAATTAAATTCCCGATTTAATTTTTAAAAGCAGCGATAGATGATGCTGCTAGAGTTGCAAAGGCTGAAAAAAAAAAAAAACCGGGATTATTCCCGGGAATAAACCGGATTTTTTTGGGAAGGAAATTTTGAAAATTTCCGGGAGTTTTTAGAACGTTTTAAACATTGGAATATTTAATTTATTATTTAATATTTTTGTAATGATTTCAATTGTTTTATTCTTAACTGTAATTTCAAGAACAACTCAACTCTTCTTCTGAGCGAGCCAAGCGAAGATAATCAACATCAGAGCACGTTTTCTCAGCTTTTCTCTGATTCCGTCCTGATTCTGTACAATTTTATATTGAAAAGACAAGGTATCAAATATAATAAATCTGTCATAACAGCTATTTGTGTATTATGAAACTTACTGATTGAGTGCATAAAAATATTTACAATAAGAAACGGAAACAAAACCAGCAGAGTTTAAGTGAAAATTAAATAGATTAAAATATTAATAAGTTAAAAAGGGAAATGACAGATTTATTTATAAATGTAAACATCACCCTTGTTCTCAAATTCAATGTAAACAGAAAAGTGAAATAAAGAATGTACGTTGGATATGTCAGGTAACAGAAATTAAACAATTTTAATTTTTAAGAGAATAATTGAAATCTTCATTAATTCAGTCACCATTGTTGTAAAGCTGTTGAATTTTAAGAATTTAAAAAGTTGCAAATTGTTAAAATAATAAGTCTTGTTTAATTAATAAAAAATCCATTTAAATTTCTCAGAACAATGAGCAATGATGTCTTAAAATGAAAATTTCAAGTTGAAAAATGACTGGTTTTGTTTTTTTTCAAAATGTCTTCAAAATTTCCAATATTCCCCAAAATCCCGGGTTTATTCCCGTCCCTCAAAAACAGTGGGTTTTTTGCAACTCTAGATGCTGCAAACAATAGGCGCTAAAACGGGCCCGATTTTCGTTCACTCTTTTATCACAGTAACTGGTGCTAAATAAGTACTAGTTTAAATATAGGAGCTGCTCCATAAAAACAAAATCGCACTGGCGATCATTGACAACCACTCGATATATTTAACCTTCTTTTTCATTTACACCAAGAGAAAACAAATAAAAAATTTGGTCCCCGATTTAGCGTTTATTGCTTGTAGTGACATGTACTACTGCTATTTTAAATTAAAATCAAGAATGGCAGCAAAAACTCCTGACATTTTACATAGCCCACAAGCATCCTCATTCCAAACCTTGAAGGGTTGTTCAGGTATAAAGCATTGTTATGGGAAAAACAAGTAAGAAAAATGATGCGTTAAGCATAGATTATGAAGCACGTTCCAACACTTGATGAAATCTTTAACAAAATGTCGCTATTTAGGGAAATAAGGGTATATAGCCAAATATGTATTCCAATACTTTTGAACAGCCCTGTATTTGATCTGTCAGTGGATATACATATTATATAATGGGAAAATTTAGTTTAGTAAGAAAAAAGCTTAAAATTTCTTTTTGAGCAGTTTGTACTAATATATGGGAAACATACTTGAAAACTTTTGTTCAGCCCTGTAGTTTACCTTGTACTTTTATATAACGTCAGTAAGAAGCTAAAATTCATTTTAACCTAAAACACTCTTAAAACAACTAAAATCACATTGCTATAAATTATCATTCATAGATGTCTATGAACACAATTCTTTGCGTGGCCCTGTATATCATTTTATCTACATTCTGCAGACATTTATTTGTAAATTGAATGCAGTTCTGCGTAAAAATGCATAACTTATTTAAGAACCACCTTTAAAAAAAATTACGCTCATAATCAGTAACGTTGACAAGCTCTTTTGGGTAGCCCTGTATATTAACTATTACATTTATACACATCCTTATAATGTACAAAGATTTAGTGAAATTTAAATGCGTGTATCATAATTAAATTGTATTACATCCATCCATCAGCCATCATCGGAAACATATACAGTCCGCCGGAAGGAATATAGTATTCAGGGCCTTAGCTAAGGGGGCGCTATGGGCGGTTCTGCCCCCCTAAAATATTTTGAGCCTGCCCTGGAAAAGATTCCAAGGCCACTCAATGAATTTCTGTTCCGAAAATTCAAATGAAATTCTGTTCAAAAATCTAATTTAGTTTTGAGACTCTTTTACAGTTTTGCAGAATTACTAAATTGTATTTAAAATAAGTATTCCAATACTTCCTCATCCTATTTGTACATATGGAGCTAACATGATATTTAATTTTGCGCTAGTTATACGAACACCCTCTGTAGTCAACTACCTCCTGACTATAGGGGGTGTTGGTTATGCTCAAAATTTTCATCGTCATATTCTTTTTTTAGCATA
This sequence comes from Maratus speculifer, assembly GCA_964019185.1. Classification (NCBI taxonomy): domain Eukaryota; kingdom Metazoa; phylum Arthropoda; class Arachnida; order Araneae; family Salticidae; genus Maratus; species Maratus speculifer. The sequence continues at coordinate 292,418,113 of OZ025296.1, forward strand.
AAATGAAGTTATTACAACATTTAATAAGAAACATAGTGCCTACAATGTGAATATGCACTTATTTATCTTTTTGCGTCAGCAGGAAACAAACAAAAAAAAAATTATGAGTCCCTGCCCTACATTCTCCTAAGCCCTCCTACTGTTCACTTCTAGCTACGGCCCTGACTATTTGAAATCTTTTGTGTGTCCCTGTAAATGCAATATACTTCATATTATGCAAGACAGTATCACGAGTATAATTTATACTAAGCCTCAGTGATATATATCAATTTTGTTATACATAAAACCATTTAATATATTTAAAAAATGTTGCACACTATTCCCCACCCCTTTACCATTATCCAATGGAATTCTTTTGTGTGCCCCTGTAAATGAATAATAGCTATATTTTCACAGCATATATTAGTGCACCTCTTAAATGCATGTAAATGTTAACATGTTTGACAGGGTGTAACATCTTTAAAATGCCTTTGAAACAAATTTTCCCCATAGGACATAATGTAATGGAAAATTTTTGACTCTCTCTGTAAATAAAATAATCATGGTAGAAACTTCATTTTCAATAGGGTTCGTGCTACGGTAATAACATACAAAAATTTCAGAGCAATCCGAATATATTTACGAAAGTTAGAGCGCGGACAGACGGACAGACAAACCAAATGCATAAGCACTTTTCAAAAAATGCAAAAGCACTTTTCAAACTTTTGAAAAGTGTTATAAACGTTAAAATTCATTTGAAATGACTTTCCCCTTAGACGGTAATGTTATGGAAAACTTTTGACTGCCCCTGTCAACAAATTAATCATGGTAAAAACTTCTTTTCAATAGGGTTCGTGCTAGGATAAACTTAAATAACGTCCAAAACTTCATGGCAATCCGAGTACATTTACGAGAGTTAGAGCGCGGACAGACGGCCGAACAAACCGAATGCATAAGCACTTTTCAACTTTGTTGGAAAGTGCTAGGAAGAAAGTGCTAGCGAATACGGATAGCTTGATGCAACAATGTTAAAACTGTGAAACGGGGAAAAAATCAAAAAATCCCTACCCGGTTTCGGCGAGTTGTTTTCGTGGTATTGATGGTACTTTTCCCTGTGTTTTACATTTTATTGTGTGTTTATACTTTATTGTTCGCAAATTTTATTACTATTACTCTTAATATTATAATGTAAGATGTTAAAATGGCAGCGCATTTCTATGTCAGAAATACTTTTTTACCTTATTTAAATATTCGCATAATATTTATGCCTTATAAATATTAGAAAGAATATTTCAAAATTTTACTGCGGATTTTCGTACAAATTTATATCGATTTTAATAGTTTGATTCCTGCGTTAGTAACCGAGGCATCAGCCAATTTTGTCTATTTTAGAAATTTCTTTAATGCGACTCCGTGCCTCCAGAGATGCTTCTTTGAATTTTAGTGTCGTTAGTGACCGCAGCTTTCACGAGTTGCGTGCATCCAGTAATTTTTTTTTTTTTTTTTTTTTTTTTTTCCGTTGTTTAAATGGGCGCGCAGCACTCATCCGTATGTTAATGACGAGTTTCGTGCACTTTAGAGATTTCTATACAGTAAGTTTCGTACATCTAGTGAGTTTTCTTTGTTTAAATGGGCGCGCACCATCGAAATTATTTTCTACTTCCGATTTTCGACAGATTTACACGTTTTAGGGTTCAGAGATCCCCACAAACATGTTTTTACAAAATGTTTGTCTGTCCGTATATGTCTGTGTGTATGTCAAACCGTATGTCTACCATCAAAAAATTTATGAAGTTATGCATAGCATTAAACCAAATTTTTCGTGAATGTTTTTGGCTGTGGCAAGCAGGCCCTCCTCCAATTTTGAAATATTCCGCAGGAAGAGGGCGCTGCAATAGCGATTTTTATGCCATTTTCAATATTGCACCATACCATCTAAAAGTGTATGAAGTTAGGCCTAGAACTTAACTAAAATTTTTGTGTATGATTATTTTTTGGTATGGCAAGTTGGTCCTTCCTGAATATGGGAAAAAAATCTGCCTATCATTCTATTGTCCATCGGCTCGTGCAGAGACGGAAATTCGTTTTTACTCCGATTAATTGACTGAAGCAGAAATTTAAGATGAAAATCAAAGTTGATATGGCATTGAATTAAAATTATTAAAGCATTAAAATGAGTAACTATTTTTTTTAATATTAAAATGTACGTATGAGATAGAAAAAAGTTTTGCGATTGGCACATCCAACTAGTTTTTTTTTTTTTTTTTTTTGACTGCTTGTAATAGGCGCGCAGCGCTTAAAAATCATCGTTGGAATTGTTCACGTCGCTAATTGTCAGCCGAAAATTCCGTGTTGTGATCGGAGAAATTTTTTAGGTTTCTGAAAACTCAATTGGCTTTCAAGGGTGCTTGGTGCCAAAATGTCAAAAATCCAGTGTCTCGGTTGGTTTAGGATTAGTATGTCGTTACTACATGAAGAGTATGTATTATAATTATTAATATTCTAATATTAATAATATATTTAAATTAATAATAATAATAATCAGTTTCAGGATGATCATAACGAGTCATATATTACGTATACCATACCATGCATTAAACATTATATATTTCTAGAACCTATGATAAATAAAATATGCTTTAAAAAAAATACTAACCGACTTCAAAAAAAGAATCAAGCTTGGAGACAACTTGGCGCTTACGCATATGAATGCATAGTTTTAATATGCTTATGAGTTGAAAACGGATGCAATGAAAGATGATTTGCGACAATTATTATTATTATTATTATTATTATTATTATTATTATTATTATTATTATTATTATTATTATTATTATTATTATTACATTTTTTTTATTTAAAAAAAAATCTAATCATCAGACTTTAATGGAATTAAAATGGGACCACATGGGTATCTTATATTTTCAAACAAAAAAAGAATTTTCAAAATCGATTCATATTGTAAACAATTTATGAGTGAACGAGAAATACATACAGGTCGAAATCATAACCTCCTCCTAGGAGTCGGTTAAAAAGACTATAATAAGCTCTCATTGTACATTTATATAAAATAGGAATTAAAATCATCATTAAAAATAAAATTGAAGAAATAATATTTTTACTATAGCCTTTGTTTTAGATTATAAGTCTATAAGATCACTTTAATATCAATACCAAGAAAACAATTCGTCGAAACCGGGCAGGGATTTTTTGATTTTTTCCCCGTTTCGCTATGCAGTCTAAGTTTTAACAATGTTGCACCAAGCCGCCCCTATCTGCTATTGGAAAAAAAATTCGATTCTCTTTAATATTTAGAATTTAATGTATTTCTCACGAAAATCAACAATCAATGATATCATGGCAACAAACAATGATTGTTAAATGTATTTTGTTTTTATACAAAAAAAAAAAAAAAAAAAAAAAAAAAAACAATGTTTCAATTTTTAACAATACCATGCATCACAGAATACATAATTATTTTTACATTGTTCATTTTCTCAACAATGGCTATCAAACATTTATGAAACAATGAAAAAATGACAATCGTCACTGCGATAAAAGTAGTCTCTTATAACGTTGATTTTTTTGTGAGCTTAAAAAAAGTTTTGTAATATTCAAATATTTCACAAAGCGATACTTTCTTAAAGGTTATTTTTTAATTTCAACATTTATATCAAAGTGTACACCCAATTATTATCACAAAAAGAAAAAAAAATGTCCCGTCAAAGATTGACGATGGCCGTCATCAAGTACCTACAAGACCGAAATTACAGGTACGTGAGATTCCTTGGAGCAGGTGGATACGCCGACATAATTTCAGTCATCAGTCCGAGCGGCAGAGAAGTAGCCATAAAGATTGTGCAAAGGGAAGACGTTTGGCCTATTGAAGACAAATACTGGCCTAGGCTACGACACCCGCATATACTGGAGGTGTTCGAAGTCATGAAAATCAAGGAATTAAAGGTGAAATTATACATCACTCCTGTTCTACCCCGTACGTTAGATGAGATAGTCGAGAGCAAAGATTTCAGGAGGGATCCAAAAAGCTACGAAAGATTGAAGAAATGGGCCTTCCAAATCCTGCTAGCAATGGAGTTTCTTCACCATAAGGGAATGGCACATTTTGACATCAAATCGGACAATGTGCTCATCGATAGCAACGATGACGCAGTGTTAGCCGACTTTACGGGACTCAATTTCACCAAGGATCCTGTTGAGAGGTATAGCGATAACGACGTTGTTTTGTTTAAATAATTCTATTCATCACTTTCTAATTTTAGAATAAATTTTCACAGAAATACTTTCTTTGCTAAATTAGCGTTTTAACAGCCAATCTCCGTTTTTTTTTTCTTTTTTTCAAGTAACATTTTAGCTTGTTCCGAAACGCAGGTTTTACTTACTAAATGAAATCAAATTAGTACCATGTTGAAGCAAGAACAGTTGAATTAAATGCGTCTTCTGTTTTAAAGTATCGTTATTTCATCATAAAGATTAGCAGCTGTGAATTGATAATTTCAGGCAATTTATATAAAATCTTAGTTAATATTGGAAAAAATGATTAAATTATATTTAACGGCATTAAGTGTTTGATTCATATTTAAGAACGTTTACTTTTGCGAAATAAATGTATCGAATATTGGTGTCATTATGTTTTTTCTAAGATTATAGTCTGTACAGGCATGGTATGTACAAAAATGTATTTCAACTCTAAAAAGGAAACATCGCTAAAAAGTATTTTATTAACTAGAAAAAAATGCATTAAGTAGATTGTGAATGAATGAATGTGAAATATTGCATTTCATCTTATGGTTTTATTTAAATAAATGATTAACCCATTTTAGGCCAAGCACAGAAATTTTATAAAATGTAGCATTATTTTTATTGAAATATGCTTAAATTACATACATTAAGACACAAAAAAAGATTCGTGCATGAAAAATAATATTTTATATAAAAAATAATATTTTATATAATAATATAAAATATTATTTCTTATAATGAATAATATGAATATGAATAATATTTTTATGACTTTTGTTTTATTCTTATTTCATATACAGAATTTGCAACTTTAATCTATTTTAAAAACATATAATTCATTTCAATTGGAATAATAATATATTTTTAAAAAGTCGAATTTGTCAAAGGCGTTTCAAATTAAAACTCTGGCGTATTTTGAAAATTCTTTAAGAGAAAGTGTTTACTCCAATTGAATTACTAATATTTTATGGATGTCTTCAAAAGCCTTAAAAAATAGAAGAAAAATAAAATTCTTGAAAAAAATGTGAAAGAGTGTTAAAAAAAAATATTTATCGAAATGTTTCGTATACGAACCTTTGGCCGAAAATGGGTTAATAAAAGTATTTAGAAGAATTTATAATAAGTTGTTTTTCGTCACCTGAGGACACATTCGAAACTGGATTTTCTCTCAAAATCAAATCGCACATGATCAAGAATTGTTTCTAATGAAAAACTTTTACGAATATTTTCTCGCTTTAGAAACATTTTTAACATGCATGCTTTTCATTTTAACGCTTAATAATAAAAGTTAAAAATATATTAAATGCAAAAACTTAAATTAATTTTTCTGAAAAAATAAAAATTTATTTAAGTACATGTTCTTGACAAACAGGTACTAAGTTTATATATCAATAAATTATATTGCAGATGATAAAGTTTTAGAATATACGTACATCTGTATCAGAAATATCAAAAAATGTATATTTTCTGTTAAAATCTTCTTCTTCTTCTTCTTTTTTTTTTTTTTAAGGAAACAGTGAACTTTTTCTGTGAATTCGAAAAATATTTCAAAGAAATTATTTTGAAAAAAAAAAGGCTATTAATTATACTTTTAGGTGCATTCTTATTTATATATGTAAGTCGCATATGGAGTCGTCACCTTAGTCCATCCGTCTGTCCTCATATAACGGCGCAAAGATCATGCAATTGAATTGTCTGATATTTGATTTATATAATCGCTGCAGAATGTTGTCGAGACAAATTTTATGAAAATCGAATCAAAACTGAAAAAAAAAATCCACAAAATTTTTCGATATTTTATTAAATTCTATTATACGTAATGGATTCAATGATATTTATACCATGATAGGTAATGATTCTAGGCGCCATGGTGATTATGTTTGATTTAAAAAGCTATTATTTTCGTATTGCTGAATTTAATATATATAATCTTAAAAAATTTTGTATTAATATATTTTTAAATAATAATGCAACAGCTATATTTAGCAAGATCTATCTATATATATGTAACTAGTTTAAGTACGAACGTACTTCATTTGCCGCTTTTGGTGTACAATTTTCGTCTTGTTTAATTAAAAGGCATTAAAAGGCATTTTATAATAAATAAACAAACTAGCTTAAATCTGCAGTTTCACTCTAAATTAGCGTTTTAATAGACTTCATTACTGATTCCAAAATTCCAAAACAGATGCACCGAATTGTTGTTGTAGTGCTTATCTACCATCGTCCCTGACACATGGGGAAATTTTTGAAAACAAATTTAAGGAATGGAATCAATTAAAAAAAGATGTATTTACTGCCATAAGTGTATTGTGAGAAAAAATCATTTAAACTGTATTACTGAATTACCTTACTTCTATTGAAGAAGTATCAAAGCACATGTTCTGGTATACAAAAAAAAAAAAAAATATAGGTTTATTTGATATATTTTTCTTTTTTAAATTTTAAAGCCCACAGTCTAAAAAAAAAAAAAAAAACTTTGTACCCCATTTTAAAAACACATATCTTATTAATTTTATTTCAGTAAGGAATAATGATGTTAAATTTCCTACATTTTCTTTTGTAGATTAATATCACCAGATGAGTTCCAACCCCCTGAATGTTTCGATCCCGATGGAAAGAAGAACGTACGTGGCGAGTGTTTCGATGTGTGGGCCTATGGACTCATGGTGCTGAATCTCATGACTGGACATTACTTTGCGAAGAAGGCTGCGTCCAGAACAGGTTTTACAGACTGGTCTACTCAGTTGTCGCCCATATTGGAAAAATCTTTGAAGGTAAGATACGATGTTTATTACACTTGTACGAATAAGTAAATTTAATGCTTGATGCGAAAAGTGTAAGGATAACGAGCAAAAGGTTCCAAACAGTCTGAAGTTGGTGTGTGCAAAATACTTCACTTGCAATCCTCCACACACTTTGTATTAAGAACTCACATAAAAAAAGGGCAGGTCACGAAAAAATAAATGAATTACACACATGATTGAAGGTACAGAAAGGGCCCTTTTACAGTCCGTTAGATTATTATTTGAAGAAAAACACCTAAAATTTACAGATATTTTAATTAATCAAATAAGATTTTCGGCAACGGAAATTGATATATGGAAGTTTACAGATCATTTTATCAAAATGATGACTATGTGATTTACTTCATTAATCATCCGAGCTTTTTCTTCACATTTATATTCTTTAATTGATATACTGTCAACAGTGGTATAAATGCGTGACACAAGACACAATTTAAGACTGAGAATCAGTGTACTAGGATACCTCTAATCAATATTAATATTAATTTCAAGATTTATTTACAATATACGTAAGCATTTACAATTAAACAGAATAATTCCGCCCATGGCAGGGTTATAGCAGATCCTGTAGTATGTTAACCGATAAGACATGGTGACGTCACTGCAACGTCGTTGTTACACTTTATGACTTTGTGACTATCGATTGTCGATGTGATGCCACGTGACGTCGATGTGAAGTCACAGTGACTAAAATGTGAAGTCGTTATGGCCGTTTTAGAGCTTTCTTGTGACGTCACATTGTGACCACTTTGTGACGTCACAATGTGACCAATTAGTGAAAAGTGTGTCATTTATGACTACTTTGACATTAACATTGTGACATCACTGAGTGGTGGCATTTTCGTCACAGATGTGATGTGACCAGAGTGACTCACAGTGACGTCATTGTGACGTCACTGTGAACATGCATGCTATGAGGGAAGTTACATTTTGAGACATTTGATCTACGGACTAGCTCATATTATTATGAACACACTACTCGTATTTCTCTTGACAGCAGACATCAAGACTTCTCAAAACTACGTTAGCATTAGGCCTTTCCGAAGTCTCGGTACATACATGGACTTCACTTTTCTATGAAAACGCTCTGCATCCATAGCACTACGGATCCCGTTCTTCTCAAAATCACAACTGTCTGTCTCTCTTACTCTTTCTTAACCCTTTGACGATTAAAGCACTTCTATTCATAAAATACTAAAATGACTGAATGACACCGGAATTTAAAAACAAATTTATTTCATAGTATATAAATGTTTTTTTTTTTTTTTACGTTCTTTGTCAAATTAAAATTTTTATTTAAAAACTCCGGTGTCAGTATGGCATTTCGCAATTCAAATTAAGTGGTATTCTGGGCGCGTATACGCGCTTATAACCACGAAAGGGTTAAATTTCTCCCTTCAAACTTTTCTCTATATTGCGAACAGCAACTTAACGTGTTGCTGTTGACCACTTTCTTTCTTTTAAACGAACAACCGGGCCCTTACCTGCTGGTTATCCCTAGTTCAACGGGTTTGATATCTATTCTTGGGGCGAATAGCGGCGACAAACCTAACAAATGCTTAGATTGTATCGGCACTACCTACTGCTTAGTTGTTCTTTACATGCACCGGGTGCCATTAGTGTACATAGTGTTGTTGACAATATCCAGTGACAGGCCTCACAAAAGAGTATCTTTTTGTCGTGAACAGATATTTCTTAAATATAATTTCATATTTTTCACGTATTCTAAAAGCATGCATAAAAAAGTGTATTGTAACTCAAGCTTGTAGATAATGATGTACAGATAAATACAATACATGAAGAAAATAAAATTAATTAAACCGAAATTTTTATTAAGCTTACAACTCTTTATCGTCAGGAACCAGATAAATCCCATTTGGTGAATTATTTCGTCGACAATATTTGTATAAAAACATTTCTCTAAATTGTAATTTGGTTTAATTGGGTAAAATTTTAAATGTGTACTAGTACTTGAGATTTTAATCCCTTTGCGACGAACATATTTTACAGAAATTTTAATATTTTATCATCGTTTGTTCAAAATAGATATGTTTGTGTTACAAAGATGCGCACATATAAATATAAGTAAATAGGGGAAATTTACCATTAAAATAACTGGTGGCAATAATAAAATATTACGAACATCTTATGCGTCAGGTATACGTAATGTACGTTAATCTATTAAAGTTAAACAAAATCTAATTACAAAAGATTGATAAAATTAAATTAATTGCTTAAAATTAAAATAAAAAATAATCGGCTCAAAACATGTTTTTAAAATAAAGCTAACATTCTAAAATTTAAGATCATGTATTCAGAATCAGTTATATTTCAGTGATAATTCATGTATTAAACTACTTTATTTTATAAGAACAGTTTAGATCAAATTTGGTTGAAAAATCGTTTTTCTTTTTTTTTTTTAATTGGAAATCTTGTAGTCCAACATTCGACAGCACAAAACCGTAAGGTATCGGGCACAAGAAGAAACCTTTATTTAATGGAACAGTAGTAATAAGGGAATCTAATGATCCATGTGTGACGGAAGTGAAGTGGTGCATAAGCCAAAAATGAGCACCACTAGTGGTTGACACGTAGGCTTAGCATTGTGTTTTCTTTCACCCTGATTTCCATGTTTTCATACTTTTAATCGTAAAACAAATACAATGCTAAACCCATGACTCAACCATTAGTGGTATTAATATTTGGCTTATGCACCCCTTCACTTCCGGCACACATGGATCATTAGATTCCCCTTTTACTACTCCTACATAAACAGGGGTCGCAGCGTCTATAAATTTTTCGCACTTTCCTACCACAATTTTATAATTACAATATCTATTGTAGAATTTCATTGTAGATGTTAAAGGAATCTGAGGCGAAGATTTTTGATTTAAAATAATGGTGTATAAGTGCGAAAATTTTAGGGACGGTGCGACCCCTGCATAAAGTAGAGGGTTTTTTCTTGTGCTCCATAACATGCTGTCGGCCGTGGGACTGCTGTTTAAATGGAAATATTCTGAGTCTTCATTTTTACGTATGCGGCATTTGTATCGTGATATTTTTTAAATTTTGTTAATATAATCACCCCGGTTACTCATACAAATTAAAATTTTACATGGCTTTTCTACATGTTTATATTTTTTTCACTTTCCTGTTTTAAAAAAGCTATGGCTTTCTTTGTGATTGATATACAGATTTAAACTTTTTTTTGTGCAAGATCTTTATTATATATGTGATAAATCTGCGCGTGGAATTAGTCTTTAGGTTTTTTAATACCGAAAAGAAATTAAAGTACACGGATAAGTTTTAGATTTTATCCTTTTTCATTACATAAAAAACATTATAATAAAAATACTATAGTAAAAATATTATAGTAAAAAATATTAAATGTAATATTAGGTGTATCTAAAAATCCATCTGAAATCTTGTGTAATATATACATTTTAAAATCTTTTAAAAAAGGAGTAAAAAAATATCAGTATTTAAAACAATAATAGTTATTTAAAAAAAAGGAATTTTCTATTTCTTTTTTTTTTAATTTTAACTATGTAGTTTTTATCACTTTTAAGTGAAACTTGAAATGCAATGAATTTACCTTTTGTATCCTATTCTTTTTACATAAATAAAATTGTTCAAAAAGTAAACTGTCCCTTTGAAATGTGGAGAAATTTGCATCTGAATTTTGATTTTTAGTCAGTTTGCATATAAAACCGTTTTCTTATTTTCGATGCATGAAAAAAAGAAAATGCTTGATACCTTAAAAGAAAGGGAAAATTATTTATATATCTTTCAAATTCGAATTCAAGAACACTTGGAGTTTACTGTATTTTAAATGATTTTTTCGACCTCTTATGTCAAATATTTAAAATGTCTTTTTCCTCTATAATATTCGAATAATAATAATAATAATAATCTTAAATTTCACTAATTTCTTGTATGGTTACAGAAAGCAAAATTCGAGAAACTTGTCAAAAAATCGTTCCCGAAGTCCAAGTTGTCTTCGAGCGACGTGAGTCTAGTGCGCCACTTCATCCAGTTCATACTCAAGGTAAATCCAGAGAACAGACCTAGTGCACCGAGGATGAAATGCCACCTGTTAATGAAGTCCATTTCGAATCCTTTTATGAAAGAGTCATTGCACAGGACGCCGCAGGAAAAAAATCCGTTCAAGAGGTCACATAGCGAGCAAGATCTCAAGGGTCGTGGAGACGCTTCTTCGAGTATGGAAGGACTGAATTATTCGTCTAAACCATCTCATGATAAAGGTATGTATTCATTAATTCTGTTATCTAATTCCTGTTTTTTTTTACCCCAAAGTTTTGTTCATCTCGTGAAACACTTATAGTCTTGTTTCTCTGTTTGTCACAGCGCTTGTATTCGAAAATTATTTAAGTCACAGAAATGATTTTTTTTTTTTTTACGTAGAGTCAAATATCCCTTGTTATACAGAAACTACAAAAAAATGCAAAATATTATGCTCTTTTAATAAAGTAAATTAATGTAGTGACATTTCACTATTTTATGCAATTTCTAAACACAATCTTAATTTCATCCGTTTTTTCGTGATCTCTGTTGTTCTGTGGTAGAGTATATTATTTTTAACGAAAAGGTCCAGGGTCCGAAGCATGTCGGAGGAAGTTGAAATTTAAATTTTTTTGCATTTAACTGTCCGATGGAAATAGAAGAAAATTCTATTTTTTAAGCTTTTTACGGTTTTTTTTTTAGAATTTTAATAAATGTTAACATCTGTTTTAGGTTAGGCAGGCTATATAACACAGAAACAGCAGCAGACAATCGTTAAAATAACCATACACCGTGCAATAGATTTCTCCGAATTTCTGAGCGTCCACTCCTGCGTGTGCCCACCATCTGTTAGGCAGGCGTTAATGGTACTCACCGTACTGATAATTATGCGTATGGACCACCGTTGTGTTGTCTCATTTCCTCGGTAAACCGTGATATCCAACGTCTAGCAGTCTGTTCAATGTGACTTCAGATTTCTCTAGCTGTCTTCTGCCTGCTTCTTTTTTCTCGAAGACAGCATTGGTATCATCCGTTGTTGCTGGTGGGCATCTGTGTCCACCGCAGGACGCTCGTTCCGCTTTTTTCTTCTTTGAAGTGCTCTCTAGGCTCAAGATACCATGCTATCAAGCGGTCACGAGCTTTTCTTTCATATTTTCAGAATTATTATGCCATATTTCAACTTATTTTCACACTTCGACTATTTGTATATTTCGTTCACAAAACCAGTATTTTTATAATATAAATTTTAAAGTATATTTTTTTTGCAGACGTTGTCAAAGTGTCTGTTAAAAAATTCTGTTTAAAGAAAGTAGTGCCAGTTAGAATTAAAGAATAGTCGCCTGAGGCAGCCCTGTTTTTTCCAACCTCCCAACGATATGACTTTTGGTAAAATCATTCAGATGACATCACTTGCATTGGCTGTTTGCCATATGACACAGTAACAAAAACAGACATTCATCAAAATCCCCATAAACCTTGCAACAGATTTCTCCAAATTGCTGAGCATCCAGTCCTGTCTGTGCTTTATATCCTTCCAACTTGCTCCTCTTGCATCATAAACCGTTTATGCTCATGCATGGGGCCTTGGTTAATTACCAAATTTTTGTAGTTTGTTTTTAGTATTTTACCTGTTGGCTTGTACCTCTTTAATGCTAATTTTTCTGTTCGTCATTAAATTTTGCACACCGGTTATTATATATATCTGATCTATTGTCATGCTGAAACTCTCGTATTTCAGTACCTATTTAAATATGGCTTTTTATGTACATAGAACATACACATGTGCCAACCAAATTCGTTGGCCATCTTCATCCGCAATTTTGTTTTAAAAAGACAACGTTTAAATTTTTTAAATCATTAAAAATAGAAATTGAAAAAAAAATTTCTTTCATAATTGTTTGACCTCGATATGAGAAGTCAGGAGCTTATTTGTTTTGATTTTATTTTACATAATGGCTGAGATATAGTAGGTGGAATTTCTAATGCTAATGGCATTTTGAAACGATTTAAATTTTTGCCTGTGGCAGTAGTCGTATATATCAATCGATTTTGATATGAAGGAGCACCTGCAGAGAAATTACTAAACACTACAACAAGTTCACTAGTTAGCTTTATCCATCATCTGTTTTAAAATGGCCAGTACTTCAAGATATCAACAAACTTGGTGACCGAATATTAATCATTTAAAAACAACAACAACAACAAAAAAAAACAGCTTAGATAAAGTTGACTAATTTCGCGAAACTTTAATTCATCTCTATTATTGGCAAAAACTAGTATTGATTTTTCTATAATTGGAATTTACTGAATTTGAGCTTCATATGTTTGAATAACAGAAACTAGCTTTTTTATAAATAAGGAATTTGGACGCTAGCAATTTTTTGGGAGGCACTTTTGAGTACTGGTCTGGAAGACTTTTATGTTTATACTCACATTAAATCTAACAGACATTCGTTGTGTATACCCCTAATTACTAGAGTGAAATGCATTTATACTAAAGATTATTCTGTTATTAGTCATATAAGATTGGTCTTCAGTCTTTTACAGACACTTGCGTCAACTATTCCCGAATCCAGGATTGAATTCAGACATTTTTGTCCGGGGGTAACATTTTAGAGTATTAAATATTTATTTCAGTTTTATTTATTATTTAGAGTTTTAAATATTTATTTCAGTTACGTTGCACGAATCACAGTACGTTGAGCAAAAGTATAAAAACTGTTCAGCGGATTACAGTAAGGTAAATAAATAGAATTATTCACCATTGTTATTGATTTTAGCGCCATCTACAGGGTATTTGAATAGCTAATTTTCTCATTTAGCTTTCATTTATTCAGTTAAAATGTAATAAAAATATATTTTAATTTTTTTTTTTTTTTTTTTTTTTTTTTTTTAGGTACTTCCAGAAGGAAAAATCTCAAGCAATGGTTCATGAAAAAAATTGACAGAATCTTCTAATATGAAAATATAAATACCGATTTTGACTAAACCCTATTGTGACAAAAGCAGTAATCGAAAACCGTGATATTGACTGCCAAATACCCGACGACAACGACATATTTATACCTTCTGAAGAAATACTTATTGAAATTTACATCTATTTTGTTATCATCTAAACTATGTTGTGTGTCATGCAGCTCAGAAACTGTTACTGAAGCTTATATTGAATTTTTGATGTTCATTGTAAATCATCTGACTTTTAAAACAAAAATCTGGCTAATAAAATTGTTACTGTGACTCCGTTTTGATTATTTTATTTTAATACTAATATATATTATGTATGAATAGTCTGCCTCAGAAACTTAAACTCTCTGCAAATCTGGTTTAAAATAATTGAAGAAGAAAATGTTTTACGCTAATTCGCAATAAATACTCGATATTTAATCAAAATAAAATAAAGTAAGCCATTTTGGTTGGTTAAAATAAGAAAATATGATTTATTTTTATTTAATTTTTCTTTTTTCTTGGAGAAAGACTATCTCAAAAGTTTAAGATATTATTTTTATTTAGAAACACGGATTGGCCATATGTAATGATGTCGTATGACAAAATATTGCACTTTTATAAAACTACAAAAGCATTTCCTCTTGTTTTGAAAATACCGAAGGGTGAAAAACTCACAAAATGTGAGATTTAGAAAAAGTTTTTAAATTCAAATCACAAAATAAAACTGTTTTAGACATTTCAAAATTTTTAAATCGATCAAAGTGAGGTATGTATCAAGTACTTTCTAGAAATGATAATTTAAAGCGGAAATCAAGATATGGACGACCATGTATGACGAATGTTTAGACTGATCGAAGAATATGGAGATTGATACTCGTATCTAGATAAAATATGTCCATACTGCAAATTGAAAATAACCTTAGTGTACAAGTGTCCAAAGGCACTGTACATAGACGTATTAAAGAGTGTGATTATATCATACTAAAGAAAATAGCTCACAAACCGTCTCTCAAATTACATTCTAATAGTAGCGTAGCTATGTTTTTTGGCGCCCGGGGCCAGCAAGAAATTTTGCGCCCCCACCCCAATATAGATATATAACAATTTCTCTCAATTTGGCGCCCCTAGGCCTCAGCGCCCGGGGCGGATGCCCCCCTTGCCCCCCCCCCCTCCTTAGCTACGCCACTGGCATTTTCACTCGACATCTTTGTCAAAAATCTTTTAGGTATATATATATATATATATCTGATATTTGTCATGCTACAACTAACGTTTTTATAAACCGATTTGAATGAAATTTGGTATGTACATAGTATATACAAATATCTCGACCGAGTTCGTTGGCCAGCATCATCCACCATCTTGTTTCAAAATGGCGGCCATTTAAATTTTTTTAAATTTAAAATTTAAAATTAAATGCGAAAAAATTAAAAGTTGAAAAATATTTTTATTTTATGTGTTAGATTTTAAAACAACGATTCCAGAACACTTTTTATTTTGTCTATATCTTAAAAATGATTGAGTTATAGCACTTTGAATTTTTCTTATGGCTGACATTTTGAAACGATCTGATTTTTGTCACGTGATAACACGCGTATTTATAATTTGATTTGCATGTAACTTGGTATGCACATAGTACATAATGAAGTCTGGACCGAGTTCGTTAGCCAGTTCCATCCGCCATCTTGTTTCAAAATGGCGGCCATTTAAATTAAATTTTTTTTTAAATTTAAAATTAGGTACAAAAACGTTGGCCAGTTCCAACTGCCGTCTTGTTTCAAAATGGCGGAATATTTATTTTTTTTAAATTTAAATTTTAAAATTATTTCCAAAAAAGTAAGAAATTGAAAAAGATTTCTCTTTTATGTTTTGACCTTGATACAAAGATTCCAGAGCTTTTTTTGTTTCATCTATATCTTGAAAAATGGCTGAGTTATACTACTTTTAATTTCCAGTGTGGCTGACATTTTTGGAGTGGTCTGAAATTTGACACGCGATAATACGCATATTTATAAATTGATTTGGACATAATTCCGTGTGCACATAGTACATACCCATGTCTTGACCGAGTTCACTAGCCAACTTCATCCGCCCTCTTTTTTCAAAATGACGGCCATTTAAATTTATCAAAAATCTTTTAAATTGGCAAACAAAAAATTAGAAATTGAAAAAAGGTTCTTTCTAAAGTATTTATCTTAATAATGAATTCCGGAGTATTTTTTGCTTTGTCTTTACCTTAAAAAACGCTTGAGATCTAGCAGTTTGAATTTCTAATGTGGCCGACATTTAAAAAAAAATCAAATTGCCCGAGACAGCACTCGTATATATTAATCGACTTCAACATGAGTGTGCATGTGCACATGAATTGAGATTTCGACCAAGCTCATTGGTTTGTTTTATCCATTATGTTGCTTTAAAATGGCATACACTTCATGATATCGTGAAATTTAGTGACCCTCTAAATCGCTTAAAATAAAACCAGGTTGAATAAAAGATGACTAATTTTTAAAAATTCCTATTAATATTCAGTATTTAAAAAAAAAAGCTAGTATTCAATCTTATAAAATGGAGATCCACTAATTTGAGCTTCGTATGTTTGAATAAAATATCTTAATTTAAAATAAATAAATAAATACTACTATATGAAAGTTACCTCTTCCTCCCGGCATTGCCGGAAGGACTTTTGAAAATTCAAATGTTTTAAAATTATGCGTGATTTGCTTGGCGGCCATTTTTCCATATTGTATACAAATTTCTATGTACCCAAATCCATAGTTAAATTTTAAAACTCAAAATTGTTACTTAAGCAGACATTTCCGTACTAAAATTCTTTTATTGAAATTTAAAAGTTTTGTTTAGTTGTTGACAATCTATAAATAGATCGCTGAGTGGTAACGTGTTAAATATATTTGTCCATAGTTAAAATCAGAAGTTCTAAATTGTACTTACTGTAAACTTACTACGCTTTCCTTTATAAACTTGATGCTTGGAAATTTGTGTAAAACATGAAAAGATGGCCGCCAAGCCCATCTTGCATACTTTTAAAACATTTGAATTTTTAAAACACATTTACGATGTATTTAGTACAAGAGAAAAGGATGTCTATCAACATATGCAGAGGCATTGACTTAGAAATAGTAATTTTTTAATGGAAAATGTTAAATAATTACCATAATATAAGCTTGGAAATTTGATATCAGACCATTTTAGGTAGATTTCGTATGAAATACTACCTATTGCAATCGCACCAGTTTATATATCTACTTATCTATCTATCTATCTATATATCTCACTTTTTTATGGACACGATAACTTCTATAATTCTTCACCAATTTCCACCAAACTGGTATATAAAATCAAAGGGGATAAAATCTCGGCTAAGTTCGTTAATGGGCAAAATCGGACCAAGGGGGTCGGAATAGGGGGCGTTTTTGTGAAAACCGAAAAAACGCCATAACTTCTTAATTAAAGTAGATATCGAATCGGTTTAAAGTTTATATTACTTCTTAAAAATGGGCCAAAAGTTTATGCATGACAGATTTTTGATAAATTTAGAAGTGGGCTCAAGGGGCGAAAAAAACAGGGGTTTTGAGAGAACAAAATTCATAACTTCGTCAATTTTCAAGATATCAAGTCCAACTAAATTTTTTGTAAATGTTCTCAACATTATCTAAAACTTTTGCATTTACAAGTTTTTGATAGAATCAACTTTTACCCATGAAAAAAATTAAAAACGAAAAGAAAAAGGGTGGTGAAAAAAGAGAAAAATCCATAACTCCGTCAATTTTTACGATATCAAATCTGATTAAATTTATTTTACATCTTCTCAAAAATATCTATAACTTTTATATTGACAAGTTTTTCATAGGACCAATTACTATAGCAAAAAGAAATTAAACAAAAATACGAGTTGGAGAAAAAATCTCAAATCCAAACTGCTTATATTCTGACTCATTTTTAAATTCATTTTTGATTTTAAACGCATCCAAATGGTAGATCCTCTTAAAGTGACGCACTGGTCAATTTTCTGATAAAGACAGAATATATTTCAAAAAAGGCTACCAAAAAGGGTATTTTGAACAGAATTTCCCAAAGTCATCGTGACTGAAAATTTTAGTTCAAATAAGAAATTGCGTTTTTTTCTGACTCGTTTTCAAATCCATTTTTGTTCTCAAACGCATCCAATTTACAGATCCTCTTATTTAGGAACTATATAACGTGATGCGTTGGTCAGTTTTTTGATAAAGACGGAATATATTTCAAAAGAGGCTACCAAAAAGGGTATTTTGAACAGAATTTTCCGAAATCATCGTGATTGAAAATTTAAGGAAGTGTTCAAATAAAAAATTGCGTTTTTTTCTGACTCGTTTTAATATCCATTTTTGCTCTCAAATGCATCCAATTTACAGATCCTCTTATTTAGGAACTATATAATGTGATGCATTGATCAGTTTTTTGATAAAGACAGAATATATTTCGAAAAAGGCTACCAAAAAGGGTATTTTGAACAGAATTTCCCGAAGTCTTCGTGATTTGAAAATTTAAGGAAGTTTTCACATAGCAAATTGCGTTTTTTATGACTCGTTTTAAAATCCATTTTCGCTCTCAAACGCATCCAATTTACAGATCCTCTTATTGAGGAACTATATACTGTGACGCATTGGCTAGTGTTTTGATAAAGATAGAATATATTTTTAAAAATGCTGTCAAAGTGAGTATTTCGCACAAAATTTTCCGAAGCAATCATAATTAAAGAATTAAGGATGTATTCAAACAACAAATCGGTTATTTTATGACTCATTTTTGAATTCAATTTTTTTCTCAAATGCATTCAACTGACAGTTTCTTGTTATTTAGGAACTGTATAATGTACTATTTTGGTCGATTTTTTGAAATAAATTCAGAATTTATTTCAAAATATGTTGTAAAAATGGGCATTTGAGCTGAATTTTTCTTAAGATGATTGTGATAAAACTAGTTTTTGCAGAAAAATGAAACTAAAAATTTTTCACAAACGGCCAAATGAAGTTATTAAACTGGGTTTATCTCTAATCATATATTTTTTTGTTGTTGAAATGAGCGCTCTTCGAAATCTACCTCCGCCTATAGGCCCAGCCGACAGGGATTTTTTTAGACACAATTTTCATCCTTTTTTTTTCTTGCTTGGCTTTTTTTTTTTTACTTTTGAAAAGTGTTCTTTAGTAGGTATCACTTTTTTTTTTAAATTTTACAAAATTTAATTAATCTGCTCATTTAAATTGGAGTGAGTTCTCGTAGAACCTCTGTAAGTAGGAAGTAAGAAATATATGTGTACATTGTATATATTTATCATTTATTTCTTGGAGTAATTTATCATTTATAAGTATGAAAATTTTGTAAAAAACTGAAAGAATCGAAATAAAATATAGATCTATAGTTGCTGTTTTAGTTAGATATGATACGAAAATCTAGTTTAGCAAGCAAATGAGTAACAAATTGAAATTTCTCTTTCAGCAATTTGTGTCTGTACACGGACATTTACTTGAATACATTTCTACAGCCCTGTATTTTATCTGCTATCTTTAAATTCACATTACTATTTAGCTTAAATTTAATTCACACAAAAATACTCTTAAAACTAGTAAAATCACTCTTTAAAAAATTTTCATCCTCTGACGGTCATATACCTAATTTTTTGCGTGGTCCTGTAAATCGTTTTATCTGTATTCAGTAAACATCTTTTAACATGCTAAATATAATTCAGCATAAAAATGCATAGCTAAGATAACAAGTGATTATGAAGCACTTACCAACTCTTCATGAAATCTTTAAAAAAACTTCGTTAATTAGGGAAATAAGGGTATGTAGCCAAATATGTATTCCAATACTTTTGAACAGCCCTGTATTTGATCTGTCTGTTGATATACATATTATAAAATGGATAAATTTAGTTTAGCAAGAAAAAAGCTTAAAATTTCTTTTTGAGCAATTTTCTCAGCCCTGTAGTTTACCTTGTACCTTTTTCACACGTGAGTAAGAAGCTAAAATTAATTTTAAACTAAAACTCTTAAAACAACTGAAATCACATTGTTATAAATTATCATTCATAGGTGTCCATGTACACAATTCTTTGCGTGGCCCTGTATATCATTTTATCTATATTCTGCAAACATTTTTTTGTAAATTGAATGGAGTTCAGCGTAAAAATGTATACCTTATTTAAGAACCACCTTTAAGTAATTTACGCTCATACTCAGTAACGTTGGCGAGCTCATTTGGATAGCCCTGTATATCAACTATAACATTTATACACTCAATTATAATGTACCAAGATTTAGTGAAACTTAAATGCGTATATAATAATTAAAATGTATTACATCCATCCATCAGCCGTTATCGGAAACATATACAGTCCGTTGGAAGGAATATACTATTTGAAATCTTTTGTGTGTCCCTGTAAATGCAATGTACTCCATATTATGCAAGACAGTATCGTATAATTTATATTAAGCCTCAGTGACATACATCAATTTTGTTATACATATTTTAAAAGTGTCGCACACTATTCCCCCCTTTACCATTATCCAACGGAATTCTTTTGTGTGGCCCTGTAAAGGAACAATACTATATTTTCACCGCATATTTTAGTGCACCTCTTAAATGCATGTAAATTTTAATATGCTTGACTGGGTGTAACATAGGCCATAATGTAATGGAAAATTTGTGACTCTCCTTGTAAATAAACTAATCATGGTAGAAACTTCATATTCAATAGGGTTCGTGCTAGGGTAAACGCAAATAACATACAAATATTTCAGGGTGATTCGAGTATATTTACAGGTATTAGAGCGCGGAAAGACGGATAATCTGACAGACGGGCAGACGGACAGACAAACCGAATGCATAAGCACTTTTAAAACTTTTCAAAAGTGTTATAAACGTTAAAATTCATTTGAAACGATTTTTCCCGATAGGCCGTAATGTAATTGAAAACTTTTGACTGTCCTTGTAAATAAATTAATCACGGTAGAAACTTCATTTTCAATAGGGTTCGTGCACGGTCTTAAGGGTGTTCTTAAATCAAAAAGGGCAACTTTGTGACACATGCATTAATTTATTTTTGTTCGGAAATGCATGAAATTAGCAGGTGTTGTTAATTCAGAAACAGTCTAATTGCACACATTCTTTTGTTTTTTAAAAAACACAATAGATTTTTCATAACAAGCCTTCAAAGTTGACACTTTTGAGCATATTTCCCGACGAAAGCAGAAAACCGGTCGAAAAGGAGGAGAAAAACGGGTGATTGCGTCATCGAAATAGCTTAAACTCGATAAGTAATTTAATTATCATAAAATGGAAAAATAAGTTCAATTCGAAATCGCTTTCATAGTCAGGCATTAAAATTTTATAATTTTCTGTTAAAAAATGAATTTGTAAATGTGTCAAAACTTTTTTCACTTGTTGAGCGGATCAGTTAAGAACACCCTTAATAACGACCAAAAATTTCATGGCAATACGAGTATATTTATGAGAGTTAGAGCGCGGCCAGACGGCCAGACAAACCGAATGCATAATCACTTTTCAACTTTGTTGGAAAGTGCTAAAAACATGAATTCATTTATTCCTGGGAAAATGGAGCCAAAGATATTTTCTGATTGGTTTGTCTTCCCGCAAATGAAATGCCTGTAGTTTATTATTGATGATTAAAACTGGTTAATATTGGTCTGGAGGCCATCTTTTCGCATTTAACATTAAATTCTAATCTACCCAAATTCGTTGTTAGAATCCAAAATTGTTACTTTTTCAGACATTTAGATAGCAGATACT
Source organism: Maratus speculifer (assembly GCA_964019185.1). NCBI lineage: Eukaryota > Metazoa > Arthropoda > Arachnida > Araneae > Salticidae > Maratus > Maratus speculifer. Next base: position 292,439,935 of record OZ025296.1, read on the forward strand.
TCCGTACTTAAATACTGGTGTTGAAATTTAAAAGTTTTGTCCAGTTGTAGGGCATCGTTGGATGGTAACGGCTTAAATATTGGTTAGAAATTCGCGTAAAATATGGAAAGATGGCCGTAAATCGATGTGATATAAAATACTATTGGTTAATATAATTGTACAAAGTTGGTTCGGTTGGTACAGTTGGTTCAGTAGTTCCTGAGATTACCCTCTTTAAATAAACATTTTATGGTAAAATCGTATTTCATCATACAATGACGTCAAAAATGTTATGTATGTTGATTCTTTGCTCACACATAAAGCGAATATCGTTTACCATGGTTCTCTTTTTATATAAAAATCACACTCAACTCATTTTTTTTCAAAAGTTTTGTTTACATTATTAATGAAACTTTAAATTCTAATAATTTTAAATGACTACACTTTAGAAGATATCTTTTCCTTCAAAAATTAATTTTATTTTAAAGATCTTTCTAAAAATGAACTTTTACACTGTGTTATTCGAAAAAATAATCTCGAAGAAAAATATCTGATTGGCATATGAAACTTGAAGTGGCAGCATTTAAAATGATTTGCTTTACTATAATGTAGCTAATACATGATTGGCGGGTTTATCAAACTTTGGCATAATTTGTTAATTAATTAGCAGATTTTTGCTTATTAAGGATAGATTTTTTTTAAAAACTGAATTTTACAAAAGCACATAGCTTGAATGCACATAGCCGAAAATGCATTCTGTACTTTTTTCTGTCCCTTATTTTAGTCTGTACCTTGATTGAAATAAAATTGTTTGACGAAGAAAAAAGTGATCATTTTCAGTATCGCGACAGTTTTTTTAAAAATCCTGTATCTCTTTTAATAATTATTTTATAAAGATGAGTTTGATCTCAAATTGAAGCTTTTCATCATTAAATTCTTCTAGTTTTTGTTTTATTTCTCTGCGATACTTCATTTCTTAAATATCCGAAATTTTAAAATGCCATGTTAAATCGATTTAACATGGGAAAGTTGTCTCGAGTATATTAAGCAGTTAAGCGGTCGTTATGTTCTTGGCGTTTGTTCGTTTGGCGGGCATATTATTTTTTTCTAGCTTGGCTTAGCAGAACGACTGTCCTGCTTGATTATACACACTATTTTGAAATAATTTAAAAATGCTTGTAAATAGTGCTCTTGTCGTAAAAATATTTGATTTGGGTAAATATTTGTTTTACTAATAATTTTTGCTATTTTTCTTAATAAACAATCAATTAAACTTTTATTGTTAATAATTTTGGGCAAGAAATAAATGCTATTATATTTTTACTTTAATTTATAAGTTAAGGGTGCAGTTCATATCGATGTATATTTGAATACAACCATGGAATCAAAAATTAATACATGTGTTTCTCAGTTTTGAATACATTTAGATCGGAGCTATTTTGAGTAGGTGAAGCACTTAAAATTGAATACTTTTTACTCAATTTTGAGAAATCATTTTTTTTTCAGTGTAACTTTGATACCGGATTTTTGAGAATTAGCTGTAATCGCATTTTTTAAAAATTATCTTCGGAAAACAATATTTTAAACTTAATTTTCCTGTGTACTCTTCTTCAAGGAAATGCCTCTTTCTTACAAGGAAGGTCTCCATACGGGCATACTCAGAAAAATCTGAAAAAATTACAGAATATTCTTCTCATATAGTTATATATGTTTATAAAAAAAATTTCGGCGGAACCTCCTTATAACGGTTGTAAAAAAATAATAAAAATTTCGTTTATTTGGCGGTTTATCTCCGGTTGGCGAAAAAACGAAATTTTGAAAAATACGCTTTTACGCTTCGAATACTTTTTAAAGAAAAAACTTTCTATGTTCAATTTATTTAAATAAGTTTAGTTTAAGTAATTTTAGTTTTGCATTTTTACTTTAAGTGTAATTTTGTCATATACGTTTATATGTATTTATAACAAAATGAAATTAATATATTTTATCATTTAAAACACAATTTAAATTGATTAAAATTGTTCCAAATTGAAAAATACACTGTTAAAATCTGCTGCATTTTGTTGCAACGCACTTCCTTGCTTGTATAGAAAACGGTTACTTGGCCGTGAAATGGAGCTTTCTCATTGGTTGAAATAGAGATATTATATACAAGCGGTGGAGTGTGTTGCAACAAAATGCAGCAGATTTTTAACAGTGTATGACACGGTCAATTCGCCGTGCTATGGAGCATTCTCATTGGTCAGAAGAGAGATATTCTATAAAAATAGTGGAGTGACGTTGCAGTAAATGCTGCAGATTTTTAACAGTGAAGTCAATTAAAATCATTTTTCAGATTCGTTAAAATCGTCTGGTTTTGGCGAGGAAATGCACTGCTCGCCAAATCCCGCGTTGCTTTCAGCTTTTCACGCCAATTATTCCAAAGTATTTTATTTTTTTACATATCTAATAATGTAATTCCGCCGCTAATTTTCACTGATCCTTTATTACCTACATGAGTAGTTTAATTCGTATTTTTTTTTCAAAAAATTCTGAGTATGCCCCCAATGGAGACCTTCCTTGTTAGTTATGAGAACATTTCTAAAATATAACTTTATTTATAATTTTATATACTAAAATCTTAACAAAACTGTGTATGAATTTAACACTCTAAATAAAATTAAGAATGAATTTTAAAACTATTTTGGCAATTAAAAGAAAACATACAAGTCAGAAATTGTACATCAGACGTAGCAAATGTGGTGCATTCTTATTATACCGAAGTTTTATAAAAATATTCGGATCTTTCAGATCTTTGATCCTATGCAGCACTTCGGAAAAAGTATAGTACCCGAAATCTTTCGTGTGTCCCTGAAAACACTACATGTTTTCTATTACACAGGAAGTAACTTGTAGTAAACCTCAGCAACGTTTATCAATTTCATAAAATATGAAATAATTTAATGTAATTAAAACGCTCCCCAATCAATATTTCCTTATGTAACATTATGTAATGGAATACTTTTGTGAGGCCCTGTTAAGTAATAACAAATATTCTTTGCACAATAGACTGAGCAGAATGCATATTGTATAGTAAACACTTCAAGGGGAATATCAATTTTAGGTACTACTCTGTTATCCCGTCGACCGATTTCGTCAAATTATACAAATCGCCAAACTAATAGCCAAATTATACATATTGACGTAATTTTTATTTTAAATAATAATAATAAAAAAAAACAAATAATTAGTTGTATATTAATGAAACTACAAATAAAAAGTCGAAACAAAAATCACTTAATGAAGTTTTAAACACGTGTATCGTATTTAATGTCATTGAATTGACATTCAAGATCATCCATTATTGGCATTTAATCTTATAATTTGGCGATAGTATTTTGGTCGACGGGAAACAGAGTAGTACCTTTGGGTACGAATGTGTTTTGTCATTATGTCATTATGTTCGAAAAAGTGTAACATCATGAAAATGCACATGAACCTATTATTTCCCATTGACCGTCATGTAAAGGAATATTTTGATCACCCCTGTAATTAAATTATGTATCTGATTTTTATATAATTTGATATGAAAATCATACAACAATTATATATTTTAATTTCATAGTTTTTGGTAGTAGTTTTTGGCAGTAGTTTTTAGTCTGTTATATGCAGATAGACTGAACGACGACTTATAGGTGCGATGTATCTACATAATTACAAACGCACCTATAAAGACGCGTTCCTTATACTCCTATCCATTATAACTATAGATAGGAGATTTAATGTCTGACATACCAGCAAAATTAAATAATAAAAATAAAAATATGTACAAAATTAAATGATTTTTTTAAAGTAATGTGTAAAACATTTTAATCATTCAATAATATCATTCAGATTGTAGCCAAAAGAATTTTTTTTTTGTTGTTGTTCACTCGAATTTTGGCAAATTTTAGTGTTTTCTTTTCTTGCTTCATTATAGAAAATACCTTTATTCTTTACGATATTCTCATTTTGTAGTCGAAAAGTCGGCTATTTTGGTAAATTTATAGAATAAAATTTAATTTCTTTAAGTAGTACTCTCCGGTCCCTCTTTAAATTCCCTTTAAGGCCCACTTGTAAGATTTTTGCATCGATTTAGCTATCCAGGGTGGAGTGAACATTCGCGTGACATCAATCAAAAGCTATTTTGTCAGATTTGACTGATGATATATGTATATTGCGTGATATCAGACCAAATAACCGATATTTTTTTTTTTTTTATATTTAGTAAAAATGCGGGATTGATGGAAAAGAAAGCTTTCTCATTTAAAAAAAATGCTTTTGTTTCTACTCCTTCTTATTGTTCTTTCTTATAATTTCTTATACTCATCGTCATGGCTTAGATTCTAAGAAAAAAAAAAAACATTGAAGTCCTAATATACTGCAGTACACTGTTAAAAATTTCTGTAGAAACACAAACACACACACATAAAAAGAAATTCTCTGTAAATTTACACTAGTTCTTCTTTAAATACATTCGATCGAGTTACTCGGTCATCATTTTAGAGACATTTCCCTTACATTATATCGAATTTCCTGTAGTGATTTCGTCTTTATTTAAAGATATTTGTTAAAGCTTATAATTCAAAATTCATACTAATAAAATTATTTTGCAATTTTATTAAAAAATATTAAAAAAAACCTTTTTTTTAAAAAAAAGTTAGAATAATTTAGAAAGGGAAAAATTATCTGTTTGGTTTTAGTGGGGAACTGGGGAATTTCATCAATTTTTCCCCGCTGAATCATAAAATACATATTTTGAACAAAATAATAAAAGCTCTTATAGCTCAGTTAGTAGAGCGTTCTTCCATTGACAAGAAGTTTCGGGTTCAAACAGGGGAAAAAATTATGTAAAAAATAAATGGTAGAGTAGTTCGAAATATTCAAATTCTTTCAGGAACATTGAGGATTGAGTGATTTACTGATTTTGAAAATTATATTAAATTATTATCATTAAAATAAATTTACAGAGTCATGTATATTTAACGATGTTATTTAAAGAGTCTATTATAAATTTACCGAATAACTTCTCTCTCTTTTTTTTATTTAATCTGCGCTTTTCTAATCTCTGTAATTTTACATAAAACTTAAGATAATGAATCACCCGTAGATTTTCTCTAATTTCACAGAAATTTTTTTAACAGTGTACTAAAAGCTTAGCGGGCTTCCCTTTTACACAGAGTCGTCACTCCAATCCGCATATTTACATTTCATACATTACTATTTGGAAAATTCAAAGCATAACTTTTTTAAAGTAAAATAAAAATTTTAAATATCTCGACCTGCAGACACTGTTATTAGTAAACTGTTATTAGTATTCTGTTATTAGTCTATTAATAATAAATCAAAATTTATCTTTAAAAGGAAAAACAGAAATTCTATAAATTAAGACTTTTAATTTAAAAAGACAAAAAAGTTTTTGAGTTTACAAATAAATAACAGTTTTGTCATTTTTAACGCTTTCCAACAAAGTTGAAAAGTGCTTATGCATTCGGTTTGTCTGTCCGTCTGGCCGTCTGTCCGCGTTGAAACTCCCGTAAATATACTCGGATTGCTATGCAATTTTTATATGTTATTGATGTTTACCCTAGCATGAACCCTATTGAAAATGAAGTATCTACCGTGATTAGTTTATGTACAGCAAGAATCAAAAGTTTCCCATTACATTACGGCCCAAGGGGAAAAATCGTTAATATACTCGGATTGCCATGAAATTTTAGGACGTTATTGACATTTACCCTAGCACAAGTCCTATCGAAAATGAAGTTTCTACCATGATTAGTTTATCTACTGGGCGAATCAAAAGTTTCCCATTACATTACGGTCTATGGGGGAAAATCGTTAATATACTCAGTTTGCCATGAAATTTTAGGACGTTATTGACGTTTACCTTAGAACGAACCCTATTGAAAATGAAGTTTCTACCATGATTAGTTTATCTACAGAGAGAATCAAAAGTTTCCCATTACATTACGGCCTATGGGGAAAAATCGTTAATATACTCGGATTGCCATGAAACTTTAGGACGTTATTGACGTTTATCCTATCACAAGTCCTATCGAAAATGAAGTTTCTACCATGATTAGTTTATCTACAGGGCGAATCAAAAGTTTCCAATTACATTACGGCCTACGGGGAAAAATAGTTTCAAAGAAATTTTAAAGATGTTTTACCCTGTCAATCATATTAAAATATGCATTCTATAAAATATAAGGTAAAAATGTAGCTATTATTCATTTACAGGGCCACACAAAAGAATTCCATTAGATAATGGTAAAAGGGGGAATTGTGGGTGACATATTTTAAATATATTAAGCTGTTTCATGTATAATAAAATTTATATATGTCACTGAAGCTTAATATAAATTATACGCTATACTACTGTCTTGCATAATACGAAGTACATAGCATTTATAGAGCCATACAAAGGATTTCAAATACTATATTCTTTCCGAAGTACCGTATATGTGTCCGATGATGGCTGATGGAAGGATGAAATGCATTTTAATTATGATATACGCGTTTATATTTTGCTAAATATATGCACATTATATGGTGTGTATAAATGTTATAGTTGATATACAGGGCTACCCAAAAGAGCTCACCAAAGTTGCTGAATATGAGCTCAAATTATTTAAACGTGGTTCTTAAATATGCTATGCATTTTTTACTCTGAGCTTCATTCAATTTACTGAGAAATGTTTGCAGAATATAAATAAAATGATATACAGGGCCACGCAAAGAATTCGGTACATGGATGCCTATGAATGACAATTTATGAGAATGTGATTTCAGTTGTTTTAAAAGTATTTTAGTTTACAATAAATTTTAGCCTAATGCTGACGTGTAATAAAGGTACAATTTAAACTACAGGGCTGAACAAATGCATTCAAGTATGTTTCCATCTAATAGTATGAATTGCTGAAAAAAGAAATTTCAAGCTACTGGGTATTTTCTTGCTAAACTAAATTTTCCCATTATATCAACTGACATATGAAATACAGGGCTGTTCAAAAGTACTGGAATACATATTTGACTATACACTATTATTTCCCTAAATAACAAAGTTTTGTTAAAGATTTCATTAAGTGTTGGAAAGTGCTTCATAATCTATGCTTAACGCATGATTTTTCTTACTTGTTTCAAATGTGTACTCGCATTTTATTTTTTAAAGTTGAATAAGTTGAATTTATAAAGTTGTTTATAAATAAATATTCGTATTTAAAATATACTTTAAATATAAACATTTAAAAGATATTTGAATTAAAAAAAATAAACGGAAAAAAAATCTATATTACTCAAAAAACCTTATCGAATAAAAATATAACATCCATATTTTATCTCTAGCAACCTACGTAAATGTATTTAAAATTTATATTTTAATCCTATATCAATACTACTACTTGGTTCCGCACGAACCAGGGCGGAGTTGCAAATTTCAGTCCTTTTATCGAAGCTGTTTGGGAAATTACGATTTGTAAGATGCACATATATTTTATTTTAACAAACTTTGCACAGAATTATCTTAGAAATGTATTCTTTAGAACACTTCATTACTACTTGTAAAATATATATATATATATATATATATATATATATATATATATATATATATATTATATATAAAAAAAATTTTGTCGGTAAATATTTTCTTCTCAACAAACAAACCAGAAAAAAAGTACGAAAGAAGTAGGAAAAAGCATTATTATCTAAATTCAATATACTAACACTAAAGTTATCCAGGAAAAAACAAACAGATATAACGATCAAACAATATTGCTCTTTTTAAAGTTTGTTTAAAAAAATGAAATTATGATAACCATAAAATAAAGTAATGAGTTCATTACACAGAAGGACACGTATCAGAAATTTTAACAAAAAGAAGTAAAATAGAATAAAAGAGTTGTTATCTAAGGATCTTTTGCTAGTCACAGCAGCTATTGAGCTTCATTTGATCAAAATGGCCCTGGGAATTTTGTAGCGATTTGAATGTCATTTTGGTGCGAATATTACTGTGCCTTTTTTATTGCGTTAATGGAGATAAAAAAGGAAAATTAAAAAATCATTTTAGTAAGTTTAGTATAACCTATGTTAAGAGTTTTTTTTTCTTTTAATGAGACATAAAATGAATGTATGTATCATGGATACTTACGACCTGTAAGTAAGTAATGAATTGTATTGAATATTTATTTACTATTTGGCAGATGAATTTAATATTCGGCAGAAAATCTTGATATTCGGAAGCTGAATACAAAATTTATAAATAAATTTTAAATTTTAAAAGGACTCTATATTTAAGAGCTGGTAAAATAGAATAAAGGAAAAGAGAACTGGATCTGTTGTTGTTCACAACAGCTATTGAGCTTCATTTGATGAAAATGGTCTTGTGAATTTTGTAGTGATTTGAATGTCATTTTGGAACGAATAGTCCTGTACTTTATTTTATTGTGTTAATGGAGATAAAGAGTAACATTAAAGAAATATTTTAGTAAGTTTAATAGAATTCACGGTCTTAAGATTTTTTTTAATGAGATATCAAATGAATATGTGTATACAATGCATATATACGACTAGTATGTATGTAATTAGAGCTCTATCGAATATTTGGTTACTATTCGGCATATGATAAAGAATATTCGGTTCGGCAAAAAATCTTGATATTCGGAAGCTGAATACAAAAATTATAAATAAATTTTAAAGGAGCTCTGTATTTATGAGCTGCGTTGAATTCTGACCAATATTTATTAAAAGAAAACAAACAAACAAGCACAGAGAAGTACAGAGGAACTGAGCTTCGGTGGGCTTCGGGCAAATTATGTGCTGTATATATCCGTTGTCTATTGGAATTTCTTTACCTAAAGTTTATACACTTGAGCTATCTATCATACTGGGTGTCCAGTAAAAACTGACCCATTTTGAACTTAAATAACAAATAAACGGTTTGAGATAATAATGCGCGGTTTGCGGTATTGTTATTAGAAAATCAATAAATTTTTAAACATGTACTTTGTTAATATAGTTCAAATTTCAGAAAAAAATATCGCGCTGGTGGTAACAGGCTGTTTGAATACAGACATGGCTCTAATTTTCATAAATATGAGATTTTCGGTTGAATCTGAATCTATATATTGTCGAATCTGAATCTACAGCTCATATTCAAAATATTAGAATAATTACCTTTTTTTTAGAAATTGAAAATATCGTTTGGTAATTTAATGTCTTTTAATGAAAATATGCAAACGATATTTTTATTAAGAACTTATTGTTGATTAAACTTACTTGTTATCTTAAATTTAATATCATTTTTGAAAAGATTAATTGCAAAAAAAATTATTTTGAAAAGTCAAAATATTAGAATATTTATTCAAGTGGTTCAAAATATTAGAATATTTCACATTAATTCTCCTTTAATTATTACCAATTCTTAACTGGTGGCATCATTGATTAAATTAAGACTATTTTATTTAAAATCAGTATTCTTTTTTGCAGTTTGTTTCTTTTTCGTCTTAAAATGGGCCGTGTGAGTGATATTCCTGAATCTACTAAACTTCGTATGGTTGATTTGTATCGCCACGGTAAAAATCAATGTTTTATAGCGAATTATTTACATTGTTCGCAATCGAGCGTTAGTAAAATACTAACACAATATTCAAAAATTGGAAAATTTCAAAATAATCGCCGAAATGGTGGCCGAAAACCAAAAACATCTGCTAGAGATGACAGGAAACTGAAGCGTATAGTTAAGAAAAACCGTTTTAAAAGTGTGCGATTCTTGCACCGAAAATGGAAAGAAGAAGGAGTTGAAGTTTCTACATCGACAACATTAAGACGTCTCCATAAATTTAAATTTGAATCTCGTGTACCGAAAACAAAACCTCTCATGACTGCAAGACAAAAGCATATAAGATTGAATTGGTGTAAATCAAGACGTTTATGGAGGAATGAAGATTGGAAAAATATATTATTTAGTGATGAAAGTATGTTTTGTGTTTCATATGGTAATCAAAGTATTCGAGTTTGGAGAATGAAGCAAGAAGCATTTGATAAAGAATGCCTTAAACGTTCCGTAAAATTTGCTGCTAGTGTCATGGTTTGGGGTTGTATGAGTGCAGAAGGACCTGGAAAGTTATGCATCGTCTACGAAAAGGTTAACTCTCTGATATATCAAGAAATTTTAGAATATTACATGATTTCATCATCAGAAGATTTATTTGAAGATGATTTCATCTTTTAACAAGATTTAGCGTCCCCGCATATCTCGGTGTCAACTAAGAATTGGTTCCGCCAACGCAACATTAAGGTACTTCCTTGGCCACCAAATTCACCAGATCTTAATCCCATCGAAAACTTATGGTGTATAATGAATAAAAAACTTCAAGAAAATCCTCCTTCAAGTAAAACTGAGTTAGTGGCACGTATAAAGTCTATTTGGGCTAATATTGATAGAAATGTTTGTAAACACCTTGTATATAGTATGCAAGATCGATTGTACGCTGTTATGAAAGCTAAAGGGGATGCTACAAAATATTAACTACCATTTACTTCATATTCATAAGGTAATATTGTTGCGTAAAATAAAATATTCTAATATTTTGAACCAATCTAAATTTTATTCTAATATTCTGGTGTGTTTAAGGAAGCTGTGTAACTAATTTATTGTGCTGTATTTTATATTTTATAAATGTTAAAATCTTATCTAAACATTCCAGATTTAATTTATAAGAAATTTAATTGCATTTACTTAGTATAAAAAATAAATAAATGACAAATAATTTTTTCTTATTACTTTTTGTCAATTATTCTAATATTTTGAATATGAGCTGTATATGTTGAATCGACTCTCGAATCAGCTTCAGAAATAGGGTACGTTGGTTTTAAAGTGATTTAAAATAATATTTGTGATTGAACCATCTGTATTATATTTCCCCTCCTCTGTCTTGAGACTGAGATATTATTTTAAATATTATTATATTACATCAACAAAGTGCATATTTTAAAATTATTTATATTCTAATAACAATACAGCATGCCGCGCATTTTTATATCAAACAGTTTTTTTTTTTTTTGTTATTTGCATTCAAAATGGATCAGTCATTTACTGGACACCCGGTAGGTAAAAGACGAGATTTCAAAAAGTTGCCTGCGTGAGTCGTTTCGGCTGAAAGTCGTCTAGATTATTCAAACGTTAGACTTTTTTTAATTTAAAACGAGAGATTCTAGATTTGAATTCTGAAATCGACTCTTTTTACCTTTGTTTGAAAAATTACGATTTGTAAGATGCACATATATTTTATTTTAACAAACTTCGAGCTGAATTATCTGGGAAATATATTCTTAAGAAATACTTATTGACTCTGAAATATTTCAGCTTGTAAAAAACTAATTTATTTTATATTAACAAACTTTGCACAAAATTTGCTGGGAAATATTTTCTTCTGAACAAACAATCCAGAGAAAAGTACGAAAGAAATAAAGAAGGAAATAGGAAAAAAGCATTATCTAAATTCAATATACTAATTTTAAAGTTATCCAGGAATAAACAAGCAAACATAACGATAACAAAAAATACTGCTCTCTTTAAAGTTTGTTAAAAAGAAAGTGAAATTATGATAACCATCAAAGAAAATATTGAGTACATAACACAGAAGGACATACTTTAGAAATTTCAACAAAAGAAGGTAAATTAGAATAAAAGAAAAGAGAATCCTATTGTTATCTAAGGATAATTCTCTATTCATAACAGCTTTTGAGCTTCGTTTGATCAAAATGGCCTTGGGAATTTTGTAATGATTTGAATGTCATTTTGGAACGAATATTACTGTGCCTTTTTTATTGTGTTAATGAAGATAAAAAGTAAAATTAAAGACTCAATTTAGTAGGTTTAGTAGAACTTAAGAGTCTTAAATTTTTTTTAATGAGATATAAAATGAACATAACCACGGTTGTCTACGAGTAATATGAGTGTATCGAGAGTTGTTTCGACTATTTGGTTATTATTTAGCAGAAGACCCAGAATATTAATCCCTTGGGGACGAGCGACACGTATACGTGCCGCAAAAAGACTTAAGAATCCTGTTTTTCGCTACCAATAAAGTTAACTGCAAAATCTGACTTATTTAATCGAAGCATTTCTCGATTTAATAGGGCACAAATTTCTTTTTTAAAAACCGATGATAAAGTATTATAAATTTCGTAAAAGACTCCCGTCGCGAAGGGGTTAAATTTGGCAGAATATCTTGATATTCGGAGGCTGAACAAATATACTGTTTTCAATAAGATGATTGTAAAAATACTGGTTTCATTGGTTTATTGAATGGTAATATCTGAATTACTTTGGTTGTATTTATAAAAGTATATATATATATACAGGGTGATTCTAAATTTTTTTTACAATAAAAGAGCGGTGATAGTACACGTCAAGTCAAATAATATTAAATAGGAGACTAAGGATCCCAAACGTTTTCCAAAGGAGATAGCCACCATTAAAATTTAGGGACCAAAATTTCAAATAAACATAAAAACGGAAAAATCGGTCGATTGATTTGCGGTTTTCACTAAAATTATTCTTTATGTCGGCATTTTCTTGAAATTAAATTATAAAGATAAATTTCAAAAAATGCCGATAGAGGGCGCTTTAGACTTTGGAATAATGAACAACTATTTTTTGCCAGTATTTTTTGCATGTCATTAAATGTTTTCGTAAGCTTAGACTCAAGTTAAATTTTGAGCTCAAAATCTGAAAGTTGGGAGTGGTTAAGTAGCACAAATTGAACTGTGTTCAGAGGGTTCAAATATCAAATGATTATTAAAAAAAACGGAAAAATTGGTTCATTGATTTGCGGTTTTCACTAAAACTATTCTTTACGTTGGTATTTTCTTAAAAATAAATTAAAAAGATAAATTTCAAAAAAAGTCGATAGAGGGCGCTTTAGAGTTTGGAGTAATGAACAACTATTTTTTGCCGTTATTTTTTGCATCGCATTAAATGTTTTCGGAAGCTTAAACTTAAATTTTGAATTTAAAATCTGAATAGTAGGGAGTGGTCAAGTAGCATAAACTGAATTGTGTTTAAGGAGTGGGGGGGGGGGGCGGAGGTTCAAATTTAAAATAATTATAGAAAATGGAAAAATTGATTGATTCGTTTGCGGTTTAAAATAAAACTATTCTTTAAGTCAGTATCCTCTTGAAAATAAATTTTAAAGATAAATTTCAAAAAATTCCGTTAGAGGGCACCTTAAACTTCAGAGTAACCAATAATTAATTTTAACCATTATTTTTTGGTTCAATTAAATGCTTGCAAAAGCTTATTAAATGTTTTCGGAAGCTTAGATTTAAACTTAAATTTTGAGCTCAAATTCTGAATCGTTGGGAGGGGTTAAGAAGCGTAAACTAAAGTATGTTCAGGAGTTGAAATTTAAACCTACCCCTTCCTCGAACACAATTCAATTTTTCGCTATTTAATCACTCCCAAAGATTCAGAATTTGAGCAGAAAATTTAAGTCTATGCATTTGAAAGCATTTAATGAGATTAAAAAAATAACGATTAAGAATAGTTGTACGCTACTCCAAAGTCTAAGGTGCCCTCTATCGGCATTTTGTGAAATTTATCTTTAAAATTTATTTTCAAGAAAATGCTGATTTAAAAATTAGTTTTAGTGAAAACCGCAAATCATTCGACCATTTTTTCCTTTTTTTTGGTAATCATTTGAAATTTGAACTCTCTGAACACAGTTCAGTTTGTCCACTTAACTACTCGCTTGAGCTCAAAATTTAATTCTAAGCTTACGAAAGCATTTAATAAGATGCAAAAAATAACGCCAAAAAAGAGTTGACCTTTTCTCCAAAGTCTAAAGCGCCCTCTATCGGCATTTTGTGAAATTGATCTTTATAATTTATTTTTACGAAAATACCTACATAAAGAATAATTTTAGTGAAAACAGCAAATCAATCGACCAATTTTTCCGTTTTTTATAATCATTTGAAATTTGAACCCTCTGAACACAGCTCAGTTTGTGCTACTTAACCACTCCCAACTATTCAGATTTTGAGCTCAAAATTTAATATTGAGTCTAAGCTTATGAAAACATTTAATGATATGCAAAAAATACCGACAAAAAATAGTTGTTCGTTACTCCAAAGTCTAAAGCGCCCTCTATCGGCGTTTTTTGAAATTTATCTTTATAATTTAATTTCAAGAAAATGCCGACATAAAGAATGATTTTAGTGAAAACCGCAAATCAATCGACCGATTTTTCCGTTTTTTATGTTTATTTGAAATTTTGGTCCCTAAACTTTAATGGCGGCCATCTAGTTTAGAACACGTTTGGGACCCTTGGTATCCTATTTAATATTGTTTGTCTTGATGTGTACTATCACCCCTCTTTTATTGTAAAAAAAATTTAGAATCACCCTGTATATATTATATATATATATATATATATATATATATATATATTAAATTTTTAAAGAGTTCTATATTTATGAACAGCGGTAATTCTGACCAATATTTATTAAAATAAACAAAGAAAAACAGAAGAGATGAGCTTCGGTGGATTTGGAGGTATGTGTTGTTTACTGGAATTCCTTTACCAACAGTATATTCACTTGAGCTGTCATAGGTAACAGACCACATGTCAAAAAGTTGTCTGCGTGTATTGTTTCGGCTGAATGTCGACCAAATATTAGAGCTTTGTTAATTTTAACCAGAGGTTCTAGGTTTGGCCTCCAGGCATCGACACTTTTTCGCTCTGTTCCTTAAATTACGATTTGTAATATGCACATATATTTTATTTTAACAAACTTTACACAGATTTATCTGGAAATATTTTTATCTCAACAAACAAACCAGAAAAAAAAGAACGAAAGAAAGAAGTAGAAAAAAAGCATTATTATTTAAATTTAATATACTGATTCTAATGTTATCCGGCAACAAACAAACAAAAAATTATAACGATCAAATAATGTTGCTCTGTTTAAAGATTGTTTAAAAAAAATGAAATTATGATAACCATCAAAGAAAATATTGAGTATATAATACATACGTTAGAAATTTTAACAAAAGGCGGTAGAGATGGGCAATATCGTTCCTTTTAAGGAACCGTTCCAGCCTGAACCGTTCACCAAAAGGAACGAGTTCTTTGGACTCGTTCCTATTAGAATCGTTCCGAAAAAAGGAACGAGTTCTTTTGACTCGTTCCTTTTGGAATCGTTCCGAAAAAAGGAACGATTCCGACAAAGGAACGATTTTGAGAAAAAGGAACGATTTCAATAAAAAAAGGAACGAATCCGTAAAAAAAGGAACGATTCCGACAAAGGAACGATTTTGAGAAAAAGGAACGAATTCGAAAAAAAGGACGAATCCGTAAAAAAAGGAACGATTTCGACAAAGGAACGATTTTGAGAAAAAGGAACGAATTCGAGAAAAAAGGACGATTTCAAGAAAAAAGGAACGAATCCGATAAAAATGGAACGAATCCGCGAAAAAAAGGAACGACTTCGAGATAAAAAGGAAGGAATCCGGTAAAATAGGGTGGATTTTTTAAAAAAAGGTTCCAAGGGAAAAAAACGCGTCCGAAACTATTTTACGAAAAAAGGGAACGAATCCGGAAACAGGGATAACAGATCTCGGAGCGACATGCAATCCCTAATATTTATTATTTATAAATAACTTATTTTCTTACATATTCATTTTTTTTTCATATCATTTCTTATCGTTTGCTTTAATTTTTAAATATTTTGGACAGTTCATTTTGTTTTTAAGAGTTCATTTTATTCATCTGTGTGCGCTATTAATTAGCATAGTTATTTCTAATCCCCATAATATAAGTATTCCCTGACTTTATGATTTATTGTATTAAGCATAATTCCTCTTGAAATTTTGCATTTGGTTGACCTTTCATTTATCACTATAGTTTATCCATGAAATTTTACTGTAGCTTTGGTTTTGGTCATCAGGCTGTTGCGGCGGTCTATTAGATTTTCAATGTAATCATTGCTTTTTCCCCTCAAAAATCTGTCGTCAAATGACCCTCTATTTATTTTATTATTTTTGCGTAGGAAATTTCTTTATTGATCTAATATTTGATATCGGGGTCTATGATTTGTTTCCTCTTCAAAATTCACCCTAACGTAATCTTTAACTTATATATCGGCCTTCGTAACCGGCCGTTTTCCAAGTTGGTCCATTTCAGTACGATTCCTCAGGAATTGGGAATTTCGGAGTCTGCCCATTTCGAGAAAATTCCTAGAACTCCATCTATTTAGGAATTAAGGGTGTATTTGAAAAAAATATTTTTCCACATTCAACAGCTCGAAAATATCCGATAGAGTTTCAGACACATTTTTAACCCTTCCCGGCACACTGTGCCCGGTCTGGGATACCTAATTTTAATTCCAAACTTGCAAACGGCACCAATAACATTTTAGTAAAATTTTGCTTTTGCAACAAAGGTTTAAATTAAGGAATTCAAAATATCTAAAAAAAATCGTTTGTCAATTCCGGTGTCAGTCAACATTTTCTTATTTTACTAACAGATTTTGCCCGTGCCGGAAAGGGTTAAAGGTAGATACGTGAAACTTGCTGAGGTGATTTTTAAAGAGATGTATAAAAAGCCGCGTGATTTCTTTTTTTTCGCTCAATTCGTTAGAATTTGATTTATAAACAATTATTTTCTCAGTATGACCATTTTTTTCGTTCGCAGATCTCCCTCTTCAGGAAATTCAGTTCAAAACGCCAACTTTGACAACAGTTTTTTTGCAACTGTAAAAAAAAAAAAAAAAAAAAAAAAAAAAGGACAAGGACGGCGCATTGTGTACTTTCTAAGAAAGAGAATTGCCAGTTTGAAACGTTTGAGAGCAAAAATGAATTTAAGAATAAATCAGACAATAAGCAGTTTGGATTGGAATACACCCTTAACCCCTTCGTGACGGGAGTATTTTATGAAATTTTTAATGTATTGTCATCTTTTTTAAAAAACAGAAATTTGTGCCTTATGAAATCGAGAAAATGCTCCGATTAAATAAAGCTACTTTTGCAGTAAAATTTTACTGGTGGAAATAAACAAGGATTCTTAGGCTTTTTTGTGGCACGTATACGTGTCGCTCGTCCTCAAGGGTTAAGGCTAAATATGAATAGAATCTCTTACATAATCAAATTCAATATTTATCGATTTGGAGAGACATAATTGGTTAAATGGAGTGCATATGACAGCCTTAGTATGTATATAACAGTGTGCTTCCTAACTGAATCATCAATGCGGAGCCGAAACCGAAATGCCTACACCTAAAATTATAAAATTTTAGCTGTTACTACCTACTATAATATAAAAATCCATTAAAGAAATAGTTTCTGAAATTCAAAGCTTAGTGAGCTGAAAATGGGATTGTAAGTTTCTGAAAAAGGATACAAATGAAAATCCAGGATATTTAAATTTAGAAATTGCACATAATTAAAACTGTGGTTTTATGTAGTAAGAAAGGAAATTATAACTATTTAGTTCAATAACGTAACTAATTTTCTTCAATTATATATTTTAAGACAAATAAGTTTTGAAATACATAAAATAAGTAAAAAAATAAAAACTACAAAATACAACGTTGTTCAAAAGAATTTTATTTCAAAAATAGGAGCACACAAAATTTGCTGATTTAGTGAAATCATAAAATGATACGTTGCAATAAGAGCAAACCTAAAATGGTAGTACAACAAACAATTCAACATTATTTTTTTTATAGTAAAGAATTTTAACATATATAATATATAGCTGTCATAAATAGTAAATTACTTCTAAAATTTTCATTTATTGACGGTAATTAAAGTATTTTAGAAACAACCAAATTTCTTTAATAATTTTTGTTTATGAAGTTAGGTTACATAAGCTAAAACATTTAACAACGTTTAAACACGTAAATATGTACAGTATCATAACATGAAAAAAAAAAAAAAAAAAAAAAAATCCCACAATGGCCGTTTCGAGGATTGTGTGGATCCCCTTCCTCAGTGCGTAAAAAATAAGATAAAATAAAAGATTAAAATGGATTCAAAGAGCACCTCGGTTATAGCCCCGAGTAAAATTCTGAAAACCCCTGGTATAATACCGAAAAACTCAGGACTATAACAGATGTTAGGGGGCTACTTCAGTCAAATGGGTTCACTCAAAGGAAGGTCAAATGGACCCGTTTGCTAATGCTAATCCTGTGCAAGAAATTTATAAAGATATCTCAGCTGTATTTTAATATTTTTATTTTATTTTATTTTTTTGCATTGGATAGCTGAGATCGATCTGTATTCAAGTCGTTGTTTGCTTTTTCGATTATATTTACAGATATTTTTTATGCGGGACTTTCATTTTCAGAACCGGTTTAGAAAGGGAAAGCACCCTTATAAAAATATCTGCAATCAAAATTGAAAAAATAAAAAACGGCCTGCATTTTGATCCATCTCAGCTATCCAATGAAAAAAAAAATCATTTAAAAATATTGAAATGCAACCGAGTTATCTTTATAAATTTTTTCCATAGGATTAGCATTAGTAAGCGGGTCTTTTCATTTGACAGAAGTAGCCCCTTAACGGGGCTAAAAAACATCGTTCTATTTTAATCCTTTAATTTTTTTCCATACTAAAAATGGAGTTCCAAGAATCCTCTAAATGGACGTATGTGATTTTTGTATCATGGTATTGTACTTATTTATGCGTTTAAACGTTGCTAAAAATTTTAGCTTGTGTATTGAAATTCACACAAAGTGATTGTTTTATGTGCTTGTTACGCTAAGGTTTTATCTGAGAAATTTGCTATAACCGAAATATTTTTCAAATAACTAGAAATGATCCAAAAAATTTTTGGAAACTTAAACATTTAATAATTTTAATGTTATACAATCATTTTCTGCTCTAATGATTTTGTTAATACATAATAAGTATTATTGAGACATGTGGAGAAAAAATAAGAATGTTAGGAATTATAATACGTAAAAATAAAAATATATGCTAAATTAGCAGACATTTGTAATAATAGAATTTTAATGCAATAGTGGAAAAAAAAAACCTAAATTAAAGTAGTTTAAAACACAAAGATAATACAAAATGCAACTACAATAATTTTTTCCCGAAATGTTTTAGAATATGTCAGGGCTTAATTTGCGCCGGAGCTCAGGTACGTCTCTGTTTTTAAAAAATATTTAAGTATTGGTTGGAATTCACCAGATCTCATAAATGTAGGGCTCCGGAGCCCAGTTCAATAGAGCTTTTTTTGTATCATGGATACTGCCCATTTTTTAACTCTGCACATTTCACTTTCTTTTCTGTCATTTTCATTTGCAAGTGGATCTAACTGTCATGTATTGTTATTCTGATAGAAAGAAATCGAGCAGTGTTTCCTCTTTTTTTTAATAAAAGCATCGAATTTTTCCGATAGCGGTGTCAATTTTTTTATTTTGTTTTTTAGTTTTTGGACCCGTTACAAAAGATTGATAAGCGGAAGGAATCGATTATAGTTTAAGATATGCACCTTTTAAAGAAAATTGAAAAATGTTGTTCCATTCTACAGCATGTAAATATTAATTTCAGTGAATTTCAAGCATTTTTTATAAAAATGCATAGCTATGTGACTATTTTTTTTTTTTTTTTTTTTTTTTTTTTGTGTGTGTGTGTGTGTGTGTGTTAATGCTATTTCTGAATCATAAATCTTACCATATTTAATACCAGAATTCTGCGATTAATTACATTAAAATTACAAAATACTTCTATCGGAAGAAGTAATAAGTAAAAATTGGAATAATTGACAAATAAATATATGCTGATAAATATATTTAAAATTTTTATTTTGCTAAAAAAAAAAAATGCTTTTGCAAATAATATATGAAATCTAAATATGCAGATTGGAGTCAATATGGGGAGGGGGGAATGCTACAATTGTTAGTATTGCAGATTATTAGGATTCCGGTAATTTTTACTTTCTCATCATATGTGGTATATGGTAAGTCTTGCAATGGTTTTGAAAATCGAAAAAAGAAATTGACGGATAGTGAAGATTACGAAAAACATAATTTTAGAAAAAAAACATGCCGTCTGTCTGTAAATCTTCCGAACAAATTGAGATAGAGACTTAAATTTGCTATGTACTTAATATGAAGTAACCTCGATTATCCGGAAGTGTTTCTATCGGACTCTCGAAATATTCGTTCAGATGACAGATATTATTGAGATATTCGTAATCATATTTTCCAAATTCTACGACTTTTCACGACCCTGTATTTCATTGAAATTTCAATTCAAAGATTTATTTTAATTGGAAATGAAGCACTTAATCCAATGTAGTAAATTGTTAGTATAATTGTTTATTTAATTCGTCTGTCTGTGCGCGTGTCTGTCCGTCTGTCTGTAAATACTCTATCTCTCGAAAAAATTGAGATAGATACTTAAAATTTTGTGTGTATTTAATATGCAGTAATGAGAAGAAGCCCATTGAATATCAGTAAACTCCATTATCCGGAACTATTTTTTAGGACTCTTAAAATATTCGTTCTGATGAAAATTTATAGAAATTTTCGAATTTTTTTTATCTTAAAGAGTGGGTGAAAAATACAATGAAAAACATAAATTTTGTATAAAGATTAAAGTCACTCGGATAATTATTTGCCGGAATAATTGTATTAATATTTTCCACATTCTTCGATTTTTCATGATCATTCATTTCATTCAAATTTCAATTCAAAGGCATATTTTAATTGAAAATGAGACACTTAAACCAACGCAGTAAACTGTTAGTTAACATAACTATAATTTTTGGAGTTATTAGGATGCTTCTTTTACGCAATTCGGTATTATCCCGTCGATCAGAAAACTATTTCCAAACTGTAAGATTAAATGCCAATAATGACTTCATAAATGTCACATTCACTTAACATTAAACACGTTACATGTGTTTGTTACGCCATCAAGTGATTTTTAATTTCATATTTTATGTGTGGTACTATTAATCTTTTACTAATTTATTTGTTATTTCGTTATTTAAAGTAAAAATTATGCTAATTTGCATAATTTAATAATAGTTTGTCGATTATATGTCGAAATGGGTCGACGAGATAAACAATTATAGTATCCGTAATTCCGTAATGGAGCATTACAAAGCATTGGAAAAATTAAATATACTTTAAATTTTATTTTGGAATTGTGATGCACTTGAAAAACATACATAAACGTTTTATAACTTTAAACATGCTTATAGTAAAGAAAAAAAAACTGAGGAAAGTTATTTTTTAATTGAAGTGGATTGTGGCATTTAAATGGAGAGTGGTGTAATAAAATCACTTTAAACTGTATTTATAATACTCGAATCTTTATAAAAACTTAATCAGAATGCACTAGCGATAATAAAGCACAATTAAAACAAGAAATTATAAAATCGAAATTTTCGTTTTTTTTCGCCGAATAAAGAGCCGGCGGAATCGTTTTAAATTCTCTAACGGACCGGGCTGGCAGATTTAGAATAGTTTTTTCAACGGGCCGGGCCAACAAACAACATAAACGGGCCGGGCCGGCAAAAAAATTGAACGGCCCAGACGGGCCGGGCCGATTAAAAAAATTTTCGGGCCTATCGGCCCGTTCTGAAGATTTGAGCTGGAACGATAAAATATGAGCTATTTTATATGGTTTTAACGAGAATAAGTATAAATGTACGTCACGAGCCATACTAGTTTGACAGCATCAATATAAAAATGTACAATGTAGAGATCAGCATCGGAGAATTACATTGTGTGCAACTCGTTTTAATATTTTTTTAGCTGACTCATGCCGGTCCGAGATCAAGCTCGCATTATTTTTCTACATATAGACTGGCCGGACCGGAATTACACTTAATTGTTCTCAAGATCTGTAGGGCAGAAAACATGATTTGTAAAATTATTAACAGCGATAAAGAACTTATGTTAGTTTTATCTTCGGATATATACTTCTTGATGGTTTTTAAATTATTGGGTTGGAAACTAAGTTCCCGCCGTTTGTTTAAAGACAATTTTTCTACCGGAATCTATACTCTGTTTTTTTGATCGACCTAATTCATGTTAAAATGCTGATTGTTAAAATGTAATGTCAGCGATAAAGTAGCAAGTGGGTTGGCAACGAAGTTCCCGCCGTGTTTTTAAATGCGTTTTTGTTCTGCCAAATTTACATTTTTTTTTTTTGATCGAGTTAATTTATGTTAAATTTCAGATCATTAACTCTTTGCATTCGTATGTCCAGTCTGACTCGACATCATCTTTCTTTGCAAAATTTGTTTTTGGCACCAGTAATAAAGGAAAATAAAATTTGCCTTATTTAATTACAGCATTTTTGAAATTGTGTACTTGAAGGAAACTTTTTTTTAAAAGTGGTGTAAACTAAATAAAATTTGTGTAAGTGACACCCGAGTCGAAAGGGTTTAAATGGAATGTCAACTATGGAATGCCAACTGGGTTGGCAACTAAGTTTCCGCCGTTTTTTAAAAATTATTTCAAAGTTTATTTTTCAATAAAAAATAACAAATAATTAATCAACAATGTATTTTCCCTTTTCGCAATTCCTTCTGGGTTAGCGCCATGCCCGATACATTAAATATTCTGATGCTATTTTATTTTAAGTAAGCTGCAATCAAATGATGAACACTTTTTATTCTTCTTTAAAAACAAATTATTTCATGATATTTTTAGGATCTCTCCTACATTTTAAGCATAGAACGTAATATTTTAAGCTTCATTTTTAAGCTCACATTTTCAACATACGGTGGTTCATACACAAAAATTATATCTAAGTGATTTCACTTCACTTCAGAAATGGGAAGTGTCAAAACTTGGAGCGACATCTATATTTTATTTTAATTTACACACATTTTCGACATCCCTTGTTGTTTACAACTTCTTCCCAACGTTCAACAAGATTTTCAATACCTCGTTGGTAGAAATCCCCTGGTTTCGACTCGAAAAATTCATCCAACGAAGCTTTCAAGTCTGCATCAGTATTGAACGAAACTCTGCGCATAGCGTTTGATAGAGATCGAAAGAGATGGAAATCCGTTGGTGCCAAATCAGGAGAGTACGGCGGGTGCAGCAGTACTTCCCAGCCATGCGTTTGAATGGCTTCCTTGGTCATATTGGCGATATGAGGGCGGGCGTTGTCGTGCAGCAAAAGGACTCCATGCTGCCGATTAGGTCTTTTCTCTTGAATAGCTACGTTGAGTCGTTCCATTTGTCGAACATAGAGTTCCGCGTTGACTGTTTGGTTCCGTTCAAGCAGTTCGTAATAGATAATGCCTTCCCAGTCCCACCATACGCACAGCATCGTTTTACGTGGGTGAAGATCTTGTTTTACACGCGGTGTTGGTAATTTACCAGGGCTGAGCCATTCCTTGCGTTGCTTCATATTAATGTACAGGCACCATTTTTCATCGCCAGCAACGATTCGGTAAAGAAATCGTTACTTGTTTCCATGAGTTGAGCAGTGACGAGCAAGCAAACCAGCGGAGATTGCGGCTCGTTGATTCTTGTTGTTGTCACTTAAAACATGCGGAACCCATGCTCCAAACTTCTGAACTTTTCCCATCGAGTGAAGATGCTTCACTATAGCAGTGTGGGAGAATTTCATTTTCTTTGCCAGTTCTCTTGTCGTTTGACGCGAATTTTCGTGCAAATGTTGGTTTAATCGCTCCTCATCGAACTCAACTGGACGGCCAGAACGAGGTGCGTCTTTGATGTCAAAATTTCCATTTTTGAACTTGGCATACCAATCATGGGCGGTTCTTTCAGCTATCGCACCCTCGCCATACACAGCACAAATGTCACGAGCAGCTTTTGCGGCTTTACAACCTTGATTGAAAGCAAAGAGAAGGAGGTGTCGAAAATGTTCCTTTTTCTCAACTTGACACTCCATTTTATAGATCTGAGCTTCAACACAAATTAGCTCTAGTATCCAAAAAACAAAATATAGATTCTGGTAGAAAACTTCTATTTAAAAAAACTGCGGGAACTTAGTTTCCAACCCAATAATTTCTGATTAATTTTAAATTGTAAAAGTATAAAAGTGATAAGCTTAATTATTGAAGGGATTTGGAATCGAATAGCGTTTTTTATTTTTGGTAAATATGACCTTTGTATGACCTTTTTGTATGACCTTTTGAGTCTGACTTGTATGACCTTTTTGAGATGTAATAGTTTCTCAAATGATTGCAGGTTTTTCTCCCTTCCCATGCTATCGCTTCCGGAAATTCTATTCAAATCGCAGTGACATATGATTATGACAGTATTTTATTTACTTGTAGTATTCTTAAATTGCTTGTATCAAAAAATAGATAACGCCCCTCGATTATATAGTTTTTGAATAAAGATACCTGCTAATCTTATGCATTTCTGAGAAAAAGGTGAATTTAGAAATGTATCAGAAAGAAGCTTCTTTGAATTTAAGAATGAATTGGGATTTAAAACCTTTAATAAAATGATATAGAAATATTTTTATAAATTTTCTTTTATCAAACATCTTCAAAAATAACGACGTTTTTAGCTTTCTTTCTTTTTTCTTTTATTCTAAGCCATATTAAATTTTTAATGAATCTTTATTCGAATGTTGATAGCCTAAGAGTCTAAGTAATCATTAATGTTGTTAATGTGTATTTCCTGTAAAATGTATTGTAAAATCATTCCATAGATATGAATGCAGGATTCTTTAAAAAAATCTTAATTATATGATAAAAATCTGATTTTTTTTTTTTTTTAGAAATTGTAGAAATTGTAATGGGCCAAAACGGGCCGGGCCTATTTTCACTGATTTCTGTACGGGCCTGGCCGGGCCTAAAATATAAAAATTTAAACGGGCCGGGCCCAGGCCGAACTTTTGAGCTTTACAACGGACCGGGCCGAAATAAATTACCTACGGGCCTGAAAATTCCGGCCCGTGCAGACCTCTAGATATAATGCACAGTTGTAGTTTATTAAACGTTTATCCCCTCCTACAACTTTAATTTCTTTTCTCTTTCTTTCGTTTTTCTTCGTCTCCCTTCCCCCCCCCCCCGATTTTTTTTTCATGCACATTTGAAGGATATTTGGGCAATGCACTTTGCTTTAATAAATCAAAATATATCTTATTTTAAAATAAAATCGGTCCTTTTCGGAATGGTTTAATTTCGGAACTAGTCCGAGGAACAGGGCCGTAGCTAAGGGGGTGCTAGGGGCGGCTCAGCCCCCCCTGGAAAAAGTTCCAAGGTCACTAAATGTTCCGAAAATTCAAATGAAATTCTGTTCAAAAATCTAATTTAGTTTTGAGACCCTTTCACAGTTTTGCAGAGTTACTAAATTGTATCTAAAATATGTGTTTCAACACTTTCTTATCCTATTGGTACATATGAAGCTAACAGGATGTTTAATTTTGCACCAGTTATACATTCAAAATTTTCGTCATCATATACTTTTCTTAGTATAAAATGAAGTTATTACAACAGTTTAATGAGAAACATAGTACCTACAATGTGAATATGCACTAATTTATCTTTCTGCATTAGAGAGAGAACAAAAAAATATGAGCCCCCCCCTACATTCCCTTGAGCCCCCCCTATATTCCCCTGAGCCCCCCCTATCGTACACTTCTAGCTACGGCCCTTTCGAGGAATCGTTCCTTTTCGGAATGATTTCATTCCGGAACTAGTCCGAGGAATCGTTCCTTTTCGGAACGAGTCCGATCAATCGTTCCTTTTCGGAATGGTTTCATTTCGGAACTAGTCCGAGGAATCGTTCCTTTTCGGAACGAGTGCGAGGAATCGTCCCTTTTTGGAATGATTTCATTTCGGAACTAGTCCGAGGAATCGTTCCTTTTCGGAATGGTTTCATTTCGGAACTAGTCCGATGAATCATTCCTTTTCGGAACGAGTCCGATCAATCGTTCCTTTTCGGAAGGGTTTCATTTCAGAATAGTCCGAAAAATCGTTCCTTTTCGGAACGAGTGCGAGGAATCCAGGGCCGTAACTATAAACTTGGGGGCCCCGGGGCAAAATCTCCGGGGGAGGGGCCCCCAGGGAGGGCAAATTGAAACTTTGCCCCGGGCATAGTTTCTTTTCTCGCACACCGTTGTTTAAATGTACGTAGTATGATAAGCCCGAAAATGACTAAAAAATGTAGAATTGGACAACTACTCGACAGGCACTTGGCGGCGACGCCATTTTTGCATTTTTTTGAAGTTAGCATTGGGAAGAAAATACGGACTTCTGATTGGTTGAATACTTTAAAGAGCATTTTATTTAGGTTTATTTTTGACCATGCGTTTCTGTTTAAAAACCATTTGAAAGATGGATTGTGATAATTTTTTTTCGATTTTATGTATTTATTAATAGACTAGTTGACCCATCCGGCATTGCCCGGGACACGTTATGATAACCTTAAGCCAACAATTAACACTTTAGATCTACAATTAGTCAAAATTAAGCATAGGATATGAATTATTCGTTAAATAATATTTTAAAGAAATGCATAAAAAAATGAGTAAATGCTTTAAAAAAGGCCTTTGGACCTCAATAAAAACATCAGGGTGTAGGTCCTGAAATAAGAGACCAAAATTCAACTTTAAATTTATGCATTGAGAAGGTTTGATAATAAGTGGGTGAAATATGCATAAAGAACAAAAATTTCAAGGTGCCTGAGCCGAGACCATTAGGGAGTCTCAGGCTTTTAAATGGGATGTAAGCAGTGTTCTCGCTGTCGCTCGCCATTTCGCCAAATTGCGACTAAATTCTTCATTTAGCGAGTAAACAAGCGATTAGATTCGCCAAATTGCTAGTGCTCAGTTTTTGCTTTTTCTTTCTTTTTTTTTTAACTTTTCGTTTTTCATACATATGCATTTATACATATTTTTAATATATAGATATTTTTAACGTATTTGTAGCGAATAGTTGAATTTAGACTAATAACAATCATTGTCGCAGTTATAAAAACTAAGCCTATTTTAGAACATATTGAAAACAAGTTGGAAATTGCACGTGAAGCTTAGCAAAAGTTGTGCGTTCGTACGATAACGAAGTTTTAAAAATATTCACATCTTGCTGATATAGTAGAGCGTACTTCGGATAAAGTATAGTGGTCGAAATCTTTGTGTTCCTGTAAATATGCAGGAAGTAATTTTTATTACACCTCAGCAACGTATGTCTTATTCATAAAATGTGACGTAGTTTAATTAAAACACGCCCCAAACAATGTTTCCCCGTATATCATTATGTAGTGGAATACTTTTGTGTGGCCCTGTAATTTAATAATAAATATTCTTTGCATCACAGATTGTACAGAATGCATATTTTAGTATGTACTTTCATAGATTCATGCCAATTCTATTATGTTCGAATGAGTGTAACACCATTAAAATGCATTTGAAACTTTTTTTTCCATTGACCGTAATGTAACGGAATACTTTTGATTGCCCCTGTAATTGATCTATGCATCCGATTTTCATAATATTTGAAATGACGCGACAAAATTATGTAATAATTATATGTTTTAAATTTCAAACGATTAAAATGCATTTGAAACTTTTTACCCCCATTGACCGTAATGTAACGGAATAATTTTCATTGTAACCCGATTTTCATAAAATTTGAAATGACTCGACAAAATTATGTAATAATTATGTATTTTAAATTTCAAACGATTCGGTTCGGTAGTTTTTGCGTTGTTATATGCGGACAGACAGACGGACGGACTGAGCGACAACAATAGGTGCTACGTATTTACATAACTACGAATGCACCTAAAAAGGGGGTGTACATTAAAGGATTAAAGATAATTTTTTAGTGATAGTCGGCGAATACTTTGCTAATACTTTTTTCATTTGGCGAATGTTTTTTATTTTTAATTAGCCAAATTACTAA
Source organism: Maratus speculifer (assembly GCA_964019185.1). NCBI lineage: Eukaryota > Metazoa > Arthropoda > Arachnida > Araneae > Salticidae > Maratus > Maratus speculifer. Next base: position 292,467,801 of record OZ025296.1, read on the forward strand.
CGTTGGTCAAATGTCCGCGAGAACACTGGATGTAAGAACATGGGAATAACTAAGGGAAAAAATAGTTCAAAAAATGAAGATTGGATTAAGAGAGGGCATAGTTTAATAGCAATTTATGGTACAAAATCTTCAAGGGGTCAGGAACTTTTTTCGCATGTAGTTGGGTATAAAATATTTTTTGTAGTTATTAAAGTAATGGGAGGACGCTAAAGCAATGTTAAAGAAAATTGCAAGCAATCCGGATCATTTTTAAAGAAATTGCACCAACGGCCCCAAGAACGCGATTAATACTCAAAATTGGTGGTAGCTAGACTATGGCGGTTTCTTGGTAGCTGATGGATTTAAGAAGTTGTTTAAAAAAGGGAGTTAATTGAACCATTTTAAAGAGATTTATAATAAGGGCCCAAAAAGGACAACTGACAGTTAAAAAGAGAGCCCTAACAGGAAAACATATTAAAATATCTTAGTACTTAGCTCTTTAGATCTACAATTAGTCAAAATTAATCATAGGGTATGAATTATTCATTTTAATAATATTTTATCGAAATGCACAAATTGATTCGGAAAATGTTTAAAAAAAGGTCCTAGCCGCGGATGAAAATATGAGAATCTTGTCCCTGAAAGAAGAGTCCAAGACTCGAATTTAAAAATTTTGCACTGAGAAGGGGATAAATTTAAAGAGTGAACTATGTTTGCCTCACAAAATGTTCAGGGGTCCTAGACTGAGCCCTGTGATTCCACAGGAGGCCAAAGTGTCTTATATGGAATGTCAAAACATTAAAATATCTAAATGAATAAAGAATCCTAAAAATGAAGATCGGATTAAAAGGAAACAATTTATTAACAATTTATTATTACAAAAACTTCAAAGGGGCCCCATGGGGCCAGGAATTTATTTTGCATGTAGTTGGGTATAAAGATATTTTTTGTAGTTATTAAAATGATGGAAAGACGCTATAACTATGTTAAATAAAATTGAAAGCAATTTGGTTCATGTTTAAAGAAGCTGCATCAAGGTCCTCAAGAAAGCAATTAACAAACAAAATTAATGGTAGCTGAAGTCTGAGATATTCTTTTGTCGTTCATGTAATAGGTAGAGAGAGGACATAAAAAATCGATAGAAAAAGAAAAAGACTAGTGAATTGGACCATTTTTAAGGGAGCTATAATATGGGGCCCTGTAGGGACCAACTGATGACAGTTGAAACCAGGGCCCTAATATGAAACCATGTTAAAATATTTTAGTACATAGTGCTTTAGATCTTTAATTAGTCAAAATTAAGCATATAGGGTAGATGTGCCAGTAATGGACCCCCTTAAGGAATTTCTCTAATAATTTTTTATTAATAGTTATAATTATCATATTGCAATTTTTTTCATATTATATTAATCTTTCAACAATATTTAACTAATCCCATAGTTACATTTCCCAATAGAAATAAAAATTTAATTTTAAATAATAGAAATATGTCTAAACACCGAAAAGCCCAGTAATGGACCACCTATGTTCCAGTAATGGACCGCTTATGTTCCAGTAATGGGCCACCCAACAAAAAATAACAGATAATTGGTTTTAGGTCCTTTCGTAATTATGTAAATACGTAGCACCTATAGTTGTCGTTCAGTCTGACCGTCTGTCCGTCTGTCTGTCCACATATAACAACGCAAAAACTATCCAACCGAATCGTTTGAAATTTAAAATACATAAGCATTACATAATTTTGTCAAGTCATTTCAAATTTTATGAAAATCGGGTGAATAGATCAATTACAGGGAAAATCAAAAGGATTCCGTTACATTACGGTCAATAAGGAAAAAGTTTAAAATGCATTTTAATCGGTTGAAATTAAAAACATATAATCATTACATAATTTTGTCGAGTCATTTCAGATCTTATGATAATCAGATGCATCACAGGGACTATCAAAAGTATTTCGTTACATTACAGTCAATGGGGAAAAAAAGTTGCACATGCATTTTAATGGTGTTACACTCATTCGAACATAATAAAATTGACATGAACCTATGACGTATATATATACTAAAATATGAATTCTGTACAATCTGAGATGCAAAGAATATTTATTATTAAATTACAGAGCCACACAAAAGTATTCCACTACACAATGCTATGAAGGGAAACATTGTTTGGGACATGTTTTAATTATATTAAACTGTGCCACATTTTTTTAATATAATATACGTTGATGAGGTGTAATGAAAATTACTTCCTGTATGTTTATAGGAACACAAAGAGTTCAACCACTGTACTGTATCCGAAGTATTGTCTACTATATGAGGAAGATCTGTATATTTTTAAAACTTCGTTATCGTACGAACGCACCTCATTTGCTACGCTTCACGTGCAATTTCCAACTTGTTTCAATTGTATTTTGCTCCAGGACTTAATGAAAGCATACTAATAAAACAAAATATTAAAGCTTAAGTTAGAAATTCATTACATTAAAAGATTTATAATGAAAAAACATAAAACAAAATATTTAAATTTATGTTACGAATTTACTATAATCATGGATTTATAATGTGGATATAAAACAAAATATTGATGATATTATTAACTGTTTATTATTAACTAACATTAAAGGATTTATATTGTAAAGATATAAAACAAAATATTTAAATTTAAAGGATTTATAAGATAAAGACAATGATTTACTGAAATCAAGTTTAGATAAAATAAGGCATTAAAAAAAGTCCCCAATCTTCATTCATATCATTATCTAAGTGATGTGCTTTGCAACTGTGAAATATAAATAACAGATCTTCAATTTTATCTTCCCTTTCCGTTAGTCCAAACTGCTCAATATGGAATTTTAGAATGAATTTAAAATGATAAATTTTCTTGCACTATCCAACCATTATCAGATAATCATATAGCCCATCAATTTGGCACAGATTTATTCCACAATTTACCTTCAGAGATGCTTATATGGATATATTATCACAAATGGAACAATCTCATTATTTGCTGAAAAATATCCCATAACAGTGATTTGTTCTTTTCCGTTATTTGGTACTACATAATACACATCTTTAACTGATTTTGATCCCAAAATTTTCCTTGTTTTAAGAACACAAAAGAAACCTTGTTTTAACCTTATTGAAAATTCTCTCTGTATGCTTTAGAATTCGGAAGAAAATATTAATAATATCTTCTTCCAAATATGATTTTACATTTCTGAACCAACTTAAAACAACTTCTTTTGTAATGGCACATCTAGATTTTGTCAAATGTACTGCTTGTTTTTTGTACCAATTTTGGATGACTTTTTAAAAACCAACTACTTATAAAGAAATTGCCTTTATTAAATTCTAATAGGTAAAATTTAAGTATTAAATTTGATTATTTAGCTTTTCAGTTAAATCAAAATATTTTATCGCTACTAAAATAACACTTTTTGTATTGGTCACTTGGGTGGTCCATTACTGGAAAATCACGAAATAAGCAATCCAGTAATGGACCATCCCTCCTAAGATCTTAAAAATAAATAAAATTTTGTAAATGGCCATTGGTATATTAAATTCAATATTTTATATTGCTAACCAAACAAAAACATTCAATTTTTACGGAAAAATAAAAAAGATATAAACTAAGCAAGTAAAGTCAGCTCTTAGCATGTTTATTAAGATTTTCAGTGAAAAACAGAAAAACTGTGAAGCTTTATTTTCTGCTTCCTAATTATTTTGACGAAAAATGTAAAAAATTAATCCAGCTTATAAAGCATGCCAGGTGGAGTTCAGAAAAAATTAATAAAAGTTTAACTATTATTTATTATTTTTTTATAAACCCAAAAGTGCGAGGTGGCCCATTACTGGAAGGTGGTCCATTACTGGCACATCTTCCCTAGTAAGAACTATTCTTTGGAATGATATAATTTTTTAAATGCACCAATTGATTGGGCAAATGTTTAAAAAGGGGCCCTAGGGTCCGAATAAAAACATCAGGTTTTCTGGATTGGTCCTGAAAGAAGAGTCCCAGGCAACTTTAAAATTTTGCACTAAGAACATCAGAAATATAGGAAGTGAAATATCTTTATTTCACAAAATTTTGAGGGACCCTGGGCTGGACACTATGATTCTACAGGGGAACACAGTGTCTTGTATAGAATGTCAAAACATTAAAATATCTAAATGAATAAAGAATCCTAAAAATGAAGATCAGATTAAAAGGAAGCAATTTAGTGACAATTTATTATTACAAAAACTTCAAGGGGCCCTGTACCGGGCCCCAAAGGGCCAGGAAATTATTTCGCATGTAGTTGGGTATAAAAATATTTGTGTAGTTATTAAAATAATGGGAAGACGCTAAAGCTATGTTGAATAACATTGAAAGCAATTTGGATCATTTTTAAAGAAGCTGCACCAAGGGCTCCAAGAAAGCGATTAATATTTATAAATAGTGGTAGCTGAAGTCTAAAAATTTTTTTTTTGTTGTTCATGTCGTAGTTGGAGGACCTAAAAAGTTGTAAAAAAAAAAAAAAGCTAGTGAATCCGACCATTTTTAAGGAAGCTATGATAGAGGGCCCCATAGGGGCCAACTGACAAATACTATCAGGGCCCTAACATGAAAACATGTTAAAATGTTTTAGTACATAACGCTTTAGACCTTTAATTAGTCAAAATTAAGCATAGAGTATGAATTATTTGTAATAATAATATTTTTTTTAAATGCACCAATTGTTTGGGTAAGCTTTAAAAAAAGGGCCCCAGAGCCCGAATAAAAATATCAGGGTGTTGGTCCTGACATAAGAGTCCAAGATTCAGCTTTAAAATTTTGCACTAAGAAGGTGAGAAATTTAGGGAGTGAAAAATGTTTAGCGCACAAAAAGATCAAGGGGCCTGGGTCGGCCTTGTGATTATCTAGGGGGCCCCAGTGTCTTATATGGAATGTAAAAATTTGAAAATATCTAAATGAAACAGGTATCCCAAAAATGAAGATCGAAATTAATGGGAGCAATTTATTAACAATTTACTATCACAAAGACCAAAAGGGGCCCTACAACGGGCCCCAAGAGTCCAAGGTCATAACTGAAGAGTTAAAAGGCGAAAATATCTAAAAGGAGAAAGGTACCTCAAAACGGAAAAGATTAGATAAAAAGGAGTCAAGCTATTAACAATTTGGCGCATAAAAATTGTAAGGGGCCCAGGGCCTTGGCTCTTAAAATATTAAAAGTCTGAGTCTCATGTGCATCAGGACCTGTCTTGGACTATCTTCACCTAAAATTTCAGACTTCTATGTGCGGTAGATTTTGCTAACCATCGCAGTCACACACTCACACACATACGCAGACATACACAAACAGTGCGCTTTGTTAACTTAGTATAGATAAGAAGAAAGATTTTCTAGAATTTTTTAGGATGCTTTTTATATTATTCAGTCGATTAGAAGTCTATATTTTCTTCCTTATACTAGTTCGGTGGGATTAGCAAACATGCTGGCGCGACATGACACATTCCACTCGACATTTTGCTGTCTGCTGTAGAACTCCTTTTGCATGCGAAGCGTAAGGAGTGTATTGATAGACAAGCAAAAACATCTATTCTAGCACTTTTTTTTTTTTTACTAACTTTTAGGTATGTGCTGGGTATTTTATAGGAACTTAGACTAGAAACTAAAATCAATAGTTTTTTTGACTAGAAACTAAAACAATAGTTTTTTTGACTAGAAACTAAAATCAATATTTTTTAACCATCAGTTAGGGGCCCCTCAGGCTTGGGGGCCCCGGGGCAGTGCCCCGGCTGCCCCGGCGGTAGTTACGGCCCTGGAGGAATCGTTCCTTTTCGGAATGGTTTCATTTCGGAACTAGTCCGAGGAATCGTTCCTTTTCGGAACGAGTCCGATCAATCGTTCCTTTTCGGAATGGTTTCATTTCGGAACTAGTCCGAGGAACCGTTCCTTTTCGGAACGAGTCCGAGGAACCGTTCCTTTTCGGAACGAGTCCAAGGAACCGTTCCATTTCGGAATCGTTCCGAAAAGGAACGAATCCTTTTTACAGACAGGAACCGTTCGTTCAGTTCCACCACCGGAACCGTTCCTTTGGAATCGTTCCTCAACAAATGACACATCTCTAAAAGGCGGTAATAAAATAGAATAAAGGAAAAGAGAACTCCATTGTTTTCTAAGGATCTTTAGTTATTCACAGCAGCTATCGGGCTTCATTTGATCAAAAAGGTCTTGGAAATTTTGTAGTGATTTGAATGTCATTTTATAACGAATATTACTGTGCATTTTTAAGTGCGTTCGTAATTATGTAAATACGTAGCACCTATAGTGGTCGTTCAGTCCGTCTGTCTGTCCGCATATAACAACGCCAAAACTACCCAACCGAATCGTTTGAAATTTGAAATACATAATTATTACAAAATTTTGTCGAGTCATTTCAAATTTTATGAAAATCGGGTGCATAGATCAATTACAGGGGCCATCAAAAGTATTCCATTACGTTATGGTCAATGGGGAAAAAGTTTCAAATGCATTTTAATCGTTTGAAATTTAAAATACATAATTATTACATAATTTTGTCGAGTTATTTCAAATTTTTTGACAATCGGGTGAATAGATCAATTACAGGGGCAATCAAAAGTATTCAATTACATTATGGCCAATGGGGAAAAAGTTTCAAATGTATTTTATGCGTCTGAAATTTAAAATACATAATTATTACATAATTTTGTCGAGTTATTTCAAATTTTATTAAATTCGGATGCATAGATCAATTACAGGGACAATCAAAAATATTCCGTTACATTACGGTCAATGGGCGAAAATGTTTCAAATGCATTTTAATGGTGTTACACTCATTCGAAATTAATAAAATTTATATGCGAATATAAAGTACATATTATAATATACATTTTACATAATTTGTGGGGAAAAGAACGTTTGTTATTGATTTACAAGGCCACACAAAAGTATTCCATTACATAATGGTATAGGGAGAACATTGATTTGATGAGCGTTTTAATTATAATTCACTATTTACAATTTTATGAGATTGATATATGAGAGTAGTATTTTTAAAACTTCGTTATCGTACGAACGCACCTCATTTGCACCTTCACGTGCAATTTCCAACTTGTTTATTGTTGTTAATGGAGATAAAAAGTAAAATTAATGAATCATTTTAATAAATTTAGTAGAACCTACGTTTTTAATTTTTTTTTGTAATTTTTTTATTTTAATGAGACATAAAATGAGTATATGCATCTTGGATGCACACGACTAGTAAGTAAGTAATGAGTTGTATCGAATATTTGATTACTGTTCATGTGACCAGAATATTCAGTTCAGAAGAAAACCTTGATATTCGGAAGCTGAATAAAATAATTATAAATAAATTTTCTCTGTATTTATGAGTTGGTAAAATATAATTAAGGAAAAGAGAACCCAATTGTTATCTACGGATCTTTTGTTGTTCACAGCAGCTATCGAGCTTCATTTGATAAAAATGGCCTTGGGAATTTTGTAGTGATTTGAATGTAATTTTAGAACGAATATTACTGTGCCTTTTATATTGTGTTAATGGAGATAAAAAGAAAAATTAAAGAATAATTTTAGTAAGTTTAATAGAATCAATGGTCTTAAGAGTTTATTTTAAATGAGATATAAATTGAATATATGTATCATGGATGATGGATGTGTACGACTAGTATGTATGGAATAAGAGTTTTATCGAATATTTGGTTACTATTCGGCAGGTGAACCAGAATATTCGGTTCGACAAAAAATCTTGATATTTGGAAGCTGAGTAAACATATATATATAAGTAGTAGGAAAAGGAGAGTACGGGGACAGGAGCAGGCGGGGCTGCGGGGCCGTCCCGCCTGCGGTGCCTCCTGCGGTACCTCCATGCCTCCGGCTGCCCCGCCTGCGGTCCCTCCTGCGCCCACCGTGACACCGCCACTCTCCTGCCCAAACTATGCATCCCCCTCCACAAACGCCCCCTAGTGGAAAAAAAGGAACATTCTATTATAACATGAGAGGTGAACAACCTTTCCTAATTAAAAAATATTATCAGTCACATCTCAACTCGGAATCATACTATATGACGAAGATTAAATTTATATTTGAATTTTGAACAACCATAATTTTAATGAGTATTATTAATTAAGCGAAACACCGGAAAAATATCAGTTTTTAACCATTTTATTTAGATTTCTTCAACTACAAGATGAGATTATCAATTTAACTCAAGAAAGTTAAACATATATTTGAATTTTGCTTCATAGACATCTTAATGAGTAGTATTAATTAAGTAAAAACAATAGAAAATATCCAGTTTTACAGAAAAAGACTGATTTCTTACGATTTTTATCAACTATATGATCAATGTAACGACTTAAAAGTTGAAAGTTAAACATGTATCCTAGTTTTTCAACAGCTATAGCCTTAATGAGTATCGTTAATTAAGTAAAAAAACAATGGAAAATATCAAGTTTTATGGAAAAAGACTGCTCTCTTACGATTTTTATCAACTTAAGAGAGAAAACTTAAACATACATTTCAGTTTTTCAACAGCTATAACCTTAATGAGCATTCATAATTAAGTAAAAAACAATGGAAAATATCGATTTTTATAGAAAAAGGCTGATTTCTTACGATTTTTATCAACTGCAACATCAGTGTATCGACTTACAAGTTGAAAGTTAAACATGCATTCTAGTTTTACAACAGCTATAATCTTAATGAGTATCGTTAATTAAGTAAAAAACAATGGAAAATATCAAGTTTTATAGAAAAAGACTGATTTCTTACGATTTTTTCAACTCAAACTTCAGACTATCAATTTGGTAGAAAGAAATTTAAGCATGCATTCGAGTTTTGGACAACCATTTCCTTCATGAACATTATTAATTAAGCAAAACAACAGAAAATATTAAATTTTTAACTGATTTCTTCATATTTATTTATTTTTTATATATATATATATAAAATCAGAATACACAACTTAAAATAGAAATTTAAACATATTTTTTAATTTTTGAACAGTCGTTACCTCAAAGAATTTCAATAATTGAACAATTAACAAAGGAAACTAATGATTTTTTAACGAAAAAAGACGAATTAAACGAATTTGGTTAACTTTTACTCTAAATGGAAATTTCATCATACTTTTATATACTAACTAAGTAGAATTTTAATGCATAAACGAACACATTTCAGTAAATATTCAACGCACACGCAAATATGAAAACAACACCTGCTTCTTGTGACGTCATATTGAAACCAAAAGTTATTCCTCCGAAGTCCCTCACCATACCTTTTCACCCCCATCTCCCCCAATTTTTTACCTTAGGTAGGGAAATGGACAATGCAATGACCTCTCATTCTTGTATATTTAGAAGTCTGGGAGAAAAAAAGAGACATTTTATACACTCCAATTTCATAACAGTTACCGCAATATCCCAAAATTTGAATTTTGGAAGACATAATCAGTATAATTAATTAAACAAAATAATAAAAATATTATTTTTTAAGGTGAAAAGGTGAATTTAAGCGAATTTGATTAGTTTTACAATAGTCTTTTGAACAACAACTTGGAAATATAGATTTCTAACAGAAGAATTAAACGTATATTTTAATTTTAACAACAAAAACTTAACAAGTATCATTAATTCAACAAAAATAAATATCAATTTTAAAGAAAAGACGAATTTGAATAATTTTACACTAGTATTTTCAAAAGCAACATAGAAATATCAATACTTATTCACATATTTCACTTATTCACTGTATTCAGTACTATATTTAATAAATATGGATACAATTTAAGAATTTTCTAATCTATAATTAAATATTAGCTGTATATTTAATGTTACCCATGTTTTCAACATTAGTTCATAATCGTGAATTTTGTATTTTAAATACCATGTATTCAGGTTCAGATTATTTTCACTTGAAATCATACAGAATTTTTTAACAGAGTTTGTTTTTGAAATCATTGAAGCAACTGTATTTAATATTTTTAACACCAATTTTCTAAGATTTTCTAACATTTTCCGATTATACATTCTTCAGAAGTACATTTCTAAATGTTACAATCACTTTACATATCGAAAAGATATCATTGAAGCAACTGTATTTAATATTTTTAATACCAATTTTCTAAGATTTTTTAACATTTTCCGGTTATACATTCCTCAAAAGTTATTATTACGTATTCTAAACAATAGAAAATATTAATTTTAAGAATAAAAAGACGAATTTAAACAAATTTTATTAGTTTTACACTATTTTTTCTCACCTCCAACACGGATATATCAATTTTAACAGAAGAATTAAACGTATATTTTAGTTTTTAACAACAAAAATGTAATAAGTATCATTAATTAAACAAAAATAAATATCAATTTTCAAGAAAAGACAATTTTTTACACAAATTTTCAACTTTGAAATACATTTGCTTACATATATTGTTACAGTATATTACTAAACTTAAACTTTTTAAAAAGTTTGAATGTCTTTACAAAGGTTCATACTTATATTTTTCACGTCTTGACTGCATTCGAAATCTTACAACAAAAGTATACTTTTATTATTATTATTATTATTATTATTCTAGAAAACCTAAAAAATCGTTTCTTGCTGCTTTAGACACTTGACATATTAAAACTACTCTACCCATATAATTAATCAAATTAGGACATGATTCATCTTACACTTCAAAATTTCTGAATTTTTACAATACTTATTTTCATCAAACTTTATTCTTGATCCTATATATTTTAATAGCACAGAATTTTAACATCTGTTTTTATCTACTTATCAAAAAATTATTAAAACACCCAACAACATTTTCCAAATATGAATATTATCTTTACAATTTAATAATGCAAAACATACACGAATACAAAGTTTAATTTTTACAAACATTTCATATTTCAAATCAAACTATTCGAAATTTTCACAACATAAGAGCAAACATTAGACGAACTTTTTAACATTAATATTGCTTACATCTTTTCATCATAACTTTTAACTATGATAATTATCCATTTTTAGGTTGATTGTCGAAAAACTGTAACTGAAATTACATAAACTTAATGTAAAAAACCATGTTCTCACACAATTTCTTGAAATTCAACAAAGAATTGACTATTACTCCAATACTTATCTACTTCAATCTCGACTCTCGATAGTATATAGATATTGCATCATTACATACTTACAACTCTTTTCAAACGTTTATCAGAAAATCAAGTCAATCAAAGTCTAGTAGTTATTACATACCTGTTCCTCAGAAATATTACTATCATATGAAACAGTAAAGAAAATTAATAGATATTTAATATTTAATAACTTCATACGTGAAATTACTGCTGAATAAGAATACTAATAATAAAAAAAATCAACTGTTGGACAAAAAAATAGTACAGATTACCGAAAATTCAAATCATTTTTTCTACAAAAATTACAAAAATTAACAAATGAATGACAAGTTAGAGAAATAACTAAAAAAAAAAAAAATAATGAACATATTTACAAATTTATTAAAATCACACATTTTTCTGGATTACAAACCACAATTTCTTGAAAAATTTAACACCGAATTTGTAAGATTTTAATCCTAGTATTACATACACTCAATAAATATTCAAAATTAAAAAAATAATAATTTTTTAGTCTCATTAATAAGCAGAAATTCTATATTAAAAGAATATTTTCATAGTAGTACTTATAAAAATGAGAGTTTACAAACTGATTTTCATAATTTTATCACATTTAAACTTAATATTTTACATAAAACATTATTTAATCAAATTTTATGCTTTCTAATTCAGTAAAATTCAATACTTTTTTAGTTTTTAAACCAATACCACAATATTTATTTACATCAAACTTGATTCTTCACCTTTTATATTTCCACATTACACACGTGAGATAAATACTAACTTGGATCAGGAGTTGAAGTCAATTGATTCCATTCGATTTTCATCATGTACGCATTGCTCCTACACGAAATTTCTTACTGCTATAATCATCTAATGTATTAAAACTAATCTACTCATATTTTTAATCAATTCATCAGATGTTTCATCTCGCACTTCTGAATTATCGTGCATCAAGTTGCTTAAAATATAAATACTATCTTTATAGTTTTAATGATATATAGTATACATGGTTTATCTTGAGTTAGCACTTCCATAATATTAATCAAATTATATGTTTCATCTTGCACTTGATCTTAATGTTTTCATCTTGCATCTGAATTATCGTCCATCGAGTTTTTTAAATAATAATATATTTATAGTTTTTGATTATACATAGCATGTACAAATACAATCTTTAATTTTAACATTTCATATTTCAAATAACCTATTTCCGAAACCAAGCTATGTGAATTTTACCACAATGCTTATTATCATAGAATAATTTGTGTTTCACACTTTTCTAAAAATTATCAGATATGTACCCCTCAGAGAAATTACTATCATATGAATAAATGAAGAAAATTTAATTTATATTAAATGTACACGAAATTGATTGCAATATACATGTATTTAATAAAAATAAATAGGCGATTATTTATACATTAAACCTTTACTAAATATATATTTCTTTCATTATACAGATGTTTCAACAAGATGAATCAAAACAGCAGCAAACTTCAGAAATTAATGACCCGAATGATTCATCCCTAGCACATGTAGCGTTAACGAATAACACATATGTGAGTACTTATATGAGAAATACTAGAATTCGTATATGAAACGTAATTAGAGTAAATACAAAATGATTTGTCTTACTACCTACACTTTAACAAGTGCTTTTTACCTATATTATTGAAGAGAATCCTAACTGTGTCCATTTATTTCTACTACAGATGTGCTCTATTTGCTACAAACACTTCTTAAGTAAATGGAATTTAACAGAACATACAAAAATCTATACAGATAGAAAACCTTACACTTGGAAAGATTACCATAAATGCTGTTTTCAAGGAGACGTGAATCAAAAATACACACATCATCATATAAAGCACCATCAGATATATGTAAACTTAGCGAAGATATTCAAAAATTAGTCAGACTTTTGAAGAATTTAGAAATAAAGGAAGATATTTAGGCTATTTATCCATCATATTTTCACAACATTTACCACAATATCTCAAACTTAAAATTTGGAAGACATACACACTGCTGAAAAGTAATTTTGTGATTCTTCTAACCAGTATGAATGTATAGATGTTATTTTGCAGTGTATTCTTTAAATGCTCACATTAAATATTCTTTTATATGCATATATCGTTGTGTTTATTTTTCTAATACCTATTACATTAATGAAATACATAACATTTTAAGTGAAATAACACTCTCACAACTTAAAAAATGCATAAGAACATACAAAAATAAACAGATGTATGAAAAAATATGCAAGTTTACAAAATATTTTCATTGTTTTCTAGAAATATTAACAAAAAATATTTACAATATGAAAAAATTGTAAAAGTGAAAAGAAAAAACATAAATGTAAAAACAAAAACCACAAAGTGAAAAACTCATAACAAAGTTTTTGAAAAAAAATATTTACAACAAATTTTTTTTTTACAAAAACCAAAACTTCCAAAAATATTTTTTTCAAAAAAAATTTTTTTTTCAAAAACATTTTTTACAAAATTTTTTTTTTTCAAAATAAGTTTTTACAAAAGTAAAAAAAAGAAAATCACAACGTTAAAAGAATGAAAAATTTTTGTTAAAAAAAGTGTAAAAAAATTGCAAAAAAATGTTGCAAAAATTTCAAAAAAAGTTATGAAAAAAGCTTCAAAAATTTCGTTGGTTTTAATGCAGTATGCAATGGCGAAACCATTGCATTTGCTATTAAAAACAACAAAATTTTTGAAGCTTTTTTCATAACTTTTTTTGAAATTTTTGCAACATTTTTTTGCAATTTTTTTACACTTTTTTTAACAAAAATTTTTCATTTTTTTAACGTTGTGATTTTCTTTTTTTTACTTTTGTAAAAACTTATTTTGAAAAAAAAATTTTTTGTAAAAAATGTTTTTGAAAAAAAAAATTTTTTTGAAAAAAATATTTTTGGAAGTTTTGGTTTTTGTAAAAAAAAAAAATTTGTTGTAAATATTTTTTTTCAAAAACTTTGTTATGAGTTTTTCACTTTGTGGTTTTTGTTTTTACATTTATGTTTTTTCTTTTCACTTTTACAATTTTTTCATATTGTAAATATTTTTTGTTACTATTTCTAGAAAACAATGAAAATATTTTGTAAACTTGCATATTTTTTCATACATCTGTTTATTTTTGTATGTTCTTATGCATTTTTTAAGTTGTGAGAGTGTTATTTCACTTAAAATGTTATGTATTTCATTAATGTAATAGGTATTAGAAAAATAAACACAACGATATATGCATATAAAAGAATATTTAATGTGAGCATTTAAAGAATACACTGCAAAATAACATCTATACATTCATACTGGTTAGAAGAATCACAAAATTACTTTTCAGCAGTGTGTATGTCTTCCAAATTTTAAGTTTGAGATATTGTGGTAAATGTTGTGAAAATATGATGGATAAATAGCCTAAATATCTTCCTTTATTTCTAAATTCTTCAAAAGTCTGACTAATTTTTGAATATCTTCGCTAAGTTTACATATATCTGATGATGCTTTATATGATGATGTGTGTATTTTTGATTCACGTCTCCTTGAAAACAGCATTTATGGTAATCTTTCCAAGTGTAAGGTTTTCTATCTGTATAGATTTTTGTATGTTCTGTTAAATTCCATTTACTTAAGAAGTGTTTGTAGCAAATAGAGCACATCTGTAGTAGAAATAAATGGACACAGTTAGGATTCTCTTCAATAATATAGGTAAAAAGCACTTGTTAAAGTGTAGGTAGTAAGACAAATCATTTTGTATTTACTCTAATTACGTTTCATATACGAATTCTAGTATTTCTCATATAAGTACTCACATATGTGTTATTCGTTAACGCTACATGTGCTAGGGATGAATCATTCGGGTCATTAATTTCTGAAGTTTGCTGCTGTTTTGATTCATCTTGTTGAAACATCTGTATAATGAAAGAAATATATATTTAGTAAAGGTTTAATGTATAAATAATCGCCTATTTATTTTTATTAAATACATGTATATTGCAATCAATTTCGTGTACATTTAATATAAATTAAATTTTCTTCATTTATTCATATGATAGTAATTTCTCTGAGGGGTACATATCTGATAATTTTTAGAAAAGTGTGAAACACAAATTATTCTATAATAATAAGCATTGTGGTAAAATTCACATAGCTTGGTTTCGGAAATAGGTTATTTGAAATATGAAATGTTAAAATTAAAGATTGTATTTGTACATGCTATGTATAATCAAAAACTATAAATATATTATTATTTAAAAAACTCGATGGACGATAATTCAGATGCAAGATGAAAACATTAAGATCAAGTGCAAGATGAAACATATAATTTGATTAATACTATGGAAGTGCTAACTCAAGATAAACCATGTATACTATACATCATTAAAACTATAAAGATAGTATTTATATTTTAAGCAACTTGATGCACGATAATTCAGAAGTGCGAGATGAAACATCTGATGAATTGATTAAAAATATGAGAAGATTAGTTTTAATACATTAGATGATTATAGCAGTAAGAAATTTCGTGTAGGAGCAATGCGTACATGATGAAAATCGAATGGAATCAATTGACTTCAACTCCTGATCCAAGTTAGTATTTATCTCACGTGTGTAATGTGGAAATATAAAAGGTGAAGAATCAAGTTTGATGTAAATAAATATTGTGGTATTGGTTTAAAAACTAAAAAAGTATTGAATTTTACTGAATTAGAAAGCATAAAATTTGATTAAATAATGTTTTATGTAAAATATTAAGTTTAAATGTGATAAAATTATGAAAATCAGTTTGTAAACTCTCATTTTTATAAGTACTACTATGAAAATATTCTTTTAATATAGAATTTCTGCTTATTAATGAGACTAAAAAATTATTTTTTTTTTAATTTTGAATATTTATTGAGTGTATGTAATACTAGGATTAAAATCTTACAAATTCGGTGTTAAATTTTTCAAGAAATTGTGGTTTGTAATCCAGAAAAAGGTGTGATTTTAATAAATTTGTAAATATGTTCATTATTTTTTTTTTTTAGTTATTTCTCTAACTTGTCATTCATTTGTTAATTTTTGTAATTTTTGTAGAAAAAATGATTTGAATTTTCGGTAATCTGTACTATTTTTTTGTCCAACAGTTGATTTTTTTTATTATTAGTATTCTTATTCAGCAGTAATTTCACGTATGAAGTTATTAAATATTAAATATCTATTAATTTTCTTTACTGTTTCATATGATAGTAATATTTCTGAGGAACAGGTATGTAATAACTACTAGACTTTGATTGACTTGATTTTCTGATAAACGTTTGAAAAGAGTTGTAAGTATGTAATGATGCAATATCTATATACTATCGAGAGTCGAGATTGAAGTAGATAAGTATTGGAGTAATAGTCAATTCTTTGTTGAATTTCAAGAAATTGTGTGAGAACATGGTTTTTTACATTAAGTTTATGTAATTTCAGTTACAGTTTTTCGACAATCAACCTAAAAATGGATAATTATCATAGTTAAAAGTTATGATGAAAAGATGTAAGCAATATTAATGTTAAAAAGTTCGTCTAATGTTTGCTCTTATGTTGTGAAAATTTCGAATAGTTTGATTTGAAATATGAAATGTTTGTAAAAATTAAACTTTGTATTCGTGTATGTTTTGCATTATTAAATTGTAAAGATAATATTCATATTTGGAAAATGTTGTTGGGTGTTTTAATAATTTTTTGATAAGTAGATAAAAACAGATGTTAAAATTCTGTGCTATTAAAATATATAGGATCAAGAATAAAGTTTGATGAAAATAAGTATTGTAAAAATTCAGAAATTTTGAAGTGTAAGATGAATCATGTCCTAATTTGATTAATTATATGGGTAGAGTAGTTTTAATATGTCAAGTGTCTAAAGCAGCAAGAAACGATTTTTTAGGTTTTCTAGAATAATAATAATAATAATAATAATAAAAGTATACTTTTGTTGTAAGATTTCGAATGCAGTCAAGACGTGAAAAATATAAGTATGAACCTTTGTAAAGACATTCAAACTTTTTAAAAAGTTTAAGTTTAGTAATATACTGTAACAATATATGTAAGCAAATGTATTTCAAAGTTGAAAATTTGTGCAAAAAATTGTCTTTTCTTGAAAATTGATATTTATTTTTGTTTAATTAATGATACTTATTACATTTTTGTTGTTAAAAACTAAAATATACGTTTAATTCTTCTGTTAAAATTGATATATCCGTGTTGGAGGTGAGAAAAAATAGTGTAAAACTAATAAAATTTGTTTAAATTCGTCTTTTTATTCTTAAAATTAATATTTTCTATTGTTTAGAATACGTAATAATAACTTTTGAGGAATGTATAACCGGAAAATGTTAAAAAATCTTAGAAAATTGGTATTAAAAATATTAAATACAGTTGCTTCAATGATATCTTTTCGATATGTAAAGTGATTGTAACATTTAGAAATGTACTTCTGAAGAATGTATAATCGGAAAATGTTAGAAAATCTTAGAAAATTGGTGTTAAAAATATTAAATACAGTTGCTTCAATGATTTCAAAAACAAACTCTGTTAAAAAATTCTGTATGATTTCAAGTGAAAATAATCTGAACCTGAATACATGGTATTTAAAATACAAAATTCACGATTATGAACTAATGTTGAAAACATGGGTAACATTAAATATACAGCTAATATTTAATTATAGATTAGAAAATTCTTAAATTGTATCCATATTTATTAAATATAGTACTGAATACAGTGAATAAGTGAAATATGTGAATAAGTATTGATATTTCTATGTTGCTTTTGAAAATACTAGTGTAAAATTATTCAAATTCGTCTTTTCTTTAAAATTGATATTTATTTTTGTTGAATTAATGATACTTGTTAAGTTTTTGTTGTTAAAATTAAAATATACGTTTAATTCTTCTGTTAGAAATCTATATTTCCAAGTTGTTGTTCAAAAGACTATTGTAAAACTAATCAAATTCGCTTAAATTCACCTTTTCACCTTAAAAAATAATATTTTTATTATTTTGTTTAATTAATTATACTGATTATGTCTTCCAAAATTCAAATTTTGGGATATTGCGGTAACTGTTATGAAATTGGAGTGTATAAAATGTCTCTTTTTTTCTCCCAGACTTCTAAATATACAAGAATGAGAGGTCATTGCATTGTCCATTTCCCTACCTAAGGTAAAAAATTGGGGGAGATGGGGGTGAAAAGGTATGGTGAGGGACTTCGGAGGAATAACTTTTGGTTTCAATATGACGTCACTAGAAGCAGGTGTTGTTTTCATATTTGCGTGTGCGTTGAATATTTACTGAAATGTGTTCGTTTATGCATTAAAATTCTACTTAGTTAGTATATAAAAGTATGATGAAATTTCCATTTAGAGTAAAAGTTAACCAAATTCGTTTAATTCGTCTTTTTTCGTTAAAAAATCATTAGTTTCCTTTGTTAATTGTTCAATTATTGAAATTCTTTGAGGTAACGACTGTTCAAAAATTAAAAAATATGTTTAAATTTCTATTTTAAGTTGTGTATTCTGATTATATATATATATATAAAAAAAATAAATAAATATGAAGAAATCAGTTAAAAATTTAATATTTTCTGTTGTTTTGCTTAATTAATAATGTTCATGAAGGAAATGGTTGTCCAAAACTCGAATGCATGCTTAAATTTCTTTCTACCAAATTGATAGTCTGAAGTTTGAGTTGAAAAAATCGTAAGAAATCAGTCTTTTTCTATAAAACTTGATATTTTCCATTGTTTTTTACTTAATTAACGATACTCATTAAGATTATAGCTGTTGAAAAACTAGAATGCATGTTTAACTTTCAACTTGTAAGTCGATACACTGATGTTGCAGTTGATAAAAATCGTAAGAAATCAGCCTTTTTCTATAAAAATCGATATTTTCCATTGTTTTTTACTTAATTATGAATGCTCATTAAGGTTATAGCTGTTGAAAAACTGAAATGTATGTTTAAGTTTTCTCTCTTAAGTTGATAAAAATCGTAAGAGAGCAGTCTTTTTCCATAAAACTTGATATTTTCCATTGTTTTTTTACTTAATTAACGATACTCATTAAGGCTATAGCTGTTGAAAAACTAGGATACATGTTTAACTTTCAACTTTTAAGTCGGTACATTGATCATATAGTTGATAAAAATCGTAAGAAATCAGTCTTTTTCTATAAAACTGGATATTTTCTATTGTTTTTACTTAATTAATACTACTCATTAAGATGTCTATGAAGCAAAATTCAAATATATGTTTAACTTTCTTGAGTTAAATTGATAATCTCATCTTGTAGTTGAAGAAATCTAAATAAAATGGTTAAAAACTGATATTTTTCCGGTGTTTCGCTTAATTAATAATACTCATTAAAATTATGGTTGTTCAAAATTCAAATATAAATTTAATCTTCGTCATATAGTATGATTCCGAGTTGAGATGTGACTGATAATATTTTTTAATTAGGAAAGGTTGTTCACCTCTCATGTTATAATAGAATGTTCCTTTTTTTCCACTAGGGGGCGTTTGTGGAGGGGGATGCATAGTGGGGGCAGGAGAGTGGCGGTGTCACGGTGGGCGCAGGAGGGACCGCAGGCGGGGCAGCCGGAGGCATGGAGGTACCGCAGGAGGCACCGCAGGCGGGACGGCCCCGCAGCCCCGCCTGCTCCTGTCCCCGTACTCTCCTTTTCCTACTACTTATATACATATTAAAAATTAGCTCTTTTTTATGAGCTGCAGTGAATTCTGACTAATATTTATTAAAAGAAAACAAACAAAAAGAGAAAAGTACCGGGAGCTGATCTTCGGTGGGCTCCGTTGCAAATTAATATCCGGAGGTATCTGTTATTTATTGGAGTTCCTTTACCTACAGTTTATTCACGTGACTTGCCATAGGTAAAAAACCACATGTCAAAAAGTTGTCTGCGTGTATTGTTTCTGCTGAGATTCGTCCAGATTACTCAAATGTTAGAGCTTTGGCACTTTTTCTTTTTATTTGAGAAATTGCAAGATGGATTTGTAAGATGCACACATGTTTTATTTTAAAAAACTTTCCACAGAATTATCTGGGAAATAAATTCTTAAGAAACACTTCTTTAGTCTGAAATATTACAACTTGTAAAAAAAAATATATATATATTTTACATTAACAAGCTTTGCATAAAATTTGCAGGGAAATTGTTACTTCTGAACAAACAAACCTGAAAAAAGTATGAAAAATAGGAAGAAGGCGGAAAAAGCTTTATGTAAATTCAATATACTGATTCTAAAGTTATCCAATAACAAACAAATAAGATGATCAAACAATATTGCTCTGTTTAAAGTTTGTTAAAAAGAAAATGTAATTACGGTAACCATAAAAGGAAATATTGAATACATAACACAGAAGGACATACTTTAGGAATTTCAACAAAAGAAGGTAAATTAGAATAAAGGAAAAGAGAACCCTATTGTTATCAAAGGATCTTTTGCTATTCACAGCTGCTATTGAGCTTCATTTGATCAGAAAAGCTTTAGGAATTTTGTAGTGATTTGAATGTCTTTTTGGAACGAATATTACTGTGCCTTTTTTATTGCTGTTAATGGAGATAAAAGGGAAAATTAAAGAATCATTTTACTAAGTTTAATAGAATATAAGATCCTACGATTTTTTAAAAAATTAGATATAAAATCAACTTATGTTTCATGGATGTATATGACAAGTTGAAGACCTGCACGGGCCAAGCTTAGGTCCGAAGTCCGAGCGCGGCCCGGCCCGCGGGTGGGGTTTGGGCCGGGCTCGGGCCTTACTTTACTAGGGTATCAGGCTGCGCTAACTTATTTTTTCCGTATGAAGCCGGGACTGATTTCATTATTCCTAGTCTTCACGGACCAAAAAAATCAGTTCATGTTGAACCATCCCGTATGAAAATCCTTTTCTCGACGTGTCCAAGTCTGTTCAAAAATCAGTAAAATTTGGTTTGGTCCAAAAATTTTTGCTTTTATACTCTTTTTTTACTTAATTTTTGCTTAATATACTCTTAAATCGTCATTATTCTACAATCAAACATTAGAATGTACTCTTTTTGAAGAATCGTAGATTTTTAAGCTTATTTAGATAGAGTTAAACATATAGAAAAAAGAAAAAAAACCTGCCCATGACGGATTTTTTTTTTTCTTTTAATCTGAAAACTGAAAATTTTTTTTAAACATCTTTTCAACTGTTCATCCATGCAAAATGAATACAGTAATACTACACGAGAAAAAAATATATTAAACATTTACACAGCTAAAAAGGAAACGTGTTTTTTTTTTTTTTTTTTTTTTTTTTTTTCAATGCGATTCCGTCTTTCAAAATTTTACTTTTACCATATACCATTTTTTAAATTTTTATGTCTCCATTACATGAAATATGGATTAACAAAACTAATGATTACTGAAATATTTACATGCAACAAACAAAGGTTCATTAAAAGCATAAATATCGCAGCCTACGGCACTTCTGCATACATTTAGACTACAAAATGAAAAAAAAAAAGACAAGATAAGTTTTTTTTTTAGTCAGAACTCTTCTGTAAGAGTAAAGATCAATGTTCTGTAAAAATTCACACGGTCCGGGTTCGGGCCGAAATTTTAACTTTAATAACGGGATGGGCCGAATTCTTTTTCTATGGATCGGGCCGGGCTCGGGCCTGGAAATTTCGGTCCGTACAGACCTCCACGACTCGTATTGTATATAATTAAAGTTATATCGAATATTTAATTGCTATTCGGCAGGTGACCCAGAATATTCGGTTCGGTCTTGTTATTTTACCGAAAATATAATTTTGCTTAATTAAGCATTTTTTTTTCTGGAGCATTATCATTTTAAAAAGTTAATCATTTTATTATATTTTATTCTCTTTTATTTAAATTCTTTCATTTATGTACAAATGGAATTTTGTAATTCATTTTAAAACTTTCATCGATCTGATATTCGTCTCTCATTTCTTTCTGTCTGTTACATTGTTCGTTTTCAGAAATTGTAAAAGTTAGAGACTTGAAAATTTGCATATTTTTAAGTGAATACCTCCCATTTAACTACAAATAAAAAAATTATGGAAAAGCATTACGTTATTTTAATTAAAAAAAAAGATTTAACAACATTCGACCATTCTTGCAAATTAGTTTTTAAAACAGACCTTAAATTCAGCCTCCTACGATCAAGTTAGATAGCTTCATGGCAGCGTATTTGTCTGTTAGTCGAAAGCTTCGAAATGCGATTTGAAACTCGGTGTTGGAGTCATCAAACAAATTCAGTTTTATAGATTATTATTAATTTTTTTTTTATCATTTTAAAGCCAAAAGTATTTTAACAGTATTTTATCTATTATTAAGTTCAAAAGTTATTTTTTATATTTAGGAAATTTTAAATTGATTGTATTTTATTGTCCAATGGCTTTAATTAAAAGAACTTTCGTATTGCTTTTGCCATTCAAAAGGTTTCGTTTTTTTTTTTTTTTAAATCTAAAACTACATCATGTAATTAAATATGCTGTACAGATACATAATAATATGCTGTTACAATTGTCTGAAAACAGTTCTTGAATATTTTTAATTTAATTAACCCTTTCCGGTGCAGTGGTCTCACGACCAGGATAACCTAATTTTAATTCCAAACTTACAAAAACGGAACCAAGAATATTTTAATAAAATTTTCCTTTTACAACGACGGTTTAAAGTAACGTACTTAATATCTAAAAAAGTCGCTTGTGAATTCCAATGTCAGTCAGTCTTTCATCAATTTACGAACAGAACTGTTTTGTGTGGGAAAGGGTTGAAAAAGAATATCTTCACACTATAAAAACTATAAAATTAAATTTAATTGAAAAAAAATTAAGAATCAAATAAGAATAAATTAATGATTTTTTTAATTAATTAAAAGATAAAGCGTTTTGAAAGATATTAAACGAAACCCTCTGTATGATCTTCGATAAATCACCTACTTTTTCACTCATTTCCTGATATAATAGAATGTGGTTAAAGCATTTAACATTTCCCACATTTTTAGAACATAGGATTTATAAATTGGGTAGTTTGAGTGAAACGGCCTTAAATTTGACCTTCTTGAAAAAAAAATAAGGCGTACATTGCTTAGGGTTTATTTTTATTAGTAAATATGCATCTGATTTATGATGCCACGATTTTGAATGAAATTAATCACATGCTTAGATTGGCGACTGAATATAAAATATTAGTATATTTCATTATAACAGCAATAGGACAAAATGGAACAAAATGTATGCCAAACGTCATCTATCTCAGCTCTGACAATTAGACCGGGAAATGACAGTACATACAATCACCTCATCGAGTTCACGGTTGAAATTCTAGAATTAGTTAAAACTCGATTCGCATGTTAAAACGCAATCGGTCTGCCAAGTCATATTTGGAAGAAAACACCTAAAAATCCTATTTTAACGGTTGACTCGTAGGTTTACCACTGTGCTTTCTTTTGCACTAAAAATATGAAAACATGGACATTGGGAGAAAGAAAATATAATGGCAAACCTATGAGTCAACCCATAAAATCGGGGTTTATGTTTTTTTTCCATTAAGGTAAGTCCGTTTGCATTTTAATATGCGAATCAAGATTGAGCTAATCCTTAGATCTTAATCCGCGCACTCGATGAGGTGATTGTCTGCGCTGCCGCCTCCCGATCTAAGTGCAAAGAGTTTTGATTGCAAACCGTCCCTTTTTAGCTCACAGGCTATCATAGCCCGAGAGCTTATGTGCCCGTCCGTTCTGTATGTTCGTGCGTAACGCGATAACTCGTGGTAAAAATATCCGATCCACTTGAAATTTTGTATGTAGGTATAGCCTGACAAGGCGCTTCCCTGATTAGTTTTTGGAGTTCATTCGATATGTATAAGAGGGGGAACGGGGGGCTCATGCCCCTCCCCTTAATTGATACAAATAGGATTTAAAGGCAGAATTAAGTTTTCGTTCAAAACTTAGATTAGGATCATTCTGATGAGGCGATTTTGTGGCTGTTATTAGATGTTCATTGAATAAGTATAAATAGGGAGGACAGGGGTTCTAATGCCCCCCCCCCTTAATTTATATAAATGGGTTTTTCAAGCAGAATTTTCAGATTTCGTTCAAATCTCTGAATAGTTTTGGAAGTTTAATGGTTAAGTATATAAAAGAGGGGGATAACTCCTCTTAAATTATATAAATGGGTTTTTATTAAGAATTATCCGATTTGCTCTGAATTTTGGATATGGGTTTTTTATATGATAAAGCATGTCTTTGATAGTATAGGAGGTTCAATGATTAAGTATAAAAAAAGAGGAAAGGGGAGAGCTGTTTCCCCTTCTTAATTTTTTTTCGAATGGAATTAACACTTGAAAATATAAGGCTTTAATGTACAATTAGTTTTTGTAGCCTGTGAGCTCAATGCCATCAGTTTAACTGGGCAGTATTCTTTATTATTGAACACAAATCATTTTTAGGTGCATTCTTAATTATATAAATACGTAGCACTTATAGTCGCAGACTAGTCCGTTCGTCTGTTTTCATATTGCAGCACAAAAAACAATCCACCGAATCATTTCTTATTTAATATACAATGTGGCATATAAATAGTGTACAGCACATTGTTCTGTACTCTGAGCGCGATTTTTATCACGATCTAACTGAAAGAATGACGTCAAATTTTGTAAGGAAATTAAACAAGACAGGGAACAAAGGATTCCGCAAAAAAAGTTCAAAATGTCACCGCTTGGGGAATGTGTGGCCCCGTGCAACACTAAAGAGAGTTTTAAAAAATGCAGAATGAATACTAAAATAAAATTACCTTTTAAAAACTCTCTTTTTCTGTTACACAGCGTCACATATTCCCCTAGTTGTGACTTTTGGAACTATTTTTTTCTTGCGAAGTCATTCTTCCCTCCGTGCTTGTTTAATCGGCTTACAAAATTTGGCATTGTTCTTTCAGTTAGATCGCGCTACAAAACGCTCACAGTAAACTGTCAGTTTAATTATGCCTACCTTGTATATAATCGTTGCAGAATTTTTTAGAGGCATTTCATTTTTTTTTAATGAATCGAAATTTAAAAAAGTATAAATAAAAGTTTTCTTTATTCTACTAAACCCGATCATACTTAATTCTTTCAGTGATATCCCAAAACAAACAAAACAGAGATTCTGTAATATTGATTTTATATTGGTAAATGTCACAAATACAATTCCTTCCCAGTGTTTCTGCAATATTGGCGTAAAATAATTAGTCTTTTATAGGCAATGTTCATAATTATCAAATTCTTTGATAATATTTTTAATGTTACAAATGCTGCACTTAGGGTACGGTGATATCTATATCTATATAGATATATATATATATAGATCAATGGATCTTCAATGGATATATATATAGATCATGATATCAATGGATCTTCATAGATATCATGATATACATCCGTAATTTACTTTCAAAATATCATGTTTGATATTTTCGATATTTTCAAACATTTCTTATTTATTTTTAACATACCCTCATATACGATATTTATTATGTTTTTTGTCAAAACAAGAGTAAATAAATTTTTTAACTGTTATTGATAGCGACATTCTACAGATAAAAAACTTTATCTTTCAAAATAATATTTTTTGTAAAAAGAAAACTTTGATAAGTTTTATGTTTGAAGTTGAAATTTTAAATATAGCTAGGGAATCATATTATTTACTACAACAAATGAAAGATAAACTATCTGATTTAGATAATAAGCTATCCACATTTCGATTAGAAGTAATCTTTTCTGATTTTGGTTCAGTTCAGTTGAAACTGCATAACAGTTTAGCGAAAGAAAAAGGCAAAAAAGAAAAAAAAAAAACCTTACATTTATGTTTAGATTTTTCAATGAAAACAAAAACAGACAAAAAGTAGAATTTTTTGCATAAACATAGCTGCCAACTTTCAACTAATCTTCCATAATACCTTGATTAGTTTAATCCATGTTAACTTCATTTCGAACCAGAAAATTTATTTCATGAATCTATATTTATTTAATTTCAGGTTTCTAATTTAAACATATTTGATTTCATTTCTTTGAAAAAATTCTGGTTCGATATTCATTAAACCAGGGTAAAACTAATGCGGAATTATGGGAGGTTAACGCCAGGTTGGTCCTATGCATAAAGCATAAAAACTTCTTGATCTTTTATACTAACCCCTTCGCGACGGAAGC
Source organism: Maratus speculifer (assembly GCA_964019185.1). Taxonomy (NCBI): domain Eukaryota; kingdom Metazoa; phylum Arthropoda; class Arachnida; order Araneae; family Salticidae; genus Maratus; species Maratus speculifer. The sequence goes on from OZ025296.1 coordinate 292,494,166, forward strand.
CTTTTACGAAATTTTTAATGTTTTGTCACCGGTTTTTAAAAACAGAAATTTGTGCTTTTCCAAATCAAGAAAATTCTCGGATTACATAAGGCAAAATTTACAGTAAAATTTTACTGGTGGGCATAAACAAGGATTTTTAAACCTTTTTGCGGCACGTGTCGCTCGTCCCCACGATGTTAAATTTTGTAGTTGTTTTTTGATTCGTAAAAAATAAAGAATTTTTTTTTAATTTCTAGAAACATATTTTTGTTTTCAATTAGTTGATTCTCGCAATTTTGTTGTTCAAGTAAAAAAAAAAATAGGACATCACTGTATTAAACTTCCAAACTAAATGCTTATATGATTTAGATTCTCATTTATATTAAACACGAAAAATATTTATAATCATGAATAAGTTGACCATTTGAAAAAATCGGACGTATATTAAAAATCGCGGATATAGATCAAAATATCGGATATTTTTGAAAATATGATATTTATGAACTCTGATTGTGTCGATGTTTATACAATGTTAGTATTATATTCTGAATATATTCATCATAAAACCGTTCAAAGCAATAATACAGGCACTATTTAGAAAACCTTACTTTGTTATTATTATTCTACATAAAAAGAAAATTGTTCAAATTTCCAGAAAATTGTCTCAGTTTTCAATTAAATGGTCTTCATTTTTCTTGCAAATGAAAAAAAGAAAAAACATTCTTAAGATATTGTTTTATTAAATTTTCATATTAAATAAAATATGTTTTAATTTCTTAATTAAGTCTGGAAGTATTTATAATCATCAATAAATCGACTATTTTGAAAATATCTGATGCATATAAAAAAATATCGGATGCATACCTATTTATCGGTTATTTTTGATAATATCATATTTCCGAAATCTATCTGTACTGATATCTATGCAATGTCGGTATTACATTTTGAATGTATTCATCATAAAACCGTTCAAAGCAATAATTGTGCACTATTCAGTTAATTTTACTTTGATCTTGAGACATTTATATGATATTTAAATAGTTTATAACATTGTTATGTATTTACAAGGAAATTGTATTGTATGCTCTTAAAATGGAAGAATAAATTCAAAGATTCTAGGAAATAAAATTAACAATGCATAATGGTTATAAAAAAGTATCAAATATACTTTCCTAGATTCGTTCTATTCATTGTTTACTATATAGGAAGAATTTATATTAAAGAAAGAATATGGGAACCTAATTTTTATATTACAATATTAAAAAATAATCTGCAATATGGTAATTATTTTAAAAACAAATTTACTAATATTTATACGTTATTGGTATTGTATTTCAAATATAGTACTGATGCTTACGCAATATTGTATTACATTTTAAAAATTTTCATTATAAAGACAACATCAACAGTATGGTTGTAACATTATTTAATATTGCTTTATTACCATGGAAGAAATACTTGTCTATTTTACAAGCTGTTTTTATGCAATAAAAATAACTAAGGTGAATCATTTTATCTTTTTACATTGCTAAGTATTTACAGAATATTCTGATTATTTATTGTCTTAAAATAAATGGTATAAATCGAATAAAATAAATGCGACATCCATACAGGTGATGAAAACATTATTAAATATACTCTTGCATAACCTATCCATTCATTGTTTACCATAGAAAAACAGTTCATATTACAAACAAATCTAACTACATCACATGACAACAATTCTAAAATTCATTTTGTTTGACTTTAATTGACAAAAAACGAACTTACCGAAGAATGTAATCAGTTCCGTCATCAAAACATTGCGTATTATTCTTCTAAAATGAGATGTAAACATCGGCCATTTCCGAAGGAAAATTTTTATGTCAAGGAATTTTCCGAGAAACGACGATCAGGCTTCGATCGTCTGAGAATTCCTTTGCAGGGATTTACGCATGCGTAGTTCAATGTTTTGGTCTGTTTCATCTTCTGGGGATAAGATGGAAAAATCTCAGAGGGGCGCATAATATCATTTCTAATTTGATATGTTATTGTTCAGTTACCTGTTGTTTTGTACGCAGAAATTAGCTTTCTTATTCAATTTAAGGGGACATAGTACCTTGAAATTGGTCAAAATAGCGATTTTATATAAATATATATATTAATTGAAAGCTTCTTTAACCAGTTAACTAATCAATATTTTTGAAAAAACTTCCAAGTAATGTTTATTTTTTATCATGTTTTTTACAGAACTTTTAACCTTTAATCATTTGTTTTTCAAAACAGAATTTTTTGGCTAATTGAATCAGAAAAATGTTTGTACTAAAAAATAATACAAAATTTACAATAAAATTTTACTGGTGGGAATAATAAATTATGATTCGAGTATGGATTTTCGTAAGTGGTACGGACAGATTATGATTGGTAAAAACACATTGAACAGAATAGGGAAGCCGTCATTGTGAATAATTTGACATCTCATTTTTACCTATACGACAATTATATCGTGAGATATCGTAAATTTTGTTAATAGATACAGCGCAATTATCTATACAAATGAAAACTTTAAATTGATTTTTCTCCTTGTTCATATTTTTATATAACTTACTTGTTCGATAAACACTAAGGCTTTTTTGCAAATTTAATTAGAGGTTTGAGATTTTTAGTTATTTTCCATACTATATTTAATATTTTTGTGTGTGTATTTCGGGTTTATAAGTATTTAAAAAAAAAAAAAAAACATTTAAATTGAGAGTTTGTTAAATTTTCTTAACTTTTTAATGTACACGAGAGAAAAAAAAATCATACTAAATGTAAAATCCGATGCATCTAAAAATCTATGAAAAGTTTTATGTAGTATATTCTAATGAGTGTAAGAAAAAACATCGAAGCAAAAATATTCGGTACCACTCTGTTACCCCGTCAACCTATTTCGCCAAATTATACAAATCGCCAATAGCCAAATTATACATATTGACGTAATTTTTATTTTAAATAATAAAAAAACAAATATTTAGTAGAATATTAATAAAAATACAAATAAAAAGTCGAAAAAAAATCACTTAATGATTTTTTAAACATGTGTATCGTATTTAAGTAATTGAATTGACATTCACGATCATCCATTATCGGCATTTAAACTTATAATTTGGCGATAGTACTTTGGTCGATGGGATAACAGAGTAGTACCAAATGTTCATATTAATTAAAAAATTACATTTTAGTAAAATAGGATGTTTTACAAGAATATATATTTTTTAATTTTACTTCATTTTTTGTATTACGTATCGTTCACCATATGTATTATTCAAAATTGAAGAGATAGTTTCAAAGTGTTCAAAGGTTCCAAAGGTATTATGTCCCCGTAAGGAAAAAAAAGTTTACGAAAATACTAAAACGCATAATATATATCATGGACCATCACAGAATATTACAAATCATTATATATTTAAAATATAATTTATAAATTAAGTATCAAGACATGACACAAAAAATACACGTATTAAATTTGGAACAAAATTAATTAAATTAAAAAATCAAAAACCAATTTTTAAGACTAAATCCAATCAATTATAAATTAAACATTAAATAAGATTCAAACATTATAACAATTAAATTTGCCAAAGATCAATAATTGAGAATAGTCAAATCAAATATTGAGGAAGGCGAAGACATAAAAAAAGAAAAATACATATGTAGCCAATCAGAAATATTTGATACATTTTATTAAGCTATTTGTAACTAAAGCATATTAATGAATTGAAAAACCCAGAAAAAATAAAATCAATAACAGCACCATCAAATTTATTTTACGAAATGCAGGAACTCATAATCGAAATTACATAAATTCTATTAAAGAAAACACAAAAGGAATGCAAAAAAGGATTTCATGAATAAAATATCATGAATAAAAATGTAAATTTTATATCTATATCTATCTATCTATGTATATGTATATATACATATTTTCTTATTATACATTTCTGTTTTCCACTGTTTATATCTAGTTAAATTTTAGATTTTTACCAATTTGTTCATACATTTGTGATTTTATTTTAATTGTATATATATATAAGATTTATGAATATAAGATATTTATAATTATAATTAAAGGTAGAAAAGCTCGGAGGGTGCATAATAAGATTTCTAATTTGATATAATATTACTTAGCTACCTATTGCTTGTACAGCAAAATTTATTTTCTTCTGCTTTCAGTTACTTGAAAAACATACGATAATTATAAAACGCATGTGTGAGTATATAAATATAAGCACTTATTACCAAATATTTAAATTCGTATATTTTTTCTTTTATATAGGTAATATGAAAAATGATTATGTCCCCATATTTGTATGTAAAATTTTCTAAGTGTTTCTGCGTCTATAGCAAACATTTTTATTTTCTGAGGATAAGAGAAATAAAGTCCGAAGGACGCATATTATCGCTTCTAATTTGATATGATATTATTTCGTTACCAAAAGTTTGTACATAGAAATTACATTTCTGCTTCATTTGATGAAAAAAAAATATCTCGCTATAAAAATTTCTAAAACATACTTATAAATAAATATATAAATATTTATTAACTGTTATTTAAATTCATAGTTTTCCCCTTTTTTGCGTGTGGTGTGTTGGTAATATGAAATACGACTGCGTACTGCACGGGGCGGTTCGAACAATTTTCATTCACCGCACTCTTAATGAGCCGTTGCTGTGTTAGGACCTTACATTTTTATTGAAGGATCGGGCCGGGTTGGATTTAACTTATTTCTTCCGTGCCGAGTCCCGACTGAAACATTCTTCCTAGTTTTAAAGGGCCAAAATATTCAGTGCCGGTTTTGTCAAACCTGTATCAAAACCGTTGTCTAGGCGTGGCTAGGTCCGTTCAAAAATCAGTAAAATTTCGCCTGGCCAAAAATTTATTTGCAGAAAATGTATACGTTTTCAAATCATCATTATTCTACAACTAAACCTTAAAATTTATCATTTTTAAAGAATTATAGATTTATAGGCTTATTAAAATATAACTAAATTAAATTATAGTAAAACGCATGAACACGCTTATGGCGGAAATTTAAACTGAGAAATGTCTTCATCCATGCAAAATGAATACAATAATACGTGAGAAAAAATATATGCAATACATTTAAACCTTCTAAGGAAGGAACTTGTCTATAACGATTTTTTTCTTTCCTGTGCGATTCTATCTTAGAAGATTTTACCATGTACCATTTTTTAGATTTTTATAGCTCCATTATGGAGTATAGATTAATCATATTAATGATAACTGAAATATTTCCAGGCTCATTACAAACATAAATATCACAGCCTACGGTACTTTTATATAAATGAAGATTATAAATAGGGGTAAATAAAGTTAAGTTGGGTTTTTTGGTCAGAGTCCTCCAAATGAGTAAAAACAAATGTTTTGTAGATAATCACAGAGGCCAAACCAGTCTCGGACCAAAATTTTAACTTTTTTTCGGGCAGCTCCAGTCTCGGGACACATTTTTAGTTATGATACATTATCGGGCCGGGCTTGAGCCGAAATTTTAACTATGATACATGTTCGGGCAGGGCTTGGAACGAATTTTCAACTATTTTCCAGGTCGCTCCTTTCTCGGACCGAACTTTCAGCTATTATACACGGCCGGACCGGATTCGAATTGAAGTTTTAACTTTTAAAACGAGCTGCGGCGAATCAATATTTTTTTTGTGTGGAACGGGCCGGGCCTGAAAATTTCGGGCCGTGCAGGCCTGTAGACCGTGTACTCATATTTGTATGGATTTTTTTAAATAAAATTTAAGGATTCATAACAGACATTTTTAGTTTCAGGGTATAAAGAAGAAAAGTTCAGACGGGCGCATGATATCATTTCTAATTTGATACGCTATTACTTAGTTTCTTATTGTTTATACAGAGAAATTCACTTTCTTCTGCACTTTGAATAATAAAAAAAAGCCTTGCTTTTTGAAAGTTTTAAAACACATGTACATATGTAAAAATATTATTTACATGTTATTTTAATTTGTACACTTTTCTCTTTTTTTTTGTTTGTGAAGTTTTCACGTAATGTATTTCATGTAGTTTTTTAAGACCCGATGTGTGGTACTTCGGGATTCATTCAATACAATTTAATCTCCCTTTTTGGCATGGAGAAGAGAGAAGCCGAAAATTTATGCTTGGATTTAGCGATTATTGCTTGCAGCGCCATCTATCGCTGTATGTAACTAAATTTGAGAATCGCAGCATAAAATCACCTGACACCATATATAATCCTCCTGTAAGAATTTTTTAAATATCTGTCACCATTTGCAAGTTATTGAATTTTAAAATTCGTCTGTCACTTTTAGAATACATGGAGTGTAACTATGCTCTTTATACGTTCCAAGATATTAAAAGGACATTTATTAGCAGGGAAATATGTTTCTTAAAAGTTTGCTTTCAAAAGATGCATATGAAAATTAGTAAAAATTAAATTGCGATACTTCTAATTGTCGAATTAATGATATTAATTTTGGTCGATATTATGATTTTGGTTGGATGATAAAGAAAAACGAATATTTACCTGTTATGTGTGATATGCCTTGTGCTCCTCGAGAACAGGTTTAATCGATAACTTGTTCATATGTCAAGTAAAAACATGTAGCATCCTGTAAATGTTTACAATATGGAGTACCTTGAACTGAAATGTGCTCATGTTCGGGTGAGACTGATAAAGGTGACAATGTTGGAGACCTCGATGATGTGAGTTATGATAACAGAGATATCGATGATCTTACATATGATATATTTTATTTGATATATAGTACAGAATAACAATCCGAAGATAATAAGTAACATTTTGCGTTAAAGAATTCGTATCATTTAGCATTTTTGCATCATTCAGTTCCTTTTCAATTACCGCCCCCCTACCCCTATCCTATATACCAGATGTCTACCATCTATTTTATTACACTATAAAGCTTTGAAGTGCTACATAAAAAAAAAAATACTTGAAAAAACAATTGCATCTTTTTCTCCTTATCTTTCACCCTTTCACTGAAATTGTCGTTTTCCTTCCCCTTCCAATTCATGATATACCCCATTCGCGGGTCTCAGATGACCACTATCTCTTTACTTATTCTACAAAGCTTAATTAAAAAAACGAGATCATTCGCAATATTAAATCATCCAATTTCACACGCGCCTAAGAAAGGTGGCAGATAGAAAACCCACTAAGTACACACACCCTCTCCGGTAAAGGATCTGTCATGTCCACATTACTTTTTTCAATCAATAAAAGTTTTAAGTATTAATATATATATATATATATGTATTGAAACGGACATTTTTTTCTTGCCCTTTTTAACCCATTTCATCTCCTCTTTCCTCCACTGTCTCGGATGTCCTCCATCGTTTTTCACCATTCTATAAAAATTTTCAACATCAATATTTATTTATATATACATATTTTGAAACGGAATTTTGCTTTTTATGCCCTTTTCAATCCTTTTCCCCCTCCTACCCCTCCCCAGTGACGGGTCCTGGATGTCAACCAATGCTTTTCACATTCTATAAATGTTTTAAACATTAATATTTATGCATATATATATATATATATATATTATTTTGAAATGGATTTTTTTTCTTGCCTCTTTTAATCTTTTCCTTCCCCTTTCCCCATTCGCGAGTCCCGGATGTCCAAAATTGCTTTTCTCTTTCAATAAAAGTTTTGCGCATTGATATTTATATATAATTTGTTTGATTTTTTTAAACGGATTTTTTTTCTTCCCTTTTTCAACCCTCTTCTTCTCCCCAGCCATGGATCCCGGACGTTCACCAATTCTTTTCTCATTCATACAAGTTTTAAACACTAATATTAATGTGTATATATATATACACACACACATATATATATATATAAAATGGAAGATTTTTCCCTTGCCCCTTTTAACCCTTTTTCCTCCCTTCCTCCTCCCTAGTCACGGAATCCAAATAACCACAAATGTTTTTCTCATTCTATAAAGATTTTTACATTAATATTCATACATATTTTTTTAAATTGTGAAACAGACTTTTTTCTTGCCCCTTTCAACCCTTTTCCCTCTCCTCCTCTTCCCCAGTCGCGGGTCCCGAATGTTCACAAATGTTTCTCGCATTCTATAAAAGTTTTAAATATTAATACTTACACATATTTTTTCTTTTTTATTGTGGGATGAAATCTTTTCTTCTACTTACTTCTAAGAGTTTTCTTCTACATAAAAGTTGATTTAAAAAATTACATTTTCTTAATTTATATTAAGAACATTTATATGTAAATCTATAAATTTATCATAATGCTATTTTTTGTACTTCTTAATAAAAATGATTATCAAAACAATTTATCGGATAAAACATACTGCAACGTATTGCATTTTGTTGTTAGATATTTATTTATAAATACAATTTTCTTAAATGATGGTGTTTATGTAAGTTATTTTATGCTAGAAGCACCAGTTGTTTTTCGTATGTAATTGTCTTTTTTCTACATGTTTCAAACAGTTTGGTGCTTAAAATATTCTTTTTTTTTTTTTTTTTTTTTTTTTTTTTTTACGAAAAGAAAAAGGAAAAAGTCAAAAGACCCTTTATATAAAACTTTCATTTAATTGCACAATACTTTTTCTCTAACTCTATGTGCTTTTTCTTACGTTAGATTTTCTGAATCACATACACACACACAAAAGTTTTACACGAACATAATATAAAAATACTCGTGGAGGCCATTGTGATACTTACTCATCATGGATATGAATAATAAAATATATGAAAATAAAACATGTAAGGGAAACTGGGGCACAATGATAATTGGGGCACATTGATACACCCCCTGTGTTGCGCACAGGGTCATGACAAGAAGTTTCAGTTACAAAAGGTAATGCTAGTGTACACTGTAAAAAATATCCGTTAATATACAGAAATTGTTTCGTAAAATTCTACGGAATAGTTCCGTTTTTCCGAAAAAACGGCAGAATTTCGTTATTGATATTTTGAGATTATAAAAACAGTAAGTTTTCCATAAAATTTTCTGAAAACAGAGGAGTTCCGTATTAAAACAGCATAAATTCCATAAATAACTCCAGTGTCGCCATCTATATCTGTAGAAAATCATTATAAAGTTCTTTTATGAACAACTTTTTATAATAATTTTCTTTAATTCTTTCTGTTTTAATAACATAAAGCTAACATATTTTTACAATATTGAAAAAATAATAAAAATTATAAAATTTTATTAATCCCTTTTAAGTTTGAGATTAGTTAGTTTATTTCCATTATCATTTTTAAATAATGTTTAACACATTTATAGCATATTTTTTTAAATGTGCGTAGGATAATGGAAAAAAGTTGTACTTTTAATTTTAATATATTTTAATAAAAGTAATAATAAAATATTAATAAAATAATTTTAATTTTAATATATTTTAATATTACTTTAAGAATATCCTTTCAAAAATAAATAAGTAAATAAATATGAATAATATTACAATAAACTTTTAAAAATCTCCTTAAAATGAAAAAGTCCTTCCGGCAATGCCGGGAGGAAGAGGTAGCTTTCATATACTTATATATTTATTTATTTATTTTAAGGTAACTTACATTGTTCAAAAATACTAAGCTCAAATTAGTGGAAATAATCTTATAAAATTAGTGATTTTATAAGATTGAAACTAGTTTTTGTCAAGACTGAATATTAATAGGAATTTTTAGAAATTAGTCATCTTTAATTCAACCTGGTTTTATTTTAAGCGTTTTAGAGAGTCACCAAATTCCACGATATCATAAAGTGTATGCCATTTTAAAGCAACATTGTGGATCGTTCAGATTAGACCGTTTCAAAATGTCAGACAAGAAAAATTCAAAGTGCTATAACTCAATCATTTTGTAAGATATAGACAAAATAAAAAGTGTTCTGGAATCGTTGTTTTAAGTTCTAACACGTAAAAGGAAAATATTTTTCAACTTTTATTTTTTTCGCATTTAATTTTAAATTTTAAATTTTTTAAAAAATTTAAAATGGCCACCATTTTGAAACAAAATGGCGGATGATGCTGACCAACGAACTCGGTCGAGACATTTGTATGTACTATGTACATACCAAGTTTCATTCAAATCGGTTCATAAATACGTTAGTTATCGCATGACAAAAAACAGATATATATATATATATATGGTTATATATATATATATAATATACATATATATATATATATATATATATATATATATATATATATATATATATATATATATATGTCAACATTTGAACGGAGGGTGGTTTTGGGGTCTGGGGGTCATGATCGAAGAAAATATACCAAAATTTTCCGGAAGTGCTTTCCTCCGGACGACTGCAATAGGTAGCTTTTTACTTTTTGTAATGAAAGCTACCTAAAAATAACAAAACATTTCAATGCATTCAACTCTTAATACATGTAATATTTTAAAGTCTAAAATTTATTTTTTATAGAACTGAAATTAAAAACTAAATATTCGAAATTATGGAAATAAAATCTGTTAAACATTTAGAACTGTACAGTCATATAGAAAATAATTCTCAACAAAAATTAATGCCGCGTTCAGCATAAGGCCTTTGTTTTATAAAATCATTCGAAATAAGTAAAGATATTTGCAAGCTCTGTATACGTAACTGTGGCGTAATGGTCACTACTGCAAGCTGCCATGAGACAGGTGCTGCGTTCGATCCCCATCGAGGGTAAGTGACATTTATTCACTGTTGTTTAAATTAAATGTATGTGTTCTAATCTGATGTGCCTTTGTCTAAAGAATAAAAAAGCCAGTTTGTCCTTGAAAATTCTTTTTTGGCTTTCAAGCAAAAATTTTTGTAAAAAAAAAAAAAAAAAACAAAAAAAAAACGGAAATATTTTGTGAAAAAAAAAAAAAAACCGGAAATATTTGTGGAAAAAACGGAATTTTTTTTCCGTTAAATAACGGAAATACTACTGGCGTCTAGATTACCAGTACTATTTCCGTTATTTAACGGGAAAATTTTTTACAGTGTACACAACTACATACAGAACGTTTTGGCACGATTCAATAGTTTGAAGAAATGGGACGAAGGATTTATTGCTTTTGTAGGTCAAAAGTAAATTTGAGTTTTACAATTGCAATGGTAACAACTGTGCTAGTATTTTCAACCGAAAAGAATGCTCTCCCTGGCAAGTAAAGCTACTCTTTATCAGTTTCTCATTCTTTATTGTTAGGTAAATTATGAAGTGTTGAAATTGAGATTCATTTGATTCAGAATGGCTGTATGGGGCACAATGATACAGTCTATGCCGGGCACATTGATACGTATCGGTTTGAACCATGATAGCTACAGACAACTTAAATCCTTTTCTAGTACATTTTTTTCATTAATTTCTATTATTAAGCTATTGCATAGCTTTTATCACGGGCTTTGAGCGCGGCGACCGAATCCAAAAATTCCGTATCGCGAAAAATCCTAACACATCCGTAACGAAAAAACCTAACACTCGGCTAACGTCGTTTCAGTTCGGCAAACTTCGGAACGGTATCCTTCGGTAGACTTCGGCAGACATTGACGCGGTATTTTTCAGATATTAGGATATCAAGTCTCAAACTTATGTTTCTTATGATCTAATTTTCATAGCACGGCCAAATTTTGTTTGGTAATTTATTATGAGACAGTGTTAATTTTTGGTGACAGGAGACCCCAAACGGTGAGGATCGAAAAATTTAAAATACTTATAACTCGCGATCTAATTTTCGTAGCGCGGCGAAATTTTGTTTGGAGATTTAATATGAGACATTCTTAGTTTTTGATGACAGGAGACCCCAAACGGTGAGGATCGAAAAATTTAAAATACTTATAACTCGCGATCTAATTTTCGTAGCGCGGCGAAATTTTGTTTGGAGATTTAATATGAGACATTCTTAGTTTTTGGTGACAAGAGACCCCCCACGGTGAGGGTCGAAAGATTTAAAATGCTTATAACTCGCGATCTAATTTTCGTACCGCGGCCAAATTTTGTTTGGTAATTTATTATGACACATTGTTAATTTTTGGTGACAGGAGACACCACACGGTGAGGGTCGAAAAATTAAAAATACTTATAACTCGCGATCTAATTTTGGTAGCTTGGCAAAATGTTGTTTGGTAATTTATGATGAGACAGTGTTAATTTTTGGTGACAGGAGACCCACCCACGGTGAGGGTCGAAAAATTTAAAATGCTTATAACGCGCGATCTAACTTTCGCAGCGCGGCCAAATCTTGTTTGATGATTTATTATGAGACATTGTTAATTTTTGGTGATAGGAGACCCCCCACGGTGCGGGTCGAAAAATTTAAAATGCTTATAACTCGCGATCTAATTTTCGTAGCGCGGCGAAATTTTTTTTGGTAATTTATTATGAGACATTGTTAATTTTTGGTGACAGGAGACCCCCTCCCCCACGGTGGGGGTCGAAAAATTTAAAATGCTTATAACACGCGATCTAATTTTCGTAGCGCGGCCAGATTTTGTTTGGTAATTTATTATGAGGTAGTGTTAATTTTTGGGGATAGGAGACCCCTACGGTGAGGGTCGAAAAATTTAAAATACTTATAACTCACGATCTAATTTTCGTAGCTCGGCCAAATTTTGTTTGGTAATTTATTATGAAACTGTTAATTTTTGGTGACAGGAGACCCCCCACGATGAGGGTCGAAAAATTTAAAATGCTTATAACTCGCGATCTAATTTTCGTAGCGCGTCGAAATTTTGTTTGGTAATTTATTAGGAGACGTTGTTAATTTTTGGTGACAGGAGAACCCACGGTGAGGGTAAAAAAATTTAAAATGCTTATAACTCGCCATCTAATTTTCGTAGCGCGGCCAGATTTTGTTTGGTAATTTATTATGAGACGGTGTTAATTTTTGGTGACAGGAGACCCCCCGCCACGGTGAGGGTCGAATAATTTAAAATGTTTATAACTCGCGATCAATTTTCGTAGCGCGGACAAATTTTTTTGGTAATTAATTTGAGACAGTTTTAATTTTTGGTAACAGGAGATCCCCCATGGTAAGGGTCAAAAAATTTAAAATGCTTATAACTCGCGAACTAATTTTCGTAGCGCGGCGAAATTTTGTTTGGTAATTTATTATGAGACATTGTTAATTTTTGTTGACAGGAGACCCCACGTTGAGGGTCAAAAATTTAAAATGCTTATAACACCCGATCTAATTTTCGTAACGCGGCCAGATTTTGTTTGGTAATTTATTATGAGGTACTGTTAATTTTTGGGGATAGGAGACCCCCCACGGTGAGGGTCGAAAAATTTAAAATACTTATAACTCACGATCTAATTTTCGTAGCGCGGTCAAATTTTGTTTGGTAATTTATTATGAGACTGTTAATTTTTGGTGACAGGAGACCCCCCACCTTGAGGGTCAAAAAATTTAAAATGCTTATAACTCGCGATCTAATTTTCGTAGCGGAACCAAATTTTGTTTGGTAATTTATTAAGTTATTGCATAGCTTTTATCGCGTGCTTTGAACTCGGCGACCGAATCTAGGTATTCCGTAACGAGAAAAAATCCTAACACTCCGGCTAACGACGTTTCAGTTCGGCAGACTTCGGCACGGTATTCTTCGATAGACTTCGGCAGACACTGACGCGGAATTTTTGCATAAGTTGATAAAAAATGCTATGCAATAGCTTTACCGCGGCAGTCCCCGAGTGCCACACACATTTTATTTATTTTTTTCCTTAATCCAACCATTTCCAAGCCAAAACTTTCTAATATTAGTTTTTATTGAAATGAAATTCCTCTATTTTTTTATATTAGAGCATTTTATAGTATTTTTGCAAAGAAAAGAGGTACGAACTTAACCAACAGCTAGTGCTTTTAGAACTAACAAAAGAAAAGGACGGCAGTCTGGCAAATCTCGAATTTATATCGATTCTCCAGAGAAAAAAATATTTTCGACATGAGAAATGTTAATTAAGAGAAATAAGCTACAGAACAGCAAAGTTTAATTAAATTATAAACAGAATTTTTAATATAATTATCTTTTATTTTCTATTTATAAACCGATTTATAAATAAAAATCCTGGTAATTTTTTCATATTTCCTAAGAAAGAAGATTAATGCTTAAATTGAAGTGTCAGATATGACAAAATTACCACAACCAAGAATCAAACAAGGAACAGACAGAACATCAGGTCATTATACATTTAGTTTTGATTGCTTTAATATTGCTTACTAATAAATTGTGGGTGATTTGAATTTCTATAAACAAATAAAAAATGGTTTTCTAACTCATTTTCTATGAAAAATATGCAGTGGTGTTATTTTGTTTACATTTTTACCAAACGTATCAAAGTGCCCAATTAGGTGTATCAATCTGCCCGGGGGATGGGGCACATTGATACAAATGACTTTTTATATATATATTTTTAATTACATACAAAAATATTGTGTAAAAACAACGATTCTATAATTTTATAACACACTACACAAGTTTTGCTGATACCCTATTGAAAAATAAATTGAAATTTCTACTTTCTGGACACCCGACAAAAATTCTTTAAAAAAAACTGTATCAATGTGCCCCAGTTCCCCCAATACACTACTTACAAAATGCATTTCTATTCCAAAATATTATTTAAACGAATATTTAAATATCTTTTTAGTATACATGCTCTATTAATGAACTGCTGATGAACCAATTTCGACAAATTATGTAAAACGCTTACCTATTCAAGTAACACCGAACTACGTAAAAGAAACATCCTTATAGCTCCAAAAATAATAATCATATTAAATAATAATTTACTGTGTCGGATTAAGCATCTTATTTCCAATTAAAATATACCATCCAATTGAGATTTAAATGAAATACAGGGTCATGAAAAATCTGATAGACATATAATGATTTTCTGAAACTATAATCATAAATCTTATTTCATTTAAGAAAGAGACTTTAATTTTGAATATGTAATCGTTTTTTTCTAAATAATAATGACTGTTTTTACCCAATAATTATGTATTTCAACTTAATGATGCAATCGTATGTAACACGAAAGTGCAACTACATTTCTTTGTCAGTCTTCTATTTTTCTCTGTAATCTTAAAAGCTAAAATAATGTTTCTGCAGTTTAAATGTAACTTTTTACTACTATTTTTGTTTAAATTTTATTAAATTTAGTTATTCCAGAAGGATTTTTTCATCAGTTTTTCCAGTGTTATTGGATTTTAATTTGTGTGCTGTGACTTTCTTCCAATCATGGATACTTAATCGATACATAAAAGGCAAGAGAAGTAGGATAACTCCGTTCGGATATCTTAAGAATCAACCAAGGTAGGCCAGACTACTTTATTATTATTTTGATCGTTGATAGATGAGAAGCAGAAGGTTCTAAAGTTCAAGTTAAAATTTAATAAAATCGAAGAATGTGGAACACAGGATTACATATATCTCGGCAACTAATAATCTGATCGATTTCGTTTTTTATGCAAAATTCGTGTTATTTTATTGCCTTTTACGTTCATTTCTTAAAATAAAAAAAAATTCGAAAAATTTTATATATCTTTCATCAGAACAAATTTTTCGAGATTCCGAAAAAAAAAAAAATAGTTCGGGATAATTGAAGTTACTGATATTAAATAGGGTTCGTCCCATTGTTACATATTAAGTACATGGAGAATTTCAAGTCTTTATCTCAATTTGTTCAGGAGATAGAGTGTTTACAGGCGCACAGACAAACAGACAGATAGATACACAGATGGATGGACGGCATTTTTTTTTTTTTTCTAAATATGTGTTTTTCCGATTCTCCGGTGTATGAAACGTATAAATCCAACAAAAAAGAAAAGAAAATTCGATTTTTAAAACGATTGCAAGACTTATCCTATACTACGTATGATGGGTACAGTGTTGCCAGTGGGCTACTTTTTAAATTTCAGAAATTCATATTTTTGAAAGCGTGAAATTCATTCTATTTAACGACATATTAATTCAGACAAACATAAACAGTATTTTACCATTTTAAAAAAGTGGTGCAAATACAAAAATTCGAATTAAAAAAAGTAGCCGCCTAGCAACACTGGTTGGGTAAGTAATAATGTCTTATATCTATAAGATAAATGACAAACAAGTTCGTCAGAAACTTTGAGGAATTCAAATTAATTTAACATTTGTTTCCCGATTATGTTCCAGAACAAATGAAAGTCTTCGTCTCCCAAGAAATAAAACAATAGAATATACTCCCTCTGTCCCAAATTAATTGCTACATTTGAATATATTTTGTTCTGATTATTGATACTGATGATTTTATAATTTTGTTTGGACATTTTCCAGAGATTTCAAGATGCTATGCTTCAATAGACGGCTTTTACTTACCAAGAATTCCCTTCGTTCTATCGTATAAAAGTCCGTTCGTGCCAAGTCTATTTTTTCTGTCTTCGTGTTTGGGATGCGAAATAAAATCCCAGTTACAAATCCAATACTATCAGTCATCAATAACTGAAGCAGTGTAAACAGAAAGTACAGTGTCAGTTACCGATCACTGATATGTCATTTCAAGTGAAAATCGCCCAGTACAGTGGTTCCTAGCTTTTATTGGACACGCCCGCGGAAGAATATATAAAATCATGACCTCGACCCACACTCTCTATAGCAGAGGTTCTCAAATTATGGTACACGTACCAGTACCGGTACGTGAAATTTTCTTTACTGCACGTGAATGTGTGATACTGGTACATGAAATGAAATAAAAAATACAATTTGTGAAGCCAAAAAACAGCTGAATCCCCCGCTCCTCTTTTTTTTTTTTTTTTAATTTGTCAGTACACAGGCTCAGTGTTACCTGCTTATTATTGCTTTGGCATGAATTATAGAATTTTTAGACAAATGGAACTAATGCTTCAGTAGATGATGAGTTGAGTTTTCACCCTCCCTGAAAAAAAATTGTTCCTCTATTACTGTAATTTATGTATGTATTGTACGTACTTATTTCAAGATCTTCAATCTCGCATTAAACAGTTTATTTTCAGAATGTATGGAATTTATTATTATACAGGTTATTCACTTATTGAAATTTCTTATGTATTTTACAAAAATATAAAAATAGTATTTATGTAACAAAAAATTCACGAACTAGTAGACTTCAAAAACTTAATTTTTTTCCATGTTTAAGAAAGAGAATTTATGTTCCCTATTTAAGTGCATCTATATTTTTCACCCAAAATTTATAAGCTTTATATTGTTTTCTCTGCATTAGATTTCAGACTTTCTTTTGGTAGCACGCGGAAGTATGAACTTCTATTTAGTGGTACTCCGGTCTAAAAGTTTGGGAACCCCTGCTCTATAACATATACATATTAGCGTGATATTTTGGCGCATGGGGCAGGGAGAAAATTCTCGCCCTCCTGTAACCTCTCCTTTAAATAATAATTGAAAAATAATAATTTTCCCTAACCACTTCTCTGATTTGCCCGTACATTATATGGGCTACGTGTTCTTTCCAATCATGATTTATTACTATCACCAGTAAAGTTTTATTGTAAATTTTGCATTATTTAATCCAAGCATTTTTCTGATTCGATCAAAACTGCATATATAACAAGCGTTCCAAGACAATGCTAGAATCTGTCGTAAACTAACATAGCTGCGCCAGCTGGTGGCAGGGGTGTTAATGAATGCGCGGGTATGACGTCATATATTCGCAGATGTTTATTATCTCCGCATCTCTTGCGTATATTTTCTGAATTTTCACTCAATCATGACTGATTAATCAAGTCTACCACAGATTTATTGCAAAATATTTTTGTTACATTTTGTTTCGATTAAATCATGTACATTTAAAAAAATAGTCACAATATCATTTTAATTTCGGGAGAAAAAGTACTAATTAGTACTCATAAGTACCATATAATGTTACGAAAAATATTGACTTTTATCCTAAAATTAAAATGGCAATACGGCTTTTTTTAAATACACATATTTTTTTAATTAAAAATATGTGTATTTAAAAAAATGCATTGTTATTTTAATTTTAGGGTAAAAGTGAATAAAATTGACTTCTAAAATTGATAAAATTGCATCTCGACACTTTTAATAAATGTGTGCATATTAGAATCATCGATATACAGACTGATGCAATCTTGGAAATGGTTTAGAATAGATTTAAACTGTTTTTTTCTCGTGCGATGTAAAATTTATCTCAAGACTGAGAAGGTTAAACGACTCTTGACATGTCCAGTCGAACTCGCGGACATAAACGTAAGATAACAGCGATTAAATAAAAGAGTTATATAAATGTACCTTTTTTGTTAATCCAAAGAAACGTTATTTACAATTTTTCGCTCACATTTTAATATTTTAAAATGATTTTTTAATAAGTCAAAACCACCGTATTAATACTAATGTCTTTGGTGAAAATTTACACCTTGTTATTAAATCAAATTATTCAAATAACTACTTGAAAGATGTTGCAAAAATATAGATATTATTTATTTAAATAATTGATTAGAAATAGAAAACATCAAAACAAAAACAAAAACAGTCCACGTGTATAAACAAAGTCACGAGGAATTCATCGAAACGGTGCAATATCCTTGGTGTTTCGATGAATTCATCGTGACTTTGTTTATACACGCGGACTGTTTTTGTTTTGTTTTTATTTTGTTTTGATATTTTCTATTTCTAATCAATTTTATTCTTTTATGTTCCTTTGATAATGAATGCGTGGACATTCGAAAGATCTCAGGTAAAATAAATAAATAATATATCTATATTTTTGCTACACTTTTCATGTAAGTAGTTATTTGTATAATTTGATGATTTTTTAATACGATTACCTGAGGTCCATAGCCATTGTTGTGTGACTTTATATTTTTTGATATCGTTACAATTATTTTTATACGCGGATACTTTCAGAATATGTTCTAACCAGTGCCAAAAATGAAAACTTTCAATTCTGGTACACCTTAGAGATGAATTATTTTCGTTTCCCAATATCTTGTCACTAATTAATATGCAAATTACAGCAGATTATGAAGTTTTTTTCACATGACTTTTTATGTAGCTTATGTAAAAGACGCGAATAAAGATTATTGCTCTAATTAGCTACATTCTTTCACAGCAAGCAACGAAGCATATGTTTTCCAAAAGCAAGCAATATATTAAATCCTGCGCTGTCCTTATAAACCAGATGATAAATTGGATTTCAAGTTGAAATTTTAATACTATAATGATTACATTTTTGCACAGTAAACAGTATCTTACGTTTCATGTGTTTATCTTTTAAAGGTAGAGAGATGCAAAATTTAAAGAAACATCATTAATTTTCAATATTCGTTGATCGATTGAAATATTTCTTAATTAAATCTTACATATTCCTTTCACTATTCTGGATTTGCTAAAATAGTGACTGAATTTAAATACATTTATATGTAAACGAAGAGAGAAAATGAAATCCAACAAATGTTTATCAGTCAACTTTTAAAATTCGAAAATTAATTCCGATTTCAATTGTCAATATCTCTTGCTCGTAACTGACATGATAATTGCAATTTTGAGTTGAAAATGTTTGCGCTTGTAATGAAATGATCATTATTACACAATATATTAAATTTTGTAAATTGTTTATCTTTTTAAATATTCGAGATAGAAAATTTAAAAGTCGTTGATTTTTTTTTCTTTTTGTTTTGTGAAGATCAATTATCAATATCTGAATACTATTTTCAGCATAAGTGAAATTAAATTTCTTACATAGTGAGAATTTTATATGTTGTTTAGGACAGATATTAAAAATTAAGGATAGAGCGAAAAAGGTTTTTAAGACTGAAACCGAAACTGAATTTTGGTAATCTTCCTGTTTTTGACCGAAAACGTAAACTAAAATTTTCAATGTTTTTTAAAATAATTATTACATACATATTTAATATATACATAATTATTAATTAATTATAAATGTAAAATAATTGAATTTTTTTCTGTTTTTCTAACAAAAGTTTTTTATTCTCATATGAAATAAAACGTTTTCAATTCATTGTACAAAAAGATTTTCGAACTATAAGAATTTCATCTAATTAAAAAATGTTTTGTCTTTTATAATGAGTTTTTAAAATTATTATATGTTATACTAGAACACATTGTGATTCTACATATCCAAAGAGTATCCGAAACACTTTTTCAGTTTCAAACTAAAAATTTTTTGCAATTTTTATGCCTTGCATCTTTTAATGAGCACGTGAAAACGTCTTCAAAGTTTAGTTATATATGCAAATTTTTATTATTTACACTCACATCTTGAATTAGTCATGACTTATAATTATAAACAGTGAAGTTCATAGCAATAAAGTGTTTAATTTGATCCGATACAGCTGAAAATAATTAGTTAATGTTAAAAATTTTCAAAGGAAGAAACGAAATTTTTGGACAAATAGGTTTTTTTTTTTTTCGGCGGATTTTTGGCGGCATTTTCATCAAAGATGAACTTTTGTTGGAACTCGAGTTTTGAACTGAAACCACATTTTGGGAGATCTCTATTAAAAACCAGACAGATATTTATAAATTAATTTTAAAAATTCACGACTATGTTTTTATAAATTATATTGTATTACTGATAAAAGATGAAGAAAAGAGAGATTATCATTATACCGTAATTTCCGGAGTATAATCCGCGGATTAAACAATCATTTTCCGACCCAGAAAATTTTCAAAAAGAAATGTAACTTGTCAGATAGCCGTAAGTATTTGTCTTGAATCACGAAATAAAATTTCTGGGTCCAAAAAGAATTGTTTAATCCACGGATTATATGCCGGAAATTATGGCACTACTTCCCCTTTCAAATAAATTTTCAGGATATTAGCTCAAATATTTTCTTATTTATTTACATAAGTTCCGATTTTATGCGGGCGAAATGATCATGTTCGTACTAGCTCAAGTTTGAAATAAGTAATTTGTCTGCCAGTTTCATATCAAACAGTCCTTTTTAGGTGTGTTCGTAATTATATGAATTCGTAGCACTTATTGTTGTCGTTCAGCCCGTCTGAATACAACAAGGCAAAAACTACCCAATCGAATCGTTTGAAATTTAAAATACATAATTATTACATAATTTTGTCGAGTCATTTCAAACTTTATGAAAATCGGATGTATAGTTCAATTACAGAGACAATCAAAAGTATTCCATTACATTAGGTCATGAGAAAAAATAGTTTTAAATGTATAATGATATTACACTCTTTCGAACATAATAAAATTCATATGCATTTATGAATTATAAACTGAAATATACATTCTGTACAATCTGTTATGCAAAGAATATTTTTATTAATACAGTACTTCGGATCCAGTATAGTGACCGAAATCCCTGTAAATACTATCTGCTTTCTATTATACATATGGATTGTGCAGAATGTATTATTTAGTATATTACTTCATAGATGCATTCTATTATGTTCGAAAACTTATAATATCATTACCATACGCTTGAAACTTTTTTTCCAAGTTATTTTAATATAATGGAATGCTTTTGATTGTTTCTGTAATTAAACTACAATCTATATAACGAAGTCCACCGTTCTAGTAAAAAAATCGTTACATAGAGAAATTCGATGTATAGAGAATAATGTTAAAAATCGTATTTAATGTGTGAAATTTGAACAAATATTACTTTTGATCTTTTGAATTAAGAATTTGAAGTGTTTAAAAGTAAACAATAACCTAATATTTTATTTCTTAATTATTTAAGCTGTTTCGAAAAAGAGAACAGACATTTATTTGAAAGCTTAATCAAAATCAAATTAGGAAGACTTGCATTTATTTCAGACGAAAAAATCTGTAATTTTTTGTTGTTTTGATTTTAAAATTGTTACGCTCGCAAAAAAAAAAAAAAAAAAAAAAAAAAAAAAAAAAATGCTCAAATTTTACCAAGAAAAGAAAAATTGTAGGTAACATTTTCCTCCATTTGAAGGTCTCTCTTATGTGCCTCTCATTGATTCCTCTCTTACATGCGTATCAATCCAATTGACACTGTTTTGAGAAAGATGTGAAAATGTGTGTGGGAGGTGGGATAAATTCGTTGGATTTAAAGAACAAGGAGAGAAGTACTATTAAAAAAAAACTCAGCACTCGATAAATCAAAAATAAGTGATGGAAAATTGATTCCATATGATTTCGAAGCTTTTTAAAACTGTTTTTATGACCAATTTATGAAAAAATTCGCTATATGGAGATAGATATTTCGCTATAAAGAGACTGATTTTAATGTAATCATGCGAAAAGGGGACAGTCCCTACTAAAAATTCGTTATATAGAGAAACTCGATGTATGGAGTTTCATCATAGAGAGATTCGACTGTATATCCAACCGATTTTTATAACTTTTGAAATAACTCGACAAAATTTTGCAACAATTACATATTTTAAATTTCAAACGATTCGGTTGGGTATTTTTTGCTGTGTTATATGCGGAGAGACAGACGGGCGGACGGAAGAACAGACGTACTGACTGAACGACGACTATAGGTGCTACGTATTCATATAACAACAAACACACCTAAAAAAAGTTTCCAGTTAAACGATGGCACTGGCAAGGAAGGTCTCCATACGGGCAAACTCCGAAAAATCTGAAAAAATTACAGAATGTTCTTCTCATTAGGATATATACGTTTATAAAAAAAATTTCGGCGGAACCTCCATATAGCGATCGTAAAAAAAATAATGAAAATTTCATTATTTGGCGATATTTCATAAGTTGGCGATGGAATGCAATTTAAAAAAGTATTCTTTTTTAATATCAAAAACACTCTCAGAAAAAAAAAGTTTCCTGTTGAACGTCTTAAGATAAATTTAATTTAAATAACTTTAGTTTTGTCAATTTTAGTTTGTTTTAAGTATAATTTTCTTATATATCGATATTTTATGTCTTTATTATGTCTTCAAATTTAACCATGAAAATTTGCGATTTAAAACGAAATTCGTAATTTAAATTAATTAAAATTGTTTCAACCTCAAAGTACAATTGAGTATTGTCGATTCGATTTTGTTGCTATGGAAACATCTGGCTTTTATTTTCGAATACGCTTAAATGTAGGAAAATAATTTTTCTCAATATGAGTTTTTTATGTATGAAAATATTTTTCAAGTGATAAATAACTACAGCTACAAGAAATAGATATATGTAATACAATATATATACAGGGTGTAACTAAACTCTTAGGCAAAACTTTAAGAGGTGACAGTGCACATCAAGACAAACAATATTAAATAGGAAACTGAGGGTTCCAATCGTCTTCCAAAAAAGATATGCGCCATTAAAGGTTAGGGTCCAAAATTTCAAATAAACATAAAAAAAACGAAAAAATTGGTCGATTGATTTGCGGTTTTCACTACAACTATTCTTTATATGAGTATTTTCTTGAAAATAAATTATAAACTTTAAAAATGCCAATAGAGGGCGTTTTAAACTTTGGAGTAACGAACAACTATTTTTTGCGTCTCACTAAAAGTTTTCGGAAGCTTAGACTTAAACTTAAATTTTGTGCTCAAAATCTGAATAGTTGTAAGTGGTTAAGTAGCGCAAACTGAACTGAGTTCAGAGGTTCAAATGTCAAATGATTATAAAAATCGGAAAAATTTATCGATTCGTTTGCGGTTTTCGCTAAAACTACTCTTTAAATCAGTATTTTCTTGAAAATAAATTTTTAAGATAAATTTCAAAAAATGGCGATAGAGGGCGCTTTAAACTTTGGAGTAATGAACAACTATTTTTTAAGGTTATTTTTTGCATATCATTAAATTTTTTTAGAAGCTTAGACATAAACTTAAATTTTGAGCTCAAAATCTGAATCGTTGGGAGTTGTTAATTAGCGCAAACTGAACTGTGTTCAAGGAAAGGGGGGTAAAGTTTCAAATGATTATAAAAAACGGAAAAATTATTCGATTCGTTTGCGGTTTCTGCTAAAACTATACTTTATGTCAATATTTTCTTGAAAATAAATTTTAAAAATAAATTTTAAAAATAAATTTTAAAAAATTCTTTAGAGGGCGCTTTAAACTTAAGAGTAACCAACAACTATTTTTAACCGTTATTTTTTATATCTAATTAAATGCTTGCAAAAGCTTAGAATTAAATTTTGAGCACAAATTCTAAATCGTTGGAAGGGATTAAGATGCGCAAATTGAACTGTGTTCAGGAGTTGAAATTTACCCCCCCCCCTCTTGAACACAGTTTAATTTTGCGCTACTAAATTACTCCCAACGATTCAGATTTTAAGCTCAAAATTTGAGTCTGCGCTTTTGCAAGCATTTAATGAGATTAAAAAAAATAACGATTAAAAATAGGTGTACGTTACTCGAAAGTCTAAAGCGCCCTCTATCGGTATTTTTTATTTATCTTTAAAATTTATTTTTAAGAAAATAATGATTTAAAGAGTAGTTTTAGCGAAAACTACAAACGAATCAACCACTTTTTCCGTTTTTTATAATCATTTCAAATTTGAACCTCCTCCTCCTCTCCCCCCCCCTTCTGAACACAGTTCAGTTTGCGCTACTTAACCATTTTAAACTATTCAGATTTTGAGCAAAAAATTTAAGTATAAGCTTTTGCAAGATTGAATGAGATTAAAAATACAACGGTTGAAAATAGTTGTATGTTACTTCAATGTCTAAAGTCTAAGCATCCGAAAACTTTTAATGAGATGCAAAAAATAGTTGTTCGTTACTCTAAAGTCTAAAGCGCCCTCTATCGGCATTTTTTGAAATTTATCTTTATAATTTATTTTTAAGAAAATACTGACATAAAGAATAGTTTTAGTGAAAACCGCAAATCAATCGACCAATTTTTCCGTTTTTTATGTTTGTTTGAAATTTTGGTCCCTAAACTTTAATGACGCCTATCTCCTTCGGAAAACGTTTGGGACCCTTAGTTTCCTATTTAATATTGTTTGTCTTGATGCGTATTATCACCCCTTAAAGTTTTGTCCAAGAGTTTAGATACACCCTGTATATAATGTACTAAACTATCTCATTGTTTAAGTTTAAATTCATTAAATACCATTTATATGCAATCTAAAAATCCAATGATTTTCGGCTGCATTAAAACCGTTTGCTTTTGGCGTGGAAAATTGCTGTTCGCCAAATTTCGTGCCGCTTTTGTTTTTTCACGCCAAACACTTAAAAGTATTTTTTTTTTTTTACCGAGTTTCTACTGCAATTCCGCCGCTAAATTTGACTGATCCTTTATTAGATAAATGAGTAGTTTAATTAGTATTTTTAAAAAAAATTCTGAGTATGCCCAGTATGGAGACCTTCCTTCTGAGCACGCACTTTATTCACTCTACTTTTGCATTATACTCTTATGTCAAAGAATAATGCCATCCAAAACGTAAATTAAGGGGGGGGGGAGATTAGCCACAACCCAATTATCATTTTTCATGTAACTCTCCAAATCTAATTAAGGAAGCGCCTTATCACAATAAACCTTATAACAAAATTGAAGCCAATCTGATAATTCTGCATGAAAAATCCATTTAGATAAGTTAAGGAAGGGGGGGGGATAAACTGCCCCGTTCTTCCCCTTTATTACATAAACAACGAAACTCCAAATCTAATCAGGGAAGGGCATTATCAGAATAAACCGACATACCAAATTGGAAGCAAATCAGATAATTCTGCATGAAAAACCCATTTAATTATATTAAGAAGGGAGAATTAGACACCTTTTCCTTCTTTATACTCATTTAATGAATACCTAAAACTAATCAAGGAAGTGTCTTAACTGAATGAACTTAGAAAAAATAAAACAAGTCGGATATTTCTATCAAGAGTTATTCTTTTATGTACGTTTGTACGTACAAGTACATACAAAACCTGCGAGCGCATTAGGGGCTGTACAACTATAACGTTATCAACTTTTACTTATTTTTGGAACCCCTGACCCTCTTTCGATATCATACATTATCATCTCATGACCGCCCCCCCCCCCCCCCGTAATGATATCGTTATCCATAGGCGTAGCCAACCTTTTGAACGGGGGGGTGCCCAGATTTTTTAATCCGGACCTGTTGGGTACAAACAATATCTTATATAATAAAACCTGTTAAAACGGAATCCCATGAGACTGCTCGAATTTCCGTTTTAAACAAGTTTTTATCTTAGAAGGTATGATTGTGTGGTGTTTTTTTAAAAAAGGGCCCAAACACAATTTTGTTTTTGTGAGGGGTATTGGAAGAGGTTCTAAACTAAATCTAATGGTAAAAAAAAAAAAAAAAAAAAAAAAAAAGATATAAATTTTCTTACAGCAGTGATATAAGACAAAGACTGTGTTTGGACACAAGTGTGAAACTTTGTCACCCTAACGTCTAATAAAAATTAAAAAAGGATTTTTATTATGCTGGAAACTTCTGTAGACGCAAAAGAAAGCTGTATGAGATCAAAATATCGTATTAATCAAAGTCTTGTAAGGTACCTGTACCCAATATGGATACCCTAAGGAAAATGTATTTTTTTCACCCCCATCTACAAGTCATAGAACTCCAAAAATATGTGACCACAACCTTTGGACTATTGACTATCATCACAAAAATTAGCGACCTTGTAATTATTCTGGGTTTAATTTAAATAATAATTAAAAAAAATGTTTACAAGTGTCCATATAAGGAACTACCTGACCCTATTATGGACAGGTGTTTCCTTATTGGCTTTCTACACAATGTGTATGGAAGAGTCACTTTTCCAAGGGATTTTAGAGAAAAGGGAATAAAAAAGATGTATCTTAAAGTATTTCGAGGAGGAGGAGGACAGTAAATATCTTCAGAACATGCATTTTAAAAAGGGTGGAGGGAGGGGCATTCTCGTTTTTTACCCTTCGAAGACCCATGCAAAGCCCCTTGGTTACTAGTAAATATTATGAAGTAATATTGTTGGTTTTGCTTAGCTTTGTTGCATCTGTCTGCGAATTTACATCTGTTATTACTCAGTCCTCACAGCATGGACAAATAGAAACTTTTTCACCTTGGTCAGTAAGTCCCACATAATCCTCATAAACATATCTGCCACATGTGATGCATGGCCGCATGTTTGAAAAAGCATCAATACTGCAAAAGAAGCAGTACCAGCTCTCCTTTGTTGAGGAAATCATACCATTGGTACCTACGATTTTGCCAACAGATATCCTACTGGGGGGGGGGACTTCTTTTTATTTTTCTGCAAGTGTTTTTTGGAGGAAAGTTTTGGGGGATTGTTCAAATAGCATCTTGTTGAACAAAGATTTTACCACTTTGATGACTTTTCAAGTTATTGCTTGGCAATGTTGAATTTTCTTCTTTCTTACACTTGTAGTCGATGGGGACATAAGCTGTCCATATTGGGAATCAGGCGTAGTTTTATTAAATCTTGTACCAAATGAATAAAGAAAATTATTTTAAGCAAAATATGCAATAGCAATCGAAAATATGATTTATAAGCTTTCTAAAATACTCCACTTTTCAACATTTAATGTAATTTTACCATATCTAATAAGAATTTAAGCTTGCAAGTAATTAAGATCAGAGAATCTCGAAATAACAAGTTTCCTCCTAAATGACGAACAGCGCGCTTTTTTACACTTTCCAGACTTAATTATCTTTTCAACTGATTTTCTTCGCGAAAATGTTTAGCCATCTCTCAGTCAAAATTATTACCTTTAAAAAAATTAGAAGTGTCCATATTGAGAGCCCTGTCCATATAGGGTACAAATACCTTAGATGAAATTTAGTCGGATGATAAATTTCATCCGGCGAAATACACATACATGTGTGTGAGTTAGAGATGAGTTCGGGCTCATTTTCCGGGACCCGGGCCCGCACGAGCCCGAAAAATTTTTTGTTACCAGAGCCCGAGCCCGATACCAAAAATATACAAAACAAAATTATATGGTATTTATGGTATTAAAAATTTATTATGTTAATTACTTATGTTTATTATTATTGTATTATAAATTTATTATTATGGTACTAGCGAGCTTCGCCCGCTAGCGGCCCCTTTCTGAAAAAAATAATCTGTCTAAGGCCCGGTGCACACTTGCGTTTTCTAACCGCTGTGTGCGACCACAAACCATCAATCATCCTGTGGAATTTGAAAATGTATTTATTTGGAATAATGTTCTCTAACGATATTTTAAAAATATACGGATTACCGAGTGTCGGATTAGTGAGGTCGCAATGTATTACTGTTACACACTTTGAAAAAAACCTCGAGTATAATTTTCGTGTAAAAATATGCATATTTTGTACAAAAATTTTAATTTTTAGTTTTTTCCTTTTTCACATTTAATAATTTAAATTAAAAAATTCGCCTATTATATTATTTAAAATACAGTTACGGCCTCCTGATTTTTTCAAAAATTTTATGCAAGGTGTAAAACCAGTACCCCAAACACACATATAAAGATCATTGAAGAATACAGGATTTAAGGGCTACTTTTACCTAAAAATATGGCAGAAAAAAAAAAATCGCCCGTTTTACGCCGTAATTTCGCGGTTTTTACAGATTTAAAAAAACTTCTAACCGTTGTATCTTTTTGAAATTTTGACATAACTCAAAGCGATGTATTCACTAAGAGGTGTATAAAGATGGAAAAGAAATATTGAAAATTAGGGATTTTATTCATATAAATATGAGCGGAAAAAGTGTCGAAAAAGCAAACAAAATTGTACGATCGGAGACTCTTTTTCTCGATTTTTTTTTTTCAAAGGGTTAATATTAGAATATTTCAAAAATAAACACACCGTTGGAAATTAGACAGAAGCGTCTTTGAGGGGGTATTTTTTTTCTTTGTCGTGCCTCCAAAATTAAAAAGGATGGAATCGTTTTAAAATTCGATAGTTTTCGGTCGAAAATTCTGCGGAGAAAAATGGAAAATGAAAGCTTTCGGGAAAACGTTTTTTTCAAAAGGTTAATGTTCGTATTTCTTGAAATCGAATAGACCGTCAGAAAGGTCTTTAAATTTCCTTCAAGAATATATAATTTGTTTTAAAATCCGTGAATCTGCAGCGCGGATGCGACGTTATATAAAACTCCTTAATTTTCGTATTTTCGACACCTTCGTGGTTCTTCATCCACGGAAAGCTAGTTTCGACCGGAGAGCTCCGTCAGAGAACCGTCTCGGAACTTGGATTTTTTGTCACGTTTCCCTGGTAGTTTTTAATTAATATCTCGGGTAATTACCGGGCGATTTTCTCGAAATTCATTATCACAAAAGGCCGAATCGTCCCGAGTCGATAGACACCCAGAGCGCCACTCCACTCGACCGTTGAGAAAAGTTTTTAGCGGCACAGACAGACAGACGTTTACTGCGGTTAATAGTATAGATTAAAAATTTCTTACACAGATAAAATTGTTAAATGAAAATTTAAATTCAATCTTATCAAAATCCGTATCAAATAAATATATACTTGACTCTTAAAATTAATCTCAATTTTTTCCCTAATTTAAAAAGTAAATTTCATGTACATGTTTGTGACTTAATGAATAAATGCATAAAATTTGCAGAAACTACTATTTGTAATCTGGCGAATCGAACAACGTTCTTCAATTTTCTGTAAAAAATGTACAACTTTAATTATAATCGATTCCTTTCTCATAACAATGTTCCTTAATTGATAGGTGCCAGAAAATCAATGTAAAATTAAAGATGACGTTATTTTAAAGGTCCGATCCTTTTATTGGAAAAGAAGAAACACTGAACAATTGCTTTATACCAGGATAAGATGGTAATTATGTTTACTTACGGAGGAAAGTTTACTTTGAAAATGTATACCGTCCTCAGCATGAAACAGTGTTCATGTTGACAAATAGATAGAACAATCACTAATTTTCATATGAACAAACGACAATAACTCGTGCACAATAGAAGATTAAATAATTTGCAAGCCTCCAGCTAACTTTCGTCTATTAATAACAAAAGAAAGTATTCTCTTCGCGTTATGTAACTAAATAATAAATTTAAAAAAAACGATCCTATTAAAAGAAAAAAAAACTTTTACTAACGAAAAGCCAACTAAAAGCAAATTCATAGCTGGTGTTTATTTTGAATGGCGTAATTCAGAGGTTGTCGTCGGAAATTATGTAGACATAAATCTGTAATTATCACAAATTTTTATTTGAAATAGCAATCAAATACTAAAATAAATAAACACTACTTCGGTTCCCCGTCATTTTGATCAAAATGATTTGAAAAGGAATAAGTACGCAATTTTAAATGAAAAAAAGTTTTTTCAATCTTTTCTACACATGAATAATTAAAATCTTTCGGTTTCAGAAAAAAATGAGCCCGTCCGAGCCCGAAGATTAGAATAAAAATAGAGCCCGTACCCGTGTCGGGCCCGGGCTCGGGTTTTCGGGTACGGGCTGAGCCTGTCTCATCTCTAGTGTGGATGCGCGTATATGCATAAACCAGCAGCATAATTATGAACATAATAATAAATGTCACAATAAATAAAAAAGTTAAAGTATTTAGTCAAATTTTATGATTAAACCACATTATAAACTCAGATCTCAGTGCCACAATAAAGATATTACTGCTGGTGTTTCGTAACCAGGTACCACGTCGGATTAGACGTACCACTGATGGATTCAGTCATAAGTAAACAAAGTAAATGCAAAAGTTTAAGTACAAAGGTCACTTAAACTCGATAACTTTATACTTATCAAAAAATGGAATACGCAATTCGATTCCAAATCGCTTCAATGTACACGTCTATTGAAATCGAATCTTGTGCCTTAATTTTGTGCCTTTACGTTTAAAAAAAAAAAAAGTCATAAAATGTGTCAAAAAGTTTCGCGTTTGTTAAGCACAGATTTCAGAACCGCTTTAAGAGAGCATAATAAACTATTCTTACTTTCTTTAGTTACTGTGGTTTCTGGAGATTTGACATAATGTTGGACAGTTATTTTTTCTTTAAAAATATCCTGAATTGTCTTGCAATTTTTGCAGGGTTTTCTAAAGCTCGTTTTCTCTTTTCTGGCCGTTCCATATTTTTTAAATACGCTTGGTAAAGTGCGAAGTATATTAACAAATTAAATATAATTTTTTGGCCTATTTCGGAATGATACAGGCCAAGAGAATGAAAACTGAATAAAACAGATTTTTCTCTTCTCGGAAAACCCTATAATGTGACTTGCAGGTTTTAATATTTATTATTATTATTATTATTATTTAAAAGATAAAAATTATTAAGCATAGCTTCCATATCTAGATTCAAAAGTTTTTGTTTTTTCTCAAATATCTTCAGTGGGGGGGGGGGGGGGGGAGTCTATTGTCAGTGTGAACATTTAATGGAATGGCGTCTTGCAAACGTTGGATTAACGGCAGGCCCGTAGTGTCTGGCGCCTGCTTACCGAACATTTGAAAATCTAAAATACTCTATTTTATAAAATATTGATAAATAAGTACAAATGTAATGTGAAAATATTAATTATCAGCTGTTGCATCATGATACTTGAGAAATTGTTGTTGTGTTCCGCAGAAGTGATATATGAACAGGATGTAAGAAAAATAAAAATTGTTAATTGTTTTTAATTACATTGTTTTCAATTATTCTTTTTTTATCAATGTTGATTATTTTACTTAGGTTTTAAAATCCTTCACGTGTCTGCGTGAACGGAGGGGGGTGCCCGGGCACCCAGGGCACCCCCCCTGGCTACGCGCATGTTATCAAATTTTTTTTTTTTTACTTTTAAAATTTATTTCTTTTGTTTGGAGTAATATACAAAACTGGTTACATTTATTTTTTGCATGCTTTATTGATTCAAATGAAGATAAATCTAACTATTTAAAAGTGTTTAATAGTTGTTTTTGTTACACAATAGAATTTAACAGTAATAAAATCTTGTTGTACCTGCCCCGAACGGAAGAGGGGAGGAGCATACATAGAAATTATTATTAATAAAACAAGTGCACAACTTTCTTTCTCTTTCGGATTTCTTTATAGGAAACACAAGCTTCATTTTAAATATACTTCACATATGGCTTCTGGATTTTCGATTTTTCACCGTATACCCTAATGTAATGAAATTCTTTTGAGTAAATAACTACTAATCTGACATACTTCATATGCAATTTCAAATATATCTTGGAGACCTTAAATAATGTTTCTCAATTGCATGAAAATTAGAGTATTTTTACGAAAGTTAAAGCACGGCTGGATGTGGACAGAAAAAATGAATAAATAAACACTTAACTTTGTTCGGAAATGTTAAAAATGGTCTTGCACAGAGAATTAAAAAAATTATTAGTTTGTACGAAATGAATACAACTACATCTTAGTTTGGTTTAAAAATATCTTTATTATTATTATTATTATTATTTTTATTTCCTTCGCATTAAAAAATTCAGTGTAGATTGCTTACCAAAGTGTTATGTGTTTTACTGTGTTAATTTTTTTAATTTTTTTTACTCCTTATATTTTGTTATAACGCAGTCTATATTCCTATATTCCTAATACTCTAGTTTATATCGTTTTTTTTTTCTTTCGACAGAAATCAAATAATCAGAAGCTATAATTTTATTTTACACAATAAATCGTAAATCCTTTACATAAGGCAATGTAGATGGCAGCACTAAGTGATACATATTTTACTGAACTAATGTTCATTCCTAACAATAACATGTTGATCAGTTAATTTCATTTTATCAAAATTTAATTATATGAATCTTTGGGAGTTATGACTTCATATTTATATAATTTTCAGGGAGTAAAAAAAACCTTTTTCACATTCATTTACTTCATACCTTCTTTCAGAGCCAGATTAATGGTTTCTCGCCGATTGCGATTGCCTTCACATTTCCTTTTATTATTTGACACAGTGTTGAATTCAGACACTTTTCACCGGAAGGGACTTCAGTGGCTCCGGGGGGGGGGGGGGGGTTATAGAGTTCCGGGGGGGGGATTGTGCTTTTTGAACATTGAAAACGCAAAATTTCAAATTTTCCGGGGGGGAAATTTCATTGCTCCAGAGGAGAATGTCCCTCCTGAATTCAACACTGATTTGACACCAGAAGCACGGCCTTGAATATTCAAAAGCAAATCAGGTGTTTGCCCAGGGGGGGGGGGGGGGACATTTCCCTTTCCTCCCTGGAAAATTTGAGATTTTGTGTTTTAATGGTCAAGAAGTTCAACCCCCATCCCCGGAAAATTTGAGATTTTGTGTTTTAATAGTCAAGAAGTGCAGTCCCCCCCCCCCCCCCCTCGCCCGAAAAATGTGAGATTTTGTGTTTTCAACTGTCAAGTAGTGCAATCCGCCTCCCCCTCAGGAACCACAGAAATCCCTCCCAGAAAAATGTATCTGAATTAAACACTGTCCAAAAGGTTGTGAAAATACTAGCTTTCCCTTTAAAATTTAAATGAAGTCCAACATGACAGCGAAATTGGGCCTGTAATTTTCATTTTTGTTTTTTAACATTCCTTTTTTTTTTTATTGCTTTTATGTATATTTTTACATTGGATTTCAAAGTTTTTTGAAGGGAAAAATTCCTCTAATGCAAGGGAAAATCCACGCTACTTCTGAAAACTATTATGCAACTGGGTAATTTAATTAACTTGGATAATAATTAGGCTGTGAAACATTCATGTTGGCATCCTGCTGTGCTGATTTAAAATCACTCCGGTAAGTCAACATTCAGCAGTTTTATATGCCATAAGGGGTTGTGCATATATAACGTTATCTTTTGGGGGGGAAAGAGGGGCTCAGGCACATGATATCGAAAGATATCTCTAGGGGGAGGGGGGGGGGTTGCCTTTTGATATCGACATCATTTTTTGATCCAATAAAAATTGTATCTCCTTATTTGTAACATGGTCTTTAGTTCAAAATAGTGTGTTATATATTTTTTTAGTCTACAAAGTTATCTATTTTTATGAAAATACAAAGTTATTATTAAAATCACTAAATTATTATAAAATTATCTAATTCCAAAGTATGGCATACCCAAACATTTGACATTCCTATTCTCCTGTCATATGTGCATGCATACATAATCATAGTTCTAGAATATGTCTAGAGCTAGAATAGTTCTAGAATATGTCTACAGATATTTGAAATGAAGCTAATGTTTACTAATAAATAAAAGAGAAAGAATGCTGTCCATTTGTTTTGTTGGTAAGAATTTCTATCTGCCCCTCCAATTCTCGTCCGTTCGGCGCAAGACTTTATAACTGTTGAATGCATTAGGTAACAAAAAGCTATTATAAATTACTTTTAAATAGTAACTTTTCTTTTAAGCATGATTTGAATAAAGCTATATTTTACTTCATTTGAATAAATTAACTATGCGAAAAATAAATTTAACCAGTTTTGTGTATTACTCCAAACAAATGAACTAAATTCTAAAAATAATAATAAAATAATTTACACTTTGATAACGATATTATTACCGGGGGGGGGGGGGGGAGTTCGAGGGATGAAACGTACGATATCGAAAGGGGGGGGGAGGAGGTCCAAAATTATCAAAAAGTTGAGAAAGTTATATTTGCATCAATATTATATAAAAATAACACAAAGAATAAGCTGATGGGACATCAGAACTCAACTAAGTCTCTCTCTGGCCCGAGATTAGTATTTATTGCATTAAGTAGTTCAGATTAGAGGTCTGCACGGGCCGAAATTTCAAGGCCCGGGCCCGGCCCGAAAGTTAAAATTTCAGCCCGGGCCCGGCCCCGCCCGAACGAAAGAAATATTGGCCCGACCCGGCCCGGACCGAAAGTTAAAATTTCGGCCCGAGCCCGGCCCGGCCCGAACGAAAAAAATAATGGCCCGACCCGGCCCGGCCCGAAAGTTAAAATTTCGGCCCGAGCTTGGCCCGGTCCTAAAAAAAGTTTAAAATTCGGCCCGAACCCGGCCCGGCTCGAGTAAATTACTACAGAACATTGATCTTTAACCTTATGGAAGAGTTCTGACCAAAAAAAAAATTATATTAGTCTTTTTTTCCAAGTTTATAATCTCCATTTATGCAGAAGTGCCGCAGGCTGCGATATTTATGCTTTTAAATGAATCTTTGTTTGTTGTATGTAAAAGTTTCTATTATCACTAGTATGATTAATCCATATTCCCTGTAATGGAGACAAAAAATCGAAAAAGCGGTATATGGTAAAATTTCCAAAGACGAAATCGCTTTGGAACGAAAAAATATGCATTCCCTTCTTAACAGATGTAAATGTTTAATATATTTTTTCTCCCGTATTGTTGTATTCATTTTGCATGGATGAACATTTTAAAAAGAAACTTTCAGTTTTCAGTTTAAAAAAAAAAAAAAAAATCCGTCATAATCATGTTTTTTTTTTTTGTGTGTGTGTGTGTGTGTGTGTTTAATTCTATTTTAAAACGCCTAGTAATCTACGATTCTTTAAAAAGAATAAATTCTAATGTTTAGTTGTAGAATAATGACGGCTTAAAAGTATATGCATTTTTTGCAGAAATTTTTGGACAAAGTCAAATATAACTGATTTATAAAAAGTTGAGAAAAGGATTTTCATATGGGACGATTCAATAGGAACTGATTATTTTGGTCCATGAAAACTAGGAAGAATGGAATCAGTCTCGGCTTCGTACGGAAAAAAAAGTTAGGCCCGGCCCGATACTCCAGCAAAAAAATTAAGGCCTGAGCCCAGCCCGGCCCGAAAAGATTAGTAACTAGGCCCGGCCCGGCCCGAAAGGATTAGTGACTAGGCCCGGCCCGGCCCGAGTCTTCAGAAGTAAGGCCCGAGCCCGGCCCGGCCCGGCCCGAATGCCATTATGGGAAATCGGCCCGAGCCCGGCCCGCGGGCCGGGTTCGGGCTTCGGGCTTCGGGCCGAGGCCCGGCCCGTGCAGACCTCTAGTTCAGATAAATGTACAATCAGTTATGGTAACTCGTGGAAAATTTCCCTCATTTGAGGGGAAAACAGATCCCTGTGGGGAAAAGAAAAAATTTTGTGGGATTTGTTGGAAATTTTGATGTTTTTGAGAATTTTTTTCTCTTATTATTTCCCCCCAAAATATGTGATACAGCATTTGTGCTGGCGAAATTACTGTGTGTGGTCATTAAAACCTCGTTCAGACTAGAAGATATAAATTTCTTAACTTTTAATGACATAAATAAACGTTCTCTAACACCATAATAATGGATGGAGAATTCAATCCTAGGTATGGTCCGTCCATTTCATAATCTTAAGGCCCCAAAATTATCACTGAAAAAGATCCGGATGATAATATAAAGTTTATGGGAGCGTTCTTTTCAAATATCTCGCTCAAATTTTAATATTTCTACATGATTTTGTTTTTCATAGGATAGCTGAGTACGATCTATAACAGGCCTAGTGTTTATTTTTTGGATTTTGCTTAGATATTTTTTATATTATGATAGTTTTAACTTCAGAACCGGTTTAAACCGGTTCCAAAAGTTAAAGTAATTTTTTTTTTAATTTGAAACCAAAATTGCAAAAGTAAAAGCTAGACCGGTTTTGGATCATCCTCAACTATCCTATTAAAATATATATATATATATATATATATATATATATATATATATTATGTTTCAACTAAAATCATCAAAGAAATATATTTAAAGTGAACAAACTTCTTTAAAACACCATAAAACTAGTCGTTGGTGGCCACCGTAATACTTACCTATCATGGATATGTATATGAAAATAAAACATGTGAAAACTATTTATACAATGCATTGCAATTCATAAACAAAATTTAAATATTGTTAATATACATAGTAATGCTATATGAAAGAACTGCTGATTACCAATTTCGACAAATTATATAAAACGGCAAAGTACTGAAGTAGTACCGAACTGCGTAAAAAAAACATCCTTATAACTCCTAAAATAATAATTCTATTAACTAACAATTAACTGCGTCGGATTAAGCGTCTCATTTCCAATTAAAATATACCTCTGAATTGAAATTTGAATGAAATACAGGGTCATGAAAAATCGAAGAATGTGGAAAACAGGATTACGAATATCTCGTAAACTAATAATCCGATCGACTTTATTCTATATGCAAAATGTGTGTTATTTTATTGCCTTTTACGTCCATTTCTTAGAATTAAAAAAATTGGAAATTTTTATATACCTTTCATCAGAACGAATTTTTTGAGAGTCCGAAAAAAATAGTTCCGGATAATCGAGGTTGCTGATATTAAATAGACTTCGTCCCATTCTTACATACTAACTACATACAAAATTTCAAATCTCTATCTCAATTTGTTCGGGAGATAGAGCGTTTATAGACAGACAGACAAGCGGACGGACGGCAATTTTTTTTTTCTAAAAATATGTTTTTCGGAATCTCCACTATCTAAATCGTGTAAATCCGTCAAAAATTTTTTTTTCGATTTTCAAAACGATTGCAAGACTTACCCTATACTACGTATGATGGGTAAGTAAAAAGTTAAGTTGCGCAAGGCCTTTTGAAATAACTTATTCTTTCTTCGTCAGGTGCGAAAAGCTTGCATCTACTATGTACATAAATAAAAAGCAAATAAGTAAATCACTAAAATAAAGAATAACTAGCTTGATTTGCCAATCCCAAAACTTTCTTCTATCTCATACGTACATTTTAATATTTTTAAAAAATAGTTACTCATTTTAATGCTTTAATAATTTTAATTCAATACCATACCAACTTTGATTTTCATCTTAAATTACTGCTTCAGTCAATTAACAGGAGTAAAAACGAATTTCCGTTGGCGAATGTTTTTTATTTTTAATTAGCCAAATTACTAATGTTGGTCAAATGTCAGCGAGAACACTGATTGTAATTTATTTAACTCTTTCCGGCACGGACAATTTCTGTTGGTAAAATGAGGAATTATCAATTGCCACCGCAATTGACAAACGAAGTTTTTAGAAATTAAGAATACCTTAATTTGAGATTTCATTATAAGAGAATAATTTTACTTAAATATTATTGATGTCATTTGTAAGTTTAGAATAAAAATTATGTATCCCGGATTGTTCATATTGTGCCGGAAAGAGTTAAAAAAGATCTTATGTGAGAAATATATTTGGGTCTCTGTATTTTTTTTAGAAAGTAAAAACTTCTAAATTAAGTTTTTTTTTTTTTTTTTTTTTTTTTTTTGAGTTGAAGTAAAGACATAAGATACTAAATCAGGACTTAAAACTAAACTTTTTGGATTTTTGAACATGTTAAAAGATTTTTTTTTTTTTTTTCGTTGCAACTTCTTAAAAGTGCGAAATGTAAAATGATTTATGATTCAGTTTTCAGAATAATTTTGCTCGAAAAGAATATTTAATTTATTCTCACTTATTTAAATGTAAAAATTTCCCTTACTGGAGAAGGCCCTCTTCTATAAACGTTTTCTCCACTTTAGTGATTTGATATTGTGAAAATATTCATAATACAGCTTTAATTCTATTTGATTTATGATTTTGTTTTGAAATATCA
Source organism: Maratus speculifer (assembly GCA_964019185.1). Lineage (NCBI taxonomy): Eukaryota > Metazoa > Arthropoda > Arachnida > Araneae > Salticidae > Maratus > Maratus speculifer. Next base: position 292,532,554 of record OZ025296.1, read on the forward strand.
AATATAGATGGCGACACTAAAGAGAAACTCCCTATCTCTGGATTGGAATTATGCGGCTGCTACATAAAATTTCGCTTCCTAAAAATTCCTGCTGATTTTTTCTCATATTCAGTACTGGACTAGGCACGAACTAAAATGAATCCTCCAAGGTTTGGTGGCTAATAGCTAAAATTATTAGGGACCGTTCAAGTATTACGTAAGCATATTTTTAGTCATTTTGTACCCCCTCCACCCCCTTGTAAGAAAATATAAGCAAATGCTAGACCCCCCCCCCCCCCCTTTGCTTACGTAAGATTTTATGATAGCTTATACATCAATACTTCTTGACTTATAAAAAGTTACCAATCAATTGCATCAGTGGCGTAGCTAGCGGGGAGCGGAGGGGGCGGTCCGCCCCGGGTGTCATCCTCTAAGGGGTGACACCCAATCTTTATTTGCATATATATATTTATATATAAGAGTCTAAAATTTTACACAGAAAAAAAAATTCTACATTTAGGCACCGCATTGACTTATGAGAAATACGGGATGAGATATGAGTCACCCCTGTGGTTTCTTTGGTCATTTCCTGCGTTCATTCCCTTCCATAGCCCTTTTTTTTTTGGTTAAGCGATTGCAACCACATACAACATAATCTATATTAAAAAATAATATAGTCTATACTTTAGTCTGTATCTGCACCCTTGAATTCCAAGAAAGCATAAACTTCAGGTTGTAAATTATACAGCTTCTCAAAAGTATATGTACAGCTGATTTTTTGAAATAACAGTTCAAAAATGAAGCAATAAACGCGGAAAAAAAATTAATAAGCATATAGAATCATAACATAAGTTTATTGCTATAAAGAAATCTTTATATATATAAATAATCTGTGCGTGTGTTTGTTACTGAACTCCTCCTAAACGACTTGACCGATTTTAATGAAATTTTGTGTGTGTGTTCCAGTGGATTCGAGAATGGTTAGATTCACATTTCGTCGAAATTGATTCAGTACGTTTTTTGTAATTAAACAAAAACTAATAGTTAGTGATTTTTCGCTAATTAAAAATGTTGAATAAGTTCACTGAGTAGAGTGCGGACGGAATGGCCGAGCGGTCAAAGGCCCCAGATTTAAGCTCTGGTTCTTAAAGAAAGAGATCGTGTGTTCGAACCCCACTCCTGATATCCGTGTACGGTTTGAATAATTTTTCCTGTATTATAATTTTAATTAACCGACTTCAGAAAATCGTTAACTTTTAATTAAAAATAGAAAAATAAACTTTTCTATCAAAAATTGCACCGAGTTCAAAAACTACTGCAAAGTGAAAAATAATTTCCTTATATAATTGTAATAAGAAATTAAATTAAGAGCGTAGTATTTATCGTGCATATTATTATATTTATGTACATTTATTTGATTTTTTGGAGTCAGTGCCAGCCAAAATGATTTCAAAATTAAAATTAAGTATCCAATGCAAATCCTTATATATATAAATCTTCTATGCGTGTGTTTGTCACTGAACTCCTCCTAAAAGACTGGATCGATTTTAATGAAATTTTGTGTGTGTGTTCCAGTGGATTCGAGAATGGTTTAGATTCACATTTCATCGAAATTGATTCAGTTATAGAGGTCTGCACGGGCCGGAATTTCCAGGCCCGGCCCGTAGGAAAATTTTTTTGGCCCGGCCCGGCCCGTTGTAAAACTCAAAAGTTCGGCCCGAGCCCGGCCCGGCCCGTTCAAATTTTTATATTTTAGGCCCGGCCCGTAGAGAAATCAGGGAAACAGGCCCGGCCCGGCCCGGCCCGTTTTGGCCCGTTACAATTTCTACGATTTCTAAAAAATTCAGGTTTTTATCATATAATTAAGATTTTTTTAAAGAGTACTGCATACATATCTATGGAATGATTTTACAATATATCTTACAGGAAATACACATTAGTAACATTAATGATTACTAAGATTCTTAGGCTTTCAACATTCAAATAAAGATTTATTAAAAAATTAATATGGCTTAGAATAAAAGAAAAAGAAAGAAATTTAAAAACATCGTAACTTTTGAAGCTGTTTAATAAAGGAAGATTAATAAAAATATTTCTATATCATTTTATTAAAGATTTTAAATCCAAATTCATACGTTAATTCAAAGAAGCTCCTTTCTGATACATTTCTAAATTCATTTTTTTCTCAGAAATGCATAAGATTAGCAGGTATCTTTACTCAGAAACTATATAATCGAATGGCGTTATCCATTTTTTGATACAAGCAATTTAAGAACACTGCAAGCAAATAAAATATTGTCATAGTTAGCGTTTTGAATAGAATTTCCGGAAGCGATAGCATGGGAAGGGAGAAAAACCTGCAACCATTTGAGAAACTATTGTAGCTCAACAAGGTTATATAAGTATTTTATTTACCAAAAATGAAAAACGCTATTCGATTCCAAATCCCTTCAATAGTCAGGCTTATCACTTTTATATTTTTACAATTAAAAATTAATGTAAAAATGTGTCAAACTTTCGCATTATTGAAAAATTAATTAAAAAACCATTAAGAAGTATATATCCAAAGATTAAGCTAACCTAAATTCTTTATCGCTGTTCATAATTTTATAAATTATGTTGTCTGCCCTACAGATCTTGAGAACAATTAAGTCTTCTTTCGGTACGGAAAGTCTATATGTAGAAAAATAATGATTTGATCTCCAATTTTGATCTTGGCCCTGCACGAGTCAGTTTAAAAAATATTAAAACGGGTTACACACAAGGTAACTGTCCGATGCCGATGTCTACACTGCACAAGTTACATTTTTATATTGATGCTGTCAAACTAGTATGGCTCGTGACGCACATTTATATTTATTCTCGTTAAAACCATTTTCGTTGAAAATAGGTTTATATTTTATCGTTTATGTGTAAATCTTCAAAATGGGCCGGCAGGCCCAAAAATTTTTATATCGGCCCGGCCCGGCCCGTACGGCCCGTTCAATTTTTTTGCCGGCCCGGCCCGGCTCGTTGAAAAAAACATTCTAATTCTGCCGGCCCGCGGGCCGGGCCGGGTACGGGCCCGTGCAGACCTCTAATTCAGTATATTTTTAGTAATTAGGCAAAAACTAATAGTTAGTGATTTTTCGCTAATTAAAAGGGTGGTTTTCAAATGTATTGCCGTATTAGGTGAAACAAAATTTGAAAAAATAATTTGGTTTAAATATGAATATTTACTCAGGTATGAGTTGCTTATAGTTTACAGCATTCTAAGCAGTTGATTATTTAAAGATTAAAATAGCAAATAAAGCCTTTGTGCACAAATGTTTAAAGATAGAAAACCAACGAATATAAATGCACAAATAAAGTATTGATTGATTAATCAGTTGATTATTAGCGAGTTTTTTTTATTTATATTTCAGAAATTTCAAGAAATGTCTTGGCCAGTCACTATTTCTCTCATAAGTGTGACCTCTGTAAAACATTCTGTAATTTTTTGTATCTTCAATAATTCATTAAAAAAATTGCTTAAGGTTATCTTATATACCTATTAATAAATCAAAAATGTATTAGTATTTATTTATTTCATAAATTTAAAGCATTTTAATAGTTGTTTATGTCATGAGTGTTATTTTGCTTCTTAAATAAAGGGTATAATTTCTGATGAAAACAAATTTAATTAAAAATTAATTGTTTTCATTGCAGTTATAATAAAGAATTAGAAAGTTCTAATAGACATAATAATTAATTTAAGAGAAGTAACAAATGCATTAATAAAATTCTGATTCTTAGTTACAGTAACGTCCATGAAAAGTGGTAACACTCATGACAAGCGATAACACTCTTGCAGCAAACAACTTTTTTGTAACAAAGAAAGAAAGAAAAAAAAAGATTTTTAAAAGTTTAAAGTATAATTTGTTTAGAATAGATAGTCCTTTGAAAATTATTTATTAAGAATTAAAATTTGAATCTTAAATAGCACTTACAAAACACTTGTGCAGACATGAAAATCCTTTTACTATTTTTAAATAATTATAAATATATATAATATGGCAAAATATATCCCTGAATCATGAATCAATTATAATCATAACTTTAATATACAATATCTATAGTTCTAGATTTGCTTAACTTCTTTTCTCATGAGTGTTACTTTTTCCAAGTAACACTCATGTACACTAACACTCATGACATTTATTAAGGAATTCTTCACTAAAATAAATTCTAACTATTTTATTGAAATTTTAGTTGGGCCTATTGATTCCTTAACCAAAAATACAGCATTCCCTAACTTAACATTTTTATACGTTAAAAAAATAATAAATAAATGAGTAACACTCCTGTAAGAAAATAAAAATACTCATCATGTTGAAATGTGGACATTCCAATAAATAGCAATTATAAAACAACATTATCGAGTTCTAAATAAGCGCACTGTAAAGAATAAACAACCTTACAGTATCATATAACATATAACATCGTTTTCTCGCTACCGTTACCTACTGTAGTATACAAATTGTTAGAAAACAAATAATATTAACTTCCCTAAGGTAACACTCATGTTCTGCATATGAAGGCACAAAATACATTTAAATTTTAAACTCTTAGATGCATATTTTAAATATATAAATTGTCTATTTGTTTAATTAACACAGGATATTTTACATTTAATCCATATATAAAAAAATTTAAATGTTTGGAAGCATAAAAAAAAGATTGAAATTTTGCAAGTTTTTTATTCAGGACAAGTAAATTTCCATTACTTGCTAACAAAAGTAGAAAAAAAAGATCACTATTTCACAACTCTGAAAAAATTTAATGAATGCATTGAATTAAGCATAAAAAGATGTGCTACTACCTGTTTTTAGAATATCAAAAAATAAATTTATTAATATGAAATTTAGATTTAAACATCAGGCTATCAAACTGGCATTTCATGTGAAATTCACTCAAAAGTGTTGAATAAGTTCGCTGAATACAGTGCGGACGGAATGGCCGAGCGGTCTAAGGCGCCAGATTTAATCTATGGTTCTTAAAGAAAGAGATCACGTGTTCGAACCCCACTCCTGGCATACATGTATGATTTGCAATAATTTTTTTTTGTATTTAATATTAATTGACCGACTTCAGAAAATCGTTAATATTTAACTAAAAAGAGAAAAATAAACTTTTCTATCAAAAATTGAACCTACTTCAAAACTACTGCAAAGTGAAAAATAATTTCCTTATATAATTGTAATAAGAAATTAAGAGCGTGTATTTATCGTGCGTATTATTATATTTATGTACATTTATTTGATTTTTTGGAGTCGGCGCCAGGACAACGTCTGTCGGGTCCGCTAGTACATTATAAGTTTACAAAAATTTTGTTAAAAAATCAAAATCAAAATAGGTTTTTCCATAAGTGTATGGACTTTATTAGAATTTTGTACTTAAATTGCAATTTTGTATCCATTTATTCGAATCATCTATAAAAACCACATCAGGCATACAAAAAATTTTGAAATTTTATTTGTAATAACATAGAATTGTGATTAAAAGAATATGGCGGACTTTTTTTTTTTTTTTTTTTTTTTTTTTTTTTTGGGCGGGGGGGACATCATTGTGGTCAGGGGTGACACCATTTACATCCGCCCCGGGTGTCACCCCTCCTAGCTACGCCACTGAATTGCATTATTAATCCTACAAATTTATATTATCAAAATATATAAAATAATTTTAATATATTGTTGCTTATTGCATTAAACAAACCACAGAATACAAAATGTTACTTATCACATATGTTATATATTGTTATTTATCACATTGAACAATAAAACAAGATATACAAGAAGTCTTAACTTACTTAGGCATCATAACTAAAATTTTTGACATGAATCATATAAATGTTGGAGTTCAATTTGATGTTCATATTTTATTCTGATGTCCAGGATCCTTGAACCCATGTTTCAACATTGTCTATTATAAAGTTTTCACTGGAACAGTGACCTGGGGTATTGCAGGTTTCCGGTCCTTGTTCTTTGTCAATGTTAGTATCCATAATTAAATCCGACTAAATTCACTATGCAACTAAAAGCAATACTCTTTCACTAAAAATTCATTATGTAAGTTCACTATGCAACTGAACTAAAACAATAAATATTTGTGCTTTATATCCGAGACAAGAAAAACCCCAAGTAGGTTTTCTGCTTTTTAAAGTTCCAAAACTTGTAGAGAATGAAGTTCGACAATAGGAGCAGGAAGACAAAAATTTCCAGAAATTCTGCAAAAATTCCTGGAATTCCATGACCGATTGAACGGGAGGAAAGAAAATACCGGACTTACCTAAAATAAAGTCAACTGACCGGTTACCCTGGCAAGAGAACCCAGCCACACCGGTTCTTGTGTTTTTATAGTCTATCAATGTACTTGACTTGCCACACAACTTAACAGACAGCAATGAAGACAAAGGGCGACTGGGTGATGCGGGTCACTCGACTGCCGATGGATGAGCAAAGGATAAAATCGAAAATAAACGGCGAATTTCGAACGGACTGTGGAACGCTCTTTCCCCATCATACTTTGTTTGCTTGTTGAATTTGAACTGCAGTTGCTTCGTTGCTTAATGCTTACGTAAGAATTGTCGTGACCCCCCCTCCCCCTTCTCAGAAAAAATAAGCAGACTCTGGACCTCTTCCTCCCCCTTTAGTGCTTACGTAATACTTGAACGGTCCCTTAGCAGTGCTGCTTCAGAAAATATTCAGCCATTTTCTTTTTAATATTGTGTGAAAAATATTTTTTTTTCCTAGACCATGTGGTAGAGGTCTGCACGGGGCGGAATTTCCAAGCCCGGACACGGCCTGGCCCGTGGGAAAGTTATTTTGGCCCCATCCTGCCCGGTGTAAAACTCAAATATTCGGCCCGAGTTATACTTTTACATCTTTAGGCCTGGCCCGACCAATAGTAGAAATACACAATTTCTACTATTTCGAAAAATTTCAGATTTTCATCATATGTTAAGGATTTTTTTAAAGAATATGGCATAGATATATATGGGATGATTTTGCAGTATATTTTTAAGAAAATATACAATTGCACTATTAATTATTACTTAGATTCCTGGACTTCCAACTTTCAATTAAAGCTTCATTAAAAAATAATATGGAATAAAAAATAAATTAATATGGAAAAAAAAAATAAATTAGAAAAAAAAAATAACTTTAAAAGTTGCACAGTAAAAAGTAGATTTATAAAATAGTTCTATATCATTTTCTCAAATCCAAAAGAGCTAGTTTCTGATACATTTCTGAATTCAATTCTTTTTGGAAACGCATAAGATTAGCATGTGTTTTTATTCAGAGATTATGTAATCAAATGGTGTTATCCATTTTTTGATAGAAGCAATATAAGAATTAATGTCAAAGTTAGCGTTTTAAATCGAATTTCCGAAAGCGACAGCATAGGAAGGGAGAATAATCTGCAACCACGTGACAAGAATCTCTTATATCTTAACTAGTATATGCAAGTATCTTATTTACCAAAAATGAAAAGCTCTATTCGATTCCAAATCCTTTCAATAGTCAGGCTTGTCAATTTCATACTTTTACAGTTAAAAAGTAGTCAGAAAACGTATCAAACTTTCACGTTATTGAGAAGTGAATTTAAGAGTCATTATTTTGAAATTCATACAAAAAAGTGATGTTTTGATAGTTGTATTTTTTGATTTGCTTGATTTTTTTATATGTTCAAGTAGATCATATTTAATAAATAATGTGAAATTTTGAAGCCCTGAAAAAATCTTCTCTTTCCAGTAGAAAATGTCAAAGTTCAATGTTGTGAATGCCATTTTTAATGAAAAATGAAATGCGAGTAAGTTTGGAGGGCTATATCTCTGGCAAGCAACAAAATCCTGAAATTCTTTTGGCATACACTGTTAGTATAACACTATAAGCTTATTAAAATTTATTTGTTCCCAGGGGGCATTGCCACTTTACATTGTTGTGCTGCCAGAAAGTACAATCAAAATGACGTTTTTGTCCATGTTCCACATTTAATATCTTATTTGAGCAACATTACCTCAAACTTTTTCTTATAGAATATGAAAGAGTACTACTAGGAGAAGATAAATAATATAATACTGCATGGAGATATTGTTGCTGTTAGCCAATATAATCTGTTAAAAATTAAAAATTTTCAAAATCTGCAACATTTAAATTAGCTTTATCTAAAATAAGCGCTACTGTTGAATAAAACAAAATACATCACACAATAGTTGAAATTTGTACAAAAATATGGAAAAGAAAAAAAGTGAGGTCTCTTGATATTTTTAGGGAAAAAATGAGAAAAGTTACAAAAAAGCAATATCAATGACCACATTTATTCCCTATCAGAAAATGAAATATCCCATTTCTCTTTCGGAACGGGACAGAAAGAAGGAATATACCATTTTCTCATAGGGAAAAAACACAGAAAGAAGAAAGAGAAATGGGATTTTTCATTTTCTAACAGCGAAGAAGTATGATCATCGATATTGTTTGTTTCAAAAATTTCTCGTGTTTTTTTCTTTCTCTCTCTTTTTTTAATTTTTAAATATCAAGAGACCAAACTTTTTTTCTTTTCCATGTTTTTGTAGATATGTTCAACTATTGTGTGATATATTGTGTTTTATTCAACAGTGGTGCTTATTTTAGATAACGCTAACTTAAATGTTGCAGATTTTTAAAATTTTGAATATTTAACAGATTATATCTGCTAACAGCAACAATATATCGATGCAGTATTATATTATTTAGCTTGTCCTAGTAGTACACTTTCATATTCTATAAGAAAAAGTTTTGGGTAATGTTGTTTAAATAAAATGTTAAATGCGGAACATGGACAAAAACGTCATTTTGACTGTATTTTGTGGCAACATAACAATGTAAAGTACAATGGCCTATAGAAACAAATAAATATTAATAAGCATGTAGTGTTATACTAACAGTGTATACCAAAAGAAATTCAGGATCTTGTTGCTTCCAGAGACATAGCCCTCCAAACATACTCGCATTTCATTTTTCATGAAAAATGACATTCACATAGGGTAACATCCCCAGTAATTGGCACATTAAGAATTTGTCGTTAAACTTACTTCAATTTTCATTACCAAGAAATAAAATATTTACTTGCAAATATTTTTAAATCTAAGAATGCATATCTGTGCATCTATTTTGCCCACTTAAAGCAAAAATTTTTGAAAAAGTATTTTTATAAAAATATATTTATAAAAAGTTGCTGTAGTCACCAGTAATTTGCACCTAGAGCACCAATGTATGACACCTTGTGATCCAGTAATTGGCACATGTTTATATAAAAATATAACTTTATATTTTGTATTGGGTATAATCGCTTTAAATGAATTTACTGTAGATGAAGACGATATATTTCAGGTTTTTGCGAGTAAGAAATCAGCATATTAGTCTGAAATGCAAACACTTTAAAACAATACAATATAATTGTATTAATACCCAGTAATTGTCATGCTGTCCCCAGTAATTGTCATATGAAGCTTTAATGGATTCTAATTACTGATAATATTTCATATTTTCAAATAAAAACAAATGATACACAAAATTAGTCTACAGCTTTAAAAGTACTGCCAAAATAAGTGGTTTAATCTCAAATCTTGTGATTTCCCTTGTAATTGGAATAGGTGCCAATTACTTGGTACTAGCAAAATTGAAGCACCATTAATTGGCATCTATCATTAATTCAGAAATCCAAATATTTGTGACAAACATACTTTAACACAATTAAAGTAACCCTTTTAGACTAAACAAAGCTGTTGTAAATTAAATTTAAAATATATTATAAATCATTTAATAATGAATTGAAAAGCATGCCTTTCTTAAGCCAGAGAAGAAGCATTTGCAACAAAAATGGCTAATTTGATGCAAACTATAATTGTTTCTCTTTCCTAGGCACTATTGTTATTTAGTAGCATAAATCAAAGTTATAATCTTTAAAGTAAATGAGCATATATCTGGTATATAGTCTTGCATTTTTAAAAGACTGGATATAAATCTTATTTTAGGACATGTTTGTAGGATGCGCCAATCATTGGTGCATGCCAATTACTGGGGATGTTACCCTATTCACAACATTGAACTTTGCCATTTTCTACAGGGAAGAGGAAATTTTTTCAGGGCTTCAAAATTGCATATTTTTTATTAAATATGATCTACTTCAACATAAAAAAATTAAGCAAATAATAATAAAAAAATACAACTATCGCACTTTATCTGATTTTCAAAATAATAGCTCTTAAGAACCACCAAGAAGTATATTTCCAAAGATTATGTTAATATAAGTTCTTTGTCGCTTTTAATGCTTTTACAAATCATGTTGTCTACCGTACACATTTTGAGAACAATTAAGTTCTGGCCCTAAATTCACGAAAATGTATGACCTGTAGTTTTATGTTTATTAACCAGAAATTTCAGGATAATTTCTCATGTATTTTTCTAGATGTTTAACAAAATTTCTAAAATCAAAAGTGGTCGGTCACCTTTGGCCATATAGTATATTTCGAAATTTTAAGTTTTGATCTTTAAGGCTGCTGATTACCCATTTCCAAATTCCCGTTCGTAATGTTAAGTCTATGTATGTTTGATGCATCCGTAAATTCAAAATACCTCCCCAGGAAATTAATATTTTAAACTTTTATTTTCTGTGTACTTTTCTGTAAGCATGTTTATTATTAACAGAAGAAAATTTTTCATTTTGGGTGAAAAAAGTCCGGGCCAGGATTCGAACCAGGGATGTATTGGCTGAAGCCGCCAATGCTTTACCAACTGAGCCATCCCGGACACGAACACTGGAGGACTATTTCACGCAATTTCAGAAATAAATTTGAGAACTAAGAAAAAAATTGACTTCCTTTAAGAAGAGAACATTGAAAAAAAAAAGTTACAAATATTAATTTCATGCGGGAATTTTTTGAATATGAAAATGTATCAAACAGCCATAGACTTAACATTAGAGAGAGGAATTCGGGCAGTCTTACCAATTCAATAAAAATCGTCATTAAAAAAAATTATCGAACGCCTTTTTTTTTCCTCTCAATTTTTTTACAGTTAGATTCATTTATGAACTGTTCTTACAGAGCATTTACATTATATATGAAACTAAGGTACCCTGGGGTAATAACGCCACGTTAAGGTTCTACCAATTTTCGCGGCTTAGTTTTAGATTGTATTTTTCAAACAAATATAGGATCTGATACAGCAACTCATTGACTATCTATATAAAATAAAATAATTTAACAGATATGTATTCATAAAATGTAATGGCGTTTTTTCTTGACCAATGCTACTTGGCGTTATTACCCACCTATATGGGTAATAACGCCATGCAAACAAAACTATGAAATAAGATGGAATAATTGCATGTAGATAGCCCAGTTCTAAAAATACAAACTCTACAAACTTAGAAATTGACAAATTGCATTCTAAGCTATTGAAAATGTTCCATTTTTTTGTGAAAGTGTAAGAAAATAAAGGTGTGGTGTAGAAGGGGGGTGGGTGGGGCAAAAGAATATCAGATCGTGAGCTTCTTTTTGCTTAAAAAGGACCGCTTAAATAGAAATATGAGAAACATTGCACAGTTTTAACTGTGTTTATTTGAATCAGTATTTAGGATGTAGCTCGGCCACTGTAGGGAATCAACCGGGGTATTAATGTCAAGGATTGGCGTTATTACCCCGATATATTATTGTGCAGTACATTTTAAATTACAAATTATCTTGAGAAGATATCGAAAATCTTCAACAACATTTTAAAAGTACATGAAATGCACTACAAATTTATGTAATTAACAAAGTATTTCCGGATAAAAAAATAGTCTTCACATCACAAAGCGTATCTCGCAAATTTTAGATCAAGCGTTAATTTTAGTTGCTTGTAAATACAATAAGACCTAAAAATGAAACAAATTAACTTGAAGCTGTTTTTTGCAATTTATATGACTCAAAACCCTTATGCGCAGAGCACATGGGTGTCATTTACCTGATTAATTCATAATTATGCAAAATATAAGCACTTGGCGTTATTACCCCGCCTGGCGTTATTACCCCAGGGTACCTTACTATATAAAATTTTAAGTTTCGATCTTTAGCAATTCAATAAAAATCGCAATTTAGAAAAATTTTCGAATTTTTTTTCTCATTTCACTCTTTTACAGTTCGAATTTTTTAGAAACTGTTCTTAGGTAGCATTTACATCTGATAAGCAGTGTTCTCACTGTCGCTCGCCATTGCGCCAAATTGCGACTAAATTCTTCCTTTGGCGAGTAAACAAGCGATTAGATTCGCCAAATTGCTAGTGCTCAATTTTTGCCTTTTCTTTCTTTTCGTACATACTTGTAGCGGATAGCTGAAATTAGATTAATAACAAACGTTATCTCAGTTATAAAAACATAGGTTATTTTAGAACATATTGAAACAAAAGGGGGGGGGAGTACATTAAAGGATTAAAGAAACTTTTTTAAAGCTGCAATGAGAATCTATTTTGCTAATACATTTTTCGTTTGGCGAATGTTTTCTATTTTTAATTAGCCAAATTACTAACGTGTTAGTCAAATTTCAGCGAGAACACTGCTTATAAGTAACTACTATGTTAAATTTTAAGATTCGATCTTTAACAATTTAATAAAGATCATAATATAAAAAAAATTTAGAACGTTTTTCGTCCATTTCGCTCTTTTATACTTCGAATTTTTTTAAAACTGTTCTTAGAAAGTATATTTACATCTTATAAGTAACTACTTTATCAAATTTTAAATTTGGACTTTTAACAATTCGATAAAAATCGTAACGTAGAAAAATTTTAGAACGCTTACTTTTAATTTGGCTCTTTTACAGTTTGATTTTTTTAGAAACTGTTTATGGAGAGTATTTACATCTTAAAGGTAACTACTAGTCAAATTTTAAGTTTCGATCTTTAACAACTCAATAGGAATCGTAATTAAAAACAAAATTATAACATTTTTTGCGCATTTCACTTTTTTACATTTCAATTTTTTAGATACTGTTCTTAAAGAGCCTTTACATCTTATAAATAACTGCTACATAAAATTTTAATTTTCTATCTTTAATAATTCAATAGAAATCGTAATTTAGACAAGTTTTAGAAGGCTTTTCGCTGATTTCACATTTTGTATTTACATCTTATAAATAGCTAGGGTAACATCCCAAGTAATTGGCAGGCACCAGTAATTGGCACATCCTACAAAAATTCCTAAAATAAGATTTATATCCATTCTTTTAAAAATCCAAGACCATATACCAGTTATATGTTCATTTACTTTACAGATTATAACTTTGATTTATGCTACTAGATGACAATAGTGCCTAGGAAAGAGAAACAATTATGCCTTGTATCAAATCAGCCATTTTTGTTGCAAATGCTTCTTCTCTGGCTTAAGAAAGGCATGCATTTCAATTTCTTATTATATGATTTATAATATATATTTAAATTTTAATTGACAATAGTTTTGTTTAGTTGAAAAGAGTTACTTTAATTGGGTAAAAGTCTAAGTGCCAATTACTGGTGATTACAGCAACTTTTTATAAATATATTTTTATAAAAATACTTTTTTAAATATTTTTGCTTTTAGTGGGCAAAATAGATGCACAGATATGCATTCTTTGATTAAAATATTTGCAAGTAAATATTTTACTTTTTGGTAATGAAACAGAAGTAAGTTTAAAGACAAATTCTTAATGTGCCAATTATTACTGGCGATGTTACTCTACTATGCCAAATTTTAAGTTTCGATCTTTTAAAAATTCAATAAAAATCTTAATTTAGAAAAGCTTTCGGACGTTTTTCTCTAATTTTACTTTTTTACAGTTCAATTTTTCACGAAACTATCGCTAGAGAGCATTTACATCTTATAAGTAACGCTATGCCAAATTTCAAGTTGTCAGCCCCTTCCCTATTACCAAAATCGTAACTTTGGATCGTTATTTGAACTCGTTTGAAGTTCTTACACATTCGTATCAAACACATGAATACATTAAAGTATATAAAATACATGTTTGAACAATATTTAGTTACATATAGGCAGAGAAGACACGATTGGACGCTACGCCTACTTACATTAATTTTACTCCAACAGTTTATGCATATTTATTATTAACCGGGAGGCAGCAGCACAGAAAATCTCCTTACTGAGCCCATGGCTGAAATTCTATAATTACTTAAAACTGGACACGCATATTAACCCTTTCAGAACTATAAGTTTGCAAAGAATGAAAATAGTATATAACTGTTTATTTAAGTTTGTTTAGATGTAGAATAAATAAAAATAAAAAATAAACATAGCAATGTGTAGGTTATCATTATTATTATTATTATTATCATTTTATGAGAAATATTTTTCCAAATGAACTATAAAGGCAACAAAAAATATAGTTAGTCTTATTATGCAATGTTTCTTATTTATTGGCTTATTATTAGAAAATATTAATTAAAATAATACTATATTGTTGTAGCAAATGATGTGTTAATTATGATACGCTATGAAACAAACATGGACATTGCACATATTACAAATATCCGTCTTATTTTCTATGCAGCGTTTAGCATAATTTGCACATCTTTTACATAATTGCATTCAACATATGTTTTGTTTTGACATTCTGTATAAAAAATGCAGATAAGGTTATAATTAAATACAAAAATCATCAATTTTAAAATGGGAAAAACATTCCCCTTAGTCGTGAAAGGGTTAAAACACAATCGGTCTGCCAAATCGTATCTTGGTACAAAACACCTGAAAACTCGATTATAGCGGTTGACACGTAGGTTTACCATTGTGTTTTCCTGCACTTAAAGACACAAAACTATGGAGGACTGGGAGCGGGAAATACAAAATGGTAAACCCATGAGTTAACCGCTAAAATCGGGCTTTTGGGTGTTTTCCACAAGTGTTCTCGCTGACATTTGAGCAACGTTAGTAATTTGGCTAATTAAAAAAAAAAAAAAAAAAAAAAAAAAAAAAAAAAAAAAAAAAAAAAAAACATTCGTTAAAGAAAAAAGTATTAGCAAAATAGATTCGCCGTGTAGCACAAAAAATAAATAAACAAATAAAAAATCTTTAATTTTTTAATGTACCCCCTTTTTTTTCAATATTTTCTAAAATAACCTAAGTTTTTATAACTGCGACAACGATTGTGATTAAACTAATTACAACTATCCGCTACAAATATATTAAAAATATGCATATACACATATGTATAAAAAACGAAAAAGAAAAGAAAGAAAAAGCAAAAGTTGAGCACTAGCAATTTGGCGAATCTAATCGCTTGTTTACTCGCCAAATGAAGAATTTAGTCACAATTTGGCGCAATGGCGAGCGACAGCGAGAATACTATTTTCCATCAAGATATGACTTAGTAGACCGATTGCTTTTTAACATGCGAGTCCAGTTTTAAATAATTCTCGAATTTTAGCCGTGAACTCGATGAGGTGATTGTTTGTGCTGCCGTATCCCGGTCTATCATATGTAACTAAATTTTATTCAAGTGTTTATATATACTTTAATTCATGCAAAAACTTCGTAGAACGAAAAGTTTCTAAGTCTTGTATCTCTCCAAAAAATCGCACTTTTCAGATTAAAACTCTATTATCTCTCAAAGTACTCGAGCGATTTCAATAAAAAAATTTGTTGGTGGTAGAATATAAATGTAAGATCATATGTGTCAGACGGTTAGAAAAAAAATTTCATTAGTTTTACAAAAAAAAAAAAAAAAAAAAAAAAAAAAAAAAAAAAACTGAAAGAGGGAAAAATTTTGAAAATTTTTCATTGATTTAAATAAAAAGTTTCATTCGCAGAAAAAAAACTGCCGGCTGTACGTAATGAGCATAATCCATTGAATATGGATTATAAATTTTATCAAAATCGCTCAGGTAGTTTCCGAGGAAACAGGTTTTAAAGTTTGCATATTTTACATAGCACAGTTGCATTCAGTTTAGTCTTTCTTTAATATGAAAAAACTTTATATTTTCATGCTAATTGTTTTTTCGACTCAGAATTACATAAATTTCTTTTATAAAATATGAAAAACAAACACGGTTTTTGAAATTATAAAACTAATGACTCTTCTTTAATTAATAGAAGTAAAATTAAGAATGATTCAATCATGTTTATTTTCAACCAGTTTTTAAATTCCTGTTTAATTTTTTATTTTGCACAGGCAAATTAAATGAATTTAAATATATTGTTGAAAAAAAGCACTTTAAAAATTAGTATTACTTTCATCTCTATTTAAGTAAACTAGCAGGGAAGACCGATCTTAGATCGGTCAAAATTAACTTTGTGTTCAACTTGATATAGTATTTTCACTGTATCATTAACTCTGTATTATTACTGTAAAACATGTTTATTATAGTATTATTTATAAAAACAATCAATAAGAAAACTATGTTTTTATGCGCATGTTTATAAATTTTACTTTATTTTAAAATTTACAACGAAAGGACATCGATCTAAATCACTTTTTTAGCTCGACTCTTATTAGTTTAACCATGCATCTCGAATCCTCTTAAGAATGTATAAAAAAGTTCTTTACATTCTGAAAGACAATATTTTTGCTAAATATAGCCAAATTTGAAGGCATTCTTTTATTTGGCTCCAAATACGTGTCTTGGTTTTCGTAATTTTTATAGTCGATTTTTTGGCCATATGTCGCCAATATTTTGTCACATATCACCAAGTTATTGGCTTTTGCCATATTCTCGTGACCCTGACCCGTATTACCCAAAATGAGCCACTAATCAAATTTAATCAAGCATTTGACATAGTTCAATCGTCTTCAGGTAATCAAAAACAGTAGAATATAAGATTGAATCAAAATCGTTTAAGCCATTTTTTAGGTAAAATTAGCTTGGCAGCATTCAGCAATGAAGCGAAATGACCCACTAATATAATTTTGTTTAACATGCGACTCAGCCCAATACTCTTCTCGTGATAAAAAAGTTTTGTTTCAAAATTTAGGTAAGGCCCCACCAGTGGCCGAGAGGTTCGGACCTCTCAACTGGTAGACGGCAGGTGCTGGGTTCGAACCCAATCGCGGCTGTCGGCCTAACCGTTCGGAGTTTTCGTGGTTTTCTTCGAACCTTGCGTAAATACGGGTTAGGTTCCCTTAGAAAGACCCCCACGAAGGGCACTCCCCCCTGGTCCTATATCCCTAGCGTAGATAATCGGACGTCAAAAATCAACCAACCAACCAACCAAC
Source organism: Maratus speculifer (assembly GCA_964019185.1). Taxonomy (NCBI): domain Eukaryota; kingdom Metazoa; phylum Arthropoda; class Arachnida; order Araneae; family Salticidae; genus Maratus; species Maratus speculifer. Next base: position 292,549,772 of record OZ025296.1, read on the forward strand.
CAACCAAAATTTAGGTAAAATTGATTGAGTCGTTGTTATATATAATTAGAAAGACCCTAGCTCATTAAGACCCAAAATGATTCACTAATCGAATTTTCGCGAGCATTTGTCCAAGCCAAATGGTTTTCTCTTGCTCAAAAACAATATAATACAAAGTATAGTCAAAATGGTGAGTACCATTTTCTATAAAAATTTAGCATGACCCATCATGACCAACAAATGACCCTTATAATCGAAATCTCTCGAACGTGTGGCCTAGCTCATTAGTTTTAGCATGCCGAAAAACATAAGATACAAAATTTAGATAAAATCGATTGAGCCGTTTTTTAGATATAGTTAGTTTGACCCTGACCCCTTATGATCCAAAATGACCTATTTATCGAATTTTCTCAAAACTCTGTCATAACCCAATGATTTTCTTGTGCCCGAAAACGATAAAATACAAAATTAAGTCGAAATTGCGCGAAACGTTGTCTAGATAAAATTAGAATGACCCAAAAGTGGCCCACTAATCAAAATTTCTCGAACATGTGATCTACCCCAATGATTTTCTCATGCCAAAAATTTGTTGTATACAAAATTTCGTTAAAATCGACCCACCTATTCTTTATACATAGCTTGACCTTGACCCATTAAGACCCTCAAATGATCCTTATAATCGAAAGCTCTCGAATATGTGACTTAGTCCATTAGTTTTCTCGTTTCTAAAAATTGTTACATACAGAATTTCGTTAAAATTGATCCTGCCGTTCTTTAATTATATATAGCTTGACCCAGACCCTTTATGATCCAAAATGACCCATTCATCGAAATTTTTCGAACATGTAACCTAGTCCAATGATTTTATCGTGCCAAAAAATGTTGCATACCAAATTTCATTAAAATCGATCCACCTGTTCTTTAGATATAGCTTGACCATGACCCATTATGACCCATCATGACCCACAAATGACCCTCATAGTCGAAATCTCTCAAACATGTGATTTAGCCCATTAGTTTTCTCATGTCAAAAAACTGTTACATACAAAATTTCGTTATAATCTATCACGCCGTTCTTTAAATATAAATAGTTTGACTCTTAATGACCCAAAATGACCCATTAATCGAAATTTTCGAACATGTAACCTAGTCCAATGATTTTATCGTGCCAAAAAAATGTTGTATACAAATTTCGTTAAAATCGATCCATCTGTTCTTTAGATATAGCTTGACCATGACCCATTATGACCCATTATGACCCACAAATGACCCTTATAGTCGAAATTTCTCAAACATCTGATTTAGCCTAATAGTTTTCTCATGTCAAAAAACTGTTACATACAAAACTTCGTTATAATCGATCTCGCCGTTCTTTAAATATAAATAGCTTGACCCAGACCCTTAATGACCCAATATGACCCATTAAAATTTTTTCTCGAATGTGTAACCTAGCCCAATGTTTTTCTCGTGCCCGAAAACCATAGAATGCAATTTTTTAGTCAAAATTGCGGGAGAAAATCTCTAGATAAAAATAGCACGACCCACAATGACCCCAAAAATGACCCACTAACCGAATTTTTTCGAACATGTTACCTAACCCAATGGTCTTCTTGTAATCCAAAACGATAAAATATAAAATTTGGTCAAAATCGTTAGAGCCGTTTTTTAGATAAAAATGACTTGACCCATAATGACCCAAAAATGACCCACTAATCGAAATTTTTCGAACATGTGACCCAGCTCAATAATTTTCTCGTGCCAAAAAACGATTGGATGCAAAATTTCCTTAAAATCGATCCAGCCGTTCTATAGATATAAATAGCTTGATCCTGACCCATTATGACCCAAAATGACCCAATAAACGAATTTTCTCGAACATGGGACCTAGCCCAATGGTCTTCTCGTGCCCAAAAATGGTAAAATCCAAATTTTTGCGAAAATCGTTAGAGCCGTTTTTGAGATAAAATTTACCCACACACACACACACACAATTTTTGCTCGCATTTTAGTAAAATATTATTTAGGTTCGATGTAAACTTATTGGAGTGAAATTAAAAGTTGCTCTAATTTAAAGCTGTTTTTACTCGATTGTTTGATATCTGTTTAATCTTTTGGTTTTGTTTAGTCACATTAAACAAAGTTGAAGAATTTGGCGAAAAAAAAAATCCCATTTAAAGTATTTATCTTAAACATTAGTTTCGCTTCAAATTAGAATGAGGGAAATTAACAGACGTTAAAAATTCACGCTGTTTTTATTAGAATTTTATGTTTTTTTATTTAACTCAATTTGGTTTTTCTATGTAAAAATGGAATTTCATAATCGATTTTTCACTCATTTTCTCATATGTTAGAATTATAAAATTTATCTACACAAGTGTGTTTTCGATCACACCACAACATTTTAATATTTTACTGAGGGTGTTTACACATATTTTGAACGATTTTGGAAAAAAAAAAAAAAATGAAAATACATAAATTAAAACAATTTTTTTTTAAATATGTTCTGTCTGGGAACCCTTTACTGCTAAAAATCTTTACTGCTTTGAAATTTTTGCAGCATCATCACTCTACTGCTTTTATGGAAAACGATTACTTCAATGTATTATGGAGCATTCTCATTGGTCAAAATAGATATATTTTATAAAACAATGGAGTGACGATGCAACAAAAGTTTCAAAATTTTAGCAATGTTATTATGGGCTATCAAATTGCAGAGGGATTTGCTAGGTAGTAGGCTTTTTGTAGAAGTAGAACTGAAATTTTGTTCCATTCCTCCACCAGACATTTTCAGAGTCCACTCTAAGCAGTAGGTCGGTATTTTGGAAACGCTGGAAAGGAAATATTACAGTATTTATTGGAGTTCCATTACTTGCGATTTATTCTGTTGAGCTTTTAAAAAATACAGATCAAATGCCATGAATTGCCGTGAATTGTGTTCGCCTTTCTCAACTATTTTGAAAATGTTAACTGTTTTGAAATTTAAAATCGTTAAAGAGTTATTAAAGTACTGTTACACAAAGCGTCATAGTTGCCTTTAATTCCGAACTACTCCATGTTAACTTACATCTTCAATAAAGTCGATTGCAAAGCGAACAACTGTCTTCTATCGGAGCGAAAGTCAGCCAATCAAATGCTTACAAAACTAACGATGGAAGATTCTTTTTCCGATCTGCTAGTGAGATTATTGGAAAACAACAACAAAAAAAAAAGTAGTAAGCTTGTAGCAAGGATAAATGAAGGGAAATTTTGTCGCTTGAAATTTTTATGCGTAAAAACACTGTTATACGTGAAAATTTAAAGCGACAAAACTATCTGAAACTAATAAGTTTTTCCGCAACTTAAAATGCTGTTGCACAAGGGGTTAAATTTATCTAATTTCCAGCGACTCAGTGATAACCCATGGCTTCAAGAGAAATGCTCAGAAAGCAAGCGAGCAACTATTTTGTGTCGAAGCAATTTTGACGCCTGAAACGAAATGAGCCACCTGCAACAGCCAATAAAATGCTTCGAAAACTTACAATAGTAAATCCTTTTCCCAAACATCCAATAAAATCCATGGAAGTTGAAAAAAAAGTGATACAGTAGTTTCTTGAAAACTCACTAGTCTCAAGCAATATTTGTTGCCTTGAAATTTTTATGTTTAATAGAACTTTTACACGCGAAAATTTCAAGTGACAAAATTATTTACGCTTCATCAGTTTTCTCACAACTGAAAGTGCTGTTACACGAGGTGTCACAGTTGCCTTTATTTTATGGAAAAGTAGAAACAGAGGAATCTAATGATCCATGTCTGCCATGCGAAGTGGTATATAAGCCAAAAATGAATACCACTAGTGGTTTACTGATAGGATTAACAATGTGTTTTCCTGCACCCAGTTTTCCATGTTTTCAAACTTTTGATTGTACTGCAAACACAATGCTAAACCTACGAGTCAACCACTAGCGGTAATAATTTTTGGCTTATGCACCACTTTACTTCCGGCAGACATGGATCATTAGATTCCCCTATTATTACTCTTCCATACAATAAAGGATTTTTTCTTGGGCTCGATGACTTAGGGTTTTTTGCGGTCGGCTCTTGGACTATAGTGACTGCCCTGAAAACATAGGATAAGATTGGGACGCCTGGAATTTGAAGCGACTTTTTTTTCTCTTGTCAAAGCACTTTTAGGTGTCAAAATCGCCTCGACACAAAATAGCTGTTTGATTTCTGAACGATTCTCTTGAAGCCATAGGTTAACGTTGAGTCGCTTAGAATGTGCGGTCAGCTCTTGGACTAATAGGAAAGCAAGCGATTCTCTTATGTCGGTGCGTCTTTGACGCCTGAAATGAAGAGAATCGCCAATAACAGCAAATCAAATACTTAGAAATCTCACGATGAAAAAAACTTTTTATCGAACAGCCAGTGAAATTCTTAAAGTGCTATTACACGTAAAAATTTCAAGCGACAAAAATTGCCTGCGTTTTTTCGTTTTCTAAGCATTTCATTGGCTGTTCGAGAAGAGTCTTTACCATCATTTGGATTTCCAAGCATTTGATTGGCTCTTACTAGCAACTCGCTTCGTTCCAGGCGTCAAAGACGGTCCGACACAAGAGAATCGCGCGCTAACCAAGCGACTCTCCTGGTCCCATAGGATAACATGAAGACGCTTGCGATTTGACGCCTGCAGCACGACACGTGTAATAGCACTTTTAGGGGGGAAAAATGCAGGCAATTTTTGTCGCTTGAAATTTTTACGTGTAATAAGGATAGGGTATGTTTACAAACGAATATTTCTGTCAACAAATCTACCGTTACATTGTTGTCATAGCGATAATTTCATCAGCGATTCATATCGTCTTCGCGACGTAGGCCAATCATATCAGAGGTCGGGCATACTTAGGCCAATCAAATTCCCGAAGCTCATCTGTGAAGTAGGATGCATAAAGAACGGACCGGTTTTACTTGCTGATCCACAGTAATTCGACCAATAGTAACATCAGCTATCTTTCCTTATAGGACTTTAAAACGAAGCAAATCACCAATAACAACCAATCAAATGCTTGTAAAATAGACAATGGAAAAGCCTTTTACCGAACAGCCAATGAAATGCTTGAAAAACAGAAAAAATAGTACAGAAGTTGCGGAAAAAACTGACGGGTCGTAAGGCGATTTTTGTTGCTTGTCATTTTTATGTGTAATAGCACTTTCTGGTGTCAATTTTAAACTGGTATATGTAGTATGTATGCGTATTAATTGATTTTTTATATTACAGCCATTATCGATTTTTTCTTTCATGTTATATATTTTAGTAAACTATTGAATTTTATTCTCTCGTGCAAACCGTCGAAACTTCTAATTATAAACCGCTTACGGTATAAGCATTTTCCAATCAAAAAGTACATTTCATTTTCATTATAATTACTGAATTAATTGAAATAGAAATTTTCCTCCCATTCTGATTTTACGACTTATTACACATTGAAATCTGATAGTTTGCTTTTAAAATATAAATTCAACATTCATCTCTTCTTGTGTTTTTAATCCATTAACAACTCTGTTTTAAGTTGTCCTTTAAAATTTTACAATTCGAAAAGAGCTTTATTAATGCATCTTTAAAAGTTATAAATTTAATATCCCCAAGGTCAGTTCATACTTAAAAAATAAATTTTCGATAAATCTTACGCTATTTTACCTTTGAAATGTTGAAATTGCTACAAAAGAAGACATTTTTACGCCATTTAAAATTGATTGGAGCATTCTTCAGTGGCATTTATAATCCAATTCTATTAGTAAATTCACTAACTTTGTATACATTCTTTCTACTTAAAAATAGATACTTATTGGTGTCAGGAAAATATTTTAATTACGTAGAAGTAACTTCAAAGGTAAAGTTATTACAATAATTGATTGTTACAATGCTCATTACGTTTCAGCTTTTAAAAAGACACATAAAAGGAAAGATAACAAAGGAAATTAGGAGATTTTAATAGGAATTCTTTGTGGATCTAAGAATGTTATTACCGCCTTAAAATAAACATTCTGAAATTGAAGTAAACAGAAATTCATATCTATTAAAAAAATAATAATAAATAAATAAATAAAATACAATAAAAATAAATAAATAAATAAATAAAAATAAATAAATAAATAAATAAAAATAAATAAATAAATAAATAAAAAAGGGAGGAAATATGCATTGATGCCAAAAGATGGCGCCTCTTTTTATTCTTGCATAAGTTATTCATTGTTGTAGCATCTGTAACCTTCCTTCACGTCAGACAAAGACATTTGCGAACTAATGTTAAATCTATGGTGAAGTTTTTTTCTAATATTTCACTCGTATTTGAATAGTTTTAAATATTTTCTTCCATTTAGTAGCTGAGACCGATCCTCACTTTCATAAGTTTTTTACTTTTCCATTTTTGTTGCTCTTTTTTTTAACGTGATACTTTCTTTTTTGAAATCGGTTCCGAAAGTGAAAGCATTTTTAGAAAAACAAATCTGCAACAAAACTCGAAAAAGTAAAAAGCCATTCAATAAGAAAAAATATTTTTTTTTTAAAATATCGAAATACAAATGAGACAATAGAAAAGAACATCCTCATAGTTTTAACATTAGCTCGCGAGAGTCTTTGACTGACTGATGGGGAGCCTTAAATCAATTGTCAGATTGAAACTCGCTGTTTTCCTAACTCATTTATGATTTTTTTACATTTGTATGGCATAACATTTACACATATTACTACTTTAAGTTATTGCCTAAGTGAGCCAGAATCACCAGACTTCAAAGGTCCGATGTACACAATTTGCCCCATGGAGTGCAGCACGATTCGTTAATAATTAGCAAAAAAAGAAAAAAAAAAAGACTGTATGTACAAAACAAGCTCTGCCCACCGGGGCACAATTTCCCTTGCAACAAGGAGCAGCAGAGTGGGTGATGTAAGAAGTTGCGTAGGAACAGTAAGTTGGTGCGTAGTAAAGTGTTTTTATGCACCATGCAGGCCTATGAGGTGAGATTAGTTAGTTCCATTTGGAAATAAAAAATACTTTTAATTCCCAAATTTCCACTTTAATTTCCACTGTATGCGTATCTATGGCATAATACCATTACGCCATAGTTACGCATACAGTGCTTTCAAATATATTTACTTATTTCGAATGATTTTATAAAGCAAAGGCCTTATGTTGAATGCGGCATTAATTTATGTTGAGAATTATTTTCTATATGAGTGCACAGTTCTAAATGTATTTATAAATAATATAAAAATCTAATATATTTATAAATATATTAGAACTAAAATTATTTTATTAATATTTTATTATTACTTTTATTAAAATATATTAAAATTAAAATTACAACATTTTTCCATTATCCTACGCACATTTTAAAAAATATGCTATAAATGTTAAACATTATTTAAAAATGATAATGGAAATAAACTAACTGAAAATAAACTAACTAACTAATCTCAAACTTAAAAAAGATTAATAAAATTTTATAATTTTTATTATTTTTTTAATATTGTAAAAATATGTTAGCTTTATATTATTAAAACAGAAAGAATTAAAGAAAATTATTATACAAATTTATTCATAAAACAACTTTATAATGTTTTTCTATCGCAGATATAGATGGCGACACTGGAGTTATTTATGGAATTTATACTTTTTTAATACGAAACTCTTCTGTTTTCAGAAAATTTTACGGAAAACTTACTGTTTTTATAATCTCAAAATATCAAAAACGGAAATTCTGCTGTTTTTTCGGAAAAACGGAACTATTCCGTATAATTTTACGGAACAATTTCTGTATATTAACGGATATTTTTTACAGTGAATGTTTCAGATAATATAGTCCAAGAGCCGACAGCACAAAAACCTATGTTATCGAGCACAAGAAAAAATCCTTTATTTTATGGAAGAGTAGTAATAGGGAAATCTAATGATCCATGTCTGCCGGAAGTGAAGTGGTGCATAAGGCAAAAATTAATACCACTACTGGCTTACTCGAACATCTCAATTACTATTTCAATATTTACAGCTAGGAAAAAAATCATTGAATTTCCTGAGTTCCTCTATGTGAGATGGGTAGAGTGAGTGTCATGGAAATGTTTAAAAGTTCTACTATGCGTTCCGGCGCCCCCGGATTATCCCCTGTACCTTAGTGTTTTTTCTAAGCATTTTGGCTTGCAATGATCACGAACTAAACGAGGCTCTCCCAACAGTGCGTGATTGTATCAAGACATTTACTTTATTATATTGTTTCTATTTTTTTAATGAAGTAATCATCTATTTTTGGTAGGGTATGCTTGCCCAAGTAAGGTCTGAAAAAGGGGGTAATAGTAAAGGTATTGATAAAAGTAATGATTGTTATTACTCTCTGAATGAGAGAATGTGGATTAAATGTTTTGATGGGAAGTGTAAATAATAAATCTAATAAATGTAATTTACTTTAATTTATCCGTCTTTATTGTGTCATCATGAGTCGAGGTTTTGTTAAGACTATTTTATTGTTTACTTTTTGAGCACGCCCTGATTAAATAGGGCTACGCATTGACATTCTGTTTAAATTATATTCTTTCATTTGTTATCTAATATATTTTTGACGGCGGTCTGGGGACCATTCAGCAGTGCCTCTGGTCTCTCCTGGCTCCGTATCATCTACGGAGATTCTTCTTTCCCTTTGGCAGTCCTGTCTTGGTCCATATTTGGGGCTTTTAGCATAGTTGTTACACCTTGCTACGTGGGGCTTGTTGTGCTTAAGCCATTTGGTAGGCCTCCCATTCTAGCTCAAACTGAAACTGACTATTTTGTTTCAGATTTAAATAATTAATTGGCATGAGAACCCAGATGAGTTCACGTTTTATTTTTATTGTAAATAGGCTAGTTCCTCTTCAAAAAATTCACAAGGCTTTGGGATCGGATTAAACTTATTTTTTCGGACTGGCTAGAACAAATGGAACGAGCACGCATTTTTTTAATAACAATTTGCAAAATTTACCATTTTTGAGATCACTATTAAGAGGATTTTATTAAGACAATTGAACAAGTATATAAATTGTGAAGTCTCCCCTTATTCCACAAGTATTTTGGGTTGGAGAATAATGGGTTAAAACGTTATGATTTTAAAGGAGTCCAAATTCTTCCAACAACCCCTTGTAAGGAAAAGTGAGCAAATGCTAGACCCCCTGCCGTCTTTGTTTGAGTAAGATTTTATGAAATTCTTACACCAACACTGTTCGTCATAAAAAATATTTAGTGACAAATTTTATTATTAATCTATTAAATTTACATAAATAGACATGTAGGGCTTGTGGTATCGAAAGAAGTCAATATCGATTTAATACATTGTTATTTATTGTATAAAAAATTGTAGAATGCAAAATAGTTTTTAATATTGAAGATCTTTGTTCGCTAGCATTGTCCTTACAACAAAGTTCATTATTCAATTATATATATCAACCCTCATTAATTTATTAATCCTTTTTAGAAGGTATAGGTAAGTGAAATAATCAACTCACCTTTCAGTTTCACAGCATCTGGTAGACCGTCAACTGTAACTGCAAATCGAAGTCTAATCTTTATTTATCTAAGATTGACTAACTTGGTGCTGAATGTATTTCTGTTTAGTGAAACTAAAAAATTACATTAATATCAAAATTTATAAAATAAGTCTTGATTATATATATAGGATTACAATAAAATAATGTTTATCATTTGAAGTAGGATATGAGAGCATTTAGGTAGCTTCCCATATATAGTTTTACTAAAGTTTTGCAATTAAAGTTTGCATGTTCGTTATATGCAGGAGATATACGCACCTAAGTGAATGTACGCGTCTTGAAGAAAAAGCAAAGTTCAGTAAAACTGATTACTCATGATTTTACATTGTTTTTTCAGTTCTAACGTAGCAGAGAGAGTTTTTTCTTTTAGTTAAATTGCTGCTGGATAATTGTCCTTTTAATGCTTCCATTTGGTGGCGTCACCTACAAATCTGAATTAGAGTTAAAGGGTTGTTCAGAGCAGATGAAATATTGAATCACTGGTTACTGACAAATATATTATTATTTATCGCACTGAACAACAACAGCAATTTTTCTTAGAAATACAGCAGGGCCTAACTTATTTGGGCACATAACTAAATATTTTAACAAGAATCCTGGGAATATTATGTGTTTGGCATTCACACTTTTAGTCTGGTGTCCAAGATATTTGAATCCATGTTTTTGCATTGTTTATTATTATGTTTACAATGTAGTGATGGGCTGGAACGTTCTTTATTTTCAGTACTTGTTTACTCCATACCTTTTTTTCTCAAGTCGTTCAACATCCACAGAGCGCCCATCCAAACCATGCTGTTTTGTTATATGTTATTAAACTACAAATGCTTCGTTCTCTAATGCTTATGTAAGCTTTTTTATGTCCCCCCACCCTCTCTTCTCTTTGTCAGCAAAAATAAGCAAACACTGGACCCCCTCCCCCCTTTACTGCTTACGTAATACTTGAACGTCCCCTAATGTAATATAATTTCAACAGACTTTCGATTAACCGGGTTGGTCAGAAATTACCTACCCGGATAAGCGAATAGTTTATCAAATTTGCTTAAATTTTTTTACAAAAATTTGGAAAAGAGATAGAAAATGCCAAATTTTTATACAATAGCATATTGATAATTGAACTAATACAAAAGAAAAAAAATGAGCATAAGTTTTAATGTTATTTAGATTTATAATTAGTGTAATACAAAGAAAGAACAGTGAAACTCATTTAAGGTACGCCCGCTTAAGATACGAATTATCTTTGGTCCCTTGAAAAATGACTATTAAACTATAATAAACTACCGTGTAAAAATAACCTCTTAATATATACTTAAGGATAAAGTACGGTCCAATGTAATATATGAAGAAAAATTGTCTCTTGATGTCAAAAAACCACCTTTAACTTAATATAGGAAATAGTACTTATATAATCCATTCATCACACATTTTCAGGACAGAATAGGTAAAAAAGCAATTAAATTGCGCTCGAGTCTCTCTGCTGGATTTTTGCCTCTTCCGTTTCTCGTTCCCTTCAATCCGTATTTTGGAATTTTTACGGAAGATTCCGGAAAGTTCTCTACGTCACAATCACATGACGTGACGCAACTGTATACCATGCCTGCCAAACCTCAGCACCACTAAAGCTATGTAAAGAACTTTGCGTACATATTGCTAATCTTTTGTTTATCCGCTAAATAGTGATAGGAGTAAATAATGAATGAACAATATATGTATTTGCTTAAAGTTTTGCTTAAAGGAATGCTTAAAGTACGAAATTTAACGAAAAGCACTTTCTTTTACTGAAAAAAATGGATGTCTTAGGAAAATACTATTCAAGAATATGATAAGAAAGAAAGACTTTTCCAAATCTCTGGGAATACATGAGTGAACGCTTTGAGCTCCGTTAAAAAATAGACAGAAACTGAAAAACAGTGTATCAACTGGAAAGATTGAAAAAGATAATTAAGGTGGTAAATGTCGAAGAATTGGAGATTTAATTTGAATGCTTCACTCAAACTCGATTGACCAATATCTCAACTAACGGATCATTGATTTAAAAAAAGGATTGCGAAATCGCTACACGTACTGGAGTGGATTTCACGCCTAGCTACGGTTAACTAAACCATTTCAGACAAAGATCCGGCATAGTTTATAGAAACGTATGCGGTGAGTTAAAAGTTGTGACTGTAGATCATGTCAATTGGTAGGAAAATAACGTGCTGAAAACTCTGTTAAAAAAATGCTCAATATGCGATATTTAAAGGTCGAAGAGATGGGCCTTTTTTAAGTTAATACCTGATAAAACAATGACATTTAAAAGTAAATGTATTGGAATCAAACTTAGCAGAGAATATGTCTCTGTTATAATTTTATCAAAAATGAGAATAACAGATAAATGAAAATCTCCCATCGTCGGCAAGTTGCATAATTCTTGCTGCTTTAAAAATACTAGAAATCTGCCCTGCGATTATGAAACTGAAGACAAAGCATGGTTTACAAGCGGTATATTTCGTTAAATGGATCGACAAATTCGATGAACGAATGAAAAAGGAATAGAGGAAAGTATTGTATCACGCCGACAACTGTTCCGCTCATACAAATGTTATTCCTGGCTAACAAGACTTCGAACTAGTCTTTTTACCAGCCAGTGTGACTACCGTTGACAAAGACGTCATTTTGCAGAATGTTGACATCGCAGAAGAGGAGCAGAATTAAGAATGCAAAGATTGGGACTTATTTGTCAAAACTGTCAATCAGGTTAGAACAAGTGAAGTTTGTCGATATAATATCTGACGTCAAAAGTCCGATGCACCTAGGCATCCGGAAGAAGCAGAAGACGAAGCGGATGAAGAAACGGATATATCAGCTGCACCATCAATCGCGTCTATTATCAGCTCGTTCGGCTTACTTCCATTGTACGACTCTCAGATGAATGCTGGCCCCTCCATCGAAGATTTTTTTCTACCCCATCAACAAAGGAGAAAACTTTGTGATAAAATCTAGCGTTGCAGGAACTTTTTTCAACAAATTAAACTACTTCACATATTTCAATTATGATAATGTATCAAATAATTGTTGTTTCCTTTTTCATACATTTACTTCTTTCTATCTAAAAATAATTTGAAAATTTATTATTTTTCCACTTCAAGTATGTAGTGTATTTTAGGTTTTGTTTTCCAAAACTTAACAAAAAAAATTTTTTTTTAGCATAAAGGCATTTGTCGATGTACAAACGGAATGTACTCAATAAAATTTTGGAAGAAAATAAAAAGATATTCTTTATTTCAAAATCTTAAACAGGAAAAAATTTCTAGACTATCTAATTTTTTTTAGAAAAGGATAAAGTGGGAATTAAGAATGTTAAAATACTATAAGAACAATGTGCACTCGCTTTATATGCACTATTACTCGAGACTTGTGAAATCCAGATAAGATATAATCCCGCGTAAGATACGAAATTTTTTCGGTCTCTTGAGTCGTATCTTAAGCGAGTTTCAATGTAAAAATGTAGTTTATCTCACTGTTTTGCAAAGAATGAAATGACAAAAGCATATTTTCGTTTCGGCGAATTTTTCTATTCAAATTTCTAAACATGATTTTTCTCAGCAGGTGTGGGTTTATCTTCTTGTTCTAAGTAATTAAATGGAAGTATCAGTGTTTACTAGTGTATCATCGTGACTTAATTTTTGTCGAGTTACAAGATTTTATAATCCCTTTCAGAACATTCTTCGAAATTCCTGTTTTCCTCTGAACCTGATGCGGCACTTGGCACAATATCATAATTACTTTAAACTTCGTAACAATCAAATTTCGAATCTTCCATAATCCATTGTTGTACTGCTTTTCGTCCACATTTTCAGTACAGTTTAACTTTCACAAACCTTTTAATTTTTTCCTCTGCAAATCGGTTCTATCGTCGCCTTCTGAAATAATTTCATTTTTTCAGCCGATTAAAATTTTTCTGCATGATTTCTTAACCGTGGTGCTTTTTACTAATTTCCAGGAAGCGTCAACATAATAAATTGCATCCAAATCTGTGAGCTTTTTATCACCCTGTTAATCTGCAACCCGAATAATCCGATCCCGGTTAATCGAGAGTCTACTGTATTAATATACTATTTTTATCTAACAAATGTCTCATTAAAATATAAGTATTAAAGATAAATCGCTTAAACTTTAGAATTTTTATACAAAGAAAAATTTGCGATTTAATCTTCTACCAACAAATGTATGCAAACAAATTTTAAACATAAATCCGTCCGCACACATCATACGATAAGCTGCCTTTCACATTTCCTTTAAAAATTAATTATAAGAAATATGTCTTTTCAAAATTAGTTTAAGAAACAATAAACGGCCAAGTGCGAGTATTACTCGTGCTCAGAAGCTTCCGTACAAAAAACATATGTATTATAAAACCCTTGAGGACGAACGACTGATATACATCTTTATATATAAAAATCTTCTGTGCGTGTGTATGTAATTGAACTCCTCCTAAACGACTGGACCGATTTTGATGAAATTTTTTGTGTGCGTTCCAGTGGATTCGAGAATGGTTTAGATTCACATTTCGTCGAAATTGATTCAGTACTTTTTTAGTAATTAGGCAAAAACTAATAGTTAGTGATTTTTCGCTAATTAAAAGTGCTATATATATTAAAGAAAGTCAGGATTTCGTATTAATCATAGCACAAAAAATCTACCATACCAAAAATCTTGAAAATTGAGGTAAAAATACTTCTTATAACATGGAGTGCCGCTAAAAATGGATTTTCGAAAATTCCACCCCTACGATCAGTAGAAAAAAGAGCGAATTTTTAAAAAATTTCTTAAAAATCGGCTTTTGTAGTTATTTTTCATCTAATAGCATATTTTAGTGTATTTTTTCATGCTGAATTGAACGGTACTAAGCAAATTTGTCTAAGTCCAGTAGTTCGTGAGATAATTCACATTTTCCTAATTTGGCGATGTCTTCGGCGCAAAAACCTGAAATTTTCAATGTTCATCTTTATATATAAAAATCTTCTATGCGTGTGTATGTCACTGAACTCCTTCTAAACGACTGGACCGATTTTAATGAAATTTTGTGCGTGCGTTCCAGTAGATTCCAGAATGGTTTAGATTTCCATTTCGTCGAAATTGATTCAGTACTTTTTTAGTAATTAGGCAAAACCTAATAGTTAGTGATTTTTTGTTAATTAAAAGTGTTGAATAATTTCGATAAATATAGTGCGGACGGAATGTCCGAGCGGTCAAAGGCGCCAGATTTAAGCTCAACTTCTCGAAGAAAGAGATCGCGTATTCGAATCCCGCTCCTGTCAAAAGTGTATGCTTTACAGTAATATAGCCTGTATTATAATTTTGATTAACTGACTTCAGAAAATCGTTAACTTTTAACAAAAAAGAGAAAAATAAACTTTTCTATCAAAAATTGAACCGACTTCAAAAAATACTGAAGAGTGAAAAATAATTTCCTTACATAATTGTAATAAGAAATTAAATTAAGAGCGTAGTGTTTATCGTGCGTATCACTATATTTAAGTACATTTATTTGATTTTCTGGTGTCGGTGCCAGGAAGGACAACGTCTGTCGGTGACAGGACAACGTCTGTCGGGTCCGCTAGTGTCACTTAAAATTGTGAGAACTTTTCATTATTCCCACTAGTTATTTTTTATTGTGAATTTTACCTTATTTAATTGGTTAATTTTCGCGATTCAAGAATAAAAAAATTTTTGTTTTGAAAACCCGCTGGTTAAAGATTAAAAATTAAGCAAAGTTCTCTCATCGCGAAGGAGTAAACTGTATTATTAACAAAAACGGAAGAATAATATGAATTTGTCAAAAATTATACAAAGCAAAGTTGACTATAGCTGTATGTACTAGAAAAGTATGAATGAGTGAATCATAATTTACAGCAATATGAAGCATAAATAACATCACATATTTTGCTATTATGTATAACTATTTTTTTTATCTTATCCTTATCTATTTATAAAAAACTTAACTTGGTAAGTTCGGCACTACTAAGAATAAAAGGTAGTGCATATTTAAACTTCATTTGGGATTTCATAAAACTAAATTCAGCGTAGTAATAACCATTTCTTTTACCATTGTAGCTAACAATAAACACTTGTACAATGTTTAAACGTCCCATTGTGCTTAGCAGTTTATGTTGAAAGGAGCTCGCAAATTTGCAAAGCCGCTTTAGTCCGCGACGTGATTTACTAGATAGGATTTTAATTAACTTTTAAATGCACAAGAATCGAGCGTAACGAAAGCTTTCACAAGATAGCCCACAAGATATACAAGGAAAAGTTTTATTTTCTTCAAGTAAATAAAATAGCCCCCTACACCTTCCCTAAATATAAGTGTTTAATAATCGGTTATGTGGGTCAATAGTGTTTATTACTTTCACAATTTGAGCTTTCCATGTTTCATAGTTTATGGGTAAAATGGCTGAGACAGACAGACACGGGAGTGATCTTATTAATATAATGGTTCCGTTTTCACTTTATAAGTATGGAACCTTAAGAATGAATTGAATACATGAATTTTTATAACAGAAATCAATTTCTAGCTTTTTCAAATATGCCAGTTCAAAATTGCAAACCCTTCCTTGAAGTAATTTTTATGGTGGATTTAAAATACTACCTACATTGCAATCTGATTTGTAAAATTGTTAATAAGTAACATAACCATTACGAGTTCCAAACTTTAAATCTGAATAATTCCTCAAGTACTTGATCGAAGTGATTTCCGTTGGGACCGGCGAATCCAAATCAGATGACAGGATTAGATGTTAGAGAAGAACACTTTAAAGATTAACATTTTCAATATATAAATGAACAATCAAGAAAATTTCACTATGGCAACATCTACTACTTATAAAATGGAAATGGGAATTTCGCTTCGAATGCTTATAACTTTAATTATGAAAGGATTTTGATGGAATTTACATGATTTGTTAGAATATTTTTTATGAAATGTTTAAATATATAACATATAGCTCTACGCTGTTCACTTATAGGATTATGGAAGAAAGTTCTGCAATAAAGTGAACATTACTATGAAAGATTTATAAATCATAAATAAAAAATTCTACCTGATGGTTTTTGATAGAGCTTGCATTAATTTTTCAGGGATGATTTAGTATACTGCATATTGTTCTACATCATCGCTTAGTTATAAAACTGTTGGGGGAAAGTTTTGCGATCAGGTGAATCTGATTATGAAAAATTAGCCTTTCAAAAAGTTCTAGCAGACTGACTTTGATTTAATTTGGATTGTTAATTACATAATTTTTCAGAGATAGTTTAAGTTTACTGGTCATACTTCTAATTGAATTGTTAGTTAGGTAATCTTTCAGTAATAGGTTTATTATATTGCTTAACATTCTATCGTTTTATACTAAATCCTACTATAAAGAATCAACCAAAAGAATTGGTCCTTATCAGCCGAAATTTTGTATGACACAGCAATAGAAATTACAAAGAGCAATGGCTCTCGTATCATGGAAGGACATTCCTGACTTACGGAAGGACATTCCTGATAAAAATTCGTATTTATTTTTAAAAAAGGGGTAAACCTTACTACCGTAATTTCGGGTGTATAAGCCGCAGATCAAACAATTATTTTTCGACCCAGAATTTTTTAAGAAACAAATATAACTAGTTAGATCGCCGTAAATATTTGTCTTCAATCACTAAATAAGATTTCTGGGTCCAAAACGAATTGTTTGATCCGCGGCTTATACACCCGAAATTACGGTAATATATTTCATCGGATTCAAAGTTCGTTAATAAAAGACAACAAGAAAAAACAACAATAGCAGGAAGTTCTGCTCGTTTGTGAAATGTAATGAACAATTACTTTGATGCAAACGAATTTATTATCTGGTATTTAAAATCGGAATAATGACCATCATTTATGTTTGGGGGGGGGGGGGGAAGGGGGATGTTGTTGTAGTTCTGCACACGTGTAAATATTACTAACAGGTGGGTAATGAAAATATTCTTTAATGAAAACTTTAAGGATCCAGTAAAAGAAAAGGAATCTTTGTTTTATGAATTAGATATTTATATAGACTGCAAAGACAGTCTATTTAACGTTTTAAGGCAAGATACACAAGGCATGCATTGCGTTGATATGGGCGCTGCGAGTGACCTCATTGTATGTTGTTTACGGGTCATTCCATATAAAATGACCAAATCAGGTATGGTTGACATGTCACAGATTTTGTTGAAAATCATTATATATGTAGATCATATTCATTTACTAGGAAACTCAAAGTAATAGATTTCAGACTTGTTTATTTCAGTACAAAAATTCACATTAAATGTTGATATGAAATCGAGGTCTTGTGTACATGCTTGAAATTTCAAGTTTGATTATTAGCTCCAAGAATGGAAAGACTGTATTAAGAATTATTTACACTTTAGAATGAACAATAAGTAACAGATTGGCGTAATGTAGAAATTTTGTTTTTATTCTGTAATTTAAAAATAAATAAATAATCGAAAAAATAGTGGGAAAAAATAAATATTTCAGTTATTTGTCTTAAAATGAAAGACATCATTTATAGCTTCAAAAATTTTTGATGTTATAGCTAAATGAATATATTTAATACACCTAAATTTTCATTCATGCCTTTTTTTATTCTTTGGGGAAAAAATATAAATAGTGAAAACTGTTGATTGAAAAATTCAATATTTTTTTCATTTGTTTGGACACGAAGAAACATTTTTAAAACCTTTAAATTCTTTAATATTATAAATAAAAGAGTATATTTTAAATATATAAAGTTTTATTCTTCTTTTCAGTTTATTTTTGCCTGAAAAATATTTTAAATTGGAGTAAAAAAAAAAAAGAAAAAAAGATTCTCTTAAAAAAATACTTAAATTTAATCCTAAAATCAAATAGCAAAAGTAGATGGCAACACATGGCTTTTTTCAGCAAGAAATTCGACAACATTTTAAGAAATTCGCGTGATTTAAAGCACGTATAGTCCATAGAATGTCTCGAATATTAATTTTTTTTGAACTCATTTTTTTAATGTTAGGAATCAAAAAGGAAATATTGAAAGTTTTGAGTGTATCTTAAACTTATTGATCCTTATGGTGGTGCAATATTTTTCATGTCAGACCTTTACTTTATTTATATTTTGCGAATTACATATATGAGAAAAAATTATGATTTTATATATTTTTTTAAAGTTTCTAAGTTTTTTTGAAGATGAAGGAGATAAATAACAGCTTTCAAACTTTGAGAATTCGATCTTCATATGTTAAACTACATATGGCATCAATTTCAAAGTTTTTTTTAACTCTTTGATTTTTATAGCGTTTCTAATTTTTTTCAAAATTACAAGTTTTCAATATTTACAACCAATTTAAGATTAATCATGGTATTAACAGATAATTATTACTCAATAAATATAAAGCTTGATTTTCAGATATTATAATAATGTAAAAAAAAATCATTTTTATTAAATAGTTTTCAAGATAAAGAACTTCAAACTTATAACTTTGGACGATTGAACGCATGCCAATCTATCTCATAAGTTTTTTAAATGTCAAAAACAGCTAAAATAAGTTATTTTTCGTCAAGATATTTTGAAGAGCTATACTTGAGTATGAATTGAACATGTGTATCAAATTTCATTAAAATCGGCTCCTATGTAACCACGACTTTTTTTTCACACTTTTGCTCATTTTACGTGAAATGACCTTTACCTATGTGTAGAATATACAACTTTTATTAAATATACCTATCACGTACTTTCACTAAATGGCTATGTGGATTATACTCTTTCCACCCTTTATAAAAAATTCCATAATGTGTATTTATATTTTAATAGAATTTTTAAAAGTATTTTAACTGAAACACGAAATCTTTAGAAGCATAGAGGATTTATTAAAGTATATACTATAATACTAACGCAAATATAAAATATAGATAAAGAAACATAAAAATGAAAACAAAAATGGTAAAACTTTTAAAAACTCCTAAATCACACTCACCAAGCTTAGTTAATTACATAGAGGGTACTTAGTTAATTACTAGCAAGTTAGTACTTGCACTAAATGGCTATGTGGATTATATACATCTACCCTTTATAAAAAATTCCATATATAATAATGTGTATTTATATTTTAATAGAATTTTTTAATGTATTTTAACTGAAACACGAAATCTTTAGAAGCATAGAGGATTTATTAAAGTATATACTATAATACTAACGCAAATATAAAATATAGATAAAGAAACATAAAAATGAAAACAAAAATGGTAAAACTTTTAAAAACTCTTAAATCACACTCACCAAGCTTAGTTAATAAAATGCAATGTTTTCGCATTCCGCCATGCCATCTAATTTTAGATTCACTTTTGTGTGGAACCATTCTCTTTCTTGAATAGAAATTCATTGGCTATTTCTGAATATTTTAATTCAGCCGAATAAATCTGAATGGAGGTGGAACTGTAATTATGTGAGGCTTTCATGCAAAATGAAGTTCTTCTATTTGCATAGATATTGAACAAAAGGAAACCATAACTGTAAGAAAATATTCAATTTGGTAACATTATTTTGAATTAATATTGACTGTTTCAGTTGTAATTAAGGAAAGCGGGTATCATAACGTTTTGCAGACTTTCATGAAATTTTATCTATATGCAGTACACCATCCCTAATCACACGCATGCCTACACTTAATATAAAAATCGAAATTTAAGTTTTAATCAAAATTAGATATAGCTTAAACTTATTGATCCTTATGGCTGTGCAATATTTTTCATGTCAGACCTTTCCTTTATTTTTATTTTGCGAATACATATGAGGAAAAATTATGGGTTTGTAATTTTTTTAAAAGTTTCTAAGTTTTTTTGAAGATGAAGGAAATAAATAACAACTTTCAAACTTTGAGAATTCGATCTTCATATGACATCAATTTCAGAGATACATTTTAAAAAATTCTTTGATTTTTATAGCGTTTCTAACTTTTTTTTAAATTAAAAGTTTTCAATATTTACTATCAATTTAAGATTAATCATGGTATTAACAGATTATTATTACACAATAAATATAAAGATTGATTTTCAGATATTACAATAATGTAAAAAAAAATAATTTTTATTAAATATAGTTTTCAAGATAAAGAACTTCAAACTTATAACTTTGGATGACTGAATGCACTTCATTCTATCTCATAAGTTTTTTAAATGTCAAAAACAGCTAAAATAATTTAATTTTCGTCGAGATATTTTGAAGAACTATATTTGAATATGAATTGAACATGTGTATCAAATTTCATTAAAGTCGGTTCCTATGCAACCATGGCTTTTTTTCACATTTTTGCTCATTTTACGTGAAATGACCCTTACCTATGTGTAGAATACACAACTTTTTTTAAATATATCTATCAACTTTTTTTAAATATACCTATCAACTTTTTTTAAATACACCTTTCACTAAATGGCTATGTGGAATGTACTCTTTCCACTCTTTATAAAAAATTCTATAAATAATAATATGTATTTATATTTTAATAGAATTTTTAAAAGTACTTTAACTGAAACACGAAATAAATCTTTAGAAGCATAGAGGATTTATCAAAGTACATACTATGTAACACTAACGCAAACGTAAATTAAAGATAAAAAAAAAAAAACATAAAAATGAAAACAAAAATAACAAAACTTTTAGAAACTCCTAAATCACACTCACCAAGCTTAGTTAATAAAATGCAATGTTTTCGCATTCCGCTATGCTATGCCATCTAATTTTAGATTCTCTTTTGTGTGGAACCATTCTCCTTCTTGAATAGAAATTCATTGGCTATTTCTGAATATTTTAATTCAGCCGAATAAATCTGAATGGAGGTGGAACTGTAATTATGTGAGGCTTTCATACAGAATGAGGTTCTTCTATTTGCATAGATATTGAGCAAAAGGAAACCATAACGGTAAGAAAATATTCAATTTGTAACACTATATTGAATTAATATTGAATGTTTCAGTTATAATTATGGAAAATAGGTATCGTAACGTTTTATGGACTTTCATGGAAATTTATCTTTATGCAGTATACCATCCCTAATCACGCACATGTATACACTTACTATAAAAATCGAAATTTAATTTTTAATCAAAATTAGATATACCTTTCCATGTTAGATAAATCCTATAACTAATAATTCAAAATTGTCATGTATTTCCTATATATTGTAAAAAACTGCAGAACCGTATCGAAATATAAAACGAAACGTTTGTGAAAATTCAATGTAATTTTTTTGTTATCCATGGTTTTGAAAATCCTCCAATTGTTCCCGGAAACTTTAAAAGTGATGAAAGATCCAGAAAACATAAGTTTTTTTAACCTCCACAGTTCTAAGACAAATATGACATTGGACTACAGAAACCAGTTTAAAATTTCTATAAAATATCTGCAGTGATGTATCAGTGTATATCAGTGTATATATCGATGCTTATGATATGCACATTTTTGTTAAAAATACAGTCAATTATCGTTAATTCGATCTCGTCGGGACCACAAGAAATGTTCGAATTATCCGAAGTTCGAATTGTGGAAAGTATGAGAAGAAAACATGCTTAAAATGGTACTATTACAAAGAAATTAATTTCATAGTATTTTTTAAATACATTCCGGCTGTTTTCATTTATATATTTTAATACTAAATTAAAATATATCAATATATAAACTAATTAAGGGATTAAAAACAAGTACAATGGAAGAAAAATTTGAAGTGTCACTCAAACAGACAGGTGGACAGACGGGATACTAAGAAAGTGGATATCAAATACATGGGATTATATGTATACTTGTTCGGAAGAATTCTCACAAATATAAAAAAGAAAAAAAAAAGTTATTTAAATGAATCTGAAGTCCTTCAGAATAAAATGAAAAATGAAACTCGGAATTCTCGTTTGTTTGAACTAAACGAAATAAAGAGAAAATGAGTTCGAATAAATGAAAAATTTTAACTTTATTGTACCATTGAAAATTTCAGGACTTCGTATTTAGTTCGAATTAAGTGAAGATTCGATTTATCCGATTTCGAATTAACGAGAGTCGACTGTATCTAGAAGTAAATTTGACAATTCTAGAAGCATTTAAATTAATTTAAAGGGCGTTCTTTACTGTCACCCACAGGCGCTGCCATCGAAACATTCAAGATCAAAGGACAGGAGATGTGACGTCATCACTAATAGACCGACTTCTCACTAGTGTTGGAAAACACACAGGAAAATTTTGAATAGAAATGTTATTTTATTTTGTTTGTAGAATAGCTATCATCTTATAAAACAGTAATAACTATTTAAATTTACTGGTGAGAATTTGGATTCCTTCAATAAAAATTTAGCCAGATGCGGAACGCCGCAGTCTCGACGCATTTTGCAGATTTTTTATTCGGAAATTCCAAATTCTAATCAGTAAAATTAAATAGTTATTATAGTTTTATAAGATGATAGATATACCACAATAAAAATAAATGAAAATTACTATTAAAAAATTTCCGGTGTCAATTCCAATTCTAGGGAGAACTCTGTGTTATTGGTGACGTAATGCCTCCTATCCTTAGGCATTGAAGGTTTCGATGACAGCGCCATAGGCGGCATCAGGAATGAAAAAGTCAATTAAAAGTATAGTATTTTTTTTTTAGAAAAAATTTCTACCTAATAGAATTATTATAATATATTAATAATATATAATCTAATGTATAATATTAATGTATAATCTTTAAATCTTTTGTGATCGATTATACATTAGTCAAGAAATATTTTTGTGGTAATTGAGAAAAACTAGTTTAAAAGTGATTTTTAACTGCTTTTTAACTTTGAGGTTAGTAGTGACTCTATATTAAATTGGAACTGATCGTGCATGCCTTTTATAAAATAGAAAAACTATATATTTTTAAGATGAATATCTAGGGCTAAAGTTATTTAACGGAATAGTTGTTTTATAAAATAAAAATAAATCCCGTTCTGTTTGAAAATAAAGAGTATAAATAAGAATTTTTTTTGTGTTTGTAGTTTTTGTATTGAGAAAACTAATGCCTGAAAGTGAGGTACATTTTAAATTATAAAAGAAGTATTTTTCTCCAAATTTACTGGCAACAAAGGGATCTTTTTATTTCAGGAGTTTTGCAAACCTGTTGTTTTCCGTGGTTTTCGATAGACCTTTCGGCGGAAAAATTCTGAAAAGGAATAGAAGATATTCAGAATCATTCTTTACTATCAGTTGACCTTGAACTTTTGTAAACTTTTCTGATGTATCAGGACTTGCAATTTTGTACAATGCATATAATAATCTAAGAGCCGATAGCACAAAAACCTATGTTATCGAGCACAAGAAAAAAATCCTTTATTTTATGAAAGAGTAGTAATAGAGGAATCTAATGATCCATGTCTGCCGGAAGTGAAGCGGTGCATAACCCAAAAATTAATACCAACAGTGGTTGACTCGTAGCTTTATCACTGCGTTTGTCTTACAATCATTTCATAGCTTTGATTGTAGGATATTCACAATTATAAATCTATGAGTAAACCACTAGAGGTATTAATTTTCAGCTTATGCTTGACTTTCAATCATACTTTGTTTTCCATTTCATGATAATTCTGTGGCTTCCGGTAATAACCAGGTAAGGCACTATTTTGAAAAAATTGAGATAATTTGGGAAAATGTAGCTTTAAAAAAATACTTTCATCTGCCATAGTACTGAAAAATGAAAATCGAATACTTCCCATCATAGGGCGACTATAAATTTTCATTTAAAAAATTAAAAAAAAAAAAACAGTAATAATCGAGTAAATGCATAAATTAACTGTAATAAGATAAGATTTCTATTTATTTCGTCGTTTCGTCGTTCGTTTAATAGTCTATATAGTTATAAAAATAACTTAAGAATATAATAACATAAAAAAGTAAAAAATTGACAATGTATTTAATTGTTGTGAAATTAATGTTTAAAATGTAAATAAATATTTAATTTACATTTTGACAAAAAAATAGATTCTTATATCCTAATTGAATGTAGTGAAAATTATTAAGTTCTAATCTATTTTATAAAAGTAATGATAAAAAGACATTTTTGAAAGCTTTAAACTTTAATTACTCAAAATATTAAAAAAGTGCCTTACCTGGTTATTACCGGAAGCAACAGAATTAATCTCTTAACTGATCAATATTTTTGAGAAAAAAAAAAAAACTTTCAAATAATGCCTATCTTTGTGATATCTTTTATAGAATTTTTAATCATTTATTACAAGTTTTTCAAAACAGAAATTTTCGCCTAATTGAATCAGAAAAATGCTTGGATTAAATAAGCCAAAATTTACAATAGAAAATTACTGGTGAGAATAATATGTCATGATTAGAATATTGATGCCCGAGCGTTGTACGGGCAAATCATGATTGCCAAAAGCACGTTTCCCGTTTGACGTACGGGCCAAACAAGGAAAGTGGTTAAATTAACTACGAGTTATAAGTGATTTCCATCACGTGATCGTGTATTTTTTACCCTTTGTAAGATTTTTTTTTTTTTTTTTGCTTTCATCGGGAAATGTTGTTTAAAACGTCACATTTGATGGTTTGTTCCGAAAAATCTATCGCGTTTATTAAAAAACAGAAAAATGAGTGCGATTAGATAATTTCTAAACAACAACACCTGTTAGTTTCATGTCTTTGCGAATAAAAATAAATTAAAACTTATGTCAGAAAGAAGCCCCTTTTCGATTTAAGAACAGCTTTAAAGCGTGTAAAATCTTCAATCAATAAATGCTTTGAAATTTAATAAGTTTTTTCGCCTATAGTTTAAAAGTAAAAACTAAATCTATGAGTGACATTGACTCATAGCTATTTCATTTTTGCTTTCGGTTTTTTTTCCTTCCTTGATACTCAGAACAGTCCTTTCAGGTCGGAAATAAGTTTATACATTTTTAAAAAATGAATAATGCCACGGGGAAGGGAGGCTTCGATTTAAACCGAATGATTCATATTTTCTGATCCGGATGCGTCAAATAATATCTTTTGAAAATATTTCGAATCATAAATCTCAGGTGGGAATTTTATCGTACGCTATAAAAAAAATTTCAGTTTCAAAGCGAAATTGTAGGCTATAAAATATAAAATATTTAAGAAAAATATTTTTAATTATTACTTTTATAGTTTCAAAATTTACGGTCTTATAGTCCAGTAGAATCCCGCTAATCCGAATGTCTGGCTAATCTGAACAGATTTTACTTTCGAAAATTATCCTTGAACAGTTTAACTGAAAGGATAAGCTTACGAACTTTTCGGGATTACAGGGTAAATGTCGTAAAAAGCGTGTAGAAGTTTAAATTAAATAAAAAACAGCAGTAAAGCATGTATTTTATTCTTTAAACAGTTTGAATAGAAAAAAAATCCTTAAAAGTGGAAAAGTGCAATAAATGTACACGAATATAAAATGAAAAGTTGCACTGTTGGATTGTTTGTAGGAGCCACATTAAAAAGACCTGGAATATCATAAACCAAGAGATGACAGCACAAACAATCGCCTCATCGAGTTCATGGATGAAATTCTAGTATTAGTTAAAATTCGACTAGCATATTAAAACGCATTCGGTGTGTCAAGTTATATCATGGTGAAAAACACATGACAATTCGATTTTAGAGGCTGGCATGTGAGAGTTACTTTGTTCAATTGGTATGGTCTCTGAGTAAATGTAAAATTTGTATTGAGATATGGAAATAAATTTCGTTCCATGAAAATATGGTTGTTCAGTAACGTGGTTATTTAATGAAGGTGGTCACACAGGGTGGTTTCACTGCAGTTACTACTTAAAAATATTTAATAATGCATTTTTTTTTCTTTTTTACAAAATGCATTTAACGATAATAATATCTTCTTCCTCTTGCCAACGCAAGGATAGGGGGGGAGGGGGTCAGAACTTTTTATTAACTAAACAACTGCACAAAATTCTTTGTCTTTTCTTTACTGGTAAACACGGTATCATTTCAAACATATTTCGCATGTGGTTTTCGAACAACGCATTATATATTAATACACATATGACAAAAGAATAGCAATGTCAAACGTTGAAATATTCGATATTTTTGGAATTAAATGAGTTCATATTCACTTATTGGTTTTAATAATAGCTTCGTATTTTCATAAAAATTAGTAACATACTGAAAATGATTTCTGACATTTTGGATGTAAAGAACATGTTTCAAATAAACAGAGAAAAATCTTAATTACATAAAAATGATAGCAATAGCAAAATGCAACCTCATCCCCCTAGATATATTGCATGATATCATGCACTAGATTCCCCCCCCCCCTCCTCAGTGATAACGTTATGCATGCAGATCCCCTTGGTGGGGTGCCAATCTCATAGCTTTATACGCAAAAGAAAGAAAAAAATATTCCTACATATTGATATAATTCATATAAGTAATATAAGTAACAATGGAATTTATAATTTTTGCATAATTTGAAAAAAATCTTAAAAAATTAATATTACTTGCAATTTTTAAAAATGAACATCTATTTATAAGCTCATTGGTATAAGTTTATTATAAAAACTGTAAAAACTTTTATGCTGAGATCATTATGTGGAAGTAGGATTTTTAACAGAGATCTTTTAAATTATACATTAAGTTTAGTATTTAAAAAATTTGTTAAAATGTGTTGACATAGCAAAATAATAATAATAATAATAATAATAATAATAATAAAATAATAATAATAATAATAAAAATAAATAAAAAAATGTTCTTTAAAGAGTTTTAAATTGCTGCTTCTTAAAATGTAAAAATTAATTTAATATGTACTTACAAACTCTGCGTATTTAAAAATGTCGTTGTTTCTTTATGAATAATTTAATATTTTAAGAATCAGAATCATATTGACTCACGGATGTGACATTCTACTTTTTTATTTTCTTTTTTTTTTTCTCAATGCTCGAGAAATTCTTTCAGGTCGGAAATAACTTTATCCTTAAAAAAAACGAACGGCTGTCGCACCATAAGGGCAGCTTAGATTTTAAACGAATGATTCATATTTTCCTTATCCGGTTTTGTCAAATAACTTCGTTTGGAAAAATCCTAAAACATAAATCAAAGGTGAAAATTCTGCCATACTCAGTAACAAGTTTTATTCTAGACTACAATAAATAATAGACTTATAAAATTATCCATCGCAAAGTATGTTTTTTACAGATCTTTTAAAGTAATTTCGTTTTCTTTTTAGGTATGTTCGTATTTACATAAAAACGTTGCATATATGGTTGTCGTTCAGTCCGTCCATCCGTCTATCCGTCGCATATAACAGAGAAAAAACTACCAAACCAAATGCTTTGAAATTTTAAATACATAATAATTGCAAAATTTATTCGAGTTTTTACAAATTTTATGAAAATCGGATGTATTGTTATAGGGACGGTCAAAAGTTTTTCGTTACATTACGGACAATGGGAAAAAAATGTTTCAAGTGTATTTTACTAGTGTTACAGCCGTTCAAACAGAATCAAAATGATATGCATTTAATTTTTTTTTATCTATGCATTTAATTATATAATTTAAAATAAAAAACATTTAATTGTTAAAAATCAGCATTTCATTCAAAGACTACTGATGCTACAACAAAGTTAAATTTGTATAAATTTAATTTTGAGACTGTAAAATATTTTATGCTGATATCAATATGTGGAAGTAACATTTTAAACAGAGAACCTTTAAATACTCATTAAGTTTAGTAATGAAAAAAATGATTAAACACATTATAGCGAGAATAACGTTCTCTAAAAGTTCTAAATTATTATATCTTAAAATATAAAAATTTATTTAATATATTGCTTAAACTCTGCGTATTTAAAAATTTCGTTGTTTCTTCATGAATAATTTTATATTTTAAAAATCAGAAAATAAATGTACCTGTCAATCGGATATTACATTCTACTTTTGTATATATTTTTTTCAATGCTCGAAAATTTCTTTCAGATCGGAAATAACTTTATCCTTTTTAAAAATCGAACGGCTGTCACCTTAGATTTTAACCGAATGATCCATATTTGCCTTATCCGTTCATGTCAAATAACTTCGTTTGGAAAAATCTTAAAACATAAATCATAAATGAAAATTTTGTCATACTCAATAATAATTTTTATTCTAGACCGGAATAAATAACAGTCTAGGAAATTCTACATCGCCAAATATAGTTTTTACAGATTTTTTAAAGTAATTTCGTTTTTTTAGGCGCGATTGTGTGTGCATGTGCATGTGTTTACATAAATACGTAGCACCTATAGTCGTCCTTCAGTCCGTCCATCTGTCTGTCTTTTCGTATTGAACAGAGCAGAAAATACACAACCGAATGCTTTGAAATTTTAAATGCATAATTATCGAAAATTTTTGTGAAAATTGATATATAGTTTAATTATAGACAACATAAAATTTTTTCCCTTATATTACGACCTTTGAGAAAAAATGTTTCATGTGTATTTTAAGGGTGTTACAGCCTTTCAAATAGAATAAAATGTATATGCATTTAATTTTTAAGATTATGCTTTTAATTATATTATTTAAAAATACGCATTTAATTTTTTTATAACCGGCATTTGATTGAATGGCTGCTGATGCTACAAAAAAGTTAAATTTGTATAAGTTTATTATTGTGACTGTAAAATGTTTTATGCTTATATCATTATGTGAAATTAGGATTTTTAATAGAGATCTTTGAAATACTTATTAAATTTAGAAAGAAATGAAAAATGCGTTGTCGTAGCGAAGTTAACGTTCCTTGATGAGCTTTAAATTTTCACATCTTAAAATGTAAAAATTTAATGTATTGCTTAAACTCTGTGTATTTAAAAATGTCGTTTTTTCTTTATGAATAATTTAATATTTTAAAAATCAGAAAATAAATGTACCTGTCATATTGACTCACGGATATTGCATTCTACTTTTGTCTTTTCTTTTTTTCTATGTTCAAGTATTTCTTTCAAATCGGAAATAACTTTATCCTTTTAAAAAGCAAACGGCTGTCATACCATAGAGCAGCTTTGATTTTAAGCGAATGATTCATATTTTCCTTATCCGTTCATGTCAAATAATTTCGTTTGGAAAAATTCTAAAACATAAATCACAGATGAAGTTTCTGTCATACTCAGAAACTAGTTTTATAGTCCGGAATAAGTAATAAGCTATAAAATTATCCATCACCAAACATATTTTTAGAGATCTTTTAAAGTAATTTAGTTGCTAGTTTCAACTTAATAAATTACGCCACGTAAAAAAAACTCAACTAGTTGAAACGTAAATTTAAAAAAGAATACATGGTCATTAAAGAATAGGTTGATAAAACAAATTCAGAAGGTTATACACTCTATGGTATACTGTTAAAACTACAGGTGACACATTGCACTTTTTAGGGGTGAAAGGTTTGTCTCACTGGTGACACCCCTACGGGAACCAGAATGGCACCTTTAATTAGGGTGAAAAGATGACACCTTTAATCTAGAGTGCCAAATAATAAAAATTAATTATATAAACGACTTTGGCCCGCGAAGGATTCGAACCTACAACATTTGATTGTAAGCTCAGCGCTCTAACCACTCGGCCATAGAGCTCACATTTAAAATCTCCTTGAAATGATCAAATGTCTGGAATTTCAAAGGTTGCTTTATATAAAAAGTTTGCTAAAAGTTAGTCATCCGAAGTTCTAAACGAAATTGGGATAGCGATAAATATCGGTGATAGTTTTCGAAGGGAGAATTTGCTGTTTTGATCCACCAGTGACGACCAGTTGAAGGGGAAAACGCAAATAACTAAGATGTAAAAACTTTTCAACAGTATGCATTGCGCGGCACCCAAAATAGCGTGAATCAGCCATTGAGGGCACCCTAAACACATTTTTAAGCCCGCGAGTGTCAAATGGTAAATCATTTTCACTCCTGGGCGTCAAATGCAACTGGTTTGTCACCTTTATTTTTAATATTGTAGAGAATAATTGGCACGTAAGGAAATATTAAGAACGTTATACCCCTGCGAAAAGAAGATAGGATACATTTTAACATGATTTTTATTTATTGAGTTAAAATTTTGAACTTTTTTGAGATGGTTAACCATATTATTTGCAAACAAAATCACATGATAAAACTTCTTATCGTTAAAAAAAAATTTAATTTCAAATTTATTAAGTAATTGGGGTAATTTCAAAATCGTTATAACTAAAAATATTATTTCTAGAATTTCATTTTTTTTGCATTTAATAAATAGAAATATCTAAATTTTAATTTTAATTCAGAATTAAAAAAATATATTATTAAGAAAAATGTTTAAAATAAAAATTGGAAAAAAAGATATAACTAATTAAAAAAAAAAAAAAAAAAAAAAAAAACATATATTCAAAAATAAATATTTTTTTAAAATTTTCTGAATCAATATTAAAGTAAAAGCATAAAAAAATATGAAGTTTGGAGTATTTATCTATAAATGTTATTGAGTCAGAACGATTTAAATCTGAGAAATTGTGATAAAAACTAATCATGAGGAAAAAATCTTTTTTCACTAGGATGTCGTTTCCATGAGTACCATTTCCACGAGTGCCTTTTCTTGAAAATCAAATTTTGAAAACTTTTCCTTTTTCTATTTAAGACATGATTTAAACGTCACTATAAGAATGAAAAAAAAACAGAATAATTTTTAATGCAATAACTTTTTTTTTTTTTTTTTTTTTTTTTTTTTTTTTTTTTTTTTTTTAAGAAAATTTGAAGATTTTTGTGTCCCGGACCCCTTTTAAAGGGTTCTAAATTTTTACAACTTAAGATGTAAAATTTAACCATATTTACTCGTGTATAAGGCGCACCTTGTTTTAAAAAAATAGGACAAAACTCCTAGGTGCGCCTTATACACTGAATAATATTTTACTGTTGGATGCAGTCGAACTATATACATATGAAACAAGAAATTATTCAATGAGATATTAAAATATTACTTTATTGAAGTATTACTGCATATTTATTTCACTCCTTGCAGTTTTTTATACAACTGAGCTAGTGACATTATCTAAACGCCAATTAGCAATTCTCTTTACCGTTACTCTTTCCTGCTTACCGTCATTCTTCTACAATCCGATGTCTAAAAATGCATTTTCGTCTTGTTTTCTGGTCTGGTGTAATGTTTGGTTTGACTTTTTTTTTTTTTTTTTTTTTTTTTTTTTTTTTTTTTTTTTTATTGAAATTCATTTGGTCATTCTTCATTAGCGTATCAAATTTATGGTGCGCGTTATACACGAGATTTTAAGAAATAGCCATTTTTACTTGTAAAGTAGGGGTGCGCCGAATATACCTTATATGCGCCTTATACACGCGTGCCCGCTATACACGAGTAAATGCGGTATTTAATATATTGCTTAAACTTTGCTCATTTAAAAATGTCGTTGTTTATTCATGAATAATTTAATATTATCAAAATCAGAAAATAAATGAACCTCTCATATTGACTCACGGGATATTACATTCTACTTTTGTATATATATATATTTCAATGCTCGAGAATTTTTTTCAGATCGGAAATAACTTTATCCTTTTAAAAAGCGAACGGCCGTCACACCATAAGGGCAGCTTAGATTGTAACCGAATGATTCATATTTTCCTTATCCGTTTCTGTCAAATAACTTCGTTTGGAAAAATCCTAAAACATAAATCACAGATGAAAGCTCTGTCATACTCAATAATGAGTTTTATTCTAGTCCGGAATAAATAATATCCTGTAAAATTATACATCGCCAAGTATAGTTTTTACAGATCTTTTAAAGTAATTTTGTTTTCTTTTCTATTTCAGTTTCTTTTCTGTTTTCTATTTTATTTTATAATAATCGATTATAAAATTTTACCCATTGCCAAATATAATTTTTAGAGATCTTTTAAAGTAATTTTGTTTTCTTTTTTGGTGCGTTCGTAATTATATAAATACATAGCACCTATAGTCGTCGTTCAGTACTTCATCTCGTCTGTCTGTCCGCATAAAAAAGAACAAAAACTACACAACCGAATGCTTTGAAATTTTAAATATAATAATCATTGCGAAATTTCGTCGAGTCATTTCAAAAGTTATGAAAATAGTTTGTATCGTTTAACCCTTTGACCGCCACTCAGAATCATTTCAGAAATTTGGCCTAAAATGATAATTTGATTTAATCACATTATATTATTAAAAATTCACATCAGTATTTTTCTAATATAAATACTAAAGTTTGTTTCTCTTGCAAATGTTATTAAAAGACATGTCAAGCATTTCTGTTTTTTAAAATTGGTGCTGTTTAGAAAAAAATAGAATTAACACATTGACTGCCGACTTCGAGATAACTTGTTGGCTTCCTAGAAAAGAACGCAACCTACGAGTTATGTCGTAGTCGGCAGTCAACGTGTTAATTATAGGGGAGGTCAAAAGCTTTCCATTAAATTACGACCAATAGCAAAAAATGTTTCAAGTGCATTTTAATGGTGTTACAGCTTTTCAAACAGAATTAAATTGATATGCATTTAATTATTTTAATTATGCATTTAATTATTTTAATTATGCATTTAATTATATATTTAAAAAAATGCATTTAATTTTCAAAAATCAGCATTTGATTCAAAGGCTTCGTATGTTACAAAAAAGTTAAATTCATATAAATTTAATTTTCAGACTGTAAAATCTTTTATGCTAATATCAATATGTGGAATTAGAATTTTTAACAGGGAATTTTTGATTATTCGTTAAGTTTGGTTTTGAAAAAAATGGGAAAATGCATTGTCTTAGGAAGGATAACGTTCCTTAAAGGGTTCTAAATTGTTACATCTTAAAATGCAAAAATTCATTTAATATATACTTACAAACTTTGTGTAATTTAAAATGTCGTTGTTTTTAAATAAATAATTTAATACAGTAGATTCCCTCAAATCCGCAAACCAGAAATCCACAACTCTCTAAAATCCGCTCATATTTCATGGATGTAAACAATGAAACTTTCAGTTCGGATATTGGGACAAAATTTTATTTATTAGTTTTGTATCAATTCCATATGTTTTTTAATTTGTAATTTTCTTAATAATACTCTATTCATGTTTTTTTTTTTTTTTTTTTTTTTTTTCATGAAGGCAGAATAATTTTTTTGGAAAGAATTCAAGATATTGCTGATATCACTGGTAATCAGAATCTTCTTACCAAATATATTTATGCTTTAATCAGGATTTTTTTGGTTATTAAGCCAGGCTAAACTTGAAAAACAATTCCTTATTTTATGATTTTGATGTGATTTAGTAATGCACTTTTTTGAGTCAAATTTTGTTGAATAATTTTGGAAAAATACATTTAATCTTTATAATGAATATTTAATCATATACTATTGATTATTAACTTGACTTTTGCTATTAGTACTTTAATCACTTAAAAATTACCTAAATTTTTATTATTTTAGTTTATTACTTATTTTAATATTTTATTATATTGAAAGCATTCATTATAGTTCCGATTGCATTATTAATAATTGCACTCAAATTACTGTTTAAAAAATGTAAACAAAGCAAAAACCAGAAATCCGGAAAATTCTAAAATCCGCACAACCTCTGGTCCCAAGCTGTGCGGATTTGAAGGAGTCTACTGTATTTTAAAAATCAGAAAATAAATGTAGCTGTCATATTGCCTCACGGATATTACATTTTACTTTTGTATTTTGTATTTTTTCCTTCAATGTTGAAGAAATTCTTTCAGATCGGAAATAACTTTATCCTTTTAAAAAGCGAACGGCTGTCACACCACAAGGGCGCCTTAGATTTTAACCGAAGGATTCATATTTCCCTTATCCGGTTATATCAACTATTTTCGTTTGGAAAAATTCTAGAACATAAATTACAGGTGAAAATTCAGCCATACTCAATAATAAGTTTTATTGTAGATCGAAATAAATAATATACTATAAAATTATCCATCGCTAAATGTATTTTTCAGAGATTTTTGAAAGTAATTTCGTTTTCTTTTCTACTTTAGTTGCTTCTTCGACCTTAACAAATTACGTCACGAAAAAAATTCTGTTAGTAGAAATGTAAGTTTAAAAGAGAATCCATCACCATTAAAGAACAAGTTAATGAAACAAATTCAGCAGGCGATATACATATGATACACATGATATACATGTGATAGAGAATAGTTGACATGTTGGCAATATGTTAGGAACGTTATATCCATATGAAAAAAAGAAGTGCGTTGTTTATTATAAAGTGTCTCTCTATATCTGATTTTTTAAGAAAAAATAAATGGAAAAACGATTGACTGAATAAACAAAACTGATTTAAGTTTAAAAGTGCCTCTGTTACACTGTAAAAAATCTGTATAATTACTAAATTTTTCTAGGAAACTGGGATACATAGAACTTATGTAAAGATAACAGCAAAAATTCATGTAATAGAAACGGTTACAGGAATTTTTGCTGTTACCGTTACATGAAAAGTTCTAGAAATCCAAGTTTCCCAGTAAAAGTTTTGTAACTTTACAAATTTTTTTTTACAGTGCATGACAGGTATGTGTTAATATTATATGAAGTTTTATCTATTCTTCCAAGAGTCTGTTAATAATGGATTTAAGGCAAATGGGTTAAAAATGACCTTTATAAGATATAGGTGTAAAAATAACATTAAGTGTATAGGAAAATTCCGCTTTCCTAACACTATTGACCTTTAATAGAGGTGGCCCTTGAACAGTGATGGCCTTTATAAGAAGTTTCACTGTATTATGTATTCAACTTTTGGAATCACATGCGATTTGCTACAATGTAAAAAAAAAAATCTGTGAAGTTACTGAAAGTTTTCCTAGAACTTTTTATGTATTGGATCTTTTTATGTATTGGAAAATTCATGTAACAGATACAGATTTACACTGAAAAAAAAAATCTCTAACCTTACTCAGGATTTTTTATGATACTGAGATTCTTATATTTTTTTTATGTAACTGCAACCTAGGTTACAGATAAAATTTTAGTAAGTTAACTGTAATTTTAGTAGATTTGTTTGTAAAGTTACAGATTGCTGTAGCTTTTCAAAAATTAGTTTTGTAGATTTACATATTTTCGTGTACTGTGTACAGTTAAAATATTAGTAAGTATACAGATTTAGGCAACTTTACATCTGTAGGATTACACATTTTTTTTACAGTGTATCGTCTTATTAACGAGTAGTACTGCAGTAGCTAGAATACCTTTTAACACGTTCGCTGCCGCTCATGCGAAAGCGCGTGATATGGTGCCAACGTTAAGGGGCCACTCACGCGCCAGCGCTTGATTTGGGGTGATGTCCAATAGCCAGTCACGAGCTGGCGTGGGAAAATCTTTCACTAATTCTTTGTTATAAGAAGTAAACCGGCTTCTGGGAAAAACCCACTTCTACAGTGTGGCATTAACTATCATCACATCTTCATGTAAGCGGCAGCGAACGTGTTAACACAAAATATTTAAAGGGAAATTCAAGAAAATTAGAATAAATTAATATTTTTTTAAATAAAAAACATCAGAAGAACATAAAATAGCTATGAAATCAAATATTTTACATTTTAAAATCTAAAAATTCACTCAATCACATTTTCAAATGCGGTACTTCTAAAAACATGCGTTTTAAATGCAGAAAATAAATTTACCTGTCACTTTGACTTATAGCTATATCATTTTTCTTTCCATGGTTTCCTTTTGCTTCCTTCCATACTTAAACTAAAACTTCTAAATCTAGAATAACTTTATCCTTTTAAAAAAGTTGCTACTGTCACATTTCGCGAGTTGTATAGATTTAAACTGAATGATTCGTATTTTCTTTATCCCTTTATCCACATACATACATTAAAAAAAAAAAAAAAAAAAAAAAAAAAAAAAAAAAAAAAACTCTTTCGAAGAATCCTAAAACATAAATCACAACGGCGAATTATGTTATACTCCATGAAAAAAAAATATTTTTAAAGAAATTGTAGGTTATTTAGTTATTTATTAAAACATATTTTTGGAAAGTTTTAAAATAATTTTTATGTTGGTTAAGAACGCAATCAAATCGTTTGAATAAATGTCATGTTTAAATTTCGGATTAACAGAGCTTGAAAATACAAAAATTCAACGTCAGTTTAAAATTCTGTTTTACCCATGTATGATGTATTGTAATTTTTTTATTAATATTAAATCGTCAAGGATAAAATTTATAATTAATAATATTGTCAACTTTTACAACTATTTATTTGATACTACCGCCTAGTGGTTTACCGCCTAGTTTTTAGTTGTGTTCGCATTTACGTAAATACCTAACACATATGGCCGATGTTCGGTCCATCCGTCCGCATATAACAGAGAAAAAACTATCAAACCGAATCATTTGCATTTTAAAATACATAATTGTTGCATAATTTTGTCATTTCAAATTTTTTGAAAATCAGAAGCATAGTTTAATTTTAGGAACAACCGAAAGTATTCCGTTATCTTTGGAATCAATGGGAAAAATAGTTTCAAGTTCATTTTAATAATGTTACACTTTTCCCAACATAATAAAATTGATATGTATGAAAAAAAAAAAAAAAAATTCGCCTTTTTTCCGCTTCGAGTTCGTTCTAAAGTTTTATATCAACATACTTTCATTCTCAGTTTCCGTAATATATTAGTATTTTTAACGGCTAAAGTTCTATTTCTTTTTATTTTCTTTAATTCAGCATAAGCTATTAATTATTCTCCTAAAAAGAACTGGAATGTATTACTTAAATATCAATATCTTATTGCGAAATCTTAATTTCATTACACAAATCCATTTCCCTTTTTAGAATAAAAAACAATTATCAAAAGCTTTAATTTTGTTTTATTTATTTAATAATCGTCTGCTTGCTGGTTTGACTCATCCGCATTTTGGGACTGGTTACTTTATCTTCTTGCGTGAGGTATGAAAGAATTCTTGCATCTAGCCCCACCCCTGATCCAATGGAAAGGCTCGAAGTAAATTACAACTATATTCGAATAAATCTTAGTGGGTTTTGAAGTCAATGCGTCAGAGAAGGCGGAGCCAATTTATCTGAGAGATTTAAGAGAGTCAGTTGGAGTTTACGGAGCGATCAGAATTCACTAATCTATCAACCACTGAGGTTGCTTGCTGCTTCTCGGAATGTGGAATTTTTTTTCCCGTAGTGATCGTTGTTCACGAAAATGTCTTTGCATGGAACCCCTTGTACTTTGTGATTGGGTCACATAAGCTTGGAAGAGTCTGGAAGTTTAATGGTATAATATGGAGTGGCCATCTATGAAAAATGTAGACAAAAATATTCCATTGCATAATTATATAGGAGTAAAATTGTTTGGGGCGCGTTTTAGTTAGATGAAATTATTTCACATTTTATGAAATTGATATATGTTGCTGAGGTTTACTACAAGTTACTCCTGTATAATGGAAATCAGATAGCATTTATAGGGATACACAAAACATTTCGACAATTGTCTTGTATACTATTGCACTAAGATCTTAATATTTTTAAAATTTCGTTATAATGCGAACGCACCTCATATGCTATGCTTAACGTGCAATTTCTTTTTTTCGGAAAGTTACACATCACGCCTCTTTAAAAAATAAAAATCAGCTCTAAAGAATATTAAAAAGTTCTTTAACCCTTTATCTACCGCATTATGAATTCATGAAAATTTTACATTCTAAAGCATTTTACGTAAATTGTTTAAACTAAATTAAAAGATTTACATAATCATTTTGATTCAATTAACTTTTGAAGGATTTTAGAAGGATTGAAATATTAATTAAATTTGAATTATAGGGATTTTGTGCAATATTTATAACCCCACTCATATCTTTTATTTTAAACTGTTTTCTTAGTATTTTGTAAAATTAAAAAATGTACAAATAGGATGTTCTTACAATATACATATTGAAATATTTCTGATTTGAAATATTCCCATCCCCTCCCTCAGCACCAAGAAAGCTGAAAAGATGCAAAGGCAAAAGAAATCATCCTTTTAAAAATATTTTTGTTTTGCGTAACCAATAATGCTTTTGGAACAAAATAAAATAATGTATCTGTAACTCATTCTAAACAGTATTACAACTAATTGATGTATTAAAATAATTTTATAGTAAGTAATTTTAATAATACTTACAAGTACCATCGGTAGATAAAGATTTAAATCACGTATTTGTTGCATAATTTTGTCATTTCAAATTTTATGAAAATTGGACGTATATTTAATTATAGGGACAATCGAAAATAGTGTAAATAGTGCTGACGAGAATATTTTCTTACAATAGTATTGTGCTACTCAACACTTTGTCACCAAAAGAATAACACGTTGTGAACACCACACATTTAACAACACTATAAAAAACACTTGTAAAACACTTTCAAAACACTTTCTACAGGGTGCCTTTAAAATTATACAATTTATAAAGGAAGTAAAAGACAGTTTGTTTTGTAGAAAAAAATTGCAGGGGATTACTGAATAAGTTGACCAATTTTGCCAATAAATATCAATAATTTTTTATAGCAATTTTTGCACAATCTTTCTCCAAACACAACGCATTCGCAACACTTTCACAAGACAAACAAAAGCGATTTCAGTCAGAAGTGTTAATTATTTATAAAGTTAAGTTAGTGTTATAAAAGTATTTCATGAATTTTCAGTGAAGAGTCAATAATGACAAACTAAAGGTTACCTTTGAGTCTGACTCATCTTAGTTTGCCTATGAATTACCGTTGCAACTTCATAAAGTAATTCACGCAGTAATTTCTGCAATTTAATAAAATAATCCATGGAGTTTAATACAATAATTTCCAAAGCCAAAATCTTCTTCTTTTCAGCGTCTTTAGTTTGTATAATTTTCCTTTTAAATTTGTCCAGTATTAATTTCTCAATCCCCCCCCCCCCCATTCCTCTAGTTAGTCGGATATTCGGGAATTGGCTAGGGTCCTGTCGAACTGGTTTCCGCTTGAAAGTTGGATATTGGTCGAGCGTAGGGTCGCGGTTGAAAGATGGCCGTTCCCGAGCCGTTTTTCTATACTTTTTTAAAAACTAGGATAATAAGTACTGATTATAAACTAATTTTGCCTTTTTTTACTACAAATTTCATCTTGACGACCTGATACATAATTCATAAAATTCATCTACACCCAGAAAAAAGTTTTGTTGATTCAACAAAAATTTGTTTGGTCCAACGAATCTTTTCCTTTAAATATGGGTCAATGAAAATTTTGTTTAAATAAACAAAAAAATATTGCTGATTTATTTTTTGCAATTTTTCGTCCACAATTTTCATCGGAAATGTATAATAACGAAGTGTTAACGTTACTACACTGTAAACAAAAATTCAAGAGGTTACTAAAAATTTTTTAGTAAATTTGTATTCCACAGAATTTTTTAGTAACCATTACAAACTTTTTTTTTTTTGCAAGTGAAACAAGCATTTCTTTTGTAAACTGAACAAAAGAATTTTTTGTATAACTAAATTAAAAATTTTTAGTATGAGTCACCAAGCAAATTTTAGTAATAGCTCCAAAATTATTTTTAATAACCATTACGTGCGCCCGAAGGGCAGGAGGTTCCTTCGAGCTGCATCCAGACTTCTGAAGCGGAAGATTTTCGGCAAAACTGCAACAGATGGCAGCACCAAACATTTTAACTGATCCGACAGGATTTTCATAATCACTTTACTAACGAGTACTTACACTACATACATTCGAGGCGTATTTGGCGCTGGCCAGTATCAAACCCGGGACCTTTCAGTCTGGAGTCCGTTACTATAACCACTATGCTATCAAGGCCACACCAAGTGCCTTTTAGTAATAGTTATCAAAAATATAAAACTATTAACTCTCTTCGTTGCTAACTTTTTTCTAGTAATTCTTACAGATTTTCTTGTAACCGACTAAGATTACTAAAAATTTTTTAGTAATTACAAGGATCACTAAAGTTTTTTTAGTAGATCGACACTTTTTTTTTACAGTGTACTCCGTCTCAATTTGAAATTTTTTTATTATCCAAAAATTATGTTAATCCTTTATGCTATATAAGTCAATGAAACAAAATTACGTGAGAGAGTTGTGACTACTGCACACGAATTTGAATTTTGCAAAAACGATAAAATTTTGTTGAAATTACAAATTGAAAATACAAATCTTTAGTAAGACTAAAAAAATTGATGAAATTTTGTTAAAATTTTATAAGAGTGTTAACAATATTTTATTGTCTGAGCAACAAAACCGATATTTCTTTTAACTAAAAAAAATCGCCTAAAACAACCAAAATGTACTCGACAAAACATGTTTTGTAGTTTTAATCAATTTTTTTTCTGGGTATAAAAGGAGAATTTTAAATAAATTTGTTTGAAAATCTGCGTTTTAACAACGAGCAGTTGGTACATTGCACATCCTGTCTTCTTAATGAACTTTGTTTCATTTATATCTTGCGGTTATTCTCTTTCAGTATAGAAAAAAAACTCTTAGACTTTAAGAAAAATGACTAAAAAGGTTTTGTGTAGATTAAAAAATAATAACTTATTTGTGTAAAGCTTAAGCATTGATCATAGAATTATATATTCATCGCTACCAAATAGAAACTCGTATAGAACTAACATATTGCGTGAGAAAAAAATCTCTATAAATAAAAGGAATAAAGAGGATAATTAATTAATTGAGGCACAGATAGGCTCTCAAACAGTGAATGCATTGCATTTGAGTGTCATATTTTTTTTCTTTATATTTTACACAGCTTAGGTAAACGCAGAAGAAATATAAAACAGATAATGTATTTATCACAAAAAATCGTCTGCTAAGAAAATCTTTTTTCATTTTGAACTCTATAAATAAAAGGAATAAAGCAGAAGAAATATAAAACAGATAATGTATTTATCACAAAAAATCGTCTGCTAAGAAAATCTTTTTTCATTTTGAACTTCTATAAATAAAAGGACAGATAGGCTCTCAAACAGTGAATCGTCGAATATAATTGAAGAACAAATGGAAGAACAAATGGAAGAACAAATGGAAGAACAAATGGAAGAACAAATGGAAGAACAAATGGAAGAACAGATGGAAGAACAGAAAGAAGAACAGATGGAAGAACAAATGGAAGACCTCTTCATTAACAATAAAAAAAGATATGCAAACGAAACCCCAGAACACCGAGAAGAAAGACTGGCGAAGAAAAGAGAGCAGAATAGAAAAAGAAGAGAAAATGAGACAGATTGAGAAATTGGTGGTGTCAGTGGGCGGTGGTGAGACAGTATGTATTATTCTATATAATGTTCTATATCCTTAATTATTTGGTAAGTAGTGGACAGACTGGAAAGCCAACCACATTAAAAAATGGGTGGGGCCTAATAGAGATCGCCTTCACGTGGTGGGTCCCGTCTTCGACTGAATGATCTCTCATTAATTATAATTTAAGAGTTTTCACTCCGATAACGGGCTATACCTAGTTATATTCATAATAATAATAAATAAATAAAAAAGGAATAATAAATAAATAAATAAAAAGAAATAATAAATAAAAAATACATAAAAATTAAATAAAAAATTAAAAAAGAATAAATAACAAAACAATATCACACAATTCTGTTAAGTAATTATTTATTTTTAACTTCATCCTACTCTAAATGTAAAAACAAATATTAAAAATTAAGGAATAATTAATTAATATTAAATACTATTAATTATTTATTAATAATCAGTTGTAATTAATTAATATTGCTCTAAAAATTTTATAACTAGTACAGGAATAAAACAAATGCTAAAACTAACTTCATGACAATTACATAGCAAATTTTGAGGCTCCCAAAATTGAGGTTACAGTGGTCCATGATTTAACTAAGCTCTCGATACAACGAGCGTTCGTAAATAATTCGTAAATAGACTCATTTCATCGTTCGTTAATCGACTCGTTTAATCGTTCGTTAATCGACTACAAAAGTCAGTATCAAATAATCTAGTTAGGATTCTTTAATGAGAGATAAATACATGTATTCATTGTAAGTCTAGTCGAATGTGCCAATCCCAAAATTTTCTTCTAAGTAATATATATTAATAATACAAAATTCTCTATATAGTGCCGAAATTAAATGACAATTTATGGCACCATGAGGATTTTTAAAATATAGGCTCGTGGAATTGGCCCCTATTAACCAGTAGATGTAAGTACGACATTGCTTAAAAAAAATCATTGATTTAGAACATTTCTGCAACCAAAATTTCTAACTGTAGTGCGATTTTAGCCAAAACCTAATCAGTAACAATTTCACCAACATCTCCTTGAATCTGAAGAATGAAGAAAATCCGTCATTAGTTTTTTAAGCTATGGCGGAAATTGGAAAAAAAATTTGCATAGCAGTGCCACCTGTTGGACAATATACACCAAAAGTGATTCAACGCCAGTTTACATGAAGATCTGTTTGCAAATAAAGTTTTGTGAAATTGTGTTTATTAGTTCTTAAGACAGATAGCTCACAAATTTTTTGTCATATACCGACAGACTCTCTGATAGATATTCCCTAAAAACCATCAAATCGCATTTACGCTCTTCTAAAACGTATAAATCCATTGAGAACTGGAAGTCGAATTTCTTCACAAATCCAATATTTTCTTCATGTAAAGATAAAAAAGCAATAAAAATAATCAATTTATTTAAAATTTTTTATCACTACCTCATTTTATTTTAATATTCTATTTAAAATACTAAAAACAATTCAATAAATAAAACGAACTAAAAGAATTCTATTTGATTAAATGACAAATGCAAGTATAAAAATGCAGAATATTTTCAAAACTGCAACTTTATTCTATGAGCGAAATAATGCAAAGTGTTGTAAAAAAAGAAAAAAATCTTTTTTCATCTAACAATGCTAATAGCGAAAATATTTTTACGATTTCATAAAACTCTTCAGTCTTGATTTTGATTTTGAATTTGGAATTTTGATTTCCTTTTCATTTTTTTGTTATGTTTGTAGAACGCAGTAGAATTTCTTTCGTCTGCGAGAAAGTTGAGTTGTTATTCAATGGATAAAAAAACTTTTCCTGTTTTCTTTTATTAATGAGGCTACATAAATAAA
This sequence comes from Maratus speculifer, assembly GCA_964019185.1. Lineage (NCBI taxonomy): Eukaryota > Metazoa > Arthropoda > Arachnida > Araneae > Salticidae > Maratus > Maratus speculifer. The sequence continues at coordinate 292,593,371 of OZ025296.1, forward strand.
CTGAATGTTCGAATTATGGAAACTTTTTCTTACATTTATCGAGAAGAAAAAGATTTTTAAAGATTAACAAGGGAAAGAAGAATTCTCTATAAATGCGTGCACTCAAATTGCTTCGCTTACCTTTTCATGTTTATTCGACATTTCTCAGTATATTTAAATCTCCAAGTTATATAATCTCAATTTATATAACTTTGAAGTTATATAATTTAAATTTTTTGAGAAAAAAGTCGAGTATTTTATGCGATTTTTACGAATTTCCGAGAAGAGTTTTAATGAAGACTGTATACATATATATATTTTTTCAATTGATACAAGAAAACTTACAAAAAATGCATTAATATACTACCTCTGACAATAAAGTTTGGTGAATGGTCCTGTAACGTTAATGTAGATGTAATATTAATGAAAGTTACCATACCAGCCTTCAAAATAGTCAACTTTCATAACTATGCACAGCTGAGATCTGCTATACATGTCCTGGGAAATTTGCAAGAAGTCTTCTTTTGGGATGAAGCTCGAAAGCTTCGTCACGTTTCGTTGGATGACAGCAATATGGTCAAATCGCTTTCAAAGAGAGTTTGAGTTGTGAAAATAGGAAGAAGTCTGGAGAATTGAGATCTGGCGAGTATGATGGATGTTCAATTTGTACCATCCCTCATGAATTTCTTTCGGTATCTCGCAAAGCTTAAAACCAAACTTTAAACTGATCTTTCGTTCGTTTATTTTCCTGTTCTCAGTTAAGAACCAACACACTGAACAAGCACTTACAAGGAAGGTCTCCATTGGGGGCATACTCAAAATTTTTTGAAAAAAATACGAATTAAACTACTCATGTAGGTAATAAAGGAGCGGTGAAAATTCAGTGAAAATTAGCGGCGGAATTACATTATTAGATATGTAAAAAAATAAAATAGTTTGGAATAATTGGCGTGAAAAGCTGAAAGCGACGCGGGATTTGGCGAGCAGTGCATTTCCTCGCCAAAAGCAGACGATTTTAACGAATCTGAAAATTGATTTTAATTGACTTCACTGTTAAAAATCTGCAGCATTTACTGCAACGTCAGTCCACTACTTTTATAGAATGTCTCTCTTCTGACCAATGAGAATGCTCCTTAGCACGGAGAATTGACCGTGTCATACACTGTTAAAAATCTGCTGCATTTTGTTGCAACGTACTCCACCGCTTGTATATAATATCTCTATTCCAACCAATGAGAAAGCTCCATTTCACGGCCAAGTAGCCGTTTTCTATACAAGCAAGGGAGCGCGCTGCAACAAAATGCCGCAGATTTTTAACAGTGTATTTTTCAATTTGGAACAATTTTAATCAATTTAAATTGTGTTTTAAATGAAAAATATATTAATTTCATTTTGTTATAAGTACATATAAACGTATATGACAAAATTACACTTAAAGTAAAGTAAAAATGCAAAATTAAAATTACTTAAACTAAACTTATTTAAATAAATTGAACATAGAAAGTTTTTTCTTTAAAAAGTATTCGAAGCGTAAAAGCGTATTTTTCAAATTTTTTTTTTTTCGCCAACCGGAGATAAATCGCCAAATAAACGAAATTTTTATTATTTTTTTACGGACGTTATAAGGAGGTTCCGCCGAATTTTTTTTTATAAACATATATAACTATATGAGAAGAACATTCTGTAATTTTTTCAGATTTTTCTGAGTATGCCCGTATGGAGACCTTCCTTGTTAGTAAAGTACTTCTTGCACAGAACATAACCGCTCAACTGAACAACGGGGGGGGGGGGGGAGATGGTCAACACTTGACTTCTATACAGGTGCAGCGTTTTGTTTCCCCACTGTTACCAGATCGGTCGTTCTGAATTCATTCACCGAACTTTATTGTCAGAGTTAGTAGATGCAATATCAAGAATAAATTAATTTAAGAATAAAGATTAAGGTACAGAACATATATAAAATCTATATCTATATAGAAAAGTACCACAAGAAACATATTAAATAACCGGAGAAATAGATTAGTAATCGGCAACTTTTTTCGAAATATTATTGACCATATCCCATGTCACTGAGTTAAGGGATCGCTGCAGTGAAACTCCCTGATCGCGAAATTCCATGTTAGCCTATGGAAAAACTTCGCAACGCGATGACTCATTACCTAATATAATTATTAAAATACCGTTTTCACCATCAGAAAGTAGTAGATGTCAGATACCGATGATGTACGTTTTTAAAAATTGTCTACTTAAATTTTAAGTATCTTTAAGAGGATGAAAAAATTTAATCAAATGGAAATTTAAAAGTTTATAGAGATTGGACGAAAAAAGAAGCTCAGACTCCATGGCATTTAATGTCCATGGCAACCGCTAACCGCCTAAACACGAATGTTTTTATTTTATCGTTTGCCGGTTGCGAAGTTTTTATTCGAGAAAATGATTCTGGCATCAGTAGATGCTTAATAAGTCTGTTGACAAATTTATTCATTATTCTATTCTGATAAAAGATGTTGAAATTAAGTTACCGATGCAACCTTTTGAAGCAATCAAATGTATTCTTTATTTAAACGAACGATTCTGTTTTGTGATATGTGAGTAAAGCTGTTAAAAACTTTATTCTATATATTCTGGTTGGAATATGCATGGACAATCCATTGTATTATGTTCGCTGTATTCGAAGTCAACATAAGATTGTTAATGAAAAGAAGTATTCTGCCTTGTGATGATATTCGAAATAAATATGATTTTTTTATACATATCTCAAGCCCAATTTACCTTCCAGTTTCCATGTTTTTTATTGGAAGATGGGTAAGTCCCTTTAAATCAATTTACTATTCTATTTATCCTATTCGATTTCTTTTACATTTTTTCATTCGTGGTTTTAAATTCGAAATTCGTAACTTTAAAATTCATTCTTATTCGCACATTCTATAACCTAACCTATTCATAATTCTATTCTCCAGAGATTTTTTATGTACTTAAAATTTATGAAGAAAATATTTAAAATCGCATATCATCGGCATCTGATGTTTATTTTCTGAAAATGAAAACGGAATTTTAATAATTATATTATTAGATGCGTCATCGTGCCTCAAATTTTTCCCATAGGCTAACATGGGATTTCACGATTGGAGAATTTCACTGCAGCGGAGCCTTAAGAGCCCACACTACTGATTGAAAAAAACCCGGATGATAATGTAAAGTCTATGGGGGCGTTCTTTTCAATTATCTCGCGAAAATTTTAATATGTTGACATGATTTTTTTTGCATAGTATAGCTGAAAACGATCCACAATCGGGCTAGTTTTTACTTTTTCGATTTTGATTATATTCCTTTTATATTAGGATAGTTTCAGTTTCATAACCGGTTCAAACCGGTTCTGAAAGTTAAAGTTCTTTTTTAAGTGATGCCAAAATCGAAAAAATGAAAACTAGGTCGTTTGTGTATTGTCCTGAGCTATCCTATACAAAAAAGCACGTCAAAATATTAAAATTTGAGCGAGATATTTGAAAAGAACGCTCCCATAGACTTTACATCATAATCCGGGTCTTCTTCAGTGATTAGTGTGGCATCTTAATATGTTGAGTGCCAAGACTATTTTGTTTGTCTTTCTGTTTGGGCCTCGATACAAGATTCCGTTACACAATTTATATATATATAAACGTCTCTAAAGTGTGACGTTATTGTAAACTACGCTAAGAAGAATAACATGGAGAAATTGATCCTGGATTCTTGGTCAGGATACAGATCATATTTCCCAAATTCACGGTATATAATGAGAATTATAGTGTTTATAATTATGTGCCAGAAGTAGCACATGCTTTAGCAAAGGATTAAAGAATTAAATCAAAGTTTGCAATCATTTCAGTTTACTGTTTTAACATTGGGTGGTAACTGCACAAGTCATCACCTCATCGAGTTCACTGCTAAATTTATAGAATTAATTAAAACTCACAACTGGTCTGTCAAGTCATATTTTGTAGGAAAACTCCTACAAACTCAATTTTAGTGTTTGACTGGTGGTTAACTATTGCATTTTTCTGCTCCCAATCCGCCATGTTTTTCTACTTTTGGGTGCAGGAAAATACATTGATAAATCTATCGATCAACCATTAAAATCAGCTTTGCAGATATTTTACATCAAGACATGACTTGGCAGACTAATTGCATTTTAATATTCGAATCAAGTTCTGTATAATAATGGAATTTCAGCTGTCAACTCGATAGGATGATGATCAGTGCAGCTGCCTCTCCGTTTATTACTATTTGAATATTTCAATAAATTTACGTTTTGCATATCACCACCTTACAACTGATAACTGAGATATCTTAATAAAAAATATAATTTTTCCGAAACATTAATTGTATCATTTGTAATATATTAAGCGAGAAATGATTGAGTGAGTTAAATCTTTATTAATCTAGGGAACTTTCTAAAACTTTCAGATTTAATTGGCTCCATTCTGATTTCCCCAAATATTTTCTACATGTCTGAAAAATTTAATGGAATTTGACATAGTTTCTTGATTAATGTCAATGCAATTAATGTTAAATTTCGAGCTTAAGATTTGAACGTTCTTGACTTGACATTAACATGATTACACGATAAATATTTCTGATTTCTTTTCAATTATAATTTAGAGAATTAACTGATTTTCGATTTCATGCCATTTGTTTCTGAACATCTGTCTTGACGTATAAAGTTAATCAGTAAATTAAAATAGCGCAGATAGTATTCAATAATATAGAATGTTGTTAGAAAAGTCAAAGCTGAATTTTTTTTAAAGATAATTTAATGTACCTTCTTTTTTTATAAAAAGAAGTAGCATGACGTTAAGCATTATTTTGGAAAATTTTAGTAAACATTATTGATTGCTTTGCGGTAAATTTGAAATTGAATAAATTGTAATGCATAGTTTTCAAAAGTGTTTTTCCCAATTAGCCTATATTTTATACTGTATAATTAATTAACAAAAATAAACCACTGATCAATAGACTTCGAGGAAACAAAACGTAAATTTAAGCCGAATTAGAAGAATTTTCAGAAGAAAATTGAGAATGAGAAGCTTTTTGCTATATCTGTTAATTAAAACTATAAACGATTAATTAAAACTCTCAGTCGATTTGCCAAGTCATATTTTGTTGGAAAACACGTGCAGACCGGATTTTAGTGGTTTACCATTTTGTTTTTCTACACCCAGTCTTCCATGTTTACCTACCTTTGGGTGGACACAATGACAAATCTACCAATCAACCATTAAAATCAGGTTTGCAGGTATTTTCTACCAAGCTATGATTTGGCAGACCAGTTGCATTTTAATATTCGAATCAAGTTCTGTATAATAATGGAATTTCAATTGTCAACTCGATGAGATAATGTTCAATGCAGTCGCTTCTCGCTTTTTACTATTTGAATATTTTAATTAATTAAGGTTTTGCATATCACCGCCTTACAATTGTATATCTAAATCTAAATTACTCTAATAAAAAATATAATTTATTCGAAATATTAATTATATCATTTGTGATACTATCAAACAATAAATAATTGAGTGAGTTACATAATTAATAATCTTTAGACCTTTCTAAAACTTTCAGATTTTAATTGGCTGGATTCTGATTTCCCCAAATATTTTCTACATGTCTGAAAAATGTAATGGAATCTGACATAGTGCCTTGACTATTGTCAATGCAATTAATGTTAAATTTCGATCTTAAGATTTGGAGGTTCTTGATTTGACATTAACATGATTACACGATAAATATTTCTGATTTCTTTCTAGTTTCAGTTTAGAAAATTAACTGATTTTCGATTTGATGTCATTTGTTTCTGAATTACTGTCTTATCAAATAAAGTGAATCAGTAAATTAAAATGGCGCAGATAGTATTCGATAATTTTATTGTCCGAAAAGTCAAAGCTGAAATTCATTTTGAAAGATATGTTAATATTTTCCTTTTGTTATACAAAAAGCAATATGATCTTAAGTCTTATTTTTGAAAATTTTTGTAAACATTGTGATTTTTTTTTGCTAAATTTGAAATAGATTAAATTGTAAAGAATGGTTTAAATATATATTACACTACATGGCCATTGATGAACGTCCACTTGTGATTTTGGACATTTTGTTAAATATCTAGAAAAATACATGAGGAATCATCTCGAAACTCTTAGTGTATAAATATAATAGTATAAGTCATACATTTCCGTGAAGATTCTTTCTCGAAACTCCATAGGGAACCGTCAACAAATTAAAAAAGAATGAACATCTTTTGAATAACCCTGTCAAAACTAATGTAGCAAAAGCGCTCAAACTCTAGATTATGATTAAGTGCCTTATTGTAATAAACTGCGCTCATTTTTATGCAAATATCATACATACTCGCAGAGAAATTAAGGTTTTTATAAAAATGGTCCAAAATTTTTCCAAGTTTTTTTGCTTATAATTTTCAGAGCTCTTAATTTAAAATAATATTTTTTTCTGAAAATATGAAAAACAGCATTGGACACAATACCCTTTAATCAGAATGAAAAAATGTATGAAAAATGAGTAGGTTTACTAAATAATTTTTCACTGCGCATGCGTCAACGATATCAAAATTTCATTTGCATATTATATTAGCTAAATGTATAGAGCAACTTTTGTGAAAGTTACAAAATCATAGCTTGAAAATTCTGAAAATAATCCTCAATTGAATAAGTTGAAAATCCGTTATTCCCAAAATGAAGCAAAAACAACAGGGGTTGTATCCATATATTCATTGATCAGTGTCAATATATAATACGCAATATGGGGCATACTACTACATTTGGATAAAATCCTTCATTTTTTTCTTCATTTTGGGAACAACGGATTTTGTCCTTTTTCTAATGACGAGATGTATTAAAATGTCATTTAACGAAGTCTCATCTTTACTGTTAAACACTTATTTATGAAGAAAATTCGTTAAATAGTGAATGAAAACACATCCATAAAATTCTTACAATGAAATACACTTGCATGTAAAATGATAAATACACAAAAAAATGGAAATAATGAAAGCATGTATATTAATTCAGGCAATAACTTTCCATTGATGAATCAATAGACATATGAGAAAATGAATTGAAATAACAATGTGAAAAATTGTGATAATGTGAAAAAAGTCATAATAAAAACATGTAAATAAAAACTTAAGTGTAGCGTACCTTTTTTTCAATACTTTTATTAAAAAGAAGTCTTTAATATTATTTTGCATATGTTTCTTCTATAAAATAACATTGTTCATAAATATTTTCGCCCATTTATAAGTATCCGAATTGCAATGTTTTTGTGAAACTATAATTCCTTCTTATAATATCGAAGGGTTTTAGTGTTTCATCTTTTGAATGCAAATGATTAAATAAATAAATAACACAATTCTCTGACATAAACTCTTGTATCCGACGCAAAATCAACCTCTCCGTATAAATATATTGTACACACATAAAAATGGAATAAACTTCGTTATGTAAAATATATTTTTCATAATATGAGATTAATTTACATGTTAATGGTGTTACAAGTCAAGGTTTAGCACAAAATTTCGTTAAATAGAATACTTCGTTAAAGGGAGGCTCCACTGCATGTGTATCTACAATACAGGATTAATTTATGTAGGTGACATAAGAAGATAGGTAGCCAGTGAAAATGTCGTTGCATAGTAATTTTTTGTTAAAAGAATATGGTTTTCCACTTTATTGCACAGGAGTAGTGGCTTAATCGAAGAAAAAACACCTTGACAGCTTCAAATTAGCTATTTATTTCTGCAGTCATATCATCAGAGAAATGCTCTAATCTCCCGTCTAAATGACTTCAAGAAAAAATAATAAATGGTCTATTCTCAAGAGCATCCATCCGTTATAGCATGCTGACTACTCGCTACCACCTTCATCACCGGACCTCATAATTAAAAAAATTAAAAAAAGTTTCTAGAATGTTCTATAATCTCAAACACAATCCCTTCACGTAAACAAAGTTTAGCATCTGGAGTCGAGTATAAACCAGCGGAATCGAATGTTTTTCGCAAACGATAATTTTGTTAAAAATAGTATTATTTAACTTATTAATAATCGAAAGTTGTTAAAATTCGAATGTATTCCTCAAATGATAATTTCATTAAACTAGGAAAATAAATGAATTTTTTGATACGTAATAAATATGAAACGCGGAGAAAAAAAAATAATAAAAAAATGATGTTTTGAGTAAGTATGCTTTTTCGGAATAAATTTAATAAGAATTTTAAAAAGGAGTTGATAAAAACCAGGAAATTTTATTTATTTAGTTTTATTAGGAACTTTAAGAAATAAAGTTTATTTAAGAACATTTTTAATTTAGAGCCATTTTTTAGATTTTATCGCATATTGGAATAAATGTTTTTTAAGGCTAATTAAGAATTTATATCGTTTCTAGAAAGATAAATAGATTAGTTCTAATAATAGGTTTTTAATTTCGTAAGCCAGAATAAATACGGAATATCGTTAAAAGGAAATTGATGTAATATAAAATTAATTTGGGCTAAAAAAAGCTTTGTAATATGTATGTTCGATTTTTCTCATGATTTATAGTTAATAATTACATAACGTTTTATTATGCATTTCAAGCAGAAGAAAAAAAATGAACTAGTAACGCTACCTATGGCAAATTATTGTTTGCATCTTTTTGTTTTTCTCTAAAGAAGAAAGAAGAAAATTCTAACATCTAAACAAACATTTTTACGATATAAGCCCGGAAAAAATTTCACCCAAAAGAATTCAGCAGTCCTTTTATGTTCTAATTGCATTTCGGTCTGAAAAGCTCTTGATCTCTTTTTCTTTGCTAATGAGATATTATGTAGAAGAAGAAAAATGTAATGTTTTTCCTGTTCTATTTTTGTATGTAGTTTTAAAATTCATTGTTTTTACAATCAAAATTTCTATACTGTTATTATTCAATAGTCAGCGTCTTTAATTTATGTAATTTCGCTTTTAAATTCAAGTGAACATAAGTTTTTGGAAGCTGAATTGACAGACTATCGAAAGAGACACTGTAAAATCATGGCCTGGTTGCCATATGTAAACTTAACCTTTCACAGGCCAAATTCAGATCAGGTATATTTTAAATTATGTTTTGCACATTATGCCTTCTAATGCTTTAGTTAAAGGATATTAGTCATTAATATGGTGGAGTTATATATATAATTTTCAAAATGTTCTCAATTTTGAGCATTGGTCACTTCCGGCGGTCAGTCCAGTGGCCATTGGTTATTTTTATGATTTTCTGTACATTTCCCCATGAATGATACACATGTATCTTCTATTTTAAAAAATAAAGTTATCTAATTCGAAAAATCTATTTAAAAAAAAGATCTTTATGACTGATCATTTTCTAGTGGTCATTGATCATTTTTATGATTTTCTGTACATTTCCTCATTAATGATAGGAATGTAACTTCTATTTCAAAATATCAAGTCATCTTTTTACTATTTTTGCTAATTTTTTTCAAATCAATTTCGATTAAATTTAATTTTTAATAAATTTTTAAACTGATGTTCCCAATTGGGAACATTCGCTTGTAAAAGATTAATTTCAGACTTATCCAAATGAAACATTTTAATTTATAATTCTAAATTTAATTTTAACAGTTGTAAATTAAACGGTAAATGCGGATAGCTTTTTTTAAACGTAACTTAAAAACTACTTGCCGAAATCTGGTATATTTTTGTATTTATGTATTCAAAATTTCTAGAAACTGATTTCTGTTAAAATTTTGTAGGTTCGTTCATGTTTTTCTGAATGTTGATTTTGAAACATTTATTAAACCAGTAGCAGAAAAAGTATGTACTGTTATAAATTATGAAGAAAGTTAACAAAAATCAATTTCTAGGAATTTTAAATATATATAGAAAATGGAACCCCGGTTGCCCATCACGATTAATAACCACCAGAACGGGCGTGGGGTATTTTGGCCCTCCCGAAAACACGCAGCGTATTAATCGTTTTTATTTTGTTACCAATAAATGTAAGTTATAATCATTATCTTATTTTATAGGGAACAATTGTTACAAATTATGCGATAAAATGAGTTGAAGATTATTTTTTAAAAAGTGATGGTGACAGTTGTAAAAACCATACATTCTTTGTGTTTATCAGGTCCTCCCGGATTAATTAGTATGTAATTTAAATTGTGAAGGAATTTCAAAGCTCAAGTTTTTTTTGCGTGTTTTTAATAATTTTTTATGAATATACTAATATTTTGACATTTTTTTTGAAATTGTTTAATGTTTTACTGATATTTCTTATAGTCTACTGTATGAAATTTAAGATCAAATTTGCAATAATATAAATAATCTATTAAAAAAAAGTTAATAAGTAAAAAAATCTTTTTTGTCCTTTTTTAATTAAGTCACGTAGTTATGTTTTTTTTAAAACTTAAAATTTTTAAAATTTTTGTAATCTGATTTTTAAAATTACAGACGGCACATTTGAGAAAAGCAAACAAAAATAACAAATAACTACAAAATATTCATATTGTTAGGGGAAGAAGAATTCAAAATTTTATTAAATAAATTCATTTAGCTCTAGGATAATTGACTACTTTATTTTATAAATGATATCATTTTCCTTCAAAATATAATATATTAAAAAGGTGCTTTAAAATAAACAGTGTTACAAAAATTATTAAAAGGTAAACAAATTCTTCGATTCTGAAGCTCATTGTAGGTGCATTCGTAATTATGTACGTAAGTAGCACCTTTAGTCGTCGTTAAATCAGTACATCTGTCTGTCCGCATATAAACAACGCAAAAACTACACAACTGAATCATCTGGAATTTAAACTATATAATTTTCTCATCATTTCAAATTTTAAATTGTAAAAAAGAAAATCTGTTAAATTTAAGGCAAAAACTGCTGGCAGCAATGCTGCCAGCCTTCTTTGCCGTAAAAATTGCAGTAAAATTAGATGTAATTTCTTTTATTACATCTAATTTTACTGCAATTTTTACGACAAAAACTGCTAGTAACATTACTGCGTCGTAAATTTAACATATTTTCACAATGTATGAAAATCTGAACAATACATTGTTAAAAATTTTGCTCTAGTTTGAACCAAATTTTACTGCTCAATAGCTGCCACTGTAAGATGGTGAAATCTCGTACCAACATTTGGAGCTTCTTATTTTAACCTCATTCACATGTTGGAACCATGCTTCAACAGGAGTTCCAAATATTGGTTCAACATTTCACCATCTTACAGTGGCAGCTATTGAGCAGCAAAATTTGGTTCAAACTAGAGCAAAATTTTTAACAATGTATTTCGAATACCTTGACAATCAAAAGTATTCCGTTACATGACGGCCAATGAGTAAAAGTGGTTTCAATTGCAGTTTAATGATGTTACACTTTTTCGAACATAAAATAAATTATATGCATTCATGAAGTATATACTGTATATATACTATACATTTAACTGTTTCCCGGATCTTTTAATTGATGAAATTCAGCTAATTTAGTTCTTAAGCTTTAATTTGATACCATTTTTATCAAGTTTTAAATTAGTTAAAGTTATTAACTTTGTAATTTAAAAATGTTTGTTTTGGTAATTTTAAAGTAGCTCTTTCCCATACGATAACATGGGAATGTTAAGTTTATGTTTACTTTTTGAATCTGTTAATAATAATGTTTAAAACTATAATTTCACTTATTATTTGGTGTCATTCAACAGCTAATATCTTAATGTATTGAGTTATATTGCTTTTAAATTTGTTACTGTATATTCTCTAAGTAAAAAAAAAATTGTTGAATTTATTGTTTCTTTTTCTCGGAACAAATTTTTCTCCATAGGTTAACATTGTGGGAAAGGTTTTTTCAAAAATTAATAAAAAATATTTAAATTCAGTTTTTAATAATAACTTTAATATTTTCTAAAACTAGACTTTTTGAGCTTCCTAAATACATCATATTCTTTTAATTATGTTGCCACTAACTATTTTTAATTTTGCTTCTAAATCAATGTTCTTTTCGAATTTTGGAGATTGTTTAGTTGACTGTTACATTGGTAACTTTTTAATTTTTGTTGAAAAATGGTAATGTTTGTAGGGAGTGACCCTTGCCGGTAAAAAATTATTTTTCACTTCGATTAAAAAGGAGATTCCAACCATTGGAGTGATCCTTTCCAGAAACTTAAAATTTTTAGTACATGAAAATTTTTTTCTAAGTATTTACTATAGAGAGTATTTATTAACAATTAACTATTCCTTTATAAATATTTATAGAATCACGTGACCTACGGGTATTTTCAATCTGACTTTCATTTAATATGTAATCAAAAACTGATTTTCACTCATTGCCATCATTAAGCTTACTCTTTTTATAAAAACGCTAGAGTAGCTCTTTTACTTCATTTTTAATTATTTTAATAAATTTCTAATCAATTACGATAGTTCAGCCCCTATTTTAAACGTTTTTTTAAATATTTCATCCTTTAAGGGCCATATATAGAATGCTTTTTTTAGTTTTTCGCTCATATCTTCTTTATTTTTAACGTTACAGTTTTCAAAATTTTTGGGGGAGCTGGGCATCACCCACCTAGTTTTTCATGGGGCATCTTTTGGCTATTCTGTTTTCTAGTTATATATAGGGGTTGCTATGTTAAGGGGCAGCACGGGGCAGTTTCACTTTATAGCTTAATTTATTATTTATTGAAGTTTTTCTCGGTGTTTGGTCATAACTACTACCTTTCATCACTATCCGCCGTCTCAGATTCAATCTTCTTGCCCTACTAGGGTTGCCACTCATTATTAAGGTTTTGCTTATTTCTGCCTCACCTTCTTTCCTGGCGTTTTTAACAAATTGTCATAGTCATATGGTTAAAATCTCTTTTTCTTTTTCTCTATTAGTAGTAGGGTTCAAGTATGTTCTCACCCCGCTTAACATTTTCAACCTCTATGTTATTCATTTTAGACTACCCTTGTTCGTGGTTTCATTCATCTCTGCAGGTCTTCCTATTTTTTTTCTTTCGTTTCGAGTGCCCCCTACAGTTATTTTTCATAAATGGTGGAGTATTTATTATAGGCTTAAGAGAGCATCATAAAAACTATTATCGCTCTTACTTAATCATTCCAAATTTTTCTTAACTCTTTCATCTCCTCTAATTTTAGTCCAGTACTATTAGTGTTTCAATTCATACATCTCAACTCTTTAAAAAGAGTTCCTTATCTAGTCTACTGGCTGCTACCGCCTTTATAATTATTAGCGCCCCTATCGGCGCTACTGTGTCACAACTGAGTCGTTATCTATTTAAACCAAGTGCTTCAAAACTATTTAAAAATCATTTTATCAAACTGTAAATAATTTATTCTGTTACTGTTTAATTAATACTTGTTACTATCTTTTTGCTATTTGTAATTATCATTTGTTTATGTGAATAATTAAAAATTGTTTTTACTTTATATGGGTTCAAATTCTTGAAGAATAATGTGATTGATAAACTATTTTGTTGACATGGGAACCAAACCTCATTTCCCCCCCTCTCAAATTTGGCAATTCTATCCTTTCGTTATTTTATCTTTATTTTATTTTATTTTATTTCAAAATTATGCCCCTTAAATTTCTAATTAAAACTTTTTTCTGAGCCATTTCCAATAACCTAGGTTATTGATTTTTGCTACTTCCTTTCTTTCTACCCTTTCTTTCAAAGATATGTGGTGGAGAGCTGGCGATGCCCCGATCCGAGTTAGCTTTTGATAAATTACAACTAATTATTATTTGTTTTATCTGAATCTTTATAATTTATAATCAAGTTTTGTTCTTTAGTAAATCTAAACTTGTTTGAGCCGCTGAGAAAAAGTAGCTCCAAGTAAATCTAAAATAAATCGAGCCGCTGAGCAAAAGTAGCTCCAATAGTGAATTTTGGACAGGTGTTGATATAAGATTAAATAAGGTCCGATCATACAATATGTCAAAAGTTAAAAAGAAACGTCAAACGATTCCGCCTCCACAAGGACGGCTACTCTTCAAGTACCATGAAATAGAATCATTAAATCTGAGTCCAATTCTACTCCTTGACCAGATGATAAGGCATTACTTAAGACATGCCGATGGAAGTGATGAAGAGGCTAAGAACTTCCAATTCTTATTAGAGACCAAATTGACTTATATAGAGTCAGAGCTAGAAAGTCTAAGGATAACAGAACACTTAGCCATTCCCAGTGACTACAATGATCAAAACAAGGATTCATCATTAGCAGATGAAGACATTGTTTTAGAACCCAAACCATTGCTTTATGGAATAGTACAGGACTTGCGTTCTAGAGACTCTACTAAAAAAGAACAAGTGGAAAAATACAGAACTCTACTAATAGATCTCATCAGAGAAAGACTGGACTTCTTCGAATACCTACAGGTGATCAATAACATAAAGCTAAACAAAGAACTAGAATCCTCAAATGCAGACAACACAGAAGAAGAGGCCGGAAATGTATCAGACACGAGTATAATCTCATCAGTAATTGAACATCCCAAGTCCTTACCAACACCAAGTACAATACCAAGAAGAACCACAAGATCGTCAAGGCTTTTTCCTTCATCAACTAATCTCTCTCTGATGGAATCCAAGCTCTCCGACTTACAGGATGAAATAAACCTGAAAAATAAAGAAGTGGAAAATTGAACCTTCTAATTATCCAGCGCAAAGAAGATCTAATCGATACCTCCCTCACTACAATACACCATAACTCGGCTTCAGACGATGCCAACAAATCAGATCAATCCTTGTACTCAATACAAAGTGAAGATGCAAACTCGGACAATGAAGCAGACAAACAGGACAGTTCACAAATAGAAGAAACGCTCTCTCGTCCTCTCCAACCGTCTACAGTCAAACGTAAACTAAAAGAACTTGCACAACAAACAATCTGCACCACCACGAAGACACAGACCCATATTCCAGGGGCAGAAGACAACTCGAAAACGATTTTGTCAGGTATGGGAGAAAAACCTGGAATGATAAGGATGTTAAGATGTTCCTACGTATCTGTAAAGGATACCAAAAACAAAGTTTTTTTTCTCAAAGACACAGTAGAACAAGAAAAATTCCCTGATATGAGCATCATCCTCACTCCAACATTACAAATAAAGTTCCTCTCCCAAAGCCTCTTAAAGGACTTAGAATCTTATAAAGAGAATATCACAGCAGAATTGGAACGGCTTAAGAATTCGAAAAGTAAATACTTACCATTCCAGCTTATACATGAAAATTTGCATAATTCCTGTCAATTGAAAATAGGCGACCTACTTAAAACAAGCAGAGAACTTGAAAATCAACTAAATAACACTCAACTCACACTACAAGATTCCAGAATGGAGTCACTCAAAAACGATCTTCTAACAGATATGAATCAACAATTCTCGAAACAATTAAACAAGATTAAAACACTATTAAGTAAATCACCAACGCTTTCTACAGCAGAAAAGTCCAAAGAAACCTTCAATTCTCTCCAACCATCAGATCTTTCACAAACCAATAAACAGAAACTAGTCTTTATCCTTAACTCCATAGAAGATTATCCGGAACTTCAGAAATCGGTTTTGAACTGCATTAAAGACAAAGAAGTAAGACCATTAATCCGTTCAATGAAGCAAACTAAAATCAACAACATCGAAGTGATCACCACAAAAGAGGATGCAACTATTCTCAAAAATAAACTAGCCCCGAAAACCGAAGTCTTATATAAAATACTCGATCCAGACAAAAGAAGAAGACAAATAATCCTTTTAGGAGTCTCGCACGACATCACTTTAGATGATCTTAAAGAAGAACTTAAATTTAGGAAAGTCTTTATAAATGATGACTTTGAAATAAACAAAAACCTGATATCTAAGGACAAATCACATAAAAATTGGGTTATAGAAACAAGTATTCGCAACTACAGAGAACTAACAAAACGAGGCTTTATTAACATTTACTTCAACAGAATAAGGATCGAAGACTATGTCAGAGTTACGAGATGTACAAACTGCCAAGCATTAAACGACCATACTACTCGTAACTGCAAATACCAGACAAACTGTGGTATATGCGCACAAAATCATCGAACTGCAGATTGTGATAACTCAGTGATGTCATGCATAAATTGTCAACGAGATAAAAGAAATGACCTCTGCTTTCTCACCATTCTGTCCTGTTTACCAGGCGGAACGCGCAGAAGCATTAAAAACCTGCTACAATTATTTACAACAATCTAAAAAAGAAACGAATCTCTCGTTTAACACTTACTATACAAGAGCTGATGATCTCCCACAAAGAACACCTAATAGAAATTCCTCAAGAAGCTATTCTTAATCAACTATCTCACAGAGAAAGACCATCTCATCCTCACGAAAACAAGTTTACTTAAATAGACAATTTAAAAATCAGAGGAAATATAAGGAGGCAATGCCTCCTCTTTGCCGATAGAGGCACCTTAAATCGAGATATAAATCAAGATCTCCTTTGTATCAGCAGAGAAGGCTCTCAAGCCCCAACATCTCTTTCTCGTAAATTTAATATAAATCAGAATAACTCTCAAAGAATAAAAGAAGAAGTTAACCAAACACCATTGCTATTAGCTCAAATTAACTTGCAGAGAATGAAAGCAATGACCTCATCCTTGGTAAAATATTTAATAGATGAAAAATACAGTATAACCTGCTTGCAGGATTGTGCAGTTACAGTAGGACGACCACATGGCCTTACCTCGTCAGTTGCAGCATATAACTCGAATACCAGAATCTGTTTTATAGTGATTATAGATCAAAATATTCAACACATACAATTGAAGGCTTTCGATCACTCGGTTTTTGTTAATATACAAACTGACTCAGGGATTCTGTCAACTGGATCACAATACACACCCCCCTCTTCGAATCTTGAGGCAGATATACAGGACTGGTCGAACTTAAGAGGTCTGAGCAAACACTTCTTACTGCTGGGGGATTTCAATGCTCATAGTGCCCTGTGGGGTTACCCAAGGGATGACGAAAGAGGACGTCAATTAATTCTGCAAGTGCAACGCTTTCATCTGCTGTCAGTCAACGATCTAAACAGCAAGCCAACTTTTGAGGCATCACACATACAAGGTTGGCCTGAAGTGTCCTTGGCCTCCTTTTCCGTCTTTCCTTGGATAAAGTCATGGTCCACAGAGGAAGACTTGAATTACGGGGATCACCGCTTAATCTCAATAGAGCTGAATACTCAAATTCCTAAACTGCCAAAGCGTAGATATAGAACGAAAGACGTTTCCCTCGAGAGATTTATTCATAACTTGCAAGGAAGCCTTGAAAGAAGCAATATACATTTTAAAGATATTAAAGGCAGCACAACTTTCGAAACTAGATACACGGATTTCCTAAGTATACTCATAGAAACTTGTGACAAGAACTTCAAGAAACGTCCAAGTACACATGTCCCTAAAATTCATTGGTGGTCAGATGCTCTTAGAAGAAACCGGAGCTTCGTCAAAGCCTTGTACAGAAAGTCAAAACTTGCAAGCTCCACGGATGAAGATAAATTGCGCTATAAAAAAGAAAGGGTTCTGTATAAGAAAGCAATTTTGAAAGCGAAGCTCTCGGCATGGCAGGACTTTTGTAGGAAAACAAGAGATCCATATGGGAAAAAGAAAAAAATGGCGTTCCAGAATTTCTACAGAACAGAAATATACGCACTCTCTGACTCCCTTACAGAAATACAATCAAGAGCTGAATTTTATACAGACTTAACAATCAGAATCTTTGGCCCATCGGAAGAAACACAGGAACCAGCGTTTAACCCGGTAAACTTAGTCCCTTATTTCACTGAAAAGGAATTGCAGGTGGAAATCTTCTCCTTCAACAAAGACAAAGCACCTGGAACAGACAATATAGATCATAGAATAATAAGGAAAATATTTAAATCCAACGCTTCGTTGTTATTGGATATGTACAACTATTTGCTTCAGTTAAACTATTTTCCGAAGAACTGGAGAATTGGTGAACTGGTGTACTTCCTGAAACGAGGTAAGCCGCCAGAAGACCCAAGGTCTTATAGACCTATATCATTGTTACCAATTTTTGGCAAAGTATTTGAGAAATTACTTCTAAGAAGAATCAACCACTCCTTATTGAATACACCGCATCTATTACCGGCTCAACATGTTTTATGGAATTACGCTCGACTGAAACAGCAATCCAGGAAGTGTTCTCTATAATTGATTTGTTCTCTTTGGAAGATAATTACATAACGTTGGTTTCAATCCATATTCAATCTGCATTTTACTCTCTACCCTGGGACTTCACAATAGAAGAACTTAGAAATTTAGAGGTTGAAGAACCGTACTGTAATACAGTATCTTCGTTCCTTTCTCGGCGTGGAGCCTTTGTGCACTGGCTGTCGGACGTAGTACACTGGTTTCAAAGGGGCTGCCCACAGGGATCTTGCCTTGGCCCCTTTCTCTGGAGGATCTTTATTAATACTCTCCTGCGTTTATTAAAGGACCATGGGATAAAGGCGGTGATCTATGCAGACGACATCTTGTTGATCTTGAAAGGGAGAACAAGGAAAATCCTGGAAGATTCCGGTAGATTAGATTTGGATATAATAAGTAACTGGGCCACTCGGCATAACTTAAGAATCTCCTATGATAAATGTGAAGCCTTAAACATTCGTCGAGGAAGAAAATATTTACGACGTCCTCCATCTCTCAGGATAGATGGGCATTCAATCCGCTCTAAGAATTCAATATTATACCTCGGTATTAAAATTGACTCGATTTTATCTTTTTTGCCGCATCTCAATGACAAACGTGAAGAATTGTTGAAGGTTTCTCAAAACTTGATGAAATTTGCCTCCACTCAAGGTGGATTGGGGAAATCTATGCTTAAAATTTGGTATAACAATATACTAGAGAAGAAATTTTCCTATGCAGCAGCTGTATGGTATCCCAGATTACAGAAAAAACATGGTGCTCGCCTTTTGAATTCAATCCAATATCAGCTTCTCCTCTTAATTTCAAGAGCTTATAACAAAACGGCGGCTAATGCGCTATGTGTCTTGACAGGTGTTCTGCCAAGAACCCTCCGATTGAAGCAAATCACAGCGCAAGGGAGATTACTCAGGCTGGGTATGCCGTTCGAACCATAGGAGCCGACTTTGGTCCCAAAGCTGGGTCTGCCAAAAAGTGGAGTTATTTTAAGTTCGATTCCTAAACATTTTTATGTGAATCCTGAAAAAGCAAAAAACACTTTATTTTTTCATCCTCGGGGATTTTTCCACTCTTTTTCCGTCCTCGGGAATTTAAAAAAGGGCAAAATTCCGTCCTGCGGGACGGAAACCTGCACCCTCGATCACAATACATATATGTGATGGGCAACTGATTTGATTCTCCGATAATCAATATAGTCATGAATAATAATGTAAAAAAGGTCGGCGGTGTAGATTTTAAGAGATATTTTAAACACATTTTCAGGCATAAGACCGCAAAAAGATTTAAAAAAAAAATGAGGAAAAGCACGTGAGACGGGAAAATGATAAATTACTTAAAATAGCTTGTGTTTAGGCATCTGCTACATTGAATAAGATTATAGCATTCACAATTTTTTTACATACTTTTGTTCAAATGCCACTTTATTTCAAGAAGAAGGGGGAGGGGGAATCAACAGTTTATGCAAATACTATCAGTAATTTTAAAATGAAAGTGTCTATTTTGAGTCCATGATTCTGATTTAATGTTTTTTTACACAGCAATCTTTGCTAGTTGTGCAGTGCACATTTTCCCATGCTTTACTCAAAATATCAGTTAATAAATATAGCAAGCTAATCGTGGTTTTTTTTACACAATCTTTTGCAAAAATTTGCGTTTTTCTCGCAATCTTTTGCCGAAATTTGCATTTTCTCGCGAACTTTTGCCGAAATTTGCATTTTTTCGCGATCTTTTGCCGAAATTTGCGCTTTCTCCCGATCTTTTGCTGAAATTAGCGTTTTTTCCGAAACTCGCATTTTCCCCACAATTCTTTGATAAAATTTGTTTTTTCCCTGCTATCTTTGAAAGAAATTTGAGATTTTTCCACGATTCTTTGCGCTTTTCTTGCTATTTTTTGACGAAATTCGCGTCGTTTTCAATGATTTTCTGCCGAAATTTCCGCGATCTTTTGCCGCAATTTACGTTTTCTCGTGATCTTTTACCGAAATTTGCATCCCCCCCCCAAGATTTTTTGAGAAAAATTTCTTTTTCTCTGCTATTTTTAAACGAAAGCAGAGTTTTTTCTGCTATTCTTTACGCTTTCCAGCTATTTTTTGTTGAAATTTGCGTCTTTTCTGCGACCTTTTGCCAAAATTTGCGATTTTCTGAGATTTCTTGCTAAAATTCGCGATTTTCCTCTGATTCTTTGCCGAAATTTGCGTTTTTCTCGCGATCTTTTGCCGAAATTTGCATTTTCTTGCAATCTTTTTGCCGAAATTTGCGTTTTTCTCATGATCTTTATTCGAAATTTGCATTTTTCCTTTCAACCTTTTGTCGAAATTCGTGTTTTCCCCACGACTCTTTGATAAAAATTTTTTATTTTCCCTGTTATCTTTGAACGAAATTTAAGTTTTTTTTTTCGCGATTCTTTGCGTTTTTCTTTCTATTTTATGACAAAATTAGTGTCTTGCCGAAATTCTAATTTTTTTGCGATCTTTAGCTACAATTTACGCTTTTCTCGCGATCTTTTTCCGAAATTTGCATTTTTAACAAGATTTTTTGGAAGAAAAATAGCTTTTTCTCAGCTATTTTTGAACGAAATTATTTTTTTTCGCTATTCTTTGCGTTTTTTCCGCTATTTTTTAACGAAATTTGCGTCTTTTTCCGCGATCTTTGTCCAAAATTTGCGATTTTTCTGAGGTTTTTTTTTTGTAAAATTCGCGATTTTCCTCTGATTTTTTGCGAAATTTGCGTTTTTCTCACGATCTTTAGTCGAAATTTGCATTTTTTCCTCGCAACTTTTTTGCCTAAATTAGCGTTTTTCCCTCGACTCTTTGATAAGATTTGTTTTTTCCCTGCTATCTTTATACGAAATTTCAGTTTATTTTCGCGATTCTTTGCGTTTTTCCTGCTATTTTATGATGAAATTAGTGTCTTTTTCCGTGATATTTTGCCGAAATTCGAATTTTTCGCGATCTTTTGCCGCAATTTACTTTTTTCTCGCGATCTTTTTCCGAAATTTGCATTTTTCCCAAGATTTCTTGAAAGAAAAATAGCTTTTTCTCTGCTATTTTTGAACGAAATTAGTTTTTCCCGCTATTTTTTTAACGAAATTTGCGTGTTTTCCGCGATCTTTTTCCAAAACTGGCAATTTTTCTGAGGTTTTTTTCCTAGGATTCGCGATTTTCCCCTGATTTTTTGTTAACATTTGCGGTTTTCTCGTGATCTTTAGTCGAAATTTGCATTTTCCCTCGCAACCTCTTGCCGAAATTCGCGTTTTTCTCACGATTCTTTGACAGATTTCGCTTTTTTTCTACTATCTTTGAACGAAGTTCGCGTCTTTTGCGCGATCTTTGACCAAAATTTACTATTTTCTCGAGTCATTTTGAAAAATTCGGCCGTTTTTGCGATTTTTTTTTTTTTGAATTCATTTTTTCCGTTATTATTTGAAGAATTCATATTTTTCAGCGATCTTTTGCGAAAATCCTCTATTTTCTCTCGATTCTTTGGCAGAATTTGCATTTTGCCCCACTATCTAATAACATAATTTGCATTTTTTCTGTGATTCGTGGACATAATGCGCGTTTTTCCCGCAACTTTTTGAAGAAAAATTCAAAGATCTTTCGACGATTTTCATGTTTTTTTTCACTATCCTTTCACAAAATTGACGTTTTTCGCGACCTTTTGACGAAATAGATGTTTTTTTACGAGCTTTTGATGAAATTAGCATTCCCCCCCGTTATTCTTCGATGCTGTTCATGTTTATTATCCAATGTTTTGACAGAATTTGAGTTTTTTCGTGATCTTACCGAATTTTCGTATTGATGGCCAATTTTTTTTTTTTAAATTTCGGAACAAATTACTCCCTCAAACAGTGGCAAAAAATCGGAAAATCGCTCATCTGCGAACAAACTTATGCCTGCATTTTTCAGGGTCTGCCAAGATATTGCAAGGTCTGCAGATATTTTTCAGGGTCTGCGCGGCAGACCCGCAGACCCGGAAGTCGGCGCCACTGGTTCGAACAGCACATATCATTCTTCTATCAAACAAAAACTTCCTCGGCACGGATCTCCCCTTTTCAAGATTATTTTCACACTCAAGAAGAGGGTGACCTACAATCAGAAGTGCAGATCTACACGGATGGATCGAGAATGGACTCCGGTAATGGCTATGCCGTCTGTGTCTACCAAGGCGATAACATAATTCACACATCTAAGGTTCAGCTTAATACAGAAAATAGCATATACCAAGCGGAACTTTCGGCAATCCTGGATGCAATTATATGGGAAGAAGGTAGTGCATTTAAAACAATGACAATAAATACGGATAGTTTTTCAAGTGTTCAAGCAATACAGGACATATGCTCAAAAGACTTACTAATAGTCGAAATATTACTGGCCCTACAGAGCTCCAAAAAGATTATAAAATTTAACTCGGTGAGAGGCCACTCTGGTTGTGCTAGTAACGAAATGGCTGATCATCTTGCGAAACAAGCAGCAGAGGGTAAAGAATCAACATTGTTTAAATTCCTACCACTTCCAGCCTCTTACTTGCGGAGGCAAATTAAAATCCAGGTCCTAGCGGAATGGCAACAAGAGTGGGACTATGCAGAGACTGGTCGCTATACTTACAACCTAGTCCCCAAGGTCTCTCTGCAAAACCTGCTGTTCCATCGCAACCTCTATCTCTCCGCCAGCAATCATGGACCCTTCCCTAGTTATCTTGTAACATTTAATAAAGTAGACTCTAACCGTTGCACATGTGGGGAAGTCGGTGACTCCTTACATTACCTGACGGCATGCACCTTAACTGCTTTTTACCATATACGGAAATCCTCTACGCTTTCAGATGCAGCCTGGTTCAACGTGATATTGAAAGAAACTAGGCTTCTTGACAAAATAATAAACTGTGTAAAACTCATTGAGGATAATCAGGCATTATTTCAGATGCCTCCCCTTTAACTTTCAAATGGACTCGAATGAACTTTCGAACTTTACTATGAACTCTACTAAGAACCATACTCATTGGACTTATTCACTTTCAAAATGAACTATAAAACATTGTACTTGTAAATATTCCGCACCTCTAATTTCGAACCTGTAAATATTTCTGTTGTTAAAACACACGTCTGAATATTCTAAACACACCATCATGCAATAATGTAAAGTTATCATTGTAAACATTAGAGACATATTTCCCGGGCTCGCCCTGAAAAATAGGGCAGCCCATTGTGATTGACATTGTACTCTTTTAATAATAAATGTTAGGTGGGGCTTGTTGAGCTCAAGCCATATGGTAGGCCTCCCCACCTAACTGAATCTGAATCTGAATCTGTATATATACTACATATATAAGTATATACCGGGTGTCCCAAAAAAGACTGATGGAATTTAAAATTCAATAACTTGCAAACGGTGACAGCTATTTAAATTTTTTTTTCCAGCAGGGTTATGTACAATGTCAGGAGTTTTTTTACCGTAATTTTTTTATTTTAGTTCGCATCTCAAACAATAGGTGGCGCTGACGGCGATTGAAGGCCAAGTGATCAGTGCTGTGTGAAACGTCGACCTGGGCTTCAATGGCCGTCAGCGCCACCTATTGTTTGAAATGCGAAATAAAATAAAAAATTACGGTAAAAAAACTCCTGACATTATACATAAGCCTCCTGCAAAAATTTTTTAAATAGCTGTCACCGTTTGCAAGTTATTGAATTTTAAAATCCATCAGTCATTTTTGGGACATCCCGTATATGCCTATACATACATATAAGTATATAATATATACACTATACACTAAAATATAAATTTTGTGACTTCTGTTGTGCAAAGAATATTCGTTATTAATTTACAGGATCACACAAAAGTATTCCATTACAGAATGGTATACGGAGAAAGATTGTTTGGGGCACGTTTTACATACATTAAACTTTTTCACGTTTTATGAAATTGATATATGTTACTGCTGTATAGGTTTGCTACAAATTACTTCCAGTTTAATGAAAACAGATACTATTTACAGAGAAACACAAAAGATTTCGCATACTATACTGTTTCCAAAGTATTGTATACTATTGAATCAAAATCTGAATATTTTTAATAATACTTCATTATAGTAAGAATGCGCCTCAATTGCTACATTTAACATGCAATTTTCGACTAGCTGTATATCTTTTAGTTGTTTCAAAAGAAATAAAATGTTTAGTATTCAAACAAACCTTTGTCACCAAACAAGGGACAGAATAGAGAGAGAACTTTCACGCCGCATAGAATCTGGCAAGTCCTTTTATGTTCTAATTGCATTTTCTCCAAAGGGCTCTTAATATTTTTCCTTTACTAATGAATGATTTCTTTACCAATGAATGATTTATTCGTCTGTGTACGATGTTTAGTCCTGAAAAAGCAATTATTTATATACATTTTTTTGCTTTCGTAATTATGTAAATACGTAGCAGCTATATTCTTCATCCAGTCCATCTGTCTGCCCGCATAGAGCAACACAAAAACTAAATAAAAAGAATACTGCCCAGTTAAACTGATGGCATTGAGCTCACAGGCTACAAATACTAATTGCACATTAAAGCCTTAAGTAGTATAAATTTGGTACTTACTAGCACAATTCCGGTCATTGACCCCGCCGTTTGACCTTGAAAAGGTCGTTGACCTTTTCCGCATGAATGATCTTTGTTGTGTCTGGCTTACGGTATGGATGGAGGGAAGGGGGTGAAATGAGGTCAATATTACTTTCGCTTTTCCTTTCGCTTACCATCTGCTTTGATTATGAATGAAAAAGGTTTTATGTTGAAGTTGTTATTTTAATCACGTTTTATACTAATCACGCAGAACAGCTGCAAGGTGTTCTGTTCTGAAACTCTTTATTATTCTATGTGTAATTTTTCGATAGTAGCTGCGTTTTACGTTGTGTTTCTTTTGATAAACATCTGCAGATGTTTTTCGGATAGATAGGATTAAATTTTTATTTGGATGTAATTACAGTAACATTATTTTCTCATTAACCATCTGTTTTGAACGGATGAAAGACATTGTTAGGTAAAGACAGTTTAATGTTATTATTTGAGAAAAGAATATATTAAAAAGTAATAGTTGTTTTTCAATACCATCTGCGTTAGAGTTGAAAGAAAAGTTAATAATGTTGAACGCATGCCATATGTTTTTTTTTTCTGAAATATAAATTATCTAAGGGTAGTTGGGCAGCCGACCGAGTTTTACGACTGACTGATTTTTGATTTTCGTTGTAGATTAAGTGATTCGTTATTCACCATCTGTTACTATTGTTTGAAAATAATAATATAATGAATTTGGGGGAGGGAAATTTCAGGTTTCTCTGCACGACACAGAAAGAAAAATCATTAGATAACATTAAAATAAAGTATGAGACTTTGTATTTTTTATTTATTTTTTGAAAGACAGCTGTGTGGCGAATGATATTCAGTTTCAGCAGATAGTGAATGTACGTTAGGATGTTGCGGAGGAAATAAAAAATTAATAATTGCTTGCAACAGCTGTCAAGACAACTGTGTGGCGAATGATATCCAGTTTCAACAGATGGTGAATGTACGTTAGGTTGTTGCGGAGGAAATAAAAAATTAATAATTGCTTACTACAGCTGTCGAGTGACGAATACTTGTATATAAAAAGAAGCAGATATCAACGCTTCAGATACTTTGCAACACATTACAGCTTTGTTTTAGAGCTGTTTAGCTAAATTTTTCATTTTAAATTTGAAGACTTCGTCGACGCTGAGAAAGGATTGTTATTTTTTCGACAGTGCCATACAGTGTCCTTTTTGCGAATTGTGTGGATTACTCTTTTTGCGAATTGTGTGGATTACTACTTGTGTGGATTACCCAGTGCATCAAATTGTGTCTAATTGGATTATTGGGATAACATTCTGTCTTGATAAATGGCCATGGATAAGAATTTCAAGATGTCCACATGCTCTCCGATCGCTGAGAAAATGGGTATGTTTTATTTTACTTTATTTCTATTTTTTATTGTTTTATAGTTTGTGTAAGAAATGGGGAAAAAAATTTAAAACCTAGATTTATTTTGTTTATAGACAAAATATCTTTTACTTCGAGAAATATTGATGAAGTGTGTCTTTCCGATGATGATGAAGTAGGCGGTTCGAGCCAGATATTTGAAGTTCCTCCGACTCCTCGAAAACCTAAAACTCAGATAAAACGGCGCTATAATACTGAAGAACAACAACAAGAGTGTGCATCGACATCATTTCAAATTAAACCAGACGTGCAAACTCCTAAGCGCGTTAAGCATGTAAAGACCAGAGCGCAAAATGAAACTTTTATTAACTTGGCAGACAAAGCCGATACACCCGATTACGACAAAATTACGCTTTTCTTAGGGAAAAGTATTTATATGGAAAACACCATTTTTAAAGGCGTACCATATATATGCCTTTTCAGAAAAGAAGATGATACAATTAAAAATAGGTTTAACATTCCGCTGGAATTAACCGAAGTCTTGAAAAGAGCGATAAACATTATATCGGAAAAAAATGAAAGCGTATAAAAAAAAAAACTTTCTACATTTTCTTATATTACATTTTTTTAATGTGTGTGGGGGTATTGGTGATGGTAATTGTTTTCTCAATGTTTTTAAAAAAAAATGAACTGTACTAATATTTTGACGGTGTTAGTGTTTTTTTTTTTTAAAAAAAAAAGGCAACATTTCGCTGGAATTAACCGAAGTCTTGAAAAGAGCGATAAACATTATATCGGAAAAAAATGAAAGCGTATAAAAAAAAACTTTCTACATTTTCTTATATTACATTTTTTTAATGTGTGTGGGGGGTATTGGTGATGGTAATTGTTTTCTCAATGTTTAAAAAAAAAATGAACTGTACTAATATTTTGACGGTGTTAGTGTTTTAAAAAAAAAAGGTTTTTTTTTCATGATGTTTTTTTTCAGGATAAGGGGGGTATAATGAATCAATATTAAAAAAAAAAGTGTTTTTGTACATTTTTTACTTATAATTTGCTAAAAAAAATATTATGTTTATATTGTGAAATTAATTTTAATTTATGAACACAATTTTTTATGAAAAACGTCTAAAAAATTACTATGCGTTTCCATCTTATTGAAACGGCTCATCGCGGTCGGTTAGAGACATATCGCGCTCGCTTAGATAATTACAGAGATCCCTACGCGGTTTACCGAGACAGTTTTCGGGAAATACATCGAGTATTAAATACACAGTTAATATTAAGATTGCGTTTTTTCCTATGCCTAAATATCCTCTTCGTGAAGCACGAAGACACGGATGAAGAAGTTGTCGGAAGTTTTTATTTTTGCAGTAATTGTGAGAGGATTCTATCCTCTTACCAAATTCAGGTGGCAATTCGGAATGCGTTTAAAAAAATCTTTAAGAGTATTGACGTATTTATTCGCAATGGAAGCGGATGGTCGATAAAAAATTGTGAATATTTAGACATCCATATAGGTCGTTATCGTGAGTTGAGGGGCGGCTGTAGGAATGTAAGTTTACCCAGAGAACTGAAAGTTAAAAAAGCTTTACTTAGCATCGACTGTGACGACGATCTTTGTTTTCTTTACTGTATCGCTGCTCAATTATTTCCACGAACTAGAAACGCGTTTCGAAAATCGTTGTATAAAAATGAAGTTCGTATGCTTCAAACAAAAAATATTTCGTTCCCCATGGCGATCAGTGATATACCGCTCTTTGAAAATTTGAACGCTGTTTCAATAGACGTCTTCGGTTATGAAGAATCCGAAATATTTCCGATATATCTGTCGGAAAAAAATAGCGGAGAAATAACAATCGACCTTTTATTATATAAAAATCATTATTTTCTCATTAGAAATTTCAACCGACTGCTGAGTAGCAACAAAAATAGGAAATACTTTTGCAAAAGGTGTCTCAACGGCTTTAACAGAAAAGTCACCCTCGAAAAACACCAAACATTATGCGTTTTAAATAAACCGCAAAAAACAAGCGTGCCACAAAATGGAGTCGCTAAATTTAAAAATTTGGCAAAGATGCTTTACCATCCGTTTTGTGTCTTTGCTGATTTTGAATGTATTACAGAAAAAATATCAAACGCGTTACCCTCTGATTCCAAAAGTTACACTGTAAAAGTGGAGAATCACGTACCAATTAGTTATGCTCTTTTAGCCACAGATATAAACGACCGTGTGATTTTCCACGAATACTATTGTGGTACAGATGCGGTGTCACAATTTTTACATACTTTAAAACGCCTATCGAAAAAATTAATTGAACGAATAAAACAAATTATCCCCCTAGATGAAAATAAAAAATCATCCAGTAATAACGTAAACGCATGTAGCATTTGCGGACAAAGATTTTTGCCAAAACAAATTGTAGTTCGAGACCATGATCACTGGGGCGACGGCAGTATTCGAGGACTCGCTCATCAGGCGTGTAACTTAAATTACCGGGCGACGTATTTCATTCCTATTATCATACATAATTTTCAAAATTATGATTCTCACCTTATATTAAAAAATCTTCCGCAAAAATATGCCCGATATGTCGAGATTATCCCTAGTAACATGGAAAAATTTTCCATGTTTTGCTTAAATGAAATGAAATTTTTAGACTCCTATTTATTTTTGGACACTAGCTTAGATAACTTAATTCAAAATCTTATAAAATCAAACCACGATTTCCCGCTTTTTAATTCTTTTTTTGAAAATTATGAACATAGAGATTTATTGAAAAGAAAAAACAATTTTCCTTACAAATATTTCGATTCGGTAAATAAATTAAACGAAACTGGATTACCCCCCAAAAGCGCTTTTTTTAACG
This sequence comes from Maratus speculifer, assembly GCA_964019185.1. Lineage (NCBI taxonomy): Eukaryota > Metazoa > Arthropoda > Arachnida > Araneae > Salticidae > Maratus > Maratus speculifer. The sequence continues at coordinate 292,622,368 of OZ025296.1, forward strand.
ATTTAACTGGATGCGATATTTCGGATGTTGAATATCAACATGCTTTGACAGTTTTTGAAAAATTTAAATGTAAGACTTTTAGCGACTATTTGCAACTGTATCAAAATGTTGACTCGGTGTTGTTAGCCGAAGTCTTTCTTGTTTTTAGACGAACCTCTTTAAAGTATTATTCATTAGATCCGGTTCATTACATTACCAGCGCGCAGTTAACCTGGGACGCAGGGCTGAAGTATAGTAAAGTTGAACTGAAGCTTTTAAATTGTGTCGACACATACTTGTGGTTCGAATCGCAAATGAGAGGGGGCATCTCTTTTTTGGGTACGCGATACGTGAAAGCTAATAACCCGTTTATTCCAGATACTTATAATCCAAATGTTCGCAACAGTTTTATATTACCACTGGATGTTAACAATCTGTATGGTTACTGTTTATCACAACCGTTACCTATCGGGAATTTTGCGTGGTTGACAGAATCAGAGATTAAGAATTTTAATATATTAAATACCGTTTCTCATTCCGATGTCGGGTTTATACTTGAAGTAGATCTGTATTATCCACCTTCGTTACATCAAGAACACAATGATTTTCCTTTGGCGGTACAACACATGACCATAAATTACGATATGCTTTCTCCGTACATGCAACAAATGTGTGACGCGTTCAATTTATCGTCTACTCTACCGTGCAAAAAATTAGTGCCGAATTTTTTTGAGAAAACCAACTACATCGTTCATTATTTAAATTTGAAGTTTTATATTCAACAGGGATTGGTTCTAAAAAAAATTCATAGAATTTTAAGTTTTTCGCAACAACCGTTCTTAAGGGACTACATCCATTTCAATAACACGAAACGCGCTTTGGCTAACAGTGAATTTGAAAAATCGTTTTTTAAAAAACTAAATAATTCATGGTATGGTAAATCGATTGAAAATGTGCGAAAGAAGATTAATATTAGAGGGTCTTTTGATGAAGAGGATTGTAAAAAATATTTAGCAAGTTGCGCGCTCGAAGAATTTCAAATAATCAACGAAAACTTTTCCGTTTTCAAATTAAAACGGCTTAACCTCCGTTTGGATAAACCAATTTACGTCGGATTTAGCGTGCTGGAGCTGTCGAAATTACATATGTATCGATTACATTATAATTATTTTAAGAAATATTATAAAAATCGATACCAGTTAGTTTACATTGACACCGACTCGCTTTATGTTAGCATAGAAACCGAAAATATTCGCGATGATTTGAAAGAAAATCAATTTCAAAGCATCCTTGACCTAAGTAATTTTCCTATAGAACATCCGCTTCACAACGATTCGAACAAAGGCAAATTAGGATGTCTCAAATTTGAAACTGTTTCCGAAATAAAACAGTTCATAGGTCTAAAGTCAAAAATGTACTCTTTCGAATACGCCGATGCTTGTAAGAAAAAAGCAAAGGGTATTAAAAAAAACGTTCTAAATAATTTAACTGTCGAAATGTACAAAAACACTTTATTTAATAAATCTTTTAATCGCGTTAAACAGGCTTCTATAGTTTCGCAAAAACATTCTATATCAACAGTTATTCAAAATAAAGTCGGCTTGTCTGCTTTTTATGATAAAAAATATGTTCTAGAAGACGGTATCCATTCGCGCTCATATGGTCATTATTTAGACAATTAAAAAAAAAATGAACTTTTTACACACACCTATTCATATATAATTTTTTCATATTTTTTATGTAATGTATACAGCACTTTTGTGATTTTTTGTAAAACACACATGTTATATATGTATGTATATGTTGGAACCATGTATCCAGAAGTTGGTGTATGTATTTTTTTCTTTATATATATCTTTGTATTGTAATGGAAATAAAAAAGGGACTCCGTCCCGCAGTCGGTCGACAGAATGAATCTAGTGATTTTAAATATCTAGATTTCATCTATTGACCGACTGTAGGATTAACAAATTCAACGGAGGCAATCGGCGATGATGACATCTTGTGAAAGCGAAAAATTTTTGGAGGGGTAAGTATTTTTTAAAGTACTTTACAGTTTTTTCCCTTAAGACGAATAGTCGAAGATCATAGCAGGTAAGTGTTTTTTATTATATTAACTGTAAGAAGAAGTCTCAGCTGAATTTTCCCGCGAAGAAGAAGAAGAAGAAAGAGGGAACTTCCCCCGTTCCTGCAGTCGATCGACAGAATGAATCTAGTGATTTTTTTTAAATATCTAGCTTTCATCTTTTGACCGACTGTAGGATTGATTAATTCGACCATATCTTCAACGATGACATCCTATGAAGTTAAAAGTAAGCATTTTTTAAAGTCATTTTATTAAGTTTTAAAAATCTTAGTCAATTTGGATCCTTTCCTTTTTTTTCAAACAAACAGGTAATTTTATTTTCTTTACTTCATTAAGAATTTCTCGAAACTGTATGTCATTTGTTTTCAGTAAGTCATTTTTTAAAGTTAAAAAAAATTGGTTTGTATTTTTTTTTTTTTTAAAGCATAAACCACTCGTTTTTTTTATTTTTTAAATATGTTTATTAATTTTTGGAAAAATACATACATACACAAAAAAAATCAACATAGATAAATGAAGACAAAGAGAAAACTCTCGCAGGAGCACATATTTTTTTGAAAAAAAAAAAGAACATAGAAATAAAAAGAAGAAACTCACGCAGGAGTTTAAAAATAATAAAAAAAGTACTTAATGTCTTTAAAATGTTGATATATAACAGGAATACAATTGTTTCTTTTACAATGCAGTAGACAGTAATTTATTGAGTTCATATTATAGTTTTTTTTTTTTTACATGAGTGATATTAATATATCTGTGTATTGATTGTCTATAGTTTGTTTTATTGTTTTGGGTAAGTGAGAGTTTAATATCTCATCTAATTCATAATGAATTATGAAATAACGAATGCATTGGTATTGTAAAGTATTTCTATTGAGGTTTCCCGCAATCAGTCGATCGATGCAGTTCAAATAGAAAATCAGCATCTTGCAACAGCACGAAATAGGCTAACTTGATTTCGTCGTAGTCGGTCTCGTCTTGAGGACTTAGTCTTTCGAAACACTTTTGCGCTGTGACGCAATCCAGCATATTATCGTACAGCACGGAACATTCGGAAAATAAACAAATTTTTTCCACATTGGATTCCTTCTTTGATCTTAAATAAAAATAGCCATACAGGTTATTATTATTTTGCTTATGGATGTGTCGTACAACATCCGAAGTCTTCAAAATTTTCAGATATCGCCGCTTGTCATTTTCTGCAGACTCGTCGTAAAATAGAGCGTGGCGAACACAATCATCCAAATTTTTAAAAAAATTATGATGAATTTGAAGGACGTTTATGTTTTTCTTCGACTGCGAAGAACTGTTCTGTTCCGCATCGGTGACCATCCATCCGTACCGCTCCATGACCAACACGTTTATGATGCGTGTTTGCGTGTGGATAGCATATTTATTAAAGATAGACACTTCTGTTGTTTTCGTCGATGATGGTTGAATCGACAGCAGGTTTCTCGTTTAAAATTCTGACGAATAAACAAAGCAACAAAAGTTTCATTTTGTTTTTTGTCATTTTCCTTGAGATCTAAATTTTGAAATCGTACTGACTTGTACAAAAAATACAAACAAAAGAGTCCGCATGTATTTGTAAATTTTTCTTGAAAACACTGGTCGTTGTAAAATATTGTATGCGCGTTTCTTTTCAGGAAGGTTAAAATATTAGAATTGGTTGGCGGTCGACCATAACTATCAAATACATAAACACTTTTATTGGAAGAATTAAATTTTACCGCTATCCAATGTGATCCCGGTAGAGTATGAGGATCCAGATTGATAACAAATGTTGAAAACTTTCCTATACGTTGAGGTAATAAGTCGGACGCGAATACACCGCCAAATGTCTTGCGAATAACTGCATCGCTACAGGCATAACGACAAATTGTCTCCGTATTCATTTAAATGCTTTTTTTTTTTACAACATTAAGTAAAAATACATCGTTTTAAAGAAATCTTCATATATTTCATGTTTTGTTTCCGGATGCGCTTCAATCCATTTTTCAATAAATGCCATAAAGAATGCAATGCGTGTGACATTAAATTTATCTGAAAATATTTCTTCAGCAATTTTTTTAATCATTTGATCGTGCGTAGGACATTCTTTTACATTCTGAATGATTTCCTTTTCGGCAAATCGTAACACTTCTTCCATACTAGTAGTCTGTGACGACGCCTCGCGATTTATCCAATTCGATAAGGTTTCTATACTCCGCATAGACCACGAGATTGACAGTCTCTGGCAAGGCTTTTTCGAATTTGAGATCAATCGCAATATTTCCGCTTCTTATTATGCTAACGTGGTTTTCACTGGCCGCCAAGTCTGGCGTGAGGTCAATCGCATACAGAGTATAACCTTCTTTATACTCTGAGTAACTTATGTTAACGTTAGCAGAGGTGTGATAACGATTTAAGTCTGTGAAAAGACTGAAATAACTCCTCGCATACAAATTCGATTCGAAGTTTGGTTGGAAAGGTTGAGCTGGATACATTTGATTTCCATTTAAAATACATAAATAATTAACATCGTAATGTGAGAATTTGAAAGGAGACTTCTGAATATTCCCATTAAATGCGTCGTTCGATACAAAACCTAAAATTATTCGAATGGGAAGTTGTCCAATAAAAGCATTTGCTATGGTAGAAGACTGTAATCCGTTTGACAGTGCAAAACTCTTGACGTCAACTCTCCTGATAGGCATCTTAACTACTCCTTTCTCTAAGGCTTTCTCATGTCCGATCAAAATAGAAGGAGATAAGGTAATTTTCCGAATGTAAAGACTGGCTGCTTGAATATGAATTTTATAATTATTTTCGCTGGCCATTAATGCAAAAGCATTCTTTGCTCGTTCTAATTTTATGCGTACATTAACCCCGTTAAGCAAGAGTTTATCTTGATTAGCCAAATCGAAATGAAGAGCACCGATCAAATCCATGGATTTACTGAGCTTGCATAATTCGTGTCGTTTTTTAAATCCTTCGTTGTTAGAATTCGCATCGTGAGAATCATGGTGACCCGCAGTGTCTTTGAAAAAACCTGCTGAACTCAAAATGCTGTCTTGTCGTGATTTGGAGGTGAATAATAAACTCTCTATAATAGCTCTGTAGGGATAGTTCACTTGAGAGGATACTTGTTTATCATTTAAAAATATCGTGCATTCGGAGAATAAAGTGTTTAATATATAATTAATAGGTGCAACAATATCCGTGGCCGCTAAACTTCCTGCATTTTTTCGGACTTGAATTCTCAAGTGCAATATGGTGTGGGCTAAATCTAAATAATGTTCACCGTTACCACTGATATAAAACTCGATAGGCGTTTTATCTGTCAATGAGGCTAGAGGATGAATCTGAACAAAAGACGAGGCGTCTATGCCTAACTGGATAGGAGGAGAATTAAAAAGATCGAGTTCCGACTTTAAGCAGATAACGCTATCCTTTTCCATGTTTTGTTTGTTAGTAGTCTACGTACTAAAGATATCCTTGAGCGTCGTTTTTTTACAACGTTTGGTGCTCGTCTGACGTTTCTTTGCAGGTCGTTTTCTTTTTATACCAGTCCCTTGTTGTTGTTTTAATTTTTGAAATACGTCGTCTTTTATTTTTTTAGTTGTTTCGCGAAATCTGTTTCGCGCGGAATCACGGAGCGATGTGCCAGATGAAATATCTCCGATAACATTTTTACCTGTTTGAAATAACTGTTTCCCTAAATAGCGACCCGCTTTTAAAGCCAACGGTGTTATGAATCGACGTATATCTGAGAAAAAGCCGTACCCTCTCTGATGTGCTATGCCGCGGAAATAATTTTCACCGCCGCCGCCGCCAACTTGCGAGCAGTAGTAAAATTCACAGTCTTTCGCGTTCAAATGCATGACTGAAATGAGAAAGGAGGGAAAATGACACCTGGATTTATAGTTTTTTGCGTCTAAAGGATAAAATTATGCAGCTTTTTCCTCCAGTAAAAGTTATATTTTTCCCCGTAACTGATTTCAATTCTATTTCTATGGTATCGATAAAACTTTTACGCACCGGAAAATAAAGCGGTGTCTCGTAGTGCTTTACAATTTGTTGATTTTTCTCATCCATGCATGGAATAATTCTGAGTAACGGTGCAAACGAATCGCCTACGCGATGGGATTCAATAATATCTGTATAGACGAAAATCTCAGAAATCCCGGCATTTAATTCTAACGGATATTTGCCGATGTAAGTTCCGCTTGTGAAAAAATCTTCCACAAAACCTAACATGTCGGCAAGTCCTCGTCCAAATTTTATTTCAAAATTATGCGGAACAATTAACAGTACTTTTGAATCAGGTAATTGTCTCAAAATTACATGCTGAAACTGTCTGAATAAAACTTCGGCCGAATTATACATACCTACATTTAAACGCAAATCTTTTACTTCTCTTTCATATCCTAATTCCGACGAATATTCTTTAATAACTAATTCGACTAGCTCTCCTTGCGTTATAGATAATAGAGGATTGACTGCGAATTTTTGCGAACCCCTTACGACGATATCTTTATGTTGCTTTAACATGCGTAAAAAAGAAGGAGCCTTTTCATCGGTTATATACAACTCCGCATATTCAGATACTTTTATTTCTAATATGTTTTTTATGGGTTCATATTTAAATAACACATAATTTTCTAATTCTAACTCTTTTATATTCTCCACAATATTAGAAAATATGACATTTTTATTGTTTATTCCTTTAAACTTTTCTTTTATTTGAGTTAACGGAATCAGGTGACGCGTGACATTTATAGGATTTTTATTAACGACCTTAAACATTTCTTCAAATGTTTCGGTGGACGGTCTTAATCTCAAGATCATTGATCGGTTCACTACGTAATCTTCGTTTGGTAAATGCAACATATATAATAATTTAGACGAAGTTTCCTGCGACAAATGTATTTCAATTCCGTCCGGAAGATTAATTTCTATGTTGCTCCCATCTTCGTCTGGCGCAAATTGTATTTGATGATCTGGAATGTGTTTTTTAATGTTTTGATTGAGTTCGTAAAAATTATCGACAATACTTTTAGCGGGGTCATAAATCATCATTATTTCATAATCCACGCTCTCTCGGATGATAACTTTTTCTACGTCATTGTATATTGTATAATCATTATTATGATCGTCTACATTAAACCAATTTCTAGGTGCGAAAAATTGTACTAAACCTACTTCCCATTCACCGCTGTTTAACAATAGAGGCGAAATTAATTTAGTTCGATAAGAGGATTGAGTGTTACGAGGAAAGTATTCCATACTCGCATTACTTGGTAAAGTAACAAAAAAGTCTGAAATCGCCTCGTCCATGATTTTTTTTTTTTTTTTTTTTTTTTTTTTTTCACGAATTAAGAACTTTTTCTGAGCCACGAATCTAAGATCCAAGAGTTGAATCGAGAATCAAATCCTCGCCACTTAACGTAATGTTCTTTTTTTTTACCTCGACCTCTTGTTTTCAAAATCTGTTCCACTCTCCAAAAATCCGTAGACGTTTTGATTACTTTCTGTAACTCCTCTTCGTAAAATCTCCCTTTGACGTTCGTTCCCTTCAAATCGCGGAGTAAATATGTGTTAGGAAAGGAAGGATAACGCTTATATATAACGAAAACCTCGTCCGTCCAGTTAGGTAAGTAGCCTTTGCGAAACGTTCGTTTCGCTTTCGAAATTCGTACACGGTCGTTAATTTCAAATTTGTATTTCGACTTGACTGAATAACCATACATTTTTTTAAAAATAACTGGTTCTAAATCCGGGGTTACGTTGATTGGTGCAAATCCCGTTGTGCGATGTACGCTAGCATTGTAAGACTTCAAAACAGACGGCAAGATGTGTATATATTTATAAGAGTGCGTATGTGTTAAAATACGATACAGTTTTGATTTTAAAGTTCTTATAAATCTTTCAACAACGCTCGCTTTATATTCACTGTTCGAAAAATAATGGTGTATCTTATGACGCTTGAAATAGGCAGAAAGCTTATGATTTTCGAACTCTCGCCCTCTATCCGTTTGCAAGAGGGGTGGAAACTTTGATTTTCTAAACAATTTTTTAAAACCTTCTAACACCGAATCCGCGCTTTTGTTTTTTAACGGCACAGCGTAACCATATTTACTGAATACGTCGATTGCTACTAAAATAAACTTTATTCCTTGGTTAAATTTTGAAAACTTGGACATATCCATTAAATCGCATTGCATTAATTCTCCAATGCCAAAAGCTAATACTTTGCGTCTTTGAAATTTAAAACGTACAGGTTTATGTAAGTTATATGTATCTTGTGATTGAAGCCATTGTTTCGTAATTTTTAGCGGAACACCGCTCACTTTAGATAGTCTTGCCACACCTCCAAATGATCCGGGATCTTCTGCATTATAATAATGCTTTTCCAATTTTTTTTTCACTGCTTCCGATAACTCAACCATTTAGATTCGGACTTTACGTTATCTCCAAAGCTATCGAAATCGGACTGAGAAAAACTTGGAAAATCCGCGCTTTTAATGCGTCGTTCTTTCTTTTTTGGAGGAGTAGAATCCTCAGACCGGTGAAAAGGTTTTTCCATCTGCAACAGAACTTTAGGATTACCTATCCATCCGCGCGGGATGTTAATTTCTTTAAGCGCTTTTAAAAAAGTGTTGTAAAAAGGCGGTGTCTTTAAATTTTTTGCTGTTCTCATCGTATAGGAAAAGAAATCCACTATACTGGTACCTTTTAAGGGAACGTTGTCTTGAGTCATTTCTCCATTCTCGTTCCACGCATACTGTCTTGTTTTTAATTTTTCGACAATCATAGGTATGAATTTCTGAGAATTTTTGGGAGTGGACACCAAAATTGACTGATATATTTTGTCATCTTCCATATTTTCTGAGGACATATCCCGTTTTTCGGAAGGACTTTCCGGTACCTGTTCGTTCTTCACAGACACCGGTACTGGTTCAGGAGGAGCATGCATCGTCTTGTGATAACGCATAATAAGTTGACTTAATAGCTTTGCTTTCATATCGTTAGGTAAATTAGCTCTTTCTAATAAAGAATCAATATCATCTTCCAGTCTAATTTCGGGTTTTTGTAAGTGATAAGCTGATACTAATTCCTCCGGAATAAGAGCCACTCTTTTTGCCATGATCTTTTTTCCCTCGCGTGCACACATAAAATGACGATGTTTTCACGCATTAAAGTCTTTTACCGATGACACGTCCCAAGATTCCTCCTAGCGTAGATATGATTGCGGGAGCTAATAGAGGTAAAAATCCGCCAGATTGGTTGACCAGCATTCTCTTTTTTTGTTGGATGCTCGATTTTTTTCTTGCAAGGTTTCTCAGAAGATTTTTATACTTTTTCATCTTGTTTACATTAACAGGTATATTTCCCGCCAAAATGTTTAAACAGATTTCACATAAACTTTCTATTTGTTCATTTTTAGCCGTTTTAAGCAAAGCTCTTCTTTGTAAAGGATGCGTGGTTGCTACGGCTCGCAGAAAATGAACATGCTTTTTTAAATTTTTTTTCGTCATCCTCGTTGGTATAAGGGGCGATACAACCAATATAACCCGCGTTCGTCTGGAAAAATGTTCTCTCTCACCCGCAAGCAATCCTGTGTTCGCGGATGTAAATCCAACAATAAATAACCAAACGGTCGACGTGTCGCTTGTTTATAAGCTTGCATAAAAAAATGCGTCTCCCCCGGAAACAGTTGGCGCGCTAAACACTTTATCTGTGATTTGTCTCTGACATTTTTAAATACAAGAATGTAATGAGCGTTCAAACTAATATCGCGCATTACTCTCGAACGTGGAAACATATTTTGCAAAATTAGTATCACACTCACATTTTTATGATGACTGGCTGCCGTAAATAAATCAGCAATTTTTAAATCTAGATGATGCATCATGTCATCCAGAATTAAAAGATCTCCCGATTCATATGTTTCGGGAAGTCCTTGAATAAACTCAATTTCGGGTTCTTTCAGGAACCAAGGCGCCGAATAAGTGTAACACCACCTCACTCTCTTAATATTCGGCTCGTACATTCGATGTTTCAATAATTTCCTTATCAAAAATGTCTTGCCCGATTGTGAAGGTCCCACGACGAGACAAGAGCTCGGATGTCTAAATTTCATTCTTTCGTTATTACTAATCCGCTCGACAACCTAATGCGCTTTTTAATAAAAACAGATATCCCGATCAATACGCCCTCTAACATATAAGATTTAAATAAAAATAAAACAGACACATAATTAAAGCAAATTAAAAAAATTTATTTGTTGTTATTTTTTTTTTTACATCACAAATGACATGTTTATAAAACAAAAGTAAACAAACAGTTTCTTATTTCATTCGCTTAATGAAAAATTACATACTTTAGCATATATTTCTGAATACATTTGCACACCTATGATGCTAGCTTTTAACATTCCATCATTGTCATCTTTAAAAAAATAACGTAAGTCATAAACAGTTTTCTGTCCTTTCATGCATTCGTGTAAAAACAATCTTCCTTCGATATGTCTAGAGACTCTGCAGGAAGTGTTTGTGAGATTCACAAATGTTTCATAACCGACATCGTTGCAAACAACCGCTGTCGTCTCTTTGACGAGAATAAAGATGATAGTTCCGATGAGTATGAAGAAAATACACACAATAAAAAAAAGTTGTTTTCGATCCATTTTTTTTTCTATCTGAAATAATTCAAAAACCTTCAAAACACTTGTTTTAGATTTTTGCACCGTACTTTATATTTTTGCAAATACTTCTCAAATAATGCAACACCCAACGCTTGAATATAATATTTACTGTTGTGTTTGAAATATTAGTATTCAAAATCAAAGCATCGCAAATATCCTCGCCGCCTTCCTCTAGCAGTTGAATGTTATCGGTCACAAATTTCTCTGACAGTTCTTGATAACGGAACACTGTTTTTATATCCAAATGATCCTTCAGCGCTTCAATGGTTCCCATATCCAGACGTTGATACTGACTCACTAACTGCATGTCCAAAAGTGCGAGATTCTCATAAATAAATTTTCCCGTCAACTTCTGATACTGTGAAATCTTCTTCCAATCCAGCACGTCACTAAATTCTTCTATAAAACTCTCCGACAAATTCTGATATTGAGACACCATCTCCCAATTTATTTTGCCAGAATTCTTTCGCATAAATGATTCTGACAATCGTTGATAACGACTTATCAAATTCCAATTTAACTTGTGCTCATTTTCCTGCATAAATTTTTCAGTTAATGTCTGATACTGAGACACATCGTTCCAATCCAAGGCATTCCCCAAAATATCAATAGTGTCTTCACTTAATTGTGTCGACCTGACCACTTTTTTCCAATCAACATTCCTGCGTTCGTCACCCATTTTCGATAACTTCGCCTTTAAAACACGAACTGATTCCTTCGTCTAACCCAAATTGAAACCGAAACTTTTTCTAGCACGTGACTCATGATTCAAAAAACACCTGTCAAAACTTGTCCGAAACACGTCCGTTCCGAAACAGACACGTACATTAATTTATTCCAGTCAACGTAATTTATTCAAGCATGAAACAGATCACGTGCACCAGAGCATAAAACCCGGAAGTTGAAAAATCATCCAAGCGTGAAGGTCAATGAACGTTTCAAGGTCATGCGTTCGGGTCAATGACCACTTCAAGGTCAAACGGTGGGGTCAATGACCTCTTCAAGGTCAAACGGGGGGGTCAATGACCGGAATTGTGCTAGTAAGTACCAAATTTATACTACTGCCTTATATTTTCAAGGGTTAATTCCGTTCGAAAAAAAAATTAAGAAGGGGAAACAGCTCTCCCCTTTCCTCTTTTTTTTATACTTAATCATTGAACCTCCTATACTATCAAAGACATGCTTTATCATATAAAAAATCTATATCCAAAATTCAGAGCAAATTAGATAATTCCTAATAAAAACCCATTTAGCATTTATATAATTTAAAAGGAGTTATCCCCCTCTTTTATACTTAACCATTAAACTTCCAAAACTATTCAGAGATTTGAACGAAATCTGACAATTCTGCTTGAAAAACCCATTTATATAAATTAAGGGGGGGGCATTAGAGCCCCTGTTCCCCTTATTTATACTTATTCAATGAACACCTAATAACAGTCACGGAATCGCCTCATCAGAATGATCCTAATCTAAATTTTGAACGAAAATTAATTCTGCATGAAAATCCCATTTATATCAACTAACGGGGGGGGGGCATTAGAGTCCCTGTTCCCCCTATTTATACTTATTCAATGAACACCTAATAACAGTCACGGAATCGCCTCATCAGAATGATCCTAATCTAAATTTTGAACGAAAACTTAATTCTGCATGAAAATCCCATTTATATCAACTAACGGGGGGGGGGGGGCATTAGAACCCCTGTTCCCCCTATTTATACTTATTCAATGAACACCTAATAACAGTCACGGAATCGCCTCATCAGAATGATCCTAATCTAAATTTTGAACGAAAACTTAATTCTCAATTAAAATCCCATTTATATCAACTAACGGGGGGGGGGGGGTATTAGAACCCCTGTTCCCCCTATTTATACTTATTCAATGAACAACTAATAACAGTCACTGAATCGCCTCATCAGAATGATCCTAATCTAAATTTTGAACGAAAACTTAATTCTGCATGAAAATCCCATTTATATCAACTAACGGGGGGGGGCATTAGAACCCCTGTTCCCCCTATTTATACTTATTCAATGAACACCTAATAACAGCCACGGAATCGCCTCATCAGAATGATCCTAATCTAAATTTTGAACGAAAACTTAATTCTGCATGAAAATCCCATTTATATCAACTAACGGGGGGGGGGGCATTAGAACCCCTGTTCCCCCTATTTATACTTATTCAATGAACACCTAATAACAGCCACGGAATCGCCTCATCAGAATGATCCTAATCTAAATTTTGAAAACTTAATTCTGCATGAAAATCCCATTTATATCAACTAACGGGGGGCATGAGCCCCCCGTTCCCCCTCTTATACATATCGAATGAACTCCAAAAACTAATCAGGGAAGCGCCTTATCAGGATATACCTATATACAAAATTTCAAGTGGATCCGATATTTTTATCATGAGTTATCGCGTTACGCACATACGCACATACATACAGAACGGACGGGCACATAAGCTCTCAGGCTATGATAGCCTGTGAGCTAAAAACCGAATCGTTTGAAATTTAAAACATATAATTGTTGCATAATTTTGTCGATTAATTTCAAATATCATGAAAATTGGATGCATGGATCAATTACAGGGAAAATCAAAAGTATTCCGTTACATTACTGTCAATGAGAAAAAATAGTTTCAAGTACATTTTAATGATGTTACACTCTTTGAAACATAAAATAATTGATATGAATCCATGAAGTACATGGCTAAAATATACATTCTGTACAATCTGTGGTGCAAAGAATATTTATTCTTAATTTATATAAGAATATTTATTGTACCTGAAGTACTGTATATTTTAAAATCTTAGTTATAATTCGAACGCGTCTCATTTGCTACGACTAACGTGCAATTTCCAACTTGTTTCTGTTGAAATGCGTACTGTAAAAACTTGTATTATAAGTATACAGTGAGCCCGCTAAAGTCCGTTGTAATCCTAATATTTTCTGAAAATCAACAGCTCTAGTCATAAAAGCTGGATCACATGCACATCCAAACCGCCACTCACACACATCATCCAAAAAACTTACAAAAAAGAAACTGAAGCCTTAACAAATGTGGAAATTCTCATGTACACGCATGCATACACACATATGCTGGGTGTTTATAAGATTTTTTTTACAATAAAAGTGATAGTGAATTTTGTGACGGCCGATTATCTACGCTAGGGATATAGGCCCAGGGGAAGGGATGCCCTTCGTGGGGGTCTTTCTAAGGGAACCTAACCCGTATTTACTCAAAGTTCGAAGAAAACCACGAAAACTCCGAACGGTTAGGCCGACGGCCGCGATTGGGTTCGAACCCAGCCCTGCCGTCTACCAGTTGAGAGGTCAGACCCTCTCGGCCACTGGTTGGGCCTTTTACAATAAAAGAGGGGTGTTAGTACACATCAAGACAAACAATATTAAATAGGAGACCAAGGGTCCCAAACGTTTTCCAAAGGAGATAGCCGCCATTAATGTTTAGGGACCAAAATTTCAAATAAACATAAAAAACGGAAAAATCGGTCGATTGATTTGCGGTTTTCACTAAAATTATTCTTTATGTCGGCATTTTCTTTATATTAAATTATAAAGATAAATTTCAAAAAATGCCGATAGAGGGCGCTTTAGACTTTGGAGTAACGAACAACTGTTTTTTTATCGGTATTTTTTGCATCTTATTAATTGTTTTCGTAAGCTTAGACTCAAACTTAAATTTTGAGCTCAAAATCTGAAAGTGGGAGTGGTTAAGTAGCACAAACTGAACTGTGTTCAGAGTGTTCAAACTTCAAATGATTATAAAAAACGGAAAAATTGATTCATTGATTTGCGGTTTTCACTAAAACTATTCTTTATGTCGGTATTTTCTTAAAAATAAATTATAAAGATAATTTTCAAAAAATGCCAATAGAGGGCGCTTTAGACTTTGGAGTAACGAACAACTATTTTTTGCCGTTATTTTTTGCATCTCATTAAATGTTTTCGGAAGCTTAGACTTAAACTTAAGTTTTGAGTTCAAAATCTGAATAGTAGGGAGTAGTTAAGTAGCACAAACTGAACTGTGTTTAAGGGGGGGGGGGTGTTCAAATTTAAAATAATTATAGAAAATGGAAAAATTTGTCAATTCGTTTGCGGTTTAAAATAAAACTATTCTTTAAGTCAGTATCTTCTTGAAAATAAATTTTAAAGATAAATTTTTAAAAATTCCATTAGAGGACACCTTAAACTCCAGAGTAACCAACAATTTATTTTAACCATTATTTTTTTGTTCTAATTAATAGCTTGCAAAAACTTATTAAATGTTTTCGGAAGCTTAGATTTAAACTAAATTTTGAGCTCAAAATCTGAATAATTAGGTGTATTTAAGTAGCGCAAATTGAAGTGTCTTCGGGAGTTGAAATTTAACACTCCCCCCTCCTGGAACACAATTCAATTTTTCGCTACTTAAATACTCCCAACGATTCAAAATTTGAGCCTAAAATTTAGGTTTATGCATTTGAAAGCATTTAATGAGATTAAAAAAATAACAGTTAAAAATAGCTGTACGCTACTCCAAAGTCTAAGGCGCCCTCTATCGGCATTTTGTAAAATTTATCTTTAATTTTTTTTTCTAGAAAATGCTCATTTAAAAATTAGTTTTGGCAAAAACCGCAAACAAATCGATCAATTTTTCCGTTTTTTATAATCATTTGAAATTTGAACCCTCTAAAAACAGTTCAGTTTGTCTGCTTAACTACTCCCAACTATTCAGATTTTGAGCTCAAAATTTAAGTTTAAGTCTAAGCTTACGAAAGCATTTAATAAAATATAAAAAATAACGCCAAAAAAACAGTTGTTCGTTACTTCAAAGTTTAAAGCGCCCTCTATCGGCATTTTTTGAAAATTATCTTTATAATTTATTTTTAAGAAAATACCGACATAAAGAATAGTTTTAATGAAAACCGCAAATCAATGAACCAATTTTTCCGTTTTTTATAATCATTTGAAATTAGAACCCTCTGAACACAGTTCAGTTTGTGCTACTTAACCACTCCCACTTTCAGATTTTGACCTCAAAATTTAAGTTTGAGTCTAAGCCTTACGAAAACATTTAATAAGATGCAAAAAATACCGGCAAAAAATAGTTGTTCGTTACTCCAAAGTCTCTATTGGCATTTTTTGAAATTTATCTTTATAATTTAATTTCAAGAAAATGCCGACATAAACAATAATTTTAGGGAAAACCGCAAATCAATCGACCAATTTTTCAGTTCTTTATGTTTATTTGAAATTTTGGTCCCTAAACTTTAATGGCGGCTATCTCCTTTGGAAAACGTTTGGGACTCTTGGTCTCCTATTTAATATTGTTTGTCTTGATGTGTACTATCACCCCTCTTTTATTGTAAAAAAATTGAAAACCCCCTGTATACATGAAATTATTGTGAAAATAGCAAAAAAGCATTCAAAGAACTTGAAAATATAAAATGATACCAATATTCTGATAATCTTGTTTTACTTATGATTACAATGCTTTGGTAACTTTGTATGCTTACGGAAAATAAAAAACAGTTTTAATAAAAACTACGAAATAGCAGTCGGATGTGCCAATCACAAAACATCTGTAAATTAATCTTTATATAACTGAAAACTTACATAATTATTTTTCCTAATATTGTTTCAGGTACATCATGATGTGCATCTATTATTTTTATAATAGTTGCAACTATATAATATAGAAACTATTCTTTATGTAATATAAAATATATGCTATCAGTATAGAGGGTGAATCTACACTCTCCGGCAAAAATTTAAGGGGTGATAGTATACATCAAGACAAACAATATTAAATAGGAAACTAAGTGTGCCAAACGTTTTCCAAAGGAGATAGTTGCCATTAAAGTTTAGAATGCAAAATTTCAATTGATTATAAAAAGCGGGCAAGATGGCCGATTTGTTTGCGATTTTCACGAACTCTATTCTTTATGTTAGTATTTTCTTTAAAATAAATTTTATAGATAACATTCAAATAATGCAGATAAATAGCACTTTAGACTTTGGAGTAACGAAAAACTATTTTTTACCGTTATGCTTTGTATATCATTAAATGCTTTCAAAAGCTTTTCTTAAACTTAAATTTTGAGCTCAAAATCTGAATCGTTGGAAATGATTTAGCACAAATTGAACTGTTTTCAGGGAAAAGAAGGGTGACGAATGTTTTAAATTTCAACCTCAGAACATAGTTCTAAGCTTTTAAAATAATTGAATGACAACAGTTTTTCGCTACTCCAAAGCATAAAGTGCCCTCTATCGGCATTTTTTGAACTTTATCTTTAAAATTTACTTTCATGAATATACTGATATAAAGTATAGTTTTAGCAAAAAGCACAAACAAATCGACCATCTTTTACACATTTTTATAACTATTTAAAATTCTGAAGCCTAAACTTTAATGACACCTATCTTCTTTGAAAGACGATTGGGACCCTTAGTTTCCTATATAATATTGTTTGTCTTGATGTGTACTACCACCCCTTAAAGTTTTGCCCAAGAGTTTCTATTCGCCCTGTACATATAAGCTGTATTTATCAAAAGGAAAGTAAATAGCACGTAAACAAACTTCCGTTTCTTAACTATAGAAAGAATATAGTATTTTCAAGATGAAAAGAATGAAGAAGTCCTTTTATAGTGTAATAGCACTTCAATACAAAGAGAATTTGATCTCTTTTCTTTACTAATGAAAGTTGAAAGACAACTAAAAGATTCATTCATCGAGCGAATTGAAAACGGTAGTGCGAAAACTATGCATGATGTTATACACAATTCAATGGCGAAATTTTATGAGTACATGGAAAAAACAATAGAAACGATTTTTAAATAGATATAATTTATGATTAATTCTAATATTGTTTCGTTTAATATATATACAGGGTGAGTCATAAATATCGAAACAATAGGCTACCTCCTTAAATATTGCCCCTAGACCCATACTTCCAATTGCAAAAATTCATAAAAAAGGTAAAATTTTTCATAAGATAAGTTGCAACTCCATGGGGGGGGGGTCTATTTGAAAAAATACGAAAATTAAATTTTTTTACGGCCACCGTAGGGCGAAATTCCCAATCAGGAAATTGTTCCTTGTCCATTCCTAAATTGAACAAAAAATTTCATCTAAATATGTAAAAACCTGACAGAGGTATTAAAATACAAAATTCTCCAGAATTCCTGACTTACATCACTTTACCATGCCTAAAAACGAAGAGTTTTCGCTCACTTTCAAAGCAAGTGAGGGATCGTCCATAAATTGTACATTATTTAAATGTCGATTTAAGACAGTGCGTCTCATTAGGGCATAACAAAGCAGCGTACTGGAATTAAATCTAAAGTTGTGTTCAAAATATTTTGGTAGTCTGGATCGAAATATCTAGGTCGGGTCCCAAACGGACCCATAGGGGAAGAAGTTCTGCCCGGCCGGAAAAAATGTTAAAATCATAACCCTGACCGGTTTGAAAAATAGTTTAAGTCATAGCCCGGTTCAGCCGCAAATTGCTACATAATTTTTTACTTCGGTGTGGGAAAAAATTGTTTCATATGGAAGGATTCAGACCAAAAATTCCTTTTGTAGCTTTTCGTTTTTTATATTTATACTTTTAATTATTAAAGAAGTGCCAAAGGCTGTAAAATATATATTTTGTCATTGAATCTCTATTTATATGTGGATGTTTCACTTATATTTTAATATCGTTAATCCATATCCCATGCGTTGGAGACTTTGAAAAATGTTATGCAGTAAAATCTTTTAAGACGGTATCACATAGGAAAGAAAAAATATGTTATAGACAGATGCCCCCCCCCCCCCAAGAGGTTTAATTGGAGTTTAATTTTTTCCTCGGGTATCATTGTATTTATTTTGCATGAATCAATATATTTTCCGTTTAAGACAGAATTCTGTTATAGGCAGATTTTTTTTTCACTGGTTTTATTCTATTTAATTTTTTAGCCTTTGAATGTACTATTCTTTAAAAAAATGAATTTTAAAGGGGTTTATTATTATTTTATTTATTTATTTTTTAATTAATTATTATTATTTTTTTTTTTTGTAAAATAAAGATTTCAAAATCTGTGTATTTTTCTTAAAAATTTCGATTGAGCCGAAGTTTTTTTTATTTTATGCACATATTAAGCCAGTCAGACACTGATTTTAATACGAGTTTTGTCGAGACCGGGATTGAAAATTTCGTCCAGTGTATACCTAGCAAGAAGGAAGCAGTCCCCTCCTTTATGAAAAGTACGTTAGGTCCGTCCTAGCGAGTCTTAAAAAAAAGTGACGTCTCGGTCCTAGCCCGGCTTGGGACCAGAATACAGATTTTTTAACAGCCTCTCCAGGATGATAAAAGGCCTGAAGTTGTCAGAGCTATTTTTTTTAAGACTTAATCTGCATCTTAGAAAAAGCATTCTTTTAAATAACTGACAAGCAGTAAAACAGTATACTTCATTTTTCTGCATAATGAATTTTTTCCCACTATTTCTTGTCTTTAAATTATTAAATGTTAAGAATTTTGAAAGAAAACACGAACTTGAAACGCGTGAATTTTTATTTTTTTACATTAGTTTTGTTTCGGAAAATTTGAAAAAATATTTACTTTTGAAAATATGATTTTTTTTAAGTTATATTATTTTTTCAATAAATATTTAAAAAAATTTTAAAATTAATATTAAAAAACAAAAACCCTGGAATAAAACTAAAATCAGATTTTTATCGTTAATTAAATGAAAAAAAAAATGAAATCCGATAAATAATGTTACGAGTTATTACGATTTTTAATTATCCCATTTAAACCACTACTAACCACATGAAACTTTTACAAACTGTATGAGAAATTTTAGGATGTGATTTTCTTAGCAAATTATAAGGGATAACTATCACAAAAAAAGAAAAAAATTCAAACTTCTAACTCAAAAAATAGATTTCTTACACGTTTCCTAAAACTATTAATGTAACATTGTTTTTTGAATTGCGCACATTGCAATTTGTGTCTAATCCCTTAAAACCTGATGAATTTTTTAAACGGCTATAACTTTGCGAGTTTTAAAGATATGAAGATGCAGCTTTTTGTGTCTTATTCAGGATTGAATAAGGATAGCTTTCCTAATTGGAATTTTTATCCTACTGGGGCCGTATAAAAATTTAATTTTCGTATTTTTTCAACTAGATTCCCCCCCCCCCCCATGGAGTCGTAATTTATCTTATCAAAAATTTCACCCTTTTTTATGAATTTTTGACATTGGAAGTATGAGTCTAAGGGTAATATTTAAGGAGATAGCCTATTGTTTCGATATTTATGACTCACCGTGTATATATAAGCTGTATTTATCAAAAGGAAAGTAAATAGCACGTAAACAAACTTCCATTTCTTAACTATAGAAAGAATATAATATTTTCCAGATGAAAAGAATGCAGCAGTCCTTTTATAGTGTAATGGCACTTCAATACAAAGAGAATTTGGTCTAGTAACAAACATGTAAACTTTTTAAATAAACTTTAATATATAATTAATACTCTTATGAATAATTTTAAACAAAAATTAGATCTGTAAAATAATCTACTCTCGTTCAAAAGTATATTAATGTTCTTTTTTTTATTCAGTTTGGATAAAGCAGTTTTCCCTCTGTTACATTTTATATCCGTTATATGTGCTTTATGTCTGATATTAAATTTCCGCTGTGTCATACCTACATAATAATTTTTTATTCTCCCTTATATTTTAAAAATGTTTTAGTATTAAAGTGACGTCTTATAAGAAAAAAAATTAGTTTTGATATTTAAAAATTATATAGATATTAAATGAGGGCAAAAATGAATGTTCAGACTTGATAGAGGAAGTACTGAAAGTAGGGTGCCAGTGACGTCACGACGTCTTTTCGTGGACCCTACCGTGTGTTCTACTTTACTGTAGGTTAGGCTATGGGCTGTCGTTACAATATGGTAACTTTTATTAGGAAAATGAAATATAAAGCATGCGGAGAATATCTGACGCCTGAAATAAGCAACATAGCACAGAGAGTAAGAAATTTAGGCATTAATTATAGTTAATTTTAAACAGCTTCGAATGTGTCATTTTTAACCTCAACAAAAGGAAATTTCCTGTTTAGTATGTGCATAAATGTTTGTTACCAAAAAAAGAAGAAGAAGAAATATTTTTCACAACACAAAGAAAGCAGAAATTCTTTTGTCTATTAATTACATTTCATCCGAGGGGCACTTCATCTTTCGTCATGAATGCAAGACAATTAATGATTCATTTATGGTTCTAAATTCTATTTTGGTTGAAGAAATCATTCACATTTCTTTCTTTTCTTTGCTTTAACGGACCACTTATATTCGAAATGATGTATATTTATAGAGTGCAAGTTAAATGGAATAAAAATAATATTTTCTGGGGAATGAAAATAATGTTGTCTATAAAAATACCATAGTAAAAATAAAACTTAATGGACTTCATTCAGGAGTGGTAATTACTATGCGTCTGTGGATATATTTCACTAAAAAGAGATCTTTATTGGATATCAGGGAAAGCAAAACTGAAATATACTTCTCTCCTTAAGTGTTTACTTTTATATATCCTAAGCTGACGTGATATGCACATGTCCAAAATTAAGGTCACAAACATAAAATCCATGAAAACTGATGAACTGTTTATTGTGTTTTCACGAAATTTGCGCAGAGATATACTGCAGTAGGGGAAAGAATGTAGCAACTTAACAATATGGAAAATATTTCAATTGTTAATTAAGATACAGGGTATATCAAAAAGTGTTAAATTATGAATGACATATAAAGCATTTATCTCAAGAAGAGTCTGTGTAGTATGCAATGTAACTATCGTGACTGCTGTACAAGCCTCACTACGCGCTCTCATAGTGTTTATGAGGGTGTCAATAAATGTTTGTGGCTTAAGGCCATTCTTTCAACAGCACAGCTTTTAACTCCTTGTGGATCCTAAGAGGGGGATTACGCTACGCAGTGGCTCTTCCTACACCATCCCAAACATGTTCATTAATACTGAGGCCCGGAGATCTCGAGAGGCAATTCATATGACGGATATTTTCATCTTTAAGGAAATCACTAACAATGTGACCTCTGTTTGGCTTCGCATTACCGTCCATAAACATGAAGTTCGGGACTATTTCACGCCAGAACGACTTTGCATAGACTTCAAGGACCTCATCCCAATCAACCCTCTATCTGCAACGACAGTGTCCGGATAGAAGACGTGCAGTGGTGTACAACTGCCAAACTTTATACAGCCTCAGACAAGGATTACTTTGCAACCAAATCTGTCGATTTTTTTACGTAGCTCGGATGACGGCGTAATCCATATTCTCTCCAGATGAAGATTCAACGAAAATCTCTCTAGGTGGAAAATATCGACTCATCAATGAAAAGAACACGGCCATTCTTGTTGTGTCCAAGACTAATGTCTTGATCTCCACAACAATCGGACTCTCATGTTTTATACAGAGAAAAGGATACACACTACTGGATGTAAGGCATTAGGGAGGAGGTACTCGAAGCCTATGTGAGGTTGTTTCGGGGTGCTGTAGTATTTCGGGGTGCTGAGGCCATATTGTTGATGATTATTAGCTAGGGCCCATATTATTGATGATTATTAGACAGATCCCATATTGTTGATGATTTTCTTAAAGAAAAAAATATTTGCCATATGAATTGTCATTCGAGATCACCAGACCTCAAATCTATTGAACATGTATGGAATGGTCTTGGAAGAGACATTGCACATGCACAGCGTAATCCCCCTCTCAGGACCCGCCATAAGTTAAACTGCACTTGATTTTGTTGCCTCAGACATTTTTTGGACACCTTCATTAACAGTATGAGAACTTGTAGTGAAGCTTGCATAGTAGTACACGGTGGTCACATTTCATATTAGGCAGACGTTTTCCGAAATAAATGATGAAACTTATTACTCACGGGTAGTGGCAACTTTTACCTTTATTCGTCATGTCATTTAATTTTATATTTCGTTTTGCATAACGAACTTATGTTTTATTTAAAAAAATTCCTGAATTTTGTGATAACTTAATAAGTACTAATATCTACCATAAAAACAGACACTATAAATAATGCATTAAAGTATGAAGTGTGAACTGTTCTTTGTTTCACATCTATAGAGAAGGTTCTAGAATATGGATGCGTTTGATTCGACATAGTTACAAAGCATAAACAGTAGCACTAATCTACGATGTCGCCTAGTTTTCCACTGAGCTTAGCACAGTATCTTGAATTTTTTAAAATCTTTTACATTATGGCATATATTGCCCAGAACATTGTTGTTCCTGGAGTCAAAACATAAGACGCAACCAGTCAGCTTACTTCATTAGTTACTTTAAAGCTGCTGATTGGTTAGGTCTTATTTTTGAATGCCAGGACTGAGAATCCCTATGACGATAACACCATAATGAAAATGCAAACGTTAATGACCGGTGGGATGTTAGAAGAAAGCCTACGAAGGTACGTCAACCTCTCCCACCATCTCGTAGGGTGGGTTTTTTATGTTAAAAGAAAAGCACTTCTGCAATATCCACCATAACAATAAAATATTTTTAAGCAATATTGTGAAAATATTTTATTAAAAAGACAAAATAATAATAATAATAATTGGTAATATAATAATAGTTTTTTCGATGAAAGGAACGTCCTAATATGCATGAGCTTTTTTAGATACTTTTTCTGAATAGTTTTCGTTAGAGCTGTTTAGCCGTCGGCATAGGAATGTCAATATTACATTCACCATGTGGGTTATTCTGGAGCAAATTACGCATTGGGCACCGCGAATATACCGTGGCGGTCAAAAATTTCCTGCCAGTTAGTTTCTTTGATTTATTTACCAGAAGGTTTCAGTGAAGAAGGAGCACAATTGCTTCAAAAGTTAGGAATTTATGAATGTCCTCTGACCACATGATCATTTTCATTGGATACTGAAGACATGGGAAGGGGCAGAATTCGAAATTCGTGTGTGCAAAAGTTTCCGGCCACTCATCATTCTTTAGTTTTTTTTTATATCGGTAAAGTGTTTTATGGTCGTGTTTGTGAATGAATAAAAGTGAATAGCATAGTTTAAATACAAAAATGAAAAGTTCAGCAATTATTGTTTGTGAATGAGTGATTAGTTTGTCGCTAAAGGGCCAATCGTCTCGAGATATTGCGGCAAAGTTATCGATCGGTAAACTGCATGTAAGTGATAATTAAAAATATATATAAAGATGGCCATGGCCTTCAGGACATTCTGACGTCCAAGAGGCTCAGAAAATGACTATTCTTGTGGGGGGTGGGATTATCAGAGGAGAAACAATTGATGACCCGCATAAAAATTCCGTTACAATATTCTGAAATTTTCGAATGGAAATATTGTTGAAATAACTCGGCTTACCTCTATCAAGATACTGATGTGATGCAGAATCTTATGGAAGAGTCGGTATTAAAAAATTTACAGACTAAAAAAAATACAAACGTACCCGACTGGCATTTTTTAAGAAACACAAATTGTGGTCAAGTGAGAACTGGACAAAAGTTTTATTTTTCCATCAATTGAATTTCAAACTTTTTTTGGGAGTGATGACAGGCACTTCATTCGATGATCTAACAACAAAAGATATGATTCGACATGTGTTTTCCTACAATGAAGCATGGTGGAGGACACGTTATAATATGGGGAGTATTTCCTTCAAAAGCGGTTGGTCCGTTATTTGAAATCCGCGGCAAGATGAATGATACAATGCATAAGGACATCTTGGAAGAATATTTGTTGCCTTATTAGTATCAAAATTGCAGTCGCAACTATTTCTTTTAACACGATAACGAATTAATGAATGTATACAAGATCGATAATCAATGGTATTTGCACAAAAAATTCCACTTTCGAAATGGCCACCTCAAACGCCCGAGATTAATCCAATAAAAAATCTATGGATATAAGTTGATAAACGTGTGCGGAACTATAAATATTCCAAATCAGCCGGAATTTCCAAAAAATTGCAAGAAGTCTAGAGAAAGCGTATCATAGACGATCTTCAACCGATGATTGTATCAATGTCACGTTGCTGCGCCGCAGTACATATTACTGAATGTATAGTGATAAAATACTAATTGTGAATGTTGTTGATCACTGTTATTTTCTATTTCAATACCATTTCTTTTTTCTAAACTTGCGAAGGTGGCCTGAAACTTTTGAGCACATGCGTTTTCCTTTGCACTAAATTTTGTCAATGAAATGTATTGATATTTATATGTTATTTATGGAAATACATAAGTTCCTATTATGTCAATAAAATGTATAAATATCACTTTGAGATTCCTCTTCATATGGGCATACTTACAAATTAAATAAAAATATTTGGCTGGCTGGAAACTTTTGACAGCCACTATAACTACATCTATATCTATCTATCTATATATATATATATATCTATATATATATTCTACTCAATTTAAGGAAAAATGCGCGTGATTTCTTGGTTTTGGGGACTAAGAAAAAATCAGTTGCTCCGTTTGTCCCTAAAGTACTCAGCCTTGAGCAAGTTTAGAAACCTTTTGCGGTTTGACTCACTAGCATGAGAATATACATATATATATCTATTACGTGGCCACAAAATCAGGCTGAATTTACAGTTTGCCATTTGGCAACATCCGTAACAACGATCCTCACTGGTTAATTTACGGTAACATGATTCGGCCCGTTCAGCAAATCGATATTCAGAGAGCATCTCTTTTTTTTTTTAAACACAGATTGTTTTGATAAGATATGATGGAAATGTTTTGTTTACATTTTGTTAACTTACTCATAGTTTTTTTCAAAGTGTTTTTAATGAATGTATGCGGCGTTGTGCAGTAATATAGGAGGAAAAATTCATTTTTATTTCCATTTTCAACGAATTTTTCGGTTACATTTTTATACATTAAAAATAATTGTAAAATTATTTATAATAAAGTAAAATTATTTATAAACCGTGCTATACAATATTATAGGGAAAATGCATTTTTATTTTAATTTCATATGTTAAAATGATTTATGATAATATTAATACTGACTAGAGTGACAGCGTAGCGGTGGCGGTGCCTCCCAATGTGAATTGCATTGCAGTTCACGGAGGTTGGTGAGCTTTTGCGAGCAGGGCCTGTGACCCCCTAGTTATTTAAATTTTAACTAGTAGATTTTTGGGAACTCTACTTTTGAGAATTTTTGGCCTCAGATAATACGACACTTTGCAGTTCTGCAGAAGCTGAGTTAAATTCTAATGTGATGTATAAGTTCTTGTTAAATCCGAATATAACAGATGAATTTCTGTTAATCCAAAGATTAATACAAAAAAAAAATATATTTTTTAAACAGAATTATGGAAGTATAGCGCAGAAGATATTTGCCTGTACCTGTTTTAACATCCTTTTATCATTTATTTTAAGGGGTAAAAGGTAAGGCAACGTCCACTTTTACTCTTGTAACGATTTGAGCAAATTTTCATAAATAATCCGAATTATTTTATTAAAAATTTCATTAAGATAAAAATTTATATGACCAGTAACCCTCATAGCATGCATTGTCACAGTGACGTCACAATTACGTTACTGTGAGTCAT
The DNA here is from genome assembly GCA_964019185.1 of Maratus speculifer. Lineage (NCBI taxonomy): Eukaryota > Metazoa > Arthropoda > Arachnida > Araneae > Salticidae > Maratus > Maratus speculifer. Next base: position 292,648,747 of record OZ025296.1, read on the forward strand.
TTTGGTCACATCACATCTGTGACCAAAATACCACCACTCATAAACGTCACATAGTGACAAAGATGTGACTTTCTTAAAAATTTTTAGAAAATTACAAATATTCTTCCAAACATGTTATTTACTTGAAAAAACATGTTTCTGGCAATTTAAATATCGTCGCTTTTATCATAGTTTCGTCACAATGTTAATGTCAAAGTAGTCACAAATGACACATTTTTCGCAAATTTGCCACACCGTGACTTCACAAAGTGGTCACAATGTGACGTCACAAACACTCTCTAAAACGGCCTTAACGACCTCACATTTTAGTCACTGTGACTTCACATCGACGTCACGTGACGTTACATCGACAATCGATGGTTACAAAGTCACAATGTAACTTCACATCGACGTCGCAGTGACGTCACCATGCCTTACGGGAATGTACCACCTGTGTTCCACTCAAGTCACATATATCAAATTTGTAACAAAATGCGTTTTGCTTGTCTTTATGATAAATCAAAATTTTATTATTCAACGCTTTTTGTTACTAATTTGATGCATTTTACGTGAGTGGAACACAGGTGGTATATTACTGGTCATATCAATTTTCATTTTAATTATATTTTTTAAATAAAATAATTGGGAATATTTATGAAAATTTGCCCGAATTGTCACAAAAGGTATTAATGGTCGTTCTCAGGTGAGTGAATCCAGGACAAGGTAAAAATAAATAAAGAAGTAAATCCAGGACCTGGAGCCTAATTATATTGAATCATTGAAATAATCAAGCTATTTAAAAATTTCGCAGTCATTCAGAATCTTCTAGGAGTTAGTTAATTAGCAAATTTTTTATTTGTTGCACGATTTCAGCAAATGCGATAATATTTTATAGAGAACTTCTGTATCTGATGATAAGTCGATTTTTTTTTTGGGGTGGGGGTTTAGTATTTTCTGAGGAATTGTTATGATTTATATATGTGACGATTTAAGGAGAACTCGAATTATTTCCACTGGTTAAAAAGAAACACACAGTCATGGCAAGCGAGGGAAAAAACAAAATAAATAAATAAATGTAGAAGATCCAATAATTAGTCATGGGCTGCTGTAAATTCATTTATTAAATTCGTAATAATGAGGAAGGAAAAGCTCCTTTTGCAAACATTCCATCATTATTTCAGCGAGCTGTCCTCATCGAAGAAGCAACCCAAGAAATCTTCTTTTTCATCTCGAGACTTCCACCTTTTTAAACTAAAAAGAAAGTTCTGGAACATTCTGTAACCTCAAACCATCATTCTTTTATGTAAACAGAATTCTTGTCCGGCTACGAGATTATTTTCCACAAACGATAAATTTATTTTTAAAAAAACATTATTTAACCAATTTATAATTGACTCAGAATTTTAAATATCTTAGGCAGACGATTTTTATAAATGATTAATTTTAAGAGAAAAAGAAAAGAAATGAATTTATTAATATGCACACATCAAAGGTTGACGTAGGAAAAATAAATAAATAGATAAAATAAAATAATGATATTTTTTGAAAGGTATGGTTTTGGAATAAATTTAATAAGACTTTCTTAAAAAGGGTTGATAAAAACATAGAAGAAATCAGTTTTATTTGGAATATTAAGAAATAAAGTTTTAATTAAGAATATTTTTAATTTAGAGCCATCATTTTAAATTTACGCATACTGGAATAATGTTTTTTAAGGCAAATTAAGAATTTATATCGTCTGCATAAGGATTAACAGATTAGATTTAGAAACAAGATTTTAATTTAATAATTTGAAGTAAGTACGGAATATTATTATAAGAAAATTAAGATAGTATAAAGGTTAGTTTTGGCGAAAAAATTTTAAATTTGTAATATTATTCCCCCTCCCCAAGACTTTGTATGAAATTGATAGTTAAATAAAACTACAAGTTCAGACAACAGAAATATAATAATTTAGAAAAGTTAAATTTTGGAATAAAACTGTCAAACTCAGGAAGCCAAGAGATGGAAGAAAAGAAAATTAACGCAATATAAAAAATATTAGCGATTAAAATAAAATAGTTAAGAGAAAATAATTCTGAATTAAATTTAGGTAGGAGCATTTCCCTGAAAGAAATACAATAATGTTACAACATCACTTACCATTTGTAAGTGCATAGGAGATAATACATATAATAACAGTAAATAAGTTATGAATATTAATAAGCAAGAGATAAAAATATAATAAAAACAATAAAAATTCGTTCTCATGGAAGTTTAAATAATTACAATGACTTAATGCATAGTTTATTTTAAACAAGTCCTTTAAATGAAACAAGTCTTTCAATAGTATATATAAAAGAGTCTTTTCCAATGTTCTCTGAATACAGTCTCTTTAATTAAAGATCTTCAAACCTAGTTTAATCTTTGGTTTTAATGTTATGTTGGATCCAACATCTTTCAGTAATATATCAATTTTTCAAAAATAAATAGCATCACTCTCAATATCAATAATAAATAATATAGAAAAATTTAAATAATAACAATAACAACAATAATAAGTAATAGTATAATAAGACTCCATATCCTAATATTTTTCAATAAGAGTATAATTACTACTAAACTTCATTATAGAAATCGTAATAATAATAATAATAGTAAAACAAGAGTATAATCAAAAGAAAATATCACTGTTTGTTTATTATTGATAGGGAAAATATTGGTTGAGGATAAAAATAATTACATAGCAACTAAATAATTTTCTTATCTTCTAATAGCATAAGAAAGTATTTTTTGCTAGCCGAAAGTATAAATAAAAAAAATCATAATAATTCCAAAATCCAAATAAAATTAAATCTAACTATTTAGAAAATGGACTCTCAACCAGTATTTCCTTACAATAATTCCTCTCTGATACTCTTTTACAAAATTGTCAAATTTGGTTATAAGTTTTCAAATGCCAAATGCCAATTACACATGGTTTATAAACTTTAATAATAAAATACAATAGGAATAAAAGGTGTCATTCTTAATTGAGAAATAGAAATAAAAATAGTGTGCTTTTTTGAAAAACTCTTAATATCTGTAGTTTTCACAATTACTGAAAATCACATATTATGTTATAGGTTTGAGTAGAATCATTAGATTTTACAACTGTTATAACATAAATATCTGCTGAATAAATAGAATAATACTAATTCAAATACATGAGTAAATATAGTTAGACTTAAACACCCTTAAAATTAATTTATCAACATCAATTTGAAAGCTTTTACAATCAAAGTGTTCACCTTATGCCTGCATAAGGAGCCCAATTTAACCCCAAAAACTCCCAAAAACAAGTAATATTCTTGTAGGCCTCCAAGAACATACCTGCTAATGTTGAAAATTATGGTGATAAAATATTTAAAGACTAAGAATTAAAACTTAATCTAATGTCTTGACTTTAGTTTGATCCAGTGGTTGTGATTGTATCTGAGGTTTTGTTTGTTTTTTGGGTTGCTCATGAAACAGTTTAAAATCTTCTAGTGAAAAATAGGGTCTTAATTTAGAAACATGCACAATAACGGAATTCTGTCCTGTCTCATAATTAAATTTATCTATCTCATAAGTTACATCAGAAAGTTTATTTATAATTTTGTATGGTCCAGAGAAAGTAGGTTCTAATTTTCGAGTGTTAGGGTATTTAAATTCTTCATAAATTACAGAGTCTTGTATTTTTAATGGGCATTCGACAAAATTTCGATCATAGAGTCTTTTACTTTTAAGGTGAAATTCATGAGTTCGCGCTTTCGCAATTTTGAGGGCTTTGTCTACTGGTGTTGTACACATTTTAACTGCCTCACACAGAACCATTACCCACCTTTTTTTAAAAATCTGAATCAAAATTATCGCGAAAATTATAACTATATTTAGCTGCTAACTTTAGTCAGAAATTTTATCTAATAAAACAGAAATTGTAAATATCATAGATATACCTTAAATTGGGATCAGCTTTTAATTCTATTATTATATAGATCATAAACAGATTCAAAAATTTTAATTATAGCTAATTCCTTACGTAAAATAACAAAATTTACTAAAAAAAATTAATCATATTTATCAGTCAAAACTTTAGCAACAGCCTTGCACAGTTCCATATTTCTTACTGAATTTAAATAAATTATAAGAATCCGGGAACCAAAGCTCACTGTAACCAGAAATTCTAACAAATAAAAGGGGAAACATAAATGTTAACTTAATTTTCAGCTCAAATGTCTAGTTGTAAGAACATTATCATGAAAATACTGCATTCTGAGACTATTTCTTGATAACAAACAAATATCAATAAATTAGAAAATGTACTTTTTTGAAATAAACTTGAGCTTCTAAATTCTTTTATACTTCATTATTATTACAAACTTGCCTTTAATCGTGCATAAAAATATCATAATAGTCTTAATAAGTAACAGTAAATATCTTAAGAACATCATACTCCTCAATTAAATCCTTAAGAATAAAAATGTTTCAATCTCCAACAAATAATAATGATAATAATAATACTCATAAATAGGTAAGTAAATAAAATTCACAGACAAATAATCAAATAAATAAACCTGACAAACAGAGAATAATTAATTTAAATAAATACATAAAAAGTATACAAATAATAATAATTAAAATACTACGAAAAAAATCTCACCGAAATCCTATTGTGCTCAACTATCTCGAAAAATATTTGTCTGTTCACAAATTTACAAGAAACGGTCTTGTAATTACTATTACTTTTTTCTTCTTTTTCATCATAAATTTGAAAATCTTAATCAAGAAAATCTCCTGTTCTGCAGTCATTCAAGAAATCATGGCTTCAGGAAAATCAAGCCGACTCAAAGCACTTTACAGGAACAATTCCTCTGTTTTTGTCACTCCAGAAATCATGAGACTATGGCAGTTTTTGTTTAAGAACACATCCAATAATGACGGGCAAATTATTTAGCGATCCACAGTTTTTATTATTACTTCGTTCCATAGCAAGTTTCTTTAAAAACCAAAAAAGGCAGCGCAGGCATAAAAGATCCTGTCGACTTTTCGATTAGTTGTGACGATTTAAGGAGAACTCGAATTATTTCCACTGGTTAGAAAGAAACACACAGTCATGGCAAGCGAGGGAAAAAACAAAATAAATAAATAAATGTAGAAGATCCAATAATTAGTCATGGGCTGCTGTAAATTCATTTATTAAATTCGTAATAATGAGGAAGGAAAAGCTCCTTTTGCAAACATTCCATCATTATTTCAGCGAGCTGTCCTCATCGAAGAAGCAACCCAAGAAATCTTCTTTTTCATCTCGAGACTTCCACCTTTTTAAACTAAAAAGAAAGTTCTGGAACATTCTGTAACCTCAAACCATCATTCTTTTATGTAAACAGAATTCTTGTCCGGCTACGAGATTATTTTCCACAAACGATAAATTTATTTTTAAAAAAACATTATTTAACCAATTTATAATTGACTCAGAATTTTAAATATCTTAGGCAGACGATTTTTATAAATGATTAATTTTAAGAGAAAAAGAAAAGAAATGAATTTATTAATATGCACACATCAAAGGTTGACGTAGGAAAAATAAATAAATAGATAAAATAAAATAATGATATTTTTTGAAAGGTATGGTTTTGGAATAAATTTAATAAGACTTTCTTAAAAAGGGTTGATAAAAACATAGAAGAAATCAGTTTTATTTGGAATATTAAGAAATAAAGTTTTAATTAAGAATATTTTTAATTTAGAGCCATCATTTTAAATTTACGCATACTGGAATAATGTTTTTTAAGGCAAATTAAGAATTTATATCGTCTGCATAAGGATTAACAGATTAGATTTAGAAACAAGATTTTAATTTAATAATTTGAAGTAAGTACGGAATATTATTATAAGAAAATTAAGATAGTATAAAGGTTAGTTTTGGCGAAAAAATTTTAAATTTGTAATATATATATATGTAATTGGAGATTTTTTTTAATGCAGCAACAGTTTGAGCATGGGTTTTCTTGAATTGTAATTTTCATTGGGTATTTTACGCGATTTTTTTACTTGCAGAGCTGATAATGATCTCAGTTTACACATGCTGTGGGGAGGCTGGGTAGTTTCGGAAAGATTATTAAGGAGCAATTTTCAAAAAACAATTTCTTCACTGCATCCCACAGAGCCGAGTTTATTTTAGAGTTATATGCTACGTGAAAAAATACAGTGAAACTCTTTCAAGTTACGAACTAACTGCATTCCCTCGAAAAAGAAACCTGGGTAAAATTACTTGGATAAAATACGATGCCGCTTAAGATACGTAATATCCTCGGCCCTTTGATTAATATTTTAAACGGGCTCCACTGTATTAGATAGCGGAAGCACTGCGTCAGATAACTATAAGTGAAATTGCTGTTGAACTGTTGATAAGTAAAGGAACTGTGCAAACCTTAATTAACAAAAACTTGGTTATGGCAGAGTTTGTGCAATGCGAGTGCCGAAGCATCTATCAGACAGTAAGAAAATGGCAAGAATGGGTGTTTGCCTGATTGTCTACTCAGATACGGAAACGAAGGAACCACGATTTTCGTTCCTAAAATCGTGGCATATAATGAAATTTGGTGTCACCATTTCGATCGTGCCTCCAAATAGCTGAGTATGAAGTCCATGCTCCAAATAACGGAGCATCCGAGGTCCCCTTGTCCAAAAAAGCCCATTCTGGCAAGAAAGTCGGAAAAATGACGCTCAGCACCTTTACTTATCGAGTGGCTAAAACAGGGTACAACAGTTTAAGCTGAGATGTATTCCGGCACGTTGGTGAAGCTGAAGTTATTTATCAAGAATAAGCATATAGGCAAGTTCTCGAAAGAGATAGTTTTCTACAGAACAACGCCAGTCCACATGTGGCCAACAAGACCCTTCAGCTCTTTAAAGGATTTTGATGGGAGGTCCTGCTGCATCCTTCTTTCAGCCCTGATCTGTCTCCGTGTGACTGATATATCTTCGGTCCTTTAAAAAAATTTCTCACTTGTGAAAAGGACATGCAAGGTACAGTAGAAAATTAGATCTTTCAGCAACATATGCATTTTTACACTGAAGCCATCTACTTTCTTCCTAAATGCTGGGTTCAGTGTTACAATGTGTATGGTAATTACATATAGTTAAACTGTTCTACAGGCGCTGTACTTAGTTATTGTACTTAGTTTAGTTTATAATATTGTTATTAGAATTTATTCACATATAATTCTTGTCTCCTTTTATTTGGGCATTTAGATTGGGACAATTCTCTCAAAATGAAAGAAAATATTCAGGGAAATGTCTTTCTTATTTCTTTAAGGCTGCAAACTAGCGATGATGACCAAGCTAAGCTCGGCCAAAATTAGCCTTGCGTTCAATTCGACAATTTATCTTCACTGTATCATTTTTCTTGTTTAGATTCAATTAGTACGATTGTGAGCAAAATTGAACCACTAATTGAAATTTTTTTGAACATGTGACCTAACGAATACTCTTCTCGAGTCCAAAAACGATAGAGTATAAAAGTCGGCTTGTTAGTCAAACCCATTAAAGTCGTTTTATAGATAAAATTAGCTTAATCCAAGGTAATCCAAAAAGTATCCACTAATTAAAATCTATGGAACATGCGACCCATTCCAATGATTTTCTCGTACTAGGAAATGGTGTAAAATCTTTGTCAAAATCATTCTAGTCATTTTTTAGATACAGTTAGATTGATCTTAATCCATAGTGAAACAAAATGACTCATTAATCTAACTTTATTGAGCATGCGACTTGGTCAAATGGTCTTCTCGAACCCGGAAAACGGTACATTCCAAAATTTAATCATTAAAGCCGTTTTCCAGATAAAATTAGCTTGACCCACAATGAACCAAAAATGATCCACTAATTGATTTTTCTCTAACATGTGATTCAGCCTAGTGGTATTTGAAAACAAAATTTATATACACAATACAAAACGTTTTTAGCCTTTTTTAGATTTAATTAATTTGACTCTGACCAATTGTGACTCAAAATAACCCACTAATCAAATTTTCTATAAAATGCGAAACAGCCCAATGGGTCTTATAATAAATAATGGAATAAAAAAATGATAGAAATTAAAATTTACAAAATCATTGAAACCTTCTTCTAGATAAAAATTGCTTGACCCACACGTGAAATTGACCCATTAATCGAATTTTCTCGAACATGCGTCTTAACCCAATGGACTTAACGTAATCCAAAAAGATAGATTATGAAAAAATCGGTAAGAAGCTTAGTAAAAATCGGTAGAGCCGTTTTTTAGATAATATTAACTTGACTCGATGTGATCCAAAATTGACCCAATAATAATCGGAATTTTACAAACAACTGGCGGAGCCCAATAATCTACTCGATCTTGAAAACGGTTAAAGTGCTATAGGAGGGGTCAAAATCGTTTCAAATTTCAAACGTGTTATCCTATGGCTCTAGGAGAGTCGCTTGGAAATGAAGCAACTATTTTGGGAAGCAGGACGTTTCGGTCCCGCCATTTCGGTCCTGCCATTTCGGTCCCGCCGTTTCGGTCTCGAGACATTTCGGTCCCGAGCCATTTCGGTCCCAAAATTGCAGAAATTTAAAACAATTAGTATATTTAAAAATAAAACTAAAATAAGAATTATTTTTTTTTTCTTTCTGGGAAAGTGGAAGCGAAAAGGTAATACAAATAAATAAATAAATAAAAGCTTAGTTTTGTCACTTAAAAATTGAAAATAAAATTATTTAATATCCTATTTTTATATTACATTTTAATATATTTTATTACATTATATATTATATATTATATATAATATTTATATTATTATATTTTAAAATATTATTATATTAATTTTATGTAAATAAAAAAAAATAATCATCTTATTAGAATGAAATAGGCCCAGTTTCAATAAAATTAACTCACAAAAATTGTCTTCATGGCTTGAGAAGACTGTTAAAAAAATGCAATCAATAAATACTATTATTATTGAAAAAAGTGGCGGAGGTAAACTTTTATAAACAAATATTTTATAGCATGTCCAGTTTCGAAATCACTATTGCTTTCGCAATGTTAATAATGGAAAGTAACTTATGAAAACAAATTTATCAGATGCAACTTTGTATTCTAAAAATAATAAGAGAAAAAAATTGTTCTTCAATAAATATATCTCATTTCTAAATTATCAAAGGAGAGGGTGTAGATGAGTGATTTGAGGAAATATGTATATACTATAACTTATAGCTGTCTAATTGAATTATTAAAAACATATATTATTAAACAAATTGGAAGAAAAAAATTAAGCACAGTTTTTTTTCTATTTAATTAATGCTAATTTAAAGGTTCTAAAAAAAGTACGTAAACAGCCAAAAAAATATTTATGGCAGTTTACTTTTTAGTTTATAGTAGTTTATAGAAGTTTTTGTAAAATATTGATATTAATAATTAATAATAAAATTTAAAATATTTATTCTGATTTATAATAATACTACTAAAAGCAAAAGACAATATCCCCTAAACTTAATATCGCATTGTTCAATCAAACAAAATTTTCAGCTCGTTATGATTTCATTATCACGAGTTATAAAAGTTTAAATTCATCGGACTCTTATATTCAACTTTTTATATAACTTGGAAGGAGGCAAGGGGAGAATTAAAAAAAAATAAAAATGGCCCGAATAATGTTGAACTTATACCATTTCGCAGGCCCACAAAAATTAGAAACAGACTTGTAAGTAGCGAGCAAAGAAATAACAAGGGACCGAAATGACTAAGGACCGAAGTGGCAAGGGACCAAAGTTACTGGGGACCGAAATGGCCACGGACCGAATTGTCTCGGGTCCGAAATGTCTGGGGACCGAATTGTCTCGGGACCGAAATGTCTCGGGAACGAAATGTCGCGTACCCAGTTAATATATCTAAAAAACGCCCCACTAGAACTTTTAACTAAATATGTGTGGAAATTGGAAATTTACGTAAAATTTCCAAGCGACAACAATCACCAGCGTTTTTTCGTTTTCTAAGCATGTCATTGTCTCTTCGAGAAAAGGTTTTTCCATCATCCGAATTTCCAAGCATTTGATTGGCTGTTACTAGCGATTCCCTTGGATTCAGGCATCAAAGACTCTCCGTGAAAATTTTACGTATAATAGCATTTTTAGTTAAATGTGCTAGTGAGCCGTTTTTTAGGTATATTAACTTGACCCTGACCCAAAATGACCCACTATTTGGTTTTTATTGAATATGTGATCCAGCCCAACCACTCTGTCATGCCTGAAAACGTTAGGATGCAAAATTTAGTTTAAAACATACGAGCGATTATTTCTTCCACTGGCTGGATAACCTCATTGGCTGAAATCCCATTCATTGAAACTTGGCGACGATTTACTGAGGAAAAGAATTTTTTCACCAGCTAGCTTGGAAAAAAAGCCACGGCCAGTTTTATTCAATCGTCGCGTCGGCATGCAGAAAATATGCATTCATTTACAAGTGCTGTGCAATAACTTTTTCAAATATAATGTATTTAATAAATATTAGGAAGTTCACAAATAATTTAGTTTTTCAATGTTTTAATAAATTGAATAAATTAGGAGTGAGAGATATTCATAAAAAAATATCTTCATATAATCTGTTCTTATCGCCAAGCTTTAAGCAATAAACATCATTTCTGGCATACTTAAAATGTGATTACCAGTGCACCAATGAGATTATCCAGCCAGTGGGAGAAATAACCGCTCGTTTAAAACATTAGAGTCGTTTGTAAGATAAAATTTATTTAGGCACACATAAATTTTCTCGTATTATAATATAAGATACAATCAGTAACCCTAAATGGGGGAATTTCTAATGAACTGCCAATTTGATGTCCTAATGTTTAGATCTAAATTTCATGTTAATACATTTATTTTTGGTACTCTAAAAGCAGATAGTAACACATCTTTTTATGCTTAATTCAATGCATTCATTACATTTTTTAAGAGTTGTGAAATAGTGGTCTTTTTTTAGTACTTTAGTTGCAAGTAATAGGAATTTACTTGTCCTGAATAAAAAACTTGCAAAATGTCAGTCTTTTTTTATGCTTCCAAACATTTTAAAATTTTTATATATGGATTAAAAGTAAAATAGCATGCATTAATTAAACAAATAACAACTTGTACTACTAAAATACGTATCGAATAGCTTAAAATTTAAATGTATTTTGTGTCTTTATATGCAGAACATGAGTGTTACCTCAAGGAAGTTATTATTTTTTGTTTTCAAAATATTTGTAAATTGCAGTTGACAACAGTATCGAGAAAACAACATTGTTTCTTCCACGGAGTAAGAAGCAGGAGGGGAAATTAGTGTTAAAATTTTGCGATGCGGATTTTTTGACGATAGAGGGCGACACCGCTGAATGTGGGCTGTCGATCGATGCTTCTGCAATGCTTTTCAGTGGAAAAAAGTGGTCATTTAAAAAAAAAATAACGAAAAAATCTAAATTTTTAGAAAGTTGTAGAAATGTAAATCTTATTAATTGAAGTTTTTTTCACAATACATATTTTTTAAGGCCCCACCAGTGGCCGAGAGGTTCGGACCTCTCAACTGGTAGACGGCAGGTGCTGGGTTCGAACCCAATCGCGGCTGTCGGCCTAACCGTTCGGAGTTTTCCGTGGTTTTCTTCGAAACTTGCGTAAATACGGGTTAGGTTCCCTTAGAAAGACCCCCACGGAGGGCACTCCCCCTGGTCCTATATCCCATTAGCGTAGATAATCGGACGACAAAAATCAACCAACCATATTTTTTAAAGGTATTCAGCGCGATTAAAAGCGATTTAAAATAGCGCGTTTTAAGCGATTCAAAATACGAGATCATTCTGACAAAAGACAAAGGGCAGGCCATTTAAAAACATTGAATATCGCGGATTAAAATGACTGTTGTAAGTTGAATATCGCAAAGAAATAGACTTATGATTTTTAGAAATTAAGTATTAAACAAATATTTTGGAGTAAATTTTAAGTTCGCGTATAGTTTTTATAACCTTAGAACATTTTAATAATCCATAACTTTGGATATTTATGCAATTAATACATGTAGAATTGAAACAAATTTTTATTTAAAATTTTTTTTTATTAATTGTGACTGTGCAGTAAAAGTAAATCTATTAATCGAAATTATTCTTAGCTCATTCAGGAATTTTCGCTTTTAAATCTCCATCTTCTCCATCCGGACATTCAGGCCCATGTGAAATGGGGGGGGGGGTGTCGCCCGTCCTAGGAGATTGAGGAAGTACCAAATTTATTCTACCTTACCAACACCAATTTTTGTTCATTATTATTTCCTTTTATCTTTACAAGAAGAAAGTATTGAATTTGTATAAATTTTGTAATTCCGGTTTTCGACGGATTTTATACGTTTTAGGAGTCAGAGTTTCCAAAAAACATGTTCTTATAAAATATCTGACATATATTTTGTGGGTGCTCTATCTCAAGAAAAAATTCACGGAATTTAATAAAAATTTATATTTAGGTAGTCCCTAATATAAATTGATGTTGATCAGATTTTGGTGTAAATCGCTCAACAGGTGGCGCTGCTATGCTGCATTTTTTACGATTTACGCAATAGCTATATCTCAAGAACTAATGCACGGATTGTAATAAAAATGTATATAGTATAGTCTGATAGGTAGTCCCTGATATAATTTGATGCTGATCAGTTTCGGAGTAAGTCGCTCAACAGGTGGCGCTGTTATGTTGCATTTTTTACGGTTTACGCAACAGCTGTATCTCAAGATATGTATTGAAGCTTGTGTAAAATTTCTAGAAAAAGGAGTCGGAAACTTCGGTTAGCGAGATAAAATCGCAACAGTTTTATATTTTATGCAGTGTTAAATTCAGGGGGTGGCCCTGAGGATATTCCCCCCCCCCCCTGAGCAATGAAATGTCCCCAATAAATTTGTATAATATTAATTAATCCATAGACAGTGGATAAAGACGTAATAAATACTGCTTATAAATGCTATAAAAATATATAAAAAATCTTTGGCTAAATAATGTTTTGTAAAATGTACATGTCTTTTACACATTAAATAATTTTGCATTTAGACACAAAATCTGTTCTTTATTATTCCACATAACATTTAAAAAACATATACACTAAGATCTATGCACAATAAAAAATTCTCAATTTAAATATAATTACAAGTAAATAGCTATATATTAAAGCCTAAAAAAACGTCACTCACTTATGGAGCACGGAATAAACTTAATTTTTTTTCCTTCGTCTTTTTTTTACTATTATAGCCTGTTTTACATCCAGGAACACAGCACTTATATCCCATCTTAATTTATTTTATGTTATATCAATATAAAACATAAACGAATAAAAAAAAAACATCTTTTAATTCGAACACACGTATCTTAAACATACAATCATATTGAAAGTCTACTAAAAAACCAGCCTACAACGTATCGCAGCGTTCTCACTATTTACCAAAATTTCACTTTGTATTTTCGAAGATTCATGGGCATTAAGTTTTCTCTCCTGTTTCTTACTCCGTGGTTTCTTCTTTACACTGAGCTAATTTCGAATTGAATAATTTTGCTCTATAATTGCTATATAGTGGAATGTTCATTTCAACATGATGGATATATTTATTTTCTTTCAGGAGTGTTATCCATTTATTTATTTATTTATTTTTTAAGCATAAAAATGTTCAGTTAGGAAATGCTGTATTTTTCGTTAAGGAATCAATAGGCCTAACTAAAATTTCAAGAAAACAGTTAGAATTTATTTTAGTGAAGAATTCTTCAATAAATGTCATGAGTGTTACCGTACACTCATGACAAACATGAGTGTTACTTGAAAAAGTAACACTGAAGCTTTTTAACTCAAGGTGAATTTTGTACTAAGATTTTAACTTTACTTTCGTATTTTATAGTTTCAATAGGTACTAAACAATTATCACTGATTAGAAGTAAATTCTGGATTTTATCTGTCAGATGTATTTTTCATAAAATTTCCACAATTATATTATTTATAAAAAAGAAAGAAAACAAATTAAAGCATTTGGGGCAACCGAGTGTAGTAAGTGGCAAATGTATTTTTGCAAATTGTATTAGAATAATGTGGTGTTTGAGCTAAAAAATTTCGTAAGCGGTAGTAAATAGATGAAAAAAGGGTATTTTTGCGGATTTGTTTTTTAGAAAAGCTTTATAGTTTGAAATAGTGATGACTTTACAGCGATCCTAGCAGCGTTTAAGGTTTTATTATGAGGCGAGGTAAACTTTACATTTAATAATTATGGCCAAAATTTCAGTGTTGTCAATAAAGAATCAAAAGCAATTCTGAAATCATTATATATAATTTGAGGAGGCAATTGAAAATTATCTGGCTAATGAAGGAAGTAATTGGCATTTTAGTTTCCCTCCAACTCCAAAATCGCCAAACGAAATCTACATTTAGCACTCCTTCGTCCTGGCTCCCAGAGCACATGCCCCCCTCCCCTCTCTTAGTCTTGGCCCTGATTGTGAATAAAATTTCTTTTTTTTTCTGTCACAGGTGTGAAGATACTTATTAGTTGCAATATTGTATTAGATATTGCGTTGATTAAATGCTATTTTTCCCCCTAAAAGTCAGTTAATACAAAATGTCTATTTGTAGAAAATCCCTTATCATTCAGCTGTTTTTAGAGAGCAAAGTAAAAATTGCTTAATATAATAATTTTTTTTTTTAATTTTCACGATATTTGATTGGATTTTTTAAAAGAGTTACTCGATAGAATTGACTATTAAATGATGTAAAAAAAATCATTTTTATCGTTCGCGCAGATAAAAATTATTTCATACAACTACTCATATTTCATAAAATATTTAATATATCTATATACCAATTGTGCTATATTTTTTCTACTGCATTTTGCCAATTTCTCTGAAATTCGCGTTAAATTTGGTCAAAAACCCTGCCTGATATAAACAAAGATAATACCAGAATTTTTTGAATTTTTTTAAAAAATCGCTCTTTCTCCATGAATATACACGCTATTCTTGCAAAAATCAATGTACATGTTGTACAGTATCCACTCCACATATTTGTATTCTGCAGCGATAAATCGTTTCGTGCATTTTCATGTACAGGGTGATCCCAAATATTTCTATTATTCTTTGATTTTTTTTTTGTCCGTCCACTAATTGTCCTGCCTATTAAATAGATATTGATAAATATGAGGTCAAACATAATCTTTATAATCCTGAAGTTCCAGAAGAATCTGACAAGTATATTTTTAGATGTTTAACAAAATGTCAAAAATTGAAAGTGTCCAAATACTTAGTGTATTTGGAGGTAGATAGTGTATAAAGTATAAAAAATATTCATAGCAATTTAAGTACTACCATTTCATTTGTAACCTTTTTACTCTTTTAATGAAAAATATTAATGTGTTCGAAACTGTCCCCTATGCTGCAAAAAGCTTTTAGCGCATTTTTTTTTCTTTTTACTATTTACTCAGACGATAACATTCCAAAAAAATTGATTCATCAAAAACTATAGTGTAAGCATTTACCGCTCTTATTCAAAACCTTTTCAATGATAAAAGAACTAAAATTCCTTCTTAAAAAAATATTAAGGAAAGAATTCTACCCCTAAAACAGTGTTATTCTCTGGTTGAATACCCTAAAATGAGAAGCGTCTTCTCTGTTTTATGCAAAAGAATGAAAGAAAACCGTTGTATTTAATCCTTTGATGGACTTTACTTATCGGTGAGTGCTTCAAGAAGATATTTTCTTTTCAGATAAAAAAATAAGAAACCTCTTACAAAAATCTTTTTTTATTTTTTATTTTTTTTAGACAGTTAACATTTTACGAAGATTCATTTCAGTGATATATATATAAACTACAACGTAATTATTCACCGCTCATACCCAAAACTTTTTTATGCATGCAAGAACTAAAAATTTTTCTTCAACAAATACCCAGGAAAGAAATCTACCCGTGAAAAAATGCTTTTTTCTCCTTAAATTCCCCGAATTGAGAAGCCCCTCCTCTGTTTTATGCAAAAGAATGAAAGAAAACCACTACATTTAATCCTTTCAAAAATTTTATTTATCTTTGAGTGCTTCAAAAAGATATTTTCTTTCCAGATAGAAAGGTAAGAGACCTATTTAATTATTTTGTTAGTATTTCATCACATAAATATTTTTTTCACAGTCAAATGTTGACAAACCGTTTCGCTTTCTTATTTATCTATTTTCTTGTTTAACGATCGAAAACTTGTAAATTTTTACTTTTTTTTATTAATTAATTTCACGGTTATTTAAATTGTAAACACAAAAATTTGGAAAAATAATCATTCGATGAAAATCTATAAGTAAATTCTTAGAAAAATCACGAATGAAATTTCCATCATCTCCAACGAAACTTCATTTTTTTAAGTTACAGGCAAGTCTTTAACATACAGGAATGATTTAATATATAGACATTTATTCATTTTTAACTATACCCAGTAACATTTTAGACAATTAGCATTTCAAGAAGCTTCATTAAAGTAAAACACGGTGTACAAATACCTACATAAAAGCTTAAAAAACACTCTAAAAAAATTAAATATTACCATTTCATTTCTAAAAATTTTTCTTTCCTGACAGAGAGGTGAGAGACCTGTTAAAAAATCTTTTTCGCTAATACTTCATTATTCAAACATATTTTTCACTGTCAAAAGTTGACAAATCGCTTCGTCTGCTTATTCTTCTAATTTCTTGTTTAACGATCGAAAACTTGCGAAGTTTTATTTTTTTTCCTTATTGATTAATCTTATAGTTATTCAAATTGCAAGCACAAGAAGCAGGAAGAGTAATCATTTATTGAAAATCTATAAGTAAATTCTTAGAAAAATCACGAATGAAATTTTCATCATCTCAAAAAAAGTTTCATCATCTCACAATGAAGCGAAAACTTCATTTTTTAAGAGTTAGGCATGTCTTTTACATACAGGCATGGTTTAATATACATACATTTATTCTTTTTAACTGTACTCAGTAAAGTTTTAGACAATTAACATTTTATGAAGTTTCATTTAAGTGAAACTCAATGTACAAATACGTACATGTAAAGCATAAAAAATATTCATAGAAATTTAAGTATTACCATTTCAATTTTTACCCTTTTATTCTTTTAATGAAAAACATTTATATATTCTGAACTGTCCCTTTTGCTGCAGAAAGCTTTCAGCGCATTTTTTTTTGTATTTTATTTATTATGAACATAACATTCCAAAAACATTTATTCATCAAAAACTACAATCTAAGTATTCCCCGCTCTTATCCAAAACATTTTTATGCATACAAGAACTAAAATTCCTTCTTCAATAAATACGGTGGGAAGAATTCTACCCCTACAACCAAGTTTTTCTGTACTTTAATTCCCCGAAATGAGAAAACCCCTCCTGTGTTTAATGCAACAAATAAATAAATAAATAAATAAATTAAAATAAAAATATATAAATATGAGAGAAGAATGCTTTATTTAACTCTTTATCAAGAAATTACTTCACCTCGATAATTATTTTCTTTAATATCTGAAGAAATATTGAAATTTGCAAAAGATACTTAAGTGGAATTTAGATATGTTTTTTCATTAAAATTACTTAAATAGGTCGATATTCATACCTTTCTTTGTAAAATATTTAGAAAAATAATCACATTAATGAATCAAAAATACTTTTATGGAAATATCACATTTCTTATAAAATCGATGCATTCAAATGCATCACGATCCTTTTTGTCAATAAAAATGTTTTTGCTGTTGAAAAAGTTCCATACAACTTTTTTCCAAAGAAAAAATAGCTATACTTATGAAAATTATTAAGAAAATTATCACTTTTTGAAAATAATTAGCCTTGACTGTTTCTCTACTCTATCTAAATTTGATGCACATAGTATAATGTGTGGAAAGAAAAAAAGTTTTATTAATAGAAAGAATAAATATATTTTACATTAAAATTTCTTCAACGGTACTTAAAGTAGCGTCAGTTCATCCCTCATAGAATGCATTGTCACAGTGTCGTCAAAATGACGTCACTGCGAGTCACTGTGGTCACATTACCTCTGTGACCAAAATGCCACCACTCAGTGACGTCACATTGTGACTGAGATGTGACTTTCTAAAAAATATTTAGAAATTTATAAATATCCTTCAAAATATGTTATTTACTTTAAAAAACACTTTTGTCACAACGTCGCTTTTGTTACAGTTTCGTCACGATGTTAATGTCAAAGTAGTCACTAATGACACATTTTTCACAAATTTGTCACACCGTGATATCACAAAATGTTCACAATGTGGCGTCACAAATGACCTTTATAACGGCCATAACGACTTCACATTTTAGTCACTGTGACTTCACATAGACGATCGATGGTCACAAAGTCACAGGGTGATGTAGTGATGAAAATTCCACCACATCACAAGGTACGCGAAAGATAGTGGTTAGTACTAAAGAAATAATATTAAGATAATATCCCAATCCGCGTTGTGAAAGATTGTATTGGATATTATAAAAAAATATGTTTACTTTTAAATCTATCAATAATTTAAATAAATGAAAATCGCAAAAGCTCAGACTCGAACCTTTTAAACGTTTAAATTTGCAAAATAGGAATTTTAAGAGAAACGGAGAGTATCAAAATGATTATCATAAAATAAAATTAAATTTAATATTTGAGATTTTGAAACAAGTAATTTACCTAAAAGAATTTAGGAAGAGAAAACATGAAAGAAAACAAGAATACATATATAGATACACAAATATTTATTTCAAACAACAATTATATGTATCATAACACAATAAAAGTATTATTGTTTAAGCATATAATTTTCATAGGGAAACATCTGGACATCGTATCATCCTAAATTATCGATTTGTAAGTATAAGCACTATAAATAATATTATTCTAATTTATCAATTATTTTGATCATGTTTACTTTCTTTCTTTTTTTTTTGTTATCATATATTATTATAAACTTAAACAAAAACACAAAAGACTCACAGCACAACTAACGAAAGGCATAGCCTATGTTCTCCTTATAATTCTCTTTTTTTCTTTTTTTAATTTAAAATTTAAAATTAAAAATTTAATTTTAATATTAAAGAAATTTTTCTTTATTTATATTTATATAATGAGCTAAAAGGTAATTCTGAAATGCGGTAACACCACAGAAGAAGATTAAATTGCTCACCATTTTATATGAAGCCTTGTCATCCATTCGTTGTAGTAATCCATAGCAACTGATCCGTTGGCTTTCATTCGCACCGCATCTTTTGGGAAATCATGTAATTCCTTAGGAGGCACACAACTGTTCATCAAAAATATAGTCTGCACTATTTTCTCGCACCTTTGGAGACACGTGGAAATTTACTAAGCTGAGCAAATGTTCATATAAAAATAGTTGCACGTTGTTCACTATGTTGAGCGTAACTGTTCGTATAAAAATATAGTCTGCACTGTCATCTCGCACCTTTGCAAACACGTGAAATTTTCTAAGCTGAGCAAATATTCATATAAAGAATAATCTATGAGAATGATGCACATTGTTCACTATGTTGAGCGTAACTGTTCATAAAAAATAATAGTCTGCCATATCGTCACGCACTGCCATCTGGAGTTGCCTGAAATTCATTATGTTGATGTTGTAAGTTCCAGTAATTTTCAGACATTCATTTTTTCTTTTCGCAAATTTGATCATATGTCAAAAAAACTTGGATGCTTGTCAAATCATGGGCTTCCCCGTTCCGGAGATGATTTTCGCTTACAAAACTTTTCTATTTACTACCTACATAGCTGGGACCAAGAACTGTATTCATCTTAGATTCTTTTTTCGGAGAGAACTCCATTTCTTTTTTTTTGTTTGTTTGTTTCCTCCCCAAAACCTTTTTTTTCTTTTCATTGGTCTTCTGCTATCGCTTTGATTGGGGGGCCATTGCATCGCACTTCTTATTGGCCGGCTTGACCAGTAGGGAGTTCATCCCTTTCGCCCACTAAAAAAAACCCTTTTTTTTTCTTCCCACGGGTTGCATAAAATCATCGGACTCCTATCCAATTCTCCCTCCTGTGGGCGTTTCTCGGTTGTAAATTCTGTTATTGTTAGCTTCTGCGCGTAATGTCAAAATTGTAGACAGTCTGGTTTTTTTTACAACCTTGCCATTGTTACGTCTGAAGTTTTATGGTGAGCAATTGAATTCCCACTTGGGTGTTCCTTGTTAACCGTTCGTTCTTACCGAACGTTATAGAGTCATAAAGTTTATAGCTTTAATTACAAAAAAAAATAGCTTTCATCTTTTCCTGAAACCTAAAGTTATTATTACAACTCGAATGAATGAAACGAACTTAAAATGAATATTAGTGAATAGAATGAATTTAAAACTTTACTTTAATCAATGATTCTTTTTTTCTTTTTTCTTTTTTTTATATACGAATATTTATGTATTTTCGCTTTAGTTGTGCTTAATCATTCTTTATATGTACATATTTAATTTAGCAATGTTGTGACGATTCGTCACTACATGCTATCTCCCCTCTGATTAAGAAAAAAAAACATCCTATACAAGACAAACTAAAATATATATACACAAATATTTCAAAGGAATACAAAATTCTAAAATAATATACATGATTATTTATGGCTGAGAAATATAATCTTTCCAATGTGGTGTTATTGAAAAAAATAATATCCAAATATATACATAAACGTCTTCGTTATAGCAATAGCTATATATTTCCAACATTTTTTTTATGTATATATATATACATCTGTATTATAATATTCCAGAAATGGGTGTGTATTTTACTTGATCTGTTCTATCTTCCGCACACACTTATGCCTGTCGACAAAAACAAACTTCCCCAACTAGCAAAATTTTGAAAGTTTACTAATCTCTGAAATAAGAGAAATTTTGTTCTCATATTTGCTCTCCGAAACGTCTCTCTCTCTCTCTTTTTTTTTTTTTTTTTTTTTTTTTTGAATCAGAAAAAGTGTTTTTGTTATTTTCATCAACAATATTTGAGAGAAAAAAATCTTCATCCTAATTCACTTCTGCTTTCCTTTTTTTTTTTTTTTTTTTTTTTTACATACATTTATCTATGTCGTATATTAAATTTTTGTCACTGAAACGTTCTCTCATTTGAATTCTTTTTAATTGACTGTCTATTTATTTATTCCTCACTGGCTTTATTAATATTTTTATTAGATTATTGTGTCTGGTTGTTATGTAACCGCTTTTATACATATTGTTACTTTCTTCATCGAATGAGAGTTGTGAAAAAGGAATTAAATTTTTTTTATTTTTATTTTATTTTTTTTATTTATTTATTTATTTATTTATTTATTTATTTATTTATTTATTTATTTATTTCTAGCATATGAGTATTCTAGAGTTTAATTAATAGTTTCTTTATGTATTTCAAATTTTGTTCTAATCTAATTTTATTGCTATATTAATTAATGAGATATGATTATTTATATAAAATCTTTATGACTAATATATTTACTGTGGACAATCTCATTTACATATAATCTCAAGAAAAAAATATGTTTTGTACAATGCAAACTATCGACCAGCAATAAAAATTTGCATCCCGGGCGCATTTTCAGAAAGAATCACGTTTTGAGCACCTTATCGCCAGAAAAACGATTGGAGCGGAGATGAAGTCAGTGCTCCGCACACTTTCTTGTTTGTGGCGTCAAACGCCTAGCGAACAGCAACCCTTCCTTCTGCAGAGATCGCGCTTATTGTTCATTTGTTTTTCCATAAATGCTATGAAGCAAATACTATAATATGAGAAAATGTTATTCACCGTTGTTTACGATTAAAACAGTTTAAAACAGAGTTTTTTCAGATTAAAATGCTTTAAATTTCACAAAACATCTAAACATAGTTTTTTTTTCTCTCTCAATTCAAAAATATTATTTCCTTAATTCGCTATGTTCGAAGAAATTGAGAAGTTAATAAAAAACAGAAGTAAAGATTCTCTTGTAATAAATATAATTCTATTAATCATATGTTTTATGACACATTTAAACTTAGTTTATTTTGTGTTTGGCGATGCAGCTAGCTGAACTTCTCGCTTTCGCCAACTCGCCAAGGCTGGTGCTCAAAACGTGATTCTTTCTGAAAATGCATCCCGGGCAGTACGAAATATATATTTCCGATGAGATTATAATATAACCCTTTTTTTATATCTATATCTTGTAATAAATATTTTATTTTATTCTGTTTTATTTATTTATTTAACTGTTATTATTGTTCATAGTGTTTTAAAATCCATTTTTACGCTGAATATTAATAAAAAAATTAATCAGCCATGAATTATCCAATTTTATTTTTACCTTTTTTTTTTTTTTTGTTGAATTCTATATTTATTAATCATGTGAGACCATGAGGAAAATTTTTAACGTTTAGTTTTGTATTAGAGATATTTCTTTTTGTACATGAAAGTCGAACATTTTTAGAAGTCATTAGTATTTAATTGTAAAAGTTTATAATTTAAGCTAATATGTTCAATGAATTATGATCATTATTTATTTATTTATTTATTTATTTATTTTTATTCATTTTAGAAAACTTTGACAGTTTCAGTAGACAAGTGAATCAGTTTTAATGAATCATTTGAATTATACATTTTTATTTATTTATTTGTTTTATTTATTTATTTTTATTTATTTATGTATTTATTTATTATTTAATTATTTATTTACGTACTTGTGTTCTCTAACGAATGATTATTTGTTTTAGTTTTGCTTGCCACATTGGGCGCAAATAATTTAGAAATATGAATTCTAATAGGCTTTAAATCTTGTCTATTCTTGTTTTTAATGAGATAGTTGTCATTCCTGAAAATTCTCTCAACATAATATGGGCCTGAAAATTTCTGATGTAACGCTTTAGGTTTTATGAGCAGTTTTAAGTATACTTCATCGCCTAATTGTAACTGCTTGTGTTTTGCTTTTGAATTTTTATTTAATTCCCTATCTGCTATTTCCTGATTTTTGATAACCTCTTTTCTTATTTCGTGCATATGTTTTAATTTATTTTGAACGTATTTGCTATAAGAAGACATGTCATGTACTTCAAAGTTTGTGAAAGGCGTTTTTATTTCTCTTCCAAAAAATAACATGCTTGGAGAGAATTTTGTTATTCTATGTACAGTTGAGTTATGCATCAAAATAAAATATTGAAGTTTCGTATCCCATTCATACGTTTTATTACACATAGCTGCTATTGAAGCTTTTAAATCCCTATTAATCCTTTCCGAAATCGATTGGCTTTGAGGGTGATAAATTGATGAGGGGATTAGTTCGATATTTAAATTTTTCATGTAATCTTTAAAATCCTTCGATTTGAAATAAGATCCATTATCAGTGGAAAAATATCTTGCTAATCCGAATGCGCTAAAGTAACCATTGAGAGCATTGATTATGACCCTAGTGTCCGTCGATTTTAGTGGAAAAGCTTGCAAATAGCGTGTTGCAGTGTCTATGACTGTTAGTACAAATTTATTCCTATTTAAAGATGGAATTAAAGGTCCAATTAAATCGCATACCAGACGTTGTCCTGGGAGATAATTTTTAGCCATTGTTTTAAAAGGAATTTTTATCGTTCTATGTTGTTTAAATGTGTTGCATGTTACGCATTTTGTACAGAATTGTTTTATCTCTTGATACATTCTGTACCAGAAAAATCTTTCTTTTATAATACCATAAGTTTTTAAGAAAGCAAAATGTGGGACATGTGCACTGTTTAGAATGTCTTCTTTTAAGCTCTGCGGTGCGACATATAATTCCGCATTATTTGAATTATGTGAATTTTTTAGAATTAATATCCCATCTTTATTTAAAGTATACTTTTCATATTTCTTTATTTTTTTTTGTCGTTGTAAGGCCTCAATAATTTCTTTTAATTTTGGGTCATTTAATTGTACTTTTTTTATATTATCTGCATTTAGCCTTTTATTTACCATGAAAAGGTGTTTGTCCAAATTATCTGCTATTGATAGAGCATTTACCGATCTACTACAGAAATCAGCGGGATTATGGATACCTGCAATATGCGATACTTCAAAATCATAATCCTGTAATTTTAGTAACCATCTTGCTACAATTTCAGGCTGCTTTTCTAACTGTAAATGGTACGTTAATGCCTTTGAATCTGTTAGCAGAAAAAATTTTCGTCCTAATAGAATGTTTCTAAAATATGTTATGGTTTCATAGATTGCCAAAAGTTCAATCTGCATGCTTGGATATTTCTTTTCTGAGTCTTTTAATTTTCTTCCCGTAAATTCAATTGGGATCATTTTATCTCCTTGTTTTTGTGCTAATATACCCGATGTTGCGATTTTCGATCCATCTGTAATTATATAGAATTCTTTACTAAAATCTGGGGGGTGAATAGTAGGTTGTTCCATTATAATTTTTTGTATTTTTTCAAATGATTCTTGTGCTTTGTCATTCCATTTGAATTTTGTATCTTTAGTGAGGTCCGTCAGTGGTGCTATTATCTCCGCATAATTATGTATAGTTGCTTTAAAATATGTGCATAATCCAATAAATGCTCTAACTGTTTTTTGAGATGTGGGTACTGCGAAGTTTGTTATTTTCTGGATATTTTTTTGTGAGGGCGCATATCCTTTTTCACTAATTTTGTATCCCAAAAAATCTATTTCCGGCATGTATAATTTTAGTTTAGTCGGTTCAATTGTAAGATTAAATTTTTCTAATTTTTCTAATACTGCTTCTAGTATTATGTGCATTTGTTGTACATCATTTGATCCAATTATTATGTCATCAATAAAGTATTGAATATTGTATTTTTTTTTAAGTCTCCTAAAACTATATCAATTAAACGAGCGAATTGATTCGTTGAAATTTTTGTCCCAAAAGGCATCCTTGTTATTTGAAAATGGTTATCTTCCGTGATAAATGCTAACTTATGCTTGTCCTGCTCATTTAATTTTATTTGAAAGAATGCAGAATGCAAATCTAAGACAGTGTATAATTTTTTTCCTGCCATATTTTGTAAAATTTCCTTTGTATTAGGTACTGGGTATGGGTCACTTTCTAATATATCATTAAGAGCTCTAAAGTCTATAGCCATCCTAAATTTAATTAAATTCTTATCATTTGTTTTTGACGTAGAATTTTTCTTTACGAAAATTACTGGGAAAGCATAACTTGAATTTGTGGGCTCTATAATACCTGCATCCAATAAATCCTGAATTTCTTTCTCCGCGAATTTCTTTACGTCATGTGCTAACTTAAAGGGTTTCGTTTGTATTGGAAAGTCGTGCATTAGTTTAAAGTTCGGTTTTATTACATCTGTTTCTCCTAGCGTTTTATATGATTTGCTGAAAGCAGTAGCGTGTCTCATTAAAATTGTCAGTACTTCCTTTTGTACCTTTGGTGTTAAGTGATCAACTTTAAAATCATTCTCTGAAAGTTCTTTCTTTCTTAATTCTCTAATTTGTGTGATATTTAAGTTATTTACTTCGTAAATATTATCAGTATTTGATTTATTTTGTTTTTTTTATAAAAAAATCAGTGGTAATTTTTCCCATTTCCTGATCTTTGTGAAGTCTCAAGTATTGTTTAGATTTATTTTGTACTAATATTGTGAATAAATTGTTTTCATTTTCCTTATTTTCATGAACTGAATTTTGGATTACTAATTTCCTGTTGTTATATTTAGGTTGGAAAAAAAAATGTTGTCCGTTTTTTAGTTTGCCGTCAAAAATTAAGTTCACTAACTTCGATTCTCTGGGTCTCAAAGTAATGCTTTTTTCTACAAATACTCGTGTATTAATTTTCGGAATCTTATTATACTGATAAGAGTGAATTTGTTTTGGTATTGTTTGAAACTCGTCATTTTGTTGTATCGACTTAATTTCATTTACCTCAGTAATTTGATCTTCGTTAGAATTTAATTGTATAATTGAGTTATTGAGTTTAAAAGTATTATTTTCAAAATCCATAATTATTTTATTACTTTTTAAAAAATCGTATCCTAAAATAATTTTGTAATTACGATCAAATTCTTCTTTAGTTACATAAAATGTGCCATTTAAGAGAGTGTTGTTAAATCTAAACTTAAATTTTACACAGTGTTTAAAAGGAATCGATTTATTTGATAAAGTTGTAATTTTTATAGCGTTGGCTAAATATTTAATTTTTATATCTGTCTGTTTTATTTTCTCAAAGACCCCTGGGGATATTAAACTTATACTCGCCCCACTATCAATAAGGCTGGGTATAATTATATCTTTCTTTATTTTTAAATTCCATATTGGTAATTCATTGTTTTTACCCGAAATACAACTTGCAATTAATTTTTCTTTAATCATCTTTTTTTCGTTCTCATTTCTTCTTATCTCTGTGTTTTTTGTTTGTTTTTGTTTAATTATTTTTAGTTCCTTGTTTGCTTTATGTTTTATGTTATAACCCTGTTTTTTTTCAATGATGCGGGACCTACGGGCTTGTATTTCTCTGAATTTTGTAAGTCCCTTTACCGGTTTAAATTACTTTGTCCTCTGTTCCTATTATGATTTTGCCTACCCCTTCTGTCTCTGTTTTCACTTGGAAAGGTAATTGTGGGCTGATGTTCCCTGTTTCTCTCATTATTTTGCGGCAAAAGATTTTGGCTATTTTGCGTATCTGCGAAATTGTGATGCTGCCCTGTATATGCGATTTGTGTATTGTTTCCCTGTGTTGGGTCAAAATTTTGTATTGGAACCATATTTTGCATATTATAATTTCCATGATACATTTGATTAGGTCCTATCGGTGATTGGTGCAAATTTTGCCAATTTGGCATCTGATTGTGCATATCATTAAATCTAATTTGATTGTTATGAGGTCTAGCAAAATCGAATGTTTGTGGTGCTTGAAAATGTTGTGCATAGTTTTGTGGAAATCTTGTAAAGCTTCTATAATTGTTATTTTGATAGTAATTCTTGTGAAATCTTGACCTAACATTGTTTTGTGCTCCCCTCGGTTGAAAAAAATTCGCACTTTTTTGATTAAAATAACAATTTTGTGTCTGGTGATTGGACTTGTTGCATATATGACAAAAATTTTGTGTTATATGATTTATTTCCGCTTTGTTTTGTTCGCTTTCGTTTTTGTCAATTTGTAAACTTTTAATTTGTTCTTTCAGCTGTTGTATCTCTGATTTTTGGTCTTGTGACATGCTAATAAGTGCCTCAAATAATTTATTTTCGCTTGTTTCCGTCAAATTATTTATTTCACCTGCACATTTACTGTTTAATGCACTTTCGATGTTTTTAGCTTTTTTTACCGCATCTTCGAAATTTGTAGGTGGGTATTTTTTTAATTCGAAAGAAATGTCCGGTCTTAGCGCCTCAAGATATTTTGTTAATTTAATAGTTTCTAATAATTCTTTGGCTCCATTCTTTTGTTCATGTCCTGATAAAGCAAGATATTTCTGTGCTTCTATATTGAATTTTTTTGTGAATTCCTCAATAGTTTGATTAGCTGTTTGTTTGGCATTTATAAATTGCAACTGAGCATCAGCAAAAGATCTTTCTTTTTGAAATTGTTTTATCGCATTTTGTTTAAACGTTTTATAGTCTTGTGCTTTATGCAATTCATTTGTGTTTCTCATAACTTCTCTCGCTTGCCCTTTGAATTTTGATTTTGCCAATACCAATTTTATGTCGTCGGGAAATTGTGCCGCTACAGCTAACTCCTCAAATTCTTCAAAAAAATGTGTTATGTTTTGATCCGGTTTATCCTCAAAATTTTGTAATGAATTTATCAGCGTATCCACTCCAATAGTGAATGATTCCCTTTCGGGAGAAGCCTGTCTTCCCTTTCTTCCTGTCATATTTATTTATCTGTTTTGAAAATCTCTAACAGATTGATGTTTAATTGTTTTTCTTTAATTTTTTTTTAAACTTTTTTAACACTGTAAATTATTATGTACTGTACTCTCAAAATATAATAATATTTTTTTTTTTTTTTTTTTTTTTTTTTTTTTTTTTTTTTTTTTAATCTAGGTATCGAAATTACACTCACATAAAGGAAAAAGAGCAAAAAAATATTTCATAGCAATTTCAAAATCCCCCTAACTATTTTCTATAGACACACATAAATAATAATCACAAAATAAATTTTCAAAGTACAGATATATATATATATAAACAAATCTTTAGTAACGAAGGCTTTTTAAATAATGTGCTGTGAGCTAAACCCTTTCTCTTCTGTATGTATTCATTTCATACATATATTTATTAATTTTGTTCATTATTATCAATTTTCTAGATATGCATAAACTATCAATTTTGTTTTACACAATATAGGTAAGTGATGTTTTGTTAGTAAAAGAAGAGAAACAGAAAATAGGTAATTAAGGAGAAAAATTTATAATACTGAATATATATTTTTTTGTATAATTAAATGCAGAAAAAAATAAATTTTTAATCCTAAATGCAAATTAAACACCTGGTGTTAGCACCATTAAATTTTTGTAATGTAGTGATGAAAATTCCACCACATCACAAGGTACGCGAAAGATAGTGGTTAGTACTAAAGAAATAATATTAAGATAATATCCCAATCCACGTTGTGAATGATTGTATTGGATATTATAAAAAAATATGTTTACTTTTAAATCTATCAATAATTTAAATAAATGAAAATCGCAAAAGCTCAGACTCGAACCTTTTAAACGTTTAAATTTGCAAAATAGGAATTTTAAGAGATACGGAGAGTATCAAAATGATTATCATAAAATAAAATTAAATTTAATATTTGAGATTTTGAAACAAGTAATTTACCTAAAAGAATTTAGGAAGAGAAAACATGAAAGAAAACAAGAATACATATATACATACACAAATATTTATTTCAAACAACAATTATATGTATCATAACACAATAAAAGTATTATTGCTTAAGCATATAATTTTCATAGGGAAACATCTGGACATCGTATCATCCTAAATTATCGATTTGTAAGTATAAGCACTATAAATAATATTATTCTAATTTATCAATTATTTTGATCATGTTTACTTTCTTTCTTTTTTTTTTGTTATCATATATTATTATAAACTTAAACAAAAACACAAAAGACTCACAGCACAACTAACGAAAGGCATAGCCTATGTTCTCCTTATAATTCTCTTTTTTTCTTTTTTTAATTTAAAATTTTAAATTAAAAATTTAATTTTAATATTAAAGAAATTTTTCTTTATTTATATTTATATAATGAGCTAAAAGGTAATTCTGAAATGCGGTAACACCACAGAAGAAGATTAAATTGCTCATCATTTTATATGAAGCCTTGTCTCCATTCGTTGTAGTAATCCATAGCAACTGATCCGTTGGCTTTCATTCGCACCGCATCTTTTGGGAAATCATGTAATTCCTTAGGAGGCACACAACTGTTCATCAAAAATATAGTCTGCACTATTTTCTCGCACCTTTGGAGACACGTGGAAATTTACTAAGCTGAGCAAATGTTCATATAAAAATAGTTGCACGTTGTTCACTATGTTGAGCGTAACTGTTCGTATAAAAATATAGTCTGCACTGTCATCTCGCACCTTTGCAGACACGTGAAATTTTCTAAGCTGAGCAAATATTCATATAAAGAATAGTCTATGAGAATGATGCACATTGTTCACTATGTTGAGCGTAACTGTTCATAAAAAATAATAGTCTGTCATATCGTCACGCACTGCCA
This sequence comes from Maratus speculifer, assembly GCA_964019185.1. Classification (NCBI taxonomy): domain Eukaryota; kingdom Metazoa; phylum Arthropoda; class Arachnida; order Araneae; family Salticidae; genus Maratus; species Maratus speculifer. The sequence continues at coordinate 292,678,449 of OZ025296.1, forward strand.
TCTGGAGTTGCCTGAAATTCATTATGTTGATGTTGTAAGTTCCAGTAATTTTCAGACATTCATTTTTTCTTTTCGCAAATTTGATCATATGTCAAAAAAACTTGGATGCTTGTCAAATCATGGACTTCCCCGTTCCGGAGATGATTTTCGCTTACAAAACTTTTCTATTTACTACCTACATAGCTGGGACCAAGAACTGTATTCATCTTAGATTCTTTTTTCGGAGAGAACTCCATTTCTTTTTTTTTGTTTGTTTGTTTCCTCCCCAAAACCTTTTTTTTTTCTTTTCATTGGTCTTCTGTTATCGCTTTGATTGGGGGGGCCATTGCATCGCACTTCTTATTGGCCGGCTTGACCAGTAGGGAGTTCATCCCTTTCGGCCACTAAAAAAAACCCCTTTTTTTTCTTCTCACGGGTTGCATAAAATCATCGGACTCCTATCCAATTCTCCCTCCTGTGGGCGTTTCTCGGCTGTAAATTCTGTTATTGTTAGCTTCTGCGCGTAATGTCAAAATTGTAGACAGTCTGGTTTTTTTTTACAACCTTGCCATTGTTACGTCTGAAGTTTTATCGTGAGCAATTGAATTCCCACTTGGGTGTTCCTTGTTAACCGTTCGTTCTTACCGAATGTTATAGAGTCATAAAGTTTATAGCTTTAATTACAAAAAAAATAGCTTTCATCTTTTCCTGAAACCTAAAGTTATTATTACAACTCGAATGAATGAAACGAACTTAAAATGAATATTAGTGAATAGAATGAATTTAAAACTTTACTTTAATCAATGATTCTTTTTTTCTTTTTTTTTTCTTTTTTTTATATACGAATATTTATGTATTTTCGCTTTAGTTGTGCTTAATCATTCTTTATATGTACATATTTAATTTAGCAATGTTGTGACGATTCGTCACTACAGGTGACTTCACAACGACATCGCAGTGACATCATGCCTTACAGGATAAAAGTTTAATACAATCATGAATCTTACTTATCGCTGAGTGCATCCAAAAAATATTTTTTTCCCCGATAGAGAGGTGAGAGACCTCTTAAAAAATCTTTTTCGCTAGTACTTCATTATTCAAATATATATTTTTTAGAGCGAAAAGTTGACAAGTCGCTTCGTCTGCTTGTTCTTCTAATTTCTTGTTTAACGATCGAAAACTTGCTAATTTTTATTTTTTTCTTATAAACAATTTTACAGTTATACAAATTGCAAACACAAGAAGCAGAAAAAATAATCATTTATTGGAAATCTATCAGTAAATTCATAGAAAAATCACGAATGAGATTACCATCATCTCCAACGAAAACTTAATTCTTTTTAAGTTACAGGAAAGTCTTTAACATTCAGGAATGATTCAATATATAGATATATATTCATTTTTAATTATACCCAGTAACATTTTAGACAATTAGCATTTCACGAAGCTGCATTAAAGTGAAACACGGTGTACAAATACCTACATAAAAGCTTAAAAAACATTCTAAAAATTTAAGTATTACCATTTCATTTCTAACCATTTTTTCCTCTTTTAATGAAAAAATTTTCCTTCCCGAAAGCTAAGTGGGAGACCTGTTAAAAAATCTTTTTCGTTCGTACTTCATTATTCAAATATATTTTTTACAGCGAAAAGTTGACAAATCACTTTGTCTGCTTATTCTTCTAATTTATTGTTTAACGATCGAAAACTTGCTAATTTTTATTTTTTTTCTTATAGATTAATTTGACAGTTATTCAAATTGCAAACACAAGAAGCAGAAAGAATAATCATTTACTGGAAATCCATAATTAAATTCTTAGAAAAATCACGAATGAAATTACCATCATCTCCAACGAAAAAAAAATTTTTAAGTTAAAGACAAGTCTTTAACACACAGGAATGATTTAATATATAGACATTTATTCATTTTTAACTATACCCAGTAACATTTTAGACAATTAGCATTTCACGAATCTTCATTAAAATGAAACACGGTGTACAAATGCCTACACAAAAGCTTAAAAGACATTCTAAAAAATTTAAATAGTACAATTTCTTTTCTAACCATTTTTTCCTCTTTTAATGAAAGAAATTTCTTTTACGATAGAGAGGTGGGAGACCTGTTAAAAAATATTTTTTGTTAATATTTCATTATTCAAATATATTTTTCACTGTCAAAAGTTGACAAATCGCTTCGTCTGCTCATTCTTCTAACTTCTTGTTTAACGATCGAAAACTTGTGAAGTTTTATTTTTTTCTTATTGATTAATCTGTTACAAAAAGCAGGAAGAATAATCTTGTATTGAAAATCTATAAGTAAATTATTAGAAAAATCACGAATGAAATTTCCGTCATTTCCAGGGATAACATCATTTTTTAACACACATGAAGGGTTTAATATACAGACATTATTTATTTTTAATTACACCCTGTAGAAATAAGTACATATAAAGCTTTAAAAATATTCGTAGAAATTTAAATATTACCATTTCATTTCTCACTCTTTTTCTCTTTTAATGAAAAATGTTTAAATATTTGGAACTCTCCCATTTTCTTAAGAAAGCTTTTAGTGGATTTTTTTAATCACTGTAAAGAAAACATTCCACAGAATTTATTCATCAAAAGCTAAAGCGTCAGAATTTGCCCCTCTCTCTATTTTAATAAATATTCAGAACTGTCTTCTTTGCTTCAGAAAGCTTTTAGCACATTTTTTTTTTTTTACTTACCGCAAAGAGAAACATTCCATAGAAATTTATTCAGAAAAACTAGAACGTAAGTATTTACCGCTCTAACCCAAAAACATTTTATGCAAGCAAGAACTAAAAATTCTTGTTCATTAAATATTGAGGGAAAAATTCTACTCCTAAAACAGCGTTTTTTTTTCTTTTTTAATTCCCCGAAATGTCAAGCTCCACCGTCAGTTTCATGCAAAATAATGAGAGCAGAACGCTTTATTTAATCGATTCATGAATCTTACTTATCGGTGAGTGCTTCAAAAAGATAATTTCTTTCCATATAGAGTGGTGAGAGACTTGTTTATCCCTTTATCCACCGCATTATGATTTCATGAAAATGTTACATTCTAAATCATTTTACATAAATTGTTGAAATTAAATTAAAAGATTTACATAATCATTTAATTAATTTTTTGAAGGATTAATTAAATTTGAATTTACAGGGATTTTGTGCAATACCTATAACCACACTCAATTTTTTTTTATTTAAAATTCTTTTCTTAGTATTTTGTAGAATTATAAAATGTACAAATAGGATGCTCTTACACTATAAATACTGAAATATTTCCGAATCGAAAAATCCCCATCCCCCTCCCTCAGTGCCAAGAAAGCTGAAAATATACAAATTCAAAAGAAATCATCCTTTTAAAAATATTTTTGTTTTGCGTAACCATTAATACTTTTTAAATAAAATAAAGTAATGGATCTGAAACTGATTCCAAAAAGTTTATCACAACAAATTAACTTATTAAAAGAACTTTATAATAAGTAATTTCAATGGTACTTATAAATACCGTTGGTAGATAAAGGGTTAAGAAAGTCTTTCTTGTTAGTACTTCATTATTCAAATATATTTTTCACAATCAAGTGTTGACGAATTCCTTTTGACTCCTGTTTCTTCTAACTAGATGTTTATGGATCGAGAATTTGTGAATTTTTACTCTATTTTTTTATTAATTATGTTGATAGTTTCCCAAATTGAAAACACAAGAAGATGGAAAAATAATCATTTATTGAAAATCTAAAAGTAAATTCTTAGAAAAATCACGAATGAAATTTCCATCATCCCCATCGAAAACTTCATTTTTCTAACATACAGACTTTGCTTCAATATACAGGGATGGTTTAACATACGAACATTTATTCTTTTTTAACTACATCCTGTAACGTTTTAGACAAATTATATTTTACGAAGCTATTTTTAAGTGAAATAAAATGTACGAATACGTAAATATAAAGATTAAAAAATATTCACAGAAATTGAAACATTGACATTTCATTTTTCACCTTTTTTTCTTTTTTAATAAATAATATTTCAATATTCGTAACTTGTCCCGTAACTTGTCCCGTTTGTTTCAATAAACTTTTAGTGCATTTTTTTACTTACTCTGAAGAAAACCTTCCATAGGAATCTGTCCATCAAAAACTACAACGTGTTTATTGGCCTCTTTTACCCAAAACCTTTTTATGCATACATGATCTAAAAATTCTTCTTCAGCAAATACCGAGAAAAAAATTCAACCCCTAAAACAACATAAATAAAAAAAATTTAAATTTATTTACTTAAATAGGTGTCACAAAAATAAAAATCTTAAATATGTTGACATGTTTCGGTTCAATAGTAAAAACCGTATTCATAACACATATACAATCGGTAGAAATGCATGACACTAGATACAAAAATAATCTAAAAACACAAAAACGCAAATACTGCGCCCCCTATGATCGCAAACAGCCTACGCTACCACGGCTCCCTCTATCAGACTAACTTTTTAAATATTTATTAAGAAATTCCAACCATAAAATCGTAATGTCAAAAGAAAAAGTATCATTACGCACTCTATCCCTCCTAGAATATATCTCAATAGACTCACGGATGATTGACTTACGGCATAAACTTGAAAACTAATCTACTATCCTTGAAACAAATCTTAACACCCTTCTTTAAAAAACAATCTTGATAACGCAATTTTATCCCTACCAAATTTAATGTTAGATTCATGCTCTCGCCTCCTAATCCCAAACTTCCTAACAGTCATATTAATATAATAATTAATATCCCCCCCCCTTCATTCTCATATGGAATTTCATACACCCCTGTCAGTTCATCTTGTGCAATCGGATCAAAAGTTGTATATAGAAGATATTTCAATTTAGGAGGTGGTTTAGCAACTAATTTAATCATCCGTGAATCTATTCAGATATATTCTAGGAGGGATTGAGTGTGTAATGATACTTTTTCTTTTGATATTCCGATTTTATGGTTGGAATTTCTTAATAAATATTTAAAAAGTGAGTCTGATAGAGAGAGCCGCGGTAGCGTAGGATATTAGCAATCATAGGGAACGCAGTGTTTGTGTTTTTGTGTTTTTAGATTATTTTTGTATCCAGTGTCATTCATTTCTACTGATTGTATATGTGTTATGAATAAGGTTCTTACTATTGAACCGAAACATGTCAACATATTTAAGATTTTTTATTTTTGTAAACCTATTTAAGTAAATAAATGTAAAATGTTTTTATTTATATGTAACTAAAAGGTCATGTAAATTTGTTTGATTTTTACGAAAACTAACAACAGTTTTTTACCCTAAAACAATGTTTTCCCCGAAATGAAAAACATCCCATCCGTTTTATGCAAATGAATAAGAGACGAATGTTTTATTTAATCCATTCATACATCTTACTTATCGGTCAGTGTTTCAAAAAGATATTTTCTTTCGAGATAGGGTAGTCAGAGACATCTTAAAAAAAAAAAAATCTTTCTCGTTAGTACTGCATGATTCAAATATATTTTTCACCGACAAATGTTGACAAATCGCTTCGTCTCCTGATTCTTTTAATTTCCTGTTTTAACAATCAAGAACTTGTGAATTTTTACTCTTTTCATATGGCAGTTATTCAAATTGCAAACACAAGAAGCAGGAAAAATTACCATTTATTGAAAATCTATAAATAAACTATTAGTAAAATCCCGAATGAAATTTCCATCATTTCCAGCGAAAACTTCATTTATTAAGTTACAGGCATGTCTTTTACATACAATGATAGTTTAACATGTAAACATTTTTTCAACACTATTTTTCACCTAATGAGGTTTAGAAAATAAACACTTTTCTTGGCGACAATTAAGTGTAATGTGACGTACAAATACGTACATATTATGCTTAAAAATTTCATAGAGTTTTAAATATTTCCATTTCATTTCTCATCGTTTTTCTATTTTAATGAAAACGATTATAAAACGTTTATTTATTCAAACTGACCCATTGCTTCAGAAAGCTTTTTACACATTTTTCTACTTACCAAGAATAAAAAATTCCCTAGAAATACATTAATCAAAAACTACAAAATAAGTATTCACCGCTCTTACCCAAAGTCTTTTTATGCACGCAAGAACTAAAAATTAGTCAAAAAATATCGAAGAAAGAATTTTGTCTTTGGGACATTGATTCTTTCTCCTTAAATTACACATTTGAAAAGTTTCTTCCCATGTAAAAGAATCGTAAATGAACAACTTATTCAACCCATTCATTTATCTTACTTAACCCTTTATCTACAGAATTATGAATTCATGAAAATTGTACAGTCTAAAGCATTTTACGCAAATTGTTTAAACTAAATTAAATGATTTACATAATCATTTAATAAATTTTTGAAGGATTTTAGAATGATTGAAGGATTTAGAAGGATTAATTAAATTTGTATTGACAGGGATTGAGTGCAATTTTTATAATCCCACTCATTTTTTTAGTTATTTTCTTAGTATTTTGTAGAATTATAAAATGTACAAATAGGATATTCTTACAATATAAATATAGAAATATTTCCGCATCGAAAAATCCCCATCCCCCTCCCTTAGCGCCAAGAAAGCTGATGCAAAGGAAAAAGTAATTATCCTTTTAAAAATATTTTTGTTTTGTGTAACCAATAATGATTTTGGAACAAAAAAAAGTGATGTATCTGTAACTCATTCTAAACAGTATTACAACTAACTGATCTATTAAAAGAATTTTATAACAAGTTATTTTAATGGCACTTATAAGTACCGTCGGTAAATAAATGGTTAAAGTGCTTCACAAAGAGGATAATATTTTTTCTAAATTGAAAAACTGGAGACCTTTTTTTTTATATTAAAGCCTTTTGCGGGAGTATTTATTTATGTAAATATATTTATAAATGCTGACAAATCATTTCATCCTGTGATATCTGTTGATCTCTTGTTTAACAAACTATTACTTGCAAATGTTTACCCCCCTTTTTATTAAATAGACAGTTATTCTAATTCCAGACACAAGAATTTCAAAAAATAATGACGTTTTCAAAATCCATGTGTATATTCATAAAAAGATCGGGAATAAAATTTCCAACATCTTCCTTGAAAATGTTATATATATATATATATTTACAATCATTGATCTAACACATATGTATAATTTAACCAACGCAAAATGCTCTCTCTTTTTTTTTTCTAAAATATACAATTTCCGAGGCTACAGTCAAATAAAACACCCTGTATTATCATGCATATATTAAGCATAGATCAAAAATTCTTCAAAAAATATCAAAGAAAGAATTTTATGCATATATTATACCTATAGTAAAAACTTTTCAAAAAATATCAAGGAAAGAATTTTATGCCAATGTTATGTGTGTTATTTTACTTTGAAAACAATGAATCCATCCCTTTAAATTATACAAAATGCAAAAAAAAGAGAATAATTATGCATATATGTGAAAATGTTACATCCGTTTATCTTCTGAAAGCTTTTAATATATTATTTTACTTACGGAGAAGAAAATATTCTATAGACATTTCGTCATGTAAATCTACAAAAACCATAGCATAGACACAGACAGTATTCACCGCTCTTCGAAAAACCTTTTTATGCATCCAAGAAGTAAAAATTCTTCTAAAAATTACGATGAAAGAAATTTCACGGATATATATCATGCACATTCTAAAAAATATTAAAAAAATATCGAGGAAAGAATTTTATGCATATATTATGCATATACTAAAAATTCTTCAAAAAAAAAAAAAAAAAAAAAAAAATGGGAAAGAATTTTACTTTAAAAACAGTGTTTCATTCTCCTTATATTACATATTTGAAAAGTCCCGCACCCTTTTTATGAAAAAAAAATTAAAGAAGAACAATTATACATGTATGCATTATGTGCATATTTTATAATCCTTCTGAAAGCTTTTTATACATTATTTTATTTGTGCAGAAGAAAACATTCCATAGAGATTTAATCATCATGAAAATCCATAAAACCACAGCATAGACAGTATTCACTGCTCTTGCCGAAAACCTTTCTATGCATACAAGAGCTAAAATTCTCCAACAAACACCGAGGATAAAATTTTACCTTTAACCCTTTATCTACCGACGATACTTATAAGTACCATTAAAAATACTTATAAAATTCTTTTAATACGTTAATTAATTGTAAAAAAAATTTAATGAGTTACAGATACATTACTTTATTTTGTTCCCAAAACATTATTGGTTACACAAAACAAAAATATTTTTAAATGGACGATTTCTTTTGCCTTTGTATCTTTTTAGCTTTGTTGGCGCTGAGGTAAGGAAATGGATATTTTTCAATTAGGAAAATTTTTTATATTTATATTGTAACATCATATTTGTACTTTTTATAATTCTACAAAATACTATGAAAACAACTTAAAATAAAAGATTTGAGTGGGGTTATAAATACTTACAAAATCCCTGTAAATTCGCAATTTTATTAATCCTTCTAAATCCTTCAATTCGTCTAAAATCCTTCAAAATTTATTAAATGATTACGTAAAATCCTTTAATTTTATTTAAACAATTTACGTAAATCTTTTAATTTAATTTAAACAATTTACGTAAAATGATTTAGAATGTAAAATTTCCACGAATTCATAATTCGGTAGATAAAGGGTTAAAACAATGTTTCTTTGTACTTAAATTACACACTTGAAATCCCTCTGCAAAATTATCAAAGGCGAACAACTTCTTCAACCCATTCATTAATTTTACTTAAAGTGCTTCAAATATGATGATAATATTTTTTCCTGAATAGAAAAGTGGAAAGCCTTGGGAAAAAAAAATCTCGTGAATACTTAATTATGCAAATATGTATATTTAACAGATAAATGTTGACTATGCATTTCATCCCATGATATCTTTTGATCTCTTGTTTAACGACTGAATGCTTGCAAATATTTACTCCCTTATTATATAATAGACAGTGAGCCTAACTCCAAATGCAAGGATCTGAAAAAATAATGGCATTTAAAAATCTATATGTAAATTGTTAAAAGAATCAGGAAAGAAATTCCCAGCATCTTCAGTAAAAACTTCATTTTTTAACATGCAGACAGGGTTTAATGTACAGACATTTTTTTTTTTTTTAACTACACTTGGTACGTTTTAGAAAATGAAGGCTTTCCGAAGTTGCGTTTAAGTAAAACACTCTGTAGAAATATGTACATATAAAGCTTTAAAATATTCATATTCATTTAAATATTTTTATTTCATTTCCCGTTGCTTATTTATTTTAATGAAAAGTGTTTAAATATTTTAATTTGTCCTTCCTTTGCTCCAGAAAGCTTTTAACACATTTTTCAACTTACCGGGAATAAAACATTCCCTAGAAATTTATTTGCCAAAAACTACAGAATACGTGTTTATTGCTTTTATCCAAAAATTTTTTTTTACGTAAAAACTAAAAACTCTTCTTCAAAGAGGAAAACATTTTACCTTTAAAACAATGTTTTTTTTCTCCTTAAATTACATATTTGAAATTTTCCTCCCATGTAAAATCAAAGATGAACAACTTATTCTGCCCATTTATTAATTTTACTTAAAGTGTTTCAAAAAAGATGATAATATTTTTTTTCTGAATATAAAAGTGGAAAGCCTTGGAAAAGAAATTTCGTGAAAACTATGCAAACATATTTTTAACAGGTAAATGCTGACAATTCATTTCATCTCATGGTATCTTTTGATCTCTTGTTTAAGGACTAAGTGCTTGCAAATGTTTACCCCTTTTTATAAAACAGTCAGCTAGCCCAACTCCAAATGCAAGGATCAGAAAAAATAATGACATTTAAAAATCTATGCGTAAATTCTTAAATGAATAAGGAAAGAAATTTCCAGAATATTCAGTAAAAACTTCCTTTTTTTAACATGCAGGCAGGGTTTATTCTATACAGACACTATTTTTTTTTAACTACAATCGGTGTGTTTTAGAAAATGAACAGTTTCCGAAGTTGCGTCTAAGTAAAACCTCCATAGTAATTTAAATATTTCCATTTTGTTCCTCGTCGTTTATCTACTTTAATGAAAAATATTTAAATATTCAAATTTGTCCCCTTTGCTCCCACAAAGCTTTTAACACATTTTTCAACTTACCGCGAATAAAACATTCCCTAGACATTTTTTTTGTCCAAAACTACAGAATATGTACTTATTCCTCTTACTTAAAATCTTTTTCTACACGTAAAAACTAAAAATGCTTTTTGAAAGAATATCGAGGAAAAAATTTTACTTTTAATTTATTTTTTATTTTTTTACATATTTGTAAAGTTTTCCCTATGAAAAAGAATCAAAGACGAACAACTTTTCAACCCATTCTTTAATTTTACTTAACTCTTTCGCGACGGGAAACTTTTACGAAATTTTTAATGTTTTGTCACCAGTTTTTAAAAACAGAAATTTTTACCTTATTAAATCGAGTTAATGTTCCGATTAAATAAGACAAATTTTAAATTATAATTTTACTGGTGGGGATAAACAAGGATTTTTAAGCCTTTGTTGCGGCACGTATACGTGTCGCTCGTCTCCTAGGGGTTAAAGTGCTTCAAAAATATTATAATATTTTTTACTGAATAGAAAAATGGTAGGCCCCTCCCTTTTTTTTTTTTTTTTTTTTTTTTTTTTTTTTAAATTATTTTTTAAGAAGTCTTTCTTGTTAGTACTTGATTATAAAAATATACTCTTAACCGTTTGAGGCGCAATCAATAGTGCCTCTATAATATTGTATTTTCACTGGAAACATTGAAAAATTTTGTTTTAAAGTAAGGAAAAGCAACTTTTTAACATTTTACTATCAAAATTAAAAATACAATATTTCGTTACAAATTTTTGGTACGAATTTCGTTTAAATTAGGTAGGATAAAATATATCCCACCACTCCTCAAGGGTTTAACAAATAAATGATGACAGACATATCATCTCTATGATAACCTCTCATCTCTTGTTTAACGACCGATTGCTTGCAATTATTTACCGCTTTTTATTAAATAGACAGTACTTCTAACTCCAAACACAAATATCTGAAAACAAAAACCGATGTTTTGAAAATCTATGTGAAAATTCTTAAAAAAATCGTAATTTTTAAAAAGTCATAAAGTTAGAAGTTAATTATAAAAAGTTAATTATAAAAAAATAAATTTTAAAAATAGGCTGTCCTACAAGATTTATTTTTATTTTTTTTATTTAACTTTTAGTTTTAGGTATTGTGCCACCACATATATTACAGTATAATACAAAATTGAAGAGAAGGTTAAAAGGTACTGTGTCCCCTTAAATTAAGTTCTTGAAGCATCATCTCCTAATACTAACTTGCATGTCAAATTTAATGCTACTACCACTGATGATTTCAAAGTAATGGTAACTATATAAACTATAAATATAAATATATAAACTATAAATATAAATATGAATATAAATATAAATATAAATATAAATATAAATATAAATATAAATATAAATATAAATATATAAACTATAAATATAAATATAAGTTTTCCAATATTTTACCTAAAGCTATAATTATTTTTTTAAAACAAGTGTTTTTAGCGAGCATTTTGGTTCTAAAATTAGTCACCATATGAATTTTCATACTTTTAATTTACACAGATTTTTAAAAACAAACTTAGAAAGTTTTCTTTCTTCCATTCCCTTGAAGGTAGTTGCAGAAAAGTAAAATATAACGTATTATAAATCACAAAGTATTATCAATATTATTCTCAGATATATTTGTTAATTGTTTTAGAAGTTCCATATTATGATGTTAGGAAGTCTTCTGTGAATTTAAATCTTTAAAATTTCAAATGTTATTTAATTTGTTCTGAACGAATATTTACATCTTAAAGGTAACCACCATGTCAAGATTCATGTTATTACATCAAGAAATAAAAAAAATAGAGACTTTAGAACGTTTAATGTATTTATACGTATTTTAATTACATTTTCCCCAGTTATTGCGAGAACATGATAACAATAAGATATAGTGATCTACTATTTTTCATTTATTTTCTATAGAAATGGAATAATTCAATTGCCACCAATACAGAAATGGTATTAAAAAGTACCAAAAAAAAAAAAAATCTCACAAATAAATCAAGATGGGGTTTCGAACAAATTGCATTAGAAATTATCAGTATTTAACCGTACAGAAATAAATCTAATTCGTTTTACGACTGGCTTTTGTAACTTAATGTTATTTTCTACTGACGTCACTTTAATTGTTACCTGAAAGAAATAACATATCGGAGGTTAAACAGCATTAATAAAAGTTTTAATAAGATAAGTGTTTCTAAAAATAACAACTAATATACAAAGTATTGATTTCATGCAAATTATCAAACAGCAGTATTATGAAAAATATTAATAAAATGTATCCACTGGTATCAATAAAATGTTATTAACTATTTGGAAAATGGTTGTTGATTTCCCCCGAGAATAGACGTTGCGGTGTCCGCATTTTATTTTTTTTACCCCTTTTAACGTCCGTGAGCTTTTCTTCACTTAATGCGACTATCTAGCGGAAGCCAGGTTAGAAAGGGGGGGGGGAGGAGGTCGAAAATTGAAACCGGGCAAATTTAAAAGGAAAACTGAATAAGCCAAATACACCAAAAAGCATGAAGAGTGGGCTCAGGGCTCTGAAAACTTACCGATGCAAGTGTATATCTGATAACAGCAACAATATCTCGTTGCAGTACTATATTATTTTGAATGTCTTTGTAGTACACTTTCATAATCTATAAGAAAAAATTAGCGGTACTATTGCTTAAATTAGATATTGTGAAAAATAAACAAAAAATGTCATTTTTAGTATCCTTCGTGAAAGCATAAAAATGTAAAGTAACAATGTCCCGTGGAAACAAATAAATTTTAATAAGCAGGTAGTGTTATACTAATAATTTATGCCAAAAGAATTTTGGGATGTTGTTGCTAGCTAGTGATATAGCACTTCAAACATACTCGCATTTCATTTCTTATGAAAAATGGCATTCACAACTTTCAACTTTGGCCTTTTCTATAGGAAAGAGGAATTTTTTTCAGGCCTTCAAAATTGCAGATTATTTATTAAATATGGTTTATTTCAACATAAAAAAATATCAAGCCATTTAAAAAATGCAATTATCAAAACATCACTTTTTTGTCTGAATTTCAAATAACGGTACTTAAACCAAAAAAAGGAAAAAAAAAACTTTTATTGTTGAAATTGTCAATGGACCACAAGCATAGCTGACGTCAAATAATGTCACGATGGATTATAGCTAATCAGCTTCTCAATTTATCCCACAAGCGTTCACCAAAAGCCAATCAAATACCGCATCACTTGTGGGAAACATTGCGAACTCCGCCCAGTACTAGTGGTCAATTGTCTTATTGCTCATTTTGAATAAATTCAACAAAAATCTTACTTATTTTTTAATGTTGCATGTTGTGGGTTACCTTTATTTATTATCTAAATATTACTTTCCTGATCTCCTTTCGCCAGACAATCGTAAGTTACAAATTTGAAATTGCCCTTCTTAAAAGTCAGTTTCTCCCAGTAGGGCGAACACCCCAAGCTGAGACTATTGTTAACAAATTCTTTAACTTAAAGCATTTCCTAGAATTGCATCCGTCAAAAACTACAACAAAAAAGCTTTAATATTCATCACTTTGCCACAAATATTTTTTTCTTTTGAACTAAGAACTCATCTTCAAAAAAATCGAAAAAAGAATTATATTTTTAAAACAATGTTTTTATTCCCTTAAATTACATATTTTAAAAGATTTTCCCTTTTTTTTTTTTTTTTTTTTGCAAAAGAATCAAAGAAAAGTAACTTATTCACTGCTTTCATTAATCTTGCTTATCTTTGAGTGCTGTAAAATGACAATATTCTTTTTTGTCGATTGAGAAGTGGGTGGTATATTTTTGTTCTTTTTATTATCTTTATCATGATTACTTAATTATGCAAATCTCCTTTTCACAGACAAGTGATGACGAATCGTTTCGCCTCCCTGTATCTTCTTATCTCGTGTTTAACGATTGAGAAATTGCGATTTTCATTCTTTTTTTCACACCATTTAAAAGAAAGAGTCATTTTTTTATCAGAGAATTTTTCTGAAAAATACTTTAATACACAATTTCTGGAAAAGTGAGTTTTTATTAAAAATTTTGCTAATATCATTTCCGGTCTACAAATGGCTTTTTAAAAACTCATTCAGTCGCAAAAAAATATACGGGCAATATTATTTCTGATCTGCTTGGCTTTGCCTAGTCACGGCCAAACTCCATGAGCGAGCGCTTCCGTTCCTTATACGGCCTTGACAATCACCCCTTAGTTTCGGAATCATTCATTCACTGCTAGGTGGCTTGATACTGACTGTAAATAATGCTTACTGAACGTTACTTTTACACATAAAAATACGAAAAACCTCGCTGTATATGGGTTATAAAAGATATATATTGTATGTATATTTTGTATGGCCGTTCTTTTTCAATAGACAGAAAAAACTGAAAGATTTAGGGATAAATAAATACTATGCTTTATGCAATTAAAAATATTTTTAATAACACTCTACCATAACATCGAAAACAAAAATTATAATTTAATTTTTACTTTTATTTACATTTAAATTCTTGATTACTTGAAACACTGAGAATTCTGATGATAATATATACAATAAAACATTTTTTAAAAATAATATTTACCGTTTCAAAATATCAAGAAAATTAACCAAAACTTTATCAAAAAAAAAAAAAAAAAAAAAAAAAAAAACTCTTTGAAATAAGGATAACTTTTTAGAACATTTAATGCCGTACTTCGGATGAAAAATATAGATATATAAAGTTGATTGCAGATAATTCACACTATAATTTTAAATATATGAGGTACCGAAGATGAAGTGCACTGGGAAATATTAATATATATGTATATTTATATATAATTATAGATTTATATTATGTTTAAAAAAAAAATATTTTATTTTAAGGGAAATTATAAAATCAAATATTTGAATTCTGGACAGTCATAATATAAAAAATATAATACATTTAAGAAAAAAAAAATCTATATGTTGTTCTGAAATATACAAGCATATAGAAAAATTCACAAACTTGCATATAAAATTAAACATTTTAACTTTGTACAGTCATGGGATTAAAGTATATGATAAAAATAAAAATGTAACCACATGGTTTCATAATATAAGCAAATCTTTTTGGCAAGAAATCTATCCGGCAAGAAAAAAATAACGATTTTTTTCAATACATGGAAATTTACACTATTCTTAATTATTTTTTAAAATATGGATATATACATATATATACATTGCAAACAATTTTCAATAAATTTGAGCCATTATATGTGCTGCTCTGAAGTTACAACCGTATAGAAAAACA
Source organism: Maratus speculifer (assembly GCA_964019185.1). Lineage (NCBI taxonomy): Eukaryota > Metazoa > Arthropoda > Arachnida > Araneae > Salticidae > Maratus > Maratus speculifer. The sequence goes on from OZ025296.1 coordinate 292,693,844, forward strand.
ACATACTTACATATTAAATGAAATATTTTAACTCCGGACAGACATGGCAATAAAGTATACGATGAAAATAAAAATATATTTACATGTTTCAAAACATAAACAAATGAAGCAAACTTTTTCGACAATATTGGGCAATGATATCATATCGATTTTTTTTTCTAAAACATGGGTATTTATGTGTATCTTAATTATTTAGAAAATATTAATTATCTGTACATTGCAAACAATTTTTCAAATAATTTAACCATTATAAGTGCTAATCTTAAAAAGAAAAAAGAAAAAAAAAACCTGATAAAATTAACTATTTTAATTCTGGAAAGTCATCGTTAAAAATGTATGATGGAAATAAAGGTGTATTTTATAATCATTATATAAAATATAAGTTTTTTCGCCCTTGTCCGGCAATCAAAATCATTTATATATTTTTAAAACTTGGATATTTACACGATTTTTAATTATTTGAAATATATATATTTACATTGCGAATGATTTTCAGATTTTTTTAATGGTACTTTAAACACTGAGAGAATTTTTACAATAAAATATACAATAAGAATTATAAAATTAAATTTAAGTAAACTTTAAAAATTTTCTTGATAAAGAATTTTTATACGATGAGTTGGCCTCATTTGTGAAGTTCTTTGCCATATTTTTTAAAATAATAGGCAAAAACTTTGCACATATTAAAGAACATATTTTTTTTTGTGGTCATTTAAATCGCATGCCCACAAAGGGCTTTTTATTAGTCTTGGAAAAATTAAATCATAACTTGTTTTAACAAGTCCGTTTCCGTTTAAAATCGGTATAATCTGTTCCATAAAATCCATTATTATGGAAATCAAATTGACAAACTGTGGTTTTGGGTAACAAAGTCAACCTCTATCCTGATTGGTAATCAACTGCAGTATTGGTGCATCACATTTGTCGGTTTCAATGCTTGATAAACACGATACGCATTCAAATTTTTCTTTAATTAATCTCACAAGATATCCGCTAACGATGGCAATGCTTGCGAACTTCAGATTAGCTTTTGGTGGTGTTTAAGTACTTAAAGTGTTTATTCTAAAAAAAAAAAAAAACAGTAATATTGATAAACATCAAATTACTTCATATTTCAGAAGTGACATTAATTACATTAACTGTTTACTTTAAAACCATAATATTTATAAACTATAAATTAATCCATTATTCAAAAGTGACATTAATGAAATATTTAATATCATTGTTTATTTAAACAATTCATAAGTGGATGATTGCACAGGATTGCGAAATCATTTGTGTTGATTACTTCAAGGACAACATTTTACTGTGAACGAACTCAGTTCAGTTTCTCTTATGTTTTTGTAAAGCACACACGGTGCTTATATTTCTCTTACTGTGTCGCATACTTGGATATGTTAATCCCGCAACCGCAGCAGGAAACTGCATTCCTGTATCTTGTTTATTTCAATTTACTAAATGTTTCTTTAAGTTGTTAATATAAAGCAAAAAGGATATATTAGTGCGAATTTATTTTCACTTGACAACACTAAAGAACTGCTTCATGAATCTCGGACAACAACATTATGGAGGCACCGGCGAGATAACCTGCGCACATCGCTTTTGATGAATTACGCCGTCTCAAAGTCGCCATAAAGGAGTACCATTCATCCCAGCTGTTTCAGATGTACCTGCACACATCGCTTTTTTTGGATTACAACGGTTCAAAGTCACCATAAAGGAGTACCCTACAGCCCAGCTGTTTCAGATAAGTACATTTTTGGTTTATTATCAGTTTGGCTTTGTTTTTTAACTTGGTTCCCTCATTATTTTAATAATGAGTCAAGAAGATTTAGAAAAGACAGCAATAAATTTACGTGGCAGAGCTAAATCTGCATTAACACGTATCACGAACTTCATTGACGCTGATCAAGTTTTTCAAAAGAATGATTTATTGAATAAATTAGAAAAATTAGAAACAGCTTATTTCGATTTTGATAAATATGATGCACAATTACCAGAAGAATCCTCGGAAATGGAGGAATTTGAAACAAAATATTATGAAACCAAAGCCAAACTGCAATCAGAACTTGAAAAATTTTCTATAAATAGTATGAATGCACATTCTCAAGTTGTTAATGAACAATTACCTATAGTTAATACAACTAATAATTTTAAATTACCCAGATTGAATATTGAGCAATTTGATGGTAATTTCAAAAACTGGATGTCATTTAAAGACTTATATTTATCGTTAGTGCATAACAATGCCAGTATAACAAACATTCAAAAATTTCAATACTTAAGAGGTTTGCTCGGTGAAGAGCCATCGTCAATTATAAAACATATTCCCATTTCTGAAACCAGTTATGCAGAAGCATGGGAAAAATTATTGTCAAGATACGACAAAAGAAAACAAATTGTCGCAGCTCTTATCAAAACATTTATGGATATACCTCCCATTATTCATGCTAATGCACTTAACTTACGCAATATATCAGATATCTCTGACGAGGTAATTCGTGCTCTCAAATCAATCAATGTTAAAGCATCAGAGAGAGACATTTGGTTAATTCATATTCTTCTTCAAAAGGTTGATAATAAAACACGTGAAGAATGGGCTCAATATTCATCAAAGGATGATTTTCCTTCTTTTGATCAATTTATTCAGTTCATTAATGACAGATGTTTATCTTTAGAATTGTATAATAATGATTATACAGGGTTACATAAAAAAGAGAAACAATTTAATTTTCACAAAGCTCCCGCCAATAACGTTATCAAATGTTTATTTTGTAAAGCTAATCACTTATTGTACAAATGTATTAAATTCAAGGAATTAAACGTAAGAGATAGAAAACAATTTGTGAGAAAAAACAAATTATGTAGCAACTGTTTATCTGACAGACACTACACATATCAATGTAATTCTACATTTAGCTGTCATCATTGCCAGCTTAAACACCATACGCTATTATGCGAGAATAAACTACAAAATTATGCGATGTCAACTTCACGTTCGAATGAAAAACAGAGTCGGAAAAGCAAATCTGATTCAGAGGACCTTTCGATTCCTGATGATAATAAAAAAGAAGTTTCTCCTTCAATAAATTCTGTTCAAACATCTTTCGCACTTTTGCCCACTGCTACAGTATATATTTATGATTGCATGGGTCAAAAGCATACGTTAAGAATTATGTGTGACAGTGGCTCAGAATCTACGTTCGTTTCAGAATCATGCATGAAAGTGTTAGGATTCAAAAGGAAAAATGCCAGATTTCCCGTGAAAGGTCTTTCTAAATCAAAAATCGCAGTAACAAAGGGTTACGTAATGATTGATCTTATATCAATTCATAATGCTGACAGTAAGTTGTCAGTGAAAGCTTTTATTTTAGACGAATTAACAGCTCCATTACCTTCTGAGAAAATAAGTGAAGAGCATTATTCACACTTAAAAAATGTAAACTTGGCAGATCCACATTTTGGGACTCCAAATAAAATCGATGTTATTTTAGGATCAGATTACTTTTTTTCTATTTTGCTTCCTGGTCAAATAACATGTGCTCAGAGCAGTTTAATTGCGCAAAATTCCATCTTTGGCTTTCTCATATCGGGAAAAATGCCGCATCTTAACACAACTCCTAATTCAATGCATAATTTACATATTTATGAACTTAATATTGATTATGAATTAAAACGATTTTGGGAAATGGAAGAAGTATTCAATAATAATGCTCAAATTCTGTCTCCAGAAGAACAATTTGTTGAATCACATTTTCAGAAAACTTACTCAATTAATTCCGAGGGTCGTTTTGTGGTAAAATTACCTTTTGTTAAACCTACGACAGAATTAGGTAATTCTAGACCTGCCGCAATTTCTCGCTTGTTGGCGATGGAAAGGAAATTTAAAGAAAACCCAGAATTCGAAAAGCAATACAAGGATTTTATGCGCGAATATATACAGTTAGGCCATATGGAATTAATAACACAAAATGACATTAACGATTCTGAAAATGAACAATATTTTCTTCCTCATCATGCGGTTATTAAACCTTCTAGTACTACTACCAAGTTGAGAGTTGTGTTTGATGCATCATGTAATACTTCAAAAGGTAATTCCTTGAATTCAATTTTGGGAGTAGGTCCTAAATTACAAAGGGACATATTTGAAATTTTACTTAATTTTCGAGTTCCGAAAATTGTTTTTTGCGCTGACATAGAAAAGATGTACCGCCAGATTTTAGTTTCTGAAGAAGATCAAAATTATCAGAAAATAGTTTGGAGGTTTAACTCTAATGAGGAAATAAAAAATTTCAAATTAAAAACAGTTACTTATGGGCTAGCTCCAGCGTCTTATCTAGCCACTAAATGTCTCAAACAAATTGCTGATGATTATACAAAAAACGCTGTTATTTCTCAAACATTGGAGAAAGATTTCTATATGGATGATCTTCTTTCAGGCTCAAACACTGTTAGCGAGGCAATAGAAACTTGTAAAGAAATTAGCGATGTTTTGCACGCGCATGGTTTCCACTTAAGAAAATGGAATTCAAATTCAAGGGAATTTCTTAGAGAGTTTCAAGATGATTCCAATACCGAATCGAATTTTGAAATAATTCCTAGTGATAACGGAAGCTCTAAAGTTCTAGGATTAAGCTGGAACTCTTCTTCAGATACTTTTATTTTCAAGGTTTCACTAAATCTCACTCCACCTCTTACAAAGAGGCAAATTTTAGCAGAATCGGCTAGAATCTTTGACCCACTGGGTCTAATTTCACCATGCACTGTAACTTTAAAAATATTTTATCAAAAACTGTGGTTGACAAAAGGGGACTGGGACACTATTATTCCAGAACATCTAACTGAGGAATTATTCAAATTTCAAAATTCATTCAATGAAATCAATCAATTTTCGATACGAAGATGTGTTACGCTTTCATCCGAGAATGCCTTCGAATTACACGGATTCTCCGATGCGTCAACACTAGCTTATGCTGCCGCAATTTATTGCCGACAAACTTGCAATGGAAAAACCAATGCTTTTCTTTTGGTTTCTAAAACAAAAGTTGCACCAATCAAGCAAATTTCTGTCCCTAAATTAGAACTTTGCGGTGCTCACTTATTATCTAAATTATTCCGCACAGTTATGGACACACTAAAGAATTACAAGTTCGATATTTTTGCATGGACTGATTCTAAAGTAGTCCTTTCATGGTTATCCGCACACCCCCGCAAGTGGAAAACATTTGTCGCGAACAGAACCTCTCAAATAACAGAAGTTTTACCTACTAAGCACTGGGGACACGTTCCCTCAAAAGATAATCCCGCAGATATCGCTTCTCGCGGTATCGACCCAAAGTGTTTGCCAGAATGCGAGCTATGGTGGAAAGGGCCAGGCTGGCTACTTCTAGACCCATCTAATTGGCCGAAAGATGACTTAAATGTTGATGAATTCGATGAGCAAATCAAATCCGAGCAAAGGTCGGATCCCATTTTTTCATTTCACACGCATGCTTCAAATGATGTACTAGATAATTTGTTTCAAAAGCACTCTTCACTTTCAAAAATTATCCGCATTCTGGCATATTGCATAAGATTCATTAAAAAATGCAAAAATGCTAATGAATATCAAATCCCTTCAACAGTACTTACATTTAACGAAACAAAATCTGCTGAAGAAATGATCGTTCTTTGGATTCAAAATTCTTACTTTAAAGAAGAGTTAAATTGCATCAAAGAACAAAAACCTCTAGCTAAGAAAAGCAAATTACACTCCCTATATCCGTTTATTGATGCTAAGGGTATCTTACGGGTGGGAGGACGCCTGCAAAATTCACAGTTAGCATTTAATCACAAGCATCCGGTAATACTTCCATCACAACATAAAATGAGTGAACTATTGATAATACAACAGCATATTGCCACTTTACATGCTGGACCTTCTCTACTATCGCACATCATAAAACAATCTTTTTGGATAATTGGTGGAAAAAAGCTCATCAACAAATGCATTAATAGATGTTTAAAATGTTTCAGATACAAGAAAGCTATTACAACTCCTCCATTAATGGGGAATTTACCTAAACCTCGAGTAAATCTTGAACGCCCCTTTTTTGCCAGTGGAATTGATTACGCAGGCCCCATATTCATTAAATTTAGCAAGGGTAGGGGTGCAAAAACAACTAAGGGTTACATTGCCTTATTTATTTGTCTTGCTACGAAAGCGGTCCATATAGAAGCTGTAAGTGACCTAACAACTGAAGCATTTATAGCAGCTCTTCGACGTTTTAGTGCAAGAAGAGGTACCCCACGTCACCTTTATAGTGACAACGGGAAGAACTTTGTCGGGGCATCAAGAAAAATCGACCAAATACAGAGGGCATGGTTGTCATTTCCTAAAAATGAAATCATGTCTCAATATTTAACTGAAAAATCCATTGAATGGCATTTTATCCCTCCTTCTTCCCCTCACTTTGGCGGAATTTGGGAGGCTGCGATAAAATCCGCCAAACATCATCTAAAAAGAGTAATAGGAGAGACACTCCTGACTTTCGAAGAGCTCGCCACCCTACTTAGCCAAGTCGAAGCCTTGTTAAATTCGCGACCTCTCATACATTTAAATGACAATGATAGTGACTGCATAAATGTTCTCACACCCTCACATTTTCTTACAGGTGATGTAATCTTCTCAATACCGGAGGAGACCTCATCCATCACATGCAACCCTAGAAATCGCTGGGAGCTGCTGCAAAATTTAAAAAGAGGATTCTCACAGCGATTTAAGAAGGAGTATTTGATCTCGCTCCAAAAAAGAAGCAAGTGGAGAGTCGAGCAACGTAATCTTCAACCTGGACAAGTTGTGCTACTCCTTGATGATACCCAGCCACCAGACTCTTGGCCATTGGGCCGGGTAACAGAGGTGCACCCAGGAAAAGACGGACATGTCCGTGTTGTGACCATACAGTGTAGAGGATCGTTTTTGAGACGACCTGTACACAAATTAGCGCTCCTTCCTATATATCAGGACTAAGGCCTGATAGGGTGGGAGTGTGTTTAAGTACTTAAAGTGTTTATTCTAAAAAAAAAAAAAACAGTAATATTGATAAACATCAAATTACTTCATATTTCAGAAGTGACATTAATTACATTAACTGTTTACTTTAAAACCATAATATTTATAAACTATAAATTAATCCATTATTCAAAAGTGACATTAATGAAATATTTAATATCATTGTTTATTTAAACAATTCATAAGTGGATGATTGCACAGGATTGCGAAATCATTTGTGTTGATTACTTCAAGGACAACATTTTACTGTGAACGAACTCAGTTCAGTTTCTCTTATGTTTTTGTAAAGCACACACGGTGCTTATATTTCTCTTACTGTGTCGCATACTTGGATATGTTAATCCCGCAACCGCAGCAGGAAACTGCATTCCTGTATCTTGTTTATTTCAATTTACTAAATGTTTCTTTAAGTTGTTAATATAAAGCAAAAAGGATATATTAGTGCGAATTTATTTTCACTTGACAACACTAAAGAACTGCTTCATGAATCTCGGACAACAACAGGTGGTACTAAATAAAAAGAAATTAATTAAGTGGCTTATAATTTCCGTTATTAAATTTCAGGTTAAATTCACGAATAAATTTAGAGCCGCAGCAATTTTATAAAGTACCACAGAGTTTCTCCCAGGTTTAAAAAGGGGCAGGGCGCTACTGTTCGGAAAAGGGCACTTTTTACATTTTTAAGGGCACTTTTTATACAGTTGAATCTAGAATTTAGCGGTTCAAAAAATCGTGAAAAAACAGAAATTTCGTCAAAAAATCGAAAAAGAACAAAAATTTTGTTAAAAGAAGGCCGATTTTGTTAAAAGATTGTTAAGGGGCAAGCCTAATTTATTGAAAAAGACTTTTTTTTTTTTTTTTTTTTTTTTTTTTTTGAGAAAAAAGAATACTTTTGTTCAATAAAGGGTTCTTTTTGTTTCATAAACGGGTGCTTTCAGGATTCACATTTAGAAAGTTTTGTACAGTCAAAAGAGGATTGTGAACAAAGGAGGGGGGGGGGGAGGAGAAGGTCGCCTCGGGCTCGGAAATTTAGGGGGTGCCAAATTTATGCTACAAACGTCATTTTTGGGCTGTCACATGAAAAAGTTGGGAGGGGGGGGGGGAGGCCTTAAATTCTAATTATGCCTCAGGAGTAATTTTTCCCTTCACACGCCTAGATTGTGATGTAGGAAAATCCGCTTTTTGAGAATTAAAAACACAATTTTGAAGCAGGAAAGAATTTTGAATTTTGAAGGAATTTTGAGCAATTTTTTTGCGTTCCGTCGCTGATTTTTAATGTAATTTATGCGTTATGGCGCGTCTGCATAATCGCTGAAGGGCTGTGTTTTTTCAAATGTGGGGCAAAAAGGGCGCTATTTTTTTTTTTTTCAATGAGCGACAAGAGGGGTGCTAGTTTTTGGATGAAGGGCAAGAGGGGCGCTATTTTTTTAAACTAAAGGGCAAGAGGGGCGGAGCGCCCCCCTGAAACCCTCTGGGGGAAACTCTGGTACCATTTTCAGAAACTATCGTCTATATGTCTAATTGATTGCTAGTGTATCGGTATAATGATAACTGATTTCACAAAAAAGCACTTTTTCAGCATGGCGCCTGGTGCCAGGGCACTGCCCGCACCAACGTTGCTGCGACTCTAATTAAATTCAAAATTAGTGTTAAATGACTTACCTTGTTCTATCATTAGATGATCCAGAATTTCTAAAGCATTTTCTGGAAGATCATATGCAAATTTTGGTTTTTGAAGCACACGGCCTTTTATGATTTGAACATTTTTTGTAGAAATACTACAATGATTCTGTCCAGCATTAGAGTATTTAGATTTTAAAAGTTGGCCAGTTTTTAAAATTTTTTCCATGTTTAATAAAGTTGTCTTTACATCCATAACATCATTCCCACCATTCATCTGTCTTAGTGCAGAAAAGAAGATTCAATGGGGTCACTATTCAATGCTCTGGTTAAAATGTACTGATAGCCAGACTGTAACAGGTATCTTATACAGTTTGTTGTAGATAATGTTGTAAATATTAATGCTTCATGTGTCTCTTTCGTTAAAAACTGCATTTTTCTTTCAGCCGATGATTCCTTTATACAGGTAATATAATCCAGAAAATCATTCTCTAGCCAGTTAAGCCTTTCATCATCCAAGGCAAAGAAAGGCATTTTGTTTTTATTTCTTGAATTTATATATTGATCACAATTCGATACATCGTGTATTGTTAACCATTTGTATATATTTTTCATGAATTCAATTGTACAGGAAGCATCTTTAAATTCATATGCTTTTGGGTGGCTGGCTGAATTTTCACATAGAAAAGATAGTGCAGCAGTTACTGGTGGAGAAAAAATCATTACGGCCCGACCAACATTCATCTTGTCAATATTAGTTGGCTCGACATGTCGCCTTGTTAAATTTCTAATTGCTTTGATACTTTCTTTTTGTTGCAATTGTTGCAATTGTTTTATGTATTTTCCAGAAATAATTTCGTCCTTATAGGCCATTTCCTTTTCTAGCAACTGGGATCTTAAATTTTTGATCAAATGGTTTTGATCAAAACTTAAAAAGAGAGGCCTTGTGTTGTCATTTGGATGAGGTACTTGATAATGTAGCTTTCCATTCCCTAAAATGCGAAACATGGCGACATTTGTTTTGTGATTATCAGTAACCAATCTTATTATTTTAAAACCGCATTTTTCAACTTCTGATAAGACTTCGAGGGTTAATTTATGCAGTTCCTTGCCAGTAAGTTGCTTAGTAAAAAAGTATCCACATGGAATTCTGAAATTTGAAGACAAACCATTAATAAAAAAACACAACAATCTATTGGCTAATTGCCTTGAATTTTTTTTTTTTTCACTATTGGTTTGAAAACCAAAATAATTGTCAACCTTATCATCATACTGAAGATTTTGTTTTATTGCCATTTCATCAATAATTAGAGAGCAGAATCTTTCATAACAATTTAATTTATCTGCTTCCTCAATCAGTCTTTCTTTTATTAAAGTCGTGATTCTTAGCTCTCCAGTAAATGGCCCCAGATAGCGCGTTAAAGTAATTTTAGATGGCAAAGTCAACAATTTTCTTTCTCGTACACATCGGTATCCTTTGGGAGAACAGGCATTCCACAATACGCATTCACGAATAACTTCTTCATTCCATGTGGGTCTTTTAGCAAAAAAGTTATCAATCTGATTAACTATAAAAATAGCTTTCGTGTTACCGACTTCTTCACCCATAATAATCAATTTCTCTAATTCAGAATGATATTTATTTTTTTCATAATAACTCATTTTTTCTTCGACTCTATTTAATTGCTCTTTTAAATTTTCAATTTCGGCATTTTTTTTCCATAATTTACTTTTTAAGAGCTTCATTTCATTTCTCTTTTTATTTAGAATGCTGCTAATATCATTTACGCAAGTTTCATTAAGTTCTGTTGAAAGCAAAGGATGAGAGTTTTCATCTAATTTCGGATAATCTGTATCTATACAGCTTCGTTTCCGTTTGACAGATTTTTCTTGCTTCTTTTCTTCTTTTCTTTGAAAAACAGATTTTCTTTTTTTCCCAGGTTTAGGTTGCATGTAAGATGGGTAATTTTCAAATATACTTGGTTCTGCATTTGCTGCCAACCGTCTTCGCTTTGGAGTCTTTGTATAATCCTTTTCCCGAAAATGCTTACTGCAGACAACTGACGAATTCGATTTGTCATTCACTTGAAAATTTCCCCTGGATATAGCTTTCAACCATTTATTTCTTAAATCTAAATTTGAAGGAAATTCATGAAAAGAAATTCCTGGTATTTTTTTTTGCTTTATCGGAAGTGCAGTATGGAACACAGCAATGAACCATTTTGTTATTAAAAAAGAAATCCGAAATCGCACATTCATTCAAGTTTTGCTTAACGAAATACTATAGTCCAGTCCAAGGCGATAAGAAAATTCCCCCTTTTGAAATCCCCCCAAGGGCGGATCTGGAGAGTCCTCAAGGGGGGGGGGCGATTTTAGAAATTTGGAGACTCGACTTTAATGCGTGGGTCGGGGCTAATTTTTTCACTGCGGGTCATGTTGCTTTTATTTTTTGCTGCGGGTCGGGTCTGGGTCCGGTTGACTTCTAGTTTTTGCTGTGGGTCGGGTTTGGGTCCGGTTGACTTCTAGTTTTTGCTGTGGGTCGGGTTTGGGTCCGGTTGACTTCTTTTCTTTTACTGCTGGTCGGGTTAACTAATGTTTATGTTGTTGATCACATTAGCAGGATTAGCAGGTGTTTTTATTCAGAAACTATGGCGTAATCCATTTTTTGATAAGCAGTTTAAGAAAATACTGTGAAAATTATCGTTTTGAATAGAATTTCTGGAAGCGACAGCATGAGAAGGTAGAAAAATCCGCAAACATTTGACGTGCGAAGAGAAAACTGCGCTCGGGGCAAAGCAAAATGTGCCCCCCCCCACTCCGACCGAACTTTTTCTTGTAACAGGTCAAAAATTACGTTGGTAGCATAAATTTGGCGCCCCCTAAATTTCCACGCCCGGGCCCCTAAGTTTCTTCGCCTTCTCCCCCCTTTCGCACGGCACTGCATATTGTCTGTCCTACACATCTTGAGAACAATTAAGTCTACTTCCAGCCCGGCTCTTCTATATATAGAAAAACAATGCAGGTCTGATCTCGGGCCGGTACGAACCTGCTAAAAAAAAAGGATATTAAATCCGGGTTGCACCCAATATAATTCTCCGATGCTGATCTCTACACTGTAAAAGTTAGATTTCTGTATTGATGTTGCCAAACTAGTTTCGACTGATGACGCACATTTATACTTATTCTAATTAAACCCATATAATTGAAAATAGCTCATATTTTAACATTCTTGCTTAAATCTTTACAAAAAGCCAGTAAGCCCGCTTTTTTTTTTTTTTTTTTTTTTTTTTTTTTTTTTTTTTTTTTTTTAATGGGCTTGGCCCATATGGCCCTTCAATTTTTTTGCCGGCTCGTCCCGTTTATTTTGTTTATTGGCCGGCCTGTTGGAAAAATTATTCTAATTTTGCTGGCCCGTTAGAAAATTCGGAACAATTTCGCCGACTCTGACAGGCCGGGCACATGCATACGTCTAGGCTGGGTCTGGACCGAAATTTAACTTTCATTCCAAGCCGAATCCCGACCAGGGAAATTTTGGTCAGTGGGGACTAGAGATAAATTTGGGCTATTATTCCACACCCTGTCCCGCCTGAGGCAGAAACATTTTGCGGCATCAAGAGTAAAACCCGATAATGAAATTATACAGTAGAAAAAATTGCATAATACTTGTAAAAAATATTCCAAAAGAAGTTGTAATTTTAAAGCTATTTTTTATATTAAAAAAAGGCTGTTAAACGAAAAATTAATATTATCAAAAGAACAGTTTGGTGTAAAATAAAAATATACTTTACCCATAAAAGGATTCTCATATGTTGTCTCTGTTTTAGTAAAAAAATATTATGGACAATGGACATGTTAATAAAGTGTGTTTCATGAATAAATGCATGGAACCTGTAGAAAATACTGTCTATTATCTGTCAAATCGAACAACATTTTTAAATTTTCTGTACAAAATGCACATTTTTAACTATAACCATTTCATTCTTCATAATAAGCCTTCGTTTTAGCATGACCCAAAAAGTAAATAACCTCAAATTAAAAATTTTAAAGTTCAACACTTTTTTAGGAACAGAGGAAACACTACTCGATCGCAAGAATATGGTAAATACATTTACTTTCCGCTACGGCATCAGCAGAGATCCCAAAAGAAATGATAATTACTACAGTTATTTCCATATGAAAAGTGATTACGATTTGTATACGTTGCATACACTAGAAATTTAAATTATTTGGTAACCGCAAAATAAAATCAAAAGAAAATATTCTTTTCGCGTTACATGTCTAAATAATAATAATAATAAAAGATCCAATTGCAAAATAATCTCTGCCACAAACAAAAATCTAACTAAACACAAATTCATTATTCCCGCCTTTTTTCGTAGGCGCCAGCTCGGCGGTCGTCGGCAATGCTTGAACATAAATCTACAGATGTAGATATGACTAATTATTTTTTTTTTGTTTGTTTTTTTAATAGCATTCAAATACTAAAATTTAAAAAAAAAATTGTGCCTCTTTTTCATTTTTATCAAAATAGCAAGACATTGATTTGAAAAGGAATAAGTACTAATTTTTAAGAGGAAAAAAAGTTTTTACAATTTTCTATTCATCGATAAATAAAATTTTCAGATTTCCGAAAAAATGAGTCCGAATCAGTAGACCAGCATAAAAACAAAGCACGATCTCGTATCGGACACGGGCTAAGTCTGAACCTGTGTCATCTCTAATGCAGACATCTAAGAAGAATGACTACAGGCCAGACTCGATCTGGAAGAAAAATAAGTCAGACCCACTCCAAATCAGCAGAAAAATAATCATCATGATAGTATCAAATAAATGACGGCCGAGTTCTGAATGCGGTAAGACCAGACACAGTCCGAGCCTCGCGAACTTAAAAAGGCGCGGCCCGGGGGGGGCGCTGAATTCTAGTTAGGATCTTACTCATTTCTTGCAAGGATGCATGCATTTTTGGGAAACGTTTAATGCCCAAGAAGTGAAGACGATCACCCTCTCAGACCCGCCATTGGGCCCGATCCAAATCTACAGAAAAATAATGATCACGATACTGCCCGGTTCTGAAAGCGAGATACTTGATCCAGCCCAAGTCTCGAGAAATTAAAAAGGCGCGGCCCACCCCGGACTCGAGTTAGGCTTCAATTCATTTCCTGCGAGGATACATGTCTTTTTAGGAAACTTTTATTAGCCCAAGGGGGCGGGGAGGGAAGATCGCCCTTTCGCCTTGAAAAATGCCAATGCGCATTTTCCTTGAATCCGCCAATGGTGGATCTAAGGGGGACGATCGCCCTTTCCCCCCCCCCCCCTAGATCCGCCATTGCTTCTCCTCCCTTATGGCCTGGTTCGATCTTAGACCGAGCGTTTACCTCAAGGAAGAACGAAATCCACGCCAGGTCTGTCCTGAAAAGAAAAGTGTGGTTCGATCCCGCTCTACAGGAAAAAGTAAGACTCGATCCGCCCCGGTTCTGAAAGTGTAAAGACCTGACCCAGTTCGCTGACTTAAAAATAGCGCGGCCCGACCCGGGCCGCGCCGCTCTCGATTTTAAGTCCAATCCTTTTTCCGTGCGGGCATCTTTTTCAGACCCTTTACTGGGCTCAAGGGGGGGGGCGATCGCCCCATCGCCCCCCCCCTTAGATCCGCCATTGAATCCCCCTCAGTCGTTAAAAAGCGCCCTCTACGATTCTCCGAATGAAAAAGGATTCTGCGAAAACAAAGGCTTTTCAAGTGTTTGTTACGGCCGTATAAGGAGAAAGAGAGAGGAGGAGGACGACATTGAGTTCGGCCGTGGCCTAGTACAGTGATAATAACATTAAATATACTTTAAAAGAATTTTGGATTATTACATATTCTTGACCGAAAAACCAAGTAAAAAAGCCTTGCAATAAGCGTACTTCTATTTTTTTTTTTTATTCGTCTGCTACTCAATCCATTTAGACTTAAAAAAAAAAAAAAAAACTTTTATTGTCCAAATTGTAATTTATCTTGTTGTACATTCTAATTAAATTCAGCAAAAATCTTATTTATTTTTAAGTTTTTATGTTGTGGGTTACCTTTATTTTTGTCGAAATATTACTTTTCTGACATTCTGCCGCAGAGAATCGATAGTTACAAATTTCAAAATTACCCCCTTTAAAAGTCAAATTGCCCTCCGGTAATGCCCCAAACTGAAAACCACTGTTTTAGAATGTTGTTAACACATTCTTTAACTTAAAAAAAATAAAGCATTTCCAAGAACTAAATTCATGAAAAATTGTAACAAAAAAATTTCACATTTCGCAGCTTTTTACCTAAATCTTTTTTTTTCTTTTACATGCAATAAATAAAATCCGGTCTTCAAAAAATATCGAGGAATGAATTTTATTTTTAAAACAAAGTTTTTATTCCCTTCAATTACATTTTTTAAAAGTTTTCCCCATTTTTTTATGCAAAAGAATCAAAGAAGTATAATTTATTCAGTGCTTTCATTAATCTTGCTTATCTTTGAGTGCTCCAAAAAGACAATATTTTTTTCGCGATTGATAAGTAGAGGGTATTTTTTTTTAGTATTTTTTATTATCTTTCTCATGATCACTTAATTATGCAAATCCCTTTTTTACAGACAAATGATGACAAATCGTTTCGCCTCCCGATATCTTCTTATCTCTTGTTTCACGACTAAGAACTCGTGAATTTTCACTCCTTTTTTTACAACATTTAAGAATTTAAAAAAATATAATAATTTTTTTTATTAGAGAATTTTCATGAAAAAAAAATTTAGTTACATAATTTCTTGAAAAGTATGTTTTGATTAACAATTTTGCTAATATCATTTCCGGCCTATAAGTGTCTACTTAAAAACTACTTAAGTTGCAAAACAATATAGTAACAGTATTATTTCTGATCTGCTTGGCTTTGCCCAGCCCTTAACTATACTATAAATATAAATGTTGAATTATTACATATTCTTGACCGGAAAGTTAAGCAAAAAGGCCTTGAAATAAACTTTCTCCTATTAAAAAATAGTATTGAATGAATTTAAACTTAAAAAAGAAAACTTTACTGTCTAAATTATCAATTGTTTTATTGTACATTTTCATTAAATTCTGCAAAAATCTTATTTATTTTTAATTTTAGAATGTTCTGGGTTACTTTTATTTTTTGTATAAATACTACTTGCCTGACCTCCCCCCCCCCAGACAATTGTGAGTTACAAATTTGAAATTACCCTCTTAAAAATTCAAATTGCCCGCCGGTAAGCCGTACACTCCAGGCTTATAACCACTGCTTTGGTATGTTGTTAACACATTTTTTAACTTAAAGAAATAAATCATTTCCAAGAAATGCATTAATAAAAAACTGTAACAAAGAAACTTCACATTACACAGCTTTTCCCCTATTTTTTTTTTCTGTTAGATGCAAGAACTAAAAACACGTCTTCAAAAAATATCGAGAAATGAATTCTATTTTTAAAACAGTATTTGTATTCTCTTAAATTGTATTCTTTCAAAATTTTTTCCCATTTTTTATGGAAAAGAATTTAAAGAAAAACAATTTATTCAGTTCTTTCATTAATCTTGCTTATTTTTGAGTGCTCCAAAAAGATAATATTTTTTTCTCTATTGATAAATGGAGGATATTTTTTTAAGTATTTTTTTATTATCTTTCTCATGATAACTTAATTTTGCAAATCTCTTTTTTACAGATAAATGTCGACAAATCGTTCCGCCTCCCGATATCTTCTTATCTTTTCTTTAACGTGTGATTTTTCACTCATTTTTTTTCGAATCATTTAAAAAAAAATGTAACATTTTATTGGAGAATTTTTCTGAAAAATATGTTAATACATTTTCCACATTTCTGGAAAAATGCGTTTTCATTCAAAATTTTGCTAATATCATTTCCGGTCTGTAAATGGCTAGTTAAAAAACTACTTTACTTGCAAAACAATATAGAGGCAATATTATTCCTGATCTGCCCGATTTTATCTCAGCACCATAACACCTTTAAATGTATTTAAAATAAAGGTTGAATTATTACATATTCTTGACCGAAAAAGAAAGTAAATAAACATTGCAATAAGCGTCTTCTTCTTATTATTATTTTTTAATCGACTGCTATTGAATGCAATTTACTAAAAAAAATATACTTTTATTATTCAAATTGTTGACTGCCTTATTGTTCATTTTGATTAAATTCAGCAAAAATCTTATTTATTTTTAAATTTTGCATGTTGTGGGTTACCTTTATTTTTAATCTAAGTATTATTTTCTAGATTTCCAACACCCCCCTCCCTTCCCCAGAGAATCGTGAGTTACAAATTTGAAATCGTCCTCTTAAAAATCCAAATTGCCGCCTCGGTAGGTCGTACGTACTAAGTTGGGAATCATTGTTTTAGAATGTTGTTAACACATTCTTTAATTTAAATTAAGCATTTCCCAGAATTGCTAGCGCCAAAAACTACAACAAAGAAACTTTACTATTCTCCACTTTTCCACAAATCTTTTTTTTTTTCTTTTACATGCAAGAACTAAGAACTCGTGTTCAAAAAATATCGAGAAATAAATTCTATTTTTAAAGCAATGTTTTTATTACCTTAAATTTTGTGGGTTACCTTCATTTTTTGTCTAAGTATTATTTTCTTGATTCCCCCCCCCCTCCTCCGAGGAACAAATTTGAAATCGTCTTCTTAAAAATCCAGTTTGTCCCACGGTAAGGTGTACTTCCCAAGTCTAAAACCACTGCTTTAGAATGTTGTTAACACATTCTTTAACTTAAAGAAATAAAGCACTTCCCAGAACTGCAACCGCTAAAAACTGCAAAAAAGAAACTTTATTATTCGCAACTTTTACCGTAAATCATTTTTTTTCTTTTACATGTAAGAACTTAGAACTCGTGTTCAAAAAATATCGAGAAATGAATTCTATTTTAAAAGCAGTGTTTTTATTACCTAAAATTGAGTATTAGAAAAGTTTTCTCCATTTTTTTATGCAAAAGAATGAAAGAAGAACAATTTATTCAGTGCTTTCACTAATCTCGCTTATCTTTGAGTGCTCCAAAAAGACAATATTTTTTTTTTTTTTTTTTTTTCCGATTGAGAAATGGGATACATATATATATTTATTATTATTATCTTTCTCATGATAATTTAACTATGCAAATCTCTCTTTTACAAACAAATGATGACAAATCTTTTCGCCTCCCGTTATCTTCTTATCTTTTGTTTAACGATTCAGAACTTGCGAATTTTCACTTCTTTTTTCACACCATATGAAAAAAGTGTAAGTTTGTTTTCTTAGAAATTTTTTCTGAAAAATATTTTACTACATAATCTCTGGAAACGTGAGTTTTGATTAAAATTTTTCTTAATATCATTTTCTTTTTATAAACAGCCATTTAAAAACTATTTTAGTCTTAAAACAATATTTTAGTCTTAAAACAATAAACAATATTATTTATGATCTGTGTGGTTTTTCCGGCACCGTGATAATATCCTTAAATATACTTAAAATAAAT